>OV277867.1:41976279-43297531 GCA_922989275.2 Gari tellinella
TAAGTTTAACATTGGACATAACTTTGGTATTATATATGATATAATAATACTTCATATTTGGCATGTGTGCTCAACTCAAAATGCTCTTTATCTCAGTACAAGTTAGACAAGTTCAATGTCCTTTAGAGGCCATGGTCACACTAGGGGTTACATGTATAGTGTTTCACAAACACATCTTGTTTTAAATTTAGTAAAACTGTAGAACCCAGATAATATTTGCTTCGGAAATATATGTAAAATTTGTGGATCCGTTTAAACAAAAGCACACATAAACGAAACGTTTTAACCCTTTCGGCGCCAAATCACTCGTGAGATTTTACCCCATTCACCGCTATGTTGTTTTCTGCTTCAACATTGTTGTCTGCAAGAACGTTTCAAAATTATATTTAAGGTAGTATTACTGAAGAAATATCGATACGAGTGTCAAAAACTTTGGATCCTGATCAGACGCCGCTGTTTGCAAACTCGACTTTATGCGACTTCGGCATTGAAAGGGTTAATACGTAGATGACGTACAGTCATGGGACATACTTATTCGTCACTCTACGAAATGTTGGCATTTTTTCCACACATTTTCACATTACTTGCTATGCTACATAATTGTAGAATAAAAAATTACACCACAGTGTAGATCAGTTAAAAAGTTTGGATGTTAACTTTTCAAGTGCATATTTTTCTCTACTAGCCAAACCAGAAACTCTTTAGAATATAAATAAAAAAAAGTTGATTCGTTCAACTAAACCGGTTGCCATGGTAACAAATGGGACAAATTACTAGAATTTCAGAACGTTTTAATTTAAGAACATATTCTCCTACACAATAGTGCGCCTTCAAAAGGAAACTAAAGAAGGTTCTAGAAAATCTTAGTGTTCAAGTTTACTGTCATGCTATTAATGCTAAAATTAACATGGGAGTCTATGGGAAATCAAGTTTACGTCGTTAGACATCGCTAGATTATCGATAAAATGCTATTCGCTAGCTTGTGAGCCCGTCAATGTTCGGCTCTTACCGGATATTTGCTTCCGCAATCGCTCGGTATTTACGGAACTCCCGATGGCTCTTTGGACATATTAATTTCATTTTCAATTTGAAAAAGGACCAAAATAACATTAACTTACAATTCTTAATTTATATCAAAAGAATACGAATCCGTTTGCACGGAATTTATACCGATTTGTATAGATGCACAATGTCGTATTATATTAACCGTGTCGAGGCTTATTTTCAGCATTTTACACTTTTTTTTATGGTAAGAGGTGTCTTTTTCAACTTCAAAAAGGACCAATATGTTATTAAAATATTTTTTCAAAACAAATTTCATTATAAAGGAAAATGATTAGGCTAGCACGGACCGTTTGCACAGGAACGATATCTGTCCCGAAAAAAAGTTATTACAAGTTATGTAAAAGCGCCCTTCTTATTTTAATGTGCGAAATTGAGAGCAAGTGAGCCACCTGAATGTCCGATATTCTGCCTAATGATGGAATTTCAGAACTGTATGACTTAACATGAAGTAAAAGAGCTTTAGAACCACATTTTCCTATCTTTCTTTTAATCGCATATGTAAGGTGTTTGTTACTTTGATGTAGTTTTACATAACTTTTATCTATTGTTACCATGTCAACCATATAATGTGAACATAGTTCAAATTTTGCATGTACATTCTAAAATTACCTAGCAACAAGAACCAAAGAATCACATGGTCAGTTCGAGACTAGAAAACATTTACGGATCTTTGTCCCAACTCTTAAAACCAAACAGAACTATATACAATGAATGTTGTCTATAGTTCTAGGTCTAATAAACAGTTCAGAAAAACTGATAAAATAAGTAACATTTGGCAGGGTGGCGAATTATTATGTTCCACGACTGTATTACTATTACAGTGGAGAAACTGTTATTCTTTTCCGTTTAAACGCAAACGTACGCAAACGCAAAACACTAAAACGTAGAAAAGTACAACTTTTGGACAATTCTGATAATTCATGCTTATCTTGGTGGCAAACAGTTTGGAGCCTGATCAGACGCCGGATTACCCGGCGTCTGATCTGGCTCCAAACTGTTTGCACTGCAAATAATAGTTTTAGCGTAAACGCGTTTATTGGGAAAGAATAACGTTTTCTACACTGTACTATTGTTATTATTATTATCATTATTATCATTATTATCATTATCATTATATCTATTTAAGCATCACCATCGTCATCATTACTAAAACTATGCACGGTGCCACCCTGCCCCTTTTCTGCTGCACCCTGTCCCTTTTAGGTGGCTAGAAATAACACTATGTGTATATATGAGCCAATTAGTAATCACATAAAATCCAATCAGCATGTTCTTAGAGATTCCATTATTGAAAATAAATAAAACTGCATTAATAAAGAAAAAATATTATAATTTGCATACTTATGACTAAAACGATTTTCTTTGCGATTCGTTGCTCATGAAAAGCTTATGTGAGTGCAAACTGAGGAAGAAAGAAAAGAATATTGTGACTACCAATTTGATGCATTTGGTTAACGCCATAAATATAAATAACCCGCATTTACTTTGATTCCTCGATCGTATAAGATAGAAACGTATTTCACTTTTTCGGGCAATGAATGTTTATATATTCCTCTCTCACTTTGATTCCTCGATCGTATAAGCACGGAATTATACAAAAGTGTATAATTCTGTGGTATAAGATAGAAACGTATTTCACTTTTGCGGGCAATGAATGTTTATCTATTCCTCTCTCATTTAAACAGTATTTATGAAAATATAGGTTTCTATTAAGCGTTATATAAACTGACACAGTGAAGAAGACGTTTACCTTTCCCAATAAATACGTTTGTGCTTAAACAATTACAGTGGAGAAAACGTTATTCTTTCCCAATAAACGCGTTTACGCTAAAACTATTATTTCTATTGCAAACAGTTTGGAGCCAGATCAGACGCCGGGTAACCCGGCGTCTGATCAGGCTCCAAACTGTTTGTCACCAAGATAAACATGAAATATCAGAATTGTCCAAAAGTTGTACTTTTCTACGTTTTAGTGTTCTGCGTTTGCGTTTTCGTTTCGTTTAAACGGGAAAGAATAACGTATTCGCCACTGTATGTTCGTTGCTAACAATTTGGACACCAGACGCCGAGTAAACCGGCGTCTGATCTGGCTCCCAACTGTTTGCCACTCAGGTGAAAATAAATCGTATAAATTTCAAAACGTTGACATTTTCATGGTTTCATTGCATTGTTATGGTGTTGAGTTCCGTTTAAACGGTAAATAATAACACATTTGCCACTGTCAATGCCTTATGATGGGAAGGAATTACAGTGCTCCCTCCCTCTAACGACCCTCCCAACAACGACACCCTCCTTACAACGACCATTGTCGCAGTTCCCTAAACAGGCCAATAAAGTCTAACGCTTTTACTGCTGTAATATCGTCTGCATAAAGTTGTCATCTTGTGTTTTTCTCAAAGTTACATATTAAACATTTTGACAGAAAAGCAGGTAATGACGAGTGACAAACAGCTTGAATCCAGATCAGACGCCGCGTTACGCGGCGTCTGATCTGGATTCAAGCTGTTTACAAATATAAGCTTATTTCCCTTCCTAGAACGACTCCCTCCGAACAACACACACAATATGTGTCTCCTATTGGGTGTCGCTGTAGAGAGCGAACGCTGTACAACAAAGCTGTCAACCTGAATTAGGTCATCTGTAGGACTTTCAATGCTGTCGCTCAACCAATTTATCTGCAAAATATGCCTTTTTACCTTTCTAATTCATTCCTCGACTGAAGAAAATAATATCAATATAAACAGTATTGAATGTCTAACATAAGAAATACAAATTAATATTCAATACCGAAGCAGAGAACAACTTGAAGCAGGCTGAAGGTTTGGTGCATTCTGTTTTAACCCTTTGCCCAATAACCCGTTTATAACATTAGATACAGGTGATCACTTAAAGCAGGTTGAAAGTAAAGCAGAATGTGCCTTAAGGCACATTCTGCTTTACTTTTAGCCTGCTTTAAGCTTTTATCTGCAAGGAAACTAAAAATAATTGTTATGAATTATATTCATGACTGTATAAATTGGAACTATTTTCTTCAGCGGAAGAATAAATTAAATGCGCTAAAAGTCGCTTCTATAGGGGAAAGGGTTAATGTCAACCTGCCTTATGTGACCATCTCAGTACTAGAAACATGTTATGGGGTAATGGGTTTAAAAGGGTGTACGTGTTTAAAGGTAAATGTATATTGTAGAATGAATATGCAAAATAGCGTCTGGTGGTACACGGGTATAGCATTGCATATGCCGAGCGTTTCAATATCCGATTTCTGTTATGTAAATAGATATGCAGATGAACCTGTCTAAATGTGCAAAAACAAGTATACATGTAGGTAAATTTTAACCAATTTATGTTAGCGCTAAATAAACAGAGTAAATCCTGATGAGATGGCGTCTAATTAGGTTCTGTGGTGTTTGTTTAAGTACATTAATTGCTTAGATCTATTAACAAATAATATTATGCCAAGATCACCTTCTAAACAAACACAATTGTAGAGCGCATCTCGATATATGTGCGTAAACTATTGGTTTAACAAGGGCTAAGATGGAAGAGCGCATCTATATAATATATATATTATATCTAACCGATATACCAATAGTTAAACACGGACAATATATAAATGTTATACATGTAATATAAAAACAATGACATAAAACATTTACAGAGAAAAATACTGAATAAATAACTTACACAATATGATCATGCCTTCTAATACCAGAAACATCTGATCTATCTCTTGTCCAAGCGCCATGTTTGCGTGTTTTGAAATAAACACGGATTTTTTCACCTCAAATTCTACGAAACCGACTTCAGCGGAAGGTCACGGTGAGTTAAGTCCCGATATCTACTACCGGGATATGTCCATAAACCCTACCACTTGAAGCTTATTTTTATACTCAGTCCTACGTGTCGGTTCACTGAATTCTCGACTGAAATACAATCGACCGTCGCAGTTTTACGAATAGTTTGGTTTACGACAGACTTGCAAACAACATAATGTACAGTGGAGAATCTGTTATTCTTTCCCGTTTAAACGCAAACGTACGCAAACGCAAAGCACTAAAACGTAGAAAAGAACAACTTTTGGACAATTCTGATAATTCTTGTTTATCTTGGTGGCAAACAGTTTGGAGCCTGATCAGACGCCGGGTTACCCGGCGTCTGATCTGGCTCCAAACTGTTTGCACTGCAAATAATAGTTTTAGCGTAAACGCGTTTATTGGGAAAGAATAACAGATTCTCCACTGTACCTTTAGATTGCCAATCATATTCAAGACAGGAGTTTTCATGTACAGGTACGATCGAGATAGAAATATTTCATCTTTTGATATGCATATGAACCAACCATTAGGCAGAGTGATTAATAAGCCTGTGTATCCCCATATGAACACTGATTGTTCCTACATGGCCTGTTTGTGTTAAATAACATTCTACGCAATTCTTATTGAGTTATGTTTGTTTTGTTATATGTCTATTTTGGGGTTCTATGTTTGGTTTCTATTTTTCTCTCCCTCTATCGATGATGATGATTTCTTAGAAGGATTTATACCCTACGCAATTAAACCTCATATTGTCTAATCATTATTTATGATACCTCATTAATATCTGTGGGCCAATGTATGTATGTCTGTCTGTCTGCTACATGATAGATCTATGTCAGTCTTGCGTTGAGTCTGTCTGTCTTTCTTTATGTCATGGTATCTGTCTGTTTACAAGTCTGTTACACGATATGAATGCCTGTCCGTCCATCCGTCTGAATATCTGTCCGTCCGTCTTTTTATGTCTGTCTGTATGTCTATCTGTCTGTCTGTCGTGTTTTCTATTTTACTGTCACCTTGCTTTAAGCAGCCACCATCTCTAAACACATAATACTTAACACAAACTAGTGGTCGTTATAGAGAGATTTTTACTGTAATGGACTAACAATGTACAGTTGAACTTCGATATCTCGAACTCGGTTAGGTCAAACATATGCTCAACTGAACCGAGCATGAAATAATGCAATTCATGTGTCGACAACTCGGGTAGTTCGAATTAAGAGAGTTCGATATATCGAAGTTCGACTGTATCTAGCCTTAGCACGCTTTGTAGTTGCCGTCTGCAAAGTTTTATCGTCTAAAACTAATCTCAGATATTACCAATGTGCAGGTTGTGTGCAGAAGGGTCAATGTTACATAAACATGATCAATTAACATTAGATTATTATCCCTTCTACTGTTGTTAATGCATACGCCCTAAAAAGGACCCCTTCACTGCCGTGACGTCATCAATTTTTAACAATTGTCGTCTGCTTTTATTTCTTAAATTTAAATTTTTGCTATTTTGACTGAAGAAATATTGTAATGGGTGTCAAACAGTTTGAATCCTGATCAGACGCCGCGTAAAGCGGCGTCTGATCAGGATCCAAACTGTTTGCAAAAATACTGTTGTACTTGGGGTAAGGCAGTGACGGGGTTGATGCTCTTTGAAAATACAGTGGAGAATCTGTTATTCTTTCCCAATAAACGCGTTTACGCTAAAACTATTATTTGCAGTGCAAACAGTTTGGAGCCAGATCAGACGCCGGGTAACCCGGCGTCTGATCAGGCTCCAAACTGTTTGCCACCAAGATAAACAAGAATTATCAGAATTGTCCAAAAGTTGTTCTTTTCTACGTTTTAGTGCTTTGCGTTTGCGTACGTTTGCGTTTAAACGGGAACGAATAACAGATTCTCCACTGTACATGTAGCGAACTCCCAAAAAAGATGCTGTCTGATCAGGGCTGCACTGTCTTCAATAAGGAACTGTCTTACATAACACTGCACAATTCCATAGGGAAGAGTTTAATGTTTAGCTAGTCAAGGTAATATTTATAAGCTGATAAATATTCATAGTGGGCGGGGTTTTATATAAGAATATTCAGCTGGGGCCCGTTTCACTAAACTACTTACGCAAAATTTTAATTTTTAATTTATATTTTTTATGATCACTTGTTACAAACAGCAAATAGCCAGATCAGAGGACGCGCTCTGATCTGGCTATTTACTGTTTGCAAACGTTTATGATCGAAAAATAAGAGTAAAATGATTTTGACTTACGCAAAAATTTTGAAGAAGGGTTAACATTCTCGAGGATTGTTATTATATCCTCTTCACTGCCTAACCTAATTACATTGTTCTTTTTTTCCAACAGTAGGCATCCAGATCAGACATAAAAGCAACGCTCATTAATATCGATATTTCAGGATTAAAATGTCCCCAACTCTTAACTTAGGAAATAAAAGCAGACGGCAATGTATTATCAGACAATTGTACATGTATTGCACTGAAGAATTTAGTGTTTATTATCTACTGGGGTATATATTTCTATTGTTTTACACGTGTACTTATACTATACTTATTTGTTATTGTTTAACGTCCAATATCGAGGTCATGCAAACATACTCATGCTAGTCTGGGTTACCTGCCCTTGTATTGCCACTCCGTTAGATATGCACTTTTCACGTGCGTCAGGGAACCAGACTAATCCAGGGTCGGGACCTATCTTTGTATATAATAGACTGAAAATGCAGTTTTTGAAAACAATTTGGAGCCACATCAGGAGCAGAGTCACCCGGCGTCTTATCAGGCTCCAAATCGTGTGTCACTCAAATCTTTAATACATGTCAGTACATATATTTTCAAGACGTTTGCAGTTACTACAATTTATTCTATTTCGTCACATTATAATGCTTTTTTGATAAATAAATACGAAAGACTCAAGCAGGAAACGTAACACAAACAATACACCCACCTCTCAAGCAGAACACACACACACACAGTCATACCACAACAAACACACACACACGCATTACCATTCCTTCATCTACACACTAAATAGAAAATCCCGAAAACTCAAATCTGCCAATCAAATGCTTGGGAACGATCTCAGGCTCAAATCAAACTCTTCATGACCTCGGTCCTAAATTCAAACAAGTAATAAATTAAACATTTAAAAATTATATTAAATCATTTGTTTCTTTAAAAGGGCAACTTGACTTTATTTTGTTAAACAAAAGGACCAGAAGTCCCTTAACCGTTCACCCGAAGACAATTTTATGGTCATGGTGACATAAAGATTGAGCAAGCAATTTCAGAAGATTCGAAACGTTCACTCTGGACAGTCATTAAATGAAACTCTTCCAATGGCAGCCATGTTTTTTCATGATCATACTTCATTCGGGCCAGTCGTTTCAAACAAAATATCTTTTAAGTTTTCATTGAAAAACAAAATCTTTTTTCTACTCTTGTGACCTAGATGTTCAACGGACTGAACTCAATTCGAAAATGGCAGTACATGGCTTAGAGGTTACACCATATCAAATGTCAAAGCTCTTGTAATATCAGGTTCCTGTGCAGCTTTCACTTATTATCCCCTGAAACTTCCAATAACAATTCCAGTTTGCAATAAAGGCTGGTCCATTTTAAAATATTTAGGGTTGGTTGTTTTGTAATAAATTGAAAAATGACAAACAAATAAGTCCCTGATCAGAGGGCGATACAGACGTTTCACCTTGCCAAATATCACAATCGTTTCAGGGGAGAGGGTGTTCTATGTAAAACTGTGACCCCGGGGCGCGGTCATTTTTTACTCAAGGGGCATAATTCGAATAATTTTGATTGAAGAGTTATAGATAATGATATAGATCTATGTCAAAAAGATCAGCTCTGGCCTTTGTGGATTTTAACAATAAGAATTTTAGGATTTCCTTATCTTTATGTATTTCGGTGGCCATGGCAGCCAGCGTTCTGCATTGAATCCAATTCTTTTAACATATTCGACAGAACTTGACCCAATGAATATTCATGTACAGTTTGGTTGGCACAATCAGACATGTGATTTAGAAGAATTTGTTTCACGAAAATTGTTGACACACTTCGCACGATAACGGACACGGAAATTGACTTACCACAAAAGTTCACATTGAACATACCACGGTCAGGTAAGCTAAACATGAATTTTGCATTAAATAAAAGATGAAAAATTTCAACATTTGATATTGTATCTGCGAAACGGTTACCATAGACGGTAACATTTGACTGTAAAACTGTTAAAGTGTTATAATATCTATACAATGCAAGTACATATATTGTACAAGAATCACCGTGGCATGGTTATATCATTGTTGTCAATAAATCGTCTACTCTTTCATCCATCCATCCTTCAATCAATCAATCAATCAATCAACCATATTCATCCAGCTCGGAGTTGTTACTCTGTGGAATCAGTCACGTTTTCGCACATCAAACAGTCCATATCAAACCACCCACCCTAATCCAACGGTTATTTTTAAAAAAAATTAAAATGTCTAAATTTCAAAATTTTAGAAATCAATGCAGACGCCATTTTCAAGAGGACAATATCATATTGAATGACACTTGTTATGTTAACCGGGTTGTGACGAAATAATGTATGGGTAAATGATTTAAGTTTAATAACTTCCAGTTGACCTAAGCCCAATGCATTAGTCCTACTCCTGTCAATCGTCTCTTGAAACGGTCATATACAGTGGAGAATCTGTTATTCTTTCCCGTTTAAACGCAAACGTACGCAGACCTAATAGTTAAGACAATTAAGTGGTCGTAATACAGAGGTTTTACTGTATGTAAAGGAAATAATTTACATTCTCTTAAAGACTTTTCCTCAGTCCATTGAGGGACCACCAGCCCATTCATCGATTGGTGAGAAAAAGCATGATTCACAAGGTGTCACCAATCTCAGATGGTGTGAAAATCCAGGTAACTAAACTAATCTTGTCTAGAGAGGCCCTCACATACTCACACTCAAGGTTTTTTTTCAATGGGTTTTCCTACCAAACTAACAAGTTTAAGGTACGGGCTTCACATGAACACTTGAATGAGTTTATCCCTAGACAAGATACAGTGGGGAATCTGTCATTCTTTCCCGTTTAAACGCAAACGTACGCAAACGCAAAGCACTAAAACGTAGAAAAGAACAACTTTTGGACAATTCTGATATTTCATGTTTATCTTGGTGGCAAACAGTTTGCACTACAAATAATAGTTTTAGCGTAAACGCGTTTATTGGGAAAGAATAACAGATTCTCCACTGTAAACAAACTCTGATTTACGGTAAAACTACTCTATTACGACTACATGTACTAAAATTGCTAAATGATTGTATGAAAGACATGTGACATCTTGAAAGAAGGTGAGAAAAGAAGAATATCCGATATGAGCGTTTCTGTTTTACTTTCACCTTTCTTTAAGCAGACATCTGCTTTAAAGACCTAATAATTAAGACAATTAAGTGGTCGTAATACAGATGTTTTACTGTATGTAAAGGAAATAATTTACATTCTCTTTAAAAGTATGGCGTATTTGGTGACAACCTTTACATGTATAATTATACGGGACTACAGTGGAGAATCTGTTATTCTTTCCCGTTTAAACGCAATCGTACGCAAACGCAAAGCACTAAAACGTAGAAAAGTACAACTTTTGGACAATTCTGATAATTCTTGTTTATCTTGGTGGCAAACAGTTTAGAGCCTGATCAGACGCCGGGTTACCCGGCGTCTGATCTGGCTCCAAACTGTTTGCAGTGCAGATTCTCCACTGTATATAGTGCATTAATTCCTTCACTACCTTACCTACAATAGCTATTTGCAAAAAGATTTGAATTTCAATTCAATGTATTTTTTAGTATTGAAATGAGTGTCAATCAGTTAGGATCCTGATCCGACGTCGTGTTACGATATGATAGGATCCAAACTGTTTGCAAAAAAACATTGCACTCGCCTCGGGATAAGGCAGTGACCAAGGGGCTCAGTCAAACATGAACCACGTTTTATCTTTGACATAAAGATAAACTAGATTTGTTCGGGGTTCGACTGTATTGTACTGTGCAACCACCCGGTAAGAATAGAGGGTAGAAAAACACTGCACTACAGTGCTCCCTCCCTACAACGACATTTCGAGCAACGAGTGCCTCCTTTAACACTTTACCTTATAGAAGCGCCTTTTAGCATATTCCGTTTAATCCTCCGCGGAAGAAAATAATTCCATTCTATACAATCATGAAAATGTATCAGAAGGAATATTTATTTTATTCCAGCAGGTTGTAGCTTAAAGCAGGCTGAAAGTAAAGCAGAATGCGCCTTAGGGCGCATTCTGCTTTACTTTCAAACTGCTTTAAACAGTCACCTTTTTTCAAAACTAAAATCAGGCTATGGGGTAATGGGTTAAACAACGCTTGCCGCTGGTCCCCAAACAACACATTTTGTCAAACCTTGTCACTCCTGCAATATCGTCTGCTTAAAATTGTCGTCTGTTGTTTTTCTCAAAGTTAAATATTAGACATTTGACAGAAAAAAATCATAACGACGAGTGACAAACATCTTGAGTCCAGATCAGACACCGCGTTACGCAGGTCTGATCTTGGCTCAAGATGTTTGCAGATGTAAGCCAATTTTCCTCCCTTAAACAACCCCCTCCTAACAGCACACACTCTTTGTCTGCCATTGAATATTGTTGTAGAGAGGGAACACTGTACTTTCCTCAATTGATGTCTCATCGTCTACGCTGTTAACAGAGACTATCTTAGCTAAGTCAAACATGACTGGCGTTTGCAAATAGTTTTGATCTATTCTTGAAAGTGTTCATTGTGTTGGTAAATCCATAGTAAAGAATATCTTTTTTATCGAAACAGTGGACCTTCCTTTCCGGGATCTTTGACCCTCTTTTCGCAATTCTATGACAGATGGGCAGAGAGATCCGAGGTCCAAAGCAGGGCTGCCATAAGTTGACATAAAAAATCCTAAGCTTTCCAAATTTTCATTTTTCGAATACGAATCGTACCTTTACCCTATCGCCTGTGTCTAGTTTTGTTGACACGTGGCTGCTTTACTGTATTTATTGGGTAATTGGTTAATTGACCTAGAACTAGCACGTGCCACTTTATTTTCCAAATATACTCACACCCTAATTTGGCATCGTTAGCTGATGTGCTTTCGGAAATATGCTTCGGATAAACTATCTGCATAAGTGAGGTCAGAGGTAATAGTTAAGGTCACAGTTGCCTGACACAGTCACGCTACAGTCCAACACACAAATATTCACTAACACACAATGTGGCACCCCTGGCTAATGACGTAACGCGAATATGATCCGTATTTTATATTTTCTGGGATTGAAGTCAACGGTCATATTCAAGGGAAAGGTAACCTGAAATTGGTACAACGTCATTCTTAGTGTTACTAACACGCCAAATTAATTCAATTATCTGATGTGGTAAAGAAAATAATGTCGTCATTTTTGCTTTAATTGCGGTCAAAAACCAAAGTCATTGTGACCTTCAAATGGTGCGCAGCATTCCACAATTACAAGGTGCAAAAATTGATGTTCACCATTGGTATCCCTATTTGGTGTTGTATGAGAAATAGTCTCGGGACAAACCTTTTTCCATGATTGACTTCAATGGCAAGGCCACAGTGACCTAAAAATGGCATAACACACCATCACCCCTAGATGTATTCATACACCAAATTTGGTATCCCTAGCCGGTATGATTTGGGAAATGTGGTCCGACAAAACAAAAAGACAGGCACGCACATACAGACGGGCGGACTAGCAGGATTCGTTCAATTGTTATGTACACGCGTCCAAAAGAGGGTCCGTCTAAAGACCCCAAACCTCCTCCAAACCTCTCCAAATCACTTAAAAACAACCCAAAACTACTTAATTATTCCTTAATATCTTATCTAACAGAGCTTATAAAAGTCTAAAATAACGGGAAAAGTTTAATTAGAATTAAATCAACGATATTAATCATTTCAAGGGGAACAATTCGTACAAACTTGAGATAGCTATATACAGCTACAGTTACTACTAAATATTATTGACAAACAAAAAACCACTCTGTTTTTAATCATGCCATTGATCTTTTAATTATTTGACTCATTTTAAAAATGATTTTACAAACTTACTATAACAATTTTATAATCTTGGTAATAATATTGAAAGAATTTCCATGTTTCCATGCATCTCAATATTGTATCATTTTTATTGTGAATGTATTTATTTGTCTTTCTTGCTTTGTAGGTACATTTATATAATTACATGTGAAGCGCTTTTGAACGCACAACTCCTGTGTGAAAAGAGCGCTATATAATCGGGTATAATAATAATAATAGTAACCCATTATTCAAAAGCCTATTGCTGGTTTGGAAGACAGGTATCCACTTAAAGCAGGTTGAACGCAAAGCAGAATGCGCCTTAAGGCGCATTCTGCTTTACGTTCAGTCTGCTTTAAGCTACTATCTGCTAGTCTATAAAAACCTGTTGGGAGGTTTGGGGAGGTTTGGGGTCTTTAGACAGACCGTGTCTAAAGCTCTGCAATGCATTAATATAAATCGTTTAGACGCCCAGGTGCAAACCGTAACGCTTGAGTGAATCAGCATCGACCTAGCTTTGTTCAGACGACAATGTTATTGCAGATTGTAAATTATCGGGGTAGATGTTAAGATGTTTTTTATTTTCATTGGCAGATTTATCCCGGAAGTGGTTAAAAAATACAAATACAATAGCGGATCTAACCGCAAAAAATTCCTGCCTCATTATTTCTATAAATTAAATGAACACGAAGAGATATAAGTATTTACTAAGCAAGCGAAATGGCATTTATTGCAGGACGAAAGCAAGTGTAGTTCTTAAACTTCAGGACGAAAGCATGTGTAGTTCTGAAACTTCACGACGAAAGCAAGTATAGTTCTTAAACTTCAGGACGAAAGCAAGTGTAGTTCTTAAACTTCAGAAATTCGTTGCCAATTCATAACTTGGCAATTCTGCAAAAGTATTTTTTTGAATTACATGTAGTTTGATTTGATTACTCTATACATGTATATGATTCCAGGAATAAAAGGCAATAACAATCCGACGTTGCAAACAGCGTATATACATTGTCAAAGACTCTTGCAGTTTTCACATACAATCGCACTTGTACTCAAATAACGTTGTATTTCGATAATTCGAGCTCGATAAAGTTGAATACAGTGTTCCCTCTCTACAACGACACCCAATGGGATACACATGTTGTGTGTGTTGTTCGGGGGGAGTCGTTATATGGAGGGAAAATTAGGAATTTTCAAACAGCTTGAATCCAGATCAGACGCCGCGTAACGCGGCGTCTGATCTGGATTCAAGCTTTTTGTCACTAGTCATTATATTATTCTATCAAAATATCCACTTATATATAACTTTTAGAAAAACAGCAGACGACAATTTTAAGCAGACACTATTGCAGCAATAAAATCGTTAGACATAAGAATCTTGCTTAGGGAACTGCGGAATTAGTCGTTGTAAGGAGGGAGTCGTTGTTGGGAGGGCTGTTGTAGAGAGGGAGCGCTACATATATCCGTTTTTCAAAGTTAAAACGAGGCTAAGCTTCGTTTCAACTGTGGAATACGAATAAGTTCCACCTAAGTGAGTTACAGTTATCTATATTGAGATCGACTGTCTATTTATTACAAACACCGCTATGGAGATGGATCTGGGTCTAAGGTTATAAAGCTTTTCAGATGAGTCTAAAGTCGTTCTCAAGCATTTGATTGGTCAGATTTAAGTCTAGGCTCAAATCTGACCAATCAAATGCTTAAGAACACACTCAGACTCAGCTCAAACGCTTTATAACCCTGGACCCAGACACCAATTTACTCAGATTTCAATTAGTTTGACATAAAGAATATAAGGCACTCGTAATAAACAATCTCTAATATTTTCAACATTGTCATCTTGTCAATTGTCATTATATACTGGTTTAGTCCGGTTGTATTGACCTGGGGCCCGTTTCATAAAACATCTTACGACAAATGTTGTCGTAAGTCCGATTATAAAACTTTCAATTATTATTTATTTCTGCATCTAATCCTGTCTTGTGACATCTTTTTGGAATCGTCTTGAAAAGACGATTCCAAAAATATGCCACAAGACAGGATAAGTTAGAGGAATAAAAAATTAAATGTATTTTAAAGTTTTGACTTACGACAATATTTGTCGTAAGAAGTTTTATGAAACGGGCCCCTGGGTCCAAGGTTATAAAGCTTTTCAGTTGAGTCTAAACTCGTTCCCAATCATTTGATTGGTCAGATTTGAGCCTAGGCTCAAATCTGACCAATCAAATGCTTGGGAACACACTCAGACTCAACTAAAACGCTTTATAACATCGGAGCCTGTCATTAATTAATAATGCAGAGATGTCAAGGGAAGAGTTATTTTTGTCGTCATTGGGTAGCCTTAGTATACATAAAAGTAATAATACATAATAAGCTAATCCCAACATTCCTTCGGGAATTATTACCTCTCCTCGTATTGAACGTATCTACTAAATAACAATTTTGATTTGCTCTCTACTAAATCTAAAACTTTTCCTTTGAATGTAACGGTCATGAAATCAAATCTACAAGTACAGTTAAATATCTGGGCTATTTTTTTTAGATACAGACATATCAGGAACATCCACTGTAATTAATAATATCAAGTAAGTAAACTCTAAAATTAACTTTTTTGAACAAATCTCTTAGAAAGACACTATTAATTTTTTAATACAATGCCATATAGATTACGCTTCCACTTCGCGGTTCTGCGGTCTTACTAAAACCCTGAAAAACAAACTACAGGTTGCACAAAACAAAGGTGTGCGTTTTAACGGTTTTATTCATAATTACCATTGTAGTACATCTCTTCGTGTGGCAGATTTTAACGATCTTATGTTATCAAATTCGGAGTATAGATGTAAATAATTACGACTAAATAAGATTTTAAACAACCAAGTCCCAAGCTCCATGCATGAAAACTTTACTAAAAGTAAAGATATCCACTGTTATTGAACTAGATCTAATGTAAAAGATGATTAGCATGTGTCTCCATTTGATACTTTTATTCCCAATTGGTTTACCATAATGCCATTAAGGACAAATTACCAACCTATATACGATGTACAAACTCTTTTAGAAGAAATGGAAAAAGTTGAGAAATCATACTTTTTATAGTATATGCTTAACATTTTAGATCAATTTTACGCATTTAAGTCACATTTTTATTATATTATATAAATTATTCGCGACAACTTATTCTTTAGATATACAAAAACATGAGCTTATATATACGTGTGTTCATTATTTCCAGTTATCACTATTTAATTAACATCATATCATTTGACTTGTTTTCTTCTTGAAAAAAATGGTTGTTTTAAGGTTTTACGCCAATAGGACAATTCAAGATCTATGTCAACGTCAATATATTTCAAATAACCAGGTGAAACAAATATCCTTGAAAGAGTTCATCTGGTTGGTGAATTCAATGTGTAGATATTAATTCTTTTGACTCAACCAAGATATTCATTTACCTGACAGTTTCGGACATGTCTATTTTACCATAGACATGTCCGAAACTGTCAGGTAAATGAATATCTTGGTTGAGTCAAAAGAAATAATATCTACACATTGAAACACATATGTTTAATTAATATCACTTAAGATCACTATGTTACAGCTTCGACCCTGTTGGAAATAAGTTTTGTTCCTTATTGGCAAAACTTTACGGGCAATCCTTTGCACCAATTCTTTACCAAAATTTCCATCATATACTAATTATATATAGGGGTAAAATAACAACTGAACTAGTCTACGTCGTATTTGTGATGATTTCTTCTTAATGTGATATCCATTTTGTTAAGTGAATGTAGTCTTTGATAGTTTTAACAATATGTATATTTATTATCATCTGTTTTGATAAGCATGTGCACACATAAAATAATCAGGTACCAAATTGATTTTTGTAGCTCAAATATTAGACTAACCCTTTTTTAAATGATGTTTGTTTTTGGTCGACGATCAACCATTGGACTACTTTAGAGACTGGCATTCGGAATTCAAGCACAGTCTATCCTTTGAATCAGTAATAACTCCAAATAAGGCATATTAAGCTTTGCACATAAATATTATATAGAAATACAATTAATGTGGTACAAACAAGCAGTTAGTAGAAATAGATGCAGTTGTCTTCATTATGACTGGTATATCTGAGCCCCTTTCATAAAACTTCGTAATTTAATTGACAATCCTGATTGTAAAAATCCGTGTTGAAGTTCTTACCATTTATTTAGTAATGTACACTCTATATCAATTAAGAGACAAAATGCTAAATGCAATAAATTACTTTCAGGGGGACTAGTATCAATTTAAGCATCTTTGTTTGGGAGATCATACAATGTCTCCTGAAGCAAACATGCATTTTATTATGTCATATTATCAGTTCATCCTGATTTCAAACATATTACAAATGTTCAGAAATCTACTTTAACAGTAATTTCTACGCTATCAGTATCAGTATTTGATTATATTCAAGCTTTCATATTAGTTATATAGAAGTGTTTGAACCAGGTTTGAATTTGTATATCTTTTTCATTGTTATATATGCCATGACTCTTTATGTATGTTTTTATTTGTGTAGAGGTTTCTATAAGGTTGTTATAACTTGAAGACCAATCATGTTGGTGTATATAATATATATATATGCAAATAGATATATTTAACCCATTTGTGCCAACAATCCCCTATATGGGACATAATCAAACAGTGTAGACTCTGATCAGACGCCGCATTATGCGGCGTCTGATCATAGTCTACACTGTTTGCTGATAGGAAGTTCAATATAAAGCAAACTGAAAATGCAAATTTTGACCAGGCACACCTTTGATAGAAAATGGAATAATCCAATATTTAAACTTGGGAGAATCCACTGGGTATAAATGGGTTAAACAGGCATTAATTATTCCGCGATAGTTCGTAATATTTATGACTGACATTAAGAATGGTCAATAAATCCCGACTATATTACACTGTTCTTCGTTTGAAAAGGAAAGATGGGTTGCTGTGTGTTTGCATCCGCCCAGGTTATTTTTATGATCTGGTGAACAGCATGTAATCTCTGAATCAATATGTTCAGCTGTTACACGTGGATGAATATATTTAGACTGCATAAAATGTGCTATTTTAAATATTTACTGCCATTATTGCACCATGATCAGACTAACACTTTCATTGTCATTGTGTCATCTGCTGATAGTTTTCGACTACTTTTACTTAAAAAAAACTATATGCATATGTATTGTAACACAGTTTGGATCCTGATAAGACACCGAGTGACCCGACATTTGATTAGGATTCAAACTATTTTCGCATATTTGTGGAGTCTAATCTCGTTGACAGGCAAATAGTTATTAAAAAGCAAAAATATAATTTTCAATTCAAAAAGAGATGTCATTTCAAAACTGGGTATTCGAAAACATAAAACTTCTACATTAGGCTTATAGTGCTGTAACATATTTACACTCAAACTTCAAATGTCCAATTGCATTCTTTGCTATTTACGGCCGATGTTTTTTTAATAAAGTAAAAGTAAGAAAGTAAGACTTACAGCAGTTAGGCCGATGAAAGGTCGATACAAGTGTCATACAGTTAAGTATTGTTCAGTCGCCGTCTAATAACAGTGGAGAAAACGTTATTCTTTCCCAATAAACGCGTTTACGCTAAAACTATTATTTCCATTACAAACAATTTGGAGCCAGATCAGACGCTGGGTAAGGCTCCCAACTGTTTGCCACCAAGATAAACATGAATTACCAGAATTTTAGTGTTTTGCGTTTGCGTTGCGTTTGCGTATTTAAACGGGAAAGAATAACGTTTTCTCCACTGTATGATGTAAACTGTGCGCTAACTGACGTGAGTCGCCTATTGCAAAGTAATAGTCTAAGCTCTAGACCACTTTTATTTGCGGTGAAAGGACCATACAACCTTTTGGTACTATCTTATAGCTTATTTCCTCAGGAGTTCGGAAACAATCGTCTGACGCATATTTAGGTAGTGATAAGGGGAGATAATTGAGGTTAAAGTTGTCTGCCCTTGGATTTTTAAACAAAAAATGACATCCTTATTGGGCTTTTATTTCATGTGTTACATATTTAAAAAAGGTATTTTGTTAGCATTTATCAATGTAGTTTACCTAAATACAAATTTTGAAAATGTTTCAGGAAAGTCTCAGACTCATTGAAATCCAAAATGGCCGCCAAAATGGCTAATTTTAGTAACATTTCAGCTTTTGGAGCAATAACATTACTTATATTGACTGCAATTGATACTCATATGGAACAATTTTAGTTGATTCGTATTGTACATCAACTTAGATATCATACTAGCTTTTTATTTGATGAGTTTCCTATCATCCAGTGCTGAGATAATCCAAAATGGCCGCCGTATATACCTACCTTATTAATTTCTACTTACATAAATTTTCTTGATTGGGGCTTTCATTTCCCTTGTAAGATATTCAAAATGGTATTTCATAAGCAATTAATAAAGAAGTATCCCCAAATACATATTTTGAAAATGTTTTAGGATAGTTTCAGAGCTATTGTAATCCAAAATGGCTACCGAATGGCTATTTTTAGTAACAATTAAGCTTTTCGATCAACTCAACTACTTTTATTGACTGTATTTGATATTTTATAAACAATTTTAGTTGTTTCTTATTAAATATTAACTGAAAAAGTCCAGTAAGCTTTTAATTAGACTTGTTTCTGTCATCCAGTGCTGATATAATCCAAAATGGCTGCCGTTTATACCTTTTTGCTATATATTTCTACTAAAATAATTTTTCTTGATTTTAAAGGTTATGCAAATATTTTATGTTTGTGTCTTTCCATGTCATTGTGCCAAACATAGTTCAATCTGATAAATGCTGAACTTGGTAATGCTTTTACAGGATAACAGTCAGACCTTTATTGACCATCATACAATTAAAAATGTTTATTAGATCAATATTGATTTGTCTGATACAGATAACTATAAGGATAGATGTGCCAATAAAGGGGATATTTCTTTCAAATGTTGAACCTATTTATTATTACTTAGTATCAAAATAAATGGATAACATTTGAAGCGCTGTATAAAAGCCTATATTTTGTTCACGGTTGTGTAATGTACATGTACACAAAACTCATATGTGTCATTAGTTTTCGCGGGTTAGTGAAAATTATTATTTTCAGTTGAGTGTTATGTATATACATGGAGAATATTCGTCTTACATGGACGAATCATGGTTTATCAAGCAAGGCATTTAATAAGTGGTTCAAAGCCTGGGTCATTTCGGTGTTTTTTTTAAATCTACGGAAACAAATATGGGACTTATGTTAACCACTGAATGGTACAAAAAGCCCCATGAAGCTAAATACCCTTTTCACTTATTTAAAGGATTCATTTAGGAGAAACTCTGATCTTAACGAAGCTATTTTTCCTTTTTTTTACAAGTGCAATGTAGGTAGATTGGAAGCTGGGTACTAATAAGTCGAGGAAGTTTGCCTTGTTCATTAACAAAACCCAGTTCTTACGTGAAGTCAAATCTTTGATGTTAAGACCTGGCACAAATGTGATTTTATCAGACGAGAGAGACGTTGTGTCTCCAAATATGTGTCCATTATTCTTCCAGTGTCATTTAATGATTCAATAGGTAACCCTGTGAGTTTATACAGCAATGGCAATGCCGTTTTGGGCCCGATGCATTCCGTTTTTTACTTCAGATACAGTATGGCAATGTTATATTCTGCAACCGGTATGTATTATTATAACTTATCGAAATCAAAGGGTTGATCCTAGAAAAAGTATCCGGGAAAATGCGAAACAATAGTAACAATAAAGACAATATGATTATGATGATGCTCTGAGATGTGACAATAAGCGTCATTAAAGCAAGGGAGGCCATGCACCATCACAGTTGTAACACGAACTTTAAATAAACTCTTAAAAGGAATCATAGTATTAAAGAGAAAGTAACTAAATCAGATCAAGATTCTTGGCAATCTGACCATTGGATGTTCTCAAGGATCACGTTTCTGAAACACTAATTGACTCCGAAGGCGTTGCGATTTTAACTTTCTTTCATAAAATTATGCTACATTGATGTTCTCAATGAATGTGGTAATCCTCACAGGCTTTTCTCTCCCTCTCTGTCGTACCCTGGACCCTTCCATGTCTTACAGTACTCGTAACTACAGACTAGTCGCTTGAGTACAATTTGACCGTTGCATAGTGGGTTGTTTTTAACACGGGCTTGAATGTTTAATTCTTTCCAATGTTACTAATGATCTTGTCATATAATTTTTGTTAAATGTTTTACATGTATTTACTTACTGTGCTGGCGGTCTTTTTGATTGTGAGGTTGTGGAACAGGGTTTATATTTTATGTACACTGTTTGTCTTTATAGGTGAATATAGGAGATACGTGTGAGGTTGGGCGCCCCTAAACCCAGGTTTAACCCCCAGTGGTTGTTAATAATTAATTTATTTATAGTTTATTATTGATTGCTACTGACCGTACCAAGGCGGGCTCCTATATTCACTTTGCTTTATGTTTGTCTTGCGTGTTGTTTTCTATTTAGTGTGTAGATGAAGGAATGGTATTGCGTGTGTGTGTGTATGTGTGTGTGTTTGTTGTGGTATGACTGTGTGTGTGTGTTGCTTGAGAGGTGGGTGTATTGTTTGTGTTACGTTTCCTGCTTGAGTCTTTCCTATTTATTTGAAGTCTGGGTGACAGGACTAGCAGGATTTTCCCGCAATTGAAGTTCGTTCAATGATCTAACAATAGTTGAACTTTTCATTCCAAACAGACCTAATAAAAGGCAATGAAATCAAAAGGGCAAATTTTGACTACAATTCAACTGTACTGGCAATATCTTCTTTGCAATGCTGAATCAAAGACCTAGAAAAAGGCCTACGGTATTAACTACCTGAACCCTTAACTGTCGAAACTCTAGTGAAGGGTCAAACTTAGCTGCAAGGTGACTCGAAGTGATTCTTAAATAAATGTGCCATACACAGGTTCAACTTCAAGCGCTAGACTGATAGTCATTGCATGCTAGTTACAGCAAATTGAAAATTATATTCTATGAGTGTATAAAGTGTAGGTTTCATATCATACCAACTAAGTGCATGTATATTTTTGCAACCAACCGTTAATAAAGTTGAATCTTAGCAACTCTGACTAGACGATTTGTCAATACATATATCTTGCTTTCTTTTACTTTAAAACATTTATAAGAGCATCTGATTGTGGGTTTTAATCTTCACCACATATTCTCGCGTAACTACAGTTCATGTATATATCTTATGTTGACTTATATTACATGTACTGTATAATTATACTCTTACATATACATGGACCATTGCTTCACTATCAGGTGCAGTGACAAGTGAAAGAACAGCCTGTTTGGTCAAGACTTTTCCAGTGACACAATGTTTGCTGCAAGTCATGGAAATATAAAAACAGGAAAGCACCTCACTATGGGCCTTGGAATCAAAAGTCTAACCTTTCTAGAAAGGTTATTAATATTCTCAACCATATGTGTCATAGCAGAAACTACATGGGAGTAGAAGAACTGGTATAATGCCCAAATCCAGACCAGTTGTCAAACCAGTTGTAACAATCTATTAAAAGTTGACATTTAACACTCACTTACGGTAATTCTGTAACTTATTCAGTTTTCAGTTCTTCTACTGGTATGTGGTTTATGCGATGACTCATATGGTTCAGAATATTATTAACCTTTTTAGAACCTGTCAGGCTTTTAATACCAAGAATCATAGTTAGGTACTTTCCTTTTTTCCACATGACTTCCAAAATACTATCGCATGAAACAGTCTTGGCCAAATAGACTGTTATTTCACTTCTCACTGCGCCTAAAACTAAAACAGAGTTATTACATGTGCATGTTCCGGTATATGTAAGAGCAGTGTTTCTTGGACATGCTCCTTGGGAACATTCTACGCATAGCCAGCTTGCAAAGATTCATGCTCTGATTTGGTAAATTTCTCTAGAATACTATTATCCCTATTTAGAGTTTATTTAAACTTCCTTTTACAACTGTGATGGCAAATAACCTCCCTTGCGATCATATGAGTATCACTTATTCATGCTGAAAGTCACTCATCTTCACTTCAGAGCAACATCATAATCAATCGCAGGATACTCCTTCTTGGATCAGCCCCTTTATTGTGATAAGTTATCACAGAGCTTGGGGAATAAATACAGCTGTACATAATTGGGATCATAGCTCAACTGTCTATGATACACTAAGAACGCAATGTTTACGCTTTTGTATCTTTGTGTCTGTTTGTTCCCCGAACCCCGAACAGGAGTCAAATTACTATAGCAGCTCACATTGAATCATGAAATGACACTGGATAAATAAGTGACATATATTTGGAGACAATACATCTCTCTTGTCTGATTAAGTCACATTTTATCTATTAGTGCCTAGGTATTTCAATCAAATGGTTTACTTCATTTAAGTACTGGACTTTGTCAATGTGCAACACACACTTCCTCGACTTATTGGTGTATACCTTCCAGTCCAACTACATTGCACTTGTGAAAGATCATAATCAGTATCGTTCAAATCACAATTAAATTAAAAAATTAAAAACGAGTATTTAGCTTCGGTGCGGCTTTCGAATCACCAATTAAGTTTTTAACTTATGTCCCGTATTTGTTTCCGAAGATTCAAACTATGAAATAATAAATGCTTTGTAACACTTATTAAACGTCCTGCTTAATTTATCATGCTATGGCCAGATTTACTTATATTCACCGTAGACATACATAAGAATTTTCAACTGAAAATAGCAATTTCAACAAACCAGCGAAAACTAGTGACAAATATGTTTTATGTGTATTATATACCCGGGTACAAAAAAAGCTTTTATATAGTGCTACACATTATATACATTTGTTTTGAACTAAAAAATAATTAATACGTCCTACCTTTGTAAAGAATTATCCCCTTTAAAAGTATTGGCTAATATATATTATATCCTGATAGTTATCTGTATCAGAAAAACAACTTTATCAAATAAATACTTTGATTGTATGGTGATCAATGTAGGCCATAAATCATTCCTGTAAAATCATTACCAACTTCAGGATTTATAAGCATGGACTATGTTTGCCACAATGACATGGAAAGACACGCATAAAAAAAGATTTGCAAAACCTGAAAAATCAAGAAAATTTATATTGGTAGAAAATAGTAAAAAATGGTACCAACGGCAGCCATATTGGATAATATCAGCACTGGACCACAGGAACCAATCAAAATGAAAGTTTACCGGATTTCTTAGTTAATGTGTAATAAGAATAAACTAAATCAGTTAATATAATATCAATTACAGTCAATAAAAGTAGTTGAGTTGCTCCAAAAGATAAATTGTTACTAAATATAGCCATTTGACAGCCATTTTGGATTTCAATAAGTCTGAAACTATCCTAAAACATTTTCAAAATATGTATTTGAGGAGTCTTCTTGAATAATTGATTACAAAATACCATTTTGAATCTCTAAAAAATGAAATGAAGGCCCCAATCAAGAAAATTTATGTAAGTAGAAATTAATAAGGTAGGTATATACTGCGGCCATTTTGGATTATCTCAGCACTGTATGATAGGAAACTCATCAAATAAAAACCTAGTATGATATCTAAGTTGATGTACAATACGAATCAACTAAAATTGTTCCATATGAGTATCAATTGCAGTCAATATAAGTAATGTTATTCCTCAAAAAGCTGAAATGTTACTAAAATTAGCCATTTTGGCGGCCATTTTGGATTTCAATGAGTCTAAAACTTTCCTGAAACATTTTCAAAATTTGTATTTAGATAAACTACATTGATAATTGCTAACAAAATACCTTTTTTAAATATGTAACACATGAAATAAAAGCCCAATAAGGATGTCATTTTTTGCTTAAAAATCCAAGGGCAGACAACTTTAACCTCAATTATCTCCCCTTATCACTACCTAAATACGCGTCAGACGATTGTTTCCGAACTTCTGAGGAAATATGCTATAAGATAGTACCAAAAGGTTGTATGGTCCTTTCACCGCAAATAAAAGTGGTCTACAGCTTAGACTATAAAGGGTTTAACTCTTTGCACTTAAACGAGGATTCATTTACAGTGAAGGCGTTACATGTACTTTTGCCGTTTAAACGCAAACGAAACGCAAAGCAAAGACATGTCGGAAAATACATTTGTATCAAATCTCATATGGTTTAGTTTTCTCTGACTTGCAAATAGTTTGAAGTCTGATCAGACGCGGGGTTACCCGACGTCTTATCTGGCTCCAAACTGTTTGCAATGGAAATATTTGTTTTCGCATAAACGCGTTTATTTGGAACGAATAACGTCTTCTCCAATATATATGCTCATAGGTAGTTTCTGAAACTAATATCTTTGATGTTAAGTTAACCCTTTCAATGCAGTATTGCATTGTCTGCTCTAACCCTTTCACACCCAGAACATCGTCTTTCCCTGCCAATTAGTATCGTCTGCTTTAACCCTCTTGCCGCTAAAATTTCGTCTGCATTGGTAGTGTCGTCTGCAATATTGTTCAAGTCAACCTTATGGCTGTTTTTTGATTGAAGAAATGTCGATACAAGTGTCAAACAGTTCAGACGCCGCGTTACATGGCGTCTGATCAAGATTCAAACTGTTTGCAAAGTCGCCATTAGGCGCCATTGGCAATGAAAGCGCTAATACTATGATTGTACAATCGTTTCGAATATAGATATAAGGTAAATTAACTTCAGACGTATCAAAATGATATACAAAAAGTGTTAGCCTGTGTTCAGCACCTCCTAGAAAGTTACAGTCGAGAAGATGTTATTTTGTCCCAAATAAAAGCGTTTACGCTATAACGTTATGTCCATTACAAACAGTTTGGAGACTGATTACATGTCGAACAGCCAATCTCTGATCAGGATACAAACTGCTTGTCACTCTGATTTTTGTTTAAGCCGGGAAGAATGTTGATACAGTGGATAATCTGTTATTCTTTCCCAATAAACGCAATAACGCTTAAACTGTTATTTGCAGTGCAAACAGTTTGGAGCCAGATCAGACGCCGGGTAAGCCGGCGTCTGATCAGGCTCCAAACTGTTTGCCACCAAGATAAACAAGAATTATCAGAATTGTCCAAAAGTTGTTCTTTTCTACGTTTTAGTGCTTTGCGTTTGCGTACGTTTGCGTTTAAACGGGAAAGAATAACAGATTCTCCACTGTATATCTACACTGTACTGGAAATGCCTTTATGTGTCATGTTCAGGACTTCCTAGTTTGGGACTACTTTTCTAAGCGCATGAATAATAAGAGGCAAAAGAAGTAGTCTATTGATTTCACCACCGCACTATCATCAGCTTTAATATAGAGGTCTATACTATTGTTTTAAAGCTAGATTTCAGACAAAGTGACTGACGATATATGAAAATGATTGTTAAATATACGTAGTTTGAATCCTGATCAGACGCCACGTAAACAGTCGTCTGAATACTAGTAGGATCGTAACTGTTTGCTTTAGTCAACTGCAGTCGCCCAAGGCCTTGTAACTTGAAGCGCGGTTGTATTGTGATATGTAACCCAGCAAATACACATGGTATGTAATAATTATGTAGGGGAAACTTTATTTGTAACCCCCTCTTCAATAATAATATCTTCTGCTCAAATTTGTCGTCTTCAATAGATATATATTTTATATTTTTATAAATTTCTTATATAAATAAACCAAATACGAGTGTATCAAACGGATAGTTGGCCGGCGTCTGATCGGTGGATGAAAGGGTCTTTTAACTAAGGTCCGACATTGTTTATTTTAACAATTACGCAATTTGACAAATGATTCCAAAACGAAGTAATACAATGCATCCAACCAAAGTATGGCAACAATTTAAAAGGAACAAAATAGGTAAGGGGAATATTATCTGCACATAGTTATGAACAACAAAAAATCATTTACTGCAGGAACACTTTAACTGTCCTTGTTGCCAATCATCCTAAATTATACTTATGTCGTCATAGATATGCATAGTTTATCGTATCTACCATTATAGCTCTATCGTCATTGGTATCAAACAAATAGTGTTCATTCTATCAAAGTATTTGAGCTGTGCCATTAGAAAATGTGCATTTTCGCATTTCAAAAAGTATAGATTAAGGCCAGCCGCCGCGTCAAAGACGCAGCGGCTGGCCTTGATCTTCACTGCTTGACAAACGACATGCATCTAAAGCATTGTATAAGGCTGTATTATATATTATGTTATTTGGTAGTGTAAAACAAACCCAGATACAGAGCCTTGGCTGACAACGGTGCTTGGTCTGTACAATGTTGCAATGCAAAAAGGCAGGTTTTGTCATGACATTGCTCATATATATATATACCAGCTGATCTACTATTCATTTAATTCACATAAAAAGGAACTGTGCTATAGTGGAGAAAAAGTTATTCTTTCCCGTTTAAACGCAACCGAAACGCAAACGCATTGCAATAAAATTGAGAAAAGAACAAAATTTCGACAATTCTGCCTATTCATGTTGATATGAGTGGCAAACAGTTTAGAGACAGACCAGACGTCGTACGTATTGACTGATAATTCCGTTTGAATATGTCTAGCAATTAAAACATTATTGAAGACTTATGTTCGTCCAGTGATAGATACTGGCTATTGTAATGTACAGTGGAGAATCTGTTTTTCTTTCCCAATAAACGCGTTTACGCTAAAACTATTATTTGCAGTGCAAACAGTTTGGAGCCAGATCAGACGCCGGGTAACCCGGCGTCTGATCAGGCTCCAAACTGTTTGCCACCAAGATAAACAAGAATTATCAGAATTGTCCAAAAGTTGTTCTTTTCTACGTTTTAGCGCTTTGCGTTTGCGTACGTTTGCGTTTAAACGGGAAAGAATAACAGATTCTCCACTGTATGTAATGGGAGTACTGTGAAATACGAGCTTGCGGTAAGGGTCGAATAAATAGTTTTGAAGATGTCGATTTTATAGATACTTTGTTTGACAAATTGAAGATATGCAGTGTCCAGAACGACATTGTCAAGTCACAACAAACAATTTAAAGATTAGTTTTACTTAACCCTTTGAACCCTAGTCCCGCATATAGGCGTCCTTTTCAAACACTGTACATATAAATAGTACATTGTCCTATGCAAACAGTGAAGCCCCTGATCAGAGGGCTCCTGCAGGAGCCCTCTGATCAGGGTCTTCACTGTTTGTCATAATGCCAAACATTGACAAAAGCATCCCTTAAAAGTCATAAATGGACTAGACTAAAATTGAAACTGGAATTGTCCATTCAAAGTTTCAGGGAGGAAAGAGTTAAAGAACGGACACCTTTCAAATCGGCGTGTGCCAAATTTAAAGCTGCAGTTGTGGGTTATCTACTAAAACAGCATGCAAGACATGCATTTAATATAAAACTGACGATGTTGGTAAAATATCGGGTTCAGATCTTTGCTTTTTATACGGGAGTGTTAAATTGGAAGTTGTTTTGTTTGGTGGACCCTTAATCTTTTTACAAAGAATAATACTACATACTGGTAGTACAATTGTACAACCCTTGTCGAAAAGCAGAAATATATACAAGTTGTACATTGTCTGAGCTGCCTTTAAGTGATGTAAAAATAAGCAATTGATACAAATCATTTTATCTCCAGATGATGTGTAAAGACACATTTACATTGGTTATTGCAAAATACTAAAATGCGCGGAAAAGGGTTTTATATGCAATTACGTTAGAAATGAGATCGCGCATTACTTAAATAAAACAAAATATACACCAATCAACCGAACTGCAATTGGAAGGGTTTATAACGTCAATATACTGAAAAAAGAACTATTACGCAAAACATAAACATGTAAATCCGAATTCAAAGATCTACCTTATAAATATAATTGCAGATTTCTCCCACGTGTTTAATGGTAAATAAATCTTGGAAAATGAATCGATAATCCAGCTACCCGCCAGTTTTATTCGCCACAGTATAGCTCTTATAATTTATTTTCGTTTCTTTTATCGAAAAAGATATAACTTTTTATGCGGAACAACCTCTCTATGTAGGCCAAACCGTGCCGTTTAAGTGTTTGTCGGATATACCTAAATAAGTTACTTTCTCTTTTTAAATTCAATTTTAAATACCAAAATACTATATCTCTGTCGAAGAGGACTGTATCTCAATGTTGGGCAGGATGAAGTATGCACGAATCTCATATTGCACCTATACGGACCTCGGTGCCATGCTTAAATGAAGGCCTCTCGTACAGTGGAGAATCTGTTATTCTTTCCCGTTTAAACGCAAACGTACGCAAACGCAAAGCACTAAAACGTAGAAAAGAACAACATTTGGACAATTCTGATAATTCATGTTGATCTTGGTGGCAAACAGTTTGGAGCCTGATCAGACGCCGGGTTACCCGGCGTCTGATCTGGCTCCAAACTGTTTGCACTTCAAATAATAGTTTTAGCGTAAACGCGTTTATTGGGAAAGAATAACAGATTCTCCACTGTAACTGCCTGTTGATAGGGATCATCCAATGTCGACCTCTCGCGGTAATGTCAGCACACTAGAAACTTTATAACACTGGTGAAGTTTTCAACACAAAGTGGATTTTACGTATTTGGAAACTGATTCTGTCCGTTTTATATTGTCCATGTGCCAACCCATGTTTAAACCTTTGCCAATAAAATGCCCTTTTGACACATTCAACTACTCCTTATTGAAATGCACTTCTGTGCGTTTTTGTCTTGACAACGAGACATACAAGTGTTGACATGCACCTTTAAGCAGCTGCAAGTAAAGCAGAAAGTGTTTTATTCTTTCGAGGAGCTTTAAAACCCACATGTCTTTAACACATTCAACCCTAACGAGGTGTATACTCACCACTTACTTAATATTGTACCTGCGAAGAGTATGCTTATCCAACGCAAACAGTGTAGACCCTGATAAGAGTGAACATCTAATCAGGGTCTGCACTGCTAGTTATATATTAAAACATCCCTAAATAGTCGCAAATCGACTTGGCTTAATTGGACACTGGAATAGTCCATTAAAAGTTTCAGTGGTTAATGAGTTCGAAAGACCGGTAGTGGGAAAAGGGGTGGTAAATAGACATCTCAGACACTGTTGAAAACAGACAATAGAGGTATTTATTGTTAGGGCGGGCAAAAAGTGATTGGCAAATAATGGTTCAAAATGATGTCTTAACAGTACTTGAGAATGGATTTTTTGTTTCTGTATTACGTGAATATTTGGTGAAGTCAGTTTATATTTATCTTATGTTGCATAATGCGGCATCTGATAAGGATATAAACTATTTGACACTCATTACATTATAAAAGTATAATGGTATATTTTAACTGTTTGCTATTCGGATGACAGTTAATCGTTAAAATTTTCAAAAACCTGTCATTTTCTACATTCTATTGCGTTGTCTTAGCGTTGCATTTGGTTTAAAACTTTCACTCTCAATGGCGCTTTAAATCACGTTTGAAAATAGTTTCGGGCCTGATCAGACGCCGCGTAACGCGGCGTCTGATCCGGACCCAAACTGTTTGACACTCTTTTTAATATCTATTAAGTCATACAACCTTAAATCTAACTTTGAAATGTGTATTGCAGTCAATCGTACTGAAGCAGACGACAATAAAGCGGTGAAGGGGTAAAAAAATCTCCCGAATAATTTAATAATGAAAGGGTTAAATATTGAACGATAACGTCTTCTTCACTGTACCAGACTTTTGTCTGGGGCAGAACATTCGTAATTTTAAAATACAAAATTTTAATGTCGTTTCCTGCACATCTGTCTTAAATGACTGACCGTGCAAATTCTTTTAACATTTTCACTGTCTTTATGACGGAAATATCCGTCTAACACACTCGCTGCCACTATCGTCTGCTTATATTTTTCGTTTGCTTTTACATTTTAAATTTTGAATTGTATCCGTGGTTTATTAAAACAAACTTTGAAATGGAGTGTAAAACAGTTTTTATCCTGGTCAGACGCCTCTCTAACCAGGATCTAAACTGTATACAAAAGTGCCTTTTGGGCGTTATTGAAAGTTTAAGGGTAAACAACCATGTATCCAATCAAAGTTATGTCTAAAACATCAAGTTTCCATTTAAATCTGAATAAGGGGAGATCCTTTAAAAGCACAGAAAACAAAGCAAAAACTGAAAATTGCAGACTCGGTTTAATTGAGTCTGTTCATGAGCAATACTGAAATATGCAACAGTACTCACGCCCCCTAGCACCAGCTTAAGCGGAATTCAACTTTCAACTGTAAATGCGCTGAAATCAATGATTCCAAAGGACCAGAAAGTATAACAACACTGAGAATGAAGTACGGGGCGACTTTTTACAGCCGCCACACAAGCACTTAACATCTGCTGTTGTGAATTATATAAATCTGAATAAGGGGAGATCCTTTAAAAGCACAGAAAACAAAGCAAATACTGAAAATTGCAGACTCGGTTTAATTGAGTCTGTTCATGAGCAATACTGAAATTGGCAACAGTACTCACGCCCCCTATCACCAGCTTAAGCGGAATTCAACTTTCAACTGTAAATGCGCTGAAATCAATGATTCCAAAGGACCAGAAAGTATAACAACACTGAGAATGAAGTACGGGGCGACTTTTTACAGCCGCCACACAAGCACTTAACATCTGCTGTTGTGAATTATATAAATCTGAATAAGGGGAGATCCTTTAAAAGCACAGAAAACAAAGCAAATACTGAAAATTGCAGACTCGGTTTAATTGAGTCTGTTCATGAGCAATACTGAAATATGCAACAGTACTCACGCCCCCTAAGTCTATCTAAAGTTGTTACTTTTAATGACTGTGGTTTAAAACCAAATTTACAGCTGATACATAAGGTAGACCCTTCTCCAACGGTTCTTATAGAGAACCTCTGATCAGAACCTATACTGTTATACTCCATGCCAAGGACGCATATATACATCAATGTGTTATAAACATGTAATAGTTTTTTCGTGAATTATGTATATTTTCAAACCACTCCAAAAATAATAAAATATGACCCATTTGAATGTATGTCAAAAACTCATGGGTTTCTCCTCAACTCTTTGCATGCTGGGTAAGTTTTGGGTCTGCAACAAGTGTCGTCTACAACTAGTCTAAAATATAATTTTCAATAAATTATTTTCAAAACTGGATTAGATTGTCAAACAGTTTGGATGCTGATGAGACGCCGTTCCGTGCAGCGTCTCATCTGGATCTGAACGGGTTGCAGGGGCAACCAGCATTGTCGCTAGCGTGCAAAGAGTTAATAAAGATAAGTTTGTTTGTAAACAATAGTATGTAAACATTGCAGTATATAAACAAGAGAAAAAAGGTAATTCGCTAACCAATAAACTTCTTTAAGCGCGTGGAGGTGTTGATTTAATATGTTTAAGAACATGACCTGAGCGTAATAAAGGATGAGTAAGGTGGAAAACAAAATGGTACAACAAACAGAAAGGTTTAAATGATCACTTGTCTAGCTACCTATCCCCTGGCAGACCGTACGTTAACATTTATATTATATTCTATCATTGTTTTTATCTGCCAGTTATTCCATGCTAGAGTGTCTCGCCTCTTCTTTTTTTTCTACTTTGAAATTGTTAATAAGTTTATTGACTTTTTCCCATGAATATAAGGACACATCCTCTGCTATGGAGAAGATCTAAATAAGCAAGATTTGCTTACGATCTAATTAATCCCATTCCAAAATATTGTAGGTCATTGTGTATCATATGTATATAAATGTAAAATATCTGGAAATAAACAAATAAACTTTACTTATAGTGCGCTCACATTTGCTCTAAGGCGGCCGTACGGCAGCCGCAGAATGGCGAAATCGAGAGAATCCTACGGCGGCCGTAGAGATTCTACGGCGGCCGTGCGGCGGCCGTACGGCAGCCGCACGGCGTATCCCAATATTTTACAGGCCGTAGAGCTCGCCGTAGAATTATAACGCGGAGTTATAACACTGGTTTTATTCGAATCATCGAGTTTGTGGTCAACGAAAACTGGGCGGAGCAAACGCGCGAGGATTTACTGATGTCAACGATTTTGGCCCGACTCGAATAGAAATTGTAGTCAACGAAAACTTTGTACTTCCGGACGAATGGAAATGAATCAAACACCCGTTAAAACAGTCGTAATACTCCCAATTTTTATATACGCACATAATGCCATGTGATCTGGATCCAATCGATTAATTGAGAGGGTCTTTATGTTTGTTTTATCTAGAGACACTAATCACGTGGTATAAACGTGGTCACGTGACTAAATCAACGCTCGATTTTAGGGTTTGACAACATTTTGTCAACGGAAAACATCAAGTCGTGATTCGAATAGAACTTGTTGACAAATATTCCAACTAACGCGATAGTTGCCCTGATTCGAATACGACCATTTTTTCATTTCTACGGCGGCCGTAGAAACACACGTCGCAGAGTGGTTCTACAGCTGCCGTACGGTCGCCGTGCGGCCACCGTGCGGCCGCCGTAATCTAATGGTCAATTTTCCTATTGTGCATTTGTACTTTTGTTCATATATGTAAAACATGTATATTATCTAAAATGGATTTAGATGTTCTTAAATGCTGCCCAAATATGTCCTTTGAGTTCATGGTGTTGTTGGACTGATATCAGTGGTGTGAACATTTATAGCAAAACCAAGTTGTGTAGCAGGAGCAGCATTTTGGTTGCAGGGTATCTGGTGGTACTTCCACGGCTGCCGTACGATGGCCGTGCGGTCACCGTACGGCAGCCGCACGGCGGCCTTACGGGTGCCGCAGATTTTTTAACCCCACAAAAATAAAATCTCGCCGCGCGACAGCCGCAGCAAATGTGAGCGCAACACACGGCGGCCGTAGGAATTCTGCGGCGGCCGGGGAATTGCTACTCGCCGAAGAAATGATTAGCCGTGCGGCCGCCGTACGACAGCCGCAGCAAATGTGAGCGAGGCATTACAAACAGAAATTAAATGTTAACATAGAAAAACGAGTTTTACTAACCATAAAACATAAGACTTTTCATTAACCCTTTGAACCCTAGTCCCGCATATAGGCGAACTTTTCAAGCAGTGTACATGTAAAGGAGCCCTCTGATCAGGGTCTTCACTGTTTGGAATAATGCTAAACATTGACAAAAACAACCCTTAAAAGTCAGAAATGGACTAGACAAAAATGGAAACTGGAATTGTCCATTTAAAGTTTCAGGGAGGAAAGGGTTAAGTCATTATACATGTACATACTAATCATCAAACAAAAAGCAGAGAATGAACTGTGAAAGTTCGATTACAATACATTAGTGGGCTGTCAAAACTAATACAAAGATATTGTAAAGCTACTTTACAAACTGTCAACTTGAATTTAGGATACACGGGCTTGAATGTTTAATTAATTCCCGTGTTACTAATAATCTTGTCATAGAATTTTTGTTAGGCGGTCTTTTTTATTGTAAGGTTGTGGAACAGGGTTTATATTTTATGTACACTGTTCGTCTTTATAGGTGAATATAGGAGATAGTGAGGTTGGGCGCCCCTAAACCCAGGTTTATCTCCCCAGTGGTTGTTAATAATTAATTTATAATTGATTGTTGATTGCTGCTGACCGTACCAAGGCGGGCTCCTATATTCACTTTGCTTTATGTTTGTCTTGCGTGTTGTTTTCTATTTAGTGTGTAGATGAGGGAATGTGATTGCGTGCGTGCGTGTGTGTGTGTGTGCGTGCGTGCATGCGTGCGTGCGTGTGTGTGTGAATGTGTGTTAGTTATGGTGTGACTGTGTGTGTGTTCTGCTTGAGAGGTGGGTGTATTGTTTGTGTTGCGTTTCCTGCTTGAGTCTTTCGTATTTATTTCATGCAAGAAAACAATAATTTACTATGTAATGCAGGGAGATCAAAACAGGGTTAGTGTTTTTTGTTATTATCATTACATTTCTGCAATACCAATTTAACACTAAAAAACAGAAAAGTATGCAAAAGTCGCTATGTTCAGTTCTCATCAATAATATACAGCATGCGTTTGTTTAATATACATGTGCAGTTGGTTATAACTTATAAATGGACAAAACAAACTTGACACTCGTTATTGCAACAATAATAAGCTAAAAGTTGGAAATTAAGCTAAGGCAGTTCATTTTGAAACGTATTTATTGTGCTTACTTAAATCGACAACTAACATAAGTTCTTACGTTTAAACATAACCAAACATAAGCTCTTATGCTATGAAAAATCGATTAACGTTAAATCTTACGCTAAATGTTAGATCGTTCGCGCCATAGAAAGACATTGAACGATAGTTCTTTCGCTGAAGTAAAATAACAATAAACGTTAAATCTTACGCTAATAGAAAATAACAAACGACAATTATCACACTAAAAATGTCGATAAATGTTAGCTCTTACACTTACTTCGAATGATATTAGACGTTAGAGCTTACGCTAATAAAACCGCAATGTACATAAGATCTAGTATAACAATGAACGTAAGCTACTGCGCTAAATAAACTTATAATGACAAATAGATGCATGTGGAATATACATTAAACAGAATGACAATGCATACTCACAGAATACTATCATTCCCATCAATATGACGAAGAATTGGTCTGATTCGTGTCCGAAAGTCATGTTGGCCTCTTGTTTTATTATTGTAAAGTGAGATAGGTAAATGCAAATACCAATGAACTTTTATACTTCCCTATTTACCTCAGATGAAAACCTTGAACCATGCGTTACAATCGTGATAGCAAATCTGCCCGGGTACAGAGCATAATGTATGCCAATTCAATGCATTCCGGTGCAGTAAACTTGTCTTAAGTGGCCATTATTGATAATGCTAATTAGCAATCTACAGTGTATATATAACAGCTGAATGCAGAACAAGCGTAAAGCAGAAAGCCCCTTGGGCTTTCTGCTTTTCGTTTATTCTGCATTCAGCAGTTGCTGGAATTGGAAGAGATATGTGTATCCTCAAAAACATATCGATGAGAAGAGGTACGATATGTAGAAAATGGTAAACCTCATACAGTTTTTGTTGACATTATATACAAATCTGATATTTGAACACCTTCTGCAAACATCCTTGATCCAAATAAAAACCGTCAGAGTATATACAAATTTGACAGCTTGATTTCAATTTTGGGTAAGGTTTCATATTTATTTGTTGAATTCGATACCACAGCTTCAGTGTATTTTTGTTGTGTATTGTACAAAAGTAGCCTACTATGGATGGAACGATTATATGATAGCATGAACTCAAACATAAACAAATAATACCTGTTTCATCCCTTAAACTTATAATGAACAATTCCAATCTCTAATTATGTAAATACAATTTGACTATTTAGGGATGTTTTACAATACATTTGCAAAAAGGCAAATATTGTAAACCTTGATAGGAGCTCTCTGATCTCAGTCTACGCTATTTGCATAGGACATGTACACTCTTCCAACGAACATTGTTTGTAAATGAAGAGTGAACACGTCGCTGGGGTTGAATTTGATATATAAGCACACAGCTTCCTGATAAGTTTATATTTATTTCAGATTGTTTTGCCGGTTCGTTTCACATAGTGTTATGTGTCACACTTTCATTCTGATGTAGGGAAAAATATTGTTTAGTTATACAGTGTAACCCTTCTTTATGTGTTTTTATTTATAAAGTAACAAATGTTCGGAGAACAATTTGGAACCAGATTTAACGCCCAGTAACGCGGCAACTGATAAGGGTTCAAATTGCTTACAACTCTGATAACAAAAGAAGCCTAATTTGAAAATCATGTCAATTTCTTCATATGCATTATCAATTGGATTTTATTTTCCTACTGGTTCGTTGATATGTGGAATAAGTGTGCATTTTCCATTGTACGTCACAAACAGTAATAATTATGTAGTTTTTCGCTACCACGTTAGTTCTCTTAAAACTTTGCTGGATTTCAACCCGTTGTTAATCATATTATGGCTTACGTTTCACCCTCTTATGAATAACACCAACTGTGTCACAATAAGTGCCAGGTGTATCCATACACCCAATTAAATATCCCCTATAGCTGATATAGTATAGCAAATATGCTTTGGACATGGTATTTCTATAATTGAGGCTAAATGTTAGAGCCGAAATTCACAGTAACATGGGACATTGCATAATAAAGCATTTGAGATGAATCTGAGTTCGTATTCAGGCTTTCTATTGCTCCGACTTTGAGTAGTCTGTTCAAATCTGACCAATCAAACGACTGAGACCGATTTCAAACTCATCTCAGACGCTTTAACAGCATGAACTCTGAGAATCGTAAGTGACATTGCACCATCCAAAAATGGACACACTAAATGTGTTAACCCTTGCCGATATGATATAGAAAATAAAGCCCCGGACAAGATTCTTTTGTAATTGAAGTCGAAGGTAAAAGTCAATACCACAATGACTAAAAATGAACGAGACACTGAACTATCCCGTGATGTACATTCGCACTAAATTTGGTATTCTTGGCTGACGAGTTGTATGACTCATGGTAAGGACAAGGTTCAGTCCAAATGGCATGAAACACACCTCTACCCTAAGATCTAGACACGCGAATATTTCGATATCCCTAGAATACATGTATATGTATATTCTACAATAGAATCTCTCTATTACGACCACTAAGCTGTGTCAAATATTAATCGTTTTAAGACAGGTGACTGCTTAAAGCAACGTGAAAGTGAAACAGAAAGCTCCTACGGGAGCTTTCTGTTTCACTTTCACATTGCCTTAAGCTGTCACCTGTCCTTTATATGGACAATTAGCCTTCTATTTAGTGGTCGTAATAGAGGGGCCATACTGTATATGAAATACGTATAGGACAAGCTTTTCATTAATTGAAGTCAAATACCAAGATCAAGGTCAAGCTTACCTGAAACTGTATGGAACATCCTGAGGTGTATTCCCACACCAAGCGTGGTACCTCTTTGCTGATATGTACTAGTGAATATTCTCTGGACAATTACTTTCATTAACTGAAAGTCAAACGCCAAGGTTAAGGTGATCTGAAAATGAAACTCGACATTAAACAAACCTAAGATGTACTCAAACATAAATTCTAGTATCCATAGCTGGGGTCCGTTTCATAAAACTTCGTACGACAAATCTTGTCGTAAGTCAGATAATAACAGTCTTAATTACTATTTATTTTCCCATCTAATCCTGTCTTGTGATATCTCTTTGGAATCGTCTTGAAAAGACGATTCCAAAAAGATGTCACAAGACAGGATTAGATAGAGAAATCAGAAATTAAATGTATTTTAATGTATTGACTTACGATCGTTTTTGTCGTACGAAGTTTTGTGAAACGGGCCCCTGGTGTGTATTACAGCGCTCCCTCTCTACAACGACACCCAATGGGAGACACAGATTGTGTGCGTTGTTCGGAGGGAGTCGTTATAGGGAGGGAACTTATTTTACATTTGCAAACAGCTTGAATCCAAATCAGACGCCGCGTAACGCGGCGTCTGATCTGGATACAAGCTGTTTGTCATTTGTCATTATGTTTTTTTCTGTCAAAATGTCATTTATGTAAGAAAAACAGCAGACAACAATTTTTTGTAGACGATGATGCATCAGTTCAAACATAAAACAGAATTTTCTTGGGAACAGCGGCGAATGTCGTTGTAAGGAGGGAGTCGTTGTTCGGAGGGCCGTTGTAGAGAGGGAACGCTGTAGTGAATATTCTCTGGACAATTACTTTCATTAACTGAAAGTCAAACGTTAAGGTTAAGGTGATCTGAAAATGGAACTCGACATATACAAACGTAAGATGTACTCAAACATAAATTCTAGTATCCATAGCTGCTGTTTGTTTAGGAATTATGCTCTGAACAAGTTTATTGTATGATCGTTATAAAGTTTTAAGGTAAATGGTCATTGAGCAGAAAATAGTGCACAGCACCCAATTATTCATAAAATGACTGTTGTGTAATGATAAATATGTTCTAGACAAGTTCTTTTTCTATAATTGAGGTTAAAAGTCAGGGGCACCATGACCTGAAAGTAGTATCCGTCACACCGTCATCCCAATTTGTACTCACACACTGAATTCGGCGTCTTTGGCTGAAGTGGTATAGCAAATATGCTCCAAACAATCTTTATATACACTTGAGGACAATGGAAAACGTCGCTGTTGCCTAAAACGGGTGGATGGATGGATTAGTTGGGATTTTACGGCACTGCGACTCAAAATGGGTTATATAGAACAGAACAGAACAGAACAGATGTTTTATTCTGACTTAAGCATACAAGCTCATCATCATAACATATATACATAATACATGTAACATAAAACTGATGGTACTAAAATTATGAGATACAAGGCATGTTTAACAGAAATATCAACATGGACCATGTATCCCGAGAGTGCTCATCATTAGCACAGGGCTTCTAATAGTTGACTAGAAAATCCTAAGATTTTCAATTTTATCATATTTTTTTAATTTTTTTTTAAACGCGATAACTTAAAGCAGGCCGAAAGTAAAGCAGAATACGCCTTAAGGCGCATTCAGCTTCACCCTCAATCCGGTTTAAGCTACACTCTGCTAGTATAAAAATCCGAAGAATTTTGGAAAAATCTTGAAAATGGCAGCCCTGTTAGCAACATAAGAAAATAAATTTTCATTCTCACATTTAACCCGAAGTCAGCGCAGCACCATAACGCCGATGAATCATGAGATTACATAAAGATGAGGAGGGATGATTTCAGCAATATAATTTCGGCTAATCTCAATCACTGCAAAGCAGTGCATGAGTTCAAAACTACCGACATGTCTTCCCTTTAGTTCTAGCCAAAACCAAAAACATCCCCTGTGACAAGTCCCAAAGCCACTTCAAGTTAGGAATGTTCTAAAATGGCTAACCTCACTTTGTTATCGCAAGATATACTCACAAACAAAATGTTATATCTCTAGCTTTTATGGTATACGAACTATGTTCCGGACAAGCCTTTGTATAAATGAGTTCGAGGGTCAATGTCAAAGTCACAGTGATCTATGACGGACCATTTTTTATTTCATAATTTGGAGAGCATCAGGTATTATGATAAGCTTCAGGTGCTTGGTAAGATAGTCGTACTGTGAAACAGTTGGTTTCTAGTGTGGTTTTAGAAACCGGTAATTCTCTGAAGCTCACCAATGAAATGAAGGCATATCTGACGCAGATGACACCCATCCGGACATGTCGGGTGGTGAATTCGACATTTGGCTCGAAGATCGAATAGCACTTAATAAACAACAAGCGTTGCCATTGTTCTCGATAGCACCGCAACTGAATGTATGCCTAAGGAAACCTGTTATATTGCTGATTTATGTTTTGCTAATGACTATGAAGAGTCTACGTTTGACCTGATAATCTATAGTCTTGCCGAAGTTGGACTTAGAGAAAACTCTCAGCTATTAAGTTTAAGTGAAATACTAATTTCGGCAATAGTTGGTGATTCCAGCGGTACAGAAATGTATCCATTGCCTACTCAGCTGTTTACCTACTTAGTTCTATAGCAGGGCTGCCATTTCTCCGGATATTTCCTAAATCTTATATTTTGTTCTTGTACATGGTAGCTTAAAGGCGCATTCTGCTTTACTTCCAGCCTGCTTTAAGTAGTCACGCGTCAACAAAATTAGAAACAGGCGTTTGGGTAAAGGTACGATTTGTAAATTTGCACTTGAAAAATGCAAATTAGGAAATCTTAGGATTTTTCATGTCAACTTATGGCAGCCCTGCTACAGAAAGTATCAAGAGTGCACAGCAGGAATTTGTTTTTGAACTCATTGACAATAATAGAAAATAGCTTCTTTCATCTCAGTGGTTGGAATTTATCACTTTCTCTTCGGAAGTGTCGTGGACAATACGTTTTCTTAATTTTTCTGAAGTTTGTTTATTTCTGGTATTTTAAATGTTGCAAATATGTCAAGTACACGGAACAGACGGGTTGACTAGCGTAGATGTACACTTGACACCTGGTATTATGGAACACAATCAACTGGGACGGTTGTCTTATGCAAACAGTGAAGACTGACTCTGAGGACCCATTAAGGAATTTAAAGCAGATCAATGACATCATGGCATCGAAGGTGTTTAACTAATTTTGAGTTGTATGACAGATGGCACTGTTGAAGCAGAAGATCGTTTTTCACTTTACGGGTTTTCCTTCAGTGGAGATAAGTTATTATCTCCCTCTTAAACGCAAACAAAACGCAAGCATAACGCAAAGGCAAGTAAATGACATGTAGAAAAGTATGTTTTGTTATTAATTTTAACCATTTGAAACCTTATCAGACACCGGGTTACCCGGTATCTGTTCTGGATCCAAGATGTTTGCCATAGATATGGATATAATCGCGTTTATTTGGGGGAATATAACACTTTCTCTACTGTATATCAAATGCCATCACGATAATTAAAAAGCGTTCGACGTGTCACAACTCACCTTCACGGAAAGCTCGAAGGCACTGCAAAAGTTTTATTATACAGTGCTCCCTCTCTACAATGACATCCAATGGGAGACACAGATTGTGTGTGTTGTTCAGAGGGAGTCGTTATAGAGAGGGACAATTAAGAATTGGCTTACATTTGCAAACAGCTTGAATCCAGATCAGACGCCGCGTAACGCGGCGTCTGATCAGGATTCAAGCTGTTTGTTAATGGTAAATATATGTATTCTATCAAAATATTCACTTATATGTTACTGTGAGAGAAAACAGCAGACGGCAATCTTAAGCAGACGATATTGCAGCAGTAAAATAGTTAGGCTTAATTATCCCGTTAAGGGAATTACGGCGAGTGTCGTTGTAAGGAGGGTGTCGTTGTTGGGAGGGCCATTGTAGAGAGGGAGCGCTGTATATGATACTAGTTTATAGGGGACCTTGGATTTTAAACATTTTTTAATCTTTGTAAACAGTCTAAAAATGTCGACATAGCCATATTCACATGTAATGAATTATTTCAGTTCATATGATACTCTCATACATTGTATAAGAGGAAAGCTTTATTACATTTCGCCTAAAGCTTATTTTGATCCGTGTCATGAGAAAGCTAGACCTAATACAGAGCAAACCAAGGTCTTGCCGTCATAGAATGCTCGGTATCTGATCGCGGCCAACAAAACTGTATTAAATAGGTCTCTGTCTATAAAGTATGGATATACCTTGATACCTTGATACCTCTTCTATAGGGTATAGACTGATCAGCCTGTAACTCCCGCTCAGATCTTCCTAAATTACTTTCTGCATGCGGTGGTCTTGTGTCGTACTGTTTGTCATGCCAGGACTTGTCTATCTTAGTTTTAAAGTCATTGGTGTCTTTGGCACACACCATCCATTCTGGCAAACTATTCCACTCATTCACCCTTAAGCCAGATGAATGTTCCTGATGTTCATGCGACTGTGTCTCTTTGCCAGCTTCTTGCTATGGTCTCTTGTTCTTGATGCAGGGGCTTATCAATGTCACCTAAATATTGCTGGTTCCGTAGAGCATTACCATGCTCAAGTACAGGTCTCATCATATAGAACCATCATCTAAAAGACAGGGTCTACAAAGGTTAAAACGTATAATAAGAGAATGTTTATGCTTGGGAGTAATCCGTGTGGACACGGACCAACCGCCACGTTATAGATGTGGAGATTGGACTGTTCTACACTGTTTGTAATGCTGGTCTGCTGATAGCACGGCTCATATGAACGGTTTAAAACATTTTCCTACACAGTCTGTTTCTTGCGACCACTTAAAGCAGATTGAAGGTAAAGTATAATGTGCCTGAAGGTGTATGTTCTTTACGGTCGGACTGCTTTATTCTATCATCTGATAGGATAGAGAAAATATTTCTGACGTTGCACATTCATGACTGTATAAGGTGATTCTATTTTCTTCGGTGGAGGAATAAATATAAGGCGTAAAATGTCGAACTACAGTGGAGAATCTGTTATTCTTTCCCAATAAACGCGTTTACGCTAAAACTATTATTTGCAGTGCAAACAGTTTGGAGCCAGATCAGACGCCGGGTAACCCGGCGTCTGATCAGGCTCCAAACTGTTTGCCACCAAGATAAACATGAAATATCAGAATTGACCAAAAGTTGTTCTTTTCTACGTTTTAGTGCGTTTGCGTACGTTTGCGTTTAAACGGGAAAGAATAACAAATTCTCCACTGTAATGTAGTCTTAGATTAGTGCATGTTTTGTATAGCAAATTATCAAGAAAGCAGTGTTAAATAGCATTTGTGTATATTCACTAAGCATCAACTTTAACTACGTTCATGACCTGAATCACGTCATTGGTCCTCTTTTAAAAAGTCCTTCACACCTACAATATACATGTAATCTAACTGCTCTAAACTGATGTCTGCTCTATTGAGTAACATTTTTGAGGCAGTGATTCTGAAGAATTATCGATACCAGTGCCAAACAGTTTTGATCAAGATCAGACGCCAAGAATTCGGCGTCTGATCTGAATCAAACCTGATTGGAATTGTTGTCGCATACAGCAATAGAAGTGTTAAACTGCTGAGGCTATACGTCTCATATCTCAGTACATAAATGTGATCTTCTTTTCATAGAATTTGTTTAGCCCAGACGGGTGAAATTGACATACTTAATGAGATTGGCATGAACTTCCTCTTTCGCTGGGCCGTCCTGCATTCTGATTGGTCGATTAGTGTGTAACACACCCAATCGACACAAGTACTTCTATATACAGTAAAAGGTGTTTGTTCAGTTAACCGTGATTGATACTTAACCCTTTGAACCCTAGTCCCGCGTATAGGCGTCCTTTTCAAACAGTATATATGTGAAAAGGGCATTTGTCACATGCAAACAGTGAAGACCCAGATCAGAGGGCTGCTTGCCATAATGCAAAACATTGCCAAAACAACCCTTTAAAGTCAGAAATGGACTAGATTAAAATGGAAACTAGGATTGTTCATTCGAAGTTTCAGGGATGAAATAATTAACCTGAAATGAAACCTACCAGCTCCGCTATTGATAGTACTAAAACAAACTTCTGTTGTCTATACTTAAAGATAGGCAACTACTTAAAGCAAAATAAATGAAAAGTAGAAAGCTCAATTTCGCTTCAACGTCATCCTGTTCTAAGCTGCTACAATTGTTTTCACTTTCTATGGATCGTTACTTACGTTGTCGTACAAGCGTGGATTTACGGTGTTAACCCCTTCACTGCCGTTACGTCATCAATTTTAAACAATTGTCGTCTGCTTTTATTTCTAAAATTTAATATTTAGGTATTTTGATTTAAGAAATATTAAAATGAGTGTCAAACAGTTTGGATCCTGATCAGACGCCGCGTCACGCGGCGTCTGATCAGGATTCAAACTGTTTGCAAATGTATAACCATCGTACTCGGGGTAAGGTAGTGAAGGGGTTAATGCGATATGGTTAAACCCTCTACCGCCGTGTCCCGAGTACAATAGTCTTTTATATACAGTTTGGTTCTGAATCTGCATGGTCAGGTTTTCAAATTCATTACGATATTACTTTAAATAGTTTACCTAAAATTTGAAAGCATAACTCAAATAATACATTGTTCTACCGGCGAATAGGGGGATATCACAGAATATTAGCCTAATCTTTAAACAGAGTTAGCGAACCGACAGACGCACGGAAAAACGGAACGGGCGGAGAAAAAACCAATATAATATATATGAAATACTCGAACGGAAACTGTATATAGGAACCTTATTTGGCGGCTATCTAAGAAAATATCATCAGAATATCAAACAGTCGGATTCCAGGTACGCGCAGTCTCATCTGGAGCGAAGCTGTTTGCAACAACTATATCTCAAATTTAATTCGCCCACATAGTGAAAAAAGCTTAAAGCTACCGCTATAAATATACAACGACCAAAAAATAAAGACTGTTTTGTATCCAAATAAATTGCACTGTAACTCGATCGCTGATGATAATCCAAACTGTTTTGCACTCTTCTGTTGGTTTATAGATTTTAACAGGCATTATATATTAGAGTGACAAATATTGAGACGATTGTTCGTGTATTAGCTGTATCTAAACTATTTGCAATATTTATCACGAATTTGCAAGTAGCGTGAAGTATGCTCGGATATTGCAATGATATTGTGTTACGCGGCGGGTGATCTTGATCCAACCTGTTTGCATAAGTCAACTAGTCTTGTTGAGCTTGACACTGAAAAGGGGTAAAGCAGATTGTAATTTTTAAGTATCACGACAGAGTAACCCTTTCACTGTCTTACCCCCACAGGTACTTGACACATACTTTATTATCTATGAACCCCCCCCCCCCCCCCCCCCCCTTTAAAAACATAATATTTTTTTACACTAGATCTACTTCTATAATAGAAGTAGAGTAAAAAAAAAATTTTTTTTTAAAGGAACACTCTAGTTATTTGCAAATAGTTTCGATCCTGATCAGAACTGTTTGACATTCATTTCAATACTTCTTAAGTCAAAATATCTAATTTTTCAATATGAAAAATAAAAGCAGACGACAAATGTTTGAAATTTATGACGTCACGGCAGTGAATTTGTTAAATCATTGCGTCAATATTTGTGCATTGCCATTGTCAGAATTATTCCTGTTGAAACATTGTTAGAAACAGCAAGGAACACATTTCACAAATAATTGATTTTAACCTTAGACGACCTTCCTGACGTCATCAATTTCAAACAATTGTCGTCTGTTTTTATTTCGAAAATTTAAAGTTTAGGTATTTGATTTAAGGAATATTGAAATGAGTGTCAAACAGTTTGGATCCTGAGCAGACGCCGCGTAACGCGGCTTCTGATCAGGATCCAAACTGTTTGCAAATAGTTATTGTACGTGGGGTAATTTAAAGTAGCGATAAGTATGATTCAATCGTCCTTTATAAAACATTTTGTGTGATCTTATATAACTCCTCTTCACTACAAGGCAAATATTCTCTTTTGACGAACTATTGTTGGATTCTTAAAGAATTCATTTTACTTTTCAATAGTTAGATATTTAAACATGTTTTTGATCGCATTTCAATCACTACATGTGCAATTGAGAATATTTCGTGTTGATGATTGAAATATGTTTTAAATGGAGAAGTGTTTGATTGGCACAATGTCTGTGTGTATCATTAAAAAAATCATGAACTGCAATTTTGATTTAACTCACTCAACGCTTAGTAACTCTTGTGGGTAATTTTGTTCCCAAGTTGATCTTTGTAGTTACTAAAACATGAACCAGTCTTATTGGAATTCTGGGTAATTTAATAAATACTGGTCTCAATATAGGAGCCCTCTGATCTGAGTCTACACTATTTTCAAACGTAATGAGTATAGTTTAGATAGATCCACGGTATAAAAAGAGTTTAAAGAAATACGGTCCCTTGCTTTAACCTTCTGTACGAATAGGTAATATTTGGTGTCAACGGTTAGACACGCCGTTTCAATCTGTTTGACGTTCTGGATCTATTTTCTTAATTGAAAAACACTGCAAATAAATCAACTGATAGAGATGTTGAAAACGACATAGTTTGCAGCTGAAAATTAAACAGCGTGCTAAAGACTTATTGGAATAGCTCTATATTTACTCCCGCGATCCGGCAAATAATCGATTATCTTTTGTATACATTGTATCGCTTCCTTCTATGTAAAATGGTATGCATGTAATGATGGTCTTCTCAACTAGGGAGATTATATATATTGAATAGCTCCTGTCTCAACTGAAAACCACACATCCTGCGTTTGAAAAAGTATTAATCATTTGCATGTTCAAATAGCTTATCAAATCAATGATACAAAACAGTTATTTTAGGTATGTTTCGTCGTCAATTTTAGCACATGTTCTGCGATCTAAGAGTGGCATAAAGCCATTCTGTAGTTATTGCATCTAATAAGCGGAATACCCAAATTTTGGGCTGGATTCCAACCTGTTCGTCATCAAACGCTGCAAGAAACGGGACACCAAATGACGTCATTTTGCACTGCTTAAACATCGTCGCGTTGTTGCGATAGTAATCCACTTATTCAATACCGGTAAATGTTGACTTATACATTGTCTATATAATTCCTTGAACGAGTTCTGTATTTTTAATTTATATTTTCTGAATAGGCAAGATACATTGTTTACGTCTATTGAAATAGTCTATATTCTGTACAATCGTCAAGGTGACGAGCAACAATATGAGTGCTAAATACATGTATGATATTCGTATAACCCCTTCTCTGCTTTTGCAAACAGTATGGATCCTGACGAGACGCCGCATAACTGATTGGCACTCTTACAGTGGAGAATCTGTTATTCTTTCCCGTTTAAACGCAAACGTAAGCAAACGCAAAGCACTAAAACGGAGAAAAGAACAACTTTTGGACAATTCTGATATTTCATGTTTATCTTGGTGGCAAACAGTTTGGAGCCTGACCAGACGCCGGGTTACCCGGCGTCTGATCTGGCTCCAAACTGTTTGCACTGCAAATAATAGTTTTAGCGTAAACGCGTTTATAGGGAAAGAATAACAGATTCTCCACTGTATCAATGTTTTCTGATCAAAGAGGCATAACGAATCATACAAGTAAAAGCAGACGGAAAATCAAAGCAGACGATAAAATGACAGCGGCTGTGTTAAACGGGTATTTCCGCAAAAATGGCGGTAAAATGGGTTAAACATTGTCGCCTGCTTTCTCTTTTTAATGTAAATTCTAAACAACCTGTATAAAATGCATTGATTTCAGTATCAAAACATTTGAGTTTCTCGGCGTCTGATCAAGTTCCATACTGTTGGCAAATGCCTGTGCACGAATGTAGTGAAGGAATTAAACACTTTCATCAAGGCTTCTGTGTAATTGTTTAGATACAGATCAGACTCCGCAGAAATCGTTTGACACCTGTGTCTTTAATCAAAGCTGCAAACAATTGAAATTTAGCATCAAATTGCAGATGACAAGTTTTAGCAGACGGTATTTTGTCTACGAAATGATTAAAGCAGACGGGTAAATTGGTGTTGACTTAACCTCCTCACTGCCTTACCATTAGTACAATAGTAATTTGCAAACAGTTTGGAACCTGATCAGACGTCGCCTTACACCGTGTCTGATCAGAATCAAAACTGTTTGACATCCATTTCAATATTTCTTAAGCAAAAATACATTAAGTTTAAATTTGAGAAATAGAAGCTGACGTAATGTGTTTGGTGGATGATAAGTTCATTATTTTGAGCGGTTGCAAAAGTAGGTTTGTCATGGTTTGTATTGTTTGTTTATTTTTGAAGTCATGTCATATATCAGATTATTTCCTGCTTCCTGCAAGTTATTATGAAATTTCAGAGGGCCGCGTACTGGAGTGACATATATTTTCTTTTGTATATACTCAACATTCATCAAGTTATCTTACAGCCAAATGTATTTTACGCACTCGTGCTACTTGGTGATAACTGTTGTAAACAGTATATAGATCGATATAAGACGGCGATGAATTGTACAGACAATAAAATATATCACGGAGAATGATAAACACATTCGAATACACACAACTGTCATTTGGGAACTTTCTATATTATATTCTACTAAATAAGTGTATAAAGTTATACTTGTCTTTAGAATGTGAATCTGAGTTTGATTGATCTTATTTGTTAAGTTGCGACGGCTGACTAAATATCATTTACAAAAATACTAGTTAGTATTTCAAGTATCTCAACAAGTGATTGCCTATGTCATTTGAAATTAAATACAAACACCTTTAAGGAATTATTTTTAGTTTTATCAGTTATCTGTTAGAATGGTGTAAATGTGTTCCCTTAAATGCTTTATGCGGGTAATGCAATTATTCAAATCAAAATGAGACATTTCTCCGAGGACTATTTAACATTCGTTACCATGAAAGGAAGGGTTACCCAAACAGGCAATTTTAATATACACCCAGGAAAGTATATTGGTATATGTACTTACTACGGAAAATAAATATTTTGTTCATGTATTTTTGTTCATAACAATGTTCTGTTTGACAAAACACATAAACTCTTCATTGCCTTACCCCGAGTACAATTATTATTGTAACTAGTTTATATCCTGATCAGACGCCACGGTTGACTCTCATTTCATTATTTCAAAGTACCTAAAATTTCGATTTCAATTTGAGCAATAAAAGCAGACGACAACTGTTTAAAATTGCCGACGTCATGGAAGTAATGCTGTTCATCTTAATAACAACGTTTCCCATATAGATCTACAGTGGAGAAAAGTGGAGAAAACGTTATTCTTTCCCGTTTAAACGAAACCAAACGCAAACGCAAAACACTAAAACGTAGAAAAGTACAACTTTTGGGCAATTCTGGTAATTCATGTTTATCTTGGTGGCAAACAGTTTGGAGCCTGATCAGACGCCGGGTTACCCGGCGTCTGATCTGGCTCCAAACTGTTTGCAATAGAAAAAATAGTTTTAGCGTAAACGCGTTTATTGGGAAAGAATAGCGTTTTCTCCACTGTAAAATGGTAAAGGGTTAATAAAGGTTGCAATTATAGAAAGGGTTTAGGGTCCGGAGAATTTTTAAAAATCTGAAGATTTCGGAAACATCCAGATAAATTGCAGCCCTTGAATTAACGCTGAGAATAATTGCAAACGGCGAATACTGCAGACGACAATTACATAGCGTGCAGAAGGTTAAATCAATGTTACAGTGGATAATCTGTTATTCTTTCCCGTTTAAACGCAAACGTACGCAAACGAAAAGCACTAAAACGTAGACAAAAACAACTTTTGGACAATTCTGATTATTCTTGTTTATCTTGGTGGCAAACAGTTTGGAGCCTGATCAGACGCCGGGTTACCCGGCGTCTGATCTGGCTCCAAACTGTTTGCACTGCAAATAATAGTTTTAGCGTAAACGCGTTTATTGGGAAAGAATAACAGATTCTCCACTGTATTGTGCAACAACCTATAACCATCAATTGTGCATTTAGCCTACCCTTTGCCTACTAGATGCCACTTTAAAATCAGATTTTGTATAAATTTAAACTGAAAACCAAAATATTTTAAATAGCTTGATTCATGATCAAACACTGAATTGTCAGCGACAGGCATTGATACAGGCTGCTTGCAAATACATACCACAAATCAAGTAGTTTAACCCTTTCCCTTATAGAAGCGACTTTTAGCACTTGCATTTTATTCACCCGCTTTAGAAAATAGTTCCAATATAAACCATAATGAATATGTGTCATATGAAATAATTTCCTTATTCTAGCAAGTAATAGCTTAACGCAGGCTGAAAGTAAAGCAGAATGCGCCATATGGCGCATTCTGCTTTACTTTCAACCTGCTTTAAGTAGTTACCTATTTTCAAAACTAGAAAAGGCTATGGGGTAAAGGGTTAACGAGGCGTTTGTTTGCATTTTGCTGGAGGAAAATGGGTTGAAGTTTTCCCATGAAACCACTTTCGTGTGAAAGTATGATTTTCTCTCGCAGGTGATTTGCCAAGCATTGTTATTAGTTACTTAACTCTTTCACTACTATGACGTCATCAGTTTTAAACGATTCTCGTCTGTTTTTATTTCTCAAATTTAAAGTGGAGGCAGCTTGACCTAAGAAACATTGAAATAAGTGTCAAACAGTTTGAATCCTGATCAGACGCCGCATTTCGCGGCATCTGATCAAGTTCCAAACTGTTTGCAAATAACTATAACACTCTGTGTAAGATAGTGAAGTGATTCAACATAAAATGAGTTGTTGGGGCTTTTTAAGAAGAACAACAACAACATAAACATAAACAAAAACACACGAGGCGTAGTTTATGACATAGCAATATTAACAATGAATATTGATCGTATTACGGTTTCAAATCTCGGTCGTGATCATGAAAAAGAAAATTGAAAAGAGAAACAGCAGGTCAAATATATTGATACATTCTAAAGTACAGTACTTATATTACAACAACGTGCATATTCATTGCTTTACGAATTATGAACTATGGGACACTGCTGATGTTTTAACCCTTTGAACCCTAGTCCCGCATATAGGCGTCATTTCAAACAGTGTATATGTGAATAAGACACTTGTCCTGTGCAAACAGTGAATACCCAGATCAGAGGGCTCCGAAAGGAGCCCTCTGATCAGGGTCTTCACTGTTTGTCAGTACTGCCAAATTTGACAAAAACAACTCTTAAAAGCCAGAAATGGACTAGACAAAAATCGAAACTGGAATTGTCCATTTAAAGTTTCAGGGAGGAAAGAGTTAATAAAGTTTACTCACACGCAGGGTGCCAGATAAGCGGGTATTTCAAAAGTCAAAACCCTTATCTGTTGCCACCTCCAAACCCTAGTTACCCTACATGATGCAACTACAGTGGAAAATCTGTTATTCTTTCCCAATAAACGCGTTTACTCTAAAACTATTATTTGCAGTGCAAACAGTTTGGAGCCAGATCAGACGCCGGGTAACCCGGCGTCTGATCAGGCTCCAAACTGTTTGCCACCAAGATAAACAAGAATTATCAGAATTGTCCAAAAGTTGTTCTTTTCTACGTTTTAGTGCTTTGCGTTTGCGTACGTTTGCGTTTAAACGGGAAAGAATAACAGATTTTCCACTGTACTCATTAGAAGCGTCGCTTTGAGTAGCCTAATGAGCAGTCACAACATAGATTTCACGGAGGCATACAGGAGAAAGGGCTAGAAATAAGTGGTTATCAAGCTCTTATCTGGATCCATGTACACCAAATATTATTTTTCTATTATTTTGACTACAATTAAACCCTTTCACTCTCAATGACGCCTAAACGCGCGTTTGCAAACAGTTTAGGTCCTGATCAGACGCCGCGTAACGCGGCGTCTGATCAGGATACAAGCTGTTTGACATTCGTATCGTTATGTTTTAAGTCATACTGCATTGAATCTTACTTTGAGACGATCTTGCACACAACAAAATTAGTGCAGACGACAGTGAAACGGTGAAGGGGTAAAAAACTCACGGAAAATTTGGCAGTGAAAGGGTTAAGGAAAATAGACATTGAAATAGATGTGTGTATCAAGTAAACAATACTATTATTACTGTATATCCCGACAGTTACATCTTTCAATCAAATTTGTGCAAATATTTGCAAGTGAGTGTCTGATCCATATTCTAAAGTACAGTATGTGAATGTACAGTTACTCTTTAGTATATCTATGTATTGCTTAAGATTGTATCAATATTTATCATAATTTTGTGTTTACTTAGATATATAGATTTAGTTCAATACATGTATTGAGTCGCATCACAATAGTAAGACAACATAAACATACATTAAAATTCTAACAATATAAAAATGGCATGTAATAAATGATGTGTTGTGAACCATGGAATATCAAGGATGTCACAAAAATGAAAATAGTTCAAGTATTCCATTGCGGTCCTTGCTACCGATGGTCATGCATAGACATGCATGAAACATGGAGAACTTAAAACAATTAATATAATGAAATCTTTAAGAAACTTAACAAAATAAACTTTACAAAAGTATATTAAAATGTAATTCTATGCGACTGACCCAAAATGTACAAACTACATGTAGTTACAAACAATGTATCTACTAGGAATGCATCCATTATATCATTTCTATGCAAACATGGTATACCCAGATCAGATGACTCCAAAGGGATACCCCTGCTATAGGTCTAAGCTATTTGCAAACCAATTGTTCTGCTAAAAAGAAATCATTTAAAAACATAGTACACCCGTTCTATCCAAACAGTGCATACCCAGATCAGAATTCATTGGAAAAAATGAAAAAAGTTAAATAGAGCTAATAATGCTAGAATAACCCAGTTTTGGTTTAAACAATATTTTATTCAAATAATGAAATGGATTGGACAACAGGCATTGCCTATGTAAGTCCTCTCCAGTTTTATGGGTATGGGTTTAGGAAAAAGGTGAAGAAGAAATCTTTAATGGTTTAAACGGGAACTAATTTAAAGTATTCTCCACTACACGTTTTATGGAGTAATGGTTTAAACGAAAAATAATTTAAAGTATTCTCCACTACACATGTGCGCTTTACGATCTCTGACAACTTTGTGAAGAGCAATCTTCTGACTAATGTCAAGACTGCAGCGTCGAAAGGGTTGTTTACTTAAAATGAATTCAAATTATACTGGGGTCTTTGTTGAAAAGATATCAAATGGGTTAGTTATATATATGTATTCATTGGAATAATTACATGTCACTAATTCAAATATTGACCAGCTATTTTTTCAACTAAATGAAAAATCAGTATTAAAATTTGACATTTCTTATTAAAAATAATAATGAACCTATTAACGCTTACTAACTGGTCCTAAAAAGGACATTGCCATATAACAATAAAACTGTGAATGGGAATCTACTTATTAATGCCTACATTTGTAATTAAATTTTCAAACCAGTAATAATTCAAATCAATTTGCAAAGCATTATTTTCAACTTTTAAGCCATTCAATTTTATATCTTTTGGGAATCGAAAATACAAGTGGTTGCTTAATGCAGGATACAAATAATGCAGAAAGTCCCTGCAGAAACTTTTTGTAATACATGTGCAGTTTAATCCTGCATTATGTAGTTATTAATTTATCTTCGTATATGTGTGAGTGGTCGCTTAGTTTAACATTGACTGTAATATAAATTTGTTTCAAGGAATTAACACAGTTTGATAAATTAATAACACTGTTTATCAGGCGCCAATTTGTCGACTGTCTGTGTTTATTTGGTTACCAACGACTAGCTATACCGGTCATATTTAACGATGAAAACAAATATAACATTGACAAAATTTAACTTCAATCACTAGCGGTGATTTTTGTTCCTTTGAGCACATTCACTGCAATGACCTTATCAGCTTTAAACAAGTATCGTCTGAGCACTCTGTCCGTAATAAGAGTAGGGCATCGCGCCCTAATTTTCTGTATACAGTGGAGAAAACGCTATTCTTTCCCGTTTAAACGCAAACGACACGCAAACGTAAAACACAAGAATGTAGATAATTACCTATTTTTGTCAATTTTAACTATTCATTTTAATCTGAGCGGCAAACAGTTTGGAGCCTGATCAGACGCCGGGTTACCCGGTGTCTGATCTGGCTTCAAGCTGTTTGCAGTGGAAATAATAGTTTAAGCGTAAACGCGTTTATGGGAAAAGAATAACGTTTTCTCCACTATATACAGTTTTGGATTACTCACATCTCTCAGGGCTTCCAATTAACTCATGTCAGAAATGGAATTACCACACCAACTCAGTGTTTACTCATTTAAAGTTTTCGTTATCTATTTTTTGTTTTGTATTAAATTACGTAAACAGATTACCATCAGAAATAGATCTGAAACCTTTTTATTGCCCAATGCCCTGGTGGTTATTATAACTAGGGAAATAATCAGAACACACCTATTAGCCAGACACTTTATAGCCAGTTATTTTTAACAGTTTGATGCAGTGTTGATTTATACATGTTCGGCAGAAATCATGACATGTGTAATCATGAATTACTCCTAATGTGGCAGTTCTCTGACTGTTTAATACAGTGGGAAAATAAGGTTTGATATGGACAATGTTTTACTTTATTATAGTCGTCTTCAAAATGTATCGTCTGCACAAATAATAAAATGGGTGATATGAAGATGTAGATATACAATTGGTAATATTCAAACACAGTTACCTCCCTTGAAATATTTTTTGACACTCAATTGAGAGAAATACGGCTGAACTGTGTAAGTGACACACGCGATACTAAATGCCACACAGATCTATATTCAATGTGAGTAAATGACGATTTTTGTTAAAAACTGACCATTTAACCGTTTGTGTCCAGTTTCAAGTTTTAGGATAAGGTATTTCTCGAAGTGAGACCTTTGAATCGTTCTCAATATTGACCTTTTATCCAAAGTGAGCAGTTTGTAAATAATGCAAAAAAGTGGGCGTAACCTTTGTTTAAAAAACCCCCAACAAACTTACTGTATGGGCAATAGGGGTATTTCAATTCGTGTGAGCTGTTATAGACTAGATAGATCTTTTATTAAAGGGACTCGCAACCGGATGGTGTACTTGTCAAAATAAAATAAAATACTCAAATAAAAGCAAATTTGTGGCATTATTTGGCTTCTGACATTAAAAAAATATGATCAGTCCAAAAAAATGTCTCCAGAATCGTCACCGAATCTTAGATTTTTAGATATTTTCCATCGTTTTTCTATACGGACTAGTAGACGGTATAGTTGTTGTTGTTGCTTCTCTACACGGGCTCAGACATAAACACGAGCCGAATTACGAAGTTGTATGCACTTTCGATCGCTACACATTGAAATACGTTAAATCGATCCGAGATAAACGGATAGTTCCGTGGTCCATTGGTCTAAGCGGTTTCCCCTATTTTGCCTTCTGTCCGCAAATGCCGGGCCCCGGGTTCGAATCCCACCAGAGACCAATATTTTTTTTATTGAAATACATTTTTTTTAAACAGAATTTCTTATCCTAAACTAATTCTTTACCATTTATATAAGCGTTTGACACATATTTACAAATTACTATTTTTAATGCACCATCTGGTTGCGAGTCGCTTTAATACTGAATACAATGTGTTGTTCAATGTCCCTGTGAGTGTCAGTCTATTCTTCTTCTTATCTTATCCAATTGGAGTTTCCTAAAAACAGAGTAAAACACGGAATAACTGCTTGAAGATGCCAAAAAGCCTTACAAATTACCTTTTGAAAATACTTTAACACATAAATATGACTTTTTACGCCTTTAATATTTTCCTCTAGAAGCATTTATATATAGCTACTCGAAACAGGCTATGGGATAAATTGGGTTAAAGGCACTGCTGTTTGCTGCCATTGTTATGCTTTAGAACTTCCAAGTTTATTAGCTCAATTTTTTTTACAGGTATAATGTTAAAAATGGATTTTAAATTTGTAAAAATTTTAACCCTTATCCTGCGGCAATATCGTCTGCTTCAAAATTGTCGTCTGCAAAACTTGTTTAAATATAGATTAATACAATTTTTAAGTAAAGAATCCTAAAGACGAGTGTCAAACAGTTTGGACCCAGATCAGACGCCACGTTACGTGGCGTCTGATCAGGATCCAAACTGTTTGCAAAAATCAGTAAAGTCGCGACCAGCAGGCAAAGGGTTAAGATCTCACTAGTTTCTACATCTACACCATTTTTATTTTTGTAAAGAACCCAGTTAATTAACTTGAAAATAAAATCATAACAATATACTGACTTTCCAAATGGAATCTCCCATTTATCAGATAATGGTTGAAAGAACAGTCTACACTAACTTTTGAGAGGTTTGTTAAAAAATAGTTAAAATTAGGACAAACAGTGCAGAAAATTTAACTTCATATCAATTAAAAAAATGTTAACATGTATTCTTATCCTGAAAAAAAAAGAGTTAAAATTAGGACAAACAGTGCAGAAAAGTTAACTTTATATCAGTTAGAAAAATGTTAACCTGTATTCTTATCCTGACATACATGTATCAATTATACATAAATATTTTAACTCTCAACACTAAGTAACTCTTGTGGGTCATTAGGTTCCCTTGTGGAACTTTTTTAAAACTAAAACATAAACCAGTCTATTTGGAATTCTGGGTAGTTTAATAAATATTGGCCTAAATTAGAAAACAGTGTAGACACTGATCAGACGGCTCCTTTCAAATACAATATTATTACAGGGCTGCCATTTCTCCGGATTTTTTCCCATTTCATGGAAGCTTAAAGCAGGTTGAAAGTAAAGCAGAATGCGCCATAAGGCGCATTCTGCTTTACTTCCAGCCTGCTTTAAGTAGCCACATGTCAACAAAACAAGAAAAAGGCTATGGGGTAAAGGTACGATTCGTAAAATCGCACTTGAAAAATGCAGATTGGGAAATCTTAGGATTTTTCATGTATTATTTTAAACAGGTCCATGGAGTTGAAAGAGTGAAGGGCCAAGTGAATGCTTCGCTGCATTAAAGAAGTGTTAACCTATGGCAGAGTGATGATGACATCACAGAGAAGAATATCAGTGCTCAAGAACCATCTACACATCAGCGCTTCTTTGTGCAGCAATCAAAGGCCAACATTATCCATTGAACCCTCCACATGTCTTGTTGATGAAAAAGTCCACATCAGTGTAACAGGACTGACAGATGGCCAGATTGTCACACTGACTTGTTATGTGGAGGAAGGGGGTATTAGTTTTGAATCCCGAGGAGTATACAAGGCAGACCAAGATGGATGCATTGACAACAGGAGAGATCCCTCACTGGCAGGCACTTTCACAAGTAAGGCACAATTTGGCAACAGGGTTTTATGCAGGTTTCTTGCAAATTTACCAGTAAAATTGACTTGATTAAGGACCCATACTTTTCATTAACCTGTGTCCACTGGGACACACATATTGAATTGCACCAATAATATGGGTTAAATGTGTATGTACCTTAAAACTGCATTCCATTAATTATTTTATAGTGATACATGTTTGCAAAATTTCCAGTGTTTAGACAGAATACTAGTTGTCATCATTCCAATTTCCATGATGGGCCCCTATATTAAAATATAAAAACAAAAAACAATTGGGTATGTGTTTTGATTTCAGAGGTTGACCAGATGGGATTGTTCTGGAGTCTAAAAGCCACGCTTGGTCAAAGACCCGGAGCACGACTGATTAAAAAAGATGTCACAACCCCACTTATCTGTACTGTTAAAGCATATGATGGTTTACATACAACGGATTCAGAAATCCAACATACTTCCCTCACTACAGCTACTGTTCACAGGTAATTCTATTGCAAATATTTCTACCTTTTAGCCCTTAACCCCATAGCCTGTTTCTAGTTTTGAAGACATGTTACCACTCAAAGCAGGTTTTAGCCTGCTTTAAGCAACTATCTACTTGGATATAGAAACTTTTTATGCCTCCGCATCGGCATCAGCCTGCTTTAAGCAACTATCTACTTGGATATAGAAAAATTTTATGCCCCCGGCTGCGGATGCGGAGGCATATAATAATCGTCCTGTCCGTTCCCACAATATGATAGATACGTGGCAAAAATTGTGTCCATAACCTAGACACATAATTAAAAAACATTAACCTGGCAGTTTCTTGTAACATTAACCTGGCCATTTCTTGTGACGTTAACCTGGCCAGTTGTGGGAAATAGGGTTAGGGGTAGGGTTAGCCTCCAGATCATTCTATAACAAAGTTAGTACATGTATTCATTTATGTGGCTAACCACACGTATTTTAGCTACATAAAAGAGATACAATAAAGAAGGATATGGCCACTTAAATGGAGATTGTGGGTACGTTCGTCCATCCGTCAGTCCGTCCGTCCGTCCGTAACAAGGTTAAGTAGAATTTACTGTTTCGTCTAGCATCAACACCGCTTACCCAAATGCTTGGATACTTATACAGTTGTTGCCTTGGACCATTCCCTATCCACCAATATCACCAAACTTTGATCTTGACCTTGACCTTGACCTAATTTGGACTTAGAATATTTTAAATATGCTCTTTCTCGGTTAACTAGATTTTTCTGTTTCGTCTAGCATCAACACATCTGACTACAATGCTTTGATACTTATACAGTTGTTGCCTTTGACCATTCCCTATCCACCAATATCGCCAAACTTTGATTTTTACCTTGACCTTGACCTAATTTTAACTTAGGATATTTTAAATGGGCTCTTTCTCGGTTAACTAGATTTTACCGTTTCGTCTAGTATCAACACTGTTTACTACAATGCTTCGATACTTATACAGTTATTGCCTTAAACCATTACCAACTCACCAATAATACCCAAGCTCAGTTTTACCTTGACCTTGACCTAGTTTGGACTTAGAAAAAATTCAGAATATATTGTCAAGGATGCCACCGGGGGCATAAGCGTTTATTGAACACGCAGTCTTGTTCATATTATTTTACAAACTGGATTTTTTTTAAAGCAAGCTGAAAGTAAAGTAGAATGTGCCTTAAGGTGCATTCTGCTTTACTATCAATCTGCTTTAAGTGGTCACATGTCTTTCAAACTAGAAACAGATAATGGGGTAATGGGTTAAGCAGTCACCTGTCTGAAAACTGAAAACAAATTATTAATGAAACTAGTAAAAGGCAAATTGAGCCAATTTTCCCCAAATTTTGCTAAGAAAAAGAAATTATCATACCCGATTTGTATTTGATATTGTTTTTTATTCCTATATCCACAGGTTTTACAAAAGTCCTAGTGTCCTTCGAATACCTGTTACTGACGGTCCTTACCTGGGCACCATATTTATTCCACAAGGTATGGCACCTGTTAACCCGTTACCCCATATCCTGTTTCTATATAGGTTTGAAAATAGGTAACCACTTAAAGCAGGTTGAAAGTAAAGCAGTGTGCGCCTTAAGGCGCATTCTACTTGACTTTCAGCCTGCTTTAAGCTAATATCTGCTAAAATATTAATTATAATTTTTATCATACCTATTTTTAACTGTATAAATTGCAACTATTGTCTTCAGTGGAGGAATATATTAAAGTTGTAAAAAGGCGTATTTATGGGGTAATAGGTTAAATAATTTTGAAAATATTTACAATTAAGTTTAATCTGAATTGCTAACAGTTTGGAGCCTGATCAGATACCAGGTTATCCGGGGTCTGATCTCTCTCCAAACTATTTGCAATGGACCTGAGGTTTTTAATTGTACCCCTGTCTTCAGACAAGAAGTATTATGGTATGGTGATGTCCCAAACCTCCCTGTCTTCCTCAGTGTGTCCATCAGTCCATCCGTCCGAGATTTCCACACATTTCTCATGTATGCTTTGACATAACTATGTAGCTAAACTTTGGTATATTAATTTCCATTGCTTTGATGAATGACATATCAAGTATGCAAACTTTAAACAGAGCTCCAGATAAGGGGAGTATTTCAAAAACCAAAATATTTATTTCTGCTTTAAACCCTATGGTGTCACTATTCATTAGAATAGTCTTACGAAGAGACGATTCTAATAAGTAGTAACACCATAGGATTTGGTGCTGAAATGTGAAAAAAATGTTGGATTTATTCAGTTTACTCTCTCATCTTGAGCCTTGTTTAAAGCCACAGCTCCTGGCATATCTGTCAAAAAAACTATGTTTTGTATTTCCTTCTCTGTATTTGTAACCTTTTAGGCAAAGGACCATTTCCTGGTTTAGTTGACATGTATGGCGGTATGGTGGTTCTGGTTGAGAACCGAGCAGCTCTACTTGCCTCACATGGCTATGCTACATTTGCCTTCTCCTATCTTAATGAGGGGAAACAAAAAGCGTTGAAAGGAATGCGGGATCCATCTTTTGTCAAGGTACAGTGCAGGACTTCTATATGTCCCTGTAATTTACCAATTACTCCATAGCCTTTTTAGCGCGCCAGTGCACAAAGTGCTCAAGGTGAGCTATTTATGTGGCTATAATAACTAGCAACATAAGTGAAAAACATTAACCTGGCAGATGTGGTTAGCCACATAAAAGGGGACAAAGGAAATAGCCACATAACACAAAGGTTGTGAGTACGTCCGTCTATCTGTCAACAATTGGAAAGACTTCTTCTCTGAAACCAATATCCCCAGTGTAACCAAACTTGGTAAGATACATGCTGTTGGTTTAAGCTTCAAAAGTTGTTCAAAAAAAGTTGGTGTGGCAAATGGTCTTGTTGCCATGGCAACCGTGCACGAATTCTGGAAAAATCTTTCCTCCAAAATTACTGGTCCAATTTCAATTTGGTTTTCATCAAAAGGTTTCTCAATAAATAAACTTAAAAAGCTGTACAAAGAATTTTAATCCGTCAAAAAACATGGCTGTCAGAGGGCGTGGTCATTTCCGTATTCGAAAATATAAAATTCAGAGTTATAAACCTTTTAGAAGCCATTTTTTGGGCTATATCTTAATGAGATTTTGTCAGTGTTATGTCCTTGATAAAGTTTCGGTCATACTTGAATATAGGTCATGTCATGTCATAATCTAGGTCAGTAGGTCAAATTGAAAAGAAAGCTTTTTGCCACTCCAGGGGCCATATTTTTAGCCCTTTCAGTTTATAAAGTAATGAATATGCAACATAAGAAATAGTTCCTTTTTCCGTACCAGATGGTAGCTTAACCCTTAGCCCGCCAAATAAATTGTCGTCTGCTATATTTCTCGTCTGCTTCAAGTTTCAAAGTGCTTCAAAGTTGCTCAAAATTGCTGAAAATGTTGTCCGAGTGTCAAACAGCTTGGATCCGGATGAGACGCCGAGTTACTCGGCGTCTCATCCGGATCCAAGCTGTTTGCATATGGAGCTATAATTGTGAGTGGCAGGCTAAGGGTTAAAGCAGGTTGAAGGTAAATCCGAATGCGCATTCTGCTGTACTTTCAACCTGTTTAACCCTTTACCTGATAGCCTGTTTATAGTACTGAATATATATGACTACTTAAAGCAGGTTGAATGTAAAGCAGAATGCGCCTAAAGGCGCATTTTGCTTTACTTTCAGCCTGCTTTAAGCTATCATGCGCTAGAATATAGAAAATATTCCCTATAATATATATTCATGACTGATTAAATTGGAACTATTTTTTTCAGCGGAGGAATAAAACATATTCGCTAAAAGGCACTTATATGGGGGAAAGGGTTAAGTGGTCACCTGTCTCCTCGACAAAGAAACAGGCTGTGGAGTAAAAGATAAATTGTCTCTGTTCCAGGCTGGTGCTGAGTGGTTCAGTCAGCAGGAGTATGTAGATGAGAAGAGGCTAGGAATCGTTGGCCTATGTTATGGAGGCTACCAGGCGTTGATGTGTGCTGCAATGATGCCAAAGGTGAGGTACACTGGAGTCCAGGAGAAGACATTATTCTTTCCTTGTTAACCATTTACTTTATAGCCTGTTTCTAGCTTTGAAGACAGGTGACCTTTTAAAGCAGGTTGAAATTAAAGCCTACTATAAGCTGCCATCAGCTAGCAAATAGATAATAGATAATATTTTTTTATAATTTATATTCATTACTGTATAAATATGAACTATGTTTTTCAGTGAAGGAATAAATTAAAGGTGTCAAATGCATATCTATGGAGTAAAAGGTTAATAAATTGAAACTAAACACAAAATATTTACAATCGCCCAATTTAATTCCATTGGAAAAATGGGTGTTCCTTTCGTATAAACACCATTTCTCGAGAGGGAGGGACTTGTGGAAAAGTTTCGAAGAGGGGGCGGGGCATATGCAGTTTTCATTCGCGAATTAATCTTTGGAACTTGGGACAGCAAACATTTTGCGGATTTTTTCCAAATTTGTTCTTAACCGATCTATGCCTTCCTATTAGTGGAAACCATATATCCCGACTAATATTCTTCTTTATAAATGAGATAAATTACAAGAAAATTGACATACCTTATAAACAACTACTGTCTGCATTCCTTTATGCCAAAAAAAAACCCGGATACATTTATCCTACTTTTAAAATGACGTCACTTCCAATGACGTCAAATCCTCATTTTCGCGCCGAACTGTCAAAATTGTTGATCTAAGAATGTAAACAATGGGACTTTTTTTTTTTGCTTTCGAATGTACGCAGCTACAGTTATTCGGTCATGGCTATTCCTGATAGGGTACACATTATACATGTTATCAACCTCTCATGGATTAAACAGACATACATACTTACAAAATGTTAATCTAATCTTAGAAATTACAGCAAATACATTGTAAATATAAGAAATGAACAGATTTTTTTCGGCGTTCAAGCGAAATCAACGACAGAAAATTATTGGCAAAGGACGAGGTTCACGAAGCCTCCGTTTTGGCCCTGTAAAAATCTTTTTTTTCCAATTTATGTTTTATCTATATTTTCTCTTTATTTGTCAATTTCAGATATTAATACTTCATATTATACATAAATCTCTTGAAACCCAAATTCAAGTTTTGACAATTTTATAGTTTCTTGTAAATCGACCACGAGGCCAAAAAAGGCCAAAAAGGCAGATTTTTGGTACAATTCAGGGTATAAATCATAGAAATAAACAATGAAGGCACTAATGCAACACAAAGATATTTTATGTACACAATAAATATTTAAGTTGTAACATATCCAAATTTTGAAGTGTCGCATGTCACATGATGTGTGCCTTTATAGTTTATTTTTAGGATTTATACCGAGAATTGTACCCAAAATCTGCTTTTTTGTCTTTTTTGGCGTTTCGGTTCATTTACAAGAAATCATAAAATTGTCAAAACTTGACTTAGGGTTGTTTGTGTATATATTATGGAGTATTAGTACCTGATATTGACAAATAAACAGAAAATAAAGATAAAAATCTTTTTTCAAAAAATGTATTTTTTACAGGGCCAAATCGGAGGCTTTCTGAACCTTGTCCTTTACCATGAATCGCTAGTCCTATTCATGGTATTTGTCGATAATTTTCTGTCGTCCATTTCGCTTCAACGCCGAAAAAAATCAATTCAACACAATGCAATCAAATATAGAAAATGTCAACTTTTTATCTGAGTTGTGCATAGTTCTGGTGTCATAAATACTACAAATATATCATCTTTTAACCCTTTGAACCCTAGTCCCACATATAGGCGTCCTTTTCAAACAGTATACATGTGAAAATTGCATTGTCCTATGCAAACAGAGAATACCCAGATCAGAGGGCTCCTTACGGAGCCCTCTGATCTGGGTCTTCACTGTTTGTCATAATGCAAAACATTGACAAAAACAACCCTTAAAAGTCAGAAATGGACTAGACTAAAATGGAAACTGGGATTGTCCATTTGAAGTTTCAGGGAGGAAAGAGTTAAGTGGTCAATTTACACAGGTTGGACTTTATTCTTGTCATTAGGGTTCAATTGGTAAATATATTACATTTGCATTTTACAGATAAAAGCAGTTGTGGATATAAATGGTCCCTCACTTGTACCAAATGTACCATGGGAAAGTATTGCTGAAGGCAGGTTATCAGACATGAACAGGAAGGGCATTCTATGGTATTGCTGTCTCTTAACTTGTTACCCATAACTATAATGCCTTTTACACCGTTTAATTTATTCCTTCACTATAGAAAAAACTTCCACTTTTTACAGAAATAAATATGCACCTTAAAAAATATTTCCTACATCCAAGCAGATGGTAGCTTAAAGCAGATTGAAAGTAAAGCAGAATGCACCTTAAGGTGCATTCTGCTTTTTTTTCAACCTGCTTTAAGTGGTCACCTGTCTTCAAAACTAGAAATAGGCAATGGGTAAAGGATTAATATGCCCCTATCAGTGAAGTGTTATATTAGGCCATTTAAGTTTCTGATTAAATCTAGTCCAAGTTTGACAAATTAGAGTTGACTTTTTATTTGCAGAATATATTGCAAAATGATAAAAAGTGCAAGTAGTTACCAGAACATCAATTAGTATAAGGTTTAATGGGGGTGTTACTGTATTTATATACATGCTCATAAAACAATTTATTATATGCCTTCGAGCGTTTCTGCGTGTATTTGCAGAGTAAAATACAAGAGTCTGTATCAGCCACCTTGTATCAGCCACTTTGTATTTTACTCTGACCTCGCTTTCGATTTAACGTGACATCATTAACGTACGTGTACAAGTGCCGCGTTATTCATTGTGGTAAACAAAAAATCTTGTTCTGCTTCAAATAACTAATAAATTTTGGCTATAAACTGATTTAAACAACTATTTAATTGTTTCTGGTGTGTATTCAAGGCATATAATAAACACATCACCAGTTGGCAGTGTGCTACAGAGTGTTGCATTTAGCTCTCGACGTTTTTGGCGGAAACAACTGATCAGACTCGCGCCAAGGCGCTCGTCAGATCGACTATTTCCGCTAAAATTGTCTCGAGCTAAATGCAACACTCTGTATCGCACTGTCAACTGGTAATGTGTATGTATATTAACGCTTTCTCCCCATAGCTTGTTTTCAGTGTTGAAGGCAGATGATTGCTTAAAGCAGACTGGAAGTAAAGCAGAAAGCTTTAGGAGCTTTCTGCTTAACTTTCAGCCTGCTATAAGTATCCACCTTTGGTTACAGAAATAATTGCCTGTGGCTACTTATCTTGGCAAGTAAGAACCTTGAATAGGCCTTGCTGTGAACAAGACTCCAGATAAGAGGGAGTAAGGAGCAAATCCAACATTTTCTCACTCATTTCAGAACCAAATCCTATGGTGTCACTACTTATTAGAACCTTCCCAAAGACATGATATGGGTTTAATTCAGAAATTAAGATTTTAGTTTTTGGAATACTCCCCTTATCTGGAGCTCTGTATACTTAATTGATTGGTCAAAAGGCGTATGGGGTAAAGGATTGATAATTAGATTTGACTGAATATGTTAAAGGCACAATTTCGCTCAAATTGGTGTTTAAAACGCGCAATTTCTTATATGTGTGCATTTTCTATGTATTAAAACTAAGTGAAATCGAGTGTAAGAAGCCTGACATATGCACCCACTTCGTAAAGAATCCTACCTAAATGTGTCGAATTCTTATCGTGGTGGTTTACATTATAAGCGGGTTTGTTTACAAATAAGATTACGGGCTGGTTCCGAGAACTCTCGATCGATCGCATAAAGGTCACGTGATTGATTCGGCGCGACAATGTGTATACATTGCATCAGTTTAACGGCCAAACTTAAAGGAGTTGTCTCTCTTTGGTTGTAAAGCACTCGACTTGTTGTATAGAATTATGCAAATGAGCTTTACCGAGTATGTCCGTAAATTTTCGTCGCTATTCAAAAATAAACAAACTTGATTACTTGTTTCCACAAATTTCACTGTTCGTTAGCAATATTGCTTCAAATATCACCACGTATTACTTCTTTTTATATGGAACGCTTACGATAGTGACATAAATTACATGTAAGAAAAATGTTTGATTCTGTTTATGTGGGAGTAATATAGTGGCTTTAATGATTGAATACAGTTCTGTTTAATGAATTGATGAGTCAAAAGGCGTATGTATCTATGGTTTAAAGGGTTGATAGTTAGATTTGGCGGATTTGATATGTTAATGATTGAATACAATTCTGTTCTTTCTTTAAAGGTATAACATGGAGCGTGTATACAGAACTCCTGAGGGCATTGTTATCAGTGCAGGGTTTGAGAAGGATGAACTCAATGCTATACCAGTATGTAGAACTCGACCTAGCAAGTCTCAATCACTTAACCCATTACCTCTTAACCTATTTCTAGCTTTAAAAACAGGTGACCACTTAAAGCAGGTTGAAAGTAAAGCAGAATGTGCCTTAAGGCACATTCTGCTTTACTTTCAGCCTGCTTTCAGCTACCATCTTCTAGGATATGGAAAATATTTCTTCTGGTACATATTCTTGGCTGTATAAACTTGAACTTTTTTCTTCAGTGGAGGAATAAATGAGAGGTGTAAAAAGGCGTTTTAAGGGGTAATGGGTTAAAGTCTATACTGATATCTCATTTAACCCTCAACTCCATAGATATGCGTTTGTATGCATTATACAACTTATTCCTCCTCTGAAAAAAACAGATCTACTTAACCCATTACCCCCAAAATATGCCTTTGTACACCTTTTATTTATCACTCAACATAATGAAATAGTTCCAATTTATACTGCCAAGAATATGTATCATCAGAAATATTTTCTATATTCTAGCAGATGGTAGCTTAAAGCAGGCTGAAAGTAAAGCAGAATTCTGCTTTACTTTCAACCTGCTTTAAGAGGTTAACTATCTTCAATATTAGAAACATGCTATTTGGTAATGGGTTAATGCAGTCCTGAATATGCATCATAAGAAATATCCTCTGGTTTCCATATTTAAGCTACCTTGAAGAATTATGGAGTCAAAACAGTTTCCTAGCTGAAAATAACACTTAAAGTTTCCAAACAACTCAGTTTTTTAACCAAATACCAGTTATTTAACCCATTACCCCACACATACACCTTTTCACGCCTTCAATTTATTTCTCCACTTAAGAAAATAGTTATGAATATGTTTTGAAAGAAAAATATCCTATAGTCTAGCAGATGGTAGCTTAAAGCAGGCTGGAAGAAAAGTAGAATGTGCCATAAGGCATATTCTGCCTTACTTTCAACCTGCTTTAAGTGGTCACCTGTTTTCAATTTTAGAAACAGACTATGGTGTAATGGGTTAAACAAACCTTAGGCTGTGAATGCAGCGTCTCGAATTCCCATTGAACCAGAGCCTTGATGTCTAATGACATACCATTAGTCTGTTTCTAATTTTGAAGATGGGTCATCATTTAAAGCAGAAGCAGAATGCAACTTAAGGCACAGTCTGCTTTACTTTTAGCTTGCTTTAAGCATTCACCTGTCAGGATGCAGAAAAACTTTTCTATGCATCTTTAAACATAGCATGGCATGGTAAAAGCATGAAAAGCTATCCCTTATAGGTTATATGAGCTAAAAGTAACTGCGCTAAATGGCACTTCTATAGGGTTAAAGGTTAAATGTTTAGAACTGCTTCTTCTTGCTTTTCTAATCATATAAATTGACACTGACCAGTTTGAGATTTCTTTCATTTATAAGTTTCAGCAACATATTTTTTGTATAAGAGATAATTGGAGTAATTTGTCTGATTGTTCGGTTAATAATTTTGTAACCTGTTAACTCATTGAGCCCTTATGACGCATATATGCATCCTTTACCAGAAGAGTACATATGAAGAGTTCACTTGTCTAATGCAAATAGTAAAGTTCCTGATTAGAGGGCTCCTGCAGGAGCCCTCTAATCAGGGACTTCACTTTTTGTCATTTATGCAATATATCATTAAAAACAACCCTAAATAGTCTAAAATGGACCAGCCTTTATTGTAAATTGGAATTGTTCATTGGAAGTTTCAGATTTATTTGCAGATTCTTTCCATTCCTGATTACCTGGGTAATTTACTTCAGTACTAGTTTCAACATGCATCTTATAGGCTTGGACACATGGTGCTAAGGTGTTGATAATTGTTGGAGAGGACGACAAGCAGAGCCCACCTGTGTCCCACCGACGGTTTCAGAGAGAATGGCCGGAGAAGTTTCGGCATAATGTTGAGTTGGTATCATATCCTGGGGCTGGACATCTCATAGAGCCACCTTATAGCCCTGTTTGCAGCATGATAAACCCTGGAAAAACTAGGATGGCCGCTATACCATTTTTTAAAGAGGATTTTATAGGTACAGTAGTGAAGACATTATTTTCTCACATAACTACCCTTGTTTTCAATAGAGAACAGCGATCGCGAATATTCTTGTCTCCAACATGTGTGAGATCGATTTGAATGACGTCGCTATAACGTCACTATTTATAACGGCGTTTTGACGTCACCGGGATTCTCAAAAATGCCTATTGCTTTAAAAAATACTTAAGATCGTTTGTTATGTGAGAAAAATAATCTGTCACTCGTCGATGTTTAAGACAAGCTGATCTCAAACTCGTCTAGAATAGAAAAGTTATTAAGCTCGCCAAGGCTCGCTTAATAACATTTCAATTCTAGACTCGTTTGAGATCAGCTTGTCTTAAACATCGACTCATGACAGATCCTATATTTTTCAGGTTTAGCCCATTGCCCCATAGCTTGTTTCTTATTTGAAGACAGGTAAACACTAAACATTTATAGCAGGTTGAAAGTGAAGCAGAATGCACCTTAACTCTTTCCTCCCTGAAACTTTAAATGGACAATTCTAGTTTCCATTTTAGTCTAGTCCATTTCTGACTTTTAAGGATTGTTTTTGTCAATGTTTGGCATTGTGACAAACAGTGAAGACCCTGATCTGAGGGCTCCTTTCGGAGCCCTCAGATCTGGGTCTTCACTGTTTGCATAGGACATAAATTATGTACTTGTCACATGTACAGTGATAGAAAAGAACGCCTATATGCGGGATTAGGGTTCAAAGAGTTAAGGTGCATTCTTCTTTACTTTCAATCTGCTTTAAGCTACATCCTGCTAGGATATATAAAACATTTCATACTGTAAAAATTCATGACTTTATAAAGGGGAATTATTTACTTTGGTGGAGAAATATATAAAAGGCATAAAAAGGTACATATTTATGGGGTAATGAGTTAAAGAAACCTAAATGAAAACACTATGCAATAAAATGTAGAAAAATGCTACTAGTTAGTTACCCTAATCTGAATCCCAATTGTTTGCACATGTCTAGAAAAGTAGTTAACCATTAACCCTTTACCTGATAGCCTATTTCTAGTATTGAAAACCATTAACCCTTTACCTGATAGCCTATTTCTAGTATTGAAAACCATTAACCCTTTACCTGATAGCCTATTTCTAGTATTGAAAATAGGTGACTACTTAAAGCAGGTTGAAAGAAAAGCAGAATGCGCCTTAAGGCGCATTCTGCTTTACTTTCAGCCTGCTTTAAGCTATCATGTGCTTGGAATATAGAAAATATTCCCTATAATATATATGCATGACTGATTAAATGGGAACTATTTTCTTCAGAGGAAGAATAAATTATATTCGCTAAAAGGCGCTTCTATGGGGGAAAGGGTTCAAACTTAAAAGCATTAAATTTACATATAAATACCTTACTGTTCAACTTTAAATAGTTAATATACATGTGTTTCATGTTGTTTTCAGGTGAAATGATGCTGGCTGGAGGGTACCCAGAACAACACGCCCACGCCCAGGAAGATGCCTGGCACAAGATACTGGCCTTCCTTCATACACACTTACAGACAAACGGTTCATGATGAAAGGTCCCTTGTTATTTGCCTGATAAAGGGAGAACATGGGTTTTAAATACACATCGCTGATAAATCCTATGTTAGGAAGAAAGATTTAACCCATTTAGCCTAGTTTCTGATAAGGAGGACATTCAATTTGGCAAACAATGTAGACCCTGATGAGACCATGCACTATTTGCTATTACATATAAAAATTATGAATTGTTCACCTGGATTGGCAAGGACTGCAGTCTCTATAGAATTTGATTCACCTTGTATATCTACATGTATAATGAACTCTTTCAGAAAGCACACAGGGAGAATTCTTTGATATTTCCAGGCTCAAAATGGGTCAAAGTAGTATTTTCCCAAAGCATTGTTGTTAGGTTAAATGAAAGTTGAGAATTGTTAATGAAACATAATTGTTAAGGTCACCCATAAATACTTTAAATTTATTCCTCCACAGAAGAATACAAAGCCATTTTGTACAGCAATGAATATACAGTCGAACACCGTTACCTCGATATTGGATACGTCGATACTCCGCTTACGTCGATTTGTTCTGCCGGTCCCGGCGAATTCCTTCTTTATCTATATAAGAAATCTCTCATTTGCTCGATATTTTTACCTCGATATTATCGGTTACGTCGATGTAATTTTTCAGACCCAGGGCAATTTTTCTCACCTTTACGTCGATAACTGCTTCACCGTGACTGCTTATTGCACATTCGGCAAACATTGAATGGAGGTGCGAAAATGGCTGTCGGCCACCGTGACTGATTGTAGCACCAAATGTGTGAACATGTCCAAATTGCACCAATCTGCACGAAAGATAATCCCATCTTAATTGCACTGGATCAATATTATTAATGAATTCCCGAATAACTTTGGTTACGAAGTTTGCGTAAATATTTTCGATGACGATTCTGTCAAACCTGGGTCAATTATGGCCGCGCTGTTTAAATCAGACTACATAATTCTTTGTAGTGCATACTGAAGGTGCCGTACGGCGAATAAGTGTAGTGAGATCAAACAAAAGTTACATTTCATTTCTGATTTATTTTTTATTTAAGTCAGTTCAAACACGCCGCTTCTGTTTGAAACGCCGAAATAATTCGCCGGTGTTTCGAAGTCGGACACACCCTTTTGAAAGTTAAACATGTAAACAACTTACGCTTCCAGAGCGTCACCGGAAGTGTAAACAGTTCACTGTGTTGGTGTGATGAAATGTGTATAATAAAAATTGTGTTAGCACCCATGCGCTGGATGTTTATGCTGATTAAATCAGGTAGATCTACCAAATGCATTGAAATACGAAAATTGTTTACTCGCTCCCGCATATCATATCTAATAGACGCGTAGATTCTCTACTTTTAAAAATACTGACCACTTTCATCAATTTGAAAATTATGAGTTGAAGATTTTGTCAGATTCTACTTGCCTACGCATATATTTTCAATTACCAATCATATAACTGTCAATAAACACAAGGATCGAGTATAACGTTAAAACTTCGATATGACGATACAGATCTCAAATGAGCAACTCCCATTAGCTCGAACTTCGGATACGTCGATATTTTTTCACGGTCCGTTCAACTTCGAGGTAACAGTATTCGACTGTACATCAAAATAAATCATTTCTATATCCAAGCAGGTGGTATGATTGTAGCTTAAAGCAGGCTGAAAGTAAAGCAGAAGGCACATTCTGCTTTACTTTCAACCTGCTTTAAGTGGTCACCTGTCTTCACAACAAACAGGGCTATTGGGTAATGCGTTAAACTACCATTGTAAATGTTTGTGTTGAGATTACATTTAACCCATTACCCCATAGCCTCTTTCTAGATTTGAAGATAGTTGCCCACTTAAAGCATGTTGAAGGCACATTCTGCTTTACTTTCAGCCTGCTTTAATCTATTCTCTGCTGGAATATAGAAAATAATTCTGATAATTTTTATTTATAAAACTATAAGTTGGAATTATTTTCTTCAGTAATGGAATAAATTAAAGGCGTAAAATGGCATATCTATTTGGTAATGGGTTAATGTGTATATATTGTTTATACACTCATACATAATCGGATTATCAATTGATTATTAGCTGATGTAATTAAGTGTTGGAATATCAACAGTAATTCCTAATAATTGGGACACCCTGTGTAACAGTTGTAATAACACAAACATTTGAAATAATTGCTTTTTGTCACACAGTAATTTGTCCAAAAGGTGCAAACTGAATGGCAAACAGTGTAGACCCTGATCAGACTGCTCCTGTCGGAGCAGTCTGATCAGGGTCTACACTGTTTGCTCCAGCTTATCTTTCCCAATACTTGGGATCATTACGGTTGTTTGGTATCCCATTACTACCCTTTAATGTATAAGTTTGAAGCATCAAAGTGCATTTCAGATCTGTAGTTTTTATGTACTAAAATAATAAGTAGACCTGCTATGTCATTTGCTTTAGTTGTATAGGGCTGTCACAGCTTTTTGCTGTAACCCAGGAACGTATATGAACATATATACGTTCCTGTTTAACTTTAGACTGAATTCTGCATAATGTACGAATACTTGGCCTTTTATGTATAATGCAATGATACATTGATGCATATTTCATAGTAAAGATATATTTTTTTAATCTTAGATATATTTATGCATAATATACTAGTGGTGTAACGATTTGTTGATGCATCACTGCATTGCGATGTATTTACATCAGTCACTTTGTGACTTGCAATACATCCATCAGCCCTGCGATACATCGATATGAGTGTTTAGTACATGTATCCTGCATCGCGATTTAAACTTAATATGACACTTAATAACAAAGTATCTCATTGGAATCAAAACTGTTTGACTTGTAACAATGCTTTTCAGGTATCAATTATTAATTAATTGATATGACGGTATAATGATATCCTCTTTGAAAGGAAATTACCTCTTCGAATATCATACTGTTTTACATTGCGTATACGGGTAGTTGTTGATATACATGTATACACATTTGAACAATCAGGGTGGTTGCAAACTAACAAATGTTGTGTTTATATTTAAATGTCTGTATCATGATACGTATTGTATCACGGTTTAAATATTGCAATACACATCACCATTTATTTCCACAGGCAATAGGTATTGTGGTATGTATTGTCGTGAAAATGAAATATTTGGATTTATATGTATCATGAAGGAAATAACTGCCAATGCACAGCCCTATAACATACTTAGCATTTAATAAAAGGTCATGGGTTCTGTCTCTGGCGGAGTCATACCATAGACTTTAAATTAGTGCTGTTACATACACATTACCAGTTGACAGAGCGATACAGAGAGATGTATTTAGCTCGAGACGTTTTTGGCGGAAATAGCCGATCTGACGAGCGCCTTGGCGCGAGTCTGATCGGTTGTTTCTACCAAAAACGTCGAGAGCTAAATGCAACACTCTGTATCGCACTGTCAACTGGTAATGTGTTTATTATATGCCTTGAATACAAACCAGAAACAACTAAATAGTTGTTTAAATAATTTCATATCCAAAATTTATTAGTTATTTGAAGCAGAACAAGAATTTTGTATGCCATAAAGAATAACGCGGCACTCGTACATGTACGTAAATGACGTTACGTTAAATCGAAAGTGACGTCAGAGTAAAATACAAAGTGGCTGATACAAGGTGGCTGATATAGACTCTTGTATTTTACTGAGCAGATACACGCGGAAACGCTCAATATCATTCGAAGGCATATAATAAAATGAATTGCCAGTCTTTAAGGCACACTACAGTTTAACTCTTTAAACCCTTGTCAGCATATATGCGTCATTCGCAAACAATGAACCTGCGAGGAGTACACTTGTCCTATGCAAACTTGTACACTTGTCCTATGCAAACAGTGTAGACCCTGATCAGATGGCTCCTTAAGGAGCCCTCTGATCAGGGTCTACACTGTTTGTCATTTTGACATATATTGTAAAAATCAACCAAAAAGGTAAAAATGGACTGGACTTAATTGAAAACTAGAATTGTCCATTTGAGGTTTCAGGGAGTAAAGGGTTAATGCAGAAGAATAGTGAAACAGAAAGCTCTTTATGTAGCTTTATGTTTCATTTTTGATCTGCATTAAGCTGTTTACCTGTCTGTGGAGATTTATATGGTTATTCAGATAGTGGCCTAAACATAAGTTTGACCGCAATAGTAATTCAGTCACTTTGTGCTTGTGTCATGGATGTGGTGACCCTGAAGACTTGTTCACTTGGTGTCCGGATAAACGGGATATATATTTGACCCATTAATCCATAGATACACATTTTTATGCATCCTCCACTGAAGAAAATAGTTTCAATTTACACAATCATGAATAAGCACAATATGAAATATTTCCTATATCCTAGCAGATGGTAGCATAAAGCAGGTTGAAAGTAAAGCAGAATGTGCCTTAACTCTTTCCTCCCTAAAACTTTAAATGGACAATTCCAGTTTCCATTTTAGAGTAGTCCATTTCTGACTTTTAAGGGTTGATTTTGTCCATGTTTGGCATTGTGACAAACAGTGAAGACCCTGATCAGAGGGCTCCTTTCGGAGCCCTCTGATCTGGGTCTTCACTGTTTGCATAGGACATGTGTACTATTCACACGTACATTGTTTGAAAAGCACGCCTATATGCGGGACTAGGGTTCAAAGAGTTAAGGCACATTCTGCTTTACTTTCAACCTGTTTTAAGTGGTCAGCTGTCTTCAGATCAAGGAACAAGCTTTGGGGTAACGGGTTAAAGGCATCAAGGCATTAGGAAAATGTAAAGGGATCAAAACGTGCTTCTTATGCAAGAGTTAAACCAGTTCTAATCAGGAATAATCTTTACTTTTTTTCATGAGTGTATTTTATTTATTGTCAGATATTATATACCTCGCCACAAAGTGGCATGCATTGTAAATAAATGTATCCCATGTTATGAAAACATTTTTAGCTTTTACAAAAATTGAAGTATTATTCAGAGTAAAACAGAGAAATCTTTTATTTTTTATTTTACTCCAGTCCTGTTATAATTGTTTATTGTATTATTTTTTAATTATATACATGTGCCATTGATTACCTGATAATATGATACCGGTAACGTATATATTGTTGTAGTAAATTAATGATCTTAGTCGTTTGAATGTAAAAGTATCTAGATTATCCATTGAATGCAAATATTAATTTCTTATTAATGCGTTTTGTGTTCAATATTCATATATAAAACTCCACCAACTATGAACTTCTGTAACTATTACATTGTCTTTTGAAATATGGAGAGTTCTCCCCCAGAATGGTGTGTAGACTCTTTTCTATTAGAAAAATAAGCAGATTCCGATCAGACAGCTCTTTCAGAAGCTTCTGGTCTGGATGTTTACTGTTTTCACAAAGTGTCAGGAGAAGAGTTAGGATATTGTGTATGCATTTTGTAAATAAAATACAGTAAAACTTCTCTATTATGACCTCTAAACGAAGCCTAATTGATTTGTTAAAAGTGACAGTTTAAAGTGACAGTTTAAAGCAATGTGATAATAAAACAGAAAGCTCCTTGCTTTAAGCAGTCACCTGTCATTATCACCTAGTAATTAAGTGGTTGTAATTGAAAGGTTTTACTGTAGCTCACTTTCTGAAAAGGCAACAATTGGTTGAAATTACATGAGTGTATATTGCTACCTCAAAAAATACCATAGATTAGAGTTTTTCTTTTTTCGCATTTTAGTTTGCTCTTTTACCTTGTTCTTTTCTTATGGGTTTTAAAATTTAAGTGTGCAAAAGAAGTTATTTAATATTTAACTCTTTCAACACCATGTACCTGTTTAAAATATACTCATTACATTTGAGAACAGTGTAGACCCAGATCAGAGGGATCCTATAGGAGCCCTCTGATCAGGGTCTAAACTAATTGCTAATTTAGACCAGCATTTATTAAACTACCCAGAATTCCAAGTAGACTGGTTCATGTTTTGGTAACTAAGAAGATCCACAAGGGATCCTAATAACCCACAAGAGTTACTTGAGTTAAGTGTTGAAAGGGTTATAAATCATATATATTTTTATGTCTTCTACTCATTGAGCCCTAGTGATGAGGATATGCATCCTTTACAAACAGTGTACCTGTGAATGGTACCGTGGAGAATCTGTTATTCTTTCCCAATAAACGCGTTTACGCTAAAACTATTATTTGCAGTGCAAACAATTTGGAGCCAGATCAGACGCCGGGTAACCCGGCGTCTGATCAGGCTCCAAACTGTTTGCCACCAAGATAAACAAGAATTATCAGAATTGTCCAAAAGTTGTTCTTTTCTACGTTTTAGTGCTTTGCGTTTGCGTACGTTTGCGTTTAAACGGGAAAGAATCACAGATTCTTCACTGTACCATTGTCCTATATGCAAACAGTGTAGATCCAGATCAGTCGGATCATATAGGAACCCTCTGACCAGGGTGTGCACTGTTTGTAATTTTGCAATAAAAAAATAACCTTAAATAATCAAAGCTGGACTTAAGTTAGCAACTAGATTTTTCTATTTGAAAGTTCAGGAGTTAATGAATTAATTGAAAAAAATTGAAACAGAATTTCTGGTCTGGATTCAACTATTCGCTTTAAATGAACTCATGATTTGCAGGATGGGTAATGGTCTACTGGTTTTATGTTAATGTATTTTCACACAATTTTTAAGTGCCATAAATTATAGTATGTAGTATTTCAGTATGATAAAGAGTTTAACCCATTACCCCATAGCCTGTTTCTAGTTTTGATTATATGTGACTATACTTAAAGCAGGTTGAAAGTAAAGCAGAATGTGCATTAAGGTCCATTCTGCTTTACTTTAAGCCCGCTTTAAGTTACCATCAGCTAAAATAAGGAAATACTTCTTATGATACATATTCATGGCTGTATAAAATTGAACCCTTTTTTCATTGGAGTAATAAATTAAAAGCATAAAAGGTGTATTTATGGGGGAATGGGTTAAGCTAGTGGGTTTTAGGAGGGTGCTCCCCCTGCCCCTTTTTCTCCCCACTGCTGCTCATCCAATGCAAAACTTCAGTGCTATTTTGAGAGTTAAACTGTTTTAACTCATTCACCCCTGAACTTTTAACGGAAAATTCCAATTTCAAAATAAATCTAGTCCATTTTTAACTATTTAGGGTTGATTTTAACAATATATTTCAAAATGACAAACAGTGTAGACCCTGATCAGAGGGCTCCTTAAGGAGCCCTCTGATCAGGGTCTACACTGTTTGCATGGGACAAGTGTAAACTTTACAGGTACACTGTTTGTAAATGAGGAGTATACTCATCGCTAGGGTTGAATGTTTTAAAACACAGTATTATTATATCTTGTATGGATTCTAGTTACTTTTAGACAAAAAGCCTTTAGAGCTTTCTAAAAGACAGTTACATGTATACGGGTATAATAAATGGACTTTTCATATTTTACAAGTTGATGAGACAGTTTTCTATAACAAACAAACGTTCAATTTCTTTAGACTTGTTGAAAGTCAAACTTGTTCCTGGTGGAAGTTCCACACAAAAAAATGATGAATTAACCCTTTGAACCCTAGTCCCGCACATAGGCGTCGTTTTCAAAAGTATACATGTGAAAAGTGCACTTGTCCTATGCAAACAGTGAATACCCAGATCAGAGGGCTCCTTACGGAGCCCTCTAATCTGGGTCTTCCCTGTTTGTCATAATGCATAACATTGACAAAAACAACTCTTATAAGTCAGAAATGGACTAGACTAAAATCGAAACTGAGATTGTCCATTTTAAGTTTCAGGGAGGAAAGAGTTAAAGATATTATCCTTGCTTCTTGTCAATTCGCCACTTTCTTGTCAATTCGCCACCTAAGCAAAACTTAGAATTCCGTCATGAGCAGGCTACCGAGGATGTCTGAAAACTACAGAGGATATCCGAATACTAGGACAGTTTCACTCAGGAAGATTTCAAGCGCCGAAAATAGGAAAGAAAGAGATCAAATAGCCTAACAATAATTTACAAAAAGTTTCCAATCAAAAGACATGTTGGTAATTTTAATTCTAGCTGTCCGTTGTTACTTTTTTTTTGTTAAGTTGTAAAAGTTATGATTTAAGCCTACTTCAAAAAATTTTTTTATTTTAAAATCATTTAAAAAATGTTCAAGTTTCATGAAACAAACTATAACATACTGACAGAGCCTACATTGACCTAACTATCGAATGACCAATCAGAGGTGGCGAATTGACAAGAAAGCATCCCGGTGATCCAGAGCAATGACCTCGTTCGAAAACGGTACAGTTATTTACACTTAGTATTTATTTTACAAGTTTTATTTGTATATATTCGTGTTACTGAAGGTTCAGTTCAGAATTAGATCCGTGAACAAGTAAGAAATGTTACATCAGATAGGTGCATGTGCAAAAAATATAGCTAAGGGTGGCGAAAACACAGGTAACCAGACTACTCCAAAGATACTCATTTTTATGCATTGGTGATATCGTCTTTGCAAACAGCTTTGATCCGGATTAGATACTGCATAACCCAGCTTCTGATCAGGATTCAAACTGTTTGGCTCTCATATAAATTTTTTCTGTCAAAACTTAGAAAATAGCATACAAGGCCAGACGATGATTTGTCTGCAAGAAGGTTAAAATTTGGACCATTAAGTTTGGTGCCGAAAGGATTATAAAACAAATTTGACTGAATGTTATTCATTGCTTGCATTAATAAGAAATGGAAAATAAATTAACTACGTATATTGGCTTTGTGGTTCATTTATTCTGACCCCAAACTTTAACCATTAATTTGATCCATAAAATGTGAAAGTATTAAATTTTATTAATATAGATAAGGGTCTAGGTAAAACGCTGACGCTTCGCTGACACTAGTTAAACTATGAACAGAAACGCTGACGGATGCGAGAAACGCTGACGCCGGTTAGATTATATAGTGATCAACGGGCCGTGACTTACCTGGATAAGGAGATAAGTATGGGTTGAGCTGTTATGTTAGCAAACAATTTTCATTCCGTATTCAATAGTATATATTTTTTATTTTTTTGCAGTTTCCTACGAAATATCAAGTTATAAGGTAATCTATAGTAAAATTTATTTACTTTTTAAATTAAAATTAAATTTTAAACAAAAATTGTAATTAAGCCATATCTATATATTTGAATCCTAGATGTTAAATTTGCCGAAATTGTATGCATTTTGCTCAATTTTTAAAAAAGTTTAATAAAAGGAATACGATTTAGAGAAAAACGGAGCTGACACTAGTTAAACTATGAACAGAAACGCTGACGGATGCGAGAAACGCTGACGCGGGTTAGATTATATAGTGGTCAACGGGCCGTGACTTACCTGGATAAGGAGATAAGTATGGGTTGAGCTGTTATGTTAGCAAACAATTTTCATTCCGTATTCAATTGTATATATTTTTTATTTTTTTGCAGTTTCCTACGAAATATCAAGTTATAAGGTAATCTATAGTAAAATTTATTTACTTTTTAAATTAAAATTAAATTTTAAATTATTTTTTTAATTAAGCCATATCTATATATTTGAATCCCTATGTTAAATTTGCCGAAATTGTATGCATTTTGCCCAATTTTTAAAAAAAGTTTAATAAAAGGAATACGATTTAGAGAAAAACGGAGCTGACACTAGTTAAACTATGAACAGAAACGCTGACGGATGCGAGAAACGCTGACGCGGGTTAGATTATATAGTGGTCAACGGGCCGTGACTTACCTGGCAGAATACAAAAACGCTGGTACACTAGTTAAACTATGAACAGAAACGCTGACGGTTGCGAGAAACGCTGACGCCGGTTAGATTATATAGTGATCACCAGGCCGTAACGCTTGCGCTGGTTAGATTATTTAGCGAGGAAGACTTGCAAGCATTAAACTATGAACAAAAACGCTGACACTGGTTAGATTATATAGCGATCACCAGGCCGTAACGCTGGCGCTTTTCAGGGGGCCGCCATTTTGTTTACCTGTGTGACGTAACTAAGGCCTTCCGCGACCTTCCGGTTATAGCGAGTCTAACCGGGAATGCCGTAGAGTGCGCGGAATTTACATCGATAACATAAATAAACTGAAATACTGAGAAAAATTGGGCATGTGGAGGAAGGTAAAAACACTTTAGAACTTCAGTGTTACGATTTCGATCCTAAATTATCAGAGAATGTAATATTAGAAGACAGAGATTACGACGGGTCGGGCGAAGAGAAAGCGCATTCGCCGGACGAATTTGCGACTGCAATACTTGTGTATAAATGCCTACAAACAGGAACGTAGATTATATAGGGACTGGTTACTTGCTATCTAATCGGGTAGTTTATCGATTTATCTCTGTCTTCCCTTTCGCCGCGGTAGATAAGCGGGTGTTGCCGTTTTGGGTAGGTAAGCCTCTTGCCGCTACATTTTTAGATGACTGATAAGCTCATTTCAGTAATTAATGTGTGCAGTTCTGTACGGCGTGTCCAAGTAAAACAATATTTGTCACTTATTCAGTCAATTTTTGCAAGTGTTATTAAATCGAGGGAAGCAATCCTCAAAATAGACATTAAATAGCTTAAAATACCGAATCTCTCCATACCTCCAGAGACGTACATAAATAATCAATTTCTATAGTTCCCTTTGTGTACAGCTCCCAAGTTAATTAATCCGTAATTGAACAATTACACAATGAACCATCTTCAACACCTCTAGACTTGAATACCTAACACCGGCTAGGCCGTTACGTCACTGTTACTGTAAATGATTTGTCCAGATGAATGATTTAAACGCGCAAGCGTCAACAGTTAGTACACATACAAATTAGCATAACTCGACAGATGGCTGCGAATATACGGTAATTATTATAATTGGTATTCTCTTGTGGTGTGTTTGTTTAATATTAACCTGGTTAGTTATCAGTGAAATTATTAAGTAATTAACGTTTCTCATCAATAAATTTTCTAACACGTTCTATAGGACGCTTCACACCTTTCCTTCTGTACGGCATCGCAGCTCATTTTTCAAATTCTGCAAAACATATTTACACAGATTAGATATCCAACCATAAAATAAATGATTATAGATCTACATGATTGCAGACAAAATTTGTAATTATCTCAATAGCAACATCAATTTAACGCGAAATAAGCTACTCTTCGTGTATAATAACAAATTACCGATAAGGCGGACCGGGAAATGCCGCCATTTTGTAAACACTGAATCAGCATGATTATGGGCATTTTGCAAAGACAACTTCTTTTAAACACAGTACACGATGAATGCAAATAGTTCATGCCACCCTTTATTCTTTTATATATCAGTACACTATGTGATCTTTTCAATCGAGCCTGCAGTTTGGTCACCACAACTAGAATAAAAGTACCTATAACTACTAAATCGAACAAAAACGAGGGATTTTTTTGCAAATATGACCAACTTCGCAGGGACAAAAATGTACTTCAAACATATTAAAAAATAAAAATATATACCTCACGCCACCATTTTATGATTTATCTGTAAATGCTGCGTGTAATAAACCCCCAATTTAGCTCGAGTTAGAAGTTTATACTGTTATAAAATACAACCCAAAAGCTTAACCGCTTATAGCGGCTACACGCGTACGAGGGATTTTTTGCAAATATGACCACTTCGCAGGGACAAAAATGTACTTCAAACATATTAAAAAATAAAAATATATACCTCACGCCACCATTTTATGTTTTATCTGTAAATGCTGCGTGTAATAAACCCCCAATTTAGCTCGAGTTAGAAGTTTATACTGTTATAAAATACAACCCAAAAGCTTAACCGCTTATAGCGGCTACACGCCTACGAGTAAGATATCGGGTAACACGTTATTTTGCGAGATTCCGCGAGACTCATATCCCTATAATCTACGTTCCTGCTACAAAGGAGGTTAATACTTGCTGAAGAACAAATGAAATGACGATTGGGTGTCTTGGTGACAATGAGTGCATAGCAGAACCATCAAAATTTCGAGCTATTAGAGCTTAATCCAGCCATACTTGAGGTAGCGTATATCAGGCAAATATCATAGGACACCGGAATCGGGCACGGATACTCTTGATAATATTTGCATACTGGTTGTGAATAAAGGCATCGAAGCCCTGTGACTTTCGAAAAAAGTTTCTCCGATATATTTAGTCTTATCTGTTAAAATTTCCGTAAATATTAATCATAAACATCTTATGAGCCCGTAAAAGCGCGACTTTATCTTTTCCCTGATAAGCGCGGCTTTCCGCGGGTTATCAATTACCTGATGAGAGCGGGTTAGAGCGAGTCCTCTATTTAGCGGCTAAAATCTCATTCTTCTACTGAAATTTTACTGTCCGGGTGTCTACACATTTAAAGTGTGTTCAAATATCTTCCGAAATCCCAAATCTAATTATAGGGTTGCTACACAATGAATTGCATAAAAAGAGGCTTAGGTCATTAGGTGTGACCTATTGTTGATCGGTGATCTCCGTAAGACGTGCATATGATACTGCACGCACTACTCGTCACTTTTCGGAAAGTATGATCTATGTCAACTTATGAAATATGCAGATAAGTTATCTAACTGTTCCTGAGGTCAACATCTAAATATAGTTAACCAATGGAATCGCGGAATTCCATAGAGCACGCTCCACATGCATGCTATCTACAAAAATATCACAGGGGGATGCCGCTTGACCGTTGCGTCACACACCGGATGCGGGGGTAATAAAGTTTCGGCTCGGGAATAAAAGCTTCGGCTCATCAAAAGTAAGCATAATCCTAGGCGGTAGACAGAAATATCAAACAACTAATTAACCAATCAAACAAATCACATCTGCAGGTCTGTGACAATTCTTTACTGTCCCATCTCGCAACTCGGATTCTCATCTAGATCCAAACTGTAAAAATGAAACGATAAAACTCAGCTGTGAATCATTTTGGATCCTGATGAGAACCAAGCTACTCGGCGTCTCATCTACATCAAACGTGTGTAAAACTGGAAAGAAAGTAAAAATTGAATAATGCAAAGGTGTCAAACAGTTTGGATCCTGATGCAGTGCCGATCTACACGGTGTCTGATCAAAATTCAAACTGATTGCGTAGGAATTCACGTGAGAAAAAAACACTAATATATATCAAACAGTTACGACGTCGAGACACTCAACATTGTGATCGGGATCCAAACTGTCTGAATTTATACCAAAGGAATATTTCTTCATAAAATGTAAATCTGTTTAGATCTTGATCAGATGGCGAGCTACTCGGCGTCTCATCTTCATCCAAATCGCTTTTGTAAAACTATAATAAAAAATAATTGAATGTATTCCAAAAGTTTAAACAGTTTGGATCCTGATGCAGTGCCGATCTACACGGCGTCTGATCAAAATCCAAACTGATTGCGTAGGAATTCATGTGAAAATAAATTCTAATAGATATCAAACAGTTACGACGCCGAGGCACTCAACATTGTGATCGGGATCCAAACAGTCTGAATTTACCGGTATATAAAAGGAATATTTCTTTATAAAATGTAAACTTGTTTAGATCTTGATCAGATGGCGAGCTACTCGGCGTCTCATCTTCATCCAAATCGCTTTTTTAAAACTATAATGCAAAATAATTGAATGTTCTCTAAGATGTTAAACAGTTTGGATCCTGAGTCAGTGCCGATCTACACGGCGTCTAATCAAAATTCAAACTGATTGCGTAGGAATTCACGTGCAAAATGTTTTCTAATAGTTATCAAACAGTTGCGACGCCGAGTCATTCAACATTGTGATCGGGATCCAAACTGTCTGAATTTATATCAAAGGAATATTTAATTCATAAAATGCAAATCAGACTCCGAGTTACTGAGTACCTGAGCTATATCATTGCTTTTATTCAGATTAGACTCCGAGATACTGAGAATCTGAGCTGTATCAATGCTTAGATCCAGATCGGACTCCGAGTTACTCGGCTTTTAATCTGGATCTTAGTTGTTTTGAAATACTATTCTATTGTATTCTTTTGTAGACAGCAGGTAAATCGTTACTCCATGCGGCATATATACTTACCATAGTAACATAAATCTAAGTAAAAATATATTGGAAATATATTGACTTGTATCGTTTTCACCCAATTGCATGCTACTTTTTCAAACTACCATAAAACTCGAATTTAAATCTTAAAATAAAATTCATTTAGGCCTATCTAAAAGTTGTTTGAATTTTTTTCTACAGAAATGACGAGTGTAAAACTACACCCAGAAATAAGAACGATAAAACTAGATCCAATCAAAATCGGATTTGGACTCAAGTAAGATCGCTCTATCAGATCGGGATCTAGAGAATCGCGATGATTAAATTAAGAAAGAAAAAACCCGATCTAGATCTACCCGTACAATATGTAGATCTAGTAATGAGACTTTTTTGATTAAGAATTTCTGTAGCGTTGAATTCCTAAACCGAGACGAACCAGCTAGAAAATGCTGATTTGTAAACGAGTTGGTAAATCTAAGCCAGTTCAACATTTAGGTCTAGATCAGCACAATATCGCACTGATTATCAGATATTTTTTTTATTGTAGATCTAGATCTATTATTATAATCATCAATCAAGGTATTATGGATGTCGCCATACTCTACTGTTAGCCATTTCGCAGCATTGTTTTCCCAGATTCTACAGCTGGGAATTGGAACGGACATTTCTCTAAGCCGATTAACGAAAGCTTCTGATCGTTTCTGGATCTACACGACCTTTCAAGTTCATCATAATCAATATGAATATACCATCTATCTATTATCTTTTTTTTTAACTGTATGCGACCTTGAATTAAGCTTGCCGTTACCCTTACTGACGAAGTGTGAAATGTCCGTCCAAGTTACAGTGGTTGAGTGAAAGAGCCAATCAGCGTTTAGGCCTTTGTGTCGTCACAAAATGGATAAAAATCGAGGGTTCCGAATGATAGCTTTGCCAATATGGCGGCGCCCGTTCCAATTAGCGATAGCTTACCTGTATGCAGTAAATCGATCTTTTTCGTACCTTATCGATGAGTAATAATTGCAGGACCTTCATGAATGTTGCTTTTAGGATAAAATCTAGGATCTAAGACCATATTGTCATCAGCTGTCCGTTTTCCTTTAAGCAATTGCTTATGTGACCCGTTAATGACCTTTAAGTATAGGTAATGCAAACTTGTGCATTGTTCTGTTAAAACTGTCAGAATTATATATATAGGTCAAGGTCATCGAAAATGGCGGTTGTGGTTTTTTAATCGGAGCGATCTGAACTCATAAAATATGGTTATTACATGATTCCAAAGGTAAATTTGAGGTTTGAAAGCGCAAGTTATTGACATTAAGGTAATTCTAGCCAGTGGAGGTTGATGACAAAACGCAAGAAAAGTAATTCGTCGCCAAATAGCGAAAAAGCGAATACGACAAAGAAGACAAAGAAAACAAAGGGGAAAATGGCGGACAAACAAAAACAAACGAGTAGCCAAGAATCAAGTCAAGGTAACATAACACAGACACCCACACAAACGGGACAATGCTACACGATACCCCCGATACCTCCTATGCACCAAATGCCCCAGATGCCAATACCACAAATGTATCAACAGGGCTCTCCATATTATGCCAACCCGACATCGCCCATGGTTCAAACACAAAACGATATGTTGACATCCATTATGAATAGACTCGATGCCATTAACACGAAATTGTCACAATTAGATAACATTCAGACTAGTGTGAACAAAATAACAACCAGACTTGACAAAATGGATAAACAAATATACGAAGTTGAAAAGAGCCAAAAATTTGTGAGCGATCAATATGAAAATGTCACAGTAGAAACACACACAAACAGTAATAAGATTACAGTAATACAAAAAGAATTGTCATCCTTGAATGACGAAAACACAAAGCTGAAAGCTACAAATAAATCCCTCACAGATGACGTCCTCGATCTAAAATGTCGGTCCATGCGCGACAACCTGCTATTTTTTGGTGTTGATGAGCAACTTAGAAACCAACCAGCAAATGAAGCAGCATCAGGAGGCCAAGCGAGTACTTTTCCTCCCAACGCTACATCATTCCAGTCTGAAGATTGTTCGAAACATGTGATTGATTTTTGTGAAGCAGTGTTAAAAATCGAAGATCCAGCAAGCAAAATACACATTGACAGAGCACATAGAATTGGTAAATTTATCCCTGGGAAGATCAGGCCCATTGTTGCTAAATTTAAAGACACAAATTCCAAAGTTCTTGTGCAAACAGCTCTGAAATCAGTGAACCTACGCGGCAGCAAATTCAATGTGTCAGAGCAATTTCCACAAGAAGTGAAAGAGCGTAGAAAAGAACTTATTCCAGTTTTGATCAAGGCTAGAGCCGATGGCAACAGGGCAACGCTAGTGAGAGACAAGCTCTATATAAACAATGTATTGTATACTCCTTCAGCCTCTAGTGTTCCCCAATAGGGGGACGGAGAAGAGTGTGATGTGCTAAAAATTGCATCTTGGAATATTGAAGGGCTAAATTCCTGTATAAACGATGAAGACTTTATAAGTTTGACAGAACAGTTCGACTTAGTCTTTCTCTGTGAAACCTGGCAAAAATCTCCTAACAATTTTGTTTTGGATGGTTTTGAATCCATATGTGTTCCAAGACCTGAAAGTCTCACGAAAAGGAGCAAGCGCGGGCACGGTGGAATTTGCCTTTTTTATAAATCTTGTTTAAGTCAAGGTATTTCAGTAGTTGAAAAAGATAGCAGTGGCTTTTTATGGATAAAACTTTGCAGACATTTTTTTAGTATGGAAGATGACATTTTGATTTGTTTCACGTATATACCCCCCTCAAACTCAATATATTTTGAATCACATAGTATTGGTTTTTTCGAATGTTTAGAGAGCAGCATTAGAAAATACCAATCTACTGGAAAACTTTTCATAGTTGGTGATCTCAACGCACGTTGCGGTGAAAGAAGTGATATTCTAGATGACCCCCATAATTTTGATAGGTATATCCCTGTAATGAATGATGAAACAAATGTTTGTTCGGAAAATGATGTCCCTTATAGATTTTCGATGGACAAATGCATAAACACATCAGGTTTAAAATTGCTTGATTTGTGTAAAAGTAGTGATCTTAAAATACTGAACGGCCGAGTAGGGGACGATGCTGGTATTGGAAGTTATACTTACTATTCTACACAGGGATGTAGCCTAATAGATTATGTCTTGACATCTTATGATATGACAAACAATGTTGAAAATTTTATAGTTCATGATTTGTATTCTTGCTCACCGCATGTACCTATAGAGTTTCAAATATGTATAAACATATCTAAACTTTCAGAAAATATGTATAAACCACCGAACACTATTAAGCAATTAAATTGGGAAAAAGAAAACATTGCTGATTATGTCAATTGTATTGAAAATAATCTACATGTTTTTGAATCATTTGTCGACAATATTATATCAAATAACACTTCTGTAGATTCAGGCATAGAAAAATTTAGTGAGTTTTTACATGAAAAGGCATTTTCTATATTTGGAAAAACAAAAATAGTTAACTCAAAAAAAAGGTCCAAAAGAAAATGTCCAAGTCCCTGGTTTACAAATGAGTGTGAGAAAGCCAGAAAAGATTTAAAATTAGCTAATAGGGTTTACAAAAGACAAACAAATGGTAATTATAGATATACATTGATTGAAAAGAGACGAATATACAGAAATGCTAAGCGCAGAGCTCGAGCGAAATATGACAACGAAATGCGCCAAAATTTACATAGACTGGCTAAAAGTGATCCAAAAAAGTTTTGGTCCGAAATAAGAAAAGCAAAATCAAAGGGTAATTTACGTAATAAAATGGCTAAGAATATTACAAAGGATGATTTTTTTAACCACTTTAAAAACCTGTTTGATGATGAAAATATATTTTATAATAATGACATTGAGGTAGAATTAGATTCAAATACAAGCAATTCTGTTGAAGAACTAGACAAGATTTTTGAGGTAGATGATGTTAGAAAAGCTATATGTTCTCTTAAACGAGGTAAAAGTGCCGGGATAGATGAAATCACTGCTGAAATGTTCATAGACAGCAGTGAATTGTTTGCTCCATTATTATGTAAACTGTTCAATTATATGTATGTAAACTGTATATATCCAGATAGCTGGACAAAGGGTGTTATAGTACCTGTACCAAAAAAAGGTGACCTAAGTAATGTAAACAATTATAGAGGAATAACACTAACAAGCATATTTTCAAAGGTGTTTTCTATCATGTTAGATACCAGGTTACGTACGTGGTCTGAAGATAATAATATATTAAATGAATATCAATATGGTTTTCGAAAGGGTAAAAGCACAGCTGACTGTATATCTGTTTTAAATTCTATCATTGATAAAACTATTAACCATGACAATAAGAAACTATACTGTGCTTTCGTGGATTTTCGCAAAGCATTTGACGTAGTTTATAGAAATGGCATCTGGTTCAAGCTTCTAAAAAGTGGAATTTCATCAAAGTTCACTAACATGTTAAGAAAAATCTATGAGAAAGTTAAATCCTGTATAAAAGTCAAGGGTAGCTACACTGAGTATTTCGAAAGTAAGTCGGGCGTAAAACAGGGAGAGCCACTTTCACCATTGTTATTTCTCTTTTTTATCAATGATATGTATGACAATTTATATAGTGAAGATTTAACCTGTTTTACCCTTGACGAAACAAAATTATTTCTTTTATTGTTTGCTGATGATACAGTATTATTCACCTACACAGCTGATGAACTTCAACGCCTATTAGATAAACTGTATCACTACTGCAATATGTGGGGCATAACTGTAAATACAGACAAAACCGTAGCTATGGTGTTCAAAAAGGGTAATAAGGCTGAACATGTTGAATTGAAATATAATGGTGAACCTCTTAATATTGTTAAGAAATTCACATACCTTGGTATGACACTATCTTCTAATGGTTGTTTTTATCAAGCTCAAAAATCCTTATCCCAACAAGCACTTAAAGCACTATATGGTCTTAATTCTTTATTTGACAATATTTCTATGAATGTCCAAGAGAAGATTAAACTTTTTGATTGCATGATAGCACCCATATTGAATTATGGATGTAGTGTATGGGGATTCCATAAGTCACCGGACATTGAAAGACTTCATCTTAAGTTCATGAAGCAGATATTAAGGGTAAAACAACAAACACCAAATGCATGTGTTTATGGTGAGCTTGGCAGGGTTCCTTTACAAGTAATAAGAAAAAGTAGAATTTTAAAAACTTGGTCTGAAATTATAAAATCACCACATTCACTTCAATATAAATTATTGTACATGAAAAATCAAAACGGTGTCTATATTAACTCTTGGACCAATAATGTGAAAGGATTGATTGAAGACCTTGGTTTTGCTTACCTATGGGATACACAGAATGTCACTAAATTACAAGTAGATGGTATGATAAGAAGTTTATATGACCAATTCCTACAACAGTGGTTCTCTGACTTAAGGAACTCTCCTAAACTTCAGACATATAAATTAATTAAAACTAATTTTGAACTGGAACATTATTTTACTAGTGTTAAAATCCAGAGCCATATATCCGCCCTTACGAAATTCCGATGCTCTTCTCACAAACTGTTGATAGAAGAAGGTAGGTATAGAAATATACCAAGAGAACAGAGGATATGTACAAAGTGTAACATGAACACTCCTGAAACAGAATACCATTTCCTTTTAGTTTGTCCTTTTTATAGAGATATTAGATCAAACATTCTTCCAAAATACTATAATCATTGGCCTAATATGAATAAGTTCAAAGCAATTTTAAGCACACAACAGACTTCAAATTTGAAAAAACTTGCTAAGTATATATATGAAGCTAATGTTTTGAGAGCTTGAGCCAACACATTGATGTAGTGATCCACTATAGATCATAGTATCTGGGTGTTTCGCTACAGTCGATGAAGTACCGAGATATCAACAATAATTTCGAAACCACCTACAAACTTATGATAAAAGCCACATGTACAGCATTTATAAGACCCCTCCCTCCCCCCCCCCCCCCCCCCCCCACCCCCACCCCACCCCCTATACAGCATAGATGCGACAATGTGTTAAGGCAACTTAAATAAAGCATCCACTTACCGCTTATGTTCAAATCCTTTTAAATCCAATCAATATTTGCTAAATCCAAACGTATGTATGTTAACTCACTTAAACACAAACACTAATAAACTATCATCACAGATCACATAATAACGTATTGGTTTCCTATATCCAAAATATCGAATTATCGAATAGTTTAAACTCCCTAAGTAAACTTCTCCAACAAATAATTATATTCCGTACATGTATAAACACTACCATTGTGCTTCGAATAAGACTTCTTCTCATAATAGCTGAGTCCAACTAATATTTACACAACCACTGGCACAACGCTCGTATAAATCGTGCAATTTATTTTTCTTGCTTCGCATATGGGTGCACTGTGATAAATTTGAATGTTACATGAGCGGATCAAGATCTTCTTTTACGAATGTAGTTGTTATTATAGAATATAGAATATGTTTGTCATACTGATGTATATTAAGTTATTAACCCCTTCACTGCCGCGACGCCATCAATTTTAAACAATTTTCGTCTGCTTTTATTTCTGAAATTAATTTTTTAGGTATTTTGATTTAAGAAATATTGAAATGAGGTCAAACAGTTTGGATCCTGATCAGACGCCGCGTAACGCGGCGTCCGATCAGAATTCAAACTGTTTGCAAAAAACCATCGCACTTGGAGTAAGGCAGTGAAGTGGTTAATATTGTTTTACACATGTATGTTGCTAATACCCACGTTTACATTACCTCGGTTGAATATTTATAAATACATGTATGTCTATACTTATCTACTAGAACAAGCAAGTTATAGTTTGCAAAAGGTGCTTATCCAGATCAGAGGGATTTGGAATAAGCCATCTGATCTGGGTTTACTCCTTTTACAATATACTTTTCTAAATATTTACTTTTGTATATTGACTAGTAGTTATTATGACTCAGCTGATTGACTTCATTTTCATTTGGAATTATTATCTTATACTGTATACCATAAAATTCAAAATTTCAAAAATCTTATATATTTTCATACTTTTCTCTTGCTAATGTAATTATATTTTCCTGATCTAATACTTTAGAATGTTTATATGCTATATGGCTATGAACATTGTATATGTTTAATGCCAATAAAATTTGAATTGAATTGAATTGAATTGGTAAACTCGGTATTAAAAATATTAAAAATGTATTGCGAATGCTTGTGTTTATAAAACACTTTCATGCAATATATCTTAATATATTACCAATAAAATATCTCAGAAGGATAATAATTTATTAATAATTCATGTAATTCTAGGTCACGGCCCGCTGACTGCTATATACTCTAACCAGTGCCAGCGTTTTTGTTCATATTTTTATGCTCGCAAGCCTTCCTCGCTGAAAAGCGCCAGCGTTACGGCCTGGTGATCGCTATATAATCTAACCAGTGTCAGCGTTTTTGTTCATAGTTTAATGCTTGCAAGTCTTCCTCGCTAAATAATCTAACCAGCGCAAGCGTTACGGCCTGGTGATCACTATATAATCTAACCGGCGTCAGCGTTTCTCGCAACCGTCAGCGTTTCTGTTCATAGTTTAACTAGTGTACCAGCGTTTTTGTATTCTGCCAGGTAAGTCACGGCCCGTTGACCACTATATAATCTAACCCGCGTCAGCGTTTCTCGCATCCGTCAGCGTTTCTGTTCATAGTTTAACTAGTGTCAGCTCCGTTTTTCTCTAAATCGTATTCCTTTTATTAAACTTTTTTAAAAATTGGGCAAAATGCATACAATTTCGGCAAATTTAACATAGGGATTCAAATATATAGATATGGCTTAATTAAAAAAATAATTTAAAATTTAATTTTAATTTAAAAAGTAAATAAATTTTACTATAGATTACCTTATAACTTGATATTTCGTAGGAAACTGCAAAAAAATAAAAAATATATACAATTGAATACGGAATGAAAATTGTTTGCTAACATAACAGCTCAACCCATACTTATCTCCTTATCCAGGTAAGTCACGGCCCGTTGACCACTATATAATCTAACCCGCGTCAGCGTTTCTCGCATCCGTCAGCGTTTCTGTTCATAGTTTAACTAGTGTCAGCTCCGTTTTTCTCTAAATCGTATTCCTTTTATTAAACTTTTTTAAAAATTGAGCAAAATGCATACAATTTCGGCAAATTTTACATAGGGATTCAAATATATAGATATGGCTTAATTAAAAAAAAAATTAAAATTTAATTTTAATTTAAAAAGTAAATAAATTTTACTATAGATTACCTTATAACTTGATATTTCGTAGGAAACTGCAAAAAAATAAAAAATATATACAATTGAATACGGAATGAAAATTGTTTGCTAACATAACAGCTCAACCCATACTTATCTCCTTATCCAGGTAAGTCACGGCCCGTTGATCACTATATAATCTAACCGGCGTCAGCGTTTCTCGCATCTGTCAGCGTTTCTGTTCATAGTTTAACTAGTGTCAGCGAAGCGTCAGCGTTTTACCTAGACCCATATTTATACACACTTCGAAGGATGGATCTTATGTAAATAACATAATATTATATAGTCTATCTTCAATATGTTGAATAAGCTTTAAAAAATCAAATTTTATCTTAATTTCTACTGCTAATTTTTTGTTAGTTCGCCAGACTGTGCCAAAGAGCTTATGTTGTCACACATATCATCTACATCTACATTGATACTAACAACAGTCAATTTCTGACTATACTGATAGGTCGGGACATTTAGTTTAAAATGTTAAAAACCAGGTGCATGGTTTTGTTACATGACTCAATAAAAGTGATAAAACCTTATAAAAACAAGAGTGCTGCATTAGAACATATGAGATTGGAGGCCAGAAGTGAAGCATGACAGACTTTCATTGGCCTTGAAGCTGTTTGGCAGGGCAATTTCCAATATCTGATAGATCGCGGAAAGAAATTGAGTTCTGGAGAAAGGAACAAAATAGTTGAGATTTCTGGAAGGTGTGAGATGATTATGATCTACGTAAGCAAGATTGTTTTCGATTTTGAATAATATTATGAGAGATGCATAAATTTGACGTTGTTCAAGAGTTTGCAATCTGAGATTTTCAAGCATTGTTGTTACACTACTATGGTAGGAATAATCGTTTGTAATGGATCTCAGACTGCAGCTCTTTAATGTACCCTCTCCAGTTCATATATAAGATTTTTCTGCCAAGGATGCCAAACAGTACTACAGTATTCTAATTGAGGTCTTACATAGGTTTTGTAGGCAGTTTCCTTTATGTTTTTATCATTAGTTTGTATGTTTCTTTTAATGAATTTGAGAGTATTTCTAGCTTTAGACGATACAGTTTCAATGTGTTTTTTCCAACTAAAATTTTCACTAATAGTAACGCCTAGGTATTTTGCATTTTTTGTAGTTTTTAATTCAGTGTCATGCAATTTGTAGGAGAAGATGATAGGATTCCTCTTTTTGGTTATTCTGATCACTTCACTTATCATAAAGAAAATATTCCCTGTTTGTTATTGAAAATGGAACTTTTCTCGACAAAAGGTCCAGTCAGAAAAAAATGGTAGATCTACTGTAAAAAAATAAAATAAAAAAAACTGTTCACTCTCCATATGGTAAATTTAAATTTAATCAAAGTTTCAGTGAAGCTTGACAGGGAATAAGCGGACCTGCGAACCACCTTAAAATACACCGCCCCGCAGTTTTTCCCGCAAACGTCACATGTGAAGATATACATTTACTGATTAAAAACACAGTGCTTTCCCCTGGTTATCTTTCGCCATTTTAAATAAATAGAACGTCCTACTAGGAGTAGGATGCGACCCTAATGTGATACATATCAGTAAATCTACGGTAAGTTTATACAAACAGATTGGTAAGGCAGTTTTAATGAAGTAATCGGCGACAGTTAGGTGACACATTGAAATGGTCGATCAAAGAATGATCAGGGGATTTTTACTCTGGCAAATGCACAAGTGTCAAATTTCATTTGCCCTAGTGTCTGCTAAAGGGCTGCACTGGCAAACGATGTAGACCCTGATTGGCCGCGTTGCGCGGCGTCTCATCAGGGTTTGCACTGTTTGTCTTTTCGTATGAAATATTTGCTGTATATCTACCTGTGAAAAGTCCACTTGGTGGATGCTAATCTATGCAAACAGTGTAGACCTAAAATCATATATATAGCTTATGCTATGATAGCCTAATGAATGAGTCTCTGTGACAGCATGCTAATTTTGTGACAGTTGCCAGGCAGAGTGTTGCGTGAATGCAGTACTGCATATTTTAAGACGAAAACATTTACTGCCAAATTCCAAAAATCACAGATTCAGTCCAATACTATTACTTTAAATGTGATGGATCAATTCAAATGTGCAGTAGCCTGGCATGGGGTAGATTGCCACACCTTAAAAGTTTATCTGTGCATGTGCAATTACATCTTGCATGAATGGAATATTTTTTATTCTCAAACACATCAAAAAGTCTTTATAATAGTCAACAAAGAATCTAACAAATGAATGAGAACTGAAGAATGTGTACATATCGTAACCAAAGATACCCCATGATCAATCTGTATCACTGAAGTTATTCTGGTACATGATTCGGACAATCTGATTTATGATGTCATATGGAGGCTTAAATGATGACATGCTTTGCAACTGCAGTTCACTTTTAGGATACTACGAGATGAGAATTATTTATACACGAAGGTCAGAGAATAAAACATTTGTGGATGTAATTTTCTCAAGACAAACGTGGTGGTAGGTATGAGACTGTAATTTTGTATAATGCAATATAAATGCCATAATTACGATAACGGTTGATCAATCAGTCAAATTTTTCAATACAGTCAATAATCCTTGTGTTTTCTTGTTTAAAATGCGAAATGATTTCTTTCCAAAGTTTTGACAAAATTCAAGATTGCTAAAGCATAATTTGTGTAATTTGTAAAGTGTCCGAATCTACTGGACTCCAAAACTACCAGAGTTGACGATATATCACTTTTAGGTAACTGTTCACAGATGTGAAGTTTACTGAACTAATGCTGTGATTAAAAAAATTCTGTGATATTTTGTCTCACTGGGATGAAAGAGCAAAAGAGAGACGTATATACCGGTAGGTATGGCAATTCAGCCAGAGGCAGAGTTGGGGGACTAAACAGAGTTAGCTCCACTGTTGAGTTTTACACAGGTATTGCAATAACTTAATTTTTTTTTATTTCTTCTTCACAGCAAGACATATTCGGGGAAATTCTTGTCTCAGTATCCTAGTAATAATTTTTTTTATGTGCTGTAATGTATGTTTTAAAAAAGTTTTTTTAAGATAATGTTCCCTGTAGACATATATTTTATAGTTTCTGACTGCTAGATTATAATCTAAAATTGTTGAAAGTCTACCAACTGAAGGGCCTAATGTCAATAGACTTCATTTAAGGCATTACTCAATAAATATACATTTTTACACCTTTAATTTATTCCTCCACTGAAGAAAATTGTTCCACTTTATACTGTAAGTCTTAAATATGCACCATAAGAAATATTTTCTATACCCTAGCAGATGATAGGCTGAACGTAAAGAAGAATGCACCTCTAGATGCATTCTGCTTTACTTTCAACCTGATTTAAGTGGTCACCTGTCTCCAGAACTAGAAACAGGCTATGGGGTACTGGATATTACAAATGTTTTTGTCTAAACCAAACCTTATAATGCAAGCTGGAAGGTTCAGCTTAGTCACTGTTTGTAACTTTTTATGAGCTCTGACACTAACAGTAGTCAAGAATTTTGACCTTTAAACAGTCTTTTTGGTCATCTGTAAGCCAATCAATTAAACTCTTGCCATGCTGATACTAAATTGTTAACTTAACCCTTTCCTCCCTAAAAGTTAAAACCTCAAATGGACAATTCTAGTTTTCAATTTAGACTAGTCCATTTTTGAACTTTTAGTGTTGATTTTTACAATATTTGTCAAAATGACAAACAGTGTAGACCCTGATCAGAGGGCTCCTTTAGGAACCCTCTGATCAGGGTCTACACTGTTTGCATAGGACAAGTGTACTCCTCACAGATACACTGTTTGCAAATGATGCATATATGCGTGACTAGGGTTCAAAGGGTTAATTGATTTTTATTTGCAGACAATGTGGATAAAGGCTGATTGTCCATTGGATTGTATTTCTAGAAATTTAATCACAAACTATACTGTTCACAAAAAGTAGGGGATATTATGGTATTTTGATACGATATGGGAAACATAGATTTTTATTGACAATTTTTATGTATAATTTACAATTGTCGATCATGTATAGATAGCGTGGTCCCTAGAATATAGAAATACAGTGCACATTTGTGCTGCAAGAGCAACTTTAAGTCATGAGGGGTAGCAAGCGGATTTTAACATTTAACAAAATCATGGTAATTGTGACTTTAGTTGAGCAAAACTTCGAGAATTTTGTGTTGTGTAGATGTCGAACACAGGTTCACAATAGAATTTGTAATTGGAATAATGAGACGTCTAACGGAACGTCAACGTTGGCGGGCCATTGGTTTGCTCCAGACCGAAATTACACAAGCCCAAGCTGCAGCTGAATTGAATGTTTCACAGTCTGTTGTCTGTAAGTTGTTGTCACGCAATCAAAAAACTGGTGACGTAATTGATACGCAAAAAATTGGACGTCAAAGATGTACTTACGTTCAAGACGACCGTCATGTTGTTAATCAAGCACTCCGTAATAAAGCACTGACAGCCATATACCTTCAACAACACATTTAACTTGTTAGAGGGGTCACTGTCTCCAGACAGACAATCAGAAATCGCCGTCACTCAGACGGTTTTAACGCTAGGCGTCCTGAAGTGGTATTGCCGTTGTCAACAAAGCATCGTCATGAACGTTGGCGTGGTGTAGAGAGTGGCGTCGGTGAAATGTTAACCAATGGTCGAATGTAATATTCAGTGACGAATCTAGAATCAACTTTGACTTTGGTGGTGGTCGTAGAGAGTTTGGCGTCACCAAGGTGAAGGTTTTACAAACGTTGCTAGGGTTTTTTATGACCGATATGGAGCGGGTCCGTTTTTGCATGGGATGGCATCACTATGAATACCAGAACACAGCTATACGTGTGACATGGCAATGTGACTGGCCAGTACTACCATGAAAACATGTTCGTGCTTCATGATGTCCCGTTTTCTCAACGTCATGGCCACGGATTCATCATCAATGGTGATAACGCTAGAGCCCATAGGACAATACTTGTCACTGAGTTCTTTGAAGAGCAACATATCCATACTGTACCATGGCCAGCGATGAGCCCGGACCTGTCACCTATTGAACATGTGTGGGACATTCTTGGAATGTGTGTTCGATGACGTGATCTTCCACCTAGAACGTTACGTGAGCTCGGTACGAGGCTGCAGGAAGAGTCAGACAGAATCCCTCAGCACACCATCAGTCGTCTTATTGGAAGTATGAGACGTTTTTGAATAGCTTGTTGCAACAATAGAGGTGGTCCAACACGTTATTGAGGCCGTGTGAAAATGATGAGGTTAACGTAATGACTTTGGACGTTGTTTAAAGTACCTATAGCCGTCATGCACAAGTTAAATTTTCGATTAAAGCGTGTGAGTAAATACTTTCAATTGATTAAATATACATCAATAGGTAACGATTTTCTTAATTACTCGCAATAACAATATTAGGCATAATATCCCCTACTTTTTGTGAACAGTATATATTGATTTTGTTTTCTGATTTCAGCTGACAACTAATTGAAGCAGATGTCTGTTCAGCTCTCAGAGTGATGAAGACTTAGTACATGTGATACTTGGACAAGTGTTCAGGCAAGACAGAATAATGGTGAAGACAGCAGAAAGAGGAATTTCATTCCTCAATAACAAATTAAATATCAGTGCTTCTTTGTGCAGCAATCAAAGGCCAACATTATCCATTGAACCCTCCACATGTCTTGTTGATGAAAAAGTCCACATCAGTGTAACAGGACTGACAGATGGCCAGATTGTCACACTGACTTGTTATGTTGAGGAAGGGGGTATTAGTTTTGAATCCCGAGGAGTATACAAGGCAGACCAAGATGGATGCATTGACAACAAGAGAGATCCCTCACTGGCAGGCACATTCACAAGTAAGACACAATTTGATCCCATTATTGACAGTAAACTTACCTTTGAGAATTGAATGATGAAAATTGTTCCATCATCTTGAATCAGAAATTTGAGGTTAGGGAGAGGACCTGTTTTTCTTTCAGCCTGCTTTAATCCATTACTCTGAGGTACACATTTTTACGCCTTTACAATGTAATTTATTCTTCCATCAAAGAAATTAGCTCAACTTTATACAATCATGAATCAGCAACTTTGAGGAATATTTTGCATATACTGGCAGAAGGTAGCTTATTAAAAGCAAGCTGAAAGTAAAGCAAAATGTGCCTTAAGGCACATTTTGTTTTACTTTCAACCTGCTTTAAGTGGTCTTCTGTCTTCAAAACTAGAAACAGGCTATCTGGTAATGGATTCAGCAGCAGCAATCTATCAGGAAGAAGGAAATTGGCAGAGTTATGAAAAGCATCCCGTGCAGAATAAGTAAAGACTTGAAAAGATATACTAGGTACTATGAAATAAAGTGTTTTTAAAACCTATTACTTTAGGATTTCCTGAAACTTTAAATGGACTAGTCTATTCTAATTAAGTGTACACTACAGTCTAGTTTTGATTACCTAGGGTTGTTTTTACTGTGCAGACCCTGGTCAGAAGAGCTCTGTGATAAGGGTTTACATTGTTTGCGTAGGAAAAGGGTATTCTTCACACTGTCTGTCAATGCTGCATATATGCATTGCTAGGGTTCAATGCATTAATTTAAAGAAACATAACATTTGAATTTTAGAAGTCAACCAGATGGGATTGTTTTGGAGTCTCAAGGCCACACCTGGTCAAAGACCGGGGGCTCGGCTAATTAAGAAAGATGTGACAACTCCACTCATATGTACAATCAGGGCCTATGATGGTTTGCATACAACAGATGAAGAAATCAGACAGACTCCCCTCACTACAGCCGTAGTTCAAAGGTAATACCAGCATCAACAAAACTTATCTACATGTGACAGTATAATGATTGCCTAACATAATGATGCTTATTATACAGTGGAGATGCTATTCTTTCCTGGTTAAATGCAAATGAAACACAAATGCATTGAAACCAAATGTAGAAAATGACAATATTTTGACAATTCTGTCTATTTATTTCAATCTTAGGGGCAAACAGTTTGGCGTCTGATCTGGCTCCAAGCTGTTTGCAATGGAAAATATAGTTTAACCCTTTCCCTTATAGAAGCCACTTTTAGCACATGCATTTTATTCATCCGCTGAAGAAAATAGTTCCAATATATACCGTAATGAATATGTGTCATATTTAATACTTTCTTTATTCTAGCAGGTAATAGCTTAAAGCAGGTTGAAAGTAAAGCAGAATGCGCCATATGGCGCATTCTGCTTTACTTTCAACCTGCTTTAAGTAGTCACATATTTTCAAAACTAGAAACAGGCTATCGGGTAATGGGTTAATGGTAAACATGTTTATGGGGAAAGAATAACGTCTTCTCTGCTGTAACTTGTAGAGTCAAATCTATTTGAAGTGACTTGAAGCAATGAAAGTGTAACACTATTTTGCTCACTCTATCAAACACAGTCAACTCATAACCATGAGGAAAATAGTGTTACACTTTGGATATAGGATTTTACTAAAGAAACAGCTTATATTTGCAGCTTTATATTGGTACTACAGTACTCTACTTATTTTATTACCACTATCTGAGAAACTTGCTTGATGTTTAACCCTTTATCCCACAGCCTGTTTCTAGGTTTGAAGGTAGGTACAGTGGAGAATCTGTTATTCTTTCCCAATAAACGCGTTTACGCTAAAACTATTATTTGCAGTGCAAACAGTTTGGAGCCAGATCAGACGCCGGGTAACCCCGGCGTCTGATCAGGCTCCAAACTGTTTGCCACCAAGATAAACATGAATTATCATAACTGTCCAAAAGTTGTTCTTTTCTACGTTTTAGTGCTTTGCGTTTGCGTACGTTTGCGTTTAAACGGGAAAGAATAACAGATTCTCCACTGTAGCCAAATACAGTAGGTTGAAAGTAAAGCAGAAATTGGCAATTGCCAATTTGTGCCTGAAACAGTGCATAAAGGACTTCTGGGGTCTTCCTCCACCTGTAATTAGCTGGACGTCTCGATATGACTGAAATACTGTTGAAAGCGACGTAAAATGAAAACAAAACAAAACAAAAGTAAAGCAGAACACACCATTACATTACTTTCAACATACTTTATGCTACCATTTGCTAAGATATAGGCAATATTTCTAATTGGTCATATTCATGACTTTATAGAGTGGAACTACTGTCTGCAGTCAATGAATGAATTAAAGGCGTAAACATGTGTATCTATAGAGAAATGGGTTAAAGCAAGAACACAATAAAGCATGTTACTATAGGAGCTTTCTGCTTTGACTTTATCCTACTGTAAGCTGTCACCTGTCTTTAATAACATTGATTAGTTTTCTTTTTAGTGACAGTGACTAGACTGTAATAGAAGGCTTGTACTTTAGTTTTAACTAGTTTTTAAATCATATTTACAGGTATTTCAAAAGTCGGACTGTTCGTCGAATACCTGTGACTGAGGGTCTATATCGAGGCACCATATTTGTTCCACAGGGTATGACAGAGCACCAGATAAGGGTAGTTTTTCAAAAACTAAAATCTTTATTTCTGAATTAAACCCTATGGTGTCACTACTCATTAGAATCGTCTCTTCGAGACGATTCTAATGAGTAGTAACACCATAGGATTTGGTGCTAAAAAGAGTGAGAAAATGTTGGATTTGTTGAAAAAACTACCTCTTATCTGGAGCCCTGGTATGATATCACATACAGTCCAATTTGCATACAGTAGAGAAGATGTTATTATTTCCCAATGAATGGGTTTGGGCTAAAATAACTATTTCCTATGCAAACAGTTTGGAGCCAGATCAGATGACGGGTAACCCATTAGGCTCCAATATGTTTGCAACTCAAATTAACCCTTAGCCCGCCAAATAAATTGTCATCTGCTATATTTCTCGTCTGCTTCAACTTTCAAAGTGCTTCAAAGATGCTCAAAATTGCTGAAAATGTTGTCCGAGTGTCAAACAGCTTGGATCCGGATGAGACGCCGAGTTACTCGGCGTCTCATCCGGATCCAAGCTGTTTGCATATGGAGCTATAATCATGAGTGGCAGGCTAAGGGTTAAAATAAATCTTAACATTTTCAAAATGCTTGTTATTTTGAAGATTTTATTGCGTTGTATTTTGTTATATGTTTAAATGTGTAAAAATAACTTCTTGTCCTCTGTATGAATCCCAAGAGACATTAATTTTGCTTTACTTTTTTGCTGCCATCTGTCTTTACCCTTTACCCCATAGCCTGTTTCTAGTTTTGAAGACAGGTGACCACTTAAAGGAGGTTGAAAGTAAAGCAGAATGTACTATAAGGTGCATTCTGCTTTACTTTCAGCTACCCCCTGTTTGGATATAGAATACAATTATTATGGTGCATATTCATGACAGTAAAAATTGAAACTAATTTCTTCAAAAGAGGAATAAATAAGGGGCATAAAATGGTAGCTTTTTGGGTTAACCTTTTAACCCTTTTTTAACCCCTTCACCACCATAATATTGTCTACCTTAAACATGCTGCCTTAACTATTATTTCAAAGTAAGATTTAATGCAGTTTGACCAAAGACACATCAATACAAGTGATAAACAGTTTGGATCCTGATCAGATGCCACTGAGGTAATGTCAATATGAGATCAAACAGTCTAGACCCTGATTAAACACTGCATAACACATTGTCTGATCAGGATTCAAGCTGCAGTTGAATAACTATAGTTTGAACACCCAGGGTGGTGGCAAGCTATGATTTATTGGTTTAGTCTTTTTAAACCTTTCCTAGTATGGTATTTCAAATCATTTCAGGCAAGGGACCATTTCCGGGTTTAGTTGACATGTATGGAGGGTTGATTGCCTTGGTTGAGAACAGAGCCGCTCTCCTGGCCTCTCATGGATATGCCACATTTGCGTTCTCCTATCTCGGACAAGATGACAAACAAATAAAAGGAACTGTGGAGCCAAACTACATTTTTGTATGTTGTGGTACAGTGCTGAGGCATATAGAATTACATGTACATCGAATGTGCATAAATCTTAACTCTACATACAGAATTATCAATCTTTTCCTGCAGTTTTAACTTCTAAATTGTTTGTGCAATGGAAAATACTTTGTTCTTTCCAGTTTAAATGAAATTAAGCAAGAAAGTAATGTAATGTTATCTAGAAAATAACTAGTTGTGGAAAATTCAGACAATTGATATTTATGTTCATGGCAAACAGATTGGAGCCTGATTAGACACCCAGTGGAATTATTTTCTTCAGATGAAGAATAAAATTAATAAAGTCGTGAAAAGGTACTTTATGGAGTAATGGATTAAGTTGTTGAGCCAGTAGAAGAAATGTTTGAGATAAAGAATTTGGTTTCCAGGCCGTCCAGGGCTGCATAAGTTGATCTTGAAAAATCCTAAGATTTACAAATTTTCTATTTTTCAAACATTACTAAAAGCAGGTTAAAAATAAAGCAGAATGTGCCTTAAAGGCACATTCTGCTTTACTTTCAGCCTGCCTTAAGCTACCATCTGGCATCTGCTTGGATATATATCCGAAGATTTTGGGAAAATCTGGAGAAATGGCAGCCCTAGGAGTCTGGTTTTTGAAGGTTTGTATTGGAGCTGATTTGTTAGTCTCCCTTCCAGGGTGGTACCGAGTGGTTTAGTCAGCAGGAGTATGTAGATGAGAACAGGCTAGGAGTCATTGGCCTGTGTTATGGAGGCTCCCTGGCACTTATGTGTGCTGCAATGATGCCAAAGGTAACCTAGCCACCCCATGCTTACAAAGTGTTAAAGCTGAGTCTGACATCGTTCTCAGGCTCTTGATTGGTCAAATTTGAGCTAAAGCTACTACCTGCTAATTTCCATCATTTGAAAATCTGTTTAACAAAATAAAAAGACTGCGGGACATGACTAGCATCTTTTTTACTAAAAAAATAATGAGTTTTAGAACTTTGTAATGAGAGCACTGCAAACGATACATAATACGCCCACCAGCAGCCTTTTATAGCATATCTGAGCATATCTGAATTCATCAAGGGCAGATAACTCTGTAACGACAAATGGAATGAACCTAAAAATTGACTCAGCTTCAGATCTTGGTGTATAGAATATTTATGTGAATTTTCATTAATATCTTTCAAACTGTTGCTGTTAACATCTGATAGGATAACTAGGAAATATTTCTTATTTTGCATAGTCATGACGGTATAAAGTGGGATTAGATAAGAGGAGTAAAAAGGTGTTTTTATGGAGTAATGGGTTAACCCAGTGTGGGGATCTAGTAAATACACCCATTGAAAACAGTGTAGCTTCTGAATTGGGCTGTCTGATCAGGGTCTGCACTGTTTTTAGCTCACCTGGCACAAAGTGCCAAGGTGAGCTATTCTGATCTTGCTGTGTCCGTCGTCCGTTCGTCCCTTCCCACAATATGATAGTTGCGTGGCTAAAATGGTGTCCATAACCTAGACACATAATTGAAAAACTTTAACCTGGCAGTTTCTTGTAACATTAACCTGGCCATTTCTTGTAACATTAACCTGGCAAGTTGTGGGACATAGGGTTAGGGGTAGGGTTAGCCTCCAGATCATTCTATAACAAAGTTAGTATTCATTTATGTGGCTAACCACACGTATTTTAGCCACATAAAAGAGATACAATAAAGAAGGATATGGCCACTTAAATGAAGATTGTGGGTACATTCGTCCGTCTGTCGTCAACAATTTCTTTAAACGACATCTCCTCCTAAACTGCCAGTCAGATTTTAACCAAACTTACCAGGAATGATCCTTATATGGTCCTCTTTCAAAGTTGTTGAAATGGTTCCAGTTGGTTGCATATCTAGGTCATAGGAGCTAAAAATAGATCGCTTCAATAAAAACTTTAAAAGTCTTCTTGTCTGAAACCGCAGTACTCTGAGCTTAGATATTTGGCACAAAGCATCATCTACTGGTCCTCTATCAAAGTTGTTCAAATTATGTCCCTGGGGTCAAAAATGACCCAGCCCCGGGGGTCACAAATTTACATAGAGTTATATAGTGAAATCTTCAGAAATCTTCTTGAAACTAACGTGGCCAGAGCTTAGATATTTGGCATGGTGACACTTCTAGAGGGCCTTTACCAATATTATTGAAATGGTTTCGGTTGGTTGCATATCTAGGTCACAGGAGCTAAAAATAGATTGCTTCAATAAAATCTTAAAAAAATCTTCTTGTCTGAAACCGCAGTACTCTGAGCTTAGATATTTGGCACAAAGCATCATCTACTGGTCCTCTATCAAAGTTGTTCAAATTATGTTCCTGGGGTCAAAAATGACCCCGCCCAGGGGTCACAAATTTACATTGATTTATATAGTGAAATCTTCAAAAATCTTCTATGAAATTAACGTGTCCAAAGCTTAGATATTTAGCATGGTGACACTTCTAACGTAAAAAGACTTTGAGTCGTCACATTTTGCTGAATTCATTGTAAACTGTAGAGCCAGTCCAATTTTAAAGGCTGTCCCCGTGTCCCAAACTGTAAATTGATCATTTGGCTAAGTGTGTAACTATATGTTTAGCTGTTATCAGGAAGAAAAACATATGAAAACAACCTTTAAAGAAGCCATAGTCAGCATAGACGACTTATGGACCCCTGGTACCATAACTCGTCATTAACGATGTCCCTAAGTCGGCAGTGATGTCTTTAAGTCGTCATACAGTTGGGTTTTTAAAAAAACAGCAAAAAATAGTGACAATTAACTTTATTTGACATAACAGTATGGTAACTTTTAACAGTGAGCTAAGTCCAAGTTTAACCCATTCGTTGCTATTATGAAAAAAAACGCTAAAACCGTCTAGCACAGTCGTTGGCATATCTTCAGCTTAATTCTATTTCTAAAGTTTGGAATTTTAAACCTTTTTAGCTTAAGAAACATGAATGAAACATATGAATGTCGAAAAGTTTGGATCCTGATCGGACGCAGCATTATATATACGCGGCGTCTGAACAGGATCCAAATTGTTCGCATATATTTAAGTGTTATAGATCCTGGCAGTGAACGGGTTAATGAAGTTCAGTAACGTTACTTTTAAAACAACTCATAGTTTTACTTGATTTACAACTTTAACATTAAAAAACTAAAAGGCAGTAAAGCATCTGTAAACAAACTAAGATACTATGAATGAATTTCTTAACTATTTCCCTCTCCTTCTTATATTTCTCTTTTGCAACCTTAATTTTCTCTGATATTGTCAATTAATTTCTCAGCTGTTCCCTCTCCTTCTTTAATTTCTCTCTTACAGCTTTTATTTTCTCTGATACTGTCAATCAATTTCTTCGCTGTTTCTTTCTCCTTCTTTAATTTCTCTTTTGCAGCCTTTATTTTATCTCTCGCCTCCTGTTTATTTCGCATTTCCTCTTTCTTTTTAGCTAATACAACAGCCTTCTCTATCTTTTTCAATTCTCTTTCCTCTTTGACTTTTCTGCTTCTCTCCTCTTTCTCCTTCTGTCGCTTTTCTTTTTCTATTAATTCATTCTCGACTTCTTGTGATGTCAATATTCGAGCTTTCTTCTTTCCTTTCACTGAAGCAGATTTGGGTTTTGTATCAAACAAAGGTGTTGTTAGGATTCCGGCTAGGTCAGCTGATATTAGCCCTGCCTTTACCAGAGGGTGTTCGTTGGGTAAATTGGGACGCGCACCTGTCACTGAAACATCCTGTGGTGTACCTTGTTTTTTATCGTCTTCATGCACTGTTAATTTGGTAGCTGTATATTCTGGCTGGACACATTCATTCTCCGTTTCACATTCGTTGCCAATGTCAACAAGTTTCATTGTCAACTCTTTCCATGACTGGTACACCTTGTCTTCGGGCAGATCTATATTGAAGTCCAGACACTGGCGGTATTTTCTCTTCTTTCTTGGGGTTAGCGAGCACTCTACTGCAGCAAGTGCTAGTTCGGGTGGACAGTCAGCACTGGTATGAGCACTTGTTGCATCCGCCACATTGACATCATTAATGACTGTTCTTTCTGGAGATATGTCAAGGCTAAGAATACCATCTTCTCCGACTACGAAAGTTATGTCATCAAATAATATATCAGATGAATTGGTACACGTGGTAACGTCAGATGAAGAGGCAGCTTGACAATTTTCAGTAAGTCCTTGCTTCGGACTGGATGTGGCAAGTGGTTCCACTGGCTGCATGGTTTCAGTTTTGCTGCATTCTCCTGAAATATTCGTAGAGAGGTCCTGTGGACTCATTGAAAGATCAATTTCATCCTCATCAATTACGTCACATGACCGGAGAAGAAGCGATTTGTCTATAGCATTTGGGTTGTACGGATGAATACCACATTTCCTGAATCCCTCAGTGATACATTTCATGGTAAAACTGTTTTCATAAATCATTCTGAACATTGAAGTGACGTTCTTTTTAGAAACCCAAAGGTCAGATTTTATCAGTTTTGCTTGGCTCATGATATTTGCTGCCTCAATTTTCATTTTCCGGTAAACGGCAACATCCAAAGGTTGTGTGATATGGGTCGTCTTTGGTGGTAAGCACAACAGAATGACCTCGTTGGCTATGGCACTTTTGATAAGAGGGCCACTTACATGTGAAGAAGCACCGTCCTGTATGAGCAGAAGGGGACGTTCAGATGGTGCGAATTTCAGGAAGGTCTTCTCAAACCATTGGGCATAAAGGTAGCAGTCCATGAACCCAGTATCTGATGTCGCGTAAGTGGCATTTACGGGACCCTTCTTGTGGTATGATCCTCCAGGAAAGCTTTTGGTGAAAATAACCATTGGTGGTATTGTGCCACCTGCTGCACTCACACAGCAATGCACTGTAATATGCTCACTTGTAGCTGCTGCAATTGAATGAGCATGTTTCTGGTTGCTTGGCACAACAACTCTTTGACCAGCTGATTTATTTAAATTAATTGCCGCCTCGTCACAGTTGAAAATAAGGTGTGGCTTTTCTTGAAGGTTATTCGCATCAAGAGTCTCTTTAAGGATTGAGAAGTATTCCCGGAGCGAATGTACATTACCCATGGATGCTCGACCGCGATCAAGAGAATCAGGTCTTCGTAGACGAAGGTTTGGGTGACGGCGTTGGAATCCCCGCCACCACTTCTTTGATGGGCCACTCTTCTTAAAAATGTCACCCTTTCCACGTTCCTTCGCTATGCACCATGCAAAGCCAGTTATCTGTCCTATTGTCAGAGGAAACCCTCTCTTTGCCATAAATTCTATGTATTGGGCAAGGCAGTTTTCTTCCTCTTCAGTAAGAGCTGTCTGATTGCCCCATTTTGCATTCAGCTGTACTCGTCCCTTAACACGATCTGACAAAGACATTCGAGGTACACCATACATCTTTGACGCTGCTGATATTTTCAAACGCCCACTCTTTACGGCCTTGTAAGCTGCTGTCATGTTTTCTAATGTCCATTTTCGTCCTTTTGGGTTTTTCTCTTTTTTTGCTGTGCTTTTGTCCATGACTGAAAAAAATGTATAAAGATCTACTGTATTGATAAGTTGCGTGGTAATAGGTAAAAATATTGTTCTCTTTGGTTTTGTTAACGTTACGAGTAATGTAATTTTCCCTGACATGATACAGTTCTTTTATATTTTTTAATTTTTTTTATTCTTTTATATATACATGTACATAATTATCATTAACATTATAGATCTATACATACAGTTAGCCTTTTTGATACGGAAATATTTTAAATTAAGTTATCTTGAAAGTTTATGTTATAATAGTAAATCCACGTAGAAAGTTTTTTGTGGTCCAAAATGAATAAAAACTTACCTTATTTTTTGTGCTAATTACATATTAATTATTACGTCATGTGAATCCTTTGACTTGGGTAACTTTCTGAATTATACCTTTGATAATTTCCTTATCACTTGACATGTTTTATCTGTCTCGCATTTTTTACCTTGTCAAACTTTATTAATCTAAATATTTTAATGATATTACATTCGTCATAATGTGTTTTAGGTCGTTTGTCCAGTTAAAATATGTCAAGTAATGAGGGTGGTCCAAAACTGAGGTTTACCACCATAGAAAATGTGCCTTTACATGCCTTACTAAGTTACTATAGCAACGTTAAATCAGCCTGATTGACCTCAAAATGGTCTTAGTCTTGACCTGACATGATACAAGTTCAACTGAGCTCAATGACCTCTTGAGTGGAGTACGCTTGCAAAACGTCTATGTCACATCTAGATCGATATATTTATTTCCAAAGAAGTTACGGCCAATGTAAAAGGTATGTACAGACAGACAAACCATCAAACAGAAAGACCAAAATCACTATGACCCAACTATGACGTGCGGGGACAAAATAAGCGTCAGTGATTCGAGTTTTATTGATATATGGTGATTTTACTATTATTGCGGGTTATGAAAGCATACATGTTTAGTAATAAACAGACAAACACCCATTTGTTCTGCAACAACTTTAATGTGTCTAGATCTAACATATAATTAAAACACCCTGTAGGCAACTGCAAACCCCTTCAGCATTTCTTCTACAACGTCTTGTTTACTATCGGGAACCCGAAAACCAATGCTAATGTTTTGCATGGGTCCAGTCCTTTTTGAAAATTTTTCAGCCGAAGCTTTGGCACGAACGTAACAGGTATCTGGGACAAAATCCTGAAAGAACAGTTGTCGCACTTTCTGTGCGTCTTCACGCCTGAAATTCGCAACTTTCTTAGTGCATTCCTTATCTTGGTAGATAGCTATAGCATGTTGGTCATGTATGTTATTCTCTGGTTTGCAATAATAAACTGGCCCAACTGACAGCTCACGTGTGCCATAGTGGTGCATTCCAACTGCGTACAGGTTACGGATAATTACGTTTCTCATCTGAAATATTAGGAAAAATAGATTCTGAACAATATACCTAGTTAATTGCCTTTTACTTTGTCATACCTGGCATATACCTGTTAAATAGCAAAATTAACTTGTTGGCATGGTGATACGATATTAATTTGTTACAAATATTAATTACGTCATTAAGCGTAGATCTACTATATGTATAAAATATGGGACATTAAGTCGTCAACGGGTACCCTGAGTCGTCATTTGTTTTGCAATGAAAAACCTCGGTTATGAAGATCATTTTTAATCAAAGGGAGATCAATCCTGACAACTTAACTATTTTAGAATACAACCACGTGGATGCAGTATACACCAAGCGTCTGCTGTGCTAAGAGCAGTGCTTCGCCCAACCTGTATCAAATCCACTACTTTCGTCGCCCGGTCGAACAGATAGGCATGTTTATCAGGCACATTTTCTATGGCTTATCATGTTAAGGTGGACACATATTATGAATTTACATTAAAACCGATATGATAATAAATTGTTTACCTTTCAAATAGTGTCCGCCTTGAAAGTTTAAGAGCATGTGAGGAAAAGAGAATTATTCCGAATGAAAAACGACGACTTAAAGACAGCGACGAGTTAAGGTCATTTGACGTTAGAGGTAATTTACCAATATTGTTGAAATGGTTCCGGTTGGTTGCATATCTAGGTCACAGGAGCTAAAAATAGATCGCTTCAATAAAAACTTTAAAAATCTTCTTGTCTGAAACCGCAGTACTCTGAGCTTAGATATTTGGCACAAAGCATCATCTACTGGTACTCTATCAAAGTTGTTCAAATTATGTCCCTTGGATAAAAAAATAACCCTTACCCAGGGGTCACAGTTTTACATAGAGTTATATATAGTGAAATTTCAAACATCTTCTTTCCTGAAACTAAGATTTCCAGAGCTTTGATACTTGGCATGGTGTGACTTCTAGAGGTACTTTACCAATTTTGTTCAAATGGTTCCTGTCTGTTGCATATCAAGGTCACAAGAGCTAAAAGAATGATAGTTTCATTAAAATTTAAAAAATCTTGTTCGTGAAATATTCAAAATTTTCCAGCTTTTGTCCTTCACAAATTTTACTAAATTGTTTTCTTAAATGTTTACTGTCAATATTGTTCAAATAATTGCCCTTGGCATATACTGAAGTGATTGGCTAAATCGTATTGTCATAATTTCTCAGCTTTCCCAGAAATTTTACGCTTATTTCAGTTGTTCCAGGTGAGCGATTTAGGGCCGTAAACGGCTCTTGTCAAATATTTTTGGGACCATTCCTATGAATATAAATGAAGACTATAGTCATTTATCAGACAATGGAAAAGTCTGTTTGAAAATTAGCACTGTTAGGGTTAAAAACATTTTTCTGCCCCTGTGACGATTGGACTGGGGTTTAGTTTTACCGTTGTACGTCCATCCATTGATTGGTTAGTTTGTTGGTTCTTCTATATCAGGGCTGCCATTTCTCTGGATATTTCTGAAATCTTCACATTTTTAACCTAGCAGATGGTTGCTTAAAGCAGGCTGAAAGTAAAGCAGAATGTGCCTTAAGGCACATTCTGCTTTACTTTCAACCTGCTTTAAGTAATAATGCTTAAAAAATATTTTTTGGTTAGGAAATCTTATGATCAACTTATGACAGCCCTGACATCTGTCCAAATATACAGTTGAATGTTGATAAACTTCAATTTTAAAAAATTTATGGCTGGATAAACACAATAATTTATTGTTCAGTAGAACCTCTCTATAACGACCACTATAAAGATGGCTAATTGTCTGTATAAAATACAGTTGACAGCTTAAAGCATTGTGAAAGTGAAACAGAAAGCTTGAAACAGAAAGCTCCTATAGGAGCTTTCTGTTTCACTTTCACATTGCTTTAAGTAGTCACCTGTCTTAAACGACTAATATTTGACACAATTTAGTGGTCATAATAGAGAGGTTTTACTGTATATACATGTACATTGTATATGCACCTAGGGGATATCACTTGTGCCTCTAAATATCTCACTTATGCCATGAAATATCTCTTGTTTAATGTAAATTACAGGTAAAAGCTGTGATCAATATAAACGGCTTTCCGCTGTTCCCATCTGTGATAGAGAAATATGACCTTAAAGGCAATGATGGGTATCTTGCAGCAGAGACCTTGGACTGGTATTTGAGAATTCCTTGTCAATATTTTGTAGTGTTTTTGTAGTGTTTTGTAGTGTACCAGTAACAATATGAAAGAATAGGCAGCAGGGCTGCCATAACTTGATCATAAAAATCCTAAGATATCAAATTTTCAATTTTTCAGACGCAATTTTCCTAATCGTATCTTTACCCCATATTCTGTTTCTTGTTTTGAAGACACATCATGTCTGCTTAAAACAGGTTTAAAGTAAAGCAGAATGCGCCTTAAAGCGCATTCTGCTTTACTTTCAGTCTGTTTTAAGCTACGATCTGCTAGGATAAAAATCCGAATACTTAGGAAAAATCCGGAGAAATGGCAGCCCTTAGGCAGTACTCCAGATAAGAGGAGTCTATTGAAAACTAACAGCCTCATGTCTGTACCTGTGTACCATGCCTATAGGATGACTACTCATTAGAATCCTCTCTGAGTAGTCACACCATAGAGATTAGTGCAGACTTAACTCATTACCCCATAGACTGTTTATAGTTTTGAAAACAGATGACCACTTGAAGCAGGTTGAAAGTAAAGCACAATGCGCCTTCAGCTTTACTTTCAGCCTGCTTTAAGTTACTATCTTCTAGGATATAGAAAATATATTAAATGCTTTTTGTGTCACCTGCTGTAGGCAGAGTTGACACTTAGGGATCCCTTTTCGGGCTTCTGTCCGTCCGTCTGTTTGCCAGTCACGCTTTTTGCGTCACGCCTCATAACTCCTGTTCTACTGAAGCCTTTAAGCTGAAACATTTATGACAAGTGGAAGTGTATTGCACTGTTTGCACAAGGGTCATAACTCTTGCATCAATATTGTGACAGTTATTCGCCTTTTCAACTTTCTCTTTTTATGCTGATTTCTTCTGTTTTACTGAAGATTTTGAAATTAAATTTCTTTTATGGAAAGAGAATGTTAGACTGAAGCTTGCTTGCATGTGACACATGGGTTCCGAGGAATACATCTATTTTTTATTCATATCTATAAAAATTGGAACTGTTTCCCTCAGTGGAGGAACTATTTAGAGGCATAAAAGGCATATTTATAGGGTAATGGGTTAAAGTAGTAAATGTTTGTTTTACTCTTCTCCCTCTAACCTGCAGTCATGAGAACAGATAAGTTTTTCAATACAGTTCTGTCAGGTATATTAGCTTGTCAGTTAACCAAAGAGCGTATATTGACAGTGCATCAAATAGTGTATATTGACTGTGCATCAAGACTGTTTACTAGAATGTCTGGTTACTTTAAAAGTTGGTGACTTGGACCATTCCCAATCTACCTATATCACCCAAACTGAATTTGATCTTGACCTGTCTGGGCTCACTACAAGTTGGCACATGTCCTACAATGGTCAAGGTTGTTTAGAGGTCATTTAAAGGTCAAATAGCCTAATTTTTACATTGGTGATAACTTTGGAACGGTATGTGATAGAGACTTCTTATTTGTCATGTGTACTCGGCTCAAGCAGTTCTTGAGCTCAGTATGAATTTGGTTATGTCTGATAAAGGTCAAGGACATTTAGAGGTCAAATAGGCTGAATTTTAAATTGGCCATAACAATATAAGTAGATGTTATAGATACATCATATTTGGTGTGTGTACTCAACTCTAGAAGCTCTTGTTCTCAGTACAAAGGTAGAAGTGTCATGGTCACATCATAGGGGCATAGTGTTTCACATTTCACAAACACACCTTGTTTACAATATATTGCAAAATAACAAACTACAGAGCCTGATCTGAGGTCTCCTACCAAGAGCCCTCTGATCAGAGTCTGCAGTATTTCAATAGGACACTGTGATAATTTTACCTGTGCATCCCAAGTCCTATACTCATTCAATTTGCCAGGGACTCATTATTTAAAAAGATGCCAGTCCCATGGACCCATAGCTTTTCTACCCTTTATTAACCACGCATAAGCATATAGTAGCTTAAAGCAGGTTGAAAGTAAAGCAGAATGTGCCTTAAGGCACATTCTACTTTACTTTCCACCTGCTTTAAGTGGTCACCTGTCTTCAAAACTAGAAATAAGTTATGGGATATTGTGTAAATTTTTCACCTCAAGGACTCAATGTTTGTCTCAAGGACTCCTTGTTTTTACAGAATGTGCATCCCAAGGACTCATTCTTCTGATTTCTAAAATTATCGCTGAGGACAAGTGTACTATTCACTGCTAATTTGTAAAGGATGTGTATACTTGTTGCTAGGGTTGAATGGCTTAACCCATTACCCCATAGCCTGATTCTAGTTTTAAAAATAGGTGACCACTTAAAGCAGGTTGAAAGTAAAGCAGAATATGCCTAAAGGCACATTCTGCTTTACTTTCAGCCTGCTTTAAGCTACATGCCACCTGCTAGAATATAAAAAATATTTACTATGATACATATTCATGACTGTATACAATGGAACTATTTTCTTCAGTTGAGGAATAAATTAAAGGTGTATTTATGGGGTATTGGGTTAAAGACTGGTGTCAAATTGTTACCCAGCATCCGACTTCGATCCAAACTTTTTTTTCCAAATGCCAGTCATTCTCAAGTTTCACTTTACAATTTTAACCAAAATTTTACCCTTCTCCTGTTATATGCATTATATTGACACTTTTTGAAAAAAGTGTAGATTCAGAATCAGCACTGTTTTACAAAAGAAACTATCTAACTTGAGTCAGAATTCTTTCTAAAAGATTTATATCATTAGCAGGGCTCCAGATAACAAGGGGTAAACTGAACAAATCCAATATTTTCTCACTTATTTCTGCACCAAACCCTATGGTGTCAGTACTCATTAGAATTGTCTCTGCGAGACAATTCTAATGAGTAGTGACACCATAGGGTTTAAAGCAACAATAAAGATTTTAGTATTTGCAATACTCCCCTTATCTAGAGCGCTGATTAGCCAATATAATAGTTCTAATAAGTTAAGATGATAGATGTTCATAATGAGTGGAGTTTAACATATGAATAGTAGTAGAAGGGTTAAATTTCATGTCACTACATTATGTTTTCTGTATTTACAAGGCCAAAGCCAGAACGAGTTTACAGAACATCGGATGGTATTGTCATCGGTCCAGCGATGGATGGTGTTGATATGGCTGGCATACCTGTAAGTTACTCTTGTACTTCCTTTCTTATTATGCCCCCACTAGATAGTAGGGGCTATAGAGAAATATATATGAAATCACTCCTGTCCATCAGACATTCCGCCCAAAAGTTGTCCTGAGCATCACTCCTGTTGCATACCACTTTCAGGTCTATTGGACCTTGATAATTGATAAACCTTGTCTGGAGCATAACTCCTATACCATATCCTGTACTATTATCAAACTTTGTGTGTGCATACATCTTGAGATGAACAAGTGTTGCGTACAACTTTCAGCTTACTTTGACCTTGACTGTGACCTTGGTTTACTGAAAAACCTTGTCCAAATTGTCATCTTTTGTGGAAAACACAAGGATTTTGATTATGTACAGCAAAACCTCTCTATTATGACCACTAAAAAGATGGCAAATTAATTTTATAAAAGATTTGTGACAGCTTAAAGCAAGGTGACAGTAAAACAGAAAGCTCCTAAAGGAGCTTTTTGTTTTACTGGCACCTTACTTTATGCAGTCACCAGCATTAAATTTCTGATAATAAACACAAATGAGTGGTCGTAATAGAGCGGTTTTACTGTACTTCCCTGAAGCTATTTATTCCTCAACCCTTTACCCCGTAACCTGTTTCTAGTCTTGAAGATAGGAGACCACTAGAGCAGGTTGAAAGTATAGCAGAATGTGCTTTAAGGTGCATTCTGCTTTACTTTCAGCCTGATTTAAGCTATCATCTGATAGGATATGGAAAATATTTCTTACGTTACACATTTACGCTTACCGGTACACAATGTGGAATTATTTTCTTCAGTGGAGGAATATATTCAAGGCGTAAAAAGGTGTATTTAAGGAGTAATAGGTTAACACTGATATCATTTCTAGGCCTGGATACATGGAACTAAAGTGCTGAATATTGTTGGTGAAGACGACAAGCAGACTCCACCAGTCGCTCACAGAGAGCTTGTCAAATTATGTCCAGAGAAGTTACGATCAAATTTCGAGATTTCAGCGTATCCTGGGGCTGGACATCTCATAGAGCCTCCATACAGCCCACTGTGTAGTGTGATCAACCCTGGGAAATCTAGGATGGCCGCCGTACCCTTTATAAACAAGGAGTTCGGAGGTACAAAACTTCCAAGTTATGATGACCACTTTCTTTTACTCAATATAATTGCTCATAAATATGAAAATTAAACGAGACTTTCACATAAGTTGAAGTTGGATTTCAACTCTACTAACACAGTCACCTTGGTTGGCTTAATACTTTACCCCATAGCCTGCTTCTAGTTTGAAGACACATGACCACTTAAAGTATATTTAAAGTAAAGCAGAACACTCCTTAAGGCACATTCTGCTTTACTTTCAGCCTGCTTTAAGCTACCATCTGCTAGAATTTAGAAAATATTTCTAACGTTACATGTTCATGAGTTATTAATTGAAACTATATTCTTCAATGGAGGAATATATTAAATGCGCTAAAAGGTCCTTTTATGGGCTGTTAATTGAGAGATGCTAGGTCAGTTGGCCTACTGAAGACTACGCATCTCTCACTGGAGCACATCACATGACTTTGTGCTGAAGTAGAATGACATTGAGCCCTAGCAGTGAGTAAACTAGATTTACAAGCAGTGTACCTGTAAAGAGTACACTTGTTCTATGCAAACTGTAGATCCAGATCAGAGTCTGAGGGCTCTTAAATTGGAATCTGCACTGTTTGTCAATTTTCAACAAATTGTTGAAAATAATTTTTAATAGTCAAAATGTATTACCTGTTATTGAAAACATTTGAAGTTTCAGGGGCCAGTCAGGTTAACCTGAATGATAGTATGAATTTTCTGCTTACTTTCATTGTGCTTTAAGCATCAACATGCCTTGAGCATCAATCTGCCTTAACATTTTACCTCTTTGCATGCTTCATTTTCAAACAGGTCACTGCTTAAACAGGCTGAAAGTAAAGCAGAATGCTCCCAAAGGAGCATTCTTCTTTACCATCAGCCTGCTTTAAGCTGATACCTGTTAGAAAAAGCAAGAATTGCTATGAAATCTTTATCATGATATATTTAAGTCATTTAATAGTGAAAGTAATGCAGAAAAATTACATAAATACAGGACTTTATGTTACTGATGTGTTGCATGTTTGTTTTCAGGTGAACTGATGCTTGCTGGAGGGTACCCAGAACAACATGCCCATGCCCAGGAAGATGCCTGGCAAAAGACTCTAACTTTCTTTCACACTCACTTAAAGACGAGCGTACCCGATAAACGCTTGGTGAAAAGCTCCTTGTAAAGCTAAACTACAGTCAAACCTGTGTTACATGACCACTATAAAGACTATAATTATATTAATTTTGTAGTATAAGTGACAGCTTAATGTAGGGTAAAGGTCATGCAGAAGGCTCCTATAGGAGCCTTCTGCATGACCTTTGCCCTGCATTTAGCGGTCACCTGTGTTAATAGATTACCATACATCTTTCTTCAATGGTAACTTAACACAGGTTATAATCTTTAGAGAGCTACGCAGTGTTGGAGTAACTGGAATTTGCCAACTGTTTTAATTCAGATCTCTTTTATTAGATCAAAATCCAAACTGTTTTTGACTTGGATCATGTTTCTAGATGTACAGTGAAACTAAGAGATCATGAGGGGCATAAAGGTACCCCCTTCTGTTTGCCTGAAGTTAAGTATTCTTCTGTATGGTTGATTAACTCAGGGTTAACTGCAAAAAGCCGGATTATTTAACCCATGCATTTTAGGAATTTACCGGTTAAGTCATTCTTCTACTGAGGAAAATTGTTCTAGTTTATATATACATGTAGTCATGAATATGTATCAAATATTTCTAAATTCTAGTAGATAGTAGCTTAAAGCAGGCTGAATGTAAAGCAGATTGTGCCTTGCCTTAAGGCACATTCTGCTTTACTTTCAACCTGCTTTTTGTAGTCATATCTTCAATACTAGAAACAGGCTATGAAGTAAAAGGTTAATTCATTTTCATTAATTTTGATGATATTTTTAAGCAACTGCCATTTTGCTTAGTATTCGTAGAGTTAAACTTAACCTTTACCCCATAATCTGTTTCTATATTTGAAACACAGGTGACAATTTGAAGCAGGTAAAAAGTAAAGGAGAATATCATTTAGGTGTATTCTACTTTACTTTCAGCCTGTTTAAAACTATACCGTCTGCTAGGTATAAAAAAAATATTTCTTACGGTGCATATTGGTAACAACATAAAATAGACCAATTTTCTTCAGTAGAGAAATGAATTAAAGACCTGTATTTATGAAGTAATGGATTAATTGAATTTTAATCAAAACATTCCAAAACTATACATGTATTCAACTGATGAAGTGCTATTAAAGCAAGATGAAAGTAAATTAAAAAGTTAATAGTACCAGGGTATACATTTGCTTTATCAGTTGATAAAGCTGATTTTCTCGTGAAGGAAAGGGTAAACAGGGATCCAGGTAAGAGTGGGTTAACTGAAAGTTTCCAACATTTTCTTGGTTCTGTTTCCACAAAACCCTGTGTTGTTATCCTCTCTGTTTTTATCCTCACCATAAAGAGTAGTGACAACATAGGGTTTAGCCCATTACCCCATAGCCTGATTCTAGTTTTGGACATAGGTGTCCACTTAAAGCAGGTTGACAGTAAAGCAGAATGCACCCTTTAGGCATATTCTGCTTTACTTTCAGTCTGATTAAAGCTACCATCTGCTAGGATATTTAAAATATTTCTTATACAGAATATTCATGACTGTATAAATTTGAACTATTTTCCTCAGTGAAGGAATAAAATTAAAGGTGTATTTATGGGGTAATGAAGAAATAAGGAAGTTATAGTATATGAAATATGCAACTTATCTTAATTTCGCTCAGAATGTTTTATTATTATGTATATGTTTTAACCCATTACCCCTTAAAAACGCCTTTTTACGCATCTATTTATTCCTCCACTGAAGAAAAAAAGTTCCAATTTATACAGCCAAGAGTATGTACCAGAAGAAATATTTTCTATATCCTAGCAGATGGTAGCTTAAAACAGGCTGAAAGTAAAGCAGAATGTGCCCTAAGGCACATTCTGCTTTACTTTCAACCTGCTTTAAGTGGTCACCTGTTTTCAAAGCTAGAAATAGGCTAAGAGGTAATGGGTTAATAGCTAAGAACAACACGCAAATTGAATGAATTGAATGTGCCATGATTTTTACATGAATACATGATTTTTCAGTTGAACAGATATCTCGAATTCGCTTAATCAAATCTCATATTTCTATAGTTGAATTTCAATAGTTCTACCTCACTTGAGTTGAACATTTTCTATTTCAAAGTTAAAACATGGCTTAACCACGTTTAAACTTTGAAATAAGATATGTTTTGACTTCAGCGAGTTTGAGATATAGATTTGACTGCCTGCATATCACATTGAAATACAGTAGACCTTGTGTCACAGGGTTTTTAAGGCCAGTGGCTACTTAAAGCAAGAAGAAAGTAATCTGCTTCAAGTCATCACTTATTTTCAAATCATCAAAAAGACTTCTTTTTAGTGGCCGTAATATATTGGTTCTATTGTACATGAATGTTATGATACATTTGTACTTTGTATTATTTTTATGTCCTCATGATAAAAAAAGAAGGCATATTGCTTTTGGTTCATCCATCTGTATGTTTGTTTATGTTAATTGGTTGCATTTGATTGGTTTGCCTGTCTGTCACAACTCACCTTGGCCATAACTTTCAGACAACATGTGCAAACAGATTTCATATTTGGCATCGACACTTCACTCAAGTGCTTATACTCAGAACAACTTGGGTCATGTCAGACAAAGATCAAGGTTATTTAGATGTCAAATAGGCAAAACTAAATCTTGACATTCAGGGGCACAGTGGTTCACAAACACAGTGTTTGATTTCCTATTGATGGATTTCATTGTCAGAGGAGTAAAAGGAGTTTATTTCATTATTTGAAATAAAGTAGATAAGCATTTTAATGCCTTTAATTTATTCCTCCACTGAAGAAACAAGTTTGAATTTAATTAAGTCATGAATGAAATAATGTCTATACCCTAGCTTAAAGCAGGATGAAAGTAAAGCAGATTAAGGTGCATTCTGCTTTACTTTCAGCCTGCTTTAAGCTGTAATCTGCTAGAATATACAAACATAATTTTTATATAACATATTCCCCGACTGTTTAAAGTTGGACTATTTTCTTTAGTGGAGGAATAAATTAAAGGCATAAAAAGTTATTTATATTGGGAAATAGATTAATAGGTGTTAACGAGTTGTCATAACAGTGTTTGGTGAAGACCTACATATTTTCGAGATTGGAATACTCCCCTCTACTGGGACTCTGTAACCAGATTTTATTGACAGTCTGAATAGATTGTGGTTTTTGTTAATGAATTTATTGATGAGAATTGTTATTAGTATTAAAGCCTTCTGTGTTATTATTTGTATATCTTATATTTATGTATGCAGAGCTACATATTAATTAAGTAAAAGAATCTTTTTAATCATGTAACAAATAATAATGATAAGACATCTTTGAAAAAAGAATAAAAGAAATAATAAAACACCAGTATTTGTTTTTCTTGCTACCAAGATGTTATACAATACAGTTGATAATGTGTTAACACATTGAACCCTAGCGACCAGTTTTTTGGTCCTTTACAATTTACAAACATTTTACTGGTGAAGAGTGCACCTGTCTAATACAAATGCAGCCTATAGCGTGTTGACATTAAAAATTCAGTCAATTTTTGAACGCAGGAAGTGGAAATGCAAACTTGTACGAGAAGTGATGTTTCTAAACACATACATGTGTGAAGTTTCGTGAGAATTGGATAAGAAATGCAGTCTGTAGAGTGGCGATGTTGAAAATTCATTCAATTTCTATTTATAGTAACAGTGACCTAATTTTGGCCACAGGAAGTAGAGACCGCAACTCGTACAAGAAGCGATGTTTGTTAAAACGTGTGTGAAGTTTCATGAGCATTGGACAAGAAATGCAGCCTGTAGAGAGGTTACGTCCCTATATACCCTTGACGAGAAGTTGTGATGGTACAACAAAATAAAAACAAAACAAGGATTAGTTTAAAAAATTACATAATTTTTTTCTTCTATATATAGCTTACATGTTTCATTATTGTAGTTTCTACATGAATTTATCAAAATCAAATATCTCACAGCTCACTGATGATTCTAGCAGATGAAAGCAAGAAAAGTCACAATTGCGTTTAACTCGCGTCTGTTTCTGCCAACTTTGGTCTATTGTGATGTCAAAGACATAGAAAGAGATACAGAATGCCCTACTCATTTTCGATAAGAGTCCTCTGGTTCTTTTATATACCAAGAATATAGCACTGATATATCAGACCTCTGTTTAAAATCTCATCCAAAGGACTTTGAGCCCTTAGATTTTCACCTCTAGTCAAGCGTTTTTCAACTTTTTTTAATCATAAAAACATCACTAGTGAAAACAATCCATGGTTTATGGAGGAAAGTGTTAACCCTTAGCCCGCCAAATAAATTGTCGTCTGCTATATTTCTCGTCTGCTTCAAGTTTCAAAGTTGCTCAAAATTGCTGAAAATGTTGTCCAAGTGTCAAACAGCTTGGATCCGGATGAGACTCGGCGTCTCATCCGGATCCAAGCTGTTTGCATATGGAGCTATAGTCGTGAGTGGCAGGCTAAGGGTTAATGTTTTGTTTAAAACACAGAAATTTCATCTGTGCCTTTTTTCTTCTATTATAATATATACAGAATCCACTGGTCCAAATAAAGTACAGTAAACCCCCTGTATTATGACCACTAAAAACAAGGTTAACTCTTTCCTCCCTGAAACTTTAAATGGACAATTCCAGTTTTGATTTTAGTCTAGTCCATTTCTGGCTTTTAAGAGTTGTTTTTGTCCATTTTTGGCATTATGACAAACAGTGAATACCCTGATCAGAGGGCTCCTTTTGGAGCCCTCTGATCTGGGTCTTCACTGTTTGCACAGGACAAGTGTATTATTCACATGTACACTGTTTGAAAAGGACGCCTATAAGCGGGACTAGGGTTCAAAGAGTTAAGCAGTAACTGCCTTAAACATAAAGTAGTTAATATGATTGTGGTCGTTATGGAGAGGTTTTACTTTATTTCAAATACTAACATCCCTATTTTAAAATATTTTTCAAACAAACCTTTTGATGTGACTCTTTCATTAGAGTGGTCTCTTCAACATAAGAGTAAATAGTTGCAACAGGTAGGTTGTTGAGAAATAATGGAAAATGTTGAAATGACAAACAGTGAAGACCCTGATCTGATGACTCTTTTAGCAGCTATCTGATCAGGGTCTTCCCTGTTTTCCTAGGACAAATGTACTGCTTAAAGGTAAACCGTAAATGACCATTATTATACTTTTCGCTAGGGTTGAACGTGTTAATTCGCACTAAGCAGGATAAGCTTTACATGTCTGTAACCAAAAGGTCTCTCAGTCATGGGAATAAAAACCAACCAATAACTACTGACAATCAAATATATCTGTTAAATGAGAATCAATTAATACTCTATAGTTCATGCAAACACATTAAGGCCACTCCGTTAACAGAAAAGTGTGAGTTTTTGTCCAAGACAATTACCAGCAGTCAAGGAAATTATATTGCTTTCTGTTTTACACTCATTTGGCTGTAAGCGTGTTACAGTATAATTGATTCTTACAGAGACAATTACCATCACTCAAGGAAGATATGGTATTAAAGATGGGGAAGGAGGGGGTAGCTTAAAGCAGGATGAATGTAAAACAGAAAGCTCAGTTAAGAGCTTATTGTTTTACATTCATCCTGCTTAAAGCAAATTACTGTATTTAAATTTTTTCTTACTGAGACAATTACCATCACTTAAGGAAGATAATATGCCGGTGTACTAAAAGTGAGTGGTAGCTTAAAGCAGGATGAATGTAAAACAGAAACTCTGTTAAAAGCTTACCGTTTTCCATCAAATCCTGCTTTAAGCAGATTATATTTGATTCTTGTAAAATTAACATGATCGATTATCTACCGAAATGTTTAAAAAAAAATGATTATGAACAACAATGGGGCCAATGCTTGTTTAATATATTAAATTTTTGCTTCTTCAAATGAATTAAACTTTTTTAAAAATTAAATCATATTTTCTGTACTGCTCTGTCTCAAGGTATCCATGCCTTTACTTTTATCATCTAGTTTTAAGTTCTCTTTATCTTCTTCAGCACTGACTTGAACATTAGTTTGTATGTTGCCACTTTTATCCTTTTTCTCAATTATTTCTGACGTCTCAACATTTGATTTATCGCCTGCGGACACAAGAGTCTGCTTCTCAGCAATCTCATTTTCACCCATATCTTGCTTTGAAATAACAACCGACATTTCTTCTGAGTCTTCAGTTGTCTCCTCTATAGGGGCCTGTTTAAAATCCTGTATATCTATCACTGCTGACATTTCCTCTGAATCATCTTCATGAACCTCTTTATCAGCATTGGAAGTTTCCTTTATACTTTCACTGTCATTGGTTTCCTTTATACGTTCACTGTCATTGGTGTCCTTTATACGTTCACTGTCATTGGTGTCCTTTATACGTTCACTGTCTTTGGTGTCCTTTATACTTTCACTGTCTTTGGGAACCTTTATACTTTCACTTTCATCAATCTCCATTTCATTATTACCTTCGTAGCAACTTACTTTATCACATGTTGCATCCTGATCACTAGCTCCATGTTCAGTCTTTCCCAGGACAATTTTTTGACTTGTTTCCAATCCTATTACTTCCGACATCTCGCTGTCTGCAGTATCCATAACATCATCCTGAGTTCTGCCCCTTTGGTCAGTATGGTTCACAGCACCTTTCTCCTCAGACTGTGTCTGTGCACTGCTACTGTCATTAGACTGGTCAGCAAGGACAGACTGGTTCTGTGTAACTTTTTGACTTGACTGTGACATTGCCTGTTTATTCTGTCCAGACTGTGACAGCGGTGATGGCTGACTTTGTGATAATGTTCCAGATTGACTTGCTACTGGTCCTGAAGCAAAGACATAATACAGGGTCAAAGGTTATAAATAGTTTGAGTTGAGTCTGATAACATTCTCAAGCATTTGATTGGTCAGATTTGAGCCTAGGCTCAAATCTGACCAATCATATGTTTGAGAACGACTCCAGACTCAACTCAAAAGCTTTATAACCATGGAGCTAAGGCTCTAGACAAGAGTAAGTTAACACATTACTCCATAGATCTGTCTTTTAACCCTTTCCCCCCAGAGAACTTTCTTTTAGCACACTTAATTTATTCTTCAACTGAAGAAAATAGTTCCAATTATAAAGTCAAAACTATGTACCATAAGAATAAATTTCTGTATTCTAGTAGATGGTAGCTTAAAGCAGGCTGAAAGTAAAGCAGATGTGTCTTAAGGTGCATTCTGCTTTACTTTCAGCCTGCTTTAAACGATCATCTGTCTTTCAAATTAGAAACAGGCTATTGGGTAAAGGATTAACACATTTAATTCATTCATCCACTTCATGCAGGTTTGATAATGTATAGTTAGAAATGTTTTCTACATCCTAGCAGATAATAGTATAAAGTAGGGATGTGCAATAAAACCGGTTTTCCAATATATTGCAATACGTTCTGAAAACAATACGTACCGGTACGGTTGATCGAAAAACCAGTTTTTTCCTCTATGATAAATTGATTAAATTCACTTTGTTTCACAACTAAAAATATTCACAATTTTGTTTTTGTTCAAACTAAATAAGCAGCTTGCAGGGAAGAGGGATTTCCCCCTTGTTGTTTTTAGCACAGGGCATGGTATATTATCAATGAATCGCTGCCTAATCAATGTGCATACCAGATTTAGTATCTTTATCAAAGATGATAAAAGTTTACATATCTGAATAAACAAGAGTTGTCAGAGAGACAACAAAGCTCGCCATCGGCACATTTAGAAACTTAAAAGCACACTCAAGGTCACCGAGGTCAAGCGTTTTGCCTGCATAGAAAGGTCTTGTCAATATACACATGAAAATTAAATATGAAGTTACACCTCAAGGGACATAGGAAATATAAGCGTTTTTAGAAACCTAAACACAGATTTTGAATCCTTAAACTCTGGATCTAAGTTCAAGGTCAAGGTCACAGGGGTCCAAATTTTTCTGTGCATGGAAAGGTCTTGTCCATATACACACACATACCAACCGTGAAAGCAATACCTCAAGGGACATAGAAGTTATAGGCATTTTTCAAAACCTAAACACAGATTTCGAAACCTAAACGCGGGCCTTAAGTTCAAGATCAAGGTCACAGGGGTCCAAATTTTTCTGTGCATGGAAAGGTCTTGTCCATATACACACACATACCAACTATGAAAGCAATACCTCAAGAGACATAGAAGTTATAGGCATTTTTCAAAACCTAAACACAGATTTCGATACTTAAACGCGGGCCCTAAGTTCAAGGTCAAGGTCACTGGGGTCCAAATTTTTCTGTGCATGGAAAGGTCTTGTCCATATACACAAACATACCAACTATGAAAGCAATACCTCAAGGGACATAGAAGTTAAAGGCATTTTTCAAAACCTAAACACAGATTTCGAAACCTAAACGCGGGCCCTAAGTTCAAGGTCAAGGGGTCCACATTTTTATGTGCATGGAAAGGTCTTGTCCATATACACACACATACCAACTATGAAAGCAATACCTCAAGAGACATAGAAGTTATAGGCCTTTTTCAAATCCTAAACACAGATTTCGAAACCTAAACGCTGGCCTTAAGTTCAAGGTCAAGGTCACAGGGGCCCAAATTTTTCTGTGCATGGAAAGGTCTTGTCCATATACACACACATACCAACTATGAAAGCAATACCTCAAGAGACATAGAAGTTATAGGCATTTTTCAAATCCTAAACACAGATTTCGAAACCTAAACGTGGACCCTAAGTTCAAGGTCAAGGTCACAGGTGTCCAAATTTTTCTGTGCTTGGAAAGGTCTTGTCCATATACACACACATACCAACTATGAAAGCAATACCTCAAGGGACATAGAAATTATAGGCATTTTTCAAAACTTAAACACAAATTTCGAAACCTAAACGCGGGCCCTAAGTTCAAGGTCAAGGTCACAGGGGTCCAAATTTTTCAGTGCATGGAAAGGTCTTGTCCATATACACACACATACCAACTATTAAAGCAATACCTCAAGGGACATAGAAGTTATAGACATTTTCTTAAAATTGTTTACGCCGTTCACGACGACGACTACACCGGGGGTATTGCAATAGCTCATCATGTACTTCGTACAGGCGAGCTAAAAACATAAAGTTTCTAACAAATATGTATCAAATACTGACATTGTCAGTCATTTTAGAAAATATTTCTTCATTTAAAAAATGTGATTAGAACTTCGTCTGATACTGTCAACTGGCATCCTTATATACCATACCCTGTCAGTTACCATCATGGTGGACAATTTGGTTATGAAACTCCCGAAAGGAATGTCTGGGAGCATTTCAGAATTGAAAATATAACAACACTCATTCAGATACAAAATCATTACAAACAGCAAGTTGTTTCCGCGAGAGCGCGTTTTTTGCGTTTTTGACGCAACAAAATCACTTTTGCCGCAATTAAATTCAGCAAGTGCGTTTTATGTGACGTAAGTCAATTCTGCCTACTAACTGAAACTAAAAATGTTAAAATCGGCATATTCATTGAAAGCATGCCGCCGACGCCGAAGTAAATACATGTCCGTGTTGTAGTGCATGTCGGTTACGAAATTGACAGAGTCCGCTAACGGCCATTTTGGTTGTTTTGACGGGGGAATTGTGGGTATAGAAGTTCAGTTCGATTGGCATAAAAAGTCACTCGAGTAATTAAAAATCGACAGTTGAAAAGGGCGAAATATATTAAAACTACACAGATTCCGTGTTTAGTATTTATTTAAATCCTCATACTTAGACTTATTGGTTTGCATATGCTTTTAAATTGTTTTGAAAATGATTTACACTTCCGTAGTTCCGCTAATCGCCAGAACCGGTCGTCAATGTTGTTTGTTAAATGAACTCGCTTTGCCAGAAAGTGTTTTGATTGGGGTAATGAACGTACAGGCTCGCATCATCTGCTAAAATGCAGACTATTTTACTTCATTCTTTATCTCTTCAACGCCCAAACAAGAGAATAAAATGCACATGGGTTATGTCATCTACTTTAAGGGATCAATTTATCTTCGTCTGTCTGACCAGATCTACGTATACATGTCTCACAGTCTGTCAGTTTCATTTCAACTTCTTTCTGTAGAACAATCAATTAACGATAAAAAAAATTTCTTCATTCGTGATATTAGTAAGTGACACTTAGGGTATCGAAGTCTTCTATATTTAACAAAGTTGAAAACTGTTTTTCACAAACAAGTTGATTGCATAAATACCTTGACATGAAAAATGAAAACTGTTTGCTTGTCTGAAGTAATAGTGAAATGCACTGAACGTACTTCACTGAATGACTGATGAGGTGTTATAGAAATAGAAATTCTTCTATATAGTTAGATCGTTTGTCTCTCAATTATATTAATTGTGAAATAAAGACACTGAACAACACAATAAGTATTTTATTCAATATATATCTGTATAAATGTAAAAAAAAGTTCAAACAATCCTGTGACCCCCAAAATTTCCAAATGACCCCCACTTTTTCACCAAGGGGGTCAAGAATGACCCTCTTAAATTTCAGTGCTGCAGTAACACTGCAAACAGTGCAATTTGTCTTAAATGTAACATGGTTGTTAAGATTCAAAGTGGTACAACTAATTTGTCTGCACATATTCACCACAGATCCATCGCTTAAGTTCATTCTAATAACACGCAATATATTGCAATATGTAGTGCAATACAGTGATGGAATATCGAAATATATTGCAATACAAAATTTCTGACAATACCCATCCCTAGTATAAAGCAGGTTGAAAGTAAAGCAAATAAGCCTAAAGGCCCATTCTGCTTTACTTTCAGCCTGCTTTAAGTGGTCATCTGTCTTCGAAAACTAGAAACTGGCTATATGGGGTAACAGGTTAAATGACTCATTACCCCATATACTGTTTTAGTTTTGAAAATTGGTTATTGCTTCGAGCAGGTTGAAAGTAATGCAGAATGCGCCTTAACCCCCATTCTGTTTACTTTCAGACTACTTTGAGCTATGCGCCTTATGGCGCATTCTGCTTTGCTTTTAGCCTACTTTGAGCTACCATCTGCTAGGATGTAGAAAATATTTCTTGTGAGACATATTCATGATTGTATAAATTGGAACTTATTTCTTCAGTGGAGGAATAAATTGAAGGCGTAAACAGGCGTTTTTATGGGGTAATGGGTTAAGGCATGCCATATAAAGTTCATACAACCCCTTGAATGTAGGTTTTAAACTTATACAAAAATCACATAACGTCTTACCAGGAGAGAATATTCCCAACTTTCTGAGTTTCTTTTCTCTTGCAATCTGTTTATTCCTCTCCATTCTCTCTATCTGCTCTGGGGTAAGACCCTGCAAAAACAAAATAAAGGGCATTCAATTGTAGTATTATTATTATTATTATATCATTATGACATTGTAAAATTAGTCAAATGTCCGTATGCCATAGTTACGCACTTGTAGTCAAACTTAACCATATTACTAGTTGAGTTTTATTATTTAACCCATTACCCATTAGCCTGTTTCTAGTTTTAAAGAAAGATGATCACTTAAAGCAGGTTGAAAGTGAAGCAGAATGCGCCTTAAGGCGCACTCTGCTTTACTTTCAGCCTGCTTTAAGCTACCATCTGCTAGAATATTTAGGAAATATTTCTTATGATACATATTCATAAATTTATAAATTGGAACTATTTTCCTTAGTGGATGAATAAATGACAGGCATAAAAAGGTGTATTTATGGGGTAATGGGTTAAAACTTTTTAAAGTGTAGCATACCCATATTTGTTACTATCAGCCTGTTTTAGCCACCTGTTTTGTTTGTTTGTTTTTGAATTTACGTCGCTTTCAACAGTATTTCAGTCATATCGCGACGTCCAGCTAATCACAGGTGGAGGAAGACCCCAGAAGTCCTTTATGCACTGTAACAGGCACAAATCGACAACTGGGTAGAACCACCGACCTTCCGCAAGCCAGCTGGAAGGCTTCCCCACATGAAAAATCCGAACGAGCCTACTGGGATTCGAACTCACAGCGGTGAGGAGCTTAGTGATGTAAGTCACAGTGACTATACCACTAGGCCATGGAGGCCCCCTAGCCACCTGTCTGAAAGTCTGTAATTTGCTGTCCATCCAAAGGCTGTACTGACTAAAAGTGTTTGTGACGTCAAAATAAATTTTTAGATCCCTCGAACAACCAAACAACTGCCCGGGTCGTACCTTATTCCTCAGTTTAAACACCCTTGGGAGTGATGTAAAGTCCCAAAAGTTAATCAGTGTTTAAGTATTTAAATCTTTGCACACCCAGGACGAAACAGTAATACCCTTGCAAACAGTTTGACGCCAGATGAAATCTGCATGACACAATGTCTTATCAGGATCCAAACTATTAACATTTAGATCTTATCTTACAAGAATGTTTTGAAAATACAAAATTTTGAAAAATATTAAAAGGGAGCCTTTTAAAAGTGGGGGTGCATTTAATCCATTTCCTAATGGCCTGTTTCTAGTTTTGAAAACCGATGACCACTTAAATCAGGTTGAAAGTAAAGCACAATGTGCCTCAATGCCCATTCTGCTTTACTACCAGCCTGCTTTAAGCTACCATCTGTTAAGTTTTAGGAAGTATTTCATATGATTTATATTCATGGTTGTATAAAGTGGTTTTATTTTCTATAGTGGAGTAAAAAATTAAAGCGTGAAAAGGCCGATTTATGGGATAATGGGTTAAATGGTGCTATACAGTAGATATACAGTAAAACCTCGCTATTACGACCACTAAAACAAAGGTTAATTGATTGTATAATAGAGAATGAATGAATGGTGTTTTACGGCCCATCAACACAAAAAGGTCATTTAGAGCCGATGTATAATAGAGAGGTGGCAGCTTAAAGCAAGGTGACAGTAAAACAGAAAGCTCCTAAGGAGCTTTCTGTTTCACTGTCACCTTGCTTTAAGCGGTCACCTATCGTTAACACCCAAATAATTAACAAAATTTAGTGGTCGTAATAGAAAGGTTTTACTGTAATAAAGTTCTTACTGGAGTTTGTGTTGCTATTTTCTGTACTGGTGTGTTGGGGGTGGTAGGTATTTCACTGGGACCTGGTATCGGCTGACTAGTACTGGGCTGGGAGCTGGAGGTGGAGGTTGTGGGTGGAGGTGCCTGAGAAGCCCTTAAATCATCTTCCTCTCTCAGTAGATCATCCCACAGCTCATCCAGATCAGCCTCTTTCTGTAAGTAAACATTCAAATACAGTAAAACTTCTTTAAACCCCGACATGCTTTGGAAAAGATCATCGACCACAAGACAGGTGACTCTAAAGGGAGCTTTCCGTCTTTACTTGTATCCTGCATTAAGCTGCCCAATGTCACCACCTGGTCTAGAGACCTGAAATGTTTTATAAGTGACCACAGGGCTCCAGATAAGAGAGAGTAAACTGCACAAATCGAACATTTTCTCACTTATTTTAGCTCAAATCCTATGGTGTTACTACTCATTAGAATCGTCTCTTTGAGACGATTCTAATGAGTAGTGACACCAAAGGGTTTAAAGAAGAAATAAAGATTTTAGTTTTTGAAATACTCCTCTTATCTGTAGCTCTGTGATCAGTTTCGACAGGTTTCACTGTACTGTCAGATGTGTATAAACTAGGGATGGGACCGAATTTCCGAATATTCGAATATTCGCATAAGGGCCGAATATTCGAATCCCATTTTAGTATTCGAATAGTTGTCTTTGGCATTTTATTTTTTATTAAAAACATAATAGATATATGGATTATTTAATTTAATTTATTTGAGAGACTGTTTCATTTTCTCCAACAAGGCTAAGTGTTCGCCATTAATCCTCGTGTGTAAGGTGATTATCACCCCGGCTAGTCAGTGTTTTGATAGCGCCTGTCAAGTTGTACACAGTTTGCAAACATTACCCGCTGTGTTATGTAATCGACGGGCGCTTCCCTTAATTGACATGTTGGGGAACCCTAGTTGCCAAACAAAAGAGGGGTGTTTAGCACAGTACATTTAAGAGAATCCAATAAAAACAAGACGAATAATCGTGAATACCGCCAATCATAGCAGCTCAAATGACGCTTTTCGTAAACAACCAATATATCGCAAACACACAAAAAAATATCAAAAATTCTAGTTAAGACGTCATGAAAGCTTCATATTGACCATACACAAGACGTAGATCTATAACGATCAAATTCTTACTGAAAACGCAACTATGTCACCGGCTACTGCTTCGCCTGTGTGAAAGAATTTACTCGTTCTCAGCAACCTGTTTTGTTTATTACGTCCATTTCTGCCTGTTACATCCGCATGCAGAAACTTGATAGTGTGTGTTCAGATTAATTTTAAAAGCAGATAAAACATAATTTTCAAAGCCGACAAAATATTTACGCAAAATAAGTTAACTGATTCTACGTGACGGAAGACTTAATTCGAAACTAATTTAAATGCAGATATAGATGTTGCGTTAAACACGGGTTACATCCCTTACATACGGAGACCGCCATATCTACAAAGATTAACGGTAGTAAATGGTTGCAAACGTTGATAAGTTAACCAAATCAGACGATTGTCACAGAATACACATTCTGCTCAGGGTTTGGTCCATTTAAGATAGATATTTCTACGAAGTAAACATTAAATAATTGCATTTGATGATGAAATTATACTCGGATCGGATTACCCCCCCCCCCTCCCCATCCGACAAAGCGTTTATTCCAGGCGAATTATTCGAATTATTCGAATACTTTAAGCGAATATTCGAATAGCAATTTGGGTCCGAATTCCCATCCCTAGTATAAACCCTTCCCTTGCTGAAAAAATTTAGTTTTAAACACAATTCTAACACACTTCGCTCACGCCCTTATATAAACAAAGAAGCGACGTTTCTGTGTTTGAATTCTGAGTTCAATTCTCAATAAAAACCGCGCTGTAATGTTCTAACGTGACATCATATGGCTTCGAAAATGCGTACGTTAAGAAATGTAGCGCCGTTGCTTGGGTGCAAGTTAAGGTTAAATTACGTGATAGAATCAAAATAATAAATTAATACCAGTATTTTATCTTGCAATCAAACACGGGTAGTCGTAGAGATGCTTGTAATAAAAACCACTCGGCCTAAAGGCCTTGTGATTAAATTACTACACATCTCAACTCCTACCAGTGTTCGATTGCACGATAAAACACTGGTATGAATTTATTATTTCTTATATATCAAAATGCAACAATATCAGTCTTTTGGAAAATATACTCCATAAATTGCACACTAATGATTACATGGTTATGGAAATTGTCCAAGGAATTGTGGTAATGAACCTCCTATGAAGTTTGAAGTAAATTTGTTGAAAACTACTCAACTTACTGTCAGAGCAGAAACCATCTGTGCATGCTGGCATCTACATGTTAATACGGTCGAAACCCTGTATTACATATACTGTGTCTAGTTTTGAAGACAGGTGACCATTTAAAACAGATTGAAAATGAAGCAGAATGCTCCATAAGGAGCATTCTGCTTTACTTTGAACCTGCTTTATAAATGCTACCAAGGTTATTAGATATACTTTCTGTGTTTTATATTCAGAACTGGGGACTACTCCTCAGAGAGTAGAAATAATCAGAGGTTAACAAAGCATATTTATGATGTTATGGGAGAAGACAATCATCTCTCGTAAACTGCTGTATTAACCTTTTACTCCATTGCCTGTTTCTAGTTTTGAAGAGAAGTGACCCACTTAAAGCAGGTTGAAAGTAAAGCAGAATGTGCCTTAAGGCACATTCTGCTTTACTTTCAGCCTGCTTTAAGCTATCATCTGCTAGTATTTAGAAAATATTTCTTATGATACATATTCATAACTGTATAAAAGGGAACTATTTTCTTCAGTTGAGGAATAAATTTTAGGCGTAGAAAGGTGTGTTTATGGGGGAATGAGTTAACATACCCTAGGGCTACCGTTATCCCCATTTCCTCTCTCCACAACATCATCATCATCATCATCTTCACGCTCAGACCCCACAAAGTCGTCATTGAGGATAGGCATGTCAAGTCGCATCTTCTTAACACACGTCTTAACCTCATTCTTGCCACCAAGTTTCTCGACCCTCTCTATCACCTCATCAAATGGCATCTTCGGGAAGAGTCTATGTGACCAGTGTTCCAAGCACCTCATGATGGTGGACAGATCTTGGGCCTGCAATACAGTATCTGACGTACAGTAATAGAGAAAGTAAAACCTCTCTATTACTACAATACAGTATCTGACGTACAGTAAAACCTCTCTATTACTGCAATACAGTATCTGACATACAGTAAAACCTCTCTATTACTACAATACAGTATCTGATGTATAGTAAAACCTCTCTTTTACAACCACTAAGTTACCTGTTCTACCCTGTTGATCCAGGCACACTGTGACAGCCGCTATCAAAACAATGACCTTTAATCATCGACAAAAGACACCACACCAATTTAACTGGTGTCATAGGGCAACGATTGCCAACTCCACACATATTACGATGGAGACTATGGGTACTGTATTAACGGTATTTATGTAACAGTTTTATCACTACCTGTATCTTCATGCAGATAATGATAAATCGTTTAGGTTCTGTACTAGCGTTGAAATTTGAGTGACTGTTATATTGATTCAAGCCAAATAATGTGAAATACGTAAAACATAAGTTCGTTTATAGCTATTCGGATAATAATTTAATATATTAATATCCGGATATTCGGGTCCTATACGGATATCCAGATATTCGTTGACATCCCTTCTATAACATCGACTTTATTTTACCTCGTGACCTTTTCCTTTAAACTTCATTTTCTCACAAATCTTCGGCAGTATTGGTATTCCCCTTTCACCTGTCAACCTTAAAAACAAAACACCATAGAGTAAACAGTACAAGCTAAGTAGCATTATAGTCAAACTTGCATTAACTCTTTCAACACCATGGACTTGTTTAAAATATATTTCCTTACATTTGGAAACAGTGTAGACCCAGATCAGAGGGCTCATATAGGAGCCCTCTGCTCTGGGTCTACACTGTTTGCTAATTTAGACCAGTATTTATTTAAGAAATAATAAATTCATACCATTGTTTTATCGTGTAATCCAACACTGGTAGGAGTTGAGATGCGAAGTAATTTTATCACAAGGCATGTAGGCCGAGTGGTTTAATTACAAGCATCTCAACGACTACCCGTGTTCGATTGCAAGATAAAACACTGGTATCAATTTATTATTTTGATTTCAAAACATAATTTAACCTTAATTTGCACCGAAGCAACGGCGCTACATTTCTTGGCATACGCATTTTCGAAACCATATGACGTCACGTTAGAACGTTACAGCGCTTGAGTGTTTTATTTAGAACAGAAGATATTATTCAGGAAAGAAAAATCTATTGGTAGTTACAAACCTTTTTGACCTACAACTTCAAGCAATACCTTATCATAAGCAACCTGTACACTATACAGAAAAACCTCTCTATTACGACCACTAACTAGCAGGCTAATTGATTGTATATAAGACAGGAGACAGCTTAACCCATTACCCCATAGCCTGTTTTTAGTTTTGAAGACATGTGACCATTTAAAACAGCTTGAAAGTAAAGCAGAATGCGCCTTAAGGCGCATTCTGCTTTACTTTCAGCCTGTTTTAAGATAATATCTGCCAGGTTATAGAAAATATTTCTTATCATACTTATTCATGTCCGTATAAATTGGAACTATCTTCTAATAAGGAGCAAGAGATTAGAGGCGTTAAAAGGCGTATTTATGGGGTAATGGGTTAAAGCAAGGAGACAGTAAATCAGAATGCCCATTAACTCTTTCCTCCCTGAAACTTTAAATGGAAAATTCCAGTTTCCATTTTAGTCTAGTCCATTTCTGACTTTTAAGGGTTGTTTTTGTCATTGTTTGGCATTATGACAAACAGTGAAGACCCTGATCAGAGGGCTCCTGCAGGAGCCCTCTGATCAGGGACTTCACTGTTTGCATAGGACAAGTGTACTATTCACATGTACACTGTTTGAAAAGCACGCCTATATGCGGGACTAGGGCTCAAAGAGTTAAGGCGTAAAAAGGTGTATTCATGGGGGGAAAAAAGTAAATGTACTTGCTGAGATTATCTAACGCACAGAACAAAGAAAAGTGTGCAAACCTTGTTGGGTCCAACTTTGGCTGAGGCCGTCGTATAACCTTTTTGGCTGCCCCTTTTGACAGATCTTTCAACCTCTGTAGCACCTCAGCGTTGTCTATAAACAATTAAGGCATGTCCATTAATTCACATAGAACAACCCAGTTTGAATTTTCCAAGATAGTCACGCCATCATAATGAGTCATTATAAGGTATTATAAATCAATGTGGCTAAATAACTAGCCAGATACAGTCGAACTTCGTTATCTCAAACTCGTTTAATTCAAACTATCCGATAGTTCAACATATGAGCGGCATTATTTCATGCTCTGTTAAGTCTAACATACCTGTATTTCAAAGTTAAAACGTGGCTTAGCCACATTTTCACTTTGAAATACAGGTATGTTCAACAAATTCGAAGTTCGACTGTAAGTGAAAAACTTAAACCTGGCCATCTCTTGTGACATTTACCAGGCCATTTCTTGTGACATTAAAGAACTCATCAAAAGTTAAGTGAAAATATTTGAAGACTGACAATAACCATAGCATGGGGACTAACCCTCATCATTTTCCTGACTCTGTGTTGCCTCTGGCAGGTCTGGAAGAGTGCCAACAGCTCCAATATCATCATCATCTCGGCCATCCTCATCAAATATCTCTCCCATATCAAGATCTGTGGACTCCATGGATCACTGGCAATATATAATATAACGAGATAAGTAACAGTAAAACCTCTCTATTACAGCTTCAAAATTGTGTTAATTATTAGGTGTTCAGGTGCTCTAGATACCACTAAGCCATGCAGTCTACTACAGGTCATTCGGTCTACTTTGGAAATTAAGAATTGTAAGATGACTGTAAGAGTGGTGACAACGCATACACCGTTTCATGTTTGGTATTATATGTTGGCAGCAACATAGCCGGAAAAAATGTGTTTTTGTGAGGCTTCCGGAAATGTAGGAATGGTCCGTTTTATGAGAATCAAGGATATAGCTCAGTAGTAGAGCGTCCACTTGCAGTCCGGGAGGTTGCGGGTTCAATCCCTGGCCGGGTCGAACTAAAGACTTGAAAATTGGATGTAATGGCTTCCATCCTTGGCACTCAGGATTTCGTGTTAGCATTATGACGTGTTCGTCGGTGTCACTGTCAGCATAAAGTGACAGGCCAGGTACAGTCCTACTGGTGCACCTAAAAAGTATACCTTCTAACAATGATTTATATATTAACTATCTATGGTATACATGGTGTCTGCTTCTCACAATCATCAGTATTGATGGAGAGAAATAATAAATAGAAATAGAAAGTGGCTGTAGAGGTGGGATCGATAGACTGCCCCGTTAGCTCAGTCGGTAGAGCGCCGGTCTAGAGGTGGTCGTGGGTTCGAGTCCCACCTCGGGACGGGCAGACATTTTTCCCCCATTCACTTTAATGGTGTCAGAAGTAGAATGACGGCCCAGGCAGCGGGAGTCATTCGCCATTCGGTCTTCGTGAGAGCTTTTAAAGCTCTGAAAAATGAAGGGCGATGAGTGTAGTGGTTGTAGAGGTGTGATCGATTAGCTCAATCGTTAAAGCACTGGACTAGTGTTGAGGTGGTCGTGGTTTCGAGTCCAACCTCGAGCGGACATTTCCCCTGAACATTCACTTTAAATAACAGCCCGGTAGTTCAGTGAGGGTAGCGCTGGACAGGCAGGTCGTTGATTCGTGCCCAACCTCGGCTGGACATAAACAACAGACACTTTATGCATCCCGTAACTGAGAGGAGAGGTCGGGGCATAAAAGGTCTAAAACAACTTACGAATGTTTAAAACGGGGATTTGCCTACAGTATTTTGCCCTTAGATATATTATCGACAGTTCTTGAAATCCGCGGGAATATGTCTTACCGGTGCTTTGTTTTGGTGTGGCTATTAAACCATACGGTGTAAAAATTTATCGCCCCAAAATTGGCTATTAATACGGATTCCGGGTCGTTTCGCGCCCAAGCCGTTTCCTCCCTGGTCGTTTCCACCCTGGTCGTTTCGCTCCCAAATGAGACCGAGTCGTTTCGCCCCCTAAGGGCTAGTCGTTTCGCCCCCAATTTTATAAACTTACTAAATATATGTATGTTATCCCATAAACTTAAGTTTTAAGTTTCATGTAATAAAAATTAATAGAAAATCAATTTTTCTTTGTCCCATTTTGTATTTGTAAAACAATAAAAGTGTGAAAAATATAATGTATTGTGTTATTTGTTCTTAATATTTCTAATACTTTTGTAAACTTATTTCATATTTGAAATTTGTAATCATATTTATTAAAGAATAGCTACAAACAATTTAATAATAATTACATTGTTATTGTTTGATTGTATTAACTGTTTAAACATAACATGATTGCCATAGTAACACATAATTATTTTAACACTTGAATGTGTTAATATGACGACAATTTGTTATCTTTCACTCACGTAAGTGTCAAATAATTCGCGAACGTGCGAGGGCATAAAGAATGTCCACGGTACCATCAAACAGGTGTTAATTTGCTTTGTTTATTGCACCTTGTTTGTTGCTTTTTTTCACGAACTTTGATGTTTAATGAGGGATTATAATTAAGAAAACCAAACCCGTCATTTAAAATTGAAACAACCGATTTGAATAGAAATATATTTTGATAGGTTTTAAGGTAATTACAGGTTGTCATTAAATATTATTGAACGATGATTCAATGAAAATTAGAGTAAATCGCGTTTGATTGTTTTTTTTTAGATAATTATATTGTATATGCAATTTTACTGAAGACGGAAAAAAAAGATACTAATAAAAGGTGGTTTTCAAGATGTTCTCATTATATCGCTCTAAATTGTTGATAGGCTATAATTTATGTGCGTGAGTGAAAAAAGTTCTAAGACAGGATTTGTGAATAGTGATTTAAAATACGGTTGTGTCTTTAAAATAATATTGGATTGAGGAATAATTAAGTAAGATAGTGGCATATGCTGTGGTTCACTTTGTTTTTTTTTGTGTTCACAATGAGTGACATTTGCATAGCATGCGAGCAAGTGGTACGTAAACTACAAGAAGCAATAACATGTGACGGTTTTGGTCGATGGCACGTGCAATTCAGGTTATTAGTCCTTTTATTATTTATTATTTAAAAAAAACATGTTACCACATTCACTGCCATGATAATGTATTAACCATTACACCAATGTATCCCGAATATATTGGTTAATTGCAAAAAGCTTCGATACTGATCAGTTGCAGAATATAATTCGGCGTATGATCAGGGTCAAAACTGTTTGACATTTTTTGAATTTAATCTATTTATATATAAAATAACATTGAAATACAGACGATCCACTTTTTGACAGGTTGATGGCATGCCCGAGAATGGATTATAGAAATTGTAAACCTTTATATCGTTGCTCATTAAGCACGTGCATTGACGACTTTTCAATGTCTTGAATTTGTTAGTTTGGTCATCTTAAATATAGATATATTTCGATTTCACTGTAGCCATGTAGCCTAAGATTTAAGAATGAGAATTAAACTATTTTTTAAAAATGTTGAATATGTAATATTGCCGTGCACGTAAAACACGTGCATTATTACCATGGTTGTAACTATTATATTATTAACCTGCAGATTTAATCTTTATGTATTAACTTTCACTGATTATCTCGAATACATTTATGTCGAACGTTGAAAAGGTAATAAAAAAAATGGCATCTATTTTACGTTTATATATAAATACTTAGAGTGCCAAAAAAATTCCTACCTTTTTATATGAGTTTCTCGTTAAGTTGAGACATACAAACAGTAACATACATACAGTAGCATGATCAATATCCCGTCTTACAGTACTTGCTAACATCAAATTTCTATCTGAACACCATTCGATTAAAATAACCAATAAATGTACGTTAATTTTTAACAGAGATATACTGTAATTACATATTTGATATTGGGTGCGAAACGACCAGGGGCGAAACGACTAGGGTGGAAACGGCTTGGGCGCGAAACATCCAAGGTGCGAAATTGTTTGGGCGCGAAACGTCTTGTCACCATTAATACGTACATGTGAGATCTTAGAGACTGAAAACCAAATTATATTATATATATTGTATATTGGAAAAAGAAAAGAAAACACTAAAATAAAAACAAATTTGTAGCATAATCGTGCAGCTGGTATTAAAAAGATATCATTAATCTAAAAAATATCCTAAAGATAAGTTGCCAATTCTTAGGTATTTTGATATTTTCCTGTGCATGCTTTCTTACACTGTCTACTATACGGAGTAAATTTAACCCATTTTGCATAGTTTGCGCATGCAGAGGCAGACTGTATGTCAACACGAATCATTCGTGATGTCAAGTCTAAGGTTCGAATACCACAAAGTTTTTTGGGTTTTTTTTTTAAATGCATTTTTTCAAACAGAATTTCTTATCCTAAACTAATATATACGTGGTTATAATTATTTATAAGCGTTTGAAATATATTTACATTTTTTTCTTCCAACACAATTTGTTTTTCAGTCTCTTTATGGTCCACATTGTCGTACACTGCACTGGACACGTCTGAGGAATTGAAAATCATTGCCTACTCAAAGTTACCATGTACATTCAGGGGCGTAGCTTGGAAGAAATGTATGTGTAGGCCTAATATGAGGAGGGTCAGTACATATATCTAGCAATTATCTAAATTATATGCGAATGATTTAAGGAAAAACAAGTTTCCTGCATTTCTACCAACATCGATGTCCATGGTCATTTGCACATGAATCAGTGCAAGTGCAGACAGAAAGACATTCGCAGGGCCGTAGAAAGCAACATGCGATGTGTGGGTGGGTACACAGGTCAGGGGTGGAGCTAGAAGGATTGGTGTGCGCATTCTTACTAGGGGGTTAGGGACATGCTCCCCGGGATTTGTTTTTATTCCTAGATGGTCTCTGGCGCGTTCTAAGGGAGTTCCCCGCATTTCAAACAGGTATCATATAAACATATATCTCTATAATTATGTAAAAATAATCAACTCAAAATAACATAATTATTTGACCTAGAATAATACGTTTTTCGACAAGTTGCCTTTTCCAGCCATTCATCTGTAATCCCCACCCATATCCAGCAGGATTCGTAAATTTCTCTTATTAGGGTGTTTGTGGATTTGGGTTTTTAGGGGGGGGGGGGGGGTCCGGGGGCATGCTCCCCCGGAACTTTTCTATTCCTAGATGGTCTCTGGTGCGTTCTGGGGGCGGTTCGTGCATTAAAAAATTGTATAATACATCTATGTAAAAATTCGATTCAAAATAACAAATTATTTAATTTAGAATAATATTTTTCGATGATATGTATTCCAGCAGTTAATTTCTAACCCCTACTATATACCCACTCTAATTAGTGTACGCACTCATAATAGGGGGCTTGGTCCGGGGGAATGCCTTCCTGTGAACATTTTTATTCCTACATGGTCTCTGGTGCGCTTTGAGGGCGTTTCAGGCATTCAAACCAGGTAAAATACTTACATTTTAAGATCAATGTCGTTTTACTAATTATTGGGGGAGCAGGTACATGTATTCGTTTCATGGAACCGAATAACCATATGGTAGCAAACACGCAGCGGTACAAGTCCTTGTTCGGTTGTTTTTTGTTTTTGATTTTGCATTCTTACTAGATATGATCGGCCCTTGGCTGAAGTTCTTACCTAAGTTGTGTGTTTCACTGGGCATTGTACAGTGTTCAGTTGCTTCACACTAACACAATAGGTAAGAAATGAAACCAATGGGGCCAATAGAAAAAAGTTGTTATCCTTTTGAGCAGAGGGAACCGATCTCAAATCATCTTTAGAGATTATGCGAGATGAAGCACCCTTAAAGTTTTACTTTGTCAGAATGGAGTTGCTCATGGGAAGCTATGTTCAGCTCTGTTACTTGCCTGGTTTAGTGGAGTGCGCCAATATGGTTCATCTCATTCAATAGCAGCTCTATACCCTTTATTGGGTATTTAAAATCCTCTAAATACGGAGCATTGTTGCCTATATGGCGAGGTAATTGAAAACAGCTATGCACGTAATCCTCCAGCTTGACAGACAATACTGTCTGTACCAAGCTGTCCTGTGAGTGTTAAGCACAGGTACGCCAACAACAACAACTATATATGATATTTATAATTATGTTTCAATTTCGCTACAGTACTTCAATTACATCGCATTTTACTCAACTGAATTATAAAGAAGCACATGTCAGATACTGGGAATATCCGACTAACCGTTTGGGGGACGGGTACTGGGACTGAAGACATGATGGTCAGGATCCTTGTAACAACTTCTTGGTATCCTCATCGATAGAGGGTACTATAAGATATTCGACGTCGGAATAATTCAGAACATTTTCAGAAATGATCAATTATGTTTACATGTTATAATAAAGTGTTTTCCGGAATGTTTTTCAACCGAGTCTGTGTAAAATGCAATCGTAGCGTTCAACCTCTGAATTCGTCGAGATAGGCATTGTAGTCGAGATTCTGACGTTCGAGATTCTGGTGCTCGACTGTAGTTTGTTTCATGAAACTCAATGAATGAAGTTTGGTATTGAGAACGGTAGAATAATGCAGGATGTATTATTAAGCTGAAATGTGTATTACAAACTTATTTTTGAATGAATTATTGAAAAAATGATCGATTTATTGACGAAAATCGTGTAAGTTACTAAAAATAGATGCAACTATATTTTATGTATACACGTAAATATAATATTTTGCACGCGTAAATTGCTACCTTAGGATCTTAAATGGCTATTTGAAATTAATTATAGTTATAAGATTTAAAAAAAAAAAAATTACGGCGAAATATGTGAACAGTTGTTACGCATACAACTTATAATGCGAGTTGACCCTTAGAATGCAGGTTATAGAGCGTGAATGTTGGTGTGAATGATAGAATAAGTAGCAAACCGATCCATGTTAGACGCCGAGTTCCTCGGTCGCTGGTCTGGATCTAATCTGTCTGCATAAGCCTAACAGTCGTGAAGTAAGTCTGCAGTAATTCTATTAACCCTTATCCTGCGGTGATGTCGTCTGCTTCAAAATTGTCGTCTGCAAAATTTATTTAATCTAGATTTATACATTTTTAAAGTAAAGAAACCTAAAGACGAGCGTCAAACAGTTTGGATCCAGATCAGACGCCGCGTTACGCGGCGTCTGATCTGGATCCAAACTGTTTGCAAAAATCAGTAAAGTCGCGACCAGCCGGCAAAGGGTTAAAAGATTATTTACATATGAATCAAGCAAGATTTAAATATGAGAATGACTTTTTAATTTAATAAGTATACGCGTGTTAACCCATTTAACCCTATTGTCTACTAAAGTGGACAATGTCAAACAGTGTAGACCCTGGTGAGACGTCGCGTTACACGGTGTCTCATCATGGTCTGCACTGTTTGCTATATAATCTTGAATATTTTTCAGTAAAGACAAACAACGCAGTCATGTCTTTAATGAAACAAGTGACCTTTGTATAGGTGAAATGAAAACTGCTAGCGAGTATACAGTAGATCTATAAAAGGGTTAATATCAATTGGACGTGAGATTAATCTTCTTTTTTTTCTTCTTTTTTTTTTTAAAATAAACTGATAAATATTCTAGTAATCCACTTTATTGTTTCATCAAAATTCTATACATAAAACAAAACAATGTTACACGTAAGCACATATAATGCATTTAATCTTTTCAATTAACCCATTACCCCGCGGCGCATACACATGGTGTCTGCTTTAGAAGATAGTTTAAAAGATATTGCTATTGCGTGTATAAATAGCGAAATGAATGTCGAACATCCAAACAGTTAGATTTTCTCGGCGTCCGGGTATTGTCCAGGTTGCCTGTAACTTTTATTGCTAAAACATTTTACAGTGAGGTTACAAGGGATAATATACATGTATATTATAACTACATGTATATTATATTTGAGACAATATACATCTATGTTATTGTTGGCTTCTTATGTTTGATGCGAAGTAAATGTACTTAGCGATATTGGATACACAAAGGTAACAATATATACAATTATACAATATATTACAGTTTGTAACCTGATCAGATGCCGAGTTACACAATGGCACAATGATGACATACACATTTTATTCAATGGGGGTTAATTTATTCCTTAAAGTAAAATTTCATGTAAACTCTAAAGTTAAAATAATAAGGAATGTAATCATTCAATTTCATCGCGTGTGCATTTTAAATAAAAATATACAATTTTAACTCTGAAATTTAACTCCTTTTCTCCTTTAATTCAAGTATATTTTGGTAAATTATCATCAAATTATATTAATGTTTCCTTATTTATGATTTAAATTGATTCTCCGCTTTTAATTACTACAGATTCATTAAGTTTTCACTATTTTAAATATTTGGTAGCAAAACGTCCGGGTAGCGAAACGACTTCAGGTTGGGTAGCGAAACGACTGTAGCAAAACGTCCGGGGTAGCGAAACATCTGGTAACCGATAATCATATAAACATCTAATATATTATCCCTGATTGGTGCAAGAATCTCCGATCAGCAGGATAAGGTTTAAATCATTGTTTTGCACTTCTGCAGATGATAGCTTCTATAAGTAGTCATGCTATATTTTACATAGTTGTTTGTAGAATACAGTCTCTGTACTGCAATCAAAATCTATCAACACCATCAGCTGAGGACCATGCATCATAGAATGTTTCGCCCCTTTAATCCAGAACCCTCTAGCATGGTGGGGCTACAGTGGGGCCACCCACTGCACGTTGATAGCTAGCTCCAGCTTTGGTTGTTTCTTCGGAGCCAACTATGTACAGCTTGATGCTTTCTCAGCCACTGCTCATAGCCTGGATTGCTTGCTTCCTTCCTCTTCCAACAATCCCTAAGGCTGTCAGCATCTTCCACACGGAGTTTGCAGGGAAGCCCCTACTTCCAACTTCCACTGGGGAAGTTGGGAAATATTTGCTCCTCTTTTTATCACAGGCCTCACTACACCTCTCTTCCCAAGCGACAGTGAATTCTATGGCAATACTTTTCTTGTTGTTGGGACTTGGGACTACACCTGACTCCGAGGTTATAAAGCTTTTGACTTGAGTCTAAATTTAACTCGTTCCCAAGCATTTGATTGGTCAGATTTGAGCCAAGGCTCAAATCTGACCGATCAAATGCTTGGGAACACACTCAGGCTCAACTGAAACGCTTTATAACATCGGAGTCATGTCTGAGGTTGGTGTGGACAACTTATGGGAAGTGAAGTTGTTTCTCTAGGCCCGCCCTCATTTCCCATGATGGAGCTGATCTTATACTGAGATATGCTTTGAATTGTTCTTCTTTCACAAAAGCGATAAAGCCTGGATTAGCGGCCACCTTCTTATTTTTTCTTTCCTCGTCAAGGCTGATGGCTTGCAGACGTAACGCACGGTCGTGTCGCCATTTGTATCTTCCTTGGGAAAGGGCATGAAACGTCACTTTCAATAAAAAACATTTTTTTAGTTGAAGTTTTGATATGGAGTACAGCCAGTACACACATCAACATTATCCTGACACATAATTTGCATCTTGTGACAAGGCGCTAGCGTGTATAATAATCAGTTTTAATTACCTTTAAAATAGTGATAAGTCTAGTTAACTCTGGGAAGTCTGGAAACTTTGTACTCTGGCGAGCGCCTTAGAGTCCTTGGGCTCTTGTTGGTTTTTTCAATCCAATGTATTACAATACTTTGAAAACCTCCATTTCATACATTTTTCACAGCCACCTATACAGCGCGCATTATACTTTCATCACACACTCCACTGAATATATTTTGTAAACATATCTTGATCTTGTTGGATCTGTAACCATTCCGAAACATCATTAATAAGACTACCTCAGACCCTGTCACATAGATCACCGCATGCCGTCAACATTAGCCACGGGCCATAACAGATGACAGACTGGCACAAAACCAAACACCGAAATGGTTTCTTCCTTTGATACTATACTTCACATTCTATCTCTATCTCTCTCCTCTCTGTTTCTCTCTCTCTCTCCTACTCTCTCTCTCTCTTCCGTGTGTTTGTGTCCCTTTCTGTCTGTCTCTATAAATATGTCACTGTGTCTGTTTCAGGACTGCCATTTCTCCGGTTTTTTTTCGAAATATTCGGATTTTTATTCCAACAAACTTAAAACAGGCTGAAAGTAAAGCAGAATGCGCATTTTACTTTACTTTCAACCTGATTTAAGCATCACGTGTCTTAAAAACTAGAAACAGACTATGGGTTAAAGGAATAATCTGGAAATCGGGCTTGAAAAATTGAAAAATTTGAAATCTTAGGATTTTTTTATCAACTTATGGCAGGCCTGCTGTTTGCCTGTATGTCTACCACTGTTTCTCTCTCTTTTCTCTTGTGTCTGGTGACAACTCTGGTCTCTGTCTATGTATGTATATGTCTCTCTTTGTTTCTATCTGTCTATCTGTCTCCCTCCCTTAGCAGAAATATTAACACGTGTTTTATTTATTTATTCATTTATTTATTTATTGACATTTAAGGTCGACTGCATCTATACAACACATGCAACAAAGTTAAATATATCACAGCAATAAATAAGAAATTTAGTTAAAATATAGAATAGTGTCTAAAAGAAAGCTAATAAGAATAAAATCTTGCATACTTTTGTTAAAACTGATAACTCATTAGAATCACGTGTGCTGATTAAGTAAATTACATGCAGGGGGGCCTATGGATAACCCATTAAGCTTAAGGCTTATTTCCAATGGGGTTCAACTTATCTAGACTATAGTAACAGGAATAATTTTAAAAGAATAAACTATAAACTACTAAAAAGAAACTAATTAATCCTAAGGTTCAAAACGGGATTATTAAAAGTATGCATTTATTTACTGCATCATATCACAGATATAAATCATTGAGGATTAAGCAAATTATCACAGATACATGTATCACATTCAGATTACCCTTCACAGTGCTGACTTTTGAAATGGACTCTTCCATTTTTTTTAACAATTTCAACTTTACATAAAGGTTGTATTCCCGAATATTTCAAATATTGACAAACAGTGGTGACTCATTTCAAATGGTTCATTCACTGTCCATCTGAAATGGGTCTACACTGTTTGTAAAAGATGTATTTAAACTGTGTCCAGCACTGAGAGTGTTGAGAGTGCTTTTAACCCTTTCCCTCAAAGAAGCGCCTTTTAGCGCATTCAGTCTATTCCTCCACTGTAGAAAATAGTTCCAATCTAAACAGCCATGCATATGTAGCAGAATAAATATTTTCTTTATTCTAACAGGTGGTAGCTTAAAGCAGGCTGAAAGTAAAGCAGAATGCACCCTTAGGTGCATTCTGCTTTACTTTCAACCTGCTTTAAGTAGTCACCTATATCATGGAGAATTTTGTCCTTTCTCCATGCCTATATTTCCAAAATTAAAAAACAGGCTATGGGGTTAAAGAAAGTTTTTTATTCTCTTTCAATGCACCCACTGTCACCAGTGTCGAGTAGTAAGTTTGTTAGCGTAAAACTCCACCAAACTGTACAGACTATACACTCATGTATAATACAGTATTCATTGCCGAAAAAAAACCTCAAATCAAAAATCAAAATCGACTGAATTATTCTTTGATGATACTGGTTCCCACGATATAGTGACTATTATGAACATTTGAGCCTGGCAGCCGTTCACGTAGCCTCGTCTGTTTCTGCTCGAGATTTATTCATAGCCACAATGGAGGACGAAGGAAAGCATGTTAAGAAAAAAAGTAATAAACTTACTGAAATGTCTTTGGAAACATCACATTTTGTGAAAACAGATGTTTTACAGATACATTAGTTGATATCTTATAGTTCACATTACAGTACACGAGATAAGAATAGATCTGACCGGTTTATCAATTTATTTATAGATGTGGGTTGTTGATTTTTTTTTAATTTTTTTTTATTTATTTTGCATCGATTATGAAACAGGCTATATTTAATAAAGATACACTAATCACTCTCTATGGCTAAAATGTATGTTTCTGTTTCTCTGACTACTCATATTTGTTGGTTTTAAAGCTCACTTTCAAGCTTGTGTTTACCAAAACCAGGTTGTTGCTGCTAAGGCTTAAAATCCCCCATTTATAAGCTTTTTCTGGTGCGTCATCCCATTGTCTCAGGATTGGGACCTCCAAAACCATGTTGTCAAACTGACTTTATATATACTGGTGTTTTCGATCCCTTAAGCTCTATTTTTGTGCATACGCACACCTACTGTAACAGTTGTTACAGTTCTAAGTTGTTGTTAATGGATCTAATTCTTAATGCTAGGTTCACACCAATAACGCTTTAAAGCGTAGGAAACCGGAGTGCCCAGAGAAAACTCGCTTGTATGGCCGGGCGACCAATGTACCCTCTTTATTTCCAAAAAGAACATTTTGAGGCAGGATTTTTTTCGCGTCAAGGACTAACCTATGTCGAGGCTTCTGATTGGCTGACCTTAACTTAAGACTCATTCTGTTTTAGTTTCAGCCTGCTTAAAAGTTTAAACTACAATCTTCTAGGATATAGAAAATATTTTTATGGAACATATTCATAACTGTATTAAGTTCCATGGAGGAATAAATAATTTTAATATTAAATGCGTTAAAATGGGTATCTATGGCAAACATTTCTAAGGGTTAATATGTTCTAAGTTAAACAAACTTTCCAAAATTCCATTATATAAATAGAAAATGGTGGATATATTACCTTTGATAGTAGGGCTGCAACGGTTCAGGTACTTCACGGTTTGGTTTCGAGTAGGACCCTTTCGGTTTTCGAGTATTCGGTTCGGGTATTAGGATAAAAATAACTTGATAAAACAACCTTAAATAATTTTCATATACTGGCACATATCCATGCAGACAGTACACTATTTTTCGAAGACCCTATCACTGTAATCCCTTTATTTTATGTACGAGAAAGATGTGAATTTCTTTCTACCATTTTAGGACAGATTTTTGCGATGCTGTGGTTCATCCCGACATTTTATTCACTGAAGTTTCGTAACTTGGTTTGGGCACACTGTTAGCCTATTATTATTTTTATTTACATTCTGGCCTGTCTTCCTTAAATCAATAAATGCCTCACCAGCCTACCGTTTATATGAGCTAGAAGAACTAGTCAGCTGGGAAAGGTTGTTGATATTTGAGTTTGAATTTAATTGACGGTAACATCGCCATTTGCAGTTTTCGGTCGCTAGGTAATAGACTGTTTACCGTTTTTTTTATGCTGATTCGACGTTGGTTCCTTTGAAGCCGGGCTATCAATTGTGCGCATGTGTTAAGTGCTGGGTTTCCCGGAATTATAAATAGTCGATATATGAAACGAATGAGACGGACGAGAGGCGAGTTATTTAAATTACAGCAAGATAAAAAGGTTAGAATCTGACATTTTTGAACGTCTGACCATCAAAATATACACGAAGACTGCGCGCTGATTAGTAAAGTAGCGGTCTAGTATAATTTACCATACATCGACGCACCGAACCGAACATTTGAGGTGCCGACTCGAACCGAGACAAACAAACCGAAAATAACCGAAATTCAGTGAACCGTTGCAGTCCTATTTGATAATAAATGTACATGTGTACATGTAAGTAACTAAAACAAATGAAAAGAACTTTATTCGTGGCTATCCTTAAAGCCAGAATACCACCCAAATTTATGTTTAAATCGCGCAATTTCTTATATAAGAACATTTTCAATGTATTAAAACTAAGCGAAATCCGTTGTCAGGTGCCTGAAACATGCCTCCCTTTCTTTAAGAACCATACATAAATGTGCCGATTTCTTATCGAGATGGTTGGAAAAATAAGCTTTTTGTTTACATAAGTTGATAACAAATCTTCGTGTCGGCTTCCGAGAATTTCCGCAAGGTTGAATAATAGTCACGAGATCGATCCGATTTTCCCGACTAAAACACAATTTACTTCGTGAGTTTCGTAACTTGGTTTGGGAAAGCTTTCAGCCTGTGTTCGGCTGTTCTTCCTTAAATGTCTGGTCAGCCTTCCGTTTATAAACGCTAGAAGGAGGTGTCGACTGGAAAACGTTGATATTTGAGTTCGCCATTCGCAGTTTGTGGTCGGCACTAGCTAATAGACTGGTTCCCCTTTTTCTGATGATGATTTTGCGTTGGTACGTATGAAGCCGGGCTATCAATCATGCGTTAAGTGCTGGGTTTCCCGAAGTTATAAATAGCCGAGATACGAAAAGAACAGAATGGGCGAAAGGCGACAATTATTTAAAAGAATGGTTAGACACTGTGTTCGTGTTTACCAATTTAACCTTACATTTTGGAATGTCTGAACATCAAAATATACACTCGCAATTTTTTTCAAGTGCTGAATATTTCAGCTCGCATTTTCAAAATTCCACTCGCATTTTGCGAGTTCGCAAGAACGAAGTTCGAGCCCTGAACAGTGGAGAAAACGTTATTCTTTCCCATTTAAACTCAAACTAAACGCAAACGCATCGCAATACTACTCATAAATGGACAACCTTTAGACAATTCTGACCATTCATGTTAGTCTTGAGCCGCAAACAGTTTGATGCCTGATCAGACGCCGGGTTACCCTGCGTCTGATCTGATCCAAACTGTTTGCAATTGAAATCATGGTTTTAGCGTTAACATGTTTATTGGGAAAGAATAACATTTTCTCCACTGTAAGCAAGGTAACATCGACTACATCATCGTACACTTTCCTACTTGAGATAAGTATGGTTGCCGTGCAGCACGAGACCGCTGCGCTAACTTTACTGATATTTTATTCTTTCCCAATAAACACATTTGTATACAAAACTATTACTTCCATTGCAAACAGATTGGAGCCAGGTCAGACGCCGGGTAACCCGGCGTTTGATCAGGATCCAACCTATTTGCTACTCAGATTAAAAAATAATACATGTAGTTAAAACTTCTAAAAGTAAATTTCACAGTTTAGTGCATTGCGTTTGCGTTTAAACGGGAAAGAAAAATGTATTCTCTACTGTATACTGCACACAATAAATACAGCTATCAATGTTTCTTGCTGGATGTAGGGAATACTCATCCCTTTTAAAGTTTTCGAATGTTCCAGTCTAAAAATAACTGTCAAGTCAGAAGAAAACACTTATAATGAGCTATGAAAACATCTTTACCGGGCGCAAGCCGAACGAACTCGGAAAATCTCCGTCGTTGATCGGATGTCAACAAACCGATTTAAAAGTCGACTTTTTCCACCAAATTCATGTGTTTGTTAGATTTATTGTCTCCATAATCATCGCGGATTACTTCTTTTTATATGTTTAGATTACGTATGTGCCTGAATTTTCAGGTTTAAAAATGCGCTATTTTGGCTTACATACTGCCTTTAATAACCCTTTACCCCATAGCCTGTTTCTAGTTTTGAAGTTAGGTGACCTCTTAAAGCAGGTTGAAAGTAAAGCAGAATGCACCATTAGGCACATTCTGCTTTACTTTCAGCCTGCTTTAAGCTACCACCTGCTAGGATAAAGGAAATGTTTTTTTCTGGTGCATATTCATGGCTGTATAAACTATTTTCTTCAGTGGAGGAATAAATTAATTTAAGGCATAAAAAGGTGTACTTATGGATTAATGTGGTGAAAGTTAAGCCTGATTTCTAATCTATCTTTACCCATTACCCCATAGCTTGTATCTAGTTTTGTAAATAGATTAAAAAGATCTTGACAAGTTGGAAAGTGTACAACGACGAGCTGCAAGATTTGTCACCAATGACTACAGTCGCACAAGTAGTGTCACTGAAATGATGAGGCAACTGAAATGGCAGCCTCTATCAGAAAGAAGGAGATATCAACGCCTGGCATTCTTCTTTAGAATCATTAACAACCTGGTGGCCGTCCCCGCGGATTCTATGCATATAGCAATAAATAAAAGAAATCAAAGGACATCACATAAACAAGCGGTGAAAATTGTATCATGCCGTACAGACACTTATAAAATTTCTTTCATACCTAAAACTATCGGTGATTGGAACTCGTTACCAGAAAACATAATGAAAGTGAAACCATTGAAATATTCAAATCAGCTCTCCAGAACCATTACCCATGCGACTAATTAACATCTTTGCGCACACACAATTTCCTCGATAATTTTTGCTCATTAAGTGAGCTTCTTTCGAGTACCATACAGATACAGATCACTTAAAGCAGTTTGAAAGTACAACAGAGTGTGCCTTCAGGCACATTCTGCTTTACTTTTAGCCTGCTTTTAGCTTTTATGGATTGGGAGATAGAAATTATTTCTTATGATATAATATCATGACTGTATAAAAGGAACTATTTTCTCTAGTGGAGGGATAAATTTAAGGCGTTAAAATGTGTATGTATGGGGTAATGGGTTAATATTTAGATAACATTTGGCATTTTTTTCCAGAGCTATATGCAAAGGCTAAAGTGAACACAGATGATTTACCTACAGCCCCTGATGGCTGGAAGGATCCTGGCATTACTCCAGAGGAGAATAGACATGGTGTCCTGGCAGAGAGCTCCTTTGCAACACTCTTTCCAAAGCACAGAGAAAAGTATCTTAAAGAATGCTGGCCTCTGGTGAAGAAAAGACTGTCAGACTTTGTAAGTAAGAATCCATTTGTCAGGAATTCAGGTACTTTGGGGGTATTTCAAAAATTAAGATCTTTATGTCTGCATTAAACCCTATGGTGTGACTGCTCGTTAGAGTCTCTTCGAGACGATTCTAATGAGTAGTTACACCATAGGGTTTGGTGCTGACACCAAGGAGAAATGTTGGATTTGTTAAGATTACTCCCTCTGATCTGGAGCCCGGATTAATCAATATTAGATTTGTATATTTTGATAAGTTGAATTGAAGTGCTGTATTAACCCATTTACGTCTGAACTCCCCGTATGTTCTTACTTGAAGATTTCATTATAGATATACAAAGATGATCTAAAAACACTGCAGTGTTTGAACATAAAGAAGATCAGTTCACTATAGTGACATATAGCAAACAGTAAAGGCCCTGATAACTTTTGTTGACACTAGGCAATAGGGTTTATTAATTGTTTCATTGAAGATACACATGTGTTGGTTACTTGAATTATGCAGCTTCAGAACTATGGTCTGTGTGTTGCGAACATATAAATTCTAATGTAAAAAAAAACAAAAACTTTATGCTCTACCATCTGGTTACATTCTTTTTCTCTCGTTTGCCCCATTGTAAATTGATGCTGTGCATATTATTCATTTACGAAAGTACCACTGGTTAAGTTTGTGGATTTAGGTCAGTTACCGACTACACACTGCAACCAGGGTTACCTGAATTCATGTGCCTTAATGATTGAGTACAGCATATTGCATTATGGTTATGGCTTGGCCTCTGTGACATTCTAATTTAGAGGGGTTTATTGAAGAAATAAGGAAGCAAGTAAGTACAGTAAAACTTCTCTGTTACGACCATGAAATTGTATTAATTATTGGGTGTTTTAGGCAGGTGAGTGCTTAAAGCAAGGTGAAAGTGAAACAGAAAGCTCCTTTAGGAGCTTTCTGTTTCACTGTCACCTTGCTTTCAGCTGTCACCTGTTTTTTATACAATCAATTAGTCTTTGCTTTAGTGGTCGTAATAGAGGGGTTTAACTGTACTTGAAATTGGAACTAAGTTTTACTTATAATAATATTGTTTTGTTGTAGAGTATAAAGGCAGAGCTTGATCTGGTGGAAGGATCAATGACAGTAGCTACAACAAGGAAGACATGGGACCCATATATGATCTTAAAGGCTAGAGACTTGATAAAACTATTAGCAAGAAGTGTGCCCTATGAACAGGTAGGTGAGCCAGAGCTCCAAATAAGGGGAGTATTTCTAAAAATAAAATCTTTATTTCTGCATTAAACCCTATGGTGTCACTACTCATTAGAATCGTCTCTTTGAGACGATTCTAATGAGTACTGACACCATAGGATTTGGTGCTAGAATAAGCGAGAAAATGTTGAATTTGTTCAGTTTACTACCTCTTATCTGGAGCCCTGTGAGCCGATCAAACACACCACATCTTACACATGTTGTCATGGGAGATAAACCTTTATTTAACTTATTCACCCAGGAAACTTTAGATGGAAAATGCCAATTTCCAATTAAGTCTGGTCCATTTGGTCGATTTTAAAGTTGTTGTCTTAAGTATTTTGCAAAATAATAAACAGTGTTGACCCTGATCAGAAGGCTCCTTCGGGAACCCTCTGGTCAGGATCTACAGTGTTTGCATAGGACAACTATACTCTTTACAGGTACCCTGTTTGTAAATCATGGTTTTCTCCAGGCCATTTAAGCGCTGGGCCAACATTTCCCCATTGCCTTAAATCTCATCTGCGCTTAAAATCAGAGACCAAGTGCCTTAAAAAATACAAATAGTAAAAAAATCCCTTGTCAAAAAGAAATTTAAATATTAAGATAAAAGTTTTAGCAGGCTGTTTATCTCTAGTATACCATTGAAATAACGCTTTATAGTCACTCTCGGGAGCACCAGGGAACACAATTTATAGTTTTATACATTAACTTTTAAAAAAAATTGACACGCCGAGAACTCCACAAAACCCTATGATGTGACTACTCATTAGAATCGCCGCCATTGAGTCTAATGAGTATTGACAACATAGTTAACATTAGTACTATAGTAGTTAACCCATTACCCCATAGCTTGTTTTTAGTATTAAAGACAGATGACCACTTAAAGCAGGTTGAAAGTAAAACAGAATGTGGCTTAAGGCACATTCTGCTTTACTTTCTGTCTGCTTAAGCCACTATCTACAAGGATATAGAAACTATTTCTTATGGTACACATTCATGACTATATACAGTGGAATTATTTTCTTCAGTGGAGCAATAAATTAAAGGCGTAAAAAGGTCAATTTATGGGGTAATGGGTAAAGGTTTTCCCATTATGTTATTACATGTATCACATTATGTGTTGGCTATGTTCTGTTTAAGGCTGTTAGAATCTTGGAGGATGATAATGCATGTGATATTGTAAAGATTGGCTTGATGGTTCGGAAGAAAGAGCGCTTTGTAAAAAGGCGACAAAGACTGATAGGGCCAAATGGATCCACCTTGAAGGTAAAATCTAGTGTTCATCTTTGTAAAATATCTCAAAATTGAACTTAAAAAAGTCATTTTGAGTTTGTGAAGTAGATTGCAGTTTTATGCAGAAAGCTAATTTTGAGACTTTTCTGCATTACATTTATTCTGCATAAAACTGTCACCTGTCTTTAGAAATCTCCAGTTTGCCTTAAAGTTAATTGGGTTTCTTCACTGCAGGGAGATATCTCATACAGGAGAATTCTTGTTTTTCAAATTACGGTAGTCAAAACTTTAAAAGTATAAGATAAAAGCTTCTAGTACAAGTCAAGTATATGGGGATATGTATGTTACTTCAAACTCCTCACATTGTTACCATAAATAGCCCTAAAACTTTGACACCCTGTGTAACTGAACTCCTGTAGTTATAATGTTTGAGCAAATTGCTTTTATCACACAGTATTTTGTCTAAAAGTTGCAAACTGAATTGCAAACAGTGTAGACCCTGATCAGACTGCTCCTTCAGGAGCAGTCTGATTAAGGTTTACACTGTTTGCTCAGCCATTTTCTGTCAAAATAGTTGAGATCATTATAATTTTATATGGTAATATAATACTTATATTTAATTCACAGGCAATAGAGTTGTTGACCAACTGTTATGTGATGGTTCAGGGAAATACAGTGGCTGCCATAGGACCACACAAAGGACTAGTAGACGTAGGTTGCAGTATTGTATTTACCAGAGCTGCAGATAAGAGTGGGTTATCTGAACACTTCTAAAGTGTTCTCCTTTGGCTTTATGGCTTCACTAAACCAACTGTTATGGCTTCACTAAACCCATGTTATGACCACTCATTAGAATCACCTCTTCGAGACGATTCTAATGAGTGGTCACAACATAGGGTTTAGAGGAGAAATAAAAAAGTTAACATTTAAAATACCCACCTTATCTGCAGCTCGGTTCACTAACACTTAAAATCTTTCTCAGGACTGCTGAATATGCATGTATAAAACTTTGCCCACTATGAACGTCTATCATCTGAACTATTACATTGGCTTATAAGGACAGTTTCCTTCAAGAAAGTAAAATAAGTGAAAACTACATCGATCCTTTCTTACTGAGAAATAAATTTGCTTGTATTCAGCCTAGAATCACTGGTTTAGGACTTAATCTAGTTTTCCTGTTTTCCGTAGAAATATGTTCGCTACATCATGACAAGCGACATCTTATAAGGGAGTTGGAAAATAAAACAGAAATGTCCCAAAAGGAGATTGCTGATTTACTTTTTGAGATTGCTGTTTTACTTTTTGCCTTTTAAAACTAATGAAAACAAATCATGAAGGAAGGTCTAAAAGAGCCTGACCATCACAGTTTGCTTTGGCAAGAAATGGAAAGCACACTTTCAGAAATAAAAGAAATTTGCATTGGTTTTATGTTACATTTAGTTGTTAAGAAATTGAATTTCCAAAGAATGATCCACTGAATCACATTAATGTTGAGTTTGAGGTAACTTACTTCAAAACTGTATGATATCAATATTTACTTACGGAAAGTATACCTTCCCTATCTCAGAGTTCCAGATCAGGGGAGTTTTTCAAAATTTTAAATCTTTATTTCTGCGTTAAACCCTACTTATTAGAATGGTTTTTAAGAGATGATTCTAATGAGTAGTAACACCATAGGATTTGGTGTTGAAATGAGTGAGAAAAAAATGGATTTGTTCAGTTTACTCCCTCTTATCTGGAGCCCTGCTATCTACCTAATTAAAAATTGCTTCAAATTTAAGTCTAACTCCTGCGAGACAGTCAAGATAAGTGTTTAAACTCGCTATATGTTTACTTAACCCTTTACCCCATAGCCTGTTTCTAGTTTAAAAAAAAAAAATCACTTAAAGCAGGTTAAAAGTAAAGCAGAATGTGCCTTAAGGCACATTCTGCTTTACTTTCAGCCAGCTTTAAGCTACCATCTGCGTAGATATAAAACAAATTCTTATGGTACATGTTTATGACTGTATAAATTGGAACTATTTGCTTCAATGTATGAATAAATTAAATGCGCTAAAAGGAGCTTCTATGGGGGAAAGGGTTAACTCATTCACCCCTGAAACTTTTTGTGGACAATTCCAATTTCGAAAGTCAATTATAAACTATTTAGGGCTGATTTTAACAATATATTTCATATATTTGACAAACAGTGTAGACCCTGATCAGAGGGCTCCTCAAGGAGCCCTCTGATCAGGGTCTACACTGTTTGCATGGGAAGTGTAATCTTCACAGGTACACTGTTTGTAAATGACGAGTATACTCGTCGCTAGGGTTGAATGTGTTAATACAAAATCATAGGTGTTTTAAGTGAAAAAAACAAAAAATCAAAACTGAAAAATGTTGCAGATTTTGAAGCAAAATTAGTTTTAATTGTATTGCAGAATTAGGGTTAATATCTGTTATTTTTTTGCAGAATTAGGGTTAATATCTGTTGTTTTTTTTGCAGAATTAGGGTTAATATCTGTTTATAATGTGATTGATGATATTATTTCAGGTTAGAAAAATAGCTGAAGATACGATGAAAAACATTCATCCAATATTTAACATCAAGGTAAGAATAGTTAGAATACACAGGGTCCAGTACTGACCACTTCAATGCCAAGCTCCACATCACTCATACATGTATATACAAACAGTTTAGATCCAGATCAGATAGATCTAACTAAGAATAGTTAGAATACACAGGGTCCAGTACTGACCACTTCAATGTCAAGCTCCACATCACTCATACATGTATATACAAACAGTTTAGATCCAGATCAGATAGATCTAACTAAGAATAGTTAGAATACACAGGGTCCAGTACTGACCACTTCAATGCCAAGCTCCACATCACTCATACATGTATATACAAACAGTTTAGATCCAGATCAGATAGATCTAACTAAGAATAGTTAGAATACACAGGGTCCAGTACTGACCACTTCAATGCCAAGCTCCACATCACTCATACATGTATATACAAACAGTTTAGATCCAGATCAGATAGATCTAACTAAGAATAGTTAGAATACACAGGGTCCAGTACTGACCACTTCAATGTCAAGCTCCACATCACTCATACATGTATATACAAACAGTTTAGATCCAGATCAGATAGATCTAACTAAGAATAGTTAGAATACACAGGGTCCAGTACTGACCACTTCAATGCCAAGCTCCACATCACTCATACATGTATATACAAACAGTTTAGATCCAGATCAGATAGATCTAACTAAGAATAGTTAGAATACACAGGGTCCAGTACTGACCACTTCAATGTCAAGCTCCACAACACTCATACATGTATAGTCAAACAGTTTAGATCCAGATCAGATAGATCTAACTAAGAATAGTTAGAATACACAGGGTCCAGTACTGACCACTTCAATGTCAAGCTCCACAACACTCATACATGTATAGTCAAACAGTTTAGATCCAGATCAGATAGATCTAACTAAGAATAGTTAGAATACACAGAGTCCAGTACTGACCACTTCAATGCCAAGCTCCACATCACTCATACATGTATAGTCAAACAGTTTAGATCCAGATCAGATAGATCTAACTAAGAATAGTTAGAATACACAGAGTCCAGTACTGACCACTTCAATGTCAAGCTCCACAACACTCATACATGTATAGTCAAACAGTTTAGATCCAGATCAGATAGATCTAACTAAGAATAGTTAGAATACACAGGGTCCAGTACTGACCACTTCAATGTCAAGCTCCACAACACTCATACATGTATAGTCAAACAGTTTAGATCCAGATCAGATAGATCTAACTAAGAATAGTTAGAATACACAGGGTCCAGTACTGACCACTTCAATGTCAAGCTCCACAACACTCATACATGTATAGTCAAACAGTTTAGATCCAGATCAGATAGATCTAACTAAGAATAGTTAGAATACACAGAGTCCAGTACTGACCACTTCAATGCCAAGCTCCACAACACTCATACAGCGGCATCTGATTAGGATCCAATCTGTGTTGCACTCATTTAAATGCTTTTGAAGTCAAACTGCTTAGATTACTAACCTGTAGAAATACATTTGTACATCCACATGTGATAATTATGTTTGCAACCGGAGGTTTTATATGACTAATCAACGGGATAAAGCTTAAACAGGACCGTAACACATAACACATTCAACCATAGCGACGAGTATACTCGTCATTTACAAACAGTGTACCTGTAAAGATTACACTTGTCCCATGCAAACAGTGTAGATCCTGATCAGAGGGCTCCTGAAGGAGCCCTCTGATCAGGGTCTACACTGTTTGTCATTTAGAAATATATCTATACATGTATTATTAAAATTAACTCTAAGTAGTCAAAAATTTCCATTAAAAGTTTCCGGGGTGAATGAGTTAATGACTTTCAGACTGAAATCATTCTCTTGTAAAATAACTTTTTACAGATGATAATGATAAAGCGGGAGCTAATGAGAAACCCAGAATTAAAAAATGAAAATTGGACAAGATTTCTACCCAAATACAAATCTAAGAACATCAGCAAAAGAAAGAAGCCTCGCAAAGTACGGACTAAGCCGGCCTACACACCATTTCCACCCCCACAACAACCTAGCAAGGTAATTATTATATGGTTTATACATCACTGTGTGGGAAAACCAGTGTATCAGTCCTTTGCAAACAGTGTAGACCTAGATTTGTGGGCTCCTTAGGCTGATCTGGGTGCTCACTGTTTGTAGTCATTTTGAATATTGTTTGGAAACAATCTTCAAAATTGATTATAAACTGGTCATTAGCCAAAATTGGGCTTGTCAATTTTAAAATGTTCATTACTGTAATGGTTAACTCCTATAGGAATCACTTATTCCAATATATTGGAGTTTTAAGGGTGATGGTTTCGGACTAAACATGTGTTTTTCAAATGGCCTAGATGGTTTGGGCTAAACATGCAAATAAGGACTGTTTTCACTCTTCGAATGGACATTCTTATATCAAATGTTGACTTCTTTGAAAAACATTCGGACATTTAAGACCAAATTTAACATGAATGTTACTGGTTGGTATTCTCCAAAAGTTGTTGAAAGAACTTCATTCCATGATTGATTCTTGTGACCATGGCAGCTGAATGGATCAACAAGATCTAGAGAAAGCTTGTGTATTTTCATGTCAATGACATTGGCTATCTTAAACTATATACCCATAGCCTGTTTCTAGTATTGAAGACAGATAGCCACTGAAAGTAGTTTGAAAGTAAAGCAGAATGCACATTTAGGCACATTCTGCTATTCTTTCAGCCTGCTTTAAACCCATTACCCCATAGCCCGTTTATAGTTTTGAAGATAGTTCAACACTTAATTTTAAAGCAGGTTGAAAGTAAAGCAGAATGTGCCTAAAGGATATAGAAAATATTTCTTATTATACATATTCATGACTGTATAAATTAGACGTTTTTTCATCAATAGAGGAATGAATTAAAGGTGTGAAAAGGTGTTTTCATGGGGGTAATGGGTTAAGTTCTCATCTGCAACAATAAATAATTTCTTCCATCTTATGATACATATTTATGACTGTATAAATTGGAACTTGTTTCTTCAGTGGAGGAATGAATTAAAGGTGTAAAAAATGCATATCTAAGGAGTAATAGGTTAAACTAACATTAGTCTTAAAGATTAGTCCTTTATAGGTGATGAAATGTTATAAAGGCAAGAACTGTACTCTGAAAAGTCAGAAATTCAGTTTCTCTTCAGGGCTCCAAATATTAAAGGGGATTATTTAAAAAACTAAACCCGTTGATCGGGACTGACATTGACGTAATCTTTAATTTGATATTGTTTTAAGTTTAGTATTGTCATTATTTATTCGGCTCTAAATGACCTTTTTGTGTCGATGGGCCGTAAAACACCACTCATTCATTCAAAAACTAAAATCTTTATTTCTGCTTTAAACCCTTATGGTGTCGCTACTCATTAGAACCGCCTCAAAGAGACGATTCTAATGAGTAGTAACACCATAGGTTTTAGTGCTAAAACATGTTAGAAAATATTGGAATTGGAATTGTGCAGATCACTCCCCCTTATCTGGAGCCCTGTCTCTTGATCTTGAATCAAACATTATACTTCAAGACATTTCACTTTAGAAGTTCAACCTTGAAATTATGGAGGGTTTCTCTTTGTGATTTTCAGATGGATAAAGAGCTTGAGACCGGAGAATACTTTCTACATGAAAGTGAAAAGCAGGCGAGAGCACAAGCCGAGATGCGGGTAAGATTTATTTTGTGTAACATTACATTACATTTGCGAACAGTGTAAACCCAGATCAGAGGGCTCCTATAGGAGCCTTCTGATCTGGGTCTACACTGTTTGCTAATTTAGAGCGGTATTTATTAAACTGGCCAGAATTTCAAGTAGACTAGTTCATGTTTTGGTAACTAAAATGATCAACAAGGAAACATGATAACCCCCAAGAGTTTCTTAGTGTTGAAAGAGTTAATGAGGGTTTTGAGTTGACTGCTGGTTGTTGTAACACAGTTTATCTTTTTGTATCAAGAGCACTTGCTCTTCAGCAAGCAAGATGCTACTACATTTGTATTTGCTTTTAGCCCTTCCTCAATATTCTTTATCTAGTTATGAAGACAGGTTATCATTTAAAGCAGGCTGAAAGTAAAGCAGAATGCTCCTGAAGGAGCATTCTGCTTTACTTTCATACTGCTTTGAGCTTCTATCTGGAAAAATACTTTGGATGCCGTACAGAATTCATTTTCCAGATCTTCCTAGCTAAGGACAATTTATCTTAGTTTAGGAATAATTAGAGGCATTAGATGGATCAGTTGGGTTTTACGGCACTGGCACACAAAATAGGGCAGATAAATGATGTGATGAATTATTTCAATAAAATGAATTCGTCTAATCCCAAAACCACCTCCCTGCCTACCTTTTAGTTCTTGGCAGAGGGGATAAACTTGGTTAAATAAATAAAAACACCCCATATAACAGTTACGCCCCAAAACAAATGTGTTTTTATGGTGTACAGCGCTCCCTCTCTTCTACGACGCCCATTTGGAGACCAAATTTGTGTAAGTTGTTCAGAGATAGTCGTTATAGGGAAGGATATTAGCTTCCATTTGCAAACAGCTTGAATCCAGATCAGAGGCTGTGTAACGCGGCGTCTGATCTGGATTCAAGCTGTTTTCACTCATCATTAAGTTCTTTCTGTCAAAATAGCCATTATGTGGGTATGAGAAAAACAGCAGACGATCATTTTAAGCAGACAATATTACAGCAGTGCTACAGTGGAGAATCTGTTATTCTTTCCCGTTTAAACGCAAACGTACGCAAACGCAAAGCACTAAAATTTAGAAAAGAACAACTTTTGGACAATTCTGATAATTCTTGTTTATCTTGGTGGCAAACAGTTTGGAGTCTGATCAGACGCGGGGTTACCCGGCCCGGCGTCTGATCTGGCTCCAAACTGTTTGCATTGCAAATAATAGTTTTAGCGTAAACGCGTTTATTGGGAAAGAATAACAGATTCTCCACTGTAGCATTAGACATGGTTGTCTTGTTTTGGGGACTGCCGGGAAGGTCTTTGTAAGGAGGGAGTTGTTGTTTGGAGGGTCGTTATAGAGAGGGAGTACTGTAATAGGTTAATATGCCATGGGTTATTTCAGGCCAAACAGAAAGTTGCCGGACAGAAGAGGAAACAGCAGAGAGCAGAAGCCTTCATTCCACCTACTGAGAAAGCCCCAGAACCACGGAAACAGGAAAATACAGATACAGCTGTGGATATTGAACATCTAAAGAAGAAAATTAAAAAGGCTCAGGTATATTTGTTTGAAATGTAATTCTTGATCACTTGTTCTTTTATAAGCCCTTCTCCTGCTAAACATTCGTAAACAAAACTCCACCCAATATGAATATCAGTCTTCTGAATTATTATACAGTAAAAACTCGATTCTAAGAACTCCCGTTTGTTCGACCATACCCATATTTCAAAGTTAAAACTTCAACTACCCAAATATTGGCAAGATCGATTTAAGCGAGTTCGTAGTATCGAGTTTCGACTGTATTGGCAAATGAAATTAGGAGAGTGTTCCTTAACTCGTTCCTCCCTAAAACTTTAAATGGAAAATTCCAGTTTCCATTTTAGTCTAGTCCATTTCTGACTTTTATGGGTTGTTTTGTCAATGTTTGGCATTATGACAAACAGTGAAGACCCTGATCAGAGGGCTCCTGTCGGAGCCCTCTGATCTGGGTCTTCACTGTTTGCATAGGACAAGTGTACTATTCACATGTACACTGTTTGAAAAGCACGCCTATATGCGGGACTAGGGTTCAAAGAGTTAAGAAAGAGCGTAGGTTTTGTATAAGACTGATCCTATAAAAAAAGTGTAAACCCTGATCTGGGTCTTCATAGTTTTTCCAAAAGTACCAAATTGCACTAATAGCGTGAGAAAGGTTCAGCTCCAAAGTCAATCCTCTGGAATGAGAACACTTCCTGACTGAGTAAAAAGTTGGTATTAGAGATGTATTGGTGTATGGGAGTTAGTAAAAACTTCTCTATTAAATGAAGAAAGTGTACTTCAAGTTCTTATTTGTGTGTCAGTTGTACTCTGCTTCTATTTTAAAATTTAGCATTATGTAAAAAAAGAAAAAAATCAAAATAATCAGATTGTCAAACATTTTGGATCCGGATGAGACAACACATCTTGAGTGAATCAGCACCTCATCTGGATCCAAACTGTTAACAGAAGACCTCAATACATGAATATTCTCCATAATATCGACATGAGTCATCCTATAGCGTTTTTCTATTTTTGAAAACAGGTTACTACTTAAACCAGGTTGAAATTAAAGCAGAATACGCCTTAAGGCGTATTCTGCTTTTCTTTCAGCCTGCTTTAAGCTACTATCTACTAAGATACAGAAAATATTTCTTGTGGTACATATTTATTACAGTACAAATTGGAACTATTTTCTTCAGTGGAGGAATAAATTAGAGGCACAAAAAGGCGTATTTATGGGGTAATGGGTTAAGCAAAAATAAAAGAGTTTTGACAGATACATATATTTTCTCTTTCAGAAGAAGAAATAGCAGCTGTGATTCACTGAAGCGCACTGTCTCGCCTAAGATAGAATGTGACTGAGATGAAAGAAGTTCTCTCCTATAGGTCTACTTACCTACCAATACCAGTGACATGCTGGTTAGTGGAGTGAGTCAACAGATGTGTGCTGATAAACCAGATAGACTTATAAATAAGGTTTATCTCTGCACTAGTCTGTAAAATCATTGGCAGTCAAGCACATGTGGTGCTACCATTGAATTAACTCTTTCCTCCCTGAAACTACAAATGGACAATCCCAATTTCCATTTTAGTCCAGTCTATTTCTGACTTTAAAGGGTTGTTTTTGTCAATGTTTTGTATTATGACAAACAGTGAAGACCCAGATCAGAGGGCTCCATAAGGAGCCCTCTGATCTGGGTATTCACTGTTTGCATAGGACAGGTGCACAATTCACATGTACACTGTTTGAAAAGGACGCCTATTGGCAGGACTAGGGCTCAAAGGGTAAAATAAGAAATGTGAAGTTAGATTTATATCATCGCTTCAGTTTGACTGTACAGTAAATCTCTTTATTACAAATACTAAAAATAAGGCTAATTGATTGTATGGAGAAAAGGTGAAGGTAAAACAGAAAGCTCCTTAAGGAGCTTGGTTTTACTTTCACCTTTCTTTAAGCACTTACCTGCCTTAAAAACCTAAAAACTAACACAATTTAGTGGTCGTACTGTATTATCCATGAAGGATTTAATGTTGATTCAATTGACAAGATGCTCCTGTGCCATTGGACAGGTATTAAAACATTCTGCAAGTTTTGTTCATTCCGGAATTGTGACACATGTGTGGACTTGGAAGTGGGGTGACTTGGGGGCTGTTAACACTTCCAACACCATGGACCTGTTTAAAATGTACTCATTACATTTGCAAACAGTGTATACCCAGATCAGAGGGCTCCTTTGGGAGCCCTCTGATCAAGGTATACACTGTTTGCCAATTTAGAGGAGAATTTATTAACTACCGAGTAGACTTGTTCATGTTTCGGTATTTAACAAAAAAGATCCACAAGGGAACCTAATAACCCCCAAAGGTAGAGTTAACAAGTAGATCTCCCACCCACACCGTGCAATATTCTTTTGCTTGAATGGGCAATGGTGGGACCATTCTGGTCATTCATATCATCTACGGTAAAGCTAAGGTACAAATCCCCAATATTTGGCTGTGTCCCAGCTTTAACCCTTTACCCTCTAGCCTAGAACTAGTTTTGAAGGCAGAGTACCGCATAGGCAGGTAGAAGGTAAATCAGAATGTGCCTTAAGGCACATTCTGCTTTACTTTCAACCCACTTTATGCTACCATCTACTAGGATTTTGGAAATATTGTTTATTGTACATGTTCATGAGTATATAAATTGGAACTATTTTCTTCAGTCAAGGAATAACTGAATGTGCTAAAAGGCGTTTGTATATAGGAAAGGGTTAAACAAGATGAAAGTAAAGCAAAAAGCTCATATAGTTGTTACAGTGGAGAATCTGTTATTCTTTCCCAATAAACGCGTTTACGCTAAAACTATTATTTTCACTGCAAACAGTTTGGAGCCAGATCAGACGCCGGGTAACCCGGCGTCTGATCAGGCTCCAAACTGTTTGCCACCAAGATAAAGATGAATTATCAGAATTGTCAAAACGTTGTACTTTTCTACGTTTTAGTGTTTTGCGTTTGCGTACGTTTGCATTTAAACGGGAAAGAATAACAGATTCTCCACTGTATCTGTATTAACCCATTACCCCATTATAAAGACATTTTCATGCCTTTAATTTATTCCTCTACTGAAGAAATAGTTTCATTTTATACAGTCATGGATATTTACCACAAGAAACATTTTCTATATCCTAGCAGATGGTACTTAACCCATTACCTCATGGCCAGTTTCAAGTTTTGAAGACATATGACTTCTTAAAGCAGGCTGAAAGAAAAGCAGAATGCGCATTCTCCTTTACTTTCAGCCTACTGTAAGCTATAATCTACTAGGATATAGAAGATATTTATTATGGACTTTATGGTACATTTCATGACTGTTTAAAGTAGAACTTTTTTCTTCAGTGGCGGAATAAATTTAAGGCTTTAAAAGATGTATATAATGGGTAATGGGTTAATCAGGCTGAACATTAATTTCTTATGGACATTTTGCTTTTCTTTCAATCTGTTAGGAAAGATAACTTTGCAGTGGAGAATTCCACCCATCAGTTGATAGACAGAATGAAGGATTATGATACAGTGGGAAAAGTATTAAAGATGGAGAGTAATTGGTAAACTCTAAATCTCAATCACCCCTGAAACTTTTAATGGTTATTTCCCGTTTCCAATTAAGTCTAGTCAATTTATGACCATTTAGAGTTTTTCTGCAATAATTTGAAAATAAAAAACAGTGCAGTCTCTCAGGGTCTCCTTTAGGAGCCTTCTGATCTTGGTGTAACATTGTTTGCATAGGACAAATACATTCTGCACAGGTACAATGTTTGTAAAGGAGGAGTATAGCAGGGCTGCCATAAGTTGATCATAAAAATTCTCAGATTTCAAATTTTCAGACGCGATTTTACTAATCATACCTTTACCCCATAGTCTGTTTCTTGTTTTGAAGACACATGACTGCTTAAAACAGGTTGAAAGTAAAGCATAATGTGCCTTAAGGCGCATTCTGCTTTACTTTCAGCCTGTTTTAAGCTACCATCTGCTAGGATAAAAATCCGAAGACTTAGGAAAAATCCGGAGAAATGGCAGCCCTGGTATAGTCTTTGCTAGGGTTAAAGCCATTGTTGCACATATCTTCTGGGCTCCATGAGTTATAGATGTGCAAGCAGTATACCTGAGTTGGCTGTGTAAACAGTGCTTCTGATAGAAACCCTTTGATCAGAGTCTACACTATTTGTCAGTTTTCCATAATTTGTAAAAGACATATCTGAAAAGTAAATAAATTGACTAGATATAAAAGAAGACTGGAACATTCAATCTTAAATTCCAGGATTGAAGGTTATAAAGCTTTGAGTTGAGTCTGAAGTTGTTCTTAAGCATTTGATTGGTCAGATTGAGCCTAGGCACAAGTCTGACCAATCAAATGCATGAGAACGGTCTCAGACTTAACTCAAACTCTTTATAACTTTTGAGTCAAAGAGTTTAAAGATAAAAACAGCAAAAGATATATAAATGTATAATTGTATATAAACATATTGTTTTGTATTTCTATGTGAATAAATATGAGAAAAAATTAGATTATATTTGTCATTGACACAAATCAGGAATCCATACATCATAGAGACTGTTGAAACGCCCATTTTACAGCGTTTCATTTGGGTCAGCACTTCTAAATGTCTGTTGTAGTAAACGCATACAGTGCTGCCTTTCTATAACAACACCCAATCGGAGACAAAGAGTGTGTGTGTTAGTTGGAGGGAAATCGGCTTAGATGTGCAAACAGCTTGAATCCAGATCAGACGCCGAGTAACTCGGCGTCAGATCTGGATTCAAGCTGATTGTCGCTTGTAATTATTTTTCTTCTGTCAAAATGTCCACTAATATGTAACTTAGTAGAAGAAAAAACAACAAACAGTGAGAAGCACTGTTGTAAGGAAGGGAATCGTTGTTCAGAGGAATGTTGTAGGGAGGGAGCACTTATTGTAATGACAATGTACCTAACCAACACATGGTAATTATTGAACCTACTGCACTCAACGTTAACTCATTCAACCCTGAAACTTGAAATGGAAAATTCACATCCAAATTAAGTCATCCTTTTTAGCTCACCTACGTAATGCCATGGTGAGCTATTTTGATTTTACAGTGTCTGTCGTCCGTTGCCGTCCGTCCTGGCTCATAAATATATACTTGTGGCCAAAATAATTGAAAGAAATTAACCTGACCATCTTTTGTGACATAATACTGGCCATTTCTTGTACCATTAACATAGCCATTATTTGGAAAAGGGTTAGTTTCTATATATAGTGTTCCCTCCCTATAACGGCCCTCCCAACAACGATTCCCTCCTTAAAACGACCCTTGCCGCAGTTTCCTAAACGGGACAAGTATGTCCAACGCATTGACTGCTGCAATACCGTCTGCTTACAATTGTCGTCTGCTGTTAACTCTCAATATTTCATATAAGTGGATATTATGACAGGAGAAATATAATGACGAGTGACAAACAGCTTGAATCCAGATCAGACGCCATGTAACGCGACCTTTGATCTGGATTCAAGCTGTTTGCAAATGTAAGCCAAGTCTTAATGTTTGCTCTCTATAACGACTCCCTCTGAACACACACACTATCTTTGTCTCCCATTGGGTGTCGTTGTAAAGAGGGAACGCTGTAATTCTATTCTAAATTTCAAGTAACGAAAAATGTCTGTTATGTTGCTATAGCCACATTATATAAGATAGAAGGAAATACAGTGCATTCTCCCTACATCAGCCCTCCCAAAAACGATTCCCTCCTTACAGCAATGCTTGACGCTGTTCCCCAAACAAGGCAACATTGCCTAACACTTTAGACTGCTGCAATATTATCTGCTTAAAAGCTGTCTCCTGCTGTGTTTTTGGAAAGTAAAATACTAATTTACATTTTGACAGAAAGAAATATAATGACGAGTGACACACAGCTAATCCAGATCAGACATCACGTTGTGCGTCGTCTGATCTGGATTCAAGTTGTTTGCAAATATAAGCAAAGTCTTAACTTTCACTCCCTTAAACAACTCTCTCTTAACAACACAATCAATCTTTGTCTCCAATTTGGTGTTGAAGAGAGGGAGCTCTGTAGCCACTTAACTCTTTCCTCCCTGAAACTTTAAATGGACAATTCCAGTTTCCATTTTAGTCTTGTCCATTTCTGACTTTTAAGGGTTGTTTTTGTCAATGTTTGGCATTATGACAAACAGTGAAGACCCTGATCAGAGGGCTCCTTTCAGAGCCCTCTGATCTGGGTCTTTACTGTTTGCTCAGGACAATTGTACTGTTTATATATACACTGTTTGAAAATGACGCCTATTTACGGGACTAGGGTTCAAAGGGTTAACACATTTAACCCTAGCGACGAGAATACCTGTCATTTACAAACAGTGTACCTGTGAGGATTACACTTGTCCTGTGCAAACAGTTTAGACACTGATCAGAGGGCTCCACAAAGAAGCCCTCTGATCAGGGTCTTCACTGTAAGGAGACCTCTGATAAGGGTCTACACCGTTTGCCATTTTGAAATATATTTTTAAATCAACCCTTAATACTCAAAAATGGACTAGACTTTAAAATTGGGATTGTCCATTAAAATTTCAGGGTTGAATGAGTTGAGACAAACGAGAGTAGATCTACACCCATATGTCCTCCGGTTCGTCGTCAATAATTTCTTGAAATGACATCTCCTTCAAAGTACTAGTTGAATGTGTACTAAACTTTTCAGAAAGGATGCTTATCTTATAGGATCCTCTTTAAGTTAACCCTTTCCTCCCTGAAACCAAAAATGGACAACTCTAATATTTAATTAAGTCTAGTCCATTTGTGACTTTTAAGGGTTGATTTTTACAACATATGTCAACATAACAAACAGTGCAGATCCTGATCAGAGGGCTCCTTAAGGATCCCTCTGATCAGGGTCTACACTGTTTGCATAGGACAAGTGTACTCCTCACATGTACGCTGTTTGCAAATGACGCATATATGCGTGACAAGGGTTCAAAGAGTTAAAGTTGTTCGAATTGTCCAGTCGATTGCGTATATAAAGGATTTAAAATACATTATTTCAGTGAAAAGTTAAAAAATCTTCTTATCTGAAACCACAGTACCCTGTGCTTAGATATTTGGCACAAAGCATCATGAACAGATCCTCGATCAAGATTGTTCAAATTATAACCATTGTTTAAAAAATTACCTCCCCTTGGGGGGTCACATGTTTTCATTGAGTTACATAGTGAATTTTCTCTGAAAGTAATATGGCCAGAAGTTTAATATTTTGCAAGGTGAAACATCTAGAGCTCTTTTACCAATATTGTAGAAATGACACGGGTCCGTTGCAACTCCACGTCACATGAGTTAACTCATTCAACCCTAGCGACGAGTATACTCGTCATTTACAAACAGTGTACCTGTGAGGATTACACTTGTCCCATGCAAACAGAGTAGACCCTGATCAGAGGGCTCCTTAAGGAGCCCTCTGATCAGAGTCTACACTGTTTGTCATTTTGAAATGTATTGTTAAAATCAACCCTAAATAGTCAAAAATGGACAATAGATCTACTTATTTTGAAATCGGAATTGACCTTTAAAAAGTTTCAAGGGTGAATGAGTTAAAAAAAAACTGCTTTTCCTCTAGCTATCAAGTTTAACGACTTAATATGTTCTGTCAAGCTGAGGCCCTGGACCCGTTTCATAAAACTTCGTACGACAAAAATGATCGTAAGTCAAAACTTTAAAATACATTTAATTAGATGGAGAAATAAATAAAAATTGAGACTTTTATAATCTGACTTACGACTATATTTGTCTTACGAATTTTTATGAACGGGTCCTTGAGTGCTAACGTCAAGTTTCATCAAGAATTATCGTCAGAATCCTCGTCTTCAATGACAGCAGGAAATTTGTATTTGTTTATATTGGTCTGTTTCCCTGTGTTTTCAAACACGTAGTACATTTTCCCTTTCTTATCAAAACACACAATCTCCGGTTTTGTCATATCGATCGACAAATCACTAATAAACTTCCCAGTGCTTGGCGACACTTTTGAGATTTTTCCTGAACTGATTCTTTGGCAACACATGTATATCTTCCCGTCTTTGTCAATGCCAAGCGATGAAACTGTAGCGCCAACATCTAGTTCGAACATAACTCGTCCCTCTATCGTCAGAGAGTATAACTTATCCGGATTAGTCGAAGCAACGTACACTCGTTTACGTTTCGTATCCACGCACATACTCACAACTGCAAGCTGCGTGTTCCAGAAGTCCGTTTCCCTCACCCGTAAACTAACACTGTAATAAAAGGTTTGCTTCAAAGAACCCCCGTTTGTCATGATTCCGAAGAAGTTCCCAGTGCTTAGAGCAAACTTGTCGCTTCTGTATTTCGTCATGATGGCATCGCGAATGTCACACTTGACTGTCCGATCTAAGTGCAGAGAAGCCGCAGATTTCTTCTTCTTCGGAGTGTACACATAAAATTCAATCATTCCTGCATTTGGATACGTTACAGCAATTGTCGACAAATCGACATCTATCACATTTTTTGGGTCTCTTTTGATATCAGTGTTAAGAATTAGGTTGAATGTTTTGATGTCGAGTATAACAAGGTTGTAGGACAACCAAGTTCTGTTCTTGACCCTGAATATCAACGCAAGTATCTTTTTCATGCAAGCCGCTGCAATGCACTCCTTCTGTATATGGCCTTCCGTTTCTTTGATGCTTGTTGATTTCACTAATATTGTTTGTTCATCCTCGGCCTGCTCTTGATGTTTGGTAAATAACAAAGGTGGCAATTCCATTAAATCTGACGCTACTTTATCCACATAAACATTCCCTAGCGCTTCTGTTATATCCACAAGCTTGTCCAATGTTTCATTACATTTCAGCTGTATTGTAACACATTCTAGTTGTTCTTTTTCCTTTTCTGCCATATTATTGAATTCCTGCAATTGTTCTTTCAACACTTGAAACGTGCTAAATAGTTGATGGCTTGTCCCATGGATAACAAGGGTGTCTAAGGCAGCACATGAACTTTCAATCGCACTAATTATCTGTTTACATTTGAACGCTCTCTCCGAGTTCTTCTTTCCGTGTTCTACCTGAAATTGACGTATCTTCTTGTCCACGGTGTCCTCAAGGTGTTCAAACATTCGCATTACCTTTGTCTTCATCAGCTGTATCCTCTTCGGGATTTCCTCTGACTCTCTCATTAACATGTAATTATTCGTCCTCGCCGCTTCAACAACAGCCTTCAGAGTCGTTTGCAGGCCCTTCAGATTTTTCCTCAGCACTTTATGTTGGTTGTTTTCTTTTAACCGTCTTCCTATATCATTAAAGTCATTGAGCATCTCACAGGCTTTGTGATTCTCAAATGCACATACACTACACAGCATAGCATCATGCTCCTCGCAATAAAACCTCAAATCCTCTGTTTGGTGCAACTTGCATTTGTTATGCTTGTCATAAAAGTTCACATATTGAGAGCTGTCATTCACTCGCTCAATATCGACGAACTTGTGGCGTGTAAGAAACTTCATCTTACTGTGGTTATCCACACACTCACTGCATTGGAAATCACCACAGTCGTTACAGTACGCAACAGCCTCAGCGTGAACACTCCGCTCGGAACACGACCCGCAGTACTGGAGGAACTGAACATTCTTTTTAGACTTTTCCTTTCCCCTTCCTTTCACTTTATCTATATTGATATCAGTATGAGGAAGAATAAAATGGTTTATTGGGAAATCTTTAACCATCGCATGTGGGTGTTTTCTGGTGTCTACTGGAACCGTAGGGTGACTGCACAGTGGACATTCCACCTTCAACACCTTGCCATCTTTTGCCGAAGCTTTACAGTCCGTTACATACATTTCTAAACATGGTTCACAGAATGTATGAAGACATGCCAAAGCCCGAGGTGTTTGAAAAGTTCCCAGGCATATTGGGCAGCGCAGTAAATCCTCGTCCGATGGTCGGTCTATCTCCATGTAACCACGCTTATTAGAAGCCCGAGCCATGTCTCACAGCACATGAATCAGAAAATCCTCTTCAGAACAACCTTCAATCAAACATGTGTCCAGCGGCCATTTTAGATAAAATTAGTTAGCTGTCTTTTATAAGATGGTAGGTTACTACTGAAATAATGAAAGTAATACAGAAAGTTCAGGCAGTTGCTTTCTGCTTTTCGTTTGTCCTGCATTGGAGTGCCTCTTGTGTAAAACGATATATCCCTGCTATTCCAATAGAAATACTGCTAAATAAAGATTTATGATACTTATGTACTAGTATCTAAGATTATGAATAAGGCACTTGAATATGTCTTTTACTCTATCTATCATAGAATGTTAAAGAAAATCGACACATAAGATCTGTATGTTCCACTCTATGACAACTTACACATTAAACAATTACTGATTTACCGCTTGATTAGATTAACCATTTCACTGTCATGACGTCATCAGCTTTAAAATAGTGTCGTCTGCTTTTATTTCTAAAATTTGGGATTAAGGTAGCTTAGCTTAAAAATATAATTAAGTGTCAAACAGTTTGGACACTGATCAGATGCCGCGATACGCGGCGTCTGATCAGGATCCTAACTGTTTGCAAATAACTAGATCTATAATACTCGGGGTAAGGCATTGGCAGGTTACAATTTGATCTTTATCCTACTAAATCTATATGTAGAAGTGATAACGTCGTCTTCAAAATATTTTGTCTTGAAAATATTAAGTATGGTGCATAATTATGTTGTTTTAATTGAATAAACCGACACCAAGGTATCAAAATGTTAAGACACAAATCAGGAGGTCTGGGTCTCAACTGACAAGTTATACTTAACAGGCTAACGGTTAATCTTTAATGTGTTCTGCCGTTTTCGTCCGCAAAGTTTATAGTTTGTAACGCTTCACTAAATGTAGATTTTGCCATTTGCTTTTGAAGTCTTATAGTGTAGGTCCTGATGAGACGCCGAGTAACGCGACGTCTCATCATGACCCAAACTGTTTGCAGCAGTTTGCATAATTACCCATCTACTAATTCGGCTCTAAAAATAACAGTTAAAACCTGACGCTTCGCACCTGATAAATTTTAGTGGCCTGTTAACTGACACCAAAGGGTAGATTTAAGTGCATCGAAACGTGTAGTTCTTTTGTTTATTTGTGAATATTGCTTCGACTTTAAACGCTATTCCTGCTATTAGGATAGTTTGGCTCTTTGAAAAACAGTGTAGACCCAAAATCAGACAGCTCCGGAGCCAGCTGTCTGATAGGGGTCTGGGCTAATTTATTATAAGATGTGTCTAATATGAGTCTGTACATTTTATGGGAATTTTTCTTCATTTCGTTATGTAATAAATGTGGTTAAGTAAAAAGATTTTAGAGGGTAGTTTTATATTACGATATTCAGTAGGAAAATGGTCTAAACCTTTATCCGTATTAAGCAATCCCCTTATAAAAATACAGGACTCCCTCCCTACAACGGCCCTCCCAACAACGACCCCCTTTACAACGACCCTTGCCGCTGTTTCCCAAACAAGAACTTTATGTCCAACCTTACCATCTGCTTACATTTGTCGTCTGCTGTTTTTCTCAAAGTTACATATAAGTAACCAATTTGATAGAATATATATAATGACGAGTGACAAACAGCTTGAATACAGATCAGACGCCGCATTACGCTGCGTCTGATCTGGATTCAAGCTGTTTGCAAGTGTAAGCCAAGTCTCAATTTTCCCTTCCTATAACGACTCCCTCCAAACAACACACACAATCTGTGTCTCCCATTGGGTGTCGTTATAGAGAGGGAGCGCTGTATGCAGATTTAGAGCACAGTATAATCACAGTGTATAAACGAACTGTACGATGACCGGGTAAAGTGACTAGATTTAACAACGAATGTTGACATTTGTGCAGAGGTCGGAACATAAAAACCTGTTAATTTTGGATATCTTCTTCGAACCCATGCGAGCGAACGTAAGTAATAATTACAATTATACATTTAATTTGTATCGTAGTACACTTGTAAGGGTGTAGGTAGAGAGGAAATTGTGATCTGATTGAAAATCAACACAGGGTGTCGATTTCCCTCTCAAATTTGGCAACAGTTCTTTGAAAATGCCCTTTGTTTTAATCGCATATATTACAATACGGTACTGTATGTTATCTAAATAGACCGCTAAACAAAGCAACCACTTTTTGTTTATCGTAAATCGCCATTTGAATATAAATCTAGGCAAACTTCTACATGTAGACTGTATCATTTATTGCAATCATCTGCTATCATTTAAAGCGACTACCCAACAATGTGACTGTATGACATATAGCGACAAGATTCCCCTAAAATTTGTATGACATATAGCAACTAGCTATACACGATTTCGAAAAGCCTGCTTGGTGTATTGTTATAGTTTCTTAAATAAAAGCTGTATCAGAGTGATACGTATATGTACGTGCAACATCTACTACGACTTATAGTGTGTTCATGCAAATTACCATTTTCGACCATATTTTCGGAAATGTGTATGACATATTGCGACTCGCTTAATATGATTTCACCAATTCTGCATACTGTATTGTTATTATTCGGACATACTGATTTTCCCCAAATCTTCGGATTTCTGCTCTTACTTTTAAAATTTGGACCTTAAGCGTAGTTTGCGTTGAAAACATTGATATGAGTGTCAAACAGTTTAGATCCAAATCAGACGGCGCGTTATGTGTCTGATCTGGATCTGAACTATTTGTAGAGCTTTGTAGCGAAAGGGTTAATGGTACGTTTCTAAAACCGCGCTTGAAAATTTAGAAATCTTAGGATTTTTTAGCAACTTATGGTAGCCCTGATTTCAGCCTAACATTTATCAATTTATGTTTCACGTTCAATGGATAATTTCCAGTGTATCTACTGCACTTTCAGCAAAGATGTATTCGACCAAGTCATACAACATTGTGTCGACATTCACGAAGACCAAAACCTAAAGATTAAAATTTTATCGATTTCGGACATTACCAACACAATAAAAACTCACTCAAAGGACTTTCGTCTTGTTCGAATTGTCCATTTCAGGTTAAACTTTATATTAACTTAATCAAGGACTTAATTATATATGTGCATACATAAACAAAATGTCAGCATCAGCTTGGGAGTTGGAAGGTAGCGGGTTTGATCGCCAGTTGCGACAAACCAGTGCCGTAATATTGCTAGGAGCAGCTCTCTTTGGGGTCTACATTTTGTGCAAATTGTCAAAAGGAGGCATTGTAAGGTAAAGGGTTGAAAAGAGATTTATTTAAACTTTGTTAAACTAACAAAAGGGCGTTTTGGGCGTAAAAGGATCCTAAAGTCGTCTAAAAATCGTTACCGTAAGATCGCTATAATTGATACAGTAAAGTCGCTATAATCATTCAGATCACCGTGTAGTCTGATTCAATAAACAATACAGTTTCAGTTTCATCAGTGCAGTACTTTGAACGTGGATATTTTATTAAATCTCACAGCTATTGTGGTTGTACTGCTATCTAAATAAGAGTACATAATTTTCTCAAGTTTTAACACCCGATTAGATGTCAGGGTGTGTATAAACTGCATATATGACACGTTTGTAAACACGGCCTCGTGTAAAAATTGCCAGGTATTTATTGATGTAATGGAAATATTTTGTTTGGAAAGCTTGATAACGGAACAATGACAGTCAGGTAAATATCTTAAATCAATGCACAATATAATGTAAGTTTGCTTTTCTTAGTGATCTACTTAGAAAACAAGGAAAACAGATGAAAACACATACCGTACATGTCCGCGTGTCGCACTGAATCGATTGACTCCTTACAATCTAGTTGCAAAATCTAGTCATTGTACAGTTCGTTGTACAGACTGTGATAATGTCCTGCATAGTTTCTTCATAGACCAGGGGCCTTTATAGCTTTTTAAAAGACAATCGTTAGGCAGAGTGGACATCGCTAGATTATCGATAAACTGATATACGCTAGCTTGTGAGCCCGTCAATATTCGGCTCTTACCGGATATTTGCTTCCGCAATCGCTCGGTATCTACGGAAACTCCCGACAACTCTTTGAACAAATAATTTCATTTTCAATTTGAAAAAGGACCAAATTAACATTAACTTAAAATTCTTAAATTTATATCAAAAGAAAGAACAAATATTCAATTATACGAGCCCGTTGCACAGAATTGATATCGATTTGTATAAATACAAAAGATCGTGTGATATTAACCGTGTCGAGGCTTATTTTCAGCATTTTACTCTTTGTTTAATGTGATTAAGAGGTGACTTTTTCAACTTAAAAAGGACCACAATGTTATTAAAATATTTTTTCAAAATAAATTTCATCATAAAGGAAAATGATTAAGCTAACACGGACCGTTTTTGCACAGGAACGATATCTGTCCAGAAAAAAAGATATTACAAGTTATGTAAAAGTGCCCTTCTTATTTTAATGTGCGAAAATGAGAGCAAGTGAGCCACCTGAATGTCTGATATTCTGCCTAATGTATAGGGGCATATACATGAACTTTCAATAACTTTTATGCTAAGATATTCCCTTTTCCAGAGAATGTGTCCTTATGTCTGTTTTCTGTTCTTCATGCACTCTTTAGAGCTCTGTCTAACATATAAAATGACTTGGTGTTTAACCCATTTGTGCCCACGATCCCATATATGGGACATAGACAAACAGTGTAGACTCTGATCAGACGCCGCATTATGCGGCGTCTGATCAGAGTCTACACTGTTTGCTGATAGGAATTTCAATATAAAACAAAATGAAAATGAAACTTTTGACCAGGCATCCCTTTGATAAAAATGGACTAATCCAATATAATAAGCATGGAAGAATCCACTGGGCGCAAATGGGTTAAACAAAAACACGGAAGTGTCGTCAAAGTTGTTCGTTGCCATATCTAGGTATAAATGGGTTAATTTGCCCGCCAAGATAGGACTGCAGGTGATACAGGTACAAATGGAGAATGTTTTTAACTTAACTTAGTGATGATGTTATTTGTTCTGCGAATTTTACCTGTTCATTCCATTTGATAACGGTTTTTGGGTAACGACATTAGTCTCTGTCGTAGTGGGGTGTTAAACATTTTTACGATAAACGCATTAAATACTTTTACACTTTAACAAGTTAGATTTAAACATACCGTCAGAATTGTATTAATTAGCAACTACGCAAAGTTATCAAAAATATAAATGGAGCATGATGCCTTTATATGAGCAATTTGCATTTCCGTTCTTTTTTTTCTGAGCTCATTTTCTATAACTTTTTCACAGCGTGACACGGGTTTGAAAACAATGTATTCCATGAAGTTTAACCCTTTCATCTTAATGACGCCAAAACGCGTTTGCAAACAGTTTGGGTCCTGATCAGACGCCCCGTAACGCTCAGGATTAGTATTACGACTGGTTCGTCGGTGTCAGGATAAAATGGCCGGTCGGGTTCAGTCCCTGGTTCACCCGGTTTATAAGTGTTCCTCTCTATAATAATCGTTGAACGATTGTCGGCAGTATACTGTATAAGAAATAGAAGGAGAAGTGTTGCTTAAAGACACCTCCTGGCGACCTTTCCGTCATAACACCTAACAAGCTATCAAAGCATGCAGCCATGTGCAAGTTTTGTCCTTACTGCTATCTTGTCTAGGGATATACTCATCCAAGCGTTTCATGTGATGCCATTTGTTAGTTTGGTTAGTAAATCCCATTGAAAAAAAACCCTTGAGTGTGAGTATGTGAGGGCCTCTCTAGACAAATTAAGATTAGTTACCTGTAATTTCACACCAACTGAGATTGGTTTACCCGGTGAAAGCTTGTGATTCATGCTTTTTTGACGCCTATCGCGAACAATGGGGGGTAGTCCATCAATGGACCGAGGAAAAGTCTTTAAAGAATCTCCTGACGACCTTTCGGTCATAACGCCTTGCCAGACAATTTCCTTGCAAAAAGCATGGGTCTTGTGTACATTGAACCATTGAAGCGTCTCATGTGAGACCGACCTTTATATTTGATAGTTTAGTTAGAAATAACCATTGAAAAGCCTCTAGAGCTTGAGTTTATCTGGGCCTCACCAGATAAACTGGGATTGGTATACCCACTCGCAGCATTAGCTGCATGTTTTTTCTCGCCTATCGAGAACAATTGGGGGGTACTCCATCAATGGACTGAGGAAAAGTCTTTAACTAAGCAGCAAATAATTTGCAGCTGATCGTTTTATGGCCACACGGATTTATAGAACGACCCTCCTACAGGTAAGTTGCACGGCGATCAATTAATAAACAAATGTTGACTTCGTAAATCCAAAGTTGTTGCTTCTAAGAAGGATTTGCGTCCACTTAACTCTTTGCATGCTGGGTAATAATTTCGTCTGCAACAATTGTCACTTGCTTTTGTTCTAAAATTAGAAATTTTCAAGGTTACTATTGAATTCAGTGTCAGAACAGCAAACAGTTTGGATCCAGATGAGACGCCGCGCTACGCGGCGTCTCATCTGGATCCAAAATGTTTGCAAAGGTTATGAGTTTATGACTGTGGCATCTATATCTGCCGCAAGCGTGCAAAGAGTTAAAGCCATGTAAACTATACACTCCTATTATCAGAAAAGTGACGTCAATATGAATAATTTACATCTATATAGAAGAACTCGTTTATTCTTTTTCATTAGAAAACCTTATATTCAGCCTAAGGACAGTATATTAGCAGTATTTCTATTATCCGGGGTGCTCGGATAGTTTGTAAAAATGCGGGGCGGAATGCCGAAAATATTCACCTTTGTCGGATTGTTATGGGTTGTTTCAGTTAAAGGTATCAACTTATTTTATACATTTAAGAATATTTTACTTTTGGACATTTACATGATATTTATTTGCCTGCTTCTAAAAAATTCTTTGCAATTTAAAATTAAACTTTTACAAGTTGAAGTCTACGGAAACTAAAATACCGTATTGCAGATGATGAAGATGATTGTAAAAATAGTACAGTGGATAATCTGTTATTCTTTCCCGTTTAAACGCAAACGTACGCAAACGCAAATCACTAAAACGTAGAAAAGAACAACTTTTGGACAATTCTGATAATTCTTGTTTATCTTGGTGGCAAACAGTTTGGAGCCTGATCAGACGCCGGGTTACCCGGCGTCTGATCTGTCTCCAAACTGTTTGCACTGCAAATAATAGTTTTAGCGTAAACGCGTTTATTGGGAAAGAATAACAGATTCTCCACTGTACCATGTAATAACTACAGTCGTGACTCGATACTTCGAACTCGCTACAATCGACCTAACCAGTAAATCATTTATATGTTTATTTAAATAAATCGATCTCGCTTAAGTCGAATATATCCGTATTTCAAACTTAAAATGTTGCTAAGACACGTTTAACTTTGAAATATGGGTATGTTCGAACTAACGCAAGTTCGAAGTATCGAGTTTCTACTGCAAAACAGAAGTGCGCAAAATGTGTTATGAAATAAATAAAAAGACATATACCACTACAGTGGAGAATCTGTTATTCTTTCCCAATAAACGCGTTTACGCTAAAACTATTATTAGCAGTGCAAACAGTTTGGAACCAGATCAGACGCCGGGTTACCCGGCGTCTGTTCAGGCTCCAAACTGTTTGCCACCAAGATAAACAAGAATTATCAGAATTGCCCAAAAGTTGTTCTTTTCTACGTTTTAGTGCTTTGCGTTTCCGTACGTTTGCGTTTAAACGGGAAAGAATAACAGATTCTCCACTGTAATAAGACATATACCACTATTCTTCTACAAATACTACTACTGTTTTTCAACTTCAACAATTACTACTATCAATATTATGGATTACCCATTTTTGGCACGAGCTTCGGATGTTCATATAATGCATTGAATCATAATTGCCTAAGATATTGAAGACACTGGATTTGTAAAATATGGCAAGAAAAAACAAAAGGTCCGTGGCAGCTAGCAGGTTTTTTATAAAACGCAAAATGGCATTTTTTTGCACATTGTCTGCATATCTATACTCAGCCAAAAAAGAAAGAACCCCTGATTTTACGTTTACTTTACGCAAAATTTAACGCTCAATATCTTTTAAATTGCCATATCAACCCCAGTTGTGTTTGATATTTTAAAGGCTCATACGTTCACCAATGCATTCCAGTAAAACATTCAGCTTAAACGACACATTTAACCAAAGTGAAACACTTAAAGTTCATTCTGATTGTCCTAATTCATGACTTTACCATTCCTGGTGAGATCACAAATGAAACTGCATTGACTTACTTCGATATGCCTTTTCGTTGGTCATTCTGTGTCGTTCCTGTTTAATTCCTAGGACTTTCTCAGGTATGCCTGCAGAAAATACGCAAAGGTTCACAGTATTGCAAAAGTCCGTACATTGTTACGCACGCGGAAGCTATGCCGAAGTGCCATATCCTGATACAGTGGAGAAAACGTTATTATTTCCCGTTAAACACACACGAAACGCAAACGCGTAGCAATAAAATGTAGGAAATTGCATTTTTGTTTACATTTCTCAGGATTTTTTTTAAGCTGAATGGTTACCCGGCGTCTGCTCTGGCTCCAATTTGTTTGCAATAAAAATAATAGTTTTAGCATAAACGCGTTTAGTGGGAAAGAATAATGTGTTCTCTACTGTACCACAAACCTTCCTAATCCTTATTGAATATCAATAAGAGTGTCAAATAGCTTGAGTCCTGATCAGACGCCACGTTACACGGCGTCTGATCAGGATGGAAACTGTTTCCAAACGCGCTTTATTGAAAGTGAAAGTGTAAGGGTAAAACATGGCTTGTACAAGGTTTGGACTAGTTCGCCCCTTCACTGCCATGACGTCATCAATTTTAAGAAAATGGTTCCACTATATATAGTCATGAATGTGCACCATAAGAAATAGATTCTTAATCCTGTCATATAGTAGCTTAATGCAGGCTGAAAGTAAAACAGAATGCGCCTTTAGGCACTCTTCTTTACTTTCAATCTGCTCTACCGGTAAGTGGTCACGTGTCTTCAAAACTAGAAATAGACTATGCGGTAATGGTTTAAAAACTTTCTCACTGTAGAAGTAACGTAATTATGTCCCAAATTAACTTGTTTCTTGTAAAAACATATAGGATATTACATGAGTGTTCATAATTTATTGGATTTATTAAACGAGTCTATTAGAAAACGATAAAAACGAGACTTTGCCGAGTTTTTATCGTTTTCTAAAACGACGAGTTTGATAAATCCAATAAATTATTAACACGAATGTTATATTCTTTATATAACATAACCTAGAAAAGTTATTTATCGCAGCCGTTTAGGACACGTGAATGCTCTGCGCGATATAAGTAGATCTATACAGGAAAAACGTTGTTCCAAATTAACCCCGTTCACTAGCATAATATTTATGTTATTATATGTATTAATAAGCACTTTCATGTAGATCTAATATTGATTATTTTAATTACACCAAAAAATTATAAATTGAATCTACATGATGGAAAGAAGACGTTGGAAATTGAACGCATATAACGCATTTTAACGACGTCACAAGTAACGACGTCGTGGCGTACCTCATTTGCATAGTTATTTAACTATTTAAATATGACATTTAAACAACGGGTGTTATTCAACGCTCACGCCGTCTGTTATGTTATAAATTATATTATCAATTGCAAACAGTTTTGAACCTGATCAGACGCCAAGAAACTTGGTGTTTGATTTGGCTTCAACCTATTTGCCACTCAGATACATGTATTTATAAATAATCAGCATGTTTATATTTTATTGTTGTATGTAAGGTTTAACTCTTTAACCCTCTTACCACCAATAAGTCGTCTGCATTGGTAGTGTCGTCTGCAATATTTTAAAAGTCAGCTTTAGGGCTGTTGAAGGTAGTTCGCGGGTGAGCTTAGTTTCCATGAAATGTGTTATGAAACTGAATAAAGATAATAGCCCAAGAAACAATGTGTGCACATATAGGCAAAAATTATCGTTTGGTTTGTCTTTAAGGTCTCTTTTTTGACAAAAACCTGGAATTTTGATGATTTTATTGTTCTCAAAAATAAATAAAGCTAATGACTATAAGTCTCGCGCAATAAGTAGTCCACAACATTCATTACAATACAAGTGTTCAGAAAGATGTTATCAGCTATTTAAATTTTGCAAAATGCTAAATAATTGAAATACAAAAAACTGACTCATTCAATTTATTTTTTTCTCCATTTTATTCAAATATAAATTATGATGGTTGGTGAAATAGTTGGTCAGAAAAGTAGAGATAATATTACAGTCAGGATTTGTTGTAATAACATATATCTTATTAAAATATAGAACATTTGAACTTTGAGATACAGTTATACCTACCTTAAATTTGAAATTCTGTCATTAAAATGCATTATTATTGATTCATGGACTTGCATACACGGTTAATTATATTGTTTTAACATAATAATGGGCAATATCGATTTTGATACAGTTGACGTATTGATAAACTTCAATGTGTGGCTTTATATATACATGTAGTTCGATCAAATCTTACATACCGTTTTTACTTGTAAGTCATTAAACCAAAACGTACATGTAATTGGACATATATAATTGAACAGTATATAGCATCACTAATTCTAACCAACGAAGACTAAACATAACCTTTCCCTTGATCAACGCGTTATGGACTGACAAGTCAATAAAATCGGACACTACATTTTAAAAAAAATATTTGGATTGAATGGGACTCCAACCTAGAACCTTTAGATTGCTAGTCAATCACTCTATCATCTGATCTGACACCGCGTTACGCGACGTCTTATCAGGATGCAAACTGTTTGCAAAGTCGCCTTTTGGCGCTGTTGGCAGCAAAAGAGTTAAGCTGCTGTTTTTGTTTCTTTTTAGAAGAAAACACAAATAAACGTAAAAGAATAACATACTCTCCATTGTGCCTGTTTCTATTAACCCATTACCCCATAAACACGCCTTTTTACGACTTTTATTTATTCCTCCTCTGAAGAAAATAATTCCACTTTATACAGTCATGAATAAGTACCTTTAGAAATGTTTTCCATTTCATAGCAGATTATTGCTTAAAGCAGGCTGAAAGTAAAGCAGAATGCGCCTTAAGGCGCATTCTGCTTTACTTTCAACCTGCTTTAAAGCGACTCGCAACCAGATGGTGCATTAAAAATAGTAATTTGTAAATATGTGTCAAACGCTTATATAAATGGTAAAGAATTAGTTTAGGATAAGAAATTCTGTTTAAAAAAATGTATTTCAATAAAAAAAAATATTGGTCTCTGGTGGGATTCGAACCCGGGGCCCGACATTGGCGGACAGAAGGCAAAATAGGGGAAACCGCTTAGACCAATGGACCACGGAACTATCCGTTTATCTTGGATCGATTTAACGTAGTTCAATGTGTAGCGATCGAAAGTGCATACAACTTCGTAATTCGGCTCGTGTTTATGTCTGAGCCCGTGTAGAGAAGCAACAACAACAACTATACCGTCTACTAGTCGGTATAGAAAAACGATGGAAAATATCTAAAAATCTAAGATTCGGTGACGATTCTTGAGACTTTTTTTGGACTGATCATATTTTTTTAATGTCAGAAGCCAAATAATGCCACAAATTTGCTTTTATTTGAGTATTTTATTTTATTTTGACAAGTACACCATCCGGTTGCGAGTCCCTTTAAGTGGTCACATGTCTTCAAAACTAGAAACCAAGCTATGGGATAATGGGTTAAAGCAAACCACTTGCAGTGTCAGAAGAGAAAATAAGGTCGGATAGGTAAGTGAAAAAAAAACCAACTCATTGTCACGTCAAACAAACAAATTACTCTGTTGTTTTGACATAAAAAAAATATTTGGTACTTTCAGGTGGCAAATTGAAGAACTTCTGTTATTTCACCAACTGGTCCAATAAGCTGGCATCGTTTGAGGCGAGGTTTGAAATCCGGGACATTAACACCACCCTCTGTACCCATCTTATATACGCCTTTGCAAACATAGACCCAAACAAAATGAAGCTTATTCCGTCACAGCCCGACGATGACAATGGTCAGCATTACAACAAGCAAGGGCGTTATTTCGATTTCACAAAATTGAAAAATCGCGCTCCACATTTAGTTACGTTGTTATCGGTAGGCGGGGCTTCAGCCGGAGCAGGAGAGTTTTTACAGGTGGTTCGTTCTAAAGAGACGATGATGCTGTTTTCTCGTAACTGCGCCACCTTTCTACGAGATCGAGACTTCGACGGAATTCATATAGACTGGGAATATCCCGACGTTATGGACAGAGACAAATACACACAGTTGCTTGAGGTTGGAACCTACCTTCAAGTGTCAATCAAATTCATGTTATATTTCCTTCAATAACATGGTATAAAACCTGTCAAACATATGTACCCCACCCCAAGTTTTATTTGAAACGTGAGACACGAGTCCAAGAGTTCACTCCAAGGAAGAAGCATGGGCAGTCTGCAAGACTGTTAGACAGTAACTCTCACCGTTAAGTTCAGTCTGAAATCGGTCTTAAGCATTTGATTGTTAAGATTTGATCCATGCTAAAATCTGACCAATTGATATGCTTGAAAACGACCTCAGACTCAACTCAGAGGCTTTATAGCATTGGGCCGTGATTACCACAATACAGTGCAAAGTTAACCCCTTTTGAGCGTACTGCATTACTTTTGCTGTTTAACTCTTTCCTCCCTGAAACTTTAAATGGACAATTCCAGTTTTCATTTTAGTCTAGTCCATTTCTGACTTTTAAGGGTTGTTTTTGTCAATATTTGGCATTATGACAAACAGTGAATACCCTGATCAGAGGGCTCCTTTCGGAGCCCTCTGATCTGGGTCGTCACTGTTTGCACAGGACAAGTGTACTTTTCACATGTATACTGTTTGAAAAGAACGCCTATATGCGGGACTAGGGTTTAAAGGGTTAAGTAACAAGATGTCTATAAATATCACAATGCTTCTTCATTTTATTGTCGCTTGATACATGTTCTATTTTAATGGTAAAATATCCGACACGCGTGGAGCTATACCATTCTTAGTGATACCATAATTCACATTTAGCATGCTAATTACAGTCGAGACTCGATACTGCGATCTCGCTTACAAGTATTTCCATAACTTGAATTTAGATAACTCGTTCTCGCGTATGTCGAACATACCCGTAAAACAATATTTCAAAGCTAAAACGTGGCTAAGTCACGTTTTAACTTTGAAATATGGGCACGTTCGAACTAACGCGAGTTCGATGTATGGAGTTTCGACTGCAGTTTCGTCTGTAAACGTTATTTTGCATCTATGTTTCGTCATAGTCAACTTGGTTATGTACATGTAATTATTTTTAGACAAAATGGTTATGTACATGATATTATTTTTCTCGGAAACAGCATAGGAGTGTCAAACATTTTGGAAGCAGACGAGACACCAAGTAACTTGGCGGCTCATCCGTATTCAATCTGTTTATAATACGTCTTCCAAACGCCACTAATAGCAAGCTTCATTATAGTACATGTTTAACAATAGTACAAATGCCTATGTTTACAATGTACATCCTAGTCAGATGGATAACAAAGGCACATTCCTGAAGAAGCCCTCTGCTCTAGGTTTTCACATAAGCATAAGTCAATAACTAAACTGTCTGTAAATGACGCACATGTATGTATGCGCGTCAATAGCAATGCGTCAATAGGTCAACTCAACTATGCCCTTTACCTGATAGCCTTTTTCTAGTAATGAAGATAGTTGACTACTTAAAGCAGGTTGAAAGTAAAGCAGAATGCGCCTGAAGGCGCATTCTGCTTTACTTTCAGCCTGCTTTAAGCTATCATGTGTTAGAATATAGAAAATATTCCCTATAATATATATTCATGACTGATTAAATTGGAACTAATTTCTTCAGCGGAGGAATATATCATATTCGCTAAAAGGCGCTTCTATTGGGGAAAGGGTTAAAACGGACGTAATATAAAAGGAACGACGGGTTAACTCTTTCAACACCATGTACCGGTCTAAAATATATGCATTGCATTTGCAAACAGTGTAGACCCAGATCAGAGGGTTCCTATGTGAGCCCTCTGATCTAGGTATACGTTGTTTGCTAATTTAGACCAGTATTTATTAAACTATACAGAATTAAAAGTAGACTAGTTCATGTTTTGGTAACTAAAATGGTCCAAATGGACCCCGTATAATCCACAAGAGTTACTTATTGTTGAAAGAGTTAAATGTTGAGTCGTGGTCCGTTGTACAGTGAAGAAAACGTTATTCTTTCCCAATAAACGCGTTTACGCTAAAACTATTATTTCCGAAGCAAACCGTTTGGAGCCAGACCAGACGCCGGGTAACCCGGCGTCTAATCAGGCTCCAAACTGTTTGCCACCATGATAAACATGAAATATCAGAATTGTCCAAAAGTTGTTCTTTTCTACGTTTTAGTGCTTTGCGTTTGCGTACGTTTGCGTTTAAACGGGAAAAAATAACAGATTCTCCACTGTAGCTTAACCCTGTCACGGCCAAATTCATTGTAAGGTTTTTACACCTATACAGTCGTCTGCTTCAATAGTGTTGTATGCAATACAGTTTAAAAGTTAAATATAAGGCAGTATGCGTATTATGACTAACGAAATTTCAGAACGAACGTCAAACAGTTTCGATTATGATCAAATGCCTCGTTACGCGGCGTCTGATCAGGATCCAAGCTGTTTCCAAACTAACCCAAAGGCACATTTTTGCGTTATTGACAGTGAAAGGGTTAAACTGGCATTCTTTTGAGAGTTCTGAAGATAGATACAGTGGAGAAAACGTTATTCTTTCCCAATAAACGCGTTTACGATAAAACTATTATTTCTATTTCAAACAGTTTGGAGCCAGATCAGACGCCGGGTAACCCGGCGTCTGATCAGGCTCCAAACTGTTTGCCACCAAGATAAACATGAATTATCAGAATTGTCCGAAAGTTGTCTTTTTCTCCGTTTTAGTGTTTTGCGTTTGCGTTTCGTTTCGTTTAAACGGGAAAGAATAACGTTTTCTCCACTGTAGAATCTTTATTTACATATCATTGCACATCCAGTTTATATATTACATACATATACAATAATAGCATTAAAATAGCGCAACATCATTCCTTAATGGAATTACGTATTTATAAGAGATGATATGAAAGGCATTATATGCCATACATTACATATAAATCATTGCATTATAAATGAACCAATTGAAGAGTTCCAAATCTGATTTGCTGAAGTGTCTGACCATCGCTTCAATCTGTCTTATTCAGGTTATGAGAGAGGAGTTTAATACGGAATCGGCGAAGGTCAGTAAACCGACACTACTGATCTCCATTGCTGTGGACACCATCGTCAACTCTTATAACGTAACGGCGATTTCTAGGTACGTTGACAATTTAACTTACTTGATTCTCAGGGGCCCGTTTCATAAAACTTCGTACGACAAATGTTGTCGTAAGTCAGATTATAAATGTCTTAATTATTATTTATTTTTCCATCTAATCCTGTCTTGTGACATCGTTTTGGAATCGTATTGAAAAGACGATTCCCAAAGGATGTCACAAAACAGGATTAGGTAGAGAAATCAGAAAATAAATGTATTTTAAAGTTTTGACTTACGACCGTTTTTGTCGTACGAAGTTTTATGAAACGGGCCCCAGACCAGGGAGACGTCTTACGAAACGTCGTACGACAAATACATGTAAGGTCGTAAGTCAGATTTCTAAAATTCTTAATTATTATTTATTTCTCCATATAGGTCTGTCTTGTGACTTCTCTTTGGAATCGCCTTGAAAAGACGATTCCAAAGAGATGTCACAAGACAGGATTAGATGGAGAAATCAGAAATTAGATGTATTTTAAAGTTTTGACGTACGATCGTTGCTGTCGTATGACGCTTCGTAAGACGGGCCCAAGGTGAGTAATTCAAACATTTCATTTAGATTCTTACGTTTCAACAGAATCTACTAGATGACAACTCATTGAGTCGTCGCAAAGCAGCGATTCAAATAAACAATCTCAATAAATGGCGTTGTTGAGGCATAGAAGAGAAAACGTTCGAAATAAGGACTCAGTTTCATCTGGAGCCCTTATATCAATTCTCTCCATATACCATGCTAGAAGCACAACATTATATTAAAAGGATTTCATGAAATAAACTGCATGTTAAACTGAATTGTAAAAAAACCCAGTGACCAACACTTATGATATAGATTTTAAATGTTTGGTATTTACAGGGTTGTCGACTTCATCCAAGTGATGACGTATGATTTCCATGGTCCTTGGAGTGACGTCACAAGTTTCTCTGGACCTTTGTTCTCCAGATCTTCGAACGTGAAATTTAATCCACATCTAAGTCAGGTACGTCTAGGTTTGCATCTAGAAAACGAATTTTGGCAAACTGTGTAAATTCAGGGGTCTGTACTTTTGCGTGTCCAGATTGTTTGCAAAAAAGAACAACAATGTACTCGGGGTAAGGCAGTAAAGGGGTTAAACATGACTACAGTGGAGAATCTGTTATTCTTTCCCGTTTAAACGCAAACGTACGCAAACGCAAAGCACTAAAACGTAGAAAAGAACAACTTTTTGACACTTCTGATAATTCTTGTTTATCTTGGTGGCAAACAGTTTGGAGCCTGATCAGACGCCGGGTTACCCGGCGTCTGATCTGGCTCCAAACTGTTTGCACTGCAAATAATAGTTTTAGCGTAAACGCGTTTATTGGGAAAGAATAACAGATTCTCCACTGTAGGTGTTCGGATAGCGCAGTGGTAGCGCATCCGCTCCTCTCCAATGCAGTCTCGAGTTCGATCCCGGGTCGGGGCAGTATGTGAGAGAGTACATTGGTCACCCGTCCGAACATGTGGATTTTCTCCGGACACTCCGGTTTCCTCCCACAGAAATGTCCAAATACGCCACCATTTGAGCCATCGGTAGTTATTTGTAAAAGTTAATGTAGATTGTTTCATAATCGATGTAAAAGAAACAAAGTTAAACTATAAACGTGACTAAGTCACGGTACGTTACAAATATACGGGTAAGATTGACATATCTGGGATTATCTATATAGTATCGACAGTACGTATATATTAATATCACGCCACGTAACGCGGCGTCTGGTCAGGAACCAAACTGTTTGACAATCGTAATGAAATTTCTTCAGGCAGACTGCCTTTTTTTTTTTTTTTTAACTTAAAACGACATTGCAGACATAAAATTGAAGCAGACGTCTGGTCTCATCATTAAAATGTTTGCAAACGCGCTTTTAAGCGTCATTGAGAGTGAAAGGGTTACAGATTTCGCTCAATTAGTTTTACATTACTGGGGATGGGTGCATGTGGATCTTTTTCAGGCTTGGGCTATCGATAACTGGCTATCTAATGGAGCCCCAGCCCATAAAATAGTTATGGGCATGACTGGCGCTGCAGTGACATTCACCTTGCCCAATAGGACTAACACTGGTGTAGGAGCTCCAGTTCTGTCCCCTGGGAGGACAGGACCTTACCTACAACGTCCGGGTCACGTGACTTATTTCAGGGTAAGACGTAAAGAACAAATAAATCAAATTCCCCCTTGACGACTAGTCAAAACAAAGGATGTACTCTATGCTTGACTGCTTAAGCCAATATGAAAGAACAACATAATGACATAAAAGGGGTGTTTTTTCATACTTATATCCTTCTTTAAATCTTTCACTGCCAGATGGGAACGTTTTCTTTAACCCAATACATCATCTAATTATTTTTAAATGTTGTTTTAAAATAAGACTTTAAGCAGTTTAGATCCATAAGAGACGCTGGTCGCCTATGATGGTAAAACTGTTTAGCAATAGACCGTATAGAAATTGATGGTGCATGCGGTTTGAATGAAACAGGATGGACGTTAACAGGAACGTATACAGTGGAGAATCTGTTATTCTTTCCCAATAAACGCGTTTACGCTAAAACTATTATTAGCAGTGCAAACAGTTTGGAGCCAGATCAGACGCCGGGTTACCCGGCGTCTGATCAGGCTCCAAACTGTTTGCCACCAAGATAAACAAGAATGATCAGAATTGCCCAAAAGTTGTTCTTTTCTACGTTTTAGTGCTTTGCGTTTGCGTACGTTTGCGTTTAAACGGGAAAGAATAACAGATTCTCCACTGTATAGAGAGGGACTCGAAAGAGGTAGTTTATCGATTTTCACTGTCGTCACTTACATAGTAGATTAGGGGTTTAGTTGGTAGATAAGCCTCTTACCGTTACGTTCTGACGTTAAGGTAATACTGCAGTGCAAATCAAGATGGCCACCAAAACAAGTAGTGGCGGTGCATTTATGGTAAAAACGGCACAGATATCGCTCAACCCCTAAAAATGTCACTCTATACAACTGATAAATATATCCCTCTTTTCATTTGCATTTATAGAAATTAATAAAAACTATTTTCAAACTGTTCCCGAGGTGCAAGGAATCCTGATTTTCTCTTTAGAATGTCCATTTGAACACTATATAGTCTCACATTATACCCATTATCACCAAGAATTTCAATTCTCCATATTGACTAGCACATGTAATTGAAATGAGTCCTTTCAAAAGTATGGTAGTCAAACATTGTCAAAGTTAAAAACATCAAATGAATGCTATATAGTACCTGTATAAACTATTGTGGATTCCAAATGTAACTAGTACACTGACCAAGCTGAAAAGATCCCACAAAAGGAGGAGTAAGACACAATGATAAAACTGCTTAAGTTCAACGCATAGTTAAGCCAAAAGTTAGAGTTAAATGAAAATCATTCAAGGGGTAAAGAGGATATGACGTGGTCATTCGTGACCTTCTTACCAGCATTACAAGTACTGAACTATTGCAAACACTGTCCGAAAACCTGGCTAAATCCCATGAAAACTATTTCAGTAACAGAGAAAACAGGGCTAAAATGGTGTTGTTCTTGTTATAAATGAGTATGCCTTATCCAATTTAGCCGGTTTTCAAAGTTGGCCAAGGTTTTACACATTCATATCAACATGTTCAGAAAGATTTTACAATTCAGCTTAAAACTTCTCGAGTCCCAAATAGGACAAGGCTAAAATTGACAAATTATAGTTTTTCAAGGGTAATGATACTTGGATGAAAAGTATAAGAGTTAGTAAGCGGACAAGGTTAAATATGGTCAATCACGAAAAATAACTGATCAAGGTACAGCACTATGACATAAGAGGACAAGTCTCTCAGGTCTCTGCCAGTAGCTGCAAATATTTCCATATCCTCCACCATCTCAGTTCCATCTGGTGTCCCCCAGGGCAATGTTTTTGGCCCATTACTATTCAACATTTACATTAATGGTCTCCGCGGGAATGTAAATCACCTATTCGCTAATGACACAGCTTTATACCTGTCCTTTTCCATTGTCGATACTGATCATATATGTATGTATTAGCATATAGTTTTTAAGCAATTGAGCCATACCTTTCGAGATTTCGCCGTAATAGATCTATATTTCCAGGGTTCTCCCCAGAAAAACTGGAAGGCGCTGGGGCAGGGAGAGGATGCGGGAGGGAGTGTTACCCCCTTCCGCGTGTCGATTTTTTTTTTAAATTTTAATGTATAAATGGTGTTCTCTGTGTGACTTTAAAGCATTTCTTCAGTGGTGTTATAAAGATAAAGAGCCTGCTAAAACTTTTTTTTTAAATTTATCAATCTTGCTGTGTGACTAAATTGACTATGATATATAAAGAAATCCTTGCTAGAATCTGTATGTAAATGGTAGATACAAAAAGGACTAATATCTCAGTCAACCTCTAAAACAAATTCAATGCACGGTTTGACAGAGAGGTAAAGGAAACAGTTTACCTACAATCACTTGCTTTCTGATTATCATGATGATGAATAAGCATTATAATAATTTGAAAAAGAAAATTGCAAACAGTGCAGTACTAGATCATAAGATCTCTAAAATCTGGGTCTGTAGTCTGAACTGTTTTCCCATGTTCCTGTATACAGACATGTTTTGTAGATGTAAATCTATCATAATCCTAAATCAGAATGTCATTTGTATTTACTCCATAGTATTTTGACTTTTTCAAAGGCATTTCTTTCTGCTAATTCTTTCATAATTCCGAGAAAACTTATAAAATGTTTGGTCTAATCAATTCACGGACGTACAAAAATGACCAAAATGCTTAAATAAATAGCATTTTGTCATGGAATTGGATTGTCATTCTTATACTGTATGTTTTCTTTCTAAATGATTAGCGATATGTTTCAATTCTACTGAAATACGCTGAGTGCTATCGTTAATTCGCGAAAACTGATGACAAAATGTATATGTTCGATTGATAGAAACAATTGATGCACTGTCAACAAAAACATTTACGCTTACATGTATAGATACGTTCCTTCTTTGTTTAAATTTTATCTAATGGGGATATATGCGGCAGCGCGACGTCTGTTTGATTTAAACATGGTATTTATTTTTCATTAGACTTATAGCGATTAGAAACCTTTTGTGTCGTATGTAGGCGTGGCATTTTTCGTCATTCACTCCAAACTGATGTAGATCTAAATGGCATGAAGGGAGCTAAAAATAAATGTCGATTACGGAAATTCACGATTCTCTATAGCGGACGCTTTTTTGGTAATTATCACGAGGAACCGGCAAATTCCGACACAATGAGGAATGTTAACCAGAAATTAGCGATACGTTTGGATAGATAGTTATTATTCGTCAGAAATGTGAATGAAAATTCGTTGCCAATATTAACAACTTTGAGGACAGAACATCAATTTAAAAACACAAATAAAAGTATTAAATAATTTTGTGTCATATTTTCCATCGATTTAAAATAAACGCTCTTATATGAAAATTAAAGGGAACTTGGAGGTCTTACGTTGGCAGTTTGGCATGTATATTTACTGTAACAATAAGATATACATGCATGCACATGCCATAACTGTTCATCGTGTGCTAGATAAGTAGGTGTATGGGTGAAACCGACCAAGGTTTATGAAAAATACACTAATTACGCATTTTACAGGTAAAAAATATGCGAAAATCAATTAACTGTCACTTAGTACCGTATTGAACTTTTCCCGTACATATCCTTTATGTGGTACGCTTCAACCAAAAAGGGTACGTTTTGACTATGGTACGCTTTGACCATAACCCCTTTTATTTTCCCCAGGGAAAAAAATTTATTCCCCATTGGAAGGAAGATCGATTTATCATTATATTTCAAATGAATATTCCAGAGAAATTTGCGAAAATTCTTAACTCGGACGCAAACACCACACCGTAGATAAGATATTTATACCTGGTGGTTGCAAACAATTTGCACGGGATTTTCAAGATTTCCGAAGGTAATCCATTTGTTAACAACAATGAGAGTTCGCCCTTATCGAACGAAGATCGTTAACTGACGCCAATATAATTAGATCCTACATGTATTATATTATTGCTTTTGAGACAGATCATAGTGCGATTATAGAAATGTTAGCATACGTTTCTGATTTTATGTTTGGAAATTAATTGTTTAATTCGCATATATGTTATAATCTATAGGGTATAAATGTGTATTTTTTTGCGCAAAGCCGGGGTCAGTATTGTCGTTTGTATTTTAAATGGTTATTCGGCTATGAAAAAAAAATCACGACATAATTATCTAAAACGCTATAAATTGCGACTTCGTCTTTAAAACAGTTGATTCTGAATTAGAAAAATTGTATCTAAAACAATGACGTTCATGTTTATGAAAATAAATACGATCTTTTCGCGAAAGTAGTTTTGGAGCGCATTAATATATTTCTTCCATAACGAGTGATTCGGTGTCATCTTTTAGCCTGTATTTAAACAAAAGCGAACAGATTTTCAGGAGAGAAATCTAATCAAAAACAATATTGATCTGGGAATCAGAAAAGTGCATGCTGTAGTCTCATTTCTCGCCTAGTCGAAAAGCAAGTAAAAGTGTATGATCAACGTAGGAACAGAGCTTTAGATCCAAAATACTCGTACCACATTTCACTATACATGTCGTGTTTTGACTTCAAAATGGCGATGGATTTGTTTCACTACACGTGGTAAATATATTCAAAACACCTATTCAGAAAGAAATGCTTGAAAATAACATTCCTGTCATCTCAATGAAGAACCGGGTTGCAATTTGTCATAGTTTTTCTGTTGAATTGTTTGCTATACAGTGCGGTGCACGTGCCCAAAAAATCCCTTTGTTTTAATGCTTGTAAATAATTAGCGAGGCAGCTTTTGTCGGCATAGTTCGGTCAGTGTTAGAACATATACACATGCTTTGAATTGGAATGTGTGTTTTGATTGAGACTCATCTCTGAAAAACATGAGTAGCATTTGACCTCAAAGTTGGCTACAATAGCCAGAATTCAATATGGCCGTGCACTATTACCTTAAGCAGAAATAGCCTGCTTTGAATTGCCACATGCCCGGATGAAGAGATTGTTTCCTACAGCTGTTAATTAGGACAAAACATGTTAGAAAGTCTTAAAGACGGGTATTTTATATACATGTATACTTAAAGGTCTGCGAGATGATCCGGCACGGGGCTGTGTACAATTGGGACGATGAACAGAAAATGGCATATGCCGTGATGGTAGACCAGTGGGTGGGGTACGGGAACGAGAAGAGCATGATGGAAAAGGTAAGCATCAGTTTTTTCCCTCAGTAATATATGAGCCAGGACTGAAGAATTTGTGTGGATTAAACACCGTTGTCATATGTGGTTCTACTTCTGAGTTTGGTTGATTGATTGAGTTCGGTTTTACGGCACCGCGAAACACAATATGGTCACATGGCACAAAGTTTGGTCTTCTGTGCCAAATATTGTGTGTAAAACGGCTAAACAAAACGCTGTATATTACCTGTGGGTATCAAACAGTGTAAATCCTGACCAGTCGACGATTCCAATTTCCAACTAAGTTAAGTCCATTTTTTTGCTATTTATCGTCGTGTTCTTACAATAATTTGCATAATGACAAACAGCGCATGGACTACACTGTTTGCTATGTAGTACAACTCGCTACAAGGAACCAGTGGGTTGAGGCCCCCTAATGAGGTCGTGCGGATGTTGGTCAATATTGGTACTCTACGGGGAACGATCGGCACTTATCGTCAACTTTTAGCCCGTTCTGAACTATGCTAAAGTATGATTCCGAACGGACCGTCAGTTGACGACAATGGCCGATCGCTCTACACATACTACCGATACATGTATTGACCAAGAGTACCGATTTTGGTGCGATCTCATTAGGGGTCAGCAACCTTTAATCAATTTAAATAAAGAAGTGAGCATTCGATATTCTGAAGTAAAGCAAACAATACTTAAGCATGTGTTCTGTTATGTTGTGTTTTCGGTACATTTAGTAGAACATCTTCGCCCAGCTTTTCTACAGTGAAAAACTCGTTTTTGTGTTTAAAAAATATGTTACTTGCAAACATTCTGAGAGCCTGATCTGATGATAAGTATAGAACGGCGATTGGTCAAGCACCAATTATTTTCCACTCAGACAAAAATAGATCGTCAGAACTTTCAAAACTCTGACAGTTTCTCCATGTTATTGCATTGCACTTATGTTTAGTTTCTTTTAAACGGGAAAATAATGTATTCATTGTTCAAACCTAGTTTATGGCCACAAAAAATGAAAGTCATTTATTGTGTCAGAAACAATTGATCTAAAAGCATACTGAAAGTAAAGCGGAAATATTCTATAGGACTTGTATATTTGCGAGCAATATGTTTTTTTTCTTGTTTTAAAAACACACAAAAAAGCATATGTCTTAAACACCGACATCCACCCGTTTAAGTGTACATAAGACCCGCATTTTCAGCATTCTCGCATAACAAGATAGATCTATTCTATATTCTCATTGTGTAACATATTGCTTGTTACCTTTTAGCATGCTGTGTAGTGTGTCGTCTGCAAAACAAAATATGTCGCCAGATTGTCAAACACTTTGTTTCTGAACAAGACACATAATTAGTCAATGTATCATCTGGGTACAAACTTTTTGCAACAGTTAACACCAGTTTGTCTAAAGCGTACTGATGGCTAATGTCGTTGCTTTAACTCCACCACTGCCATTGCGTCATCTGCTTAAAATGATTTTTCTCCTGCTTTCATTTCTTAAATTTAATGTTTACATAAATTTACTCGATCAGTTATCGTATTGAGTGTCAAACACTCTAGATCTTGGTCAAACGCCGCGTTACGCGGCTTCGGATCAGGATTCAAACTGTTTGAAGGTTAAGGTTAAGTTGATATTGAAAAATCTTAAGATTTCAAAATTTTCTATTTATCTAGCGCGATTACGTAAAGCCGAGTGTGCCTTACTTTCAACCTACTTTGAGTTACCATCTGCTACAATAAAATTTCCGAAAATCGCAGAAACATCCGGAGAAATGGCAGTCCTGCTCGGGGGTAGGCAGTGAAAGGCTTACTTATACAAATGAATTTCAGTCAAATCATGACGTTTAACTTATCAGAGATAAAGGACGAACCTAGAGAACCTAGATGTATGTGCCTGTAACAAGTAGCATACGGTACTTATTTTATGCATACGTTAACATCCTGTTTGAACCAACTACATATCAACGGATTGAGGTTATTGGCATACAAACTGACCGTGTTCGCCTTTAGAACCCAGCAAAGGATTATCGTATTGACATTTTTTAGGTGAAGTTTGCCTACAATAGACGTATTGCGGGTACAATGTTTTGGTCTTTGGATTTGGACGACTTCCAAGGAATATACTGCAACAAAGGAGAATTTCCGTTACTGAATGCTATTTATAAAGCCACGCAAGAATTTGCGCCAAAAGAACCATACACAGGGATGATTACTGCTCGTCCGGTGACGCGAACATCTTCAACTCCCCAATCCACAACGCCGCCATCCACAACTCAGCCAGCTGTATCAGCTAAAAGTAAGTCATTCTTTTGTAACCTTTATTTTACATTTGTAACATGTGACATTTATTTACGCCTTTTAGAACTTCATACTAAAAGTAACTATTTTCGATATTCGAAATCTACGGAAACTACGATTGCGTATTGCTGTCACAGTGATAAGCATTGAAATAAAAGAGGTAGTGATGGTAAAAGGCAATAGTAAGCATAATAAAATAATTTATCACATAATTTGCGGTCTGGGAGTTGCATAAATGATTGTATAAATATCGTAATCCACTAGTGGAATATCGTTTTCTGGGCTCCGGCCCAACTTGTTCGTCCACAAGCGCTGCATGTAGCGGGACGCCAAATGACTTCATTTACTATGACGTTGACGTTAACAACGTAACGTTTTGGCGGAATATCTATATTGCGAATGGTCTTAAAACTACGGCTTCAATCAATATAATAGGTGCTTAAACTGGTTATGTGATAAATAGAATCTCACCTTCGTGACCATTATTTATCAAGGCTATTATTATATCGTCAAGGCTCGCGTCATATTATTTTAGTCAACTCGTTTATTAAAAATGATAAATAATGAGCATTCATACAAGATCCTCTATGCATACTTTCCTTATAAAGCATTTATGATTCAATGATTTCCACTACTATTGCTATTATTACTACGAATACTTCTTTTTCTACTATATAACTGCTACTTATGTATATACTATTCCTACTACTGCGCCTATTTCAACTTCTAGTGCTACTTCATTTTCTTCTTCAGCTACAGTTACGAAGGTTGTTCAAAAAGTAATGATACTTGATCAATAACTTCAATATAATAAGTGCAAAATGCATGTGTTATATATCATTTTAAAGAGCAATTTTTCGCCTATACGATTGTATAATGCACGATAAGATCACATAACTCGATAAGTCACAACATGAACCTAAATGAACACTACTCGAGGACACTGGAACATAACACTTTTCAGAGATTATTTGCGACGTAAAAACTACTTAAAGTGTACCATTTCCTGATTTGTATTAAATTTTAATGTAAATAAAATTTTATTTCTAGTGAAAGGATTGACTGTCTAAAATCTCATTCAGTATATCTACATTTTTATTTTAAAACATGCAAATCTACTTCAATGGCTTCAATTATAGCCTGGTTTTATATAAAACACACAGGCATTTTGCACTAATTATAATGAAATTATAGATCCAGTATCAAACCTTTTTGAACTACCCTCGTATTACTTCTACGTTCACTTCTTCTGTTACAACGATTACTGTTACTATTGCCACTACCATTGTTACTGTTGTTTATTCTTAGATCTACTCCTTTTGCATCGGTTGCTGCAATCATTTCTACCCCCATTTACTATGTTGCCCATTGTTACCATGAATAGTGATATTCTTTGCAAGATTCGTATGGTACGTAAATTACAGTTGCATTGTTGCAACACTGCTACCTTTGCGATATATAGTCTTGCTGTAGATGTTGTTGGTCTAAATGGGAATTTCTGGAGTATTATCTGGTTTATGGTCTCATAGAAATTGTCGCATGCTTTTTTTCCTAGTTATGTTGCATTGGGCGGCCTACATTGGGCGTTCTGCTTTTATTTCTATTGGTCGGCAATCATTAGCCGGTCGCTTCATTGCTGATTGATGGGGGTAATGTAATCGCCGTTTTGGGGGCTGTCTTTTGTATGTTTATTCATGTTTAATTTAGATATAATTGTAGTTATTTGTCTTTTCTCGGCGGCCTGTATTTGGCGCTCTACTATTCTTTCTATCAGTCGGCAATTATTAGCCGGTCGCTTCATTGCTGATTGATGGGGCTGATGTGATCGCCATTTTGGGGACTGTCTTTTGTATGTATATTAATGTTTATTTTAGATCTAATTGTAGTTATTATGTCTTTTCCCGCTTTGTAGGAACATTTATGTAATTTCATGTGAAGCGCGTTTGAACGCACTACCCCTGTGTGAAAAGAGCACTATATAAATCTGGTATAATAATCATAATAATAATAATAATAGTTGTTTTATTGTCTATAACACAATCAGTATTGTCACTACTATTGTTACTGTTGCTTTTCCTACTCGTTTTGCAGCTGTTGCTGCAATCATTTCTACCCCATTTATTATGTTGCCCATTGTTACAATGAATAGTGATATTCACACCTTACTTTGCAATATTCATATGGTACGTAAAGTACAGTTGCATTGGCTTATTGTCGAATAACGCAATCGGTATTGTCAATTTTAATTTCAATTTCTTTATTACACTCAGTTCATGATTTTACATTTCACTACTATTGTTACTGTTGCTTTTTCTTACTCGTTTTGCAGCTGTTACTTCAATCATTTCTACCCCCATTTATTATGTCGCCCAATATTACAATGAATAATGATATTTACACTTACTTGACACGATTCTCATGGTACGTAAATTACAGTTGCGCTGTGTTTATTGCCTCTAACACAATCAGGGAACTATGAGGACAGGTTACACAGTTTTCATACCAACTCTCGATCTCGCCTTTGTCAACCTCCTACAGTTTAATTTCGAAATATTTTACAGTTGAATTTAGAAACGCCGAGCACGTTTACCGACCATATTCATATTTCAAATTTATAACTCATGTAAGTTGTGGAATAGCGGGTAAGTTCGGCAAAAGAAAAGTTCGAATTATTGATGTTTAAAAGTAATTGAGTGAAACATAAGCTAAAGGCATGTGAGAAAATTTAGTAGCCAACAAGTAAAACAAAATGCGCTCTTTGGAGCTCGCTGCTTCCCTTTCATCTTGCTTATAATGTTTGTAAAGTCGACTTTAGTCGCCTATGGCGATAAAATAGTTAAATTATTCTTACAGCGAACTTTTCAAGTCAACCTGTTTGTTCTTAAATAATTGTGTCCATTGCAAACATTTTGGAGACAAATCAGACGCCGAGAATATGGGTGTTTGATTGTTTCCAACCGTTTTGCCACTCATGAACCTAATTTGTCACGTCCTACATTTTATATGCATTACGTATTCGTTTAGACTCGTGTCAAGGGGAGATAATAACGTCCTCTCTACTATATCCGTCTGATACAGTGGATAATCTGTTATTCTTTCCCGTTTAAACGCAAACGTACGCAAACGCAAAACGCTAAAACGTAGAAAAGAACAACTTTAGGACAATTCTGATAATTCTTGTTTATCTTGGTGGCAAACCGTTTGGAGCCTGATCAGACGCCGGGTTAACCGGCGTCTGATCTGGCTCCAAACTGTTTGCACTGCAAATAATAGTTTTAGCGTAAACGCGTTTATTGGGAAAGAATATCAGATTCTCCACTGTAGATGCGTTTCCTTTGGTGCAAAACACTCGCACGATCAACAAAGAAGTAAATACTCTGTTGTTGTTGCTTTTTTTGACATCAGACAAATGTTTTATACTTTCAGGTGGCAAATTGAAGAACTTCTGTTATTTCACCAACTGGTCCAATAAGTTGGCAACGTTTGAGGCGAGGTTTCAAATCCGGGACATCAACACCACTCTCTGTACCCATCTTATCTACGCCTATGCAAACATCGACCCAAACAGCATGAAGCTTATTCCGTCACAGCCCGATGATGATAATGGTCAGCTTTACAATAAACAAGGCCGTTATTTCGATTTTGCAAAATTGAAAGTTCGCGCTCCGCATTTAGTGACGTTTTTATCGGTAGGCGGGGCTTCAGCCGGAACGGGCGGGTTTCTACCGGTGGTCCAATCACAAGATACAATGAGGCTGTTTTCTCGTAACTGCGCCACCTATTTACGAGATCGAGACTTTGACGGAATTGATATTGACTGGGAATATCCGGAAGATATTTACAGAGACAAATACACACAGTTTCTCGAGGTTGGTTCTTTACCACCAAGTGTTATCAATCTCATTTCATTCAATTAAAACTTGGCCCAAACCGCAGACAAACTAGCGTACACGTTTATTTATAAACGTGATTTCACTCTCAAGAAGAACCAGGGACAGTCTGCAAAGCAGGTGGCTATTAAGGCGATGCAGAAAGATCCTGTTGCTGCATTATTTCTGTCGCACATTGAGTAGCAACCTGTCTATAAATATGCCCATGTTTCCTCATTTAAAGGTAGCTTCAGAAGGGTTTCCTTTATTGTTAAAACCTCCGACAGGGGCGGAATTATACCAGCTTTGGCAATAGGTCAATTAACCCTTTACCTGCTGATCGCGACTTCACTGGTTTTTGCAGCGTCTAATATGGATCCAAAGTGATTGACACTTATCTTTAGTAGTGTTTAATTACAAAATAAGAATAATTCAAAATCAACACTTTTGCAGACGATAATTTCCTATATTGGTAAAACCTGCAACCGAGACGGAATCATTCCAGGATTGGCAAAAGTTCAATTAACATATAGCATGCTAAATACCTTATCAGCTTCTTCTGTACGCGTTATCAATTACAGTGTTCCCTCTCTACAACGGCCCTACCAACAACGATTCCCTCCTTACAACGACGTTTGTCGCAGTCCCCTAACAGGACAAATATGTCTAACGATTTTACTGCTGTAATATCGTCTGCTTAAAGTTGTCGTCTGCTGTTTTTCTCAAAATTAAATATTCGACATTTTGACAGAAAAATACTTAATGATGAGTGACAAACAGCTTGAATCCAGATCAGACGCCGCGATCTGGATTCAAGCTGTTTGTAAATGTAAACCAACTTTCCCTCTCTTTAACGACTACCTCCGTACAACGCACACAATCAGTGTCTCCCATTATTTGTCGTTGTAGAGAGGGAGCGCTGTACATTTAAAGTGCGTCATACTGAAGACAATTTTTTCTTGGGAAAAATGTAAGATTGTCAAACATTTTGGAGGCAGATGAGACACCAAGGTACTTTGCATCTTATTTCTTTCCAATCCGTGATAAATAATCCAAAAGCCACTAATAGCGAGCTTCATTTAAAGTTTTACATTGTATGGAACGTTGAAATGCTGGAAACTTGTTCATTCTTATCATTTAATTAGCTGAGTCCCGGTAATGCTTATACTCGTATCTTGGTAACATTATATATGTTATTAATATTACACTTGCCTAAGTATACAGTGTAGATGGATAGAAAGGACACCAGGGCTGCCATTTCTCCGGATTTTTCCTAAATCTTAGGATTTTTTTTCTTGTAAATGGTAGCCTAAAGCAGGCTGAAAGTAAAGCAGAATGTGCCTTAAGGCGCATTCTGCTTTACTTACAGCCTGCTTTAAGTAGTCGCTCGTCAACAAAACTAGAAACAGGCTATAGGGTAAAGGTACGATTTCGTAAAATCGCATTTGAAAAATGCAAGTTTGGAAATCTTAGGATTTTTCACTTCAACTTATGGCAGCCCTGGGACACGCTCCTGTAGAAACCCTCTTATTTGTGTCTTAACTGTTTGCATAAGACAAGTGTACCTTTAACCCTTTATTTCATGACCTGTTTCTAGTTTTGAAGACGGATGACATTTTGAAGCAGGTTGAAAGTATAGCAGAACGTGCCTGAAGACGTATTCTGCTTTACTTTCAGCCTGCTTTAAGCTACCACCTGGTAGTATATCAAAAAGATTCTTATGGTACTTGTTCATGAGTGTATTAATTGGAACTGTTTTCTTCAGTGGAAGAATAAATTGAATTCACTTGGAGGCGTTTCTATTTGGGTGAAGGATTAAACGGTAGATCTTCACTGTTTGTAAATGACTTATACAGTGGAGAATCTGTTATTCTTTCCCGTTTAAACGCAAACGTACGCAAACGCAAAGTACTAAAACGTAGAAAAGAACAACTTTTGGACAATTCTGATAATTCTTGTTTATCTTGGTGGCAAACAGTTTGGAGCCTGATCAGACGCCGGGTTACCCGGCGTCTGATCTGGCTCCAAACTGTTTGCACTGCAAATAATAGTTTTAGCGTAAACGCGTTTATTGGGAAAGAATAACAGATTCTCCACTGTATGCGTTTCTGTAGTAAGTTATCAAAATGTTCAACCATTGCAATTTTAAAATAGACGCATATACACTAGAGTACAATGGGTTAAATAGTGATTCGTGGCCCGTTGCCATTATTCTGAGAGTACTAAACTGTCTGACATGCGCTTCATTCTGTCCTTTTCAGGTTATGAGAGATGAGTTTAATAAGGAAGCGATGAAGGTCAGCAAACCGACGCTACTGATCTCCATTGCCACCGGAGTCGGAAAGGACACCATCGACAAGTCTTATAACATAACGGCGATATCTAGGTACGTTGTTAATTTAATGTTGGTGATGTACAGACACTAAAATTCTTATGTCTCCCCCATCTTCCTTTGACATGACTACTCATTTGAGTCGTCGCATAGCAACGATTAAATTGAATAGTCGCAATGAAGGCTTTTGTGGAGGCATAAAGAGGTAACGTTCCAAATAAGGACCCACTTTGATCTTTAGCCCTGAATTATTGCCCTATACTGGTGCTAGATAAATTATATAATACGTAAACGAACTATTGAAATTAGATTCATGTATAACTTAATAATTGAGCCGTCTCATGAGAAAACCTGCCTTATTGCATTGCAAACAGTATATATCAAGGCCAGACACCGCGTCAAAGACGCGGCAGTTGGTCTTGATCTACACTGTTAGACACCCACACGCATCTAAAACATTTTGTGTAGCTGTATTACATACGGTATTTAACCCTTTCCCTTATAGAAGCGACTTTTAGCACATTCATTTTATTCATCCGCTGAGGAAAATAGTTCCAAATTATACCGTAATGAATATGTGTCATATTTAATACTTTCCTTATTCTAGCAGTTAATAGCTTAAAGCAGGCTGAAAGTAAAGCAGAATGCGCCTTAGGGCGCATTCTGCTTTACTTTCAACCTGCTTTAAGTAGTCACATATCTTCAATACTAGAAACAATGCTATCAGGTAAAGGGTTAACAGTGTAGACCAAACCAATATACAGAGCCTTGGATGACAATGGTGCTCGGTCTGTATAATGGTGCAATGCATTAAGGCAGTTTTGTCACGGCACGGCTCAACTGTAAATAAAGTAGTGACCAACACTTATGATATAGATTTCTAATGGTTGGTATTTACAGGGTTGTCGACTTCATTCACTTGATGACGTATGATTTCCATGGTCCTTGGAGTGACGTCACAAGTTTCTCTGGACCTTTGTTCTCAAGATCTTCTAGCCTGAAATTTGATCAAAGTCTAAGTCAGGTACGTCTTGGTTCGCATCTATAAAGCGTACATTCAGATGAACCAAGGGGTCTGTGCTGTTATTTGTCATCTAGTCAAATCTCGGTAACTTGAACTATCTCAAGTTCAGCATACCCGTATTTCAGAGTTAAACGTTAGTAGACCTTGGTATGTACAATTTGGTAATACACAATTATATACGGGTAAGATCGACACAGGTTGAATTACCGAAACTCGATATGTATGCAGTATAAAGATATCATGTCAAATCTTTGTTTACCTTAAAAATCTCATATTTATTAATTTTATTCTAACAATATTTATATATATGTTTAAAACAGCGTGGAACGATATACTCGTTTAAAGCAACGTTTGATCAATTAAATTATATGTAACTCTTTCCTTTGATTTTCATGGATTTGGCTGACTTTACGATTGAGGATCTCTAATGAGATCGGATAAATGGCGGTCAATTTCGGTACTCTACGAAAACATGTTAACCCTTTCACTCTCAATGACGTCATGTAGCGCATGTGGCTCTGTTTCAGGCTTGGGCTATCGACTACTGGATAGCTAAGGGAGCTCCAGCCCATAAACTAGTTATGGGCATGACTGGCGCTGCAGTGACCTTCACCTTGCCCAATAGGACTAACACTGGTGTAGGAGCTCCAGTTGTGTCCCCTGGGAGGGCAGGACCTTACCTACAAAGCCAGGGTCACGTGACTTATTTCAGGGTAAGACGTAAAGATCAAATAAATGGAAATTCGCCACGATGACCAGTCAAAACAAAGGTTGACTGCTTCAGACAAGATGAAGGAACAATGAATGACATATTTCAAAATAAGACTTAAAATAAGACTTAATTCAGTTTAGATCCTTAGCAGACAATGGTCGACTATGACATTAAAACTGTTTAGCAAAAGACCGTATTGAAATTGATGCTGAATGTGGTTGCTTGAAACAGGCCGGACGTTAACAGGAACGTATATAGAGAGGGACTCGAAACGGCCTATCTTATCGGGTAGTTTATCGAATTTTCACTGTCGTCACTTACGCCACGCACTTACACACTTTCACTATACGCGCTAGCAATATTTCAACACAGCGGAAGTCAGCGCGAGCGCTTGCGCTTTGCTACACTATCATTCATTTAAATATTGTCACGTGATAGCGGCGCAAATAAATTCAAAACCTATCCCCCATACTATACTGTATGTATCTTGTTTCGTTACTCTTTTAATCGTTCTGACTGATAATAAATATGATATCGTGATAAGTGTGTACTGTTTCGGGTTGGCAATGCGATAGTCCGACAGAGGGCTGACTGGACCTGGAAGTGCCGACCTAAGTTTTTTTCTCGACTGATTCTACTTCAGCATATGTTACTTATTCAAAAACCACCGGGTGCCACTTTGTCACCCTTGAGCATTTTTGTATATTCAAGATGGCGGCCAAAATGGCTGCCGAAAGGCTTTTCAACAGAAAAGTCCAAAAATCAGCATTCGTTCTTCCTGATTTTTTACCGATGTTACCTCACCATAATGACAGTTATTATTCAAAAGACGTTCCATGTTTTTAAAATGGTACGGGTGACATCTTGTCACTCTTGAGCATTTCAGTATATTCAAAATGGCGGCTAAAGTGGCTACCTAAATTCGTTGAAACAAATTACTCTAAACTTCAGCATGCATGGTTTGGTTTTCTTAACTGATTTCACCCCACCATTATGAAATATATTACTGAAATGATGATACATATTATTGAACTGTTACGGATGACATGTTGTCACCCTTAAGCATTTTTGTATATTCAAGATGACGGCCAAAATGGCTGCCGAAATGCTTTTAAACAAATCAGTCCAAAAAGAGGCATTCATTGATTCTTTTTTTAAACTGATTTGACCTCACCATAGTGAGAGTTATTATTGAAAGGACAATTCATGTTTTATAAATTTTAAGGGTGACAAGATGTCGCCCTTCAGCATTTCCGTATATTCCAAATGGCGGCTAAAATGGCTATCCAAATGCGTTAATCTCTACTCTAAAGTTCAGCATTATAGTTTGGTTTTCTAAACTAATTTGACTCAACCATTTGTTTTACAGAAATGATGATACATATTATTTGACTGATACGGATGACATTTTGTCACCCTTGAGCATATCTTAATATTCAAAATGGCGGCTAAAATGACTACCTTAATGCTTTACAACAAATGGTCAATAATTCATAATTTCTTTTTATTAATTGATTTGATCTCACCATTATGATATATGACATTGGAATTATCAAACTTTATTATTGAAATGATGGGTGACATCTTGTTATCATTCAGCGTGTCTGTATATTCAAGATGGCGGCTAAATAGTGACGGAAACTTTGTTTAGCAAAAAGTCCCAAAATCAACAATCATACATTTTTTATTCATAACTGACTCGATAACAACGTAATTATACTTTTTCTTAGAATTATGATACTTATTGATGAAATGTAACGGGTGACAATTTTTCATTCTTGAGTATTTCTGTATATTTAGATGGTGATGCTTATTATTGAAAACATGATAGATTTGATCTTATGCGCTGATTCGCAAAGAATGAGACTAGTCGAAACCATCTTTCTGAAATCATCATCATCATCATCTCATCTCATCACCTCTCATCATTTATCGGCGCTTTATGACTTATTCTGTGTTGCAGTACCCTTAAACCCAACTCGTCAATACTTTTACATGGCTGTGAAGATGTTATCCTTTTTTCCTTGCACCAGCCAAACCCTGCTTGGTCAAGATCAGGTAGATTGTTTCCTCTAATAAATGCTTAAATCAAGCCAGCAAAGTTTTGCTATGGTATATCGCTAAGCTATGTGGTCTATATTTGAACGCGTTTTTCAGATATGAACTCGAGGAAATACTATCGCTTGTGAAATGTAAGTTTCAATAGAAAAATCAAGGGGCCATTTGGGCGACAATTCTTTCCTTGCAGCAGTTCACTTTCCCATTCCAAAGCTGTATGCAACTGTGTTACATCCCGAGAGGGTGCAGAAAGAATGTCCTCAACAATATCGATATGTTTGTCCCATGCAATATCAATATCAATAATAGATTTGATTAACAATTTATTCGTCCCTCTTGTTTTGTAATATGACTGAAAGCTTAGGATTCGAATGTAAGAGTTTATCAGCTTCATTAACTGCTTTTTTCAGTGACAGTAATATACATTTGTTTTTGGTTATATGCTGTTAGCATGCAACTGATAGTATTCGATTTTAACTTGTTGTTCTCGTACACTTATAGAAATGTCAGTGCTGTATATATAGGTGGACATTGTTGTTCTCCAACTTAAATGTTGGCGATGTAGTTCTGCACAGAGCCTTTTGTGGAGTATATCATAAATCCATAATAACAATATCGATTCGTCTATGGGTCTGTCTACTGGTCCTATTTTTGTGTCAGAAGCTTCTATCTGGGAATGGGTTTTTTAATTGCTTTATCATTTTTGTTACTGTCATATCATTATGATTACTAAACAGTGATGTTGGAAAAGGTGTCAAATATGTTACACAATAACTCCGATATCAACCTCATGGCTGCTAGCTTGAACACTTTCCAAGACTATTGAGTAGATTTCACATGATATGACCAACCAACACATTCTTTTGGTCGCGGTGATTTGTGTGCTGGAATCTTGTTTGGCCAATTCTATTAGCTGTCCCTAGCCTGGTTTCAAGCTGTTATGCACATCATCTAATTCCATTTCTTCAGTAACAATGTTGAAAACGCCAGCTTTATCAATTTATACACTCTAGCAGCTACAGTTTTAAATGCACTTTGAACCCGCTTGCTCACAGTGTATATTACTGTAAGTTCTTTCATAAGTTGAAGTTTGTGTGCAATAGAACCCCTTTGTCAAGAGTTATCCGTCATTCATTCACTCAGATAAACTCGAAAAGGCACGACTTTAACAAAGTTTGCGATCTAGTGTCTACAAATTTGAATATATTTTTTTTACAAACGTTCACAAGTTAAGTAAGGTTTTAAGTTTTAGGATGCTTTTGATTATTGATTAAACTTAAAGATAGAACTACCAGATTCAATAAATTCTGGTGAGGGATTTTATGGTCATCATGGTACTCTTTTCTTACCATGCCTTCCGTGTCCTTTGCGTTGCTTTCTATTTTCCGTCTTCTTTGTGTCCCTCAAAGTCAGTTTCAGGATCATCCCTGTGAGCCAACAGGATATCCAAGTTTGCTTGCAGCTGATTGCCCATTGTAATGTCTAAAGCCTATGAGTATTTCTGCTTTATCGTAATCTTAATTATGTCATCGGCCACATGCCCATGGCACATAAAGGGGGGGGGGTCAATAAACACATTGCATAATACATTTTATATACCTCGTCCATGCCTCATCAAATATTACTTTTCAAAAATATTCTGCGCACTGCACTTCGGTGAGCCTCCATTTCTCTCAGGTAAGCCGTGCCACATTTGTCATTGTTAGTTAACGTGACCTGAATCGGAACTTTAAGGCAGCATTTCACTTTACACTACACTCGTTCGTGGCATCAGCAAATATAAAGCCTAAGCCATCGTTTGCCATCAAACTACCATCATCAGCAACTAAGATGATAAGTAAGTGTATGCCACCAAGCCTATATGCTAAAAATGAAATATTTTGACGCACAAAAGCATGCTCAGTTGCGTGATCCTAGCTGCTGGTACTTAGTTCAGTACTGACCTAAAAAGAAAACATTATCTAGGCCACAGAGGTCAAGGTTAAAGGTCAATGTTAGTAAATTTACTATTGTGACTAGTTTTACTTTTTCACTGCACATACACGTGAAGTTATGGAACCGTAGTCGAAGTACGTAGTCCAAAATTGACCTATTAAACGCGACACAATTTACAAATGTCAAAGAGGTCAAGGGCAAAAGTCAAGGTTATCAATACCAATGCAACATGCTACTCTCATTCAGGTACATCTATGGTTTTAGTTTCATAAATATAATACTTAAACTTTCAAGGAATTTACCCTGTATTCGATGCCGGGGTATAGCATAAAATGCCCTATTTCGTGGAATTGAGTAAAAAAGGGTGGGGTAAACCGGAAATATATCAAAATGCTCAAGGGTGACAAGGTGGCACCCGGTCAATTTTGAATGACAATGCTTTGAACTATCAATATCAATCAAGAAAAAAACTTAGGACGCAATTTCTAGGTGGACCTCCAAATCCTGATTTCTCTGCCGGACTACACGCTTTGACACACGTAACGGGTGCAGTGTATATTGCATACTGTGTATTTTCGGTTTCAAATATTTGCTTGTTTACCGTGAAAACTCCTATGTTTACCATATAAACCGTAAATGAAAAGCAAGGTAACAATATAAACTTTGAAAGAAAATTGTCTGTTTCTTGGTAAAAATTCGAATTCATATGTATCAAAAGATTGAAATACTCTATTCTTCTTTTCTATACGAAAGGGGAGTAATTTGGCAAAATTTGAGACAGATTAATAGCAGTTGTCGTTCATGTCTTGCTAATGTGGCCGACTGAAATTAAATAAGGAACTTTGTTAATGCCGCGTTATATAAGTGGGGACTGACCAATTAGGTAGACAAGCCTCTTGCCGCTACGTTCTGACGTTAAGCAGAAATAGTCTGCTTGAATTGCCGCATGCCCGGATGAAGAGATTGTTTCCTACAGCTCTTAATTAGGACAAAACATGTCAGAAAGTTTTAAAGACAGGTATTCTATATACATATATATATATGTAATCTTAAAGGTATGCGAGATGATCCGGCACGGGGCTGTGTACAAATGGGACGATGAACAGAAAATGGCATATGCCGTGATGGAAGACCAGTGGGCTGGGTACGGTAATGAGAAGAGCATGAAGGAAAAGGTAAGCAGCAGCTGGGAGTTTTTCATCAGTAATATATGAGCAAAGACTGAAGAATTTGTTTGGATTAAACACCGTTGTTATATATGGCTCTACTTCTGAGTTCGGTTGATTGATTGAGTTCGGTTTTACTGCACCGCGAAACACAACAATTATGGTCATATGGCGCCAAATTTGGTCTTCTGTGCCAACTATTGTATGTACAATTGCTATACAAAACGCTGTAGATACATGTGGGTATTCAGTCCATTTTCTGCTGATTATAAGCTATCATCGTGTTTTTTACAAAAATAAAATGCATAATGACAAACAGCGCATGAACAACACTGTTTGCTGTGTAGTGCAACTCGTTACAAACAACCAGTTGGTTGAGGATCCCGAAAGAGATCGGGCCGATGTTGGTCAATATTGGTACTCTAAAGAGAACGATCGGCAATTATTGTAAACTATTGGCCCGTTCCGAACTATGCTAAAGTATGGTTCCGAACGGAACGTCAGTTGACAACAATTGCTGATCGCCCATACGTACAGTACCAATATTGACCAACAGTACCGATTTTGATGCGATCTCAGTAGGGATCAGCAACCTTAAATCAATTTAAATAAAGAAGTGAGCATTCGATATTCTGAAGTGAAGCAAACAATACTGAAGCATGCGCAGGTCATAGAGCATGTGTTCTGTTCTGTTTTGTTTTCGGTTCATTTAGTAGAACATCTTCTCCAAGCTTTTCTACAGTGAAAACTTCGGTATTGTGTTTAAAAATTGTACGTTAGTTGCCAACATTCTGGGAGTCTGATCTGATACCGGGTAACACGGCGATTGGTTGCTCAAATCATTATCCACTCAGACAAAAATGGATAATCCGAACTATCAAAACAATGACAGTTTCTCCATGTTATTGCATTGCATTTGCGTTTAGTTTCGTTTAACTCTTTGAACCCTAGTCCCGCATATATGCGTGCTTTTCAAACAATGTACGTGTGAATAGTACACATGTCCTATGCAAACAGTGAAGACCCAGATCAGAGGGCTCCGAAAGGAGCCCTCTGATCAGGGTCTTCACTGTTTGTCACAATGCCAAACATGGACAAAATCAACCCTTAAAAGTCAGAAATGGACTACTCTAAAATGGAAACTGGAATTGTCCATTTAAAGTTTCAGAGAGGAAAGAGTTAAACGGGAAAATAATGTATTCATTGTTCAAACTATAGTATGTGACCACACAAAAGGAAAGTCATTTATTGTGTCAGAGACAATGTACATAAAATTAAAGCTGAAATATTCTATACGAATTTTATTTTTGCAAGCAACATGGTTGTTTTGTTTGTTTTAAAAACACACACAAAAAGCATTATGTCTTAAATACCGACATCAACCCGTTTAAGTATATAAGACCCGAATTTACATCATTCTCGGATAACAAGGTAGATCTATTCTATATTTTCATTGTGTAACATATTGCTTTTTGCCTTAAACATGCTGCTTAGTTTGTCGTCTGCAAAACAGAACTCGTCGCCAGATTGTCAAACACTTTGGGTCTGAATAAGACAAAGAATTAGTCAATATTTCATCTGGGTACAAACTTTTTGCAACAGTTAACACCATTTTGTCTAAAGAGTACTGATGGTTAATGGCGTTGCTTTCACCCACAACTGCCATTACGGCATCTACTTAAAATGATAATCTCCTGCTTTTATTTCTTAACTCTTTCCTCCCTGAAACTTAAAATGGACCATCCCTGTTTCCATTTGAGTCTAGTCCATTTCTGACTTTTAAGGGTTGTTTTTGTCAATGTTTGGCATTATGACAAACAGTGAAGACCCTGATCAGAGGGCTCCTTTTGGAGCCCTCTGATCTGGGTCTTCACTGTTTGCATAGGACATGTTCATTTTTCACATGAATACTGTTTGAAAAGGACGCCTATATGCGGGACTAGGGAACAAAGGGTTAAATTAAATATTTACATAAATTGACTAGATAAGTCGTCGTATTGAGTGTCAAACAGTTTAGATCTTGGTCAAACGCCAATTCGGATCAGGATCCAAAATGTTTGAAAATAATGGTACTCGGGGTTTTGCAGTGAAAGGCTTGATTATACAAATGAATTTCAGCCAAATCATGACGTTGAACTTAACCCTTTACCTGATAGCCTATTTCTAGTATTGAAGATAGGTGACTACTTAAAGCAGGTTGAAAGTAAAGCAGAATGCGCCTTAAGGCGCATTCTGCTTTAATTTCAACCTGCTTTAAGCTATTATGTGCTAGAACATAGAAAATATTCCCTATAATATATATTCATGACTGAATAAATTGGAACTATTTTCTTCAGCGGAGGAATAAATAATATTCGCTAAAAGGCGCTTACATGAGGGAAAGGGTTAAAGATAGAGGATAAACTAAGATGACTGTATGTGCATATAACAAGTAGCATACTTATTTTATGAATGCGTTGACATTCTGTTTTAACCAACTACATATCAACGGTTTGAGGCTATTGGCATACAAATTGACCGTTTTCGCCTTTAGAGCCGCCTAGCAAAAAGTTTATCGTATTGTTACAAATGACAATTTTAGGTGAAGTTTGCCTACAATAGACGTATTGCGGGTACAATGTTTTGGTCTTTGGATTTGGACGACTTCCAAGGAATATACTGCAACAAAGGAGAATTTCCGTTACTGAATGCTATTTATAAAGCCACGCAAGAATTTGCGCCAAAAGAACCATACACAGGGATGATTACTGCTCGTCCGGTGACGCGAACATCTTCAACTCCCCAATCCACAACGCCGCCATCCACAACTCAGCCAGTTGTATCAGCTAAAAGTAAGTCATTCAGTTGTAACCTTTAGTTTACATTTGTAACATCTGACATTTATTTACGCCTTTTTGAACTTCATACTAAAAGTAACAATTTCGATATTCGAAATATACGGAAACTACGATTGCGTATTGATGTCACAGTGATACGTATTGAAATAAAAGAGGTAGTGATGGAAAAAAGCGATAGTAAGCGTAATAAAATAATGCATACTTTCCTCATAAAGCATTTATGATTCAATGATTTCCACTACTATCGCTATTATTACTACGACTACTTCTTTTTCTACTATATAACTGCTACTTATTTATATACTACTCCTACTACTGCGCCTATTACTACTTCTAGTGCTACTTCATTTTCTACTTCAGCTACAGCTACGAGGGTTGTTCAAAAAGTAATGATACTTGATCAATAACTTCAATTTAATAAGTGCAAAATGCATGTGTTATATATCATTTTAAAGAACAATTCTTCGCCTTTATAATGGTATAATGCACGATAAGATCACATACCTCGATAAGTCACAACATGAACCTAAATTATCCCTACTCGAGGACACTGGAACATAGCACTTTTCAGAGATTATTTTTGACGTAATTACTTCTTAAAAAATACAATTTCCAGATTTGTATTTGAAATATATCAGTTTATGTTTAAATTGTAATGTAAATAAAATTTTATTTCTATTGAAAGGGCAAACTGTCTAAAATCTCATTTTTTCAAAATCAACATTTCTTATTTTGCTAATGACGAAAGTGGACATGTTTTTTCGAACTCTATGAAATGTTCTAGATTAGTATATCTACATTTTGATTTTAAAACATGCAAATCTACTTCATTTGCTTCAATTGTAGTCCGGTTTTATGTAAAAATGAGTTTGTGATTTCATTAACTACTTTTATACATAACTGTAGATTAACTGTTTTATTATATTGCCAGTATGTGTTTAGTATAAGCTCTATTTTTGATATTTTGTATAATAATAACATGTTAGAATGTGTAGTGTTTGAATAATTGTCTGATTTATTTGACAGAAAATTTCATAAATTCATTCAAAATAATAAAGCCGTAATAATAATAATAGTATCAAATTGTGTTCAGAAAATTAACTGAACAATACAAAAAAATCGTCCAGTGTCCTCGAGGAGGGGTCATTTAGGTTCATATTGGGGGCTGATCAAGTAATGCCATCTTATCATGCATTATTTAAGGAATAATTCGAATATTTATTGTATTCATGGAGGTATGAAGAAATAAAACCTGGTCAGACTTCGCGGTTTCATACAAAAGTGTGACCATGGGTTTTTTTTCATACCTCCATGAATACAATAAATATTCCGAATTATTCCTTATAATTTAATATCACTTCTGAATTTAAGAAAGTAGTTGAATAGAGAATCTAAGGCGAATGTTCTTTTTTTAACGCTTTTAAAACGTAGGATGTAGTCCCTCCGCCATATATATTTTCCGCCAAAACGCGTCGTTGTTATGTAGTAACGTCGACGTCAATGACGTCATTTTGCATCCTACCTCATGCAGCGCATGTGAAGAGCAGTTGGACTAAGGGAAAGTAGTCCTGACAAGGCGTGGCCTGAATTTTATTATTTTCATGGAGTTATGAAACAAAAATTATAGCCAATCACAGCTAACCAAATGTAATGAAAACAAACAATATTAAATTATAACACCGTATTGACAAAGAATTGTTCTTTAAAATGATATATCACACATGCATTTTGCACTTATTATAATGCAATTATAGATCCAGTATCAAACCTTTTTGAACTACCCTCGTATTACTTCTACGTTCATTTCTTCTGTTACAACGTGTATTATTACCTGACTCTCTATTTAAGTGAATATTAAACATTTTTGACTGTTTTCCGAAATATTTACCAGACTGAGGCCAGCGGGCAACAGTTGACTGTTACATAGTACTGTTACATGCGCGAAAATGGTGCGCAAAACTTTTCTACATCGCGGGACCAAATAAGGCGTCTTTATGATACAGATTTTTGTTTAAGGATCTAGCCTTTTGCGGAGTTGATCGGGTCATTTTTTCTCTCCCGAATAATCCCCTTAAAAGGCTATATAGTTCTAGACCTAAAATTAAGAGTAACTCCGAATAAAAGCGACAAACCGCTTGCAGATCTAACGTCTTCCTTTTTTAAACACATTTTGACGTTACAAAAATAATGACGTCATATTATACATGACGTAATTTCGACAAAGTGTCAATCAATTTCAGTCAATAAGAAACAATAATAATTCAATCGTAATTGAAAATATGAATATGTTAGACATCTTTTTTTACAAAACAGTGATGTTCACATTCAGTTGTTGTATTGGATTGAATTAAGATTCTTAAGACACGTAAGATCATCTCTAGAATTTATAAATACGTGTTGTGCAAATTTTGTATAGATAGATCTAGATCTAGCCATTCATTCAGCCTGGCTTAAATAGAGAGTCAGGTAATAAATCATTTGTTTGATAGTTACTTCGGGAACAGTCAAACCATTGTCCCTCGGTAGCAGGGAAGACCTTGAGAACTGTTGCCCTCGGCCGTTGGCCTCGGGCAACAGTTCTCAAGGTCTTCCCTGCTACCTCGGGTCAATGATTTGACTGTTCCCTCAGTACCTATGAAACAAATGTATACTGCTACTATTGTGACTACCGTTGTTACTGTTGCTTATTCTTATATCTACTCCTTTTGCATCAATTGCTGCAATCATTTCTACGTCCATTTATTACGTTGCCCAATGTTACCATGAATAGTGATATTCACACCTTACTTTGCAAGATTCCTATGGTACGTAAATTACAGTTGCATTGTTTTATTGTCTATAACACAATCAGTATTGTCACTACTATTGTTACTGTTGCTTTTTTCTACTCGTTTTGCAGCTGTTGCTGCAATAATTTCTACCCCCAATTTATCATGTTGCTCATTGTTACCATGAATAATGATATTCACACCTTACTTTGCAATATTCCTATCGTACGTAAATTACAGTAGCATTTGTTTTATTGTCTATAACACAATCGGTATTGTCAATTTCAATTTCAATTTCTTTATTACACTCAATTCATGATTTTACATTACACTACTATTGTTACTGTTGCTTTTTCTTACTCGTTTTGCAGCTGTTGCAGCAATCATTTATGTTGCCCAATGTTACCATGAATAATGATATTTGCACTTACTTGGCACGATTCTTATGGTACGTAAATTACAGTTGCATTGTGTTTATTGCCTATAGCACAACCAGGGAACGATGAGGACTTTGTTACACAGGCTGCACTTTCAACAGTAACTGTATTTACTCACTGAATTCACCGACTTTTGGAAAACGGGACAGGGGTTTGTTCACAGCCGACATATCATTGGCCTCTTATGTACGCTTGTTTCGGCGGTATTATCGAGCATTACATTCATTGACCACTACTGTTCGCTTGTTTAGGCGGTAATGTCGAGCATGACAGTCATATAATTCCAAAGATATACATTTGTGACACCTATCAAAGCCGATTTATACTCAAATCATTGCAGTGCCAACAACAATTCGCATGTTTTCATAGGCAGCAAAGCTATTCTTGTACATGGAAGCTTTTTTGGCACGGCAATGATTTGAGAAAAAATCAGCTTTGATCGGTGTCAAAAATGTATATCTGTGGAACTGTATGACTGTAATGCTCTATAATACCGCCGAAACAATCGTACATGCCGTGTCGACTGTGAACGAACCCCTGTCCCGTTTTCAGTGAGTAAATGCAATTACTGTTGAAAGTGCATACTTACAGTTGGTTTTATGTTATGTTTTTATGGAAGGATATTATATAAGCTAGACAGAAATGCAACAGAAGTGTCGGTTCATCAATATTTATTCATGATATTATACCCGGATTCGTCGAGATAGGGTGAGAAAATACTGACAATAAGTTGTACCCCTTGTCTCTAGACTATATATACCTTCTGAAAGTTTGTTTTCTCAAAAAGCAATAGTGTCGGGGCCCTGTGAAGCTAAAGGCATGCGAGAAATTATAGTAGACAACAAGTAAATAAATCAAAATGCGCATTTTGGAGTTTGCTGCTTCCCTTTCATCTTGCTTAAGAATGTCACTATGCTTGTTAAGTTGACTTTAGTCGCCTATGGCGATAAAATAGTTAGATTATTCTTAAAGTGTACTTTTCAAGTCGATCTGTTTGTTCTAAAACAATTGTGTCCATTGCAAACATTTTGGAGACAAATCAGACGCCGAGAAAATGGATGCTTGGTTTGGTTCTAACCGATTTGCCACTCAGACATAAATGAACCTTCATCGTTTTTCAAGAACATTTCATGACTTACATTGTATTGCATTACGTATTCGTTTAGACTCGTGTCAAGGGGAGCTAATAAGGTCCACTCTACTATATCTGTCTGCTAGATGTGTTTCCTTTGAAGCAAAACATTCGCAGGATCAAGAGGAAACCCCATTTTTATACCCACCAGCAATCACCTTGATTGTTGCTGTTTTGACATTTAAACAAATATTTGACACTTTCAGGTGGCAAATTGAAGAACTTCTGTTATTTCACCAACTGGTCCAATAAGTTGGCATTGTTTGAGGCGAGGTATCAAATCCGGGACATTAACACCACCCTCTGTACCCATCTTATCTACGCCTATGCAAACATCGACCCAAACAAAATGAAGCTTATTCCGTCACAGCCCGACGATGACAATGGTCAACTTTACAACAAACAAGGCCGTTATTTCGATTTCACAAAATTGAAAATTCGCGCTCCACATTTAGTGACGTTGTTATCGGTAGGCGGGGCTTCAGCCGGAACGGGCGGGTTTCTACCAGTGGTCCAATCACAAGATACAATGAGGCTGTTTTCTCGTAACTGCGCCATCTATTTACGAGATCGAGACTTTGACGGAATTGATATTGACTGGGAATATCCCGACGATATTTACAAAGACAAATACACACAGTTGCTTGAGGTAAGTTCAGTGAAACAATCGACCTACAGCCAAGTGTCAATCAGTCTCATGTTATTCAATCAGAAATGGTCTCAAACCTTCGACCAAAAATGCACACGTTTTATTCGAATCGTGAAAACCGTATCCTCGCGGTCACATAAAGGAAGGAAAATGTTGTATAAAATTCTTTATACTGACCAGGTTCTTCTGTAAAACTTTGCCATCTATAATGTATCATAGAGAAGTCGTTACGTACTTTTATCTAGAAAATATCACGAGTGCCAAATATTTGGAATCAGATGAGACACCAAGTTACTCGACGTTTTATCTTTATCCGATACGATTTTAATACAAATTTTCACAAATCAACCAAGAGTGAGTTTCAGTTAAACATTATCATATTGCAGAGAGGTTGTAATTACACTTATACAGTGGAGAATGTGTTATTCTTTCCCAATAAACGCGTTTACGCTAAAACTATTATTTGCAGTGCAAACAGTTTGGAGCCAGATCAGACGCCGGGTAACCCGGCGTCTGATCAGGCTCCAAACTGTTTGCCACCAAGATAAACATGAAATATCAGAATTGTCCAAAAGTTGTTCTTTTCTACGTTTTAGTGCTTTGCGTTTGCGTACGTTTGCGTTTAAACGGGAAAGAATAACAGATTCTCCACTGTATATCTTGATACAAATGTATCGTATTGAGACCATTTTGATGACGCGTATACAGTACCCCCTCTCTACAACTACACTCAATGGGAGACACATAATATGTGTGTTGTTCGGAGGAAGTCGTTATAGAGAGGGAAAATTAATGACTTCAATTACATTTGCCAACAGCTTGAATCCAGATCAGACGCCGCGTAACGCGGCGTCTGATCTGGATTTTAGCTGCTTTCCAATATTTATTATATTTATTCTATCAAAATTTACAGTTGTATGTAAGTTTGAGGAAAAAACAGCAGATGACAATTTTAAGCCGACGATATTGCAGCAGTAAAATTGTTAACATTGTCGCGTTAATGGGAAATGCGTAAGGATGGAGTCGTTGTTGGGAGTGCCGTTGTAGAGAGGCAACACTGTATATACCTCATTGGTACATATATCCGTCGCAAGCATGCAAAGAGTTACTCTATTACCCCATAGACTGTTTCTAATTTTGAAGAGAAATGATAACTTAAAGCAGGTTGAAAGTAAGGCAGAATGCGCCTTAAGTCGCATTCTGCTTTACTTTCAGCCTGCTTTAAGCTAACATCTGCTACTATTCAGAAAATATTTAATCTGAAACACATTCATGAATGTATAAAGTGGAACAATTTTCTTCAGTGTAATGATAAATTAAAGGCGTTAAAAAGCGTATTAATGTGGTAATTGGTTAAATGGTCACAGTCTACACTGATTTAATGTTGATTTGCGGTCCGTTGTCCTTCTTCCAAGAGTATTAAACTGGCTAACATTTTGTTCTTTCTTTCTTATTCAGGTTATGAGAGAGGAGTTTAATAAGGAAGCGGCGAATGTCAGCAAACCGACGCTATTGATAACCATTGCTGTCGGAGTCGGAAAAGACATCATCGACAGATCTTATAACGTACCGGCGATTTCTAGGTAAGTTCACAAATAAACTTACCAGATAAGGTAAGCTATTAACCTTTTACCACATAGCATGTTTGTAGTTTTGAAGACAGGTGATTACATTCAGCAGGTTGAAAGTAAAGTAGAATGCGCCTTAAGGTGCATTGTTCTTTACTTTCAGACTGCTTTAAGATACCATCTGCTAGACTATAGAAAATATTTCTTATGATACATATTCATGACGGTTTAAATTAGAAGTATTTTCTCCAGTGGAGGAATACATTAAATTCACTAAAAGGGCGCTTCTATATGAGGTAAAGGGTTACAACACAAACTTCCACCAAAGCGTTATGACTTTTCAGTATAGTTATTACATTAAATAGCCAAAATCAAGGGTTTTTGTGGAGACATACATGAGTAAACATGAACTAGACTTAATTGAAAATTGTAATTGTCCGTTAAAAGTTTCAGGGATGAATATGTTAAAACCATCTTTAATTGAAAGTAAACAAATATTGCAACCTCGAATGATTTACAGTGGAGAATCTGTTATTCTTTCCCAATAAACGCGTTTACGCTAAAACTATTATTTGCAGTGCAAACAGTTTGGAGCCAGATCAGACGCCGGGTAACCCGGCGTCTGATCAGGCTCCAAACTGTTTGCCACCAAGATAAACAAAAATTATCAGAATTGTCCAAAAGTTGTTCTTTTCTACGTTTTAGTGCTTTGCGTTTGCGTACGTTTGCGTTTAAACGGGAAAGAATAACAGATTCTCCACTGTAGCAAAACATTTTGTGCTCCCAATCTACAGCGACCCTCTGAACAACGATTTCCTCCTCACAACCCGCTATTCCCCAAACAAAACACTTATTTCTAACCCTTTCAATGCTGCAATATCGTCTGCTTAAAATTATCATCTGTTGATTTTTTCTCAATTTTACATATTTGGCATTTTGACAGAAAAAACATAAGGATTAGTTCGAAATATGGTTTTGATACATGTTCATAAATTATCTCTGTTTTTCTTATTATCTCATTAATATCCATCAGTATGCAAATAAGATATAGTGCATCAGTTTTCATCAAATTAAAAGCAAATATTTAGACTCTATTGAAAATTTATTTTCATTCTTTTTTCACAAATAACGCCAAAGATACAGTGGCTTTCCTGAATCAATCATGAATCTGTGTGGACCTGTTGTCATGGGAACGGAACTCATGGCACGTGTGATCAAAGGGTTATGACCCGCCAACCAACTCAATTATTCTAGAAATATTCTCTGATATATCATAATTACGATTTGCTCTATTTGTGTCCTTCGAGTCAGTTCAAAATATACGTACTCAGTATGATTTCAATAATTTTCCTCTGCATTTTTAAGGATTTTAATAATATCATTAATATTCATAATTATGCAAATGAGATAATTTATATAAAAAGTTCATTCAATTAAAGGCCAACCTCTAAGCTCTATAATTGTACAATTTTTACACTTATATTACCAAAAGTAACAAAGTTACAGAGGATTTTCTGGAGGATGGGGCAAGTTTGAGGAATTGCCATGTTTCTGTGTCAGAAATGGACGGCTGTCATAGAAACGGAATTTGGGCCAAATACAGTAGCCAGTATTTAATCAAACCCAGCTCATTCTTTCAAGGAATGTTCAGATATATTTTTTAAACAAAATTGGCACCTTTTGTGTCCTTTGAGTGTGTTTAATGTTTAGTTGAAAGTATGATTTTGATAATATTTTCCCTATTTTTATGAGTTTTTTAATATTCTCATTAATATTCATGTGTATGCAAATGAGATAATTTACACAAACTCTCATTTTATTCAAGCTCAGTGTCTAAGCTTCTTCACTGTACTATTTTCATTCTTCTATTACAAAAATTGACCAAGTTACAGTGGTTTTCCTGAAACACAGTGTAAAACTGGGCGGTTGCCATGGAAACGCCGAATAAAAAAATCTGCACCACGTTCAGGCTTGTCATCCACCCTAAATGGGGTCGCCTATATGCATACTAAATCATGGTATATGTGGAAATTTTCTACCTTTCGGGGTGAGGGAAACGAAAAATTTACTTAGCCAGCTGATAGCCTATTCGTTCCATGTAGGGTTATGGCCTCATGTACCACGTTTTGCAGTTCTGACGCACAGCAAATTAACCACGAGGGCCGAAGCCCGGGTGTTTTGCAGCGCGTCAAAACGACACACCGTGGTACATGAGGTCATAGCAAACCATAGTACAAGTTTATTTCGATTCTGAAATTACAAATAAGGGTCTAGCAGGGTAAACACTGGTTCTTTTTCGGTATCAAAGAAGAACAATTACCTCAGACTATTTTCACAGCGGGTACCCAGTAGAGGAACACATCACTACGGTACCCTTCTATTCATGTTCCATTCTACCCATTCCAAAAGCGTCATACCTAAGATTAAAGTTTTAAAGATAAATTTGAAACATCCTCTTGAAACAATGCTAACATCTTAATACATTAGATAAAATATTTTTTCATCTAAATATGTCGCCTACTGTACAAAATATTAGCCAACCTAATTAAATTTATGCAGATATGGTTTTGAATCGAGCGTGGCAAAAGTCATTTAAGATTGGCGGCCTTACGTAAGGTGGGCACAGGAAGAGCCTGAGTCAACGGACTATTTTCACAGCGTTGTTAAATATACTGCGTATATCACGGTGAATTTGTTCTTTGTATATAGAGACGAATTCACGTGTCATGTTAGAATGTTCGATGAAACTTTTCTTCAAATAAACTGTAGCTGGGTTGAGTTTATAGTTAAATGGTGAAATTATGTGTAAGCGGTCCGGATAGCTCAGACGGGAAAGCACATGCCCAATAAGCAAGGAGTCCCGGGTAAGAGTCTCGGTCAGGCTGCATTTTTTGCTCACCATATCACATATGACGCCCAACGAAAATAACCCGTAGGATATTATTTAACTAACAGAGTGTATAATTGTAATAAAAAGAAATTCGTATAGTGTTCTTTAAAGACCTCTCCTGACGACCTTTTGGTCATAACACCTTGCCAGATTATTTACTGTCAATTTCCTTGCAAAAAGCATGGGTCTTGTGCATATTGAACCGTTGAATCGTCTTATGTGAGACCGGACCTATATATTTGATAGTTTGGTTAGAAATAACCATTGAAAATCACTAGAGCATGAGTATAATCTGGACCTCAACAGGTAAACTGAGATTGTTTTGCACGTGCTTTACAGTTACATTGACACCTCCAGAACAATATGCTGGTGGTACCTCAATGGACTGAGGAAAAGTCTTTAAGTAAAATTCGAGACGAATTTTTTTGTAAATGGGTGTATTTAACCGTGTTGAGTTTATAGTTAAATGGTGAGAGTATTGTGTAAGCGATCCGGATAGCTCAGAGCACCTGCCTAGTAAACAAGGGGTTCCGGGTTCGCGTACCGGTCTGATTGCATATTTTTCTCTCCATGTTACAAATTATTATTGGCATTTAATTCTTTAATAATTGTTCGGTACTGGTCGTCAGTTGACGAGACTGGTCAATTTCGTCTGCAACAATTGTCTGCAACTGTTCTAAAATTAGAATTTTCAAAAATCCTTTTAAATTCAGTGTCAGAATGCAAACAGTTTGGATCCTGATGAGACGCCGCGTTACGCGGCGTTTCATCATGATCGAATCTGTTTGCAGATGTAATCACTATGGCAGGTATATCTGCCGCTAGCATGCAAAGTATTTTAAAACTGTTTCAACTATACGACGTACTCAATACATTTGAAAACTGTGTAGACTCCTATAGGAGCCCTCTGATAAGGGTCTTCACTGTTTTCTAATTTAGATCAGTATTTATCAAACTATCCATATTTTCAAATAGATACGTTAACATTTTTGTAATGAAAAATATCCAGAAGGGAACTTAATAACCCTCAAGATTGACTTAGAGTTGAACGAGTTAAATGATCAATGCATTTACAGGGCTGTCGACTACATCCATGTGATGACGTATGATTTCTTTGGCCCTTGGAGTTACATCACAGGTTTCTCTGGACCTTTGTTTCCCAGAGTTTCTGATGTGAGATTTGATCAAAGACTAAATCAAGTGGGTATTGTTTGCAACCAGAAATCAAACCATTCTGGTATTTTACATTTTAACTTTGAAATATCAGTAATTTCGACTAAAACGAGCTCGAGTTATCAAAGATCAACTTTATCTTAATTATTTCACTTAATCGCTTTAATCGCTATGGCTTCAAACATGTTTAAAATATTTTGTTGAATGAGGTTTGGCAAATAACTTACTTAAGGATGTTTTAAACCCATAAGCGAAATGTTCAAAGTATCTAACTTTTTTATGTTTTTGAAGAACTGTTTAAGATAAATGAAAAAAATACATATGTTGTGCACTACAGCCATTTGGAAAAGGTGTGTCAAATAAGAACAATTTTCAAATTTTGTCCATTTCAAAGTACAAGATCCAGTAAAACATATTTCAAATGATAACACGTTTTAACTTTGAAATACGGGTATGTTCGACTATATCGAAGTTCAACTGTACATCCTTAAAATGTATTAATGTGATCACAAAGGGAGACTTAGTGTACGCATGTGTCTCTGTTTCAGGCTTGGGCTATCGACTACTGGATAACTAAGGGAGCCCCAGTCCATAAACTAGTTATGGGTATGACTGGCGCTGCAGTGACCTTCACCTTGCCCAATAGGACTAACACTGATGTAGGAGCTCCAGTTGTGTCCCCTGGGATGGCAGGACCTTACCTACAACGCCAGGGTCACGTGACTTATTTCAGGGTAAGACGTAAACACCAAATAAATTAAACTCCGCCATGATGACACATCAAAAGAAGGCTTATGATATGTGTTAGACTATTTGAAATAACCAAAAATGAGCTTAAACAAGATGACAGTGAAAAGTTTATATAGCTAGGACTAAAGCTTAACAAAATTGTTCAGCTTTCATCCTAGCTATAATCCTTTCACTGCCATCATTTTCGCCTGATTTACCCCCATTACCATCATTACATCGCTTGCTTTAATTGTTTTTAAAATAATTGCCTAAATTATTATTTCAAGATATGATCGGAGAAACGTAGACGAGAGTGTTAAACAAGTTTGATCAGGATCCAAACTGTTTACAAACTCGAGTTAAGTAGCCTACAGCGGTGAAAGGCATACGTAATATACTGTTGTGAACACCATTGGTGTAACAGTGCTCCCTACCTACAACGACGCTCCCAACAACGACTCCCTCCTTACAACAACCATTGCCGCTGCTCCCGTTACAACTGCAACATCGTCTGCTTAAAATAATAGTCTGCTGTTTTTTCTTAAAGTTACATACAAGTGGATATTTTGATAGAATTAATATAATGACGAGTGACAAACAGCTTGAATTGAAAATCAGACGCCGCTTAACGCGGTGTCTGATCTGGATTCAAGCTGTTTGCAAATGTAGGCCAAGTCTTAATTTCCCCTCCCTATAACGGCTCCCTACGAGCAGCACACACGATATGTGTCTCCCACTGGGTATCGTTGTAGAGAGGGGACGCTGCACTTTTTAACCCCTTAACTGCTTTACCACGAGCACAATAATTATTTGCAAACAGTTTGGATCCTGATCAGAATACAAACTGTTAGACACTGATTGCAATATTTCTTTCTTAAGTACAAACACCTAAAATTGAAATTTGAGAAATAAAAGCAGACGACAAATGTTTAAAATTGATGACTTCATGGCATTTAAGGGTTTTATGGTCGCACTCTTCGGAGCTTAAAGTGCGCTCACATTTGCTCTACGGCGGCCTTACGGCGGCCGCAGATACGTAAAATCAGGAAAATCTTGCGGCGGCCATAGAGAATCTACGGTAGCCGTGCGGCGGCCGTACTGCGACCGCACGGCGTATCCCAATATTTTACAGGCCGAAGAGCTCGCCGTAGAATTATAACGCGGAGTTATAACATCTTTTCATGGCTACGGTCACTCAATGGTTACTTTTCCTATTGTGTATTAGTACTTTTGTTCATATATATAAAACATGTTTATTATCTAAAATGGGTTTAGATGTTGTTAAATGCTGTCCAAATGTGTCCTTTGAGTTTTTTAACCCCCAAAAATAAAAACTCGCCGTGCGGCAGCCGCAGCAAATGTGAGCGCAACACACGGCGGCCGTAGGAAATCTGCGGCGGCCGGGGAATTGCTACTCGCCGTAGAAATAACAAGCCGTGCGGCCACCGTACGGCAGCTGCAGCAAATGTGAGAGAGGCATTACTGTGTTGTATAAAGGCAACACTATGGTTAGTTCACATTGTGCATACTATTTAATATTGTCGTCTGTAACAGTCCATAAAGTTGGTTCGCCTGTATAATCCGGGCGTGTTCGATTATCAGTTCCAGAACTGTTTGGAACGATTCCATGGAATTAGTAAGGGCGTGTTCGATTATCAGTCCGGAATTGACGGGATTGACGGAATCGAAATCGAATGGTCCGGAATTCAATTCTAGAACTGTTCTATCAGTTCTGTTCAAGGAGGTGGTGTGAGCAGAATTGTGACGTATCATCATGGTTCCCGGCACAATTTGCCAACGCTATGACAGCAAAGTTATACTAAGCAGGGAACCAGATTACCATATTTGCAAGGATTCAATTCCGTTTTTATTTGATTTACTAATTCCATGGAATCGTTCCAAACACTTCTGGAACTGATGTTCGAACACGCCCTTGATCAACTAAAAACGGAATTGAACTCTGTTTTAGACAATAAGCTCATTATTATTTAGAATACAGTTAAACTCCTAAACTAGACATGTAAGCCTAAAAAGGTAGAGCATTGTCTATCGAGCAAACAAACTGCATATTCTTACAATTTGTAATCAAAGTCCTGATCAAATTAGCATGTTGTTGTTTCTGCTAAGGTTAATAGTCCCACATAAGCTTTTTAGATGTATCATCCCATTGTCATGCTTATTGCTGTATGGACTCATAGGCCAAATTAGGCTCGACAAATATGTACACTATGTAAGAAACAAAGGTTACACTAATTGATTTAATAGTTTTACCATATCTGTTTAAACATAAAATTCCAAAAATAAAGTACATTACTTAAGCAGTTTTAATTTCTAATAATACCAATAGTTCATCAGTTGAAGAAAACCATATAAAGTATTATGTACAGAAGTAGATTTAAGTAATTAAATAACCTCCCTTAAATATGCAAATTAAATTCACTTAACTAAATTAATTACCTTCCTTTCATAGCCCCGGTACAGAAACACAAGAAGACATAGTAAAGAGGGAAAGGTGTTACCATAACAGAAAGTCTTATAAAAGGGTATTTGTATATATCTCATCATATATCCAAAGGTATGTGAAATGATTCGGCACGGGGCGGTGTACAAATGGGACGATGAACAGAAAATGGCGTATGCCGCATTGGAAAACCAGTGGGTGGGGTACGGTAATGAGAAGAGTATGACCGAAAAGGTAAACATTAGCTGTTTTAACCATTAGTTAATATATGAGCCGCGCAATGAAACGTAATGCACTGCAAAACTGCGTAGAACAACTACTGTTTTCGCCTCAGGCTATGCATCTTAGGAAAGCACTACCAACTATTGTTTCTGATATTACTAAGCAAAAGGCCACAAATGCTTGTGAATATTAAGCCGTTTCGATTTCTGCGGCTGTTCTGCAGCTACACTATAATACAATGCAGTGGGCATGTTAGTCACACTGCATTAAAATATAAAATGTCCTTTCACATTTATCTTCTACATTGCCGTAGTTCAGGGGGATCTTTTTGTTTATTTGACAGAAAGTATCCCCTCTGGCAAGAACTAAAAGCAAGGCAAGCTGTTGGTTTGGATCCCATGCGAGAGCCGAAATCATCTTTCTGAAATCACCCCTCATTGCGTTTTGTCATCTTGTTATTGTATTGTAAAGGGTTGTCTTTGCGTTCTGTCAATTTGTTATTGTATTTATAGGGTTGTAATTGCGATTGTATAAGGTTGTCATTGCGTTCTGCCAAATTGTTATTGTATTGTATAGGGTTGTCATTGCATTCTGTCAAGTTTTTATTGTATTGTATAGGATTGTATTTGCGTTCTGTCAATTTGTTATTGTATTTATAGGGTTGTCCTTGCATTCTGTAATTTGTTATTATATTGTTTAGGGTTGCCATTGCGTTCTATCAATTTGTTATTGTATTGTTTAGGGTTGTCATTGTGTTCTGTCAATTTGTTATTGTATTGTTTAGGATTGTCATTGCATTCTGTCATTTGTTATTGTATTTCACAGGTTTGTCACTGCGTTCTGTCAATTATTTATTGTATTGTATAGGGTTGACATTGCGTTCTGTCAATTTGGTATTATATTGTAACGGGTTGGCATCACGTTCTTTCATTTGTTATTATATTGTATAGGGTTGTCATTGCGTTCCGTCAATTTGTTATTGTATTTCATAGGGTTGTCATTGCGTTCTGTCAATTTGTTATTGTATTGTATAGGGTTGTCATTGCGTTTTGTCAATTTGTTGTTATATTTCATAGGGTTGTCATTGCGTTCTATCAATTTGTTATTGTATTGTGTAGGATTGTCATTGCGTTCTGTCATTTGTTATTATATTGTGTAGTGTTGTCATTGCGTTCTGTCAATTTGTTATTGTATTGTTAAGGGTTGTCATTCCGTTTTGACAATTTGTTATTGTATTTCATAGGGTTGTCATTGCGTTTTGTCAATTTGTTATTGTATTGTGTAGGATTGTCATTGCGTTCTGTCATTTGTTATTGTATTGTTTAGGGTTGTCATTGCGTTTTGTCAATTTGTTATTCTTTTGTTTATGGTTGTCATTGCGTTCAGTCGATTTGTTATTGAATTGTATAGGGTTGTCATTGCGTTCTGTCAATTTGTTATTGTATTATTTAGCGTTGTCATTGCGTTCTGTCAATTTGTTATTGTTTTGTGTAGGATTGTCATTGCGTTCTGTCAATTTGTTATTTAATTGTGTAGGGTTGTCACTGCGTTATGTCAATTTGTGATTGTATTCTGTATGTTTGTCATATTCTTCTGTTCAACCCTGATTGTACTCGGTATGATGCTCTTTACATTCTTTAAATTAGCTATTGTATTATGTAGGAGTGTCATTGCGTTCTCTCAATATGTTATTGTATTGTTTAGGGTTGTCATTGCGCTCTGTCAATTTGTTATTGTATTGTTTAGGATTGTCATTGCGCTCTGTCATTTGTTATTGTATTGTTTAGGATTGTCATTGCGCTCTGTCATTTGTTATTGTATTGTTTAGGGTTGTCATTGCGCTCTGTTATTTTTTATTGTATTGTTTAGGGTTGTCATTGCGCTCTGTCATTTGTTATTGTATTGTTTAGGGTTGTCATTGCGTTCTGTCGATTTGTTATTGTTTTGTGTAGGGTTGTCATTGCGTTCTGTCGATTTGTTATTGTATTGTTTAGGGGTGTCATTGCGTTCTGTCGATTTGTTATTGTATTGTGTAGGGTTGGCATTGCGTTCTGCCGATTTGTTATTGTATTGTGTAGGGTTGTCATTGCGTTATGTCGATTTGTTATTGTATTGTGTAGGGTTGTCATTGCGCTCTGTCATTTGTTATTATATTGTATAATGATGTCATTGCGTTCTGCCAATTTGTTATTATATTGTATAGGGTTGTCATTGCGTTCTGTCATTTGTTATTGTTTTGTATAGGGTTATCATTGCGTTCAGTCAATTTGTTATTGTATTGTTTAGGGTTGTCATTGCGTTCTGTCGATTTGTTATTGTATTATGTAGGGTGGTCATTGCGTTCTGTCGATTTGTTATTGTATTGTGTAGGGTTGACATTGCGTTCTGTCAAATTGTTATTGTATTGTGTAGAGTTGGCAATGCGTTCTGTCGATTTGTTATTGTATTGTGTAGGGTTGTCATTGCGTTATGTCGATTTGTTATTGTATTATGTAGGGTTATCATTGCGCTCGGTCATTTGTTATTGTATTGTGTAGGACTGTAATTGCGTTCTGTCAATTTGTTATTATATTGTGTAGGGTTGTCATTCCGTTCTGTCAATTTGTTATTGTATTGTATAGGGTTGTCATTGCGTTCTGTCAATTTGTTATTATATTGTTTAGGGTTGTCATTGCGTTCTAAAAATTTGTTATTGTTTGTGTAGGGTTGCCATTGCGTTCTGTCATTTGTTATTGTATTGGTTAGGGGTGTCATTGCGTTCTGTCAATTTGTTATTGTAATGTATAGGGTTGTCATTGCGTTCTGTCAATTTGTTATTGTATTGAATAGGGTTTTCATTGCGTTCTGTCAATTTGTTATTGTATTGTATAGGGTTTTCATTGTGTTCTGTCAATTTGTTATTATATTGTTTAGGGTTGTCATTGCGTTCTAAAAATTTGTTATTGTTTGTGTAGGGTTGCCATTGCGTTCTGTCATTTGTTATGTATTGGTTAGGGGTGTCATTGCGTTCTGTCAATTTGTTATTGTAATGTATAGGGTTGTCATTGCGTTCTGTCAATTTGTTATTGTATTGAATAGGGTTTTCATTGCGTTCTGTCAATTTGTTATTGTATTGTTTAGGGTTTTCATTGCGTTCTGTCAATTTGTTATTGTATTGTATAGGGTAATCATTGCGTTCTGTCATTTGTAATTGTGTTGTGTAAGGTTGTCATTGCGTTCAGTCAATTTGTTGTTGTATTGTGTAGGATTGTCATTGCGTTCTGTCATTTGTTATTGTATTGTATAAGGTTGTAATTGCGTTCTGTCATTTGTAATTGTATTGTGTAAGGGTGTCATTGCGTTCAGTCAATTTGTTATTATATTGTATAGGGTTGTCATTCCGTTCAGTCAATTTGGTATTATATTGTATAGGGTTTTCATTGCGTTATGTCAATTTGTTATTGTTTTGTATAGGGTTGTCATTGCGTTATGTCAATTTGTTATTGTATTGTATAGGGTTCTCATTGCGTAATGTCATTTTGTTCTTGTATTGTATAGGGTTGTCATTGCGTTCTGTCATTTGTTATTGTAATGTGTAAGGTTGGCTTTGCGTTCAGTCAATTTGTTATTGTATTGTGTAGGATTGTCATTGCGTTCTGTCATTTGTAATTGTATTGTATAGGGTTGTCATTGCGTCTGTCATTTGTTATTGTATTTTGTAGGGTTGTCATTGCGTTCTGTCAATTTGTTATTGTATTGTTTAGGGTTGTCATTGCGTTCTGCCAATTTGGTATTATATTGTAAAGTGTTGTCCTTGCGTTCTGTCATTTGTTATTGTATTGTGTAGGATTGTCATTGCCTTCTGTCAATTTGTTATTATATTGTTTAGGGTTGTCATTGCGTTCTGTCAATTTATTATTATATTATATAGGGTTGTCATTGCGTTCTGTAAATTTGTTATTGTTTTGTGTAGGGTTGTGGTTGCGTTCTGTCAATTTGTTATTGTGCTATGTAGGAATGTCACTGCGTTCTGTCATTTTGTTATGGTATTGTAACGGGTTGGCATTCCGTTCTGTCTATTTGTTATTGTATTATGTAGGATTGTCATTGCGTTCTGTCAATTTGTTATTGTATTGTGTAGGGTTGTCATTGCGTTCTGTCAATTTGTTATTGTATTGTGTAGGGTTGTCATTGCGTTCTGTCATTTTGTTATTGTACTATGTAGGAATGTCATTGCGTTCTGTCGAATTTTTTGTATTGTATAGGGTTGTCATTGCGTTCTATCAATTTGTTATTGTATTATGTAAGAATGTCATTGCGTTCTGTCAAATTGTTTATGTATTGTTTAGGGTTGTCATTGCGTTCTGTCATTTGTAATTGTATTGTGTAAGGGTGTCATTGCATTCAGTCAATGTGTTATTGTATTGTGTAGGATTGTCATTGCGTTTTGTCATTTGTTATTGTATTGTATAGGGTTCTCATTGCGTTCTGTGATTTTGTTCTTGTATTGTATAGGGTTGTCATGGCGTTCTGTCATATGTTATTGTAATGTGTAAGGTTGGCTTTGCGTTCAGTCAATTTGTTATTGTATTGTATAGGATTGTCATTGCGTTCTGTCATTTGTAATTCTATTGTAAAGGGTTCTCATTGCGTTCTGTCATTTTGTTATTGTTTTGTGTAGGGTTGTCATTGCGTTCTGTCGATTTGTTATTATATTGTATAGAGTTGTCATTGCGTTCTGTCGATTTGTTATTATATTGTGTAGGGTTATCATTCCGTTCCGTCAATTTGTTATTGTATTGTATAGGGTTGTCATTGCGTTCTGTCAATTTGTTATTATATTGTATAGGGTTGTCATTGCGCTCTGTCAATTTGTTATTGTACTGTTTAGGATTGTCATTGCGCTCTGTCATTTGTTATTGTATTGTTTAGGATTGTCATTGCGCTCTGTCATTTGTTATTGTATTGTTTAGGGTTGTCATTGCGCTCTGTCATTTGTTATTGTATTGTTTAGGGTTGTCATTGCGCTCTGTCATTTGTTATTGTATTGTTTAGGGTTGTCATTGCGCTCTGTCATTTGTTATCGTATTGTTTAGGGTTGTCATTGCGTTCTGTCGATTTGTTATTGTTTTGTGTAGGGTTGTCATTGCGTTCTGTCGATTTGTTATTGTATTGTTTAGGGTTGTCATTGCGTTCTGTCGATTTGTTATTGTTTTTTGTAGGGTTGTCATTGCGCTCTGTCATTTGTTATTGTATTGTTTAGGATTGTCATTGCGCTCTGTCATTTGTTATTGTATTGTTTAGGGTTGTCATTGCGCTCTGTCATTTGTTATTGTATTGTTAAGGGTTGTCATTGCGCTCTGTCATTTGTTATTGTATTGTTTAGGGTTGTCATTGCGCTCTTTCATTTGTTATTGTATTGTATAGGGTTGTCATTGCGTTCTGTCGATTTGTTATTGTTTTGTGTAGGGTTGTCGTTGCGTTCTGTCGATTTGTTATTGTTTTGTGTAGGGTTGTCATTGCGTTCTGTCGATTTGTTATTGTTTCGTGTGAGGTTGTCATTGCGTTCTGTCGATTTGTTATTGTTTTGTGTAGGGTTGTCATTGCGTTCTGTCGATTTGTTATTGTTTTGTGTAGGGTTGTCATTGCGTTCTGTCGATTTGTTATTGTATTGTTTAGGGTTGTCATTGCGTTCTGTCGATTTGTTATTGTTTTGTGTAGGGTTGTCATTGCGTTCTGTCGATTTGTTATTGTTTTGTGTAGGGTTCTCATTGCGTTCTGTCGATTTCTTATTGTTTTGTGTATGGTTGTAATTGCGTTCTGTCGATTTGTTATTGTATTGTTTAGGGTTGTCATTGCGCTGTCATTTGTTATTGTTTTGTGTAGGGTTGTCATTGCGTTCTGTCGATTTGTTATTGTATTATGTAGGGATGTCATTGCGTTCTGTCAAAATGCTATTGTATTGTGTAGGCGTGTCATTAGCCTACTTTCAGTTCATATGATAATTATTTGGGTGTTTTTGTTGTCTATTCATTTAGATTACATCGCTTTGAACAAATTAAATACCTTAAACATTGAACGTGTGCAGCTAGGGCTACATGTCAGGTTAGAGGGGATGTCTGGGTGGTAATAATTTCGTTACACCGATCTTTGAAAGGCTGGTATACCGTCGCGTACATCATTCTTAATGCTTGTATAAGTACTAATATCGCTTTTAGAGTCTAACAAAGTTTCATGGTACAGTTACAACGGACTTATTTTCAGGTGAAGTTTGCCTACACTAAACGTCTTGCGGGTACAATGTTTTGGTCTTTGGATGTGGACGACTTTCATGGGGCATACTGCAACAAAGGAGAATTCCCCCTACTGAATGCTGTATATAAAGCCACGCAGGACTTTGCGCCAAAGGAACAACACACAGGGGTTATAACTGCACGGCCGACTACGCCACCATCCACAAGAGACTCGTCGCCAACATCCAGAAGAGCAACATCTCCCCCACCTACAAGAGCAACATCGCCCCCACCTACAAGAACAACATCGCCCCCACCTAAAAGAGCAACATCACCACTATCTTCAACGTCAAATGACCACCGAAAACCGGTCATAAAGCTACTGTATTCGATCTGGACATCAGTGTCGCAGATAACTTTAACCCAATCAGTGCCGTGACATGACTGCAGTGCCAGTTGTAATCAATAAGGAGCCAGATCAGACACTGAGTTTCTCCTCGACTCGGCAGTATATAAACTTTTTGACACTTGTATCAATGTTATTCTTTCAAAATTCTTAATGTGTCGAATAAAAACATTCTTAAGCTGACAATAAAATTGGCAAAAAATGTGGTTACTTTCGATATCGATCGACATGTTCGACCCCTTCATCGCAATTATATCGTCTGCTTTTAAACGTTAGCTTAAAATAAATATGAAAGGCTCAAGCAGAAAACGCAACACAAACAATACACCAACCTCTCAAGCAGAACACACACACGGTCATACCATAGCACACACACACACACACACATACTGGTTTTACTATCCGACAGAGGTACACGTTTCACACCCTCATACCGAGGTGTACGCTTTATAAGCCAAAACGCTTAAGGCAAATATGACAAAAGGTTTTCAGGACAGTCACAGTTTCATATGATGTGAAGAAAATATTGAATTTATAAAGAATTACCGATCAACACTAGACCGACAAAACGAGGTAGGTAATGGGCAAAAACTCTGTTTCAAACCGAGGTAAAAAACACACACACACACACATCACCTACAAAACGAGGTACACTCACACATCACCTACAAATATCGTTATCGACTGTGTGCAAACACACACCGACACACAAACAGGTAGTAGAAAAGCAAACCGAGGTACTCGAGATATTTTGTGTGCGTTTGTATCTTGAACTGATCATGCTAAATGCGAGGTATACCTACCGAGGTATTAGTAAAAACTACCTCGCTTGTTGGAGGTACCTCGGTTCGTTGCTGTGTACTCCTATGACGTACCTCGCTTTGATAGTGTCACCAACGCACCCACACACACACACGCGCACACACACGCACACGCGCAATACCATTCCTTCATCTACACACTAAATAGAAAACAACACGCAAGACAAACATAAAGCAAAGTGAATATAGGAGCCCGTATCATGCACTGTCATGACGTCTTCGATTTCAAACAAATTTCGTCTGCTTTTATTTATCAAATTTAAATTTTCAGGCATTTTTTTTTTAAATATTGAAATGAGTGGCAAGCAGTTTGGATCCTGATCAGACGTCGCGTGTCGCGGAGTCTGATCAGGATCCAGACTATTTGCAAATAACCATTGTCCTCTTGATAAGACAGGGAAGTGGGCCCGATTGATCCTCAGGGCAAGGCAGTGAAGGAATGAACCAGCTATACTGGTTTTTTCAAAAAATAAAATTGATTTATAGCAGTAAAGAGAAGAAATAACGATACGAGCGTCAAAAAGTTTGAATCCTGATCCGACGCCCCTTAGCGCAGCGTCAGATCAGAATCTGAACTGTTTGCAAAGTCGCCTTTGTCGGTGAAAGAGTTATGGTTCGTAACATGCATGGATACAGAGTGTATTTTTCCTATTCAAAAATTGAAGTAGATCTACCCCTGTCATTCAAACTGTGATTATAAGTGCAGTATAGAGATGTCGCTACTACTACTACGTGTAGTACGTTTTGGTTTTGGTACGTTTAGACTAAGATGTGTTTACGTTTTGGTTTTGGTACGTTTGGTTTGGGTACGTTTTGGCGAAATCTTGCTCTACATTGTTGAAAGAAGATAATGATTAAACATAATTTATTGTAGTTCACATGGCTGTGTTCGGCAGGTTGCTGCTTAAGTAAAGCAGAGGGGAATAATAAAGGAGAATAAGCAGGAGTAAAGTGTGCCCCCATTGTTCTCGATAGGCGTAAAAGTAGCTGTAAAGCAGTGGCAAAGTGTGCTCAGCCAATGCCACAATTCTTACGTTGTCTAGAGAAGCATTGACATACTCGCACTCAAGGGTGTTTGCAATTGGTTTTACTAACTAACCAAACTAACCAATATAAGGTACATGAGACGCCTCAGTGATTATTTTCCTAGACAATATAATAGTAACAGCACAACTCGCACATAGCTGTATGCTATTATTCCTGGCTAGTGCTATCGCCGAAAGTATGTCAGGAAATGTCTGTATAAATGTCTAGGCAAGAAAACCTTTGAAGCGTCTCATGTGATGCCCGTACCTTTAATTTGATAGTTTGGTTAGTAAAACCGATTGAAAAAAACCTTGATTGTGAGTATGCCAGGGGCTCTGTAGAAAACTTGAGATTGCTGACATTGGCTGAGCACACTTTTCCCATGATTTACAGTTACTTTAACGCCTAGTGAGAACAATGGGGTGATCAATGATCGTACTGGGGTAATGTCTTTAAAGACAACTGACAACATGTAAACTGGATGGAATTAGCTTTTAACACTTTTAATGATGTCGGACTGTCTTTTTGAGCATTATGAAATTTCAAAAAAATGTTAAGAACTCATTTTTGGTGAATGCATACAGTAATAAAATACTATTTTTCCGGGAAAAAATTGGATTTTCGTTCCAGAAGGGACTTTTTAAGTTTTATGTCCTATTCGTAGTTCACAGCATACACTGTTTTTATAGGTAAGTTGCATTTTGTTACATCCGATTTCATTTCAATTTCTCAGAATATAAGCATGAAATGTTCATGGTAGTACAGTTTTAGTATAAATTATAGATAACTTAATAGATAAAATGAAATTATTTTGAAAAAAAAATTGTTTTGGTAAAAATACACAAAAATTTAAAAAATGAGAAAAAATGGATTTTTTTTTAGATAAAATGATCTATATCTTTTTTAAAAGTTCCGGGACCCTGTGTTTTTATTTGCTATTTCACTAAAACTTTATGTTTGCAAGGCTAAAAACAACAAATAAAAAATTTGATAATTAGTTTGCTACAATTTGTAGGGAAATTTTCACTGTGCCTTATTCTCCCATTATAAAAAAGTGGGTGGGGTAAATTTTACTCCTTTCCGGTGAAATCAAACATTTTTATTTTGGATCTTGAAAAAACATTATTTTCAGAGTTTATTCTTACTATGGTAATATAAATTAGGATTAGTTTTGTACAAATAGATTGTTTAAATAAAGATTGAAAAACCGTAGTACAAAAATGTAGGAGTTTTTATGAAGCTTAAATTTTAGGGGGGTAGCCTTGAAAAATCTCAAATTGTGAAAAAGAAAGGTCCGGTACCCCCACTTTTTTCAACAGTTTTGTCATAAAAACTAATTTTACTGTCTGTATGCAAAGTTTGAAGAATTTGGTAATTACTTTCCAAAGGTGCACCTACCCCCTTAAGCATGCAATGAACTCTCCTATGTGCTTAGTGGTAGATTGCATTATAGATTTACAAGGGAGGTCTGTACGAAAATTATATCAAAACAGATCATATTTAACCCTAACGATGTTTGGATCGATTACATACAGTGCTCCCTCCCCACAGCGGTCCTCCTTACAACGACCCCTCCTAACAACAACGTTTCCACTGTTCACGAAACAAGACAGTAATGTCTAACGCTTTCACTGCTGCAATATCGTCTGCTTAAAATTGTTGTTTGCTCTTCTTTCTCAAAGTCACGTAATGGGCATTTTAACAGAAGAAATATAAAGACGAGTGGCCAACAGTTTGAACCCAGATCAGACGCCGCGTTACGCGGCGTCTGATCTGGGTTCAAACTGTTTGCAAATGAATGAATTCTAAGTGCATTATTAATGTTCCCTCCCTATAACAACTCCCTCCGAACAACACACACACACAATATTTGTCTCCCGCTGGGTGTTGTTGCAGAGAGTGAGTACTGTACAGTGGATAATCTGTTATTCTTTCCCGTTTAAACGCAAACGTACGCAAACGCATAGCGCTAAAACGTAGAAAAGAACAACTTTTGGACAATTCTGATATTTCATGTTTATCTTAGTGGCAAAAAGTTTAGAGCCTGATCAGACGCCGGGTTACCCGGCGTCTGATCTGGCTCCAAACTGTTTGCACTGCAAATAATAGTTTTAGCGTAAACGCGTTTATTGGGAAAGAATAACACATTCTCCACTGTACTTCCTGTTCAAAAAGCCAATGGGTTTTCACTATTTGTCATACTGTCAAATATTTAGAAAAGACATCCCTTCAGAGTCAATGTCAACTATAAATTGATCAGAAAAAGAATAAGTCCATTTGAAAAATTAGTGTTGTATCGGTTAATGAATATCGAAAGTAATGCAAAATTATTTTTGAACTTTATCGCATCACGTTCGACAGGCAGTCTCCTGCTACTACTGACCTTAAGCCCTTCACTGCCATGACGTCATAAATTTAAAACATATGTCGTCTGCTTTTATTTCTCAAATTAAAAGTTTAAGAATTTTTACTTAAAAAATATTAAAATGAGTGTCAAACAATTTTGATCCTGATCAGCGTAACGCGGCATTCTGATCAGGATCCAAATTGTTTGCAAATAACTATTGTAAGCGGGGTAAAGCAGTGAAGGGCTAACTCTATGTCATTATATTATATCAATTGTTTTGTTTTCTAACCCTGTGCTTGCGAGGTACCTTCCGGTTCAGCCAATTCCTTATGTGCAATTTAGCCATTAAATTTTGTCATCTTTGCTTTGCAATAATCATCCCCATCCGTTTTTTATTTGTTTGTTTAAAGAAAATGTTTACGATGAAAATAAGATTCACTACATCAATTTGACGAATTGGTGAAAGTCATTTAGAGTCGATATTATATTACACGATTATTCAATATATCATCAGCCATGAGTTCAGCAAATAAATCGATGGCCGTCGTTGGCCATCTTTTGCGAGTTGGCTACCGGTCTGAAATACTTCCGTTCAAACGCAAAAGCAATGAAATATAGGAAATGACATTCTGACGCAGTTTTAATCTGAGTGGGAAACAGTATGGAGACTGGTCAGACGCCGGGTTACCCGGCGTCTGATCTGGCTCGAAATCGTTTGCAATGGAAATAATAGTTTAAGCTTAAACGCGGTTATTCGGAAAGAATACGTTTTCTCTACTGTACTCTGCACACGGGGCACAAACTGCTAACCTAAACCACAAACAGTGGTAACTTAACACGCTAGAGAAGTATCCTTTTTACAAAAATATAATACAGAAAGCTCCTATATGAGCTTTCTGTATTGTTTTGTCCTGCATTTAAAAACGCAGTGATTTATCGTAGATACCTCTTCAGACAAGTGATTGCTTAATTCAGGATAGAAATTTCCTACAGGAGCTTCTGTATTATTTCATCCTTTATTAAGGGGGTAGGTGCACCTTTGGAAAGTAATTACCAAATTCTTCAAATTTTGCATACAGACAGTAAAATTAGTTTCTATGACGAAACTGGTGAAAAGTGGTGGTACCGGAATTTTTTTCACAATTTGAGATTTTTATTTGTTGTTTAAAAGCCTTGCAAACATAAAGTTTTAGTGAAATAGCAAATAAAAACACAGGGCCCCGGATCTTATAAAAAAAAAAGATATAGACCATTTTATTTAAAAAATCCATTGTTTCTCATTTTTTCACTTTTTGGTGTATTTTATAAAAAAAAATATTTAAAAATAAAAATAAATTATTTGATCTATTGAATTATCTTTAATATAGGAATAAACAACATATTTTTGACGTTCATGAAGCTAATGTAGTCATACCGTCATGAGCGGCAAATAGATGTTGTTTATTCCTTATATTTATATTTATATATTTTTTGTCTTGTCAATTAATGTGTTTATTGGCCAGATTTGTTTATCATATACCGGTCAAAGAGGTTTGATAGATGTAATGTCGATGTAATAGCCATTCCAGTTTCTAAATATGGTGAGAAAGTAGTCCCAACTACATGTACTGTAACTGTATTAAAAATTCAGGATTTTTTCCAGTAAACTTTCTCTCTGTGAATGGAAAAGACTTACAAGGCAAACAAATAACAGTGCAACTTGAATATCTATTGCCAAAGCACATTCTAAAAATACAGGTCGCGGTTGTTTTCTTAACCCATTTACACACATAGCAACGCGATGGCAACGACCTATGGGTCTGTATCACTCCGCTAGTGTCATATGACCGTAGACCAATGGGAGCTTAGTGTTAAGTGCCCGATGTAGTCTATTTGAAGAAGTCCACGAATAGCACAGGGGAAATCCGAACTGGCTAAAACCAGTTTGGAAGTGTAGGTTCATCGGCAGATGTACTGCATATTTTTAATAGGATTACATAAGGACTTTACAGGGTGAATGTAAATATTTTATAATAAACTGTACTTCCATGAACATTTCATGCTTATATTCTGAGATATTGAAATGAAACCGGATGTAACAAAGTGCAACCTACCTACATGTATGAAAACGGTGTATACTATAAACTACGAATCAGACACAACAGATTAAAAGTCCCTTCCGGTACGAATAAATACGAAAGACTCAAGCAGGAAACGCAAATTTTTTTTCCGGCATTCACCGAAAATGAGTTCTTAACATTTTTCTGAAAATGAGTTTTTTTCGGAAATGTTATCATGCTCAAAAAGACAGGCCGACATCCTTAAGCACAGACATATTTTGAATATTGGACATGGGTCTTTATTAAGTGGTCGCTTAATACAAAATTGTCAGTACATTTGTTCTTGCCTTTATAATACCTGGGCGTGTTCATTTCACAAAGACATTTTTGCGATTCTTCTTTAATTTAGTCATTGATTGATACAGCGATTCATGTATATAACTATACTTGCTACAATGTGAAGTACATGACGTCGTTTTGGTTTAAACCATACAAACAATTCAATACCATAATTAATACGCTTGGCATATAGGTTTTATCACAATTATTAAACGTTCCACTTCCAAGGCCGACAACAATGACATTTGAACAATGTTTTGATCCTGATCAGGGTCTACACTATTTGACACTCATATCAATGTTTCTTAAATACAAAATGCATATAGATCTAATTCCAAATTTTATAAGTAAATGCAGACGAAAAACATAAGCATATACGATAATACATGTACTACAGAGACTCTTATAGACGGATACTAATAACTCCACAATGTCAGTGAAATTATCAAGACTTGTATATATAGTACTGGTTACTTGTGTTTTCGATCTCTTAAGCTCTATTTTTGCGCATGCGCACGCCTATTGTAACATTTGTTAGTTGTTAGAATAAAAGTGATAAAATACATTCAAATTGAAAATAGATGTACCTTTTTATAGGTTTTATCACAATTATTAATACTTTCCGAAGCGTTTTTTATCTTTAATTTATTTGTATGTAGTATTTTATTGATATCATAATACGTCCTCATAAAATTTATAATGGATAGCATTTAATAAATTTGCAATTACATTATTCTATAACATTATACGGTTATAGAACCCTTTTCAAAATACTTTTATGATTTATCTGTACATTATTTATTACTTTTTATATAAAAAATAATAAATATATACATACACGTAGATCTACATCTTTTTAAATTGATATCATCAAAACGTTTGAGTTTAAGTTTCGTTGATATATTGAAAATAGGTACTTTAACCCTTTCCCCCATAGAAGCGACTTTTAGCGTATTTAATTTATTCCTCCGCTAAAGAAAATAGTTCCTGTTTACACCCTCATGAACAATTACCATTACAAATATTTTTTATAGCCTAGCAGATTTTAGCTTAAAGCAGGCTGAAAGTAAAGCAGAATGTGCCTTAAGGCACATTCTGCTTTACTTTCAACCTGCCTTAAGTGGTCACCTTTCTTCAAAACTAGAAACAGTCTATGAGGTAAAGGGTTAAACCTTTGACCACAATAGGCGGCTAGTAGGGCAATTTTACAAAAAGTTTGGATCCTAGTCAGACGCCGCATTTGACACTCGTATAGATATTTCTCCGCCATACTGCTGATGCACATGTGTTGTTGTTGGCCTCCTCCAGTCAGTGTTGACTATGGATTTGATTCTACGTGTCTGTCCTTGATGGAACATCTCCGCTGGTGGCTTGATAAACAAGGAAGAAATACAACACACCCCTGTTTTGTAACCGATTTACTCGCAGTCTGATCTTAACTCACTGAATCCTAGCGACTAGTATACGCGTCCTTTACTGATGAATAGTACACATTTCCTATTCAAACAGTGTAGACACAGATCAGAGGGCTTCTAAATGAGCCCTCTAATCAGGGTCTGCAACGTTTGTTATGTGTTATGTATTCTTTAACCCTTTCAAATAAATACGAAAGACTCAAGCAGGAAACGTAACACAAACAATACACCCACCTCTCAAGCAGAACACACACACATTCATACCACAACAAACAAACACACACACACGCAATACCATTCCCTCATCTACACACTAATAGAAAACAACACGCAAGACAAACATAAAGCAAAGTGAACATAGGAGCCCGCCTTGGTACGGTCAGTAGCAATCAATAATTAACTATAAATTAATTATTAACAACCACTGGGGGTTAAACCTGGGTTTAGGGGCGCCCATCCTCACACTTATCTCCTGTATTCACCTATAAAGACAAACAGTGTACATAAAATATAAACCCTGTTCCACAACCTCACAATCAAAGTTTAGTTTAAACATATTTTATTGCCATATATTTGTACAACCATATAACACAAGTTCATAATCATATTTACAAAATACAAATATAAGAGCAAAAGGGTTGGGCCACAAGTTCTACCAACATTAGTTACGGCCCTCCCCTTTTGTGGTTGGTTAGTTGACCATTTTACTAATAAGTATTAAAAATGGTTAGTTAATTGTACTTATATATACAGTCAATCTGGTATTAATCGACAACCAAAAAGAGTTTACTTGAGAGGCTTTAATTATATGTGGTTGGCCCATGAATGCCAGAAAAATAGTTCGGAATATTCCAAGGTGTTAATGTAATAATAATCCCTGTCCTATGTGTCGCCTAATACCAGACCGACCGCATCGTTTAAACTCTTAAATTACATATAAGCAAGTTTAACCGTTTACATTTTATCAAAGGAAAGTAATTGTGGGTTTTTTCAACTATCGAAATTATGAAAAAAACACTGTGTTGGATAAGCAAGGCTCCAGATGAAGGGAAGTAAACTCAAGAAATCCAATATTTTCTTTCTCACTTTAACCCTCATGGTACGTAATTCTATGATGTTTCTACTCATTAGAATCGTCTCTTCGAGACGATTATAATGAGTCGTGACATCATAGGATTTAAATCATAAATAAAGTTTCAGTTTTCAAAATACCCCCCTATTTGAAGCCCTGATACGTAAAGTCTAAGGTATGTTAGTTATCTTTAAAATTGAGAAATGAATTTTGGAATTCCTTAGAACAAATATTAATAACGACATATATTTTACAAATTGAAAAGAATAAACAACAAAATACGAACGTGTTTAGGAAAGATAACAGACAGAAGTAAAGAATTGAGAAAAAGAAGACTAAGAGAAAAATGAACTACAAGAGTACGAAGTCCCATCTTAAAATACCTAATACAGTAGGTGCTAGTGCGTTTCAAATCTTTTGGTATCCTTTATATATGTATGGACAGCATTGAAAATCATCACATTATCATTATGAGTCAGTTCAGGTGAGCCAAACAGTAAAGTATTGGCATTGAATGGGTGAAAATCCCTTATGGTATGAAAGAGAACATGTCGGTAGTTTGTATAAAGGTTACACTGAAAGAGAAAATGATCTGCATCTTCTCTTTCAAAGCCACAAGAACACTTTTCCGAAAGACTAAGATGGTTTTTAAATAGATCTGCATTTAAATTACTGCATTTATTTCGTATGCGTGCATGTAAGGCAGATATGTATCTATTGCCTGTGAAGTAAAACGAAGGAACAACTTTGGGGATAAAAACTGTGTGTGATAAAGCTTTTTTAAAGGTTGTTAATGTGGTTGAATCTCTTATGGCTATTGGAAGAGTATTCCACATTTTTGTAGCTGACGGCACAAACGAATTCGAAAATAGTTCTGTTCTTCTTGATAAAATATTTAAGTCTCGAGCATTTCTTAGGTTATACGTATTTAGATCATCAACGGATGGTGGAAGAAGACTGCTCAAGTAATCTGGTGTAAGGCCAGACATTATCTTGTACATCAAAATTAACTTATGATATTTTCTTCTTTCAGTCAAAGATAGCCAGCCAATTTCATTGTACAAGTTTTCTAACGTTACTGATCTAGTTAGGCCTGTAACGATCCTAGCTGCCTCGTTTTGAAATTTGTCTAAGGTTTCTTTGTCTTGCATTGTACAACCATCCCATACTACAGATGCATATTCTAAGATAGGACGCAGAAATGATATATAAAGTTGATTTAGGGTTTTACGATTTACTGAAAATTTAATTTTTCTCATCATATTAAGGATTTTAGAGGAAGAACTAATTAACTTGTGTATGTGTTCACGCCACTTGCCGTCTGCGCTCAGTACAACACCAAGGTGTTTATGACTGTTAACAAAAGTAACAGGCACTTGATTAAAGACCAATAAGGGTGCAGTTGCATTTGACCTTGAAGAAATAAACAGTGCTTCAGTTTTTTGAGGATTAATTGAGACCAGCCATTTTTCTGCCCAACTTGAAATTATTTGTAAGTCTTGATTCATGATTGCTTCTATATCATCCGTCGATCGTGATGTGAAAGAAATAGAAGTGTCGTCTGCAAAAAGACGAGATATACTCAAGAGTTGTTCAATAATGTCATTAACAAATACCAAGAAAAGAAGGGGGCCAAGTACAGAGCCTTGTGGTACGCCTGCATTAGTTTCCTTATACTGAGAGTATGACGAACCCACAAAAACCTTTTGACAACGATGAGTAAGATAACTATTTAACCAATTAAGACATCCACCAGATATACCATTTTGTTGCAATTTAAATAATAAACCTCTGTGCCATACTCGATCAAATGCTTTAGATATATCAAAGAATACAATACATGTGTTAAGTTTTTTGTCTAGTGACAGTGCTATTTGATGGTAAATATCAAGTAGCTGGTAAACTGTGCAATGGCCACTTAAAAACCCTGATTGTTTATTATAAATAAGACCGTTAGAAATGAGGTGATTGTATAGATGTTTATAAACAACCCTTTCCATCAATTTGCCGACACAACTCAATAGAGATATAGGTCGATAATTTGAACTTAGATTATTATCACCCTTCTTATATAACGGCATAACAATAGCTGACTTCCACAAGTCTGGAAATGTAGATTGATCTATAGATTTGTTGAACAACTTGCATAATGGTTTAGATATAGTATTTTTAACATTTTTTAGAACCCTGTGACTAATCAGATCTTCTCCTACAGCTTTGTTAATATTCAATATTTCGATGGTATCAATAGTTTCATTTTCTGTAATTGATATTGAACTAAGAGTTTCATTTGTAAATTGTGTTAATAGTGGCAATGAATTATCACGATCGTCAATTGTGGATATAGAAACAAAATAATCATTAAGCAACTCCGCCTTTTCACTATCCGTAAAAACAAACGAGGCCGAAGTGTTTGATACGTGCTTGGTTAAGGGGGGCACACAATTTGAAGTTTGATCTTTTTTTAAAAATTTACGTTACATTTTCCAGTATGTTTTTTTATCATTGCAAGAAGCATCCAATACAATATTTTCTAAATTATTGAAGTAAGTTTCCTTGGCGTGTTTTTTCAAGTTATTAACCTTATTTCTGAGAGTTTTATATTTTTGCCATTGTTGCGGAATTTTAGAATTCAAAGCCTTTGTTTTTTGACGATCTCTTTTTCTACTGAATTTACGTATTTCTGAATCGTACCAGGGTTTGTCATCTTTACGAATTAAGACATCTTTGCAAGGTATACATTTATGTATTAAAGCAAGAAATAAATCAGTAAATTGAACAGTGGCTTGGTTAATATCTACGTTATCTATAAAAGACCAGTCCTCAGTATTTATTAATCTATTAAGCTTTTCGAAATCGGCTTTTTTGTAAATCCATACTGTACGTTTGACTGTTCGAGATGGAAGAAAAGGGAAGTTCAAAATAATATAAGTGGCTTTATGGTCACTGATATCACTAGGAGTATCAATTACACCGGAATTGAATACTTCTAACTCATCTGAAACAAGAATTGGGTCAAGACAAGTTGAAGAATAGAGAGTTACACGAGTGGGTTCATTAATAACATTATTTAAGTTGTTTATAATACTAATTTGTCTCAGTTTATTGTTTTTAATATTAAGTTGGTCTTCATTTATATCCCCAACTAGTAAAATGTTAATATTTTTTTCACTCGCTTTTTCTAGAGTTAGATTGAAATCCGTCCAAAATGCTGTTAGAGACGATGGTGGTCTATAAACATTACATATTAAAATACGTTTATCTTTATATTGTACCTCTGTCCATAAGGTTTGTATTGAGGGCATTTAAAGGTCACGTACGCGGGTTGACACTATATCACTACTAACGAATGTTACGAGTCCCCCTGAAAATGCCGAATTGTCTTTTCTGTGAAGACAATATCCATTTAAACTTAAATATTCGTCTGTGACGTCAGCTGCCAAGTGAGTTTCAGAGAAGCACATTATATCAAAATCAGTGAAGTTGTCCTTAATAAAATTCAGTTTCCTCCTAATGCTACGAATGTTGAGATGGACTAAGGATAGTGATTGTTCACCGTTTGTGTCCAGATCGGGACCAGGATTTTGTTCTATGTCACCAGACATTAAAACAAGTAGGACAATTGTCAAAGAAAAGTTAATATTAAGAAGACTTGATTTCAAAAAACCAATAGCAAAAGCTAACGATACTGTTATATGTGTGATATACATATGTAGAGTACCTATCAAACTTCTAAAGGGATACCAGTTGAACACTAGTTTACCTCTGCATTTCTGTGTAACACAACAAAATGATCCAATGGCCACCCTCCACTGCATTACATCATTACCCATTTGGAAGTAATCTTAAACATCTTAAAATGTGAAGAGTTGGCCATTTGGATCTATTCTGTTCAATATTCATACGCTGAAGTATGAGACATAGGGATACGTAATACATGGGAACTTCGATGCGGAAAGAGAGAAGAGCGAAAGAAAGAAAAACAATAAGGAAAAGACGCAGTGAATGTTTTTGTAACATTCTGAGTTAGAGTGGACTAACGTCAACTTTAGGGTTGGTTGGTGACGGTGAATATGGTGTTCAAATTGGTTCTTATGGATAAAATATATTCAAAAATTATTTATACATATACATACATATACATACATAGTAGACATACATAGTAGAAGTATCTCGAAGTCGGTTTTGTCGAACACACTCGCATTTCAAAGTCAAAACTTGGCTAGGCCATGTTTTAACCCTGAAATATGGGTATGTTCGTCTTAACCGAGCATACAATAATGCAGTTCACATGTCGAACTATCGGACAGTTCGAGTTAAACGAGTTCGAGATACCGAAGTTCGACTGTATAGTAACAAAGGTGTTAAGGAAAAAGAAGCCAAACAATTGAAAGGTAAACTAGATCATAAATATGTACATAACATATATTCAGTTATAGATATGTACAGAACTTTCTATAACACTTTGCAGTTAGTTCTTCGCCTACTTGTCTCATCATACACACATATGCAGACAGTTCTTGTCCAGATCAGAAGCCGCACAATGCAACTTCTAATCCTGATCCGAGCTGCCTGACGATCATTATATATGTGTAGGTTTCTCAAGCAAACGTTACTCCATAACTATTAATTTTAAGACAATTACAAATGACAACTGTTTCTTAGAGTAGACGATGTCGTTTGAGGCGAATAACGTTTAAGTATACTGAGAAACCCCTATTTATCGCAAAAGAGTGGATGACGGAATTTATCTTAATTAACAAAATAGTATAGAGTGCAGCAAGCTGTGTTTGTAAGTCACTGTGAAATGTTTTGAAACACTGTAGAACACTATTCCCACTAAAATGACCGTGACCTTTATGACATTGGCCTTTGTCTTACATGACCTAAAGTGTACTGAGCTAAAAGACAGACAGGCAGACATACGGTAGCGGTCAGACGGACAGACAGACAGACAGACAGTTGCGGTCAGACGGACAAACCGACAAACAGACAGGTTGACAGACATGATAACAACATTTTGTCCCCGAAGTCTTAACAGGGCATACAATCAATAGAGACAATATCAGTTACTCAATATCAATAAAATAAAAAAAAATATGTGCACACGAGATGTAAAGACAATATTACTCAGTCACTACTATTGTTTTAATGAGGAGTAGATCTACAATAATCTCTCCAGTTTAAACAATGCGACGAATAATCAAAGACACTGTTACCAGGGCTCAAGATCAAGAAAGCAGTATTTTAAATCTTCATTTCTGCGTTAAACCTTATGGTGTCACTACTCATCAGAATCGTCTTTTCGAGTCTATTCTGATGCGTAGTACCATCATAGGATGAAATAAATAAAAGCATATTGGATTTGTTCAGTTTACTCGCTCCTATCTGGAGCACTGTGTAAAAGCTGAAATATTAAGTATTTATAATCTAAGTGTTTAATTTAGTTGAGTCCGATCAGACCCTGAGTTAAATGGACTTTTTATGCGATACATGCAACATCGCGAACGAGGTAGTATACAAGAGTTTCCGGTAATATCCGTTATACCCTTCGGTATTTTCCGGGACTCCATTCGGTACCAATCGCAATTTACATCACGCTTTCTGTGCGAGTACTGGGTCACTCGCATACAGTGCAACCACAGTTGAGAGGATTTGGGAGAAACCTTTCCGCTGTGTCTGCACTGCCTGTAGTGTATTTGAATATGGCTGGCATTTTTCTAAACGCTTTAATAATGTTATTAATTGATCCCAAATCCAACGAATTATTGTGAGAATGTTTGACCTTGTTATTGGAAGAGCCATAAATGTACATTTTTTGTGGTATTTACTTCGTAAAAAACAAACGTGTCACGAGTACATTTGTAACCACTCCATATACACAGACTGACAACATTATTCATGTAGTCGGAGAAAGTTATGGTTGCTGACATGATTAAATAAATATAGACCCATAAGGCTATAGAGAGTTTGCGCCGAGTTCGAGACCGCTGTCAGGCACCAAGCCGACCAGATCTGAGCAAAAGCTCAAAACCGATCAATCAAATGCCCCAAAACGATCACAGACCCTAGCAACCACCAAATTCCATCACATCATCTGGCTAGGGTTCAAGGCCCTAGCGAGTCTGAGCCGGGTCCGAGATAGATCCCATGCATCCGACCTACCAGATCCGAGCCCCCGCTCAAATCTGAGCTTTCGAACGAATGAGAAAGAGCCAAAACCCATATGTCAGCAGAATTAAACCTTCAATCTGCCATGGTCTACACAGAGTGATGTGGATGAAACATTTAAAGGATCGTGAGGTGAAACTTAGATTCAGTCACATATCTACACGTTGTGTCTTGTGACACATACATGTATCACATCAACTATATTTGTTACATTTTGAAACACACTGGATCAGATCTAGATAATGCTGTCCTGCATTTTCATTATCACCTTAAAATGACGATTTTATTAAGATTTAGACCCGATTTTGTGTAAATCGGCTTTAACAAAAGTCGAATTATCAAATAAAATGTTGAATTACTCATTCAAACTTCTCGGCACAAATTCGCCTTCGTATCACAAGAGACACAGAATACGAACTCGTTATGCATTTGTGAGCAGCATGGATCTAAATCGGATCCCGAGAAACTCGGCATCAGATAAATATCCAGTCCGCTCCTATCTCGATTTAAATATCAGGTGCTTCGTAAGGAAATTACCATAGTCAGAGGATCAAAGGCAGTATTAGGCGGTTATTTAAGCCTATCAGAAAGCCTATAAGTTATGACTAGTTACAACTCTTTACAAGACCAGGCTGATGCAGAAAGCTTCTATAGAAGCTTACGCCTCACCCTCCTCTCGGAATTGGCTGCCACATTTCGTAAAAGAAATACACGCTTTATCAATTCGAGTTCAAATTCATATATGACCAGAGCACACAAACTTTTAGTGCATAACGTATTTACAAAAAAAATATTTGAAAAACACAGGATCCGGATCAGGCTCCAAGAAACTCGCCGTCCGATCAAGATCCTATAATTTCGAAACCCAATACATATAGAAATAATAGCCAATCGGCACACAGAATCAGAAGTTAGAAATGTGCGATTAAGACTTATTTGTTTGGGTTTAGGCCGTGTGATGATTGTCAAAGCTATTAAGGTCCTCTTCCTTGGTGATTAGGTGTTTTCTATTGTTTTTGTCTTTTACTAGAATGTTTCCATCTGACGACCATGCTCCGAGTAACTTGTTGCTTTTTACGAGTTGTCGCGCTTGGTACAGGAGTGAGTTTCTACGTTTAGTAAGATCTTCGTTGACAAAGACATTGAAGTGTCCCTTGAATCTTAAGTTTAGACGCGCTTTGAACAGATGTTGACGAGCTCTATAAGAAACAAACTTCACTATGATGGAACGCGGTTTGTTTTGATCTCTTCTGCCTCCAACTCGGTGTGACCGGTCTATGTCCTCCGGTGCGACTGGAATAGACAAATCAGAGCAGATTTTTAGCACTGTCTCGTCTGTGCTTTCAGCTTCTTCTCTTTCAGGAATTCCTGTTATACGTAGGGAGTTTCTACGACTGTATTGTTCGTTTTCGTCACAATGCAGTGTGAGTTTATCTACTTGGGCTTTCAACGACTTATTTTCTCGTACTAGCTCTGCATTGTCGACTTCGAGGGTTTTAATGCGGGACTCTAGGCCTGACAATACCCCATCTACAATTTCTTTTATCACATCTTTCATCTCATATTGGAATGTCCCCTTTAGGATCTGAACAAGAGATTCAATTTGATTCGGTGTCATTGATGGTGGTTCTTGAGATGCAGATGCTGCCTTCGTTGAATCAGTAGTTTCCATCGGATTAGTCGATGTTGGCTGATTGATTTCAGAATTTGAAATGCAGTCCTGAAACTGACTATTGTCGTCGTTGGACTCACTGGATATAAATTCATGTAAAAGCTGTTTCTTTGCTTCTTGTTCATCTAAGGGCGATGTTAAATCTCTTTTTCTGGATTCAGAGGAAGCAAAAGGTGTTGCTGCTGCATTTTGTTTGTTGTTATTGTTTTTACCCTTGTTTTGAGGCATTTTTCCTTTCTGACACTTTCTGCTTAATTAGAGTCTACTTTCTATTGCGGATAATTATAAACGGTGTGTTGAGATTTTTACTTTTTCGTCAGAATCACTCGAGTTTATTTGACGAGGGCGTTTTGCACGTGATTATCGTGTTGGCACTTGTAATATTTTGTACTTATGTAATTTAGGTCAAATTATCAAAATCACTATTTCATATTTCAAATGAACGCTACCTTCACACGAGTGTTCTCCAATCCTTTAGAAGTTAATTTTCACCGTCACATACCAACAAATATGAACTAGATCATCACTTTTTACTCGTTATTTAGCGAGCGAAATATAAACAAACAACCATCAAAGGGACGTAACCAAAAAGACCGCCAGCACAGTAAGTAAATACATGTAAAACATTTAACAAAAATTCTATGACAAGATCATTAGTAACATGGGAAAGAATTAAACATTCAAGCCCGTGTTAAAAATAACCCACTATGGCAACGGTCAAATTGTACTCAAGCGACTAGTCTGTAGTTACGAGTAACTGTAAGACATGGAAGGGTCCAGGGTACGACAGAGAGGGAGAGAAAAAACAAAGCACGAAAATCCGACATAACTCTCCCGGTTAAGGACGGCTTTAAAGATACATCATCATGTAGTGCTAAGCCCTGTCTGTCGTCGCACAACCAAAGAGGAAAGCATAGTTATCAATTGTTGATTGATCGATAACCAAACGTGAAGTGCGCAGCAATATAGTTGGATCATAATCTTTTTTGAGGAAAAATCTAATACGTTTCACAAATAGGTTTTGAAAATGTATATGTCCAAGAATCTTACGAAGTCTGTAAATCACATCACCATAAAACTCCGGATGTGAAATACCTTGCCGCAGAAATATCTTCCCTACAGCCCTCTGTAGAGATTACTGATTATATTGCAAACAGTGTAGACCCTGATCAGAGGACTCCTGTAGGAGCCCCTCTGATCAGGATCTGCACTGTTTGATTCTTCATTCTTTTTTAGTTGTCATACCAAAAATGTAAACAGTAGACTGGTCCAAAATAAGAGTCCAAAAGAAATATATAACCCCACAAGAGAAATTTAGAGTTGAAAGGGTTAAAACAACCCTAAATAGTCAAACATTTACTAGATTCTATACTTTATTGGAAAATGGAGCTGTCCATTTGATTTTTCAGGCGTGAATGACATAAAACTGTTTTTGCAAACGCCCTTTCAAACTCGCTTAGCAGAGGGGTAAGGACATCTATTTTGATATTGTTTTACAAATACATGTAATGCTCGGTTAGCTTAGAATTGACTCATGCACGATAATAAATCCTTACAATTAATATTAATTAACTAAATGTCAAAACAAACCCTGGATTTTTTCATCTTTAATGCTATTGAATACTTAAGGCAAGATAAAGTTCTGCCACAATCTTCTTTTCAACACTATCGATGGGTCACCTACAGAGTGGTGATGTTAAGTGATAGTTCTAGGACCTGTTTCATAAAACTTCGTACAACAAAAACTGTCGTAAGTCAAAACTTTAAAAACATTAGATTTCGGAGTTCTATATCTAATCCTGTTTTGTGGCATCTTTTTGGAATCGTCTTGTCAAGACGATTCCAAAGAGATGTCACAAGACATGATTCGATGGAGAAATAAATAATAATTAAGACTTTTAGAATCTGACTTACGACAACATTTGTTCATACGAAGTTTTATGAAACGGGCCCCTGTATTGTAGACATTATCACAGCTTCTTATATGATATGGGGACTTAAAAACCTCAATCGGGAGACAGACTATTGCAATGCGTTGTCTATATATGCACGTGTGAACCGTAACCCCTTTACCACTATAGCCGATTAAAGTTTACAGTTTGGATCCTGATCAGATGCCGCATAACATGATGTCTACTCAGAATTCAAACTTTGGCACTCGTATAGATATTTCTTCCGGTCAAACTAGAGGTATTTCAAATTTTGTTTTGAAATAATAGCGAAGCCAACTTTTTAAAGTAGACAATAAAATAGCGATGTGCATATGGATGGGAAACGGACCATAAAAAGATGTAGGATAGGGTTGATATTAATTTTGATCACTCATTGATTTAACCCTTCACTGCCTAGTTAATCGTCTGCTTAAAGTTATATTTTAGGGTGTTGACAGAATAATATTGATAAAAGTATTAACCCCTTCACTGCCTTACCTCGAGTACAACAGCTTTTTGCAAACAGTTTGGATCCTGATCAGACGCCGCGTAACGCGGCGTCTGATCAGGATCCAAACTGTTTTACACTCATTTCAATATTTCTTCAGTCTCAATAGCAAAGATTAAAGTTTAAGAAATAAAAGCAGACGACAATTTGTTTAAAATTGATGACGTCACGGCAGTGAAGGGGTTAGATAGTTTGAACACCGATGAGACGACGAGTAGCTCGGTCTTTGATTGGTCTCCCACTTGTTTGCAAATAAAGGCAGATAATGGGTTACGGTTATTTGCCATATGTTCATGTCCATAGTTTATACAATAGCGTAAAGACCGGTAATATCAAGCTTGAAACTGGATAAAGGACATTACAGGAGTTCCTTTCATCGAAACAATTGATTCCATTTTTGTTAGTTCTGTGATGTTTTCGGTAGTCAGGTGGCGTTGTGGATGGAGGCGTCGTAGGACTAGCAGTTATCACCCCTGTGTATGGTTCTTTAGGCGCGAATTCTTGAGTGGCTTTATAAATAGCATTCAAGAGCGGAAATTCCCCTTTGTTGCAGTATATCCCTTTGAAGTCGTCCAAATCCAAGGACCAAAACATTGTACCCGCAATGCCCTTTTTGTAGGCAAACTTCACCTGAAAAAATGTCCGTTTTTGTAACATTACGAAATCCATTTGTTGTGTACAAGTACTTACAAAGTGTGAACAGACAAATATATTATAATAGTTAAAAAGCCAGTGGCCAACATTTCAGTGTGTGATGTACATTGTATAGTACAGTATCTGGTGCTATAAGGTCTACTTTCATACAATACAATAAGTACTGTGATGGTATTATGTAGCGTTAAATCGTACATGCTTAGAAAAATATATATGCCTAATATTAGTCCATACACATGTGACCTGTATGATGACGCATACTTAGTTTTATCTACCTTTGGTTTTAATTAATACGTTAAAGTTGATATGGTCAACTTTCGGTCAGTTTTATGTACTTTGTTGTGTGAGAAAGTTTGACATTTCTTGTAGAATGAATTGATACTTGATTATAAAACATTAGTTGGTAACGCCTGGGTGTATCTGTGCATAGCTTGTGTGACAAAGCACTGTGTGACATTACCAATATTTCGCCTGTGTGGTCTACACAGTATTACGTCCGTGTGGCATTCATAATGAACTACCTGTGTGGTATAATCTAGTAAAAATTATGTGTGAAGATTTAAGCCTGTATGGCCTTAAATTATCCTGTGTGGATTTGAAGAAATGACAGTGTCTAAATGATAAATTCGATAGTTTGATTGAGTTCCATGTGTTATAATTTAACATATAAGCATGTGCAGAGTTATATCAGTATATTAAATTTTGAAATAACTCATATACAAGTGATGGCTGCTTACCTTTTCCTTCATGCTCTTCTCATTACCGTACCCAGCCCACTGATCTTCCATCACGGCATATCCCATTTTCTGTTCATCGTCCCATTTGTACACAGCCCCGTGCCGAATCATCTCACAGACCTTTAGGTAAATATAGTATATATAATGTTAAAACACCTTATCTAACATTCCGTCATGGTCACGCCTTGTCGTATTTTCCATACAACCATAGAGACAAGTATACTCGTTGCCTCAGTGGTTTGCAAGACAGCTTGCCGATATCCGTTTTGTCGACATATGCTATTAAAGTCGATTTTGCAAACAGTTTTGATTCTGATCAGACGTCGTGTTAGTTTAAACATATTTATTGCATATAATATACATGCAGGGGATTGGGCTACAATCTTTTTACAGGGTGCCTGATCAGAGTTCAAGCTGCTTGACAATCGTATCGATATTTCTTCGATCGATCTTCTATAAATCTTACTTTGAAATAATAGTTTAGGCAACTTAGTTAAAGCAGATCGTGTAATGGTGATTAAGGGATTAAAGCAGAAGAAAAAAGCCTTGAAACGAACGAATTTAGAAATTGATGGGTGAAAGGACGAACATAAAACAGAGAAGCTTCCTTGGACATTCCTGTCATATTGCTTTAAGTCAAACACAGAAAACGAGCCTTCTTTTGATGTGTCGTCATGGCGGAGTTTAATTTATTGGTGTTTACGTCTTACCCTGAAATAAGTCACGTGACCCTGACGTTGCAGGTAGGGTCCTGCCCTCCCAGGGGACAGAACTGGAGCTCCTACACCGGTGTTAGTCCTATTGGGTAAGGTGAAGGTCACTGCAGCGCCAGTCATGCCCATAACAAGCTTATGGGCTGGAGCTCCCTTAGTTAACCAGTATTCGATAGCCCAAGCCTGAAACAAACCCACATGCGTACACTAAGTCTCCCCTATAGTCACATACAGTTTTGCTGAGACTCATTCAACGCCTTTTAGCACATTTAATTTGTTCCTCCTCTGAAGAAAAGAACTAAGATTTATAATCGGACAGTCACCAACATATTCCATAATAAATAGTTTCTATATCCTAGCAGATGGCTGCTTGAAGGAGGCTGAAAGTAATGCAGAATGCGCCCTAAGGCACATTCTGCTTTACTTTCAACCTGCTTAAAGTAGTCACCTATCTTCAAAACTAGAAACAAGCTATGGAGTAAAGGGTTACATGTTGTGTAACACATTCACTGCCTTACTCCGTGTATAATATTTATTTGCAAACAGTTTAGATCCTGTTCGGACACAGAGTTACAGTGGAGAATCTGTTATTCTTTCCCGTTTAAATGTAAACGTACGCAAACGCAAAACACTAAAACGTAGAAAAGAACAACTTTTGGAAAATTCTGATAATTCTTGTTTATCTTGGTGGCAAACAGTTTGGAGCCTGATCAGACGCCGGGTTACCCGGCGTCTGATCTGGCTCCAAACTGTTTGCACTGCAAATAATAGTTTTAGCGTAAACGCGTTTATTGGGAAAGAATAACAGATTTTCCACTGTACATTCCAGACTGTTTGACAGTCACTACGATATTACTTTAGTAATTTTACATAAAATTAAAATTTGTCAATAAAGCAGACGTTGTTGTTGTTTCTATGCCACTCAACCCCATTTATCAATGCATCATGTCCCCTTCCTTGCACATAAGTCCCCGATATAATAAAGCGTTTGAGTTGAGTCTGAGTTGTTCCGCTCAAATCTGACCAATTCAATGCTTGAGAAACGCTTCCCTCCTTACAACAATGCTTGCCGCTGTTCCCTAAATAAGACAATTATGTCTAACACTTTTATTGCTGCACTATGGTCTGCTTAAGATTTTTATTATTAACCCTTTCACTGTCAAGGACGCCATAAAGCGCGTTTGTAAACAGTTTGTAAAGAGTTTGGGTCCTAATCCTAACGCGGCGTCTGATCAGGACCCAAACTGTTTGACACTCTTATCGATAAAATATTTATTAAGTCATACAACCTTAAATCTAAGTTTGAAACCCGTCCTGCAGACAACAATTCTAGAGCAGACGACAATAAAGCGGTGAAGGGGTACAAATCTCCCAAATAATTTGATCATGAAAGGGTTAAGTAATTATATATGAGAAATCGATTGATGTACACCTGGATAATTATGATTTAATATAAGCAATGTTTACACTGTTTGCAATATATGTTTTCTGGATACAAAACTAAACATACCTGGCTTAGTCTTTGGTCAAATTTTACGCTAGAAGCTCTGGAAAGTAAAGGTCCGGAGAAACTTGTGACTTCACTCCAAGGACCATGGAAATCATACGTCATCACATGGATGTAGTCGACAACCCTGTAAGTAGAGATCATCACATGTCAGTTTACATGGTTTAAGGCTTAAAATGCAAATGCTACCATCATGTTATAACCCTTTTTCAAATAAGAGGATATCTTTTAGCTTAACATGTAAGTATCAATGCATGGGATGCTCTATTGACTTTGCAAAACGCGATTTATCGAGATGTCTGTATATTATTTGAAAGCTTTATATTATCTTGATTTGCTAATCTGAATATTCCTAATTTTTTACTGGTTTCATCACGCACTCAGGGTGACCATTTTGAACAACAAGTTTACAAGTCCAATCACATGAATTGTTTCAGGGATTTAAATTTATACCTGTTTTTTTTTTGTTGCGAAAAAACATCATATTTAAATATATTCAAACTTCCGACGAGGCTTTGTTTATATCAGTGGAGATAGGAGATACTACTTTCTGTATTAAAAGTATCTGGATAACGGATGTTAGAGTTCGCCAAAGATAAAATGACGACATTTGGTAAAATGACGGAGCATCAAATGATGATGCCCGAAACAGCTTCGTAATTTAAAAGATTCGCTTATATACGTATACATCAAAATGTTTCGTCAAAGTATTACTAATGTTGTCATATCTATGTACATTCCATTTCATATTTTGTTTTAAACTCGTTTAAGTATTTCAGAAATGAAATGTTTTGTTACTGTGTTTATGCGAAATGAGCGACAGATACATGAATTACGCTAGCGATTCATGGTTAAATTGCCGATCATTTTCTGTCCTTCTTATCCAGCAAGATTCGTGTATTACGGTTCATTTTCTGTAATTTTCGCATAAACACCAAACAATCAGTTTGCTTCTTGTATTTGCATAATGAATTTTCTGCAATATTTAAAATTGATAACAATTGTATTGATATCCAAATATTTTCCTTCTTGCAGGTTAACAACACGAATTTTGTACGTGCTGAAAGGAATAGCCATAGTCAGTTAAATCTTAAACCTTATGCTTAATTATCGTCTGCTTCAAATATATCGTCTTCAAATTATATAAACATTCTGTTACTTTTTGCATATTGAAGAAACTATGAATATGAGTGGCAAACAGTTTGACTCCAGATCAGACGCCGCGTTACTATTTGCAAATGATAACCATATCGCGCTTAGCATGGCAAGGGTTAAAATGATAGTGATTTGTTTTTTCATAAATAAAGACTAAGCTTGTTGATAAAGCATTGCAGTTTTCTTGCAAAACAATCAAGCTCCTTAAGAAAGTAGAATTTTAGAAGAACGTACGGAGACATCGTTCGGTTAATTAAAGCGCATTTGAAAACTCAACCAAATGTCTGCTGCCCGAGTTCGAAGATAAATTCGCGAAGAAAAATACCGTAAACACCACTTCCACTGAGAAGAACATAAATAAGCCCCACCTCCTCTGAGAATAACATAAATGAGCCCCACCTCCTCTCAGAATAACATTTATAAGCCCCACCTCCTCTCAGAATAACATGAATAAGCCCCACCTCCTCTGAGAATAACATAAATAAGCCCCACCTACTCTTAGAATAACATAAATAAGCCCAACTTCATCTTAGAATAACATAAATAAGCCCCACTTCCTCTGAGAAGAACATAAAATAAGCCCCGCCTCCTCTTAGAACTGCATTTAAGTTTGGAAATATACGTCATTTTTTACGATTTAAAAAGATTGTGCGTATACAAATATATGTTTGTGGTTCTTGCTCCATTGTGTAACTATGATTCTCCAGATAAAATTAGTAAACTTATCATTTGTTACGTCTTCTCTTTTACGCCGCCACCAAACCCTATGTTGTGGCTAATTAGCAACGCCGTATAGTGACATTGTAGGGTTTTGTAGATAGTCAATATTCTAACAAATAGTCACATCGTAGCGGGGCCATAATAATTTTAGCGTTTAGTTGAGTCTGAGATCGTTCTCAATCATTTGATTGGTCCGGTTTAAGCTGATGTTCAAATGTGACCAATCAAATGCTTGAGAACGATCTCAGACTCAACTCAACCCTTTTATGATAGCGGGTCCAGGTAAGTAAAATTGTCAACGTACCTAGAAATCGCCGTTACGTTATAAGACTTGTCGACCGTGTCCTTTCCGACGCCGACGGCAATGGTAATCAATAGCGTTGGTTTGCTGACCTTCGCCGCTTCCTTATTAAATTCCTCTCTCATAATCTGAATACAACAGAATGAACAAATTGTCATTGTGATATTGTAAGTGACTGCAGAAGAAAGACTGTTTAAACTACACAAGACCGTGAATCAACGACACCTTAAGAACCTCCAAATGGTCAAATCCAGTTTCCCTTGTGTATCTTTTAAGAACTAAAACATCAACCAGTCTACTTGGAATTCTGGGTAGTTTAATAAATGCTGATATAAAGTAGCAATCTTAGGAGCTCTCAAAAGGAGCCCTCTGATCTGCGTCTACACTGTTTGCAAATGTTATGAGTATCTATTAACAGGTGCATATTGTAGAAAGAGTTATATTAAGCTTATAATATTGCCCTTCAACATATTATTGGCAAAATGTATATAACGCATAGGCTCCAAGAATTTAAAATGGACTAAATGTATTCTAGTTGTTTTCAAGTCCGGTCTAGATCTATTAATTTTACTTTTCTCAGCCTATGGAAAACTGACCAACAATGTAGACCCTTGTAAGTACCCGTGCGTGTAAGTAGGAACCCACTGACAAGGGTATACACTGTTTACATAGGCATTTACATTGTTAATAAGGTATACCGTTTCCAACCCTCATATACAATGGAAAACATATAATTCCCCTTTAACCCTTTCACTATCAAAAACGTCAAAATCCGCCTTTGCAAATAGTTTGGATCCTGATCAGTAACGCGGCGTCTGATCAGAACCAAACTGTTTGACACTTGTTCTGAAATTGCTTCAGTCATATTTCCTTGAATTTAACTTTGAAACGATATTGCAAACAACAATATTGAATCAGACGACAATATGGCGGTGAAGGGGTCAAAACCTCACGATAAATTTGATCATGAAGGTTTGAACAGCTTTATGACTGGTTATTCTAAGATTTATTTACACTTGGTAGTAGGTCAATTGTTTCTCTGAACTAACCTCGAGCAACTGTGTGTATTTGTCTTTGTAAATATCGTCGGGATACTCCCAGTCAATATCAATCCCGTCGAAGTCTCGATCTCGTAAATAGGTGGCGCAGTTACGAGAAAACAATGTCATCGTCTCTTTTGATTGGACCACCGGTAGAAACCCGCCCGTTCCGGCTGAAGCCCCGCCTACCGATAAAAACGTCACTAAATGTGGAGCGCGAACTTTCAATTTTGCAAAATCGAAATAACGGCCCTGTTTGTTGTAAAGCTGACCATTGTCATCGCCGGGCTGTGACGGAATAAGCTTCATTTTGTTTGGATCGATGTTCGCAAAGGCGTATATAAGATGGGTACAGATAGTGGTGTTGATGTCGTGGATTTCAAATCTCGCCTCAAACGATGCCAGCTTATTGGACCAGTTGGTGAAATAACAGAAGTTCTTCAATTTGCCACCTGAAAGTACCAAATATGTGTTTGATGTCAAAACAACAGAGTGATTACATGATTGGTGTAAAAATGTGACTGAACTGAAAGAACTAGAAACAGACTATGGGGTAAAAGGATAATCAGCATAACTATCACATTAAAATTCCCCAAACGTGTCTCAAAAGAATTATCAATCTAACAATTACATCAGAAGGAACCCTTTGGTCAGATTTATATTATAGTATATTGGGGACTCGTCCCTAGAGCGTAGATGTAAACTAATCATTTATTATCAAACAGGTTTAAACTTGATCATTGTAAGGATGAACAATATCACATACAGTTTTTATATGCAACGACATTGTACACAAGAATAGTGCCGAATTCTGTTAGATGTCACTCAAGAATATTGTCGAAGTCCGTATAAGCTGATTCCAGCTTTCTGTCATGCAATAATAGCGCTAACGTATATAAGCAGATTCCAGCTTTCTGCTACACAAGAATAGCGCCAAAGTCTATAAGTTGGTTCCATCTTTCTAGCACGCAAGAATAGTGTCAAAGTCTATTAGTTGGTTCGATCTTTCTAGCACACAAGAATAGTCAGGGGCGTAACTTGGCCGAAATGAAAGTGTAGGCATATTTTTTCTAGGGGGGTCCGGGGGCATGCTCCCCCTGAAAAATTTTGAGTTCTACAACACTGTAGACGCATTTAAGGAGTGTCTGGGGAGACATTTATATGAAGAATTAATGAAATAAAAAGCTTCAAACAACAGACAATTTTATTTTTTTGCAAAGGAATATGTCTGCATATTTTCTTGAAAAAAAAACTCACCAAAAAACAACCCCACGTCAATTAGTATATCATAGGGTCTGATACCGTAATGTTTTCATTAACATACTCGCTACTTGAAATTATTTGGGTGTAACTTTTTTTTCGGGACAAATTGATCGAGTAACTATACCAATAATTATTTATGAACTCACTCTTACTAGGAGGGGATTGGGGAGGGTTGATTCCTAGATAGCCTCTGGTTGTTCTGAGGGCGTTTTTGCGCGTCCAAGACAGGTAAAATTCTGCCATAAATATATGTAAAAACTCGGCTGAAAATGATAAAATTTTCTGTTCCAGGTTATTATAATGTAATTGTTGACAGGTTGTCTTCCATTAATCTCTAAGTTAGACTCTAACACCACCCTATTCCTATTTTATTGCATTATTTTTTACTATTTGAATTGTCGCAAGTATGAGGACAGTGTGTACGCTGTAGCGCGTGTTTTGCATAAGGCAGCTACATGTACAAGTGTACATGCGTGCCAACGGGGTGATTAGACCAATTAATGAGTGTACGCTTTCTTACTAGGGGGGTCCAGGGGTATGCTCCCCCGGGAAATTTTTATTCCTAGATAGTCTCTAGGTGCGTTCTGAGGTCTTTTCCCGCGTTTGATTATGGAAAAATACTAACATGAATCTATGTAAAAATAATTGGGGTTCACCTCTAACCCCCCTTAGATGTCAATTTTATTGCTTTTTCTGCATTTTTAGCATTTTTTATTTTTTGGACTTCTGAAAAAAAAAGTGTAGGCACGTGCCTACTTGCCTAATAAGAAGCTACGCCAATGATAGTGCCAAAGTCTATAAGCTGGTTCCATATTTCCATTACAAAAGAATAGCGCGAAAGGCTATTGTCTGGCTCCAACTTTCTGTTACACAAAAATAGTACAAGAATAGCGCGAAAGTCTATTGTCTGGTTCCAACTTTCTGTTACACAAGAATAGTGCCAAAGTCTATAAGCTGGTTCCAACTTCCTTTCACACTACAGACATAGGGCCTCTCGTAATACCTAAAAGAGTGCATCGGGAAAAAATGCCTCTATGTGAAAAATAAGCGAATGTCTTATCAAGTTGACTCTTCTCCTGATATTAGCGTATCTTGACGTATATTTTAACCCGTTACAAGTAAACACGCAGTTTTATGCATTTGATTTATTCCTCCACTGAAGAAGGTAGTTCCACTTGATACAGTCATGAATACGCACCCTAATACACGGTTTGAATATCCTAACAGATTGTTGCTTAAAGTAGACTGAAAGTAAAGCAGAATGCGCCTTAAGGCGCATTCTGTTTTACTTTCAGTCTACATTAAGTAGTCACCTGTCTTCAAAACTAGAAACAGGCTATAAACAGTGTACGTCCAGATCGTACATATCAGTCTAATTCGGGTCTTTGTTATATTTTTTAGAAAATACTGTACGTGGAATTAAGATGGTAGATTCTCAATAGTGAGTAGAGTTTTATTCGTAAATATTTGGCGAGAAAAAGTTAATCCTTACAAATATAATTTATACATTCTATTGAAAACGGATTGTATTTAAACACATAGATGAATTGTATATCGGGTCTACATAGGCGTATCAGCAAATCAGAAATTTGCTATAAACATTTTCAAATGAAATATTTGCATCTCAGGTAAAGTGTTTCTAGAATAGGGATAACATAGCTCTTTATAATACTCTAGCTGAGGCACTTCGGAAGTATTAATGTATTAAACAATATAAAATACGGATATGGACAAGTTCGTGTGACCCCTTTACTGAGTCATCGTGAAAGCACTAGCATTTAATTGGATACAGTATAGATCATCATCTAACGCATTTAGTAACCCAGTGTCTGATCAGCATACAAACTGGCTGCAGGCAATGTTGCCTAAAATATAGATTTGAGAAATGAATTTGCAGACAATTAATGATGTCAGCATGAATGTAATAGAGACAAAAAAGAAGAAATTAATAGGAAAACAGTTATAGACTGTTGGCCTAAATATACGCCAAACGTGTCACGGTCTCATAGCAACCGCTTTGTTTTCACTTTTGTCTTATCCAGCGCTTTCCAACTATTATACTGCCTTATCCGGCGTACATTTATTATGGTTATTTGTAAACAGTTTGGATCCTGGTCAGACGCTGAGTTACTCGGCGTCTGATCGGGATCCACGCTGTTTGACATTCGTTAAGGTACTATTTTTGTTAATTTACCTAAAATTTCAATTTGATACAGTGGAGAATCTGTTATTCTTTCCCAATAAACGCGTTTACGCTAAAACTATTATTTGCAGTGCAAACAGTTTGGAGCCAGATCAGACGCCGGGTAACCCGGCGTCTGATCAGGCTCCAAACTGTTTGCCACCAAGATAAACAAGAATTATCAGAATTGTCCAAAAGTTGTTCTTTTCTACGTTTTAGTGCTTTGCGTTTGCGTATGCGTACGTTTGCGTTTAAACGGGAAAGAATAACAGATTCTCCACTGTAATTATATCAGCAGACGACAATTGTTTAAAGCAGATGACGTCATGGCAAGGAAAGGGTTAAGGCTGATTTGATTGATACTTGGTATAATAGTCATGATCCTAACCGAATAAAACCTCTGGTCAGTATCCACCTGTTTGACACCCTTTTTTCTATTTCTTCAAAAAGTAAACACACATTAAAACTAAACATTAAAAAGATATTGCAGACGACACCTGACGAAGCAGACGAAAGCATAGCATAACTGTGTTACCAACCTCTGTAATCCCCGACCAAGAGTTTGTTTCCTTATGTATACATGTTGTATATACAGTAGAACCTGTCTATAACGGCCACTAAATTATGTTAATTATTTTTTGTTTATGACAGGTGACTGCTTTAAGCTGTCACCTGTCTTTTATACATCTAATTAGCTTTTATTTTAGTGGTCGTTATAGAGAGGTTTTACTGTATAGTAATCATTTGCAAAGCGGCCACTTACCATATGCAACCCTAGCGACGAGTATAATCGCCATTAATAAACAGTGTAGAGTGTACACTTGTCCTATTGTAACAGTGTAGACCTTAATCAGGGGCTCCTACAGGATATGTCGGTACTGTCACTTTGCAATATACTGCTTAAATGAATCCTAAATAGACAAAACTGGACTATACTAAATTGGAAAGTACATTGTAGAAGTTTCCATTAACACTTTCAGTAAAGTGAATGTGTTAAAAGGAGTTTTGCATGTATGCTGGATAAATGGCGACAGTTTGATAAAGTAATGCAGAGAACCCTTATCATGCCCTATGGACATGTCCCATACAGAAGTTATTTATGTTGTTTTGTTTTTGATTTAGTAATTACATATCCAGGTTACTACATGTATCTTCAACTACCATGAAAGTAGTCAATTATGGAACGCGTTCTATAAAAAAAATATATACTATTAATCTAGGTTTTAACGTACCAGGAGTGCGTTTCATACAAAATATTGTGACAGATATATTAATCCATTTATGCCTGTATATTGTCATTCTCCAATTGTGTTTCCTGGAAGAGTTCATTGTAGACAGAGGCGGGTGATTTTATTTAAACTCGCCAATAACTGTATACATTGCACACATATATATATTTTTTTTCTTGCAATGAGTTTATGTCCCCGAGATCGACGATGGGGGAATGAGAGGGTTTATATTGTTTTTCATTGTCGATCTGTCTGTCTGGTTGTTAGCCATAGCTTGGGACCTACATGTTTCAGAGAATTGAAATGTGACATGTGTACTCCAGCCGAGAAGCCCTTGAGTTCAGTTTCGTTCAGGCATGCCAAGCAAAGGTTAAGGTCATTTAGAGGTAAAATAGGCCGAATATAACCTGGGTCATTAGAGGGTATGGTGTTTCATAAAAACAATTGTTTCTACGTGAAACTCATTGATAGTTTCCTCTCCTAGTATTTTATGACAATGCAATGGTGTCAATTTGAGCGCATAATCAACAGAAGTCGGGATCCGCCTATCGAAGAGGTACGTACACACATGAATCAGCTGGTTACCTGTTTGTGGTTAGCGTTACAATTATCATTGGCGTATTTACTATCGCTTGCGTAATTATGTGTCAACGAAATGTTCTATGATTAATAAACAGTCAACCCTTCGCTTAGCGATCATTTAACGGAAGAAGCTTTGTCCTTTCTAAAAATGAACGTCAGCTGAAGAATCTTTCTATTTCCCTTGCATGACTTAGTCGGGGCATATTGCCACAACTTTGATACTATGTGATGAAGACTTCATATATATTTGGCATGTGTACTCAACTTAAAGCTCGTTCAAAGATGGGTCATGCCAGACAAAGTTCAATGTCATTTAGCGATCATGGTTACATCAAAGGGCAAAGTTTTTCATAAACACACATCTTGTTTGTATAAGTTTTGTTTTTCATTGAGCTTACATCTGTCTCAGAGAATTTCCCGTGAATTGTCTTTTGAACAGGGTTGATTATAGCCAGTTTCTTGTCTTGGAAATAGGTGACTACGTAAAGCAGGTTGAAAGTTAAGCGGAATGCGCCTTATGGCGCATTGCGCTTTACTTTCAGTCTCCCTTAACCCTTTCCCCAATATAAGCGCCTTTTAGCACATTCAATTTATTCCGCCACTGAAGAAAATAGTTCCAATTTATACAGTCATGAACTATTTTCAGCTTCCTTGCAGATGATTGCTTAAAGCAGGCTGAAAGTAAAGCGGAATGCGCCTTGATTCGCATTCTGCTTTACTTTCAACCTGCTTTAAGTAACCACCTATCTTCAAAACTAGAAACAGGCTATAGGGTAAAGGGTTAAGCTACTACCTGCTAGAATAAAGACAATGTTCCTTTTGATACAAACCATATTCATGTCTGTTAAAATAGGAAATGTTTTCTTCAGCGGAGGAATAAACTGAATGCGCTAAAATGAGCTTCTAATGAGGACAGGGTTAAGCGCATGTTTCTTAAAAGTTGTATTCAAACATACCCTTTCCGCTATCTAAAAACAGTTTGACTAAAGAAGCCTGATGCGATACCTGTGTCCCAAAGTTTGGATCTTAGTCTGAGACGCTGAGTTAGATCGAAATTGTTTGAAATGCAGTGCAATCATTTTTTATTGATCTCTTCACTGCCATGCCACCATCTGCTTACCCTGTTAACCCTTTCTCCAATAGAAGCGCCTTTTAGCGCATATGATTTATTCCTCCGCTGAAGAAAGTAGTTCCAATATAACCAGTCATGAAGATATAGTATAGGCAATAATTTCTATATTCTAGCACATGAAAGCTTAAAACAGGCTGAAAATAAAGCAGAATGCGCCTAAGGCGCATTCTGCTTTACTTTCAAACTGCTTTAAGTAATCACCTATCTTCAATACTAGAAATGGGCTATCAGGTAAAGGGTTAACTCTTTCCTCCCTGAAACTTTTAATGGACAATTCCAGTTTCCATTTTAGTCTAGTCCCAGTCCATTTCTGACTTTTAAGGGTTGTTTTTGTCAATGTTTTTGCATTATGACAAACAGTGAAGACCCAGATCAGAGGGCTCCAAACGGAGCCCTCTGATCTGGATATTCACTGTTTGCACAGGACAAGTGCACTTTTCACATGTATGCTGTTTGAAAAGGACGCCTATATGCGGGACTAGGGTTCAAAGAGTTAAACAATTGTCGCCTGCTTTTATTTCTCAAATTTAAGTACATATTGTATCGAGTGTCAGACAGTATATATCCTGATAACACGCCTCGATATGCGTCGTCTGATCAATGTCCTAACTGTTTCAAATAAAACCCAAATCATACGGTTCAAACTTTTGTCATATGTGCACGTCACTATGTATCTTCTATCAAAATGTCCAATATGAATATCTGAGGGGGAAACAGCAGACGACAACTATAAGCAGACGATATTGCAGCAGTGAAAGGGTAAGATATAATCGTCTTGTTTGGGAAACAGCGGCAAGCATTGTTGTAAGGAGAGAATCCTTGTTCGGAGGGGCGTTGCAGGAACGGAGCATTGTACTTGGGACAAGGCAGTACTTTTTTGGCGATGTATAGGTTATAGGTGTGGCTAGGTCATCAGTTAGGGGCAATAATATATAAACAATGCCATTCAAAGAAAGAAATGATATACAGTAAAACATCTCTATTACGACCACTAAATTTTGCTAAGTATTAGGGTGTTTACGATAGGTGACCGCTTAAAGCAAGGTGAAAGTGAAACAGAAAGCTCCTACAGGAGCTTTCTGTTTCACTGTCACCTTGCTTTAAGCTGCCACCTCTCTATTAGACAATCAATTTGCCTTCGTTTTAGTGGTCGTAATAGCGAGGTTTTACTGTATGCTTAATTAATGATTTTTGATTTTTGAATAATTAAAGTTACAAAGATAGATCTATAGTTATCAATCTTTAGCAAAAGATGAAGAGGGCACGTTGGGTATTAACTCTTTCACTGTGGTACTGCCATATTCTTAATTGTCATCTACAATTATTTTAAAACAAATGTATTTTGGGCGCTTCTACTGAGAAAATATTTATAATACAAGTGTCAGTTGGTTTGGATCCATATCAAACGCCAATTTTTCAATGCGTCTGATCTTGATCCAAGCTGTTTTCAAATACTAGTGATATCGCCACAAGTAATAAGGAAGAGTTAATAACGACGCAAAAGTAATCCGTCTTAGTCTTATCCATTTATGGATGAGAATATTTTTCCTGTACTAGTAAACCCTTGCTTCTACGGCGACGGTTTGTATTCTGTGTTGAACCCATTAGCCATAGCTTTATTTCTATAATGTTGAAGATATGTAACCACTTAAAGCAGGTTGAAAGTAAAGCAGAATGCGTCTGAATGCACATTCAGCTTTACTTTAAGCCTGCACAATCTGCTAGAATATAGAACTTATTTTTCATGATGCACATTCATGTTTTCTGTAAAATGGAACTATATTCAGTGGTGGAATATATTACATACGTTGAAATGCATATCTAAGGAGGAATGGGTTAAGAAAATCTATTATACGACCAATTATTTTTTTTAATGATCATATTCGTATGGGTTTACTATATAACTTATCCTCTTCGCTCGTCCATCCGGAACCCTTAGCGAAAAGGGATAAACAATTTAAATAGTAACTGGGAGATACATTGAATGAATATGGAGAAAAAATAGTTTTCTAACTGAAAATAACACTTAAAGTAATCAAACAACTTCATTGTTTAAACAAATACCAGTTATTCAAACTAATCTTCGGTTGTAAATGCAGCGCCGCGAATTCCTATCATGACGGAAGTGTGACGTCATCATCCGGGTAACAAAGGCGCTCACACGTACACAATCGGGTCAAATTTATACTGCATGTGAAAGGTCAATTTCCAGACACTCGCTACACGTAATAAACATTCAGAGTTATATTGGAAAATGCGTTATTCGAAATCATTTTACAAAGGGACATTAAAAAAATAAGGTACGTGGTTAATTTTGGTACTCATTGTCGAAAATATAATTTTCTTCAAAGTTTCACTAAAATTCCAAGTTTTTTTTCAGCATTTTTCTCGGCTATTATGCTGCACGCATCTATTACCTAACCGGAACCGCTTTTGCGATGACGTTAGCAACCCGCACGCACTTTATCAAGCGTTTTTGTGAAGCTTCCGGATTGGTAGGAAGGGTCCGGTTATGGAGAATGGAGGATATATATTAATGACTAACCAATTGACACTAGTCACGATTATACACGCCCTTTACAAACGGTGTACATGTGATAGGTACACTTGCCTTATGCAAAACATGTAGCCCTGATCAGAGGGCTCCTACAACAGCTCTGATCGATCAGGGTCTACACTGATTGTCATTTTGCAATGTACAGTAAAAACAGCCCTTCATAAGTAAAAATGTAATAGAATTAGCCTAATTGGAAACATCCACTGTCCATTCGAGTTTTAAGGGGTCAATGAGTAAAGAACTGGCCATACAACTAAGATTCAGAACTACAATAGAATATCAAAACTTTTCGCAGTAGTCAAAAACCACATGTCAGGAAACTGGGCTCTCAAACAAAGACGGTGAGATGGTTGACCCCAGTCTACATGTTCTGCAGGGCTGCCATTTCTCCGGATTTTCCTAAATCTTCTGATTTTTTTCTAGAACATGGTAGCTTTAAGCAGGCTGAATGTAAAGCTGAATGCGCCATAAGGCGCATTCTGCTTTACTTCCAGCCTGCTTTAAGTAGTCACGTGTCAACAAAACTAGAAACAGGCTATGTAGTCCGGAGGCTTAAGGCCGGTTTTTGGCCGAATCGTGCATTTTTTGATACACCTATGGAATTTGGCACACACTTACTTTGAACTATTACGCTTTATTTAAAAACGGGACCCCAGTCAGATTTGACCCATGGTGACTTTGGCGGCCATTTTAAAAATGGCCGACATTTCAAATTTCAAATCCATATAGCTCGTTTAATAATAGAGGTAGAACGTTTATGTCAGCATCTTTACCTCTGTTTTCAGGATAATTTAGTTCAGATATAATCACGAATCTGTATTTTGAAGAAAAAATTAAAATATTGCCATTATATCTAAAAGAATTATTAATAATGCAGTCATTTTACATGAAAATAAGTAAAACAAATAAAATATATTCTCTCAAAGTAAATAAAATTGGAAAACAGAGTTGACGAATTTCATGAAATTTGGTACACACTTGCATTGACCTATTATGGTTTATTTAAGAATTAGACACCGGTCAAATTTGATCAATGGTGACTGTAGCGGCCATTCAAAAAATGGCCGCCATTTCAATTTTTCATAATAATAGGGATACAAAGTAAATGTTGGTAGCTTTAGCTATATTTTCAGGGTCAATGAATTAAAATATGAAAACAAAACTGTATTTTGAGGAAGAAAGGTCAAAATGGCTGCCGATTTACGTACAAATTACTAAAATGGCAGCCATTTTGTGTAAAATAAAGTAAATATTAATAGATAATCAAATATTGTGTTTTCAAATTGAAATATGTAAGTATTCACATTATTCACATTATGAATTTGATGAAAACACACTCTTTGTCCTAATGTTATTGATTCAGAAGTTAGACCTTAATCAGATTTTACCTATGGAAGCTAAGGCGGCAATTTCAAAAATGGCCGTCATTTCAATTTTCGAATCCATGTAGCTCGTTTAATGATAGCAGTAGAAAGTAAATGTTGACATCTACATCTCGTTTACCTATGTTTTCGGGGTCAAGGAATTCAAATATAATTACAAGTCTATATTTGGATGAAGAAAAATCAAACTTGCAGCCAATTCACGTAAAATACTAAAACGGCAGCCATTTTACGAAAAAAAAACTTTTTAAATAAGTAATAAAAATTTTTGTCTCAAAATAGAAATATAGAAGCTTAGAGTTTGTGTATGAAACAAAGTAAACAACATTTACAATGTGTATGCGTTTAATTTCATGCCGCGCAGAAGTGTGGGTCATATAATGTTACTTTTGTCCATCCACTTTCCTTCCAATCTGCAAACTATTGTGTTTAAATGAAAATAGGCATTATTGGATTCGTACAGAACATTAGTATCCAAGCTATACCATGCAAAAAACCTGGTTCCCATGGCAATAAAATAAAATATTTTAGTAAGAACAAAGTGTCACTGGTCTTAGATATTTGGCATTATCATTATCTTCTAGACATCTACCAAACTTATCAAAATCATAGCATATAAGTCTTATGACACCAGATCTTGGGGAAAGCGACTTTATAAAAATCATGGTCTAATGTATCAGTGCTTTTTAACTGCTTTACATTAGGCATATGAAAGAACCAGAAAACTCTGTCTATAATAAGAGTAGGACATCGCGCCCGGGTTTTTGTATACACTGTCCTCTCCTTAAGATGTCTTATTAGCCTATATAACGCAGAAATAGACGTTAACAACCAAACCAAACTCACCAGATCTTGGGAATAATAAGTGAATGCTGTATCACAGTTAGTCACTACGACTTAACTCTATTTTACCGACTTTATGGTCCAGGAAGTACTTGTTCTATGTTTTAAAGATAACATCATGGTATTACCTATCAGTCATACTTCTACCATCTTTGTTGTACTCTGTTTAACGGCATTCAAAACTTTCTTTGCACTCAACGTGTATTTTGCAAATATTGGCATTCCATATTTGTTCTTAACCTTTCTCGCTTGTTAAAAATACATTTAGGTTACTTTATCACAGCTTCCAATACAATTTAGTCGGGTTTTTTGGGACACTTGTGCAATCCTTTGTCAGTTTCAACATGTAACCATTTTTAGTTTTAAGTCAAATATGGATTACTAGCAGATATCGTTTTAAACAAAATGAGCTCTTGATAGTGAACTGCCAATAATGCGTGCACAATCACGTACTTTATATCAAACATACTTTTTTGATTTTTAAAACATTTTTTCTTCACGTGTTCCTGTTTTTGACCAACCTGTTTGTGTGGCATTATTAACAGGCTCTATGTTGACAATCAAATGTCTTCTCTTCATCTTCAAACCACCTCTAAGAAGACCAAGCATCACTGGGTTTTTTTTGGAGGAAAACTCTTTTAACCAGGTTTTCCACAAACTTTATATACGACTGAATATCGTCAGTTGTTGTTACTCGATTTCAAACTAGTTTTTGATGAAGTAGTTGAATTATCTGTCCTCGTTGAAATAATGACAACTTGTTGAAACTATTATGATATGATGTAACTTTATGTAGATATTTACTAAAGATAACCGGCTGAAAATTCCTTGTGGAAATGGTGTGTCACTACCATACGCAATGCGTTTCGAAGATTGCTCGTTAACCATCTCCTAGTAGACATTTACCAGGATTGTTTAAGTCATAGACCTAGGACGGACATTTGTCTTACTACGGAGTCATCTTTTAAAGAATCCCTGTTTATTTTGTTTGTTTTACATATACTTATATGAGCGACAACTCAATGGTATTGTTTTACAATGACTCCAATGAACAATATACATATAAGTTTCGTCTTTCTCATCCACTGGACGCCATGTTTTATACGGTTAACTTTGGAGAATGAATTGTCGTATCAAGTATATGATGAAATCGACCAAAATTGGATCGAATTTTCGCATGAACAGACAATGTTTTCATTACATGTACTGTACCTAAATTCTCTAGATAACGCTCATATTAAGCCACATAGCAAGATTATCTTTGATTTTAAAGACGAAAACATGACACGTAATGCGTTTTAAATATAACTGCTTTTTTAATACTTTACAAATTTAGAGACGAATTAAGGAATATGAAAACGTTCTTGCTTTTCTACCTTATGGCTTTATTTGGCACTAAAGGAAAACATTTAATAAAATATGTTCAAAAGGTAGCAATTTATGAAATTGTTCAAACTATTTAGATAATGTAACATAATACACATGTACATGCATAACGAAACTTGGAAAAATGAATTCGAGTTATCGTATAAGCAACCCGGATAGACAGATATATGCTGTCTATCAGACAGACGGACGAACAAAACTGTCTTTAAGTTACTTCCACATTATATGCCCCGTCTTTGAATGAATAGCTTTGGTAAAAAGTCAACCATGGATCATTTGTATAGTATTATATTGAAATAGGGACAGAAGTGTCTCTCAAAACGAGTTTCACAGGTTTCACTAAAGTCATGTAAGGAAAACTAACACCACCCACAGGCAGGTATATTTTTGTACTATAGAAAACATATATTTGTATACTAAATCCAGTAGAAGGTAACCCGAAAATATCAATTGTCAAATTATATAAGATAGGCAACAAGGGGGTATCTGACAACATTCAGTAGCAGGTCACAACTTAAATCGGTCCAGTAGTGTCTGAAAACGATAGTTTTTAAGTTTGTTTCTTTTGGTTCCGATGATTCTATAAATAATAAGGAATTATTTCCTTACCAACTGGCGGCAATGTCTTATGAGCCTAAAAAAAACAGTTTAAGAAAATATTGAAGTGGGTCACTAGTGGATTTTTGTATTAAAACAGATCAGAGCAGAGATTTCAGACAAACCAAATAACCAAATAAGGAAATCTTACCCCGCCCACTGGCGGCCATATTTTTTTAAGCTAAGAAAGTTATTTGAAAAATTATAGAAGTAAATCACTAATGGATCAAATGTCCAAAAGAAATCACCATAATGACTCCATACAAAAGTAATTTTAAAGGCTGTTTCTTTTGGTAGCTATGGTCATATAAGGAAAACTTTCCCCACCCACTGGCGGCCATGTTTTATGAGCTAAGAAAAACATTGCAAGAATTATTTAAATGGGTCACTAATGAAAATCAATCATGTTTATAAGAAATAATCATATCAGCACAGAAGTTTCAGACAAGGAGATGTTTAAAGTTTGTTTATTTTAGTTGCAATGGCCATATTTCCCCACCCACTTGCGGCCATGATTGATAAGCTAAGATAAGAATTACAAAGAATAATTAAAAAAGGTCACTAGAGGATCATTTACGTAAATTAACATATCAACATAGAGGTCCCATACAAGCAGATTGTTAAAAATTGATTTATTTAGTTGTTATAGCAATAAAGAGAATTTTACCCCACCCACAGATTTTCAAGCGAGGCAGATAATTTCAAGATATCTTGTATATGGTTAGTCATTTATTATAAATATATATATAATATTAAAATCAGACCAATAATTTCTTAAAAAATGAGTTTTAAAGATTTTTTCAATTGGTTGCTATGGCAACAACAATTTTTGTTAGATAATCTTCATTTTACAAAATTTTATAGAACATCGTCCAAGAATTATATATATGAAATTTTAATGAAATTGGCCAATGAGTTTCAATTAAGGACATATTTAAAGACGGTTGGCGCACAACATACTATTTTATTTACTCACGTCAAGGGCCATAACTCTGGCAAAAAAGGTTAAAGCATAACGCAATTAGCAAATTTACAACAACATGTCATGTTGAACCATTTTGGGTAGTTTTAACAAATTGCAAGCAAAACCCTATGAGGAATGGACGTTTAGTCATTTAAAAAGCATTTATTTACTGCCGTCAAGGGCCATAACTCTTGTATATTTTGACCATTCAGTACAAAAAGCATAAAAATCATAGATGTTTCGTCAAATAGACCAGTTCTTACCATAAAAACATAAATATAGAAACAAACAAATGTTTTCTAGCATATCTATTATCAAAAACATAAAAACATTTAAAATTTGAGTCCGCCATTTTGAAAAATGGCCGCCATTTTGGCCACAGGAGGAATTGAGCTGGGGTCCCGTTTTTAAATGACATTGTATGTGCTAGGTGAACTGTGTGCCAAATGTAATAGGTGTATCAAAAAATGCACGATTTTTTGCTTATCCTCCGGACTAATGGGGTATAAGGACGATTCGTAAATTCGCACTTGAAAAATGCAAATTTGGAAAATCTTAGGATTTTTCATGTCAACTTATGGCAGCCCTGGTTCTGAAATAGATCTAGCTGTTAAACGAAAGGTACATGACATTTGGCAAAATGGTTGTTGTTGTTTTTTCGCGGCATTATAACCTTGTAATATGTCAGTCAATATTAATATTCGATTATTAAAATAGTAGATCTATAAGAATTGATGATATATATAATTTGTTATCTTTTTTATTGGAGGTGGCCATGGTTTTATAGAAATTATACCCGTCAGTACCTTACCCCGCGTATGATGGTTATTTGACAACAGTTTTTGATCAAGGTCCAAACTGGTTTGACACTATGTTCAATATTTCTTAAGTCAAAATACCTGCCCTTTAAATTTGAGAATTAAAAGTAGATGACAATTGTTTAAAATTGATGACATCGTTACAGTGAAGGGTTTAGTTAACCATATAGCTGTTTTAATGGCGCCTGATTGCATGTATAATTACCATCTGGTATCACATTACATTTAAAAATGTGGCACTTTAACTACATCATCGGTATGAGTTTCAAACAGTTAGGATTCTGATCATAAACCAAGTTACCCGGTGTCATAATAGTTGGAACACCATTTGGAAGACTTGTTTACCCTTTTGTTGCCAAATTAATCGTGAGGTTTTTACCTCTTCACCGCTTTATTGTCGTTTGCTTTAATACTGTCGTTTGCAAGATCATTTCAAAGGTAGATATAAAGTAGTATAACTAAAGAAATATTGATATGAGTGTCAAACTTTTTGGAAAGCCGACTTTATACGACTATTCGCCGAAAGGTTAATACTCTACGAAAGTTTTGCAGAAAATTAAAGATTCCTAAACTCTTCCCCTGACAACGGCGCCAAAAGGTGATTTTACAAACAGTTTGGATCCTGATCGTAACGCGGCGTCTGATCATGATCCAAACTGTTTGACACTCATATCGACATATCTTCAGTCAAAACAGCCCTAATCTGACCTTAAAAATGTTGCAGACTACATTATCAATACAAACGATATTTTTGGCGGTAAGGGGGTTAAAGCAGACGATAAAACTTGGCAGAGAAAGAGTTAAAGAAAGTTAAGGAAGCAAAAGAAAATAATTGGAAGAAAAGTTATAGACGTTTTAGTCATTAAGTATGTCGCATGTTTTGCAGTTTTATATCAAATCATAAACAAAATTTCAAATGTTGCAGGCTGCAATTTTCAGTTGACAATGATTTATAAGGTAAAGGTTAAGTTTTATTGTAAGGTGCGCACGTTTTTCAAATATGCAAATAATTGTCAAATAAACACATCTTCCTCTGTGAAGAGAATACAATGAGCCTATGTTATTAGTACAAATGATGATTTGTACCTGGAGTTTAGGTTCGGAGACTGCTTAAAAAGTTGAAAGGAAAGCCTAGAGATCGAAAAGGCGTTTTACTTTAATTGTGATCTAATGACAAGTTTTGACAAATTTATTTCCATTTTCTTCCAATAGGTCATAGACCCATGAGGAATGATCAAACATAATTGTATACAAATATGGCCACACAGCATGTATGATACTGCATGGACATAGTTACGTACATTTTTTTGGTATCTGCTCTAGATCTATACTATTGCCTGTAATAGGTATGGACATTTCAGTTTGACTGTTTTTAATATAGATGCTTTTGGAATTAATGTCACATAGTGTATCAGTAGTTACATGATAAATGTATACGATTGAGTATCGTTACTCCAGATACATATATATATCTGGAAATTCTGGATCTATACCGACACAATGACAAACACCGAGATTGTGTACTGAAGAGATAACTCCAGATCTACCATTATACAATAAACATGAAGCGCATACGAATGAGCACTATGTGTGCACTATGCGGTTGTATAGTATAACACGTATAAGAAACTAACATTTATACCATTATGTGAAGAAATTGTTCCATCTTTGCCAGACCTTGTTCGAAAATCGAAACGTCTGCAACAAGATTAGGCTATGGCGATGTATTGAATATGTATAATTAAAAATGTCATATTCCTTTTAAAGTAGATCTTATTATATATAACAAGACCTACAAAGGAATCATTTAACATTTATAACTTCACCAATACGTACACGATTGCCTTCAACGTACTAGATCTAGATATAAATAAATAAATAAATTAAGCAACATCAACCTGTGATAACCGTTATGCCATCAATACGTTTTATATCAAATTTAAACATGTTGCAGGAGGCAATTTTCAGCAGACTGGTTTATAAGGTAAATGTTACTTTTATTGAATGGTGCCCATGGGATAAGATTTCAAACGGTTTGATCCTTATACCGGTACATTTTGTATCTATATGGTTGTTAACTCAAAATGCTTTAAATTCTAAATTTTAGAAATAAAAACAGACAACTAATTAGCCAGTTGGCTATTTATGGCAGTAAATGTGTTAGGAGCTTTCTGTTTTACTGTCACCTTTCTTAAAGCAGTCACCTGTTGTAAACGCCTAATAATTAAAACAATTTAGTGGTCGTAATAGAGGGGTTTAACTGTATTAGCAAATGTAATAGCAGCAACAGCAGTAGTTCTACGAGGTCACTTGGATATAATAAATACATAACGCCTTTGCTCACTTTTGTTTTAGTTAATACTACTTTTACAACCATCTGCATCATCGACAATACAGTATTGAAGTTTCCATAGATATCAACTTCCGAAAGTTTACTACAAATTTACTACAAATTAAGAAGTAGGCAAATAAAGCGCATACTCATGCTAAAAATGTTAAATGAAATATATAAAAAAAAAAAAATGTTATACCTTTAACTGAAACAATCCATAAAAGTCCAACGAAGGCGAATAGTTTGAATATTCCGCTCTGCATTTTTCCAAATATACAAGGCAAGATGTTTTAATTTTTTTTTTTTTTAAAAATCACTATTGTATCCTCAGACGTTTTCTGAACACAAGGCTTTTCTGTTATCAACGTTTCAAACCAGTTTAATTGTAATAACACCTTCTTATAAACATATATTAATAATTCCCAATTACGTCACCTATACGAAGTAAGCTTTCTCATATTATGATTGTGCGAAGTCAACACTCGTATATTAATTGATCACCGTGCAACTAACGGGAGGGGCGTTCAATAAGTGATGACACTTTCTTTGTATAGTGTAGGTGTCTTTCTAAGTCCGCAGATTAACATTTATCATGCCATAAAATGCGTCCTCTCTACAACAATACTCTAATGGAGACAAAGAGTGCGTGTGTTGCAGTAAGTTGTTATAGGGAGTGAAAATGGCTTACATTTGCAAACAGCTTTGAATCCAGATCTGGATTCAAGTTATTTGTCACTCGTCGTTATGTTTCTTCTGTCAAAATATGTTACTTTGAGAAAAAACGGCAGACGACAATTTTAAGCAGACGATATTAAAGCAGTGAAAGAACTGGACACAATAGTCTTGTTTTGGAAACAGCTGCAAGCATTGGTGTAAGGAGGGAATCGTTGTTCGGGGGACTCTTGAAGGGATTGAACACTTTAATGTAAGTGTCATTGTTTCTAAGTCCGTAGGTTAACATTTATCATGCCATAAGGGTCAGTCGCAACTTATTTAAAGTTAAGTTTTACTATACCTTCTCCTGCCGCTATTAGCGTATATATTGATGTTGCCTGTTTACCTTTGAGATGGCGCATGTTATATGAGTTACAGCGTTCCCTCTCTACAACGACACCCATTTGGGAGACAGAAATTGTGTGCGTTGTTCGGAGGGAGTAGTTATAGGGACGGAAATTTGCTTACATTTGCAAACAGCTGGAATCCAGATCAGACGCCGCGAAACGCGGCGTCTGATCTGGATTCAAGCTGTTTGTCACTCCTCATTAAGTTTTTCTGTCAAAATGTTCATTATGTTACTTTGAGAAAAACAGTAGACGACAATTTTAAGCAGACGATATTGCAACTTTAAAATGTAAGACATAATTGTCCTGATAAGGGAACTGCGACAAGGGTCGTTGTAAGGGAGGTCGTTGTTGGGAGGACCGTTGTAGCGAGGGAGCACAGTACAATGTATATAGGAGAGCCGAATTGGTGACACATGCCCTGTAATAGTAAGTTCCAGTTATCGAGAGTCGACTGCATTTCTTCAATCTAGTCTGGTGTTATATTTCTCGAAAATCAATAGTTACTGTAGTAAATACGATTTATTTCTAAAACAATCAAGTTTGATTTAAATGTTGTTGAAATAAATACACCTATAACTCTTTCCCTGTCATTGACTGTTGTCTTACAGGTAATTTCAAACAGCTTGGATCAACCCATTTGTGCCCACGATCCCATATATGGGACATAGGCAAACAGTGTGGACTCTGATCAGACGCCGCATTATGCGGCTTCTGATCAGAGTTAAGTACTGTTTGCTGATAGGAATTTCAATATAAAACAAAATGAAAATGAATTTTTTGACCAGGCATCCCTTTGATAAAAAATGGACTAATCTAATATATAAACATGGAACTCGGAATCCACTGGGTATAAATGGGTTAAGATCAGATGCCGTGTTATTCGGTGTTTGATCAGAACACATGCTGGTTGTTCAAAGTGTCTTCGTTTAATATACAATGTAATTATAAATCTTAGTTTGAAAATCAAACGCACACGACCATTTTTAGCAGACGATGATGTAACAGTGAAAGCATTAATGCATCATACTCAATTACACATGCCGCGCCGAATATGTTAAAAGGTTATGACATTACAAAATACTTGGTCAACCGCTTATTGATGTTTTCGGCTGCAAAAAATCTAAAATTACATTTCTCGTGATTTATGTACAGAAATACACCGAAATTGGATTCCAATAAGACGCCTAGTATTTCGACGTCTCATCTGGATCCGCACTGCTTTCGACGGTAATCACAAAACCACTTATAAGGCAATTTATGGTAAACATTATAATTATGTAATAATTCGGTAACGAGCAATTTGTTAAGATGAATTACTGCCTATTAAAATTCATTTTCAGTACCTGCGTTGACTTTATTGATAATACAGCACCAAACACATGCCATGATAACATATGGATTTTTATGTATTTTGATTTATATGATGTCAACATTATAAATCATATAAACTTGATGTTCAAACCATCCAATAAAGGTAGTGAAGCGAATGTGAATTAAGGAAGTAATGAAATGTAATTGTGCTGAGAGAGTAAACGAGAGAGAGAGATTGACAGACAGACAGACGCAAACAGACAGACAGACATACTGCCATGAGACAGAGAGAGAGAGACAGAGAGAGAAAGAGAGACACAGACAGAATGACAGAGGGAGACAGGGAAAGACAGAGGATATAGAGACAGACAGACAAACAGAAAATAGGCGGATATGCATTAGACAGACAGACATAATTATAGACGGATAGACAGAGAAACATACAGACAGAGAGACGGGGACAGAATGCCAGCGCGGGACAGATAAAGGGAGACAGCGACAGTGACGGAGACAGAGAGAGAGACACTGAAAGAGAGACAGAGACACAATAAAAGTGATCAAATTATTTAAAGGGGGAAGATGGTAATAAAACCGTTTAATCCAAATGAATACTTTCTATTGGGAACAGTTTCGAACCAGATAAGACGCCTGGTAACCCGGTGTCTGGTCAGACTTAAAATTGTGTAAACCACTCAATTTGTATACATGTACTAAATTACCGATGTTTTCACAAAGCTATCATTTTCTACAATTAATTTCATTGTGTTTGCGTTTAGCTTTGTTTAACCCTTTCATTATCAAATTATTCGGGAGTAGTTTACCCCTTCACCGCTTTATTGTCGTCTTCGTCATGAGTGTTGTCTGCAAGACACGTTGCAAAGTTAGATTTAAGGTTGTGTGACTAAATAAATATCGATAAGTGTGTCAAACAGTTTTTGTCTTGATCAGACGCCGCGTTACGGGGCGTCTGATCAGGAGACAAACTGTAAAATACAAGCGCGCTTTAAAACGTCATTGAGATTAGGGTTAAACAGGAACGAACGTCTTCTCCACTGTCCACGATGGTTATATTATTTAGTCAAAAACGTGTTTTAAGGTGGTTCGCGGGTCAGCTTATTCCGTGTCAGAATTCTTTGAAACCTTGATTAAATTGAAATACATGTACATGTATACCATATGGAGAGTGAAAATCGTAAAAATAAAAAATAAATACAGTGCCATTTTTTTCTGACAGGATTTTTTGTCGAGAAAACCTCCGTTTTTAATAAAAAGGAATATTTTCTTTATAAAATGATATAACTCAATACTTTCTGTACATTCAAGTAAACTGTACAGAGACTAGATAAGATATTGTGCAAACAAAAATATTTCATGACATATTTTCTGGAAATATCAATATTTTAAAAAAGTCAAATTCTGAAAACGTCGATAAATATCAAATTACAAAAAATCTAGCTGTTTAACATACACTTATTTTACTCTTATTAGATAGATATACATGTAACTTAATTCTACAAGTCAAAAAAAAATAATGAAAATCTACAGTAGAATTTACATTTTATACATGATTTCCAGAATTCCGTCAAAATGTTACACAAAACGAGTTACCTTCCTTGAGTTCAACTTTAAATGCCGTCAGCTCTAAATAATACCAGAAGTCAAACCTGTAATGAGGGACCATTGAATACGGCAGCCTGTAGATCTTTAAAGACAGGTGACTGCTTAATACATAACAAAAGTAATGCATAAAAGCTCCTTTGAGATCTATCTTTAAGCCATCTGTCATATAGGCTATAAAACCTCACAAACTTTAGTTGTCACTTGACAATACTTGCATCTGATATTATTTATTATTACGTGACTCAACATAGCCTGTCCTTTGGTCACTGCGTTATGAATTGACTAGTCAATAAAAATCGGACAATTTATCCCAAAAAAAAGGAATTGAAGCGAGTGGGAATCGAACCTGGAACATTTGGTTTGCTAGTCAATCACACCACCAACTGCGCCAACAAAGAAGACATTGAAGCTTATCAAACTTTTCTTGATGTAAATTTTCTACTATAAGATCAGGTGAAATTCATCAGCATTTCCGGAACTCGAGATGCGGGCCGCCCGCTGTCGAACCACCTTAAGCGACTACTGAATGAAGACGAAAATTGTCTTTTTAAACCCCGGCCTGTTGATCGCGACTTTGCAATTGTTACAAACAGTTAAGACCCAGATCGGACGTCACGTAATGCGGTGTTTGATTTGGATCCAAACTGTTTGACACTCGTCTTTAGGTTTCTTTACCTATACAATGTATAAATCTAAATAATTTAATAAGTTTTGCAGACGACAGTTTCGAAGCAGGCGATACCACCGCAGGTAAAGGGGTTAAGCCGCAACCTGCTTTGAAGACTACATATGCATGTACGGCGCTCCCTCTCTATAACGACACCCAATGGGAGACAAAAGTTGTGTGCGTTGTTTGGAGGGAGTCGTTATAATGAGGGAAATTCGCTGATATTTGCAAACAGTTAGAACCAAGATCAGACACCGCGTAACGCGGCGTCTGATCTGGATTCAAGCTGTTTGTCACTCGTCATTAAGCTTTTTCTTTCAAAATGTCACTAATGCAGTTCTTAGAAAAACAGCAGACGACAATTTTAAGCAGACGTTACTGCAGCAGTGAAATGGTTAGATATAATTGTCTCGTTTTGGGACCAGCGACAAGCGTCACTGTAAGGAGTGAATCGTTGTTGAGATGGCCGTTGAAGAGAGGGAGCGCTGTATATGGTAATTTGAGCAATCGTTCAAGTTTGACAGCATGTTCAAATCTGCCGTTTTTTGGTGTACATTTGGGTTGAGACAGTGAAGAGGTGTATCGTAACATTTTGTAACACCCCTCTACGACTGAGACAAATGAACGTTAACGAAGTGAAATGCACAGGTAACCTTCCCTATCAGCTGTCCCCGCCAACACCACATTACATTCTCACTGGGCGAGTTAACAAACATTCTCTTCACTTGTTCCTCTATCATCCACCGTCCTATCGTGATGAGCAATTAACCCTTGTCCTGCCGTGACGTCATCTGCTTGAAACAATTGTCGTCTGCTTATATAACTCAACTTTAGATTTAACCCATTATCCCATAAATTGTTTCTAGTTTTGAAGACAGGTGATCACTTAACGCAGGCGCATTCTGCTTTACTTTCAGCCTGTTTTAATCTGCTATGGTTTCTTACAGTACATTGTACATAAGTAAAGTGGAACTATTTTGTTCAGTGGAGGAATAAATCAAAAGCGTAAAAAGTGCGTATTTATGTAGCAATGGGTTGCGGCTGTTTGACCATACAAACATCGATATGAATATCAAACTGTTCGAATTCCTCGGTGTCTGATCAAGATCCAAACTGTTTGCAAAAACACCAGAGCATCCTGTGTATAGCAATGAGGAGGTTAACCCTGGTATTTGCAAACATTTTGAATCCTGGTCATACACCGAGTTATTCGGCTTCTGATCGGGATCTAAACTGTTTGCATAAACCCAGCGCACCTAGGGTATAGTACAATTTAGTTTCTCTGTGTGAAAACACTATCATAGTACCATTATTATTTTCCGATGATTGAAATAGATTTTACTAAAGCTTATAGATCTACTTTATGGTGGTTCGCGGGTCAGCTTATTCTGTGTCAGAATTCTTTGAAAGCTTGATTAAATTGAAATATACCATATGGAGAGTGAAAAATCGTTAAAATAAAAAAAAGTTACAGTGTCGTTTTTTTCTGACATGACCTTTTGTCGAGAAAAGCTCCTTTTTTAAAAAACAGAAATATTTTCTTTATAGAATGATATAACTCAATAATTTCTGTACATTCAAGTAAACTGTACATAGACTATAAGATATTGGGCAAACAAAAGTATTTCATGACATATTTTCTGGAAATATCAATATTTTAAAAAAGTCAAATTCTGAAAATCTCAAATTACCAAAAATCTAGCTGTTTAACATACACACATTTACTCTTATTAGATAGATATAACTTAATTCTACTAGTCACAAAAATTTAATGAAAATCTACTGTAGAATTTACATTTTATAATTCTGACAAAATGTTTAACACAAAACGAGTAACCTCCCTTAAGTTCAACTTGAAAATGCCGTCAGCTCTAAATAATACCAAGAGTCAAACCTGTAATTAGGGACCATTGAATACGGTAGACTGTAGATCTTTACAGGCAAGTGACTGCTTAATGCATAACAAAAGTAATGCATAAAAGCTCCTTTAGGATCTATCTTTTAGCATTACTTTTGTCCTGTGTTAAGCTGCCGTCTGTTATATAGGCTATAAATCCTCACAAATTTAGCTGTCACTTGACTATACTTGCATCTGATATTATTCAGTATTACTAGACTAAACATATTCTGTCATTTGATCACTGCGTTATGAATTGACTAGTCACTAAAATTGGACAATTTGTTAAAAAAAAAAGTTTTGAAGCGAGTGGGAATCGAACCTAGAACCTTTGGATTGCAAGTCAATCACCGTACCAACTGCGCTAACAGAGAAGACACTGAAGCAGATCAAACTTTTCTTTATCTAAATTTACTACTATAAGCACGTGCCGCAAAGATCAGGTGAAAGTCATCAGCATTTCCGGGACTCGAGATGCGGGCCGCCCGCTGTCGAACCACCTTAAATGAGAAAACATGAAAAAAAATCCAATTTTGACACACCTTTTACAAATTGTTGTAAAGCAAAAAACAAAACAAACAAAAACACCCCACCAAAAAAAGAAAACATTTATCGTAAACAGATCTTCCCAAAAAACTTTATTTTTTGAATACTTTGGAAAAAAACACAACCCCAAAACCCCCACAAGTTTATAAGTTTAATACATCTTTAAGGAGATGAAAGCATAGTGCGGAATAGAACTAATACAAAATGCTTGAGATGTCTATTATATATTCACTGGATGTCGACTGAACACATGTTATATACGTGCACGTAAAAATGTTATTTTCGTGATTTATATGTACCATTTGTCTTTATCGGGACGTGTACTTTTCATACTAAAATACATTTTATCTGACTTCATCATAATTAGCCACATAGGGGATATGCATGCACGACTTGTTCAACCTTGGCAAACGGTTCAGGCCTATCGTAAGTTGCTCATAAAAGTCCTAAGATTTCCACATTTTCAAGCGCGACTTTACGAATCGTACCTTTAAATCTTTCACTGCGAGGCTTTGTTACACAAACATAAGTATGCAAACAGTTTATATCATGATCATGTGAAAACAGTGTATACCCTGATCAGAGGGCTTCTGCAGGTCTCCACTGTTTACAATGTTTTCAATATATTATTCAAATCAAATCTACATAGTCAGAAATGGGCAAGACTTAATTGGAAACTGAGGGGTTTCTATTTGAAGTTTCGGGGTGAATGAATAAGCTTACAGATTGTAGTAGACACTAATTTAGCATACTAAGGTTTACTTCATGAGAGATCTGATCGGATTCTACAATGTTTGCATAGGATAAATTGTAGCATAGTCCGATGTTTTTATCCACTTCGCGTTGTGTAACCCAGGTTCATGGATCTGCTTTATAACAAGGCAAACGTTTTTGTCTACATTTTATTTCCTTAAGTGTTCCCAGGCACGTCTCTATAAACCAGCACTTTATAACTTCACCCCTACATCTCTCCAAGACCTGTACTTAACGTATCCCTACATCTTTCCAAGACCTGTACTTAACGTATCCCTACATCTTGCCAGTTCCAATTCAACCTCTCTTCTTAGTTCTCTCTACTCTCTCTAACTCTCGCAGAGCGCGCAGCTCTTTATAAACAGTATGTAGGAACTCGAATGAATAACGTCAGAGCTACGTACGCACATTCCAGCCACGTCCTAGCAACGTAACCAGGCGTAGGGTCTCTGGCTCCCTAATATGGGAATCTATCCCCGGCTCATTGCCTTTTCCGGGATAAGGGGAGGTACCAAAGACTGACTAGTTAGTGACGTAGTTTGACCTTTCGTAATTCCCCCGCACATTCCAGAAGGCGTGACGTAGATTGAGTAATAGTTTAATATACAAATGTAGTAACATAATGTTAAAAATAACCACTGAACAGATAAGATATTTCTCCAGCATTGTCTGCCTGCTGCTATAATAGAGGTAACTACGTTACAAAATGTACTATTCACTGTTTTTTAAAATAATATCGTAATCGAAATTATTTTTTATCTTTTAATTAAGAAATGAACTAGCGATTCATGGTAAACTTGCCGATCATTTTCTGTCGTTTATTTCACTTAAACGCCGAAAAAATTCAGTTCATTTCTTATTTTTTACATTATATTTGCTGTAATTTCTAATATATTAAATGAATATTTTATTTGTATGCATGTATGTTTAATCCATATTAGATGTTATTAACACGAATAATGTGTAGCCTGAAAGGAATAGCCATAGCTGCTTTGCTGAAGCAACGTAACAAAATGATTCGCGGAGAACAGAGACATAAGCCCCGCCTCCTCTGTGGAAAGGTGTCCACAAGTACCGCCCTATAGAGAAACTGCGTTTATACAATTTAAACGTCATTTTGTTCAATTGAATTGAATGGGGCGAATGTAGCTAACGACAAGCGTCAAATAGATTCGGACCTGACCATACAACGCGTTATTCATCATACTAAGCAGGACTCGAATAGTTAACCCTTATCCTGCGGTGATGTCGTCTGCTTCGAAATTGTCGTCTGCATAGTTTGTTAAATTTAGATTTATACAGTGTTTAAGTAAAGAAACATAAAGAAGAGTGTCAAACAGTTTTGATCCAGATCAGACACCGCGTTACGCGGTGTCTGATTTGGATCTTAACTGTTTGCAAACATCAATAAAGTCGCGTCCAGCAGGCAAAGGGTTAACAGGTAATATAGATATAATTCAAGTCACCCTTTACTTAACACTTTACTCCATAGATACACGTTTTAAAGGGACTCGCAACCGGATGGTGTACTTGTCAAAATAAAATAAAATACTCAAATAAAAGCAAATTTATGATCAGTCCAAAAAAGTCTCAATAATCTTCACCGAATCTTACTTTTTTTTAGATATTTTCCATCTTTTTTCCATAGCGTTAGTAGACGGTATAGTTGTTGTTGTTGTTGCTTCTCTACACGGGCTCAAACATAAACCCGAGCCGAATAATGACCTATCAATCGCTACCAGTGAAGTACGTTAATTCGCTACCATATAGATAGAGAGCGCCAGTAGCCACGTGGGTAAATGCGTCTCCTTGTTTCATGTTTGTCTCCGCATGGAGGGTCACGGGTTCGAATCCCACCAGAGCTTCTTCTTTTTTCTATTTTTTTTTAAATGCATTTACAAATTACTATTTTTAATGCTAAATTCGGTTGCGAGCCTCTTTAACACATTTAATTCATTCCTCCACTAAAGAAAATACTTTCACTTTCTACAGTCACGAAGATACGACATAAGAAATGGTTTCTATGTGTTAGCAGACGGTATAACTTAAAGCAGGTTGAAAGTAAAGCAGAATGCGCCTTAACACTTTGTCTGCTGGTCGCGACTTTATTGATTTTTGCAAACAGTTTAGATCCAGATCAGACACCGCGTAACGCGGTGTCTGATCTGGATCCAAACTGTTTGACACTCTTCTTTGGGTTTCTTAACTTAAAAAATGTATAAATATAGATTTAACAAACGTTGCAGACGACAATTTCGAAGCAGACGAAATTAATGCGCATTCTGCTGTACTTTCATCATGCTTTAAGTGGTCACTTGTCTTCAAAAATAGTAACAGGCTATGTAGTAAAGGTATAGTAATGGATGATAATAAACCCTTTCACTGTTGGAAAATAGACTGCTACAAATTTGTCTGCAATTTTCTTTTGATTTAGCTTTTACACTTCTTTAAATTTAAAAAGAGGTATTTATCAGTTTAGGTCTCGATCAGAAAACCGAGTAACTCGGTGTATGACCTGGGTCTTACTCAAAACTGTTTCCATGCCAACTACCAGGCGTTAATCCATAAATACCTTGTGGATTCTTCCATGCTTGGTCAAAATTTCCATTTTCGTTTTGTTTTATATTGAAATTCCTATCAGCAAACAGTGTAGACTCTGTTCAGACGCCGTATAATGCGGCTTCTGATCAGAGTCTACACGGTTTGCCTATGTCCCTTTTATAAGACGTTATAGGCACACATGGGTTAATCCATGCATTGCTATTAGATTACTAGATTTGAAAAAAAATATGAAGGTCTGTATAATTTATCATCCATATGGAATTGTGAATTGTGTAAAGGGTCCGTATAATATAAATCTTGTTTTTGTTTATAAATTCAATTTTTTCAACAGCAACCTGTTATTTTTATAAGCTATTTTTTACAAGTTATTACTTCTTTCTTTCTTGTTTTTGAAATATACATATAATAATCATTGAACTATATTTATGATATTCAGAGATTTATATTTATCGAATCAATTTAACTTCTGTGTTAAACGACTGCCCATTCGGCTTCTGTGTTACAGTGGAGAATCTGTTATTCTTTCCCAATAAACGCGTTTACGCTAAAACTATTATTTACAATACAAACAGTTTGGAGCCAGATCAGACGCCGGGTAACCCGGCGTCTGATCAGGCTCCAAACTGTTTGCCACCAAGATAAATATGAAATATCAGAATTGTCTAAAAGTTGTTCTTTTTTACGTTTTATTGCTTTGCGTTTGCGTACGTTTGCGTTTAAACGGGAAAGAATAACAGATTCTCCACTGTAGATGATAGCTAATTCAAATTCTAAACCACCCTTTGTATTAAACGTCTGCTAATTAAACTACTTTTCAACTTCTTTTTTTCTGTCCGAAACTCTATCTTAGTCGAACGTTTTTCTTTACCAGGAAGTGTTTGGTTTTCAAAGGTTTTAGTCTAGCTGGTCAGGAAATAAAATGTTTAACCCTTTCATTGCCATGACTTCGTCTGCATTAAACAATTGCCGTCTGTTTTTATTTCTCAAATTAAAATCTTAGAAAGTGAAATGAGAGTTAAACCGTTTTGATCCCGTTTTGAAATAACCAATGGACTCTGGGCAATGTGCACAGTGAATGGTTAAAATAGCTCAAAGTGTGAAGGTTTGGGTTTGGCCTGTGGTTTGAGTGGGCGGGATGTTCTTATCTACGAGCCCTCGGAACGCAAGTTTGATAATCTACACAAATTGTTTTTGAGTTCCAAATGACGCAACTCTTATCATTTCAAAATACCGTCTGCTTTAACAGTGTCGTCTGTAACTCGGCGTCGGATCAGGATCCAAACTGTTTTTGACACTCATTTCAATATATGTATTTATTAAGTCTATATACTTATATTTAAATTTTAGAAATTAAACCAGATGGCAATTGTTTAAATTTGATGACGTCATGGCAGTGAAGAGAATAAAGCAGACGATCAGAGCACCAGATAAGGGTCGTTTTTCAAAAACTAAAATCTTTATTTCTGAATTAAATCCTATGGTGTCACTACTCATTAGAATCGTCTCTTCGAGACGATTCTAATGAGTAGTAACACCATAGGATTTGAGGCTAAAAAGAGTGAGAAAATGTTGGATTTGTTGAAAAAACTACCTCTTATCTGGAGCCCTGGACGATACCATTGCAAATGTCTGCTTCAACTCATTCGTCGCAACACGATTATCTACTCCGACTCGTCATTGAAATTTTCTCAGTGCATATGGCTATTATGTCACTTTGAGAAAAACAGCAGACGACAATTTTAAGCAGACTACATTTCAGTCGTGAAAAGGTTGGGCATGGTTTAGGGAACTGCGGCAAGGGTCGTTGTAGAGAGGGAGTCGTTGTTTGGAGGGCGGTCGTAGAGAGGGAACACTGTATATGCTTGTCTTCAGTGCTCCCTCCCTACAACGGCCCTCCTAATAACGATTCCCTCCGTACAACAACGATTGCTGCTGTTCCCCCAATTTGCCTGTCTAGTATACTTCTCAAAGTTTGCTACAGTGGAGAATCTGTTATTCTTTCCCGTTTAAACGCAAACGTACGCAAACGCAAAACACTAAAACGTAGAAAAAGACAACTTTTGGACAATTCTGATAATTCATGTTTATCTTGGTGGCAAACAGTTTGGAGCCTGATCAGACGCCGGGTTACCCGGCGTCTGATCTGGCTCCAAACTGTTTGCACTGTAAAAAATAGTTTTAGCGTAAACGCGTTTATTGGGAAAGAATAACAGATTCTCCACTGTAAGCGCCCTGGATTCCAATGCATTGAACATATCACTTTCTCACCACATAACTCCCAACATTTTTGTTCGATACCTTCCAAATTTGAAAACATTATTGCCAAGGGTTCACTTTACGGATTCTGATACACTTGTCTACGTGTGAAACCCGAAGAAATTATCATAATGTAAAATTTCTGAGAATTCACCAAAATTGTCCAATCCATTGAATTCTACATTGTCATGTTCTTAGAGACGTTAAAAGGGGTACATTGGTATTGAAAGGAACATATTGTTTTTTAATTTTACCAACGAAAACATCTCTAAGAACATTACAATGTAGAGTTTTGATAATTTCCTCGGGTTTCTCCTACTATATACAGGATGTAGACAAGTGTAACAATTATCAGAATCCATAAAGTGAACCTTTGGCAATAATGTCTGAAAAATTGGAAGGAATCGAACAAAAATGTTGGAAGTTATATGGTGAGAAAGTGGTAGGTGCAATTCATAATCTATGGCTTAGCAAACTTTGAGTAGTATATATGTTTGCTTATTAGCTCGTTCACCCCTGAAACTTCAAATGGACACATTCAATTTCCATTCAAGTCTATTCTCAACCTTTTGATTTTTTGGCACTATAATTGATTAAATAACGAACAATGGAGATCTGGATCTACAGTTTTCACAAATAGCCAGTTGACTCTTCAAAAGTACACTGTAAATGACGAGTATTCACGTTTAATGGGTTATGGTCAACTGTACATGCTTTGGTCGGATAACGTATGGTTGCGTATGGTTTAAGAATGAGGACCTCTAATGAGATCGGGTCAATATCGGTCAATATCGGAAACTCTACGCAGAGCAATATGTCATTCTCGTCAACTGTGGACCCGTTCCGAACCATGCTAAGCATGGTTCGGAACGGGTCGACATTTGACGAGAATAGCCGATCGATGCACGTAGAGTACCGATTCTACCAATGCCAACACTATGCAAGCACAAGAGATAGAGCTACTTGCCCTATTCTGAACTCTTTGCATATGCTGGGTATTTTTTTCGTCTACAACAAATGTCTTCTGCCAGTGTTCTAAAACAAGAGCCGTATACGGCCCTAAATCGCTCACCTGGAACTGTTGATGTAAAAGAAACATATCTTGGAAAGCTGAGAAATTATGACAATATGATTGTGCCAATTGCTGATTAGATGATGCTGAGTGCCAAATAGCTAAGCTCAGGGTATTGTGGTTTCAGAGAAGATTTTTAAAGTTTTTTAAATTTTTGACCCCAGGGACATTATTTGAACAATCTTGATAGAAGACCTGAAGATGATGCTTTGTGCAAAATATCTAAGCTCAGGGTATTGTGGTTTCAGAGAAGAAGATTTTTTAAGTTTTTATTGAAAAAATTCTATTTTTAGCTCCTGTGACCTAGATATGCAACGGACCGGAACCATTTGAACAGTATTGGTAAAGTACCTCTAGAAGTTACACCATGCCAAATATCAAAGCTCTAGCTATATGAGTTTCAGAGAAGAAGAGGTTTGAAGATTTCACTATATAACTCTTATGTAAATTTGAAATTGTGACCCCCGGGGCGGGGCCATTTTTGACCCCAGGGACATAATTTCAACAATCTTGATAGAGGACCTGTAGATGATGCTTTGTGCAAAATATCTAAGCTCAGGGTACTGTGGTTTCAGAGAAGAAGATTTTTAAAGTTTTTATTGAAAAAATCTATTTTTAGCTCCCGTGACCTAGTTATGCAACGGTCCGGAACCATTTGAACAATATTGGTAAAGAACCTTTAGAAGTTAGGCCATGCCAAATATCATTTGAAGCTCTAGCTATATTAATTTCAGAGAAAAAGAGGTTTGAAGATTTCACTATATAATTGTATGTAAATTTGAGACCCCCGGTGCGGGGCCATTTTTGAACCCAGGGACATAATTTGAACAATCTTGATAGAGGACCTGTAGATGATGCTTTGTGCAAAATATCTAAGCTCAGGGTACTGTGGTTTCAAAGAAGAAGATTTTTTAAGTTTTTATTGAAACGATCTATTTTTAGCTCCTGTGACCTAGATATGCAACGGATTGGAAATATTAGAACAACTTTCAAAGAGGACTATATAGGGATCATTCCTGCCAAGTTTGGTTAAAATTCATCCAGCAGTTTAGGAGGAGAGTCATTTTAAAGAAACTGTTGACGACGAACGGAAGACGAGACAGGATAATCAAAATAGCTCACCTTGACACTTTGTGTCAGGTGAGCTAAAAAGAATTTTCTTTTTAAAACAAGGTTAGTGTCAAGCAGTCTGGATCGTGATAAGAAGACGCGTTACGCGGCCTATCATCAGGATTCAAACTGTTTACAAATTCACCGCCAGCTAAAGGGTATTTTTCCATAGATTGCTGCTTAACCCGTAAATGCACCTTTTTACGCCTCAATTTTATTAATCCACTACAGAAATGACTTCCTATTTATACAGTCATGGATATGTATCATAAGAAATAGTTTCTATATTCTAGCAGATAGCTTTAAACAGGCTGAAAAAGGAGGTTAAAAGTAAAGTAGAATGCGCCAGCAGGCGCATTCTTCTTTACTTTTAAACTCCTTTAATTGGTCAGTCAAGTCTTCAAACCTAGAAACATGCTATGGGGTAATGGGTTAAATAAGACAGGTGACGGAAAGACACTAAGAGCCTTCTACAGTTAGGCTTCTTCCTGTCAAAACGCTTTCCTTTCAGAAGCTTCAAATGGACAATTCCAGTTTCCAATCAAGTCTAGTCCATTTTTGACTATTTAGGGTTATTTTTGTTAATGTATTAGAATCTACTATACATGACAAACAGTGTAGACCCTGATCAAAGAACTCCTTCATGAGCCATTTGGGTATGCACTAATGCACTATTTGCATAGGAAAAGTGTACTCCTCACATGTATGCTGCAACTGAATATGCATGACTTAAGTTTCAAAGGGTTAAAAATCAAAGCAAATATGGCTCAACCCCATCTGTACAAACAACCGTTTACTGTTCAACCCATCATTATGTCATTTTATACCATTAATCTATTCCTTAATCTAAGAAAATAGTTCCAATTTATAGCCATGAATATAAACAGTGAGAAGCGCATTCTGATTTACTTTCAACCTGCTTGGTACGTATCTTCAAAACTAGAAACAGGCTTATGTATGCAGTAATGGGTTAAACAAGAGCCACAAGCGGCCCAAGAGCCACAAGCCACGAGAGCCACAACACTATTGTGTTATACTCGATGCATAATGAAGTTTGTCATTGCATGTATTTGGACTGTTGCATGAAACTGAAACAACTCGGAATTAGGTTTTCCTGTAGAAGTCTATGTAAAACTGATAAGCCCCGGGGCGGGTCCATTTTTTACCCTGGGGTTATGATTTGAACCATTTTGGTAGAGGACCATAGGGCAAAGCTAGATGCCAAATATAAAAGGTATGGGCCTTACGGTTTCAGAGAAAAACATTTTTAAAGGTTTTACTACTTATAAGCCCCGGGGCGGGCCATTTTTTATCCGGGGGTCATGATTTGAACAATCTTGGTAGAGGACCATAACTTGATAAGGCAAAGCTAGATGCCAAATATAAAAGGTCTGGGTCTTAGGGTTTCAGAGAAGAAGAGTTTTAAAGGTTTATTCCAAAATAAGTCTATGTAAAACTGATAAGCCCCGGGGCGGGGCCATTTTTGACCCGGAGGTCATGATTTGAACAATCTTAGTAGAGGACCATAAAGCAAAGCTAGATGCCAAATATAAAAGGTCTGGGTCTTAGGGCTTCAGAGTAGAAGAGCTTTAAAGGTTTATTCCAATATAAGTCTATGTAAAACTGATAAGCCCCGGGGCGTGGCCATTTTTGACCCCGGGTCATGATTTGAACAATCTTGGTAGAGGACCATAAGGCAAAGCTAGATGCCAAATATAAAAGGTCTGGGTCTTACGGTTTCAGAGAAGAATTTTAAAGGTTTTTCTATATAAGTCAATGTAAAACTGATAAGCCCCGGGGCGGGGCCATTTTTGATCCGGGGGGTCATGATTTGAACAATCTTGGTAGAGGACCATGAGGCAAAGCTAGATGCCAAAAATAAAAGGTCTGGGCCTTACGGTTCCTATATAAGTCTATGTAAAACTGAGAAGCCGGGGGCGGGGCCATTTTTGACCCTGGGGTCATGATTTATAACAATATTGGTAGAGGTCCATAAGGCAAAGCTACATGACAAATATAAAAGGTCTAGGCCATACAGTTTTAGAGAAGAAGAGTTTTAAAGGTTTTCCTATGAAAAACTGATAAGCCCCGGGCGGGGCTATTTTTGACCCGGGGGTCATTATTTGAACAATCTTGCTAAAGGTTCACAACATGATGCTACATGTGAAATTTGGTTGTCCTAGGACTTATAGTTATTGACAAGAAGATGTTTAAAGTTTTTACTATAGTTGTCAATATTACGTAAATACAGAAAATGACCACGCCCTCTGGCGGCCATGTTTTTTGACCGATCAAAAATCTTTTAACAACTTTGAAAGTATATTAACTGAGAAACATTTTGGTGAAAATCAAATGTAAATCGGAGCAGTCGTTCTTGAGAAGAAGATTTTTTTAGATATTGTGCATGGTTGCCATGGCAACAAGACCGATGGCCCCACCCACTTTTTTTTACAACTTTTGAAGCTCACAACTACTGTATGTATCTGACCAAGTTTTGTTAAAATTGGGCCATTGGTTTCAGAGAAGAAGTTATTTGAAACAAATTGTGAACAGATGACACCAACACGGACACCCGATCACAATAAATCACCTTGAGCACTTTGTGCTCAGGTGAGCTAAAAAACCTGAAAGTAAAGTTTGTGTAGGAGCTTTTGCTGCAGTTTCATTCTGCTTCTTTTGATACATACATGTAGTTACTTGAATAGGATTAGATTACAAGACAACCACTGGTTTATTTTTATGTACAAATATTTATTCACTTTTTTTTATTTTCGATGGCAGTGAATCAGCTTATAGACTCATTTTACAAAATATGTTGCTATAGCAACCAACAAAGAAAATCACAAAATCACTATGCTTTTTACAAACAATTGCTAAACATTCGTAACAAATATCTTGACACATATACAACACAATTTTGTCTCATTTTTACAACATTGGTCCATCTGTAGATAGAAATAGATCTACTTAACCCATTACCCCTTAAAAATGCCTTTTTCCGCCTCTAAATTGTTCCTCCATTTAAGAAAATAATTCCAATTTACATAGCCCAGAATATATATCATTATAAATGATTTCTATTTCCTAGCAGATACTAGCTTAAAGCAGGCTGAAAGTAAAGCAGAATGCGCCTTCAGGCGCATTCTGCTTTACTTTTAACCTGCTTTAAGAGGTCACCTATCTTCAAAACTAGAAACAGGCTATGGGGTAATGGGTTAACTCAGACCCCAGATAAGGAGAGCATTTCAAAAACTAAAATCTTTATGTCTGCACCAAACTCTTTGTTGTGATTACTCATTAGAATCGTCACAAAGAGACGATTCTAACCAGTAGTCACACTGTAGAGTTTGATGCAGGCATATAGGAGAAATTGTTTGAAAAACTTGAGTTTACTCCCTCTTATCTGGAGCCCTAATTTAATAACTGTGTAGAAAATTTCAAAACAATAAAATGTTTGAGCCAACACCTTAATACATAATACAATCAAACATATGACTCCCTAGTGACCGCTTGATACAGGATGAAAGTAATGCAGAGGGTTCGTTAAGAAGTTTTCTGCATTATTTTTGCCCTGCATTTAGCTACAATTGCCTTGAACGCTATGCATCTTATGCTTATTATTCTCAATGGCCAAACGGGCAAATTACCTCTATCTAACTCTGTTTAAGGTAGGATACTGCTTAAATCAATATGAACATTAAAGCAGAAAGCTCCTAAAAGGAGCTCTCTGCTTTATTTTCATATTGATTTTCAGCAGTATTAAAGATACAGACGGGATACCCACCAATATTCTCTGTATCCCATATTGATCTTAGACTAGCATCAAGTATGTCTGAAATAACATCCTAACAAAACTTCTATGCAGGATTTTTAAAATCCCGGTTGCTAATCTTGCATACTATCACATATAATAGTACCCTATACACTACAAACGCTTACCACCACTTAAGAGAAAACTAATTGATAGTATGAAAGACAGGTGGCAGCTTAGGGCAAAGTGAAAGTAAAACATTTTCTGTTTTCCATTCACCTTGCTATATGCAGCCATCTTCCATTAACACAAAATAATCAACATAAAATTTAGTGGACGTTATAAAGGGGTTTTACTGTATATGTATATATCAGGGCTCCAGATAAGAGCGAGTAAACTGAACAAATCCAATATTTTCTCACTTATTTTAGCACCAAAACCTATGGTGTGACTACTCATTAGAATTGTCTCGAAGAGACGATTCTAATGAGTAGTGACACCATAGGGTTTAATCCAGAAATAAAGATTTTAGTTTTTGAAATACCCCCTTATCTGGAGCCCTATATATTCAAGTATTCTTGCATGTTATTCATAGAAAATCAAACTTGTGTAAAGCCTACATTTGTATTACGGATGACCAGTCTTTAAAACCTTTCCTCCACATAACCATATGACATATCTGCATATGATAAATGATTATCTATTGATGGTGTACAACATACGTGGCAACTTAAATCAAGAGGCAGGCACCTGCCTTAACCCATTACCCCATAATAACGGCTTTCATTAATTCATTCTCTGAAGAAAAGAGATCAGATTAATACAGCTATGAATATTAATTATAAGAATTTTGTTCTATATTCTAGCAGATGATTGTTACAGCAGGTTGAAAGTAAAGCAGAATGTGCCTTAAGGAACATTCTGCTTTACATTCAACCTACTTTAAGTGGCCATGTATCTTCAATATTAGAAACAGGCTATGGGGTAATGGGTTAAACATACATGTATTTATATATAAGTGACATACACTTTTGGCTCTAAAGGAAAGGTTTCAAGACAAACTCCATCCATCTAAGCACATTCTGACTATACAAGTACAACTACAATTTGAAAATAAATTGAGATCACCTCTTAGTTACCTTTAAATTCTTACTTTGTCTACTTTCTCTTCATGCTTTCTGTTTAACCCTTCTCCTGCTATTAGCGTATATTGATGCTTTTCAAAACAGTGTAGACCCCAGATCAGACAGCTCCTGTCTGATCTGGGATCTACACTGTTTTCTTATAGGATATGTACATGAGTCTGCATATTTCTTATAGGATTTGTCCAAATTTCAAATATTTCTATCAGTATATGATTTAAATGAAAACATAAGGAACACCATGAGTCTGCAGTCTTTCATGGTGAAACGTGTCTTACGGTAATCTATCGGCCAAGCAGCTTGAAGCTCAAATGATATACTGTCATAGTAGGTGGCGCTTTATCCAATTACCCCTTAGTCTGTTTCTTGTATTAAAGACAGGTGATCACTTAAAGCAGGGTGAAAAATAATAAGGCAGCACATTCTGCTTTACTTTCAGCCTTCCTATAAGCTGCTAGGATTTTGAAAAATATTTTTTTGGTACATTTTCATGACTGTTTAAATTGCAACTATTTTCTGAAGTGGAGGAAAAAATTAAATGCACTAAAAGGCGCTACTATTGAGAAAAGGGTTCAGGGCTCCAGATAAGGGGAGTATTTCAAAAACTAAAACCTTTATTTTTGCTTTAAACCCTATGGTGTCACTACTCATTAGAATTGTCTCGAAGAGACGATTCTAAAGAGTAGTAACACCATAGGAGTTGGTGCTTTATGAGTGAGAAAACGGACTTGCTCAAATTACTCCCTCTAATTCTTAGCTGTAGCCCTGAGAGCTATATTATATGAATATCATGTGGGAGAAGGGTTCAGACATATTGCATCTCTCTAACAATCTCAACCACATATGCTACAAACATTGCCCTGTATAAGACTTCATAAGGTTGTTTTCAATATAAACCAATCACTCTGTATACAGTCAGACTATTTCACAGCAAATCTCAAGTAAAGTGGCGATCCTTACATGTGACAGCTTAATGTAGGATAAAAGTAAAGCAGAAAGCTCCTATAGGATATCTCTGCTTTACCTGTATCCTGGGTTAAGCTGGCAGCTAGTTTTGAACTTCAAAATCATTCATGTCTTAATTCCAAATATCACCCAACAAAGTTCTTTTTAACCTAACTATAATAGCTTAACTCTTACAACACAAAGTAACTCTTGTGGGTTATTAAGTTCCCTTGTGGATCTTTTTAAATACCAAAAGGTAAACCAGTCTACATGGAAATCTGGATAGTTTAATAAATACTGTTTTAAATTAGCAAATAGTGAAGACCCTAATAAGAGGGGTCCAATAGGAGCCCTCTGATCTGGGTCTACACTGTTTGCAAATGACAGGTCCATGGTGTTGAAAGAGTTAACAGATGACAAAACTAAAACAAATATCTGAATTGGTGGCTCTCCATTTATTCTTCACACAAAAGGTCATTTTTTTTTATTTTACACAGATAGCTTGGTCAGTATTTTTATTTGGTTCACATACTGTCTAAGGTTACAGTGTGGAAAACTAATCTTGGAATACCGGTAAATCTATTTAGAAATAATTCCAACATGAAATATGAATTTTTATTAGGACTGTTAAATTCTCCATTTCATTTTGGTTCTAAATTTACCAAGTTTTACCAAGATGTCATTCCCACTATTACCTTATTTATTAATATTATACAAATCTGGATTTCAGAGCCAGTAACTATGTTCTTTTATCTTATATACAATAAAAAACCCTCTATTACGACCACAAAATTGTGTTAATTATTAGGGGTTAAGAATAGGTGATTGCTCAAAGCAAGGTGACAGTAAAAGAGAAAGCTTCTGTAGGAGCTTTCTGTTTTACTGTCACCTTGCTTAAAGCTGTCACCTGTCTTTTATACAAATAATTAGCCTTACTTTAGTGGTCGTAATAGAGAGGTTTTACTGTAATCATAGAAAACAGCATTGGCACCACTCTTAGCTATTAGTAAACAGAGCTCTAGATAAGGGGAGTATTTAAAAAATAAAAATATTTATTCCTGTATTAAACCTATGGTGTTACTACTCATTAGAATCGTCTCTTTGAGACGATTCTAATGAGTAGTAACACCAAAGGATTTGGTGCTCAAATGAGTGAGAAAATGTCGGATTTGTTCAGTTTACTCCCTCTTAGCTTGAGCCTTGAGTAAAAAAGACACATACATGTATTTAGATCGGTTATTTTCTAAGAACACACAATATTACCACATACGGAGCAAACACATTTATAATTACATACAAAATCACATCGAAGATTTCAAATGAAAGCACTAGTTCTGAAAGCAATGACTTTTTATTCACAGGGACAGTTACCAGTCATAAGTCAGCGATTTTAACACCATGTCTCCATATAAACGCCCGTTAAATGTTTACTGTTAAAGAGATGAGTTCGACTTTGACTGTAAATTGCTCTTATAAGTATACACGAATTTAGATCTTTCAGAAAACAACGATATCTCAAACTTACTCAACTCGAATTTGTTCCTATTTCTACAGTTGCGCTTTCCTTATATCAGCCTCACTTTAGTCTTAGAAGTATCCTTATTTCTAGCCACGTTTTAAATTAGAAAAAGTTTGGATCCAGATCAGATGCTGTGTTACTTGGCATCTATTAAGGATCCAAACTTCTTGCAAATTTTACTACAGTCACGTTTAGCAATGAAAGAAATGGTTTAAAAAGTGGCCAATGTTTGGTACCAGTCCCTCATGTGTAAAAACCACTGGGTGGGGGTCATACACTTTCAATCTATCCTGTGGTACCACAGGACCTTTTGGGGCGAAGCCCGCAATTGAGAAAAACATCAAAAACCCACTCAGTGCTACTCTAGTCTCCATTGTTATGTACAATTCTGCTGCCATTTAAGAGCTATAAATAGGATAAGCTTATACACACACATATAATCATATATATATATATACCTTGTTAAAACGTTAATTCACAACAAAAAACACTCTATTATCTAACGCCTTCCATAAAATATAACAGTCTAAGGACATATCTCTACAAAGACATTCCAGACAGGTACATGCAAAATTGCTTTACAGTAAAGTGATCCCCAAACACGACTACAGTGGAGAATCTGTTATTCTTTCCCAATAAACGCGTTTACGCTAAAACTATTATTTGCAGTGCAAACAGTTTGGAGCCAGATCAGACGCCGGGTAACCCGACGTCTGATCAGGCTCCAAGCTGTTTGCCACCAAAATAAACAAGAATTATCAAAATTGTCCAAAAGTTGTTCTTTTCTACGTTTTATTGCTTTGCGTTTAAACGGGAAATAATAACAGATTCTCCACTGTACTTGCACCAAGAATCATTGATAGAATTTAAACCAGGGAGCAGTCTAGAGCAAGATGAAAGTAAAACAGAAAGCCCCTTAAGGAGCATTCTGTTTTACCTTTATTTATATCTTGCTATTTAAGATAGTTATCTGACATAAACATTAACAAACCAAGTCTTTTTTTTCTTGTGTTCAACATAGCAAACTTTCTTATGTAAAGAAAATGAATTAACCCATTTTCCTATAAATACGCCTTTAATTTATTCCCAAACTGAAGAAAATAGTTCCAATTTATACAATTATGAATATGAATGATAAGGAATATTTTCTATATTCTAGTAGATGGTAGCTTAAAACAGGCTATGGGGTATTGGATTAAGTAAAACCTCTCTTTAACGACCTCCAAAATAAAATTGATTATTTTACGGCAGGTGACTGTTTAAAGAAAGGTGACCTTTAAAACAGAAAGCTTTTTGTTTAACGTTCATCTTGTTTTAAGCTGTCACCTGTCTTTTATGTAATCAATTAGCCTTCTTTTTAGTGGTTGTTATAGAGGTTTTACTGTACACGAAAAAAGCTTTTACAGAAAATAAAGCAATATTGCATCTACCTACCAATCACACTTTCCTCTCTCTCATTCAATGCACCAAATCTTATTATCAACATTTCTTAGTGATTAAAAAACAATAGGTCAACAAGAACTGAGATTTCAAGGAGCAAAAGTTTGAGACGAAAAGACTCTGGGACATTGGAAACGAGAATTAGACGAGCCATCAATGACTATGCCATGTTTTAACTTTGAAATCCCTATGTTGTGGCTACTCTTTTAGAATCCTGTCATAGTGTTTGGCCGAGAAATATATAGTATTTGAAATACATGTACTCGCCTTAATCCTTTACTCCATAGATACAGATTTATATGCATTTAATTTATTCCTTTATTGAAAAAATAGTTCCAATTTATACAGTCATAAATATATATGATAAGAAATACTTTTTATGTTCTAATCTAGTAAATGTATGTTGTAGCTTAAAGCAGGCTGAAAGGAAAGCAGAATGCGCCTTAAGGCGCATTCTGCTTTCCTTTCAACTTGCTTTAAGTGGTGATTTATTTTCAATGCTAGAAACAGTCTATCGCGTAAAGAGTTATCTTTATCCCTGTACAGTTCCAGTATGTCTTTTCTCTCACTTGTTGCTCACAATATACAATGACCTTTGCCTGTCAACACCCAATATAAACTTCTGAAAGCCCCGCTTTCTTTAAAGAGAGAGAAATACTTTGATATATATACAATTCTAATAAACTTATCAAGATGAATTAAAGAATTATTATGTAAGTTAAAATGTTAGTAAGATGTATACATACAAAAATGTAAGCCACTAGAACAATATTCGTAGAAACTCTGCACAATAAAACAATTAACTGTAAAGTCTATATGTCACTTTTCTTAATTTACAGCAACTGTTACAATACACATGATATTGACTTTTTTTTCAGTTAAAATACCTTTAATCTTAATTTGAGAATTTACATTTCTAAATTTTACAATATTCTGACAGGAAGTAAAAAGGGTTAGTCGCTAGTGTTAACCACTAAACTTCTAAACAAATATACATTTGTAGTTAGTTTCGAAACTGTTGCCGACAACTGAATTTCTCAAACTGCCTGTCTATTTCCAGAATATTTTGCATGTTCAACTGCTGTCTGCTCAAAGCTTCAAGTAGAACTTTGAATATTGCAAAGTACTGGGTGATCTATATCTATACTGTTTAACAAAAATTGATTGAGAAACTTTTCTCCAATGAAAGGATTTGTAATATTGAAAGAAAAATGCTCCTGTCTATAATATATCATTAAACAATTGGAAAATATGAGCAAACCTATATATAGTTATGATATAAAACTAGAGTAAACACCCTCAATAGTATAATCACCCAAAACTGAGATTGAATCGGGGGTTGTATGACAGGTGACTGCTAAAAGCAGGATGAAAGTAAATCAGAAAGCTCCTGAAGGAGCTTTCTGATTTACTTTCATTCTGCTTAACCCATTACTCCATAAATATGCTTATTTACGCCTCTAATTAAGCCTGCACAAGGAAAAGTAGTCTCCATCTAGTAAGTCCTAAACATGTTACAATGAAGAAATTTCAAGGATCTTTCCAGGTGTTTTAAAGCAGGTAGAATGTAAAGCAGAAATCCTGCTTTACTTTCAACCTACTTTAATAAGTTACCTGTTTTCAAAACCAGTAACAGGCTAAAGAGTACAAGGTTAAGCAACAAAGTGTTTTTTAACACCTGGGTCCAAGGTTATAAAGATTTTGAGTTGAGTCTGAAAGTGTTCTCAAGCATTTGATTGGTCAGATTTGAGTTTTTGCTGAGCAAAAACTCAAATCTGACCAATCACATGCTTGAGAACACTTTCAGACACTGATAACTTAAAACCTTGATAACTTTGGGGGGCCAGACATGCCTTATTTTTTGTAATATGGAGTTTTTACATGTAACTAACAAACAAACATCTCAACCCACACTGTGTATAAATATTATAGAACACATTAAAAATGGCATGTTTAAAATATATGCTGGAAAAAAAGAATAAAAATGGTATAAAAATATCTGTATATAAAATAGCCATATAAACGTTGATCCAATTTATTTGAACACATCTTGGACTAGAAATTTGAACTGCATTTCTACAGGCAACTCTGAGAGTATATATGCTTGTACAATGGATGGCTTTCTTTGTTAAATGACAAAATAAGGGGACTAACTTGGTCCTTTAAATCACCCTCATGAGTATTGATCCCCCACATACATTATCAATATGAAAATGGCAATGTTTTGGCTATCTCACTGCCACTAAGATCAGTCTGTTGTTATTGTGGTTGAATATGAAGCTTGGACAAGTTAACTATTTAAAACAAGTTAATTTAAAATTGTAGGTTTGAAAAAAGGTGTTATCACAAGTCAGCGATCTTAATAATTGACAGCTCACTTAACCCATAGCCTGTTTCTAGTTTTGAAGACAGGTGACCACTTAAAGCAGGTTGAAAGTAAAGCAGAATGTGCCTGTAAGGCACATTCTGCTTTATTTTCAGCCTGCTTTAAGCTACCATCTACTAGGATAAAGAACATTTAATGTCTGGTGTATATACTCGTCGCTGGGGTTCAATATGTTATACAGAAAAGAGCTTAAAAGAAAGATGAGAGTAAAGCAGGAAGTTTTCTGCTTTACTTTCACCTCTGTTTAAGCAGTCACCTGCCTTAACCAATTACCCCATAAATAAGCATTCTTTACTTTATTCTTCCAATGTACAAAATTGTTTATACTTTATACAATCATTAATATTTACAATAAGAAATATATTCTATATCCTAGCAGATGATAGCTTAAAGCCAGCAGAAAGTAAAGCAAAATGTGCATTTCAATTTACTGTCAGCCTGCATTAAGTGGTAGCCCATCTTCAGAACTAGAAACAGACTGAGGGGGTAAAGGGTTTATTCAGTTGAAGTTAGGCAATTTGCTATGGCAGAAAGGGATAAGCCAAATTACATACAATAAAACCAAGCAACTATGTCCATTTAAAAGTATTCAAACAGTATTGAAGGCAGGTGGGTTTAAAAATCAAGATGAAGTAAAGCATAAAGTACTTCAAACGAAGATTTTGCTTTTCTGACATCCTGCTATAAACTGACACCTGTTCATGAACACATTCACACAAGCAGATGCATGTTTTATAAATGAGTCATAATATCTGGTTTTACTGTGTGTTGATTAGAAATATCCACCTTCTTTGTTTTCAACAAAAGGAACCCCATGAAAAATATTTCAAGGTATGTTTCTGTTTGTGATCTTCATACAGGACTTTAGATAAGGAGAAAACTGAAATTTAAAATATTTCTCATGCCTCAGCCAAACCACATTTTGTGACTACTCATTAGAATAACAGTAAAACCTCTCTTACAGCCACTAAAAAGATGATTATCAATGGTATTAAAGACAGGTGACAGCTTAAAACAAGGTGAAAGTAAAGCAGAAAGCTCCTAAAGGAGCTTTCTGCTTTACTTCCATCTTGCTTTAAGCACACACCTGCCTTGAACACTTGAAACTAAAACCTAATTTAGAGTAATTCTCATCCAAACTGTCAGATCATTCTAACAAGTGCTCACAACAAAGCAGTGGTGTGGTGGCATAGGAAATGCAAAACTTCACAAAAATCTCCATATCTAAAGCTTTATTTATGGGCGATACTATCATGAGTTTTTTGACTTTATGTGATTATATTGAGAAAAAAATTTCACCAGATCTATTGTTAAAATGTAAAAGAATGGTCCCCCTTTATATAATGATGAAATGAGTTCATATGTTGCTGGAATGCATCCAAATTTTATGATGAGATTGAGAATGAATCACCTTTTGTATTTAAGCCATAATGGTTAAAGAGAAAAGATACAGCCAAAAATGCTTCCATTTAAAAGAACGATACAGTTTTCTGTATTACATTTGTCCTTCACTAGACTGCAATCAACTTTATTTTATAGTCAAAAGCTATTTTCAGGATAGTTTAGAGCCAGATCAAACATCAAGCAATCAAGTCTGATAAAAAAAATAATCTGACTGCTCCTTGCGTCAATAATTTTTCAGTCAAAATGCTTAAAAGTGTGTTTTTTACTATGAGAGAAAGGCAGGGGGGTAACTACGTATTATCATCAAACTGTATTGCTACGGCAACCTATATAGGTATTATAACTGATTTGTATTGCTACGAAGTCAGTGTATACAGTGAGAAATGTTTGTCTATGAAAACAAAGATGCCTTCATAGCAATGCAAATTTGTTATCATACTCATATAAGTTGTCGTAGCAAAACATTTTACCGTAACACCTAGTTGGCCCCCCGTGAAAGGGGTTAACCAACATGGCTTAAATTCCGTGTATATTAATGACTTATGAAGAACAACAATGGATGATTGATTGATTGATGCCAAAAACAAAATGATTACAATTACCTGTGCTTATACAACCCGTCTGACAGGATTTATTACCACAATTAACTCAGGCGACGAGAATACTTAACACTAACAAACAGTGTGCATATGAAAAGTACACATGTCCTATGCAAAAGTGTCGACCCTGATCAGAGGGATCCTAGAGCCCTCTGATCAGAAGATGCACTGCTTGTCATTTTGCACTATATTAAAACCAACCAAACAGTTGTTAAAACAAACAAATAAAAAATTGACTACACTAAATGAGAAATTTGAATTGTCCATTAAATGTTTAAAGGTTGAATGAGATAATAGTATTTAAAGCAAGTAACTGCTACAAGAAAGATGCTAGTAATGCGAAAATTATTCTGCTATACTTTTATCATGCTTTGAAGCAGCAATCTGGCTTTAATTATTTCATTCATCACTGAAAAATTTAATGAAAAATTCCAAATTCCGATTTAATAGTCCATTTCCATCTAATTTGGGTCGTTTTAAACAATATCTTGCATAATGACAAACAGTGCAGGCCTTGATCAGAGAGCTCCTGCAGGAGCCCTCTGATCAGGGTCTATACTGTTTGCATAGGACATTGTACTCTTCAAATGTACACTGTTACAGCTGAGTATACTCATTGCTAGGGTTGAATGTGTTAATTATCCAAAAACTTTTTTGTATAGAGAGGTAATAATAGCAGACTTAATTGTAAAAATGTTTAATGAGTTCAAATGATTGAATGGATTGGAAAAAGTATAACAGTTGCACTACATGTGCAATACATTGTAAAATGAGCAAAACTTTGTTCAATACACATGAATGGCACAGTAAAATATTGAAACACAAAATGGATAAAAAATGCTGTAACTGTTTTTTCAAGCACCTTGTATATAATTTTGATATATAGATTTTAACCCAATGAATGCTGATTGCATCAAACCCTAGTGAGGCATCATTTAGGAATAGTCTTCCTGTAAAGAGTACCTTGTCCTTTACAGTGACAACCCAGATCAGAAGGCTCCTATAAAGGAGTCCTCTGATCAGGGTCTACACTGTTTGTATAGGACATGTTTATTCTGCATAAGTACACAATTTGTAAAGGATGAGTAAAGCTGTCACTAGGGCTTCATGTGTAAATTCGCCATATAAACAAATCAGGCATTTAAGTTATTCCTCCAATGAAGAAAATAATTCCATGATTTTATACTGTAATACAGCCATTAATATGTTATAATGTATCACAATAAACTTTACATTTCCTTTATTTATGCAGATGGTCGCTTAATGCAAGTTGAAAAGTAAAGCAGAATGTGCCATAAGGCACATTCTGCTTTACTTTTAACCTGCTTTAAGTGGTCATATATTTTCAAAAGTAGAACCTATTAATGGAGTAAAGGGCTAAAATGACCAGACTTATTCAGAAAGGCCTATGGGGCATGTTTCACACATTCAATGGGTTAAATGATTGTTTCTATTCAATGCAAGTAACGTTTCTCACAAAACCAATCCGTCTTCACTTGATATGACAGCTTGCTAATTTAACATAAAGCTCATTTTCACAAATGTACCATCCTGGTTTGCTTCTGACTTTAGTATATACCATACTAGACCTAGCTCTTAACGTCCACTCATTTATAACATTCAACATTTTAATTGAAAGTTGAGCAGCTGATCTGTTCCTTATAATACCACAATTCACCTTATAATCAATTTCAAAACTTTTTAAATTTCACACACAATGTCTTAAAGGTGTACTTATGAAATAATAGATTAACACCGTATATTAATCCTCATCTGAGCATTCATATTATGGGAATTTTCAGTTGTACAAACTTTTTAAATAATGGAGGCTTGGACAAAAATTCAAGATTCAGATCTCATATGACTCTAAACTGTCTCCCCATCTCAAAAATTGTCAGATATGTCTCAAATCTATAATCTTCTAAAACATGTTTCTAATAAGGCAGATTCTTATTTCAGCAATTCATACACTACTATTCGCACACATTACATGCTTAATATCACAATATTAGCTGTCAATGGTTACGGAATAAAAATCACGCAAGGATGACACGTGTTGGTGTGTTGGGATATATTTTGGTTGGTGTGGGCGGGTACAGTTTTGTGGGCGTGGTATTCTGCATAGGGCTTGCACATGTGTATGTTATGTTGCCATGGTACTGTGTTCCAACTGTAGTACCTACAAACAAAACACAAATATTTGATTTAACTCATTCACCCCTGAAACTTTTAATGGAAAATTCCAATTTCCAATTTACTTTCTGACTATCTATGGTTAATTTTAATTAAATTATAAAATAACAAACAGTGCTGACCCTGATCAGAGGGCTCCTGCAGGAGCCCTCTGATCAGGGAGTACATTGTTTGAAAATGATGAGTGTACTCATCACATATGCCTTGTCTATTAACCCATTACCCCATAAATAGGCCTCTTTTTTATTCATCCACTAAAGAAAATAATTCTAATTTATACTGCTACAAATAAGAATCATAAGAATTTGTTTCTATATTCAAGCAGATAATAGCTTAAAGCAGAATGTGCCATAAGGCGCATTCTGCTTTACTTTCAACCTGCTTTAAGTGGTCATCTTTCTTTAAAACTACAAACAGGCTATATGGTAATGGGTTAAGGTATTAATTATAAGTATAATCATGACTAGAGTTGAATGTACTAAAGGACAGCTGTACTTCCTGACAAATTCCTGGAAAAGGTTGGCTTTTTATCAGTACAGATATTATAATTTATAATATTTACCCTTTTACCCAAAGCCTATTTCTAGTTTTGAATACAGGTGAACACTTAAACAGTTAACTTTATACAGCCAGGAATATGTATCACAAGAATATTTTCCATATTCTAGCAAATGGTAGTTTAAAGCAGGCTGAACCTTACGCAAAATATGCCTTTAGTTTAGGAATTAAGTCTTCAACAGGTTGGTCATAACTGATGTGTTTTATTGCAGAAAACGCATGCTGCTTCCTGCAGCACAAATTTTCATTAACTTAAATGAATTCTGTTGATTTGTTTTGATTTTACGTCGCTTTCAACAGTATTTCAGTCATATCGCGACGTTCAGCTAATTATAGGTGGAGGAAGACCCCAGAAGTCCTTTATGCACTGTTTCAGGCACAAATCGGCAACTGGGTAGAACCACCGACCTTCCGCAAGCCAGCTGGAAGGCTTCCCCACATGAAAAATCCGAACGACCCTACTGGGATTCGAACTCACAGCGGTGAGGAGCTCAGTGATGTAAATGAATTCTGTATCACAAATGCACTTGCTTGTACTACCTTAAAGACATTTCCTCAGTCCTTTGATGGACTCCCCCCTCATTGTCCTCGATAGGAGTGAAAGTAGCTGTAAAGCAGGAGCAAAGTGTGCACAGCCAATGCCACCAATCTCAAATTGTCTAGAGAGGCCCTGACATACTCACACTCAAGGGTTTTTTCAATAGTTTACTAACCAAACTATCAAATATAAGAGACACTTCAATGATTCACAGTAATACAGGTGTGCATGAAAATCATGATTTTCGCAAGGGAACTGCCTGTATAGGGATTATCACCAAAAGTAGGTCAGGAAATGTCTTATGAGGTAATTTGGTATTTATAGTAAGTGTTGTTAACAGTAACTGTAGTATGATGCTAATTGGGCTATAGAGGCTTTACCTATTTGTGTTTGTGCTGCCACTGTTGACATGGCTGTATGTGATGGGTTTCCAACAGCAATCGTCAACTCGTCCTCCCAAACACCATTCTGAACAACAAAAGTTAAATCATTTACATATCGAACCATTTTATTTTAAAGCCTCAAGGAACTTTTATGTGTCTTCTGCAAACTAGAAAAACAAGATTTGATTGACAGCTAGCTCCACTTCTCCAAAACTGGGGTTTGAAACAAACTATTATAAATTATTAACAATAAAAGTTAAAGTGATAAATTAACAAATTAAGGAAACTTGTAAGTGACTGCTTATTGGCATTGTTTTGAACAATTGCTTAACAAGTTTGATTGTACAGTAAAACCTCTCTACAACGGCCACTAAAGTGTGCTAATTTATTAGTTGTTTTTGACAGGTGACTGCTTAAAGCATGGTGACAGTAAAACAGAAAGCTCCTGTAGGAGCTTTCTGTTTTACTGTCACCTTGCTTTAAGCTGTCACCTGTCATTTAAACAACCAATTAGTCTTCGTTTTAGTGGCCGTTATAGAGAGGTTTTACTGTACTTACATTTTGTATCATTGTAAGGAATTATCTGTATTTCTCACCTGTAAGGCTAAATCTGACAAGGCCGGATCAAATGGATTTATTGACTTCACTTTGACGTTTTCACCGTCTGTTTTCACCATCACAGCTGATTCACGTTTAATCACCAAGGGGTCTGCTGGTGTCTGACATATCTGGGACACAGTGGCTGGACGTCCCATTGTCTTGGCTGGTGACATAGGCTCCTGTTTGATGGGGGTCATGGGATCATCCGCCGATCTTGGTGGCCCTGCCTTGCCTTGCTCTATGAGCTCCAAGTTTTCTGAGATTAAATATAAACTATTAAGTGAGTGGTCATTTACTTGAGAAGCATTGATTTTCTTATAACTAATATACAAGGCATTTATCCATTATCCAATAAATACGCCTTTTAATTTATTAATTCACTGAAGAAAATAGTTCCATTTTATACAGTACAATCACAAATATAATTATGTACTGTAAAAAACTTGCTACACCCTAGAAGATGGTAGCTTAAAGTATAGCAGAATGTGCTTTACTTTCAACCTGCTTAAAGTGGTCACCTGTATTCAAAACAAGAGCACCGCATGCAGGTGCCAACTGTAGTTTGTGACCAATGTTAAATTCAAACTATATTTTCTCTAAATGACCGAGTCTGTGACTTTTGTCGGAAATGACTCAAAGTTGTACTGAGCTCAAGAGCTTCTTGAGGTGAGTACACATGTATATCAAATATAAAGTCTGTATCACATTTAAAGTTCCAAAGTTATGGCCATCGTTAAGATTTGGGACAACAACACAGACACTGGAGTGATGACAATAACTTGTCTTTTCTACGAAACAGGCAAGCTTACTAGAAACAGGCTATGAGTATGGAGTAAAGGGTTATTCTGGTTAATAGTTTAAAACTATTCAACGTTTGTTTTTAAGTCACAAAAACATGAAAGATACTCTTGAAAGTAAAATTTGTGCCAATTCCAGCAAGCATGTCAATCACAACACCTATTCATGACTATTTTTACCCACTCACCTGGCTTTGACATGCTCAGTCGGACAGACTCTGGATCTTTTTTCCTCCATTTCACTATTTCATCCTCCATTTTTTCAATCTTAGCTGGGTTTAGAGCCCACAGACATCCCTTTCGGGTGTGCTGACCAGCGGGCTTGTTGCTCTCCACCTTTGCAAAGCACTTATTTAACGACAGGTTGTGTCGGACTGAATTCTGAAAATACAAAAACAAATCCTTTTAATCATTGTTTTAACTCTATCCACTGCATAAACGCCTTTGAACTTAACTATTTCTTCTGATTAAGCTTCATAGGAAATTATAAATTGTGCACTCAAATGAAGAATTACTGATTGTTACAAATTCAGTAAGTACTTAAATTGTAAAGTAAAATAAAAGTAAAGCAGAAAAGCAGGAGCTTTTATGCTTTAACTACTTTCATCTTGCTTTTAACAGCAATCTGTAATAACACACTGAAGTACTCAATATATATTTGCTATTTATTAGGCTGTACAATTAATATTATATATTACCATTGTGAAATAACGTACATATATGTGTAGGTGATTTTCAGGAGAGAAGGAAAGAGCTAATTCTGATAAATAGTATAATATTAAATACATTTAGAACCTCTCAATAATCTACAATGGACTCATGGGTGAGATATAAGTGTTCTTGGTCAACAAGTTCTAAAATAGCCTCTGCAAAAAGAGCATGTTTTTTGTGTGTTTTTTAAATGGATCTACTATATCTATATATGACAACCTTCTTGTGGGGGGGGGGGGGGGGCTAATAATCTTAAATTTGTGGCAGGGAGACAACTCATATTTGATTCTACTTCAATATAACATGCTTCAACAAGTTGTCTCCCTTATTGTTAGGATTTTTTTATTTTGAGAAAATTAAACAAAGAGATTCAATTTTACAATGACTCAAAATAAATGCAATTATCTATGAAGAATCTTAACTACTTAAATAACAAGAACATTGATTATTGGTTATAAATTAAATATTAAAATTGATTATTTATTTTTTTAGAAATTTATTTTTAGAGCATTTTCCATCCTAGACTGAGTCACTGTAAATTATTGATTTATGCTTTCTTTTGATGTATTTCATATGAAGTGATTGTTGATATCTTAGTCCTTTTAGTCTACTTTTGCATTTCTGGTATGACAAACACCACTGAAAATATCAAACAGTGTAGACCCTGAGATAGCACTCTGATTTGGCCTATGTCTACAATATTTGCAAATGTAATCAGGGATCTCTACAGAGGGCTTTGGGTTGAAAGGGTTATAAGTATGATGTGTATATTTGTGCTAGATAAATTTCAAGGGTTTTCTTTACTTCATAATAATAACAATTACATATATACAGTTAACCCCATTACCCCTTTTCTAAATTTTAAGACAGGTGACCACTTAAAACAAACTGAAAGTAAAACAGAGTGCGCCTTAAGGCGCATTCTGCTTTACTTTCAGCCTGCTTTAAGCTACTATCTACTAGAATATAGAAATATTTATGATACATATTTATGACTGTATAAAAAAGAACTATTTTCCTTGGTGGAGGAATGAATTAAAGGCGTAAAAAGATGTATTTTATGGGGTAATGGGTTAAGCATGTATTGTTTCTTTATGATTATTTGCACTTAATATCCTATTTTTACTTGTTTCAAAATACATGTATGGATATTTTTCTTTACATACGAGGCAGCTTATAAATATTTTTTATTTCAGTTGACCCCTTTTTATAACCTGGAGCCTGGAGCCGTGACTTACAATCTAGAATTTAATTATTATAAATTAGGAAAAACAATCTTCTTATAATTAAATACATTCCTCTACAAACAATTTTTATGGACAGATTTCAGATTATACAAATACCAAAATGGTCAACATGTTCCAACAATGGACTGAAATGAGCCTCAATAGCCAATTTCCTTATTTGCTCCCTTTTTGTTTGACTGTGCACTCCCTTTCCTTTCATACTTGATTTAGTGTTATTAGTCCCTGTTGTAAAATTGGTCCCTATTGTCATGTGATCACACAATGTGGTCACATGATCGTGTCGCCATGACAGATGGTCGTGTGCCAGGGTAACAAGTCCTTTGTCACCTGTTATAAACCTTACACATGCTGGACGCCAGATTTGAAAGGAGAAATCTCAACAGGTGGACCCTAATGGATTTATAAGCCGGGGTTAAGCCAAGGGGACTGACAGCCGAAAGTGCTCACACATAATCCATTTGAGACTTTATTAATATCAATTCTAACTATGTGTCCATTTAACCCATTACCCTATGGCCTGTTTCTTGTCTTGAAGACAAGTGACCATTCGAAGCAGAATTAAAGTAAAGCAGAATGTACCTAAATGCACATTCTGCTTTAATTTCAGCCTGCTTTAAGCAACTCATTAAATATCGCCGGTCTTGTATATACATGACATCCAATTATTTATGTTTTTAAGGCAGGTGACTATAAGCAGACAAGTGAAAGCATAATGAATTTAATGTTAAGCTCCTGCTTTACTTTCATCTTGCTTTAAACTGCCACTCATTATACATGTAAGGTCGTCCTACACTGATCATTCAAATCAAGGAAAGGCCCTTAAGGTTTAACACTATAAATACTATATTCATTATTTAAATAACATCTCTTCATTGCAAATTTCATCCTTGAAAAGTCACTCTAATTGAACGTCCCTTAATAATTGATTAATAGTTTAAATTTATCAAATAGATCAAAGAAAACATATGCTAATGACCCCTTGGGCCCTTTTCCTCTATTATAGATTTACCCATTTTGGGAGATGGATGAGTCCAACTATAAAGGACAGGGTTGCAACAAGTAGTTAACAACTGTTACCTGCTCACCAAGAGTCATTAATTCTTAGCATGCTAGCGGTGAAAACTTTTATAATCTTTGCAAACTGTTTTGATCCTGATGACGCAGCATCTTATCAGGATCAAAACTGTTTGACACTCTGACCCTGTTTAGATTTTTTTTTTTTGAAAATTCTTTTTATTTTTTTAGAAACAGCAGACGACAGATGCTGCAGACGAAAAAATTACCCAGCATGCAAAGGTTTTAATTTCTACCTCATCACTTCAAGCTGTTACCTGTCTCAGAACAGTCAAACCAGTCACATTAGCTCCCTTTTAATAGAACATGCATAAATTTTATTCCTCTAAACAGGTGGCAGCTCAATGCAGGACAAAAGTAATGTAGAAAGCTCCTGAAGGAGTATTTTGCGGTACTTTTGTTCTGCCTTTGACTACCATCTATATTTATAGATCTGTACCTTTTTGTGGCATGACAAAGGTTTGACTGTACTTACCCATCAAGTGACAATTGTGCCCCTTTCAGAGACCCTTAAGTATGAGGGGACAGACTTAAATAATTTGCATAAACCTTTCAATGACAGAAATTATCATATGCCTCAAACGGATTCAATGGACAAAAAATTGAATAAATTTATGACTAGGTGCTTTTTATTTCTTAAAAAATGAGGGGTCAATTGACTTTTTAGAGCTTAGATGCTAATCCTTGCATAGACTTATTAATTTATACTGACTGAAATATACTAAAAGTAAAGATCTGATATGTTTAAAGGAACAAAATTCTCAAAACCATCCGGAATTTATTTATTTTTTAACGCATGCATCTATTAAAATTCTGTAATACATGTGATAAAGCAATTGTTAAATTTTTGATAATTACAGCAAGTTACAAAAGATGTCCCTGATTGATAAATGTTAGGATTTTTATGGATTTAATATGGTGAAGTTTATCAAAACGGAGTCTACAATGCAGTGATAATTTTACCTGTGCATCCAGAGTCCTATTCTCATTAAATTTGCCAGGGACTCATTATTTGAAAAGTTGGAAGTCCCATGGACCCATAGCTTTTCTGGCCTTTATTAACCTATTACTCATAAGCAAATAGTAGCTTAAAGCAGGTTGAAAGTAAAGCAGAATGTGCCTTAAGGCACACTCTGCTTTACTTTCAACCTACTTTAAGTGGTCACCTGTCTTCAAAACAGTTAACTAGACAAAAGTTATGGGATTTGGGGTAATTTTTTCACCTCAAGGACTCAATGTTTGTCTCAAGGATTCATTGCTTTACAGAATGTGCATCCTGACTCATTCATCTGATTTCTAAAATTATCACTGGTCAATATTGAAACAAAAATAGCACTCAAAACCTACCTTCCATCCATCTGGAGCTGTCTTGAAGTAGGGAAAGTTGTCTCTGAAAAGAGAAGACATTTGATTACAAACATGTTACCAATACATGTATATTTTGAACAGAACTGCTACTTAGGAGTTGCATTACCGAGATTGGCTCAAAGTACACAATTTACTAGAATTTAATTCTAGTACTTTGAGACAACAAAGAAAAGCAAATTTGAAAAGCAGTGATGGACACTGCTTTACAAGTGCATGTCTTTGAATGATAATACATGTAAACACAGATCATGGCCCATATTACCCCATAGCCTGTTTCTAGTTTTGAAGACCACTTAAAGCAGGTTAAAAATAAAGCAGAATGTGCCCTAATAGGCACATTCTACTTGACTTTCAGCCTGCTTTAAGATGCCATCTAATAGGACATTGAAAATTTATCTATGCTGCATATTCATAACTGTATAAATTGTAAATTTGAAATATTTCCTTCAGTAGAAGAATACATTAGAGGCGTAAAAAGGCATATCTATGGCATAATGGGTTATCTGACTAACACCTGAAAAATGTCAAACTTCAAAAGGACACCTGATCAGGGTCTACACTGTTTGAATAGGACAAGTGTACTCTGTGCAGGTAAACAAGCTTACTGTAAAGGATTAAGAATATTTTGCCCAGTATTATAAAATCTTCTTGATTTCTTAACCTTTTGAACCCTTGTCCCGCATATAGGCGTCCTTTTCAAAAAGAGTACATGTGAATAGTACACTTGACCTAGATGCAAACAGTGAAGACCCAGATCAGAGGGCTCCTAAAGGAGCCCTCTGATCAGGGTCTTCACTGTGTGCCATTATGCCAAACATTGACAAATACAACCCTTAAAAGTCAGAAATGGACTAGACCAAAATGGAAACTGGAATTGTGCATTTAAAGTTCAGGGAGGAAAGAGTTAATGTGTTGTTTGCCTGCACCATTCACATATTATCACACTTGTAATTCAAATCAAACAGAGCCATGCATTTTCTTATGTAAAGCAATTCAAATGATCACAATTGACAGGAAAATTGCACAAACATTTAATTTCTTTTAAGCAACAATTCAATACGAACTGTGAGGCATATGGATCTCTAAAAATAAGTTGATGCATTATGGGAAATTGATGCAAGATGAGAAGAAATGCAAAAAGCTTCAAAGGGGACTCAGAGTTTTTTTCGTTATATTTGTAGTGCACCAACAACCACCTGTTTCCTAGCCTGTCAATGTATCCAAATCTTTTTAACGAACGCTCGACGAAAGTCTGACTGTATTAAAATGTAAACAAGCATAGCATGTGTGCACGACAAGACAGCGATGAGTCGCAATCTCCCACTGTATAATATTTAAACTGAGGCTCTCAAATTCTGCATACCTTTGCAAGGGATTAATGTCGAGATGTTTGTTTTTTGCCAGAAATCTGTCTCGAGTAGACGTTTGAAGCTGCATGTGCATGCATGCTATTGTGCGCCTTAATGATCAGGGCAATGCCTTGGTAATACATTTACGAATATGAAATTAGGGGGAGATTGCTGCAAAATCCGATAAGTGTTAAAATGTTTTATGAGGGTTTTAGCATATACCAGTATGTAATCGGCGGACGGTTTTTTAATTACCGTAAAGTGGTTTCCAGGAAAATCCGTGCGCCCTTCATGCGACCAATATAGACCCAGCAAGCACAAATTTCAAAAGAATCAAAATGGCTGCCTTAAATTCCAGGGAAAATTAACTGCTGATGTTTAAAGGGAAGTTACTGAAACCTGCGATATCTAGAAGCGGATGTTCTATTATGTCAAATTCAAGTCTACTATTTGGTCTGCAAATACAACTTGCATGGTTGATTGAACGCTTGAAAATGAATACACTATTACATGCCTCTTAAAATAAGTGAGCAGTTAGAAGATAAATATATAATTGACATTAAGCCATCGAAAGACAAAAACACACTGCAACGCCACCTATCATCGCTCAAGTTTTTCTCAACGCCACCTATCAACGCTCAAGTTTTTCTAAACGCCACCTATCATCGCTCAAGATTTTCTATCATAAATTTTACAAGGTGTTGTAAGGACATTTACGATTCTCACCATAAATTGTGTATATATATACATGTATATTAACAACTTAACTCGACACACATCTTAGAATGCGTAAAATTTACCTATTTCGCTACACATTAACCGTTATATTCCTTGAATCATTGTCTGCTATAAGTATAGTCGGCATCTTAACCCTTTGTCTAGCACTGAAGACAGGTAACCATTTAAAGCAGGCAGGTTGGAAATAAAGCAGATTAAGTTAATTCAGAAAATATTTGATATCCATGACCATATAAAGTGGAATCATTTCCTCAGTAACTCGCTAGCGGAATAGATGTTAAAAGACTTATTAATGGAGTAAGGTTAAAACAAGCAAATGAGTTTGGTTATTATAAAGTAATAGTTTCATTTTGCTTGATTAAAAAGCTATTTGTCTTAAACACAAGCAAGTTTTGATTAACAATTTACTCCATAGATACACATTTTTACGCCTTTAATTTATTCCTCCACTGAAGAAAATAGTTCCCATTTCTACAGTAATAGTTATGTTACATAAGAAATAGTATCTTTATTCATAGAGCAGATGGTAGCTTAAAGCAGGCTGAAAGTAAAGCAGAATGCACATTAAAGGGTATTCTGCTTTACTGTAAACCTGCTTAAAAGTAGTCACCTGTCTTCAAGTATGGGATAACAGACTTATTTGCCTAATTAATTAACATGACGTGAACACAACTAGATCAAGTAGCATGGTTGTCCTGCTTTCACCCATTACCCTATAAATACATTCTATTTTAGAATACATATATGAGCATGGTTTTCGTGTCCAGCTGTTTTTGGTAACAAAAAACTTAAGTTCATATTTTAGTTAGTAGAAAGTCCTATAAATCCTTGAAATTTGAAGAAAAAAAATCAGACAGTTTGCATTTACAAGCAATTTACACTTGTTGAAAGTCAATGATGTAACACTGAACACTTTGCCTAAAACATTAGTATAAATAAGAAGAATGATAGTATGTTGTAAAACTAACCATAATTCAGTCTCTTTTCAACCAACCGTATTTAACACTGGAGATCCACACATTTAAGACATACATAAATGGTATGCAATTTCTTGTTCCCTAGCACTTTAATTGCATTTTAGTCAGATGTAACCGAAAACAGCTGGAAACGAAAACCTTGCTCATATGAGTATGGCCATTCCAGGCTCCAGAGGTAGAGGGAGACCAAGAAAGTCTTGGTCAGACTGTGTAAGGGCTGACCTGAACATCTGCAGCCTTGCAGGCATAGATCCACAGGACAGAGAAGCGTGGAGACAGGGTGTTAGACACTCTAGCCACCTGCTGCCTACCCCAGTTTCTGGGACACCCGCAGCAGTTGAAAAATAAACTCAGGATCAAGTCAAGTCAAATGACCACTTAAAGCAAGATGAAAGTAAAGCAGAATGCGCCTTAACCCGTACGAAAAAACCAGGCGGAATCCGCCCGGAAATGAGGCGGAATTGGGGCGGAAATGGCCGATTCCGGGCGGACTTGGGGCGGAAACCTAAATTCCGCCTCAAGTCAGTCAGTTTTACGGGCGGAAATTTGAGAGGATTCCGGGCGGAATTTAAAATCCAGGCGGAATTTTGTACTTTGACATTTTTCAGAGGCGGAATTTCTCACTTAGACTAGCATCTCGAGGCGGAAAATGAGAAAACATTGGAAATTGAGGCGGAATTTTTGACTTAGACTATTTCAATAAGGCGGAATTTCGGACTTAGTTAAAATTCTGCCTGAATGAGGCGGAATTTCATACTTAGACTATTGCAACAAGGCGGAATTTTGGACTGTGAATTTTGAAAAAATGTTTAAGTCCAAAACGTGAAAAAAGTTTAAAAAAATTGTATCTTTTTAATTATTTAATAAAATCAGGGTGTTCATGGATTCAAAATTATCGCCATAAAACAAAGAAGTCATATATGTACAAATGAGGAAGGTCTTTTGGTCAAATATAACAAAGGGGAATAACTCCGGAAATATTAATGTCTAGTCAGAGCTATGGACCCTGCACTTAATCTCTCCAAGCTAGCTATTTCCATATATGAAATTTTATTCCACTAGCATCAGTTAAACTGGAGTAAATATCTTAAAAGACAATAAAGACAATAACTCCCCCCCCCCCCCCCCCCCCCCCCCCCCCCCCCCCCATCTCTCTCTCTCTCTCTCGGAATCAGTTGTGTGAATTTACTTTCAATTCAGAACTGCAGTTTCATTTAGGCAAGATTTTTAAAGTTGTTTCAATTGGTTGCCATGGCAACCACAGTTTCAACTGATAGACCTATATTTGAAGAAATCTGATACAGATTCACCCATTTGTATGAAATTATTTTTAAATTGAGTCCGTGGTTTCAGAAAAGAAGAATTTTTAAGTTTCCACTATATTATAGCCAAATACAGGAAATACGAGTGCCCCACCCACTGCTGTTTTGTTTTTTATCTTGGAAAATTATTTTAAGAAATAGCCATTTAACTTTAAGGAAATAACAATTTTAAATTCTCTTCAACGTTTTCCGTAGTTTTCAAAATTTCATATGCACATAATATCATTTAAGAGATAATTCACGTTTATTCTCTGTTTCTAGCAGAAAGAATAACACCTTATTTACGTGAAAGGCCGAAACTCGAGTGGGTCGAAGTTTCTCCGTGTGCTCCGTTCCGCGCATGCGCTAGCTGTTGGTCTCGAAATTTGAAAGGAAGAGCCATAATTTGTAACGACGATACATGAATGTCCCTGTGTTTTAACCAAGAAATCACACCTTGTATGGCTCATACACGCTGTCGCGGACAATGCGTGTTGTGATTAAAGGTAAATTGTGTATTTAAACTTGTATGTTCGTGTATGAACTATATTTCAGATGTTATCGCACGCTGCCTGGGTGTTTGTTTTTGTCAGTTGATCCTACTAGGATATTGTAAGATTTAATGCAGATATATTTACATGTATTTAGATTCATTTCAGTAGATAGGTGTTCAAGTCGAAGCTGCAAATATGTATTTACCTAATCCATCATTTGAAATGCAATTGATAGGCAGATGACCTAAAAATACAATCTCCTATGCTGAAAACGTAGCGGTTCAATTCGTCCCAAGTCAAATCGTAACTGGTTAAATTCGGCCTACACACTATAGAATAGTGATTGCAGTGTATAGTTAGATAGAGAAAATCGTTTCAACATTTTGTAGTTAAGTTGTCCCGTATTTGATTGTTTTTCTTAGATTTAAATACATTCTTTTAGTTTAAACAAGTTAATTGGAGTAAATGTGTGGTAAACAAGTTATTTAGATGTGATTTTATCTATCTTCTCACAACTCAAATTTTAAATTTAGATCTAGATACACTTTAATTTTATCAAAGCATATGTCTCTATTTCAGATTCCATGAGTCAACCAATAGAATAGTTACAACACTGTTGAAACATCTTATTTAAAGATCCATGGACCAGAGATATTGAGGTGGCTTAACAGCTGTAACCATTTCACAGAAGGTAAAGACTGTCGAAATATTAAACAAGAGTACTTCTATTTTAGAATGATTAACACTGACACGGTCTGTGTACGTAGCTCAGTGGTAGAGCGTCCCGTTCTAGTGCAGGAGGTTGCGGGTTCAATCCCAGGCCGGGGCAAACCAAAGTGTCAGGATAAAGTGACCGGCCGGTAGTGTTGGGTCAAAATCAAATGGAAAAGTCAACGGTCGAGGTCGAAGAAAGATTTCGCCAATAAATTGTGCACCGTGCACATATTCCTGAATCTAAGACATATCGTGATAATTTACTTTGGTAAAGAACCCGAAAAGAACGTGTATTTGAAATATCAATAATTCTTACAAAGGTCTAAGGAAATATCTCTACTCACTGAGTCACTGTTCGCCCAGACCCGGTCGGCTTTTTTTTTTTAGCTCACCTGGCACGAAGTGCCAAGGTGAGCTATTGTGATTGCCCTGTGTCCGTCGTCCGTCCGTCGTCAAACTTTTTCTTCAAAGATCTTCTTCTTGGAAACCACTGTGCCAATTTCATCAAAACTTCATAGGATTGTTCCTTGTAAAGTACTCTCTCAGATTTCTTCAAATATAGGTCATCCAATTGAAATTGTGGTTGCCATGGCAACCAATTGAAAAAACTTTAAAACTCTTCTCGTCAAAAACTACAGGTCCGAATTGTAAATAATTTTACCCAAATGTGCCATTGGTGACCCTCTATCAGATTTCTTAAAATATTTTTCCTATCTTAAAAAACATGGCCGCTAGTGGGTGGGGCAGATTTTCCATATATTGATATATAGTGAAAACTTTAAAAATCTTCTTTTCAAAAACTACTGGTCCGATTTGTCAGTAATTTTATGCAAATGAACCATGGGTGACCCTCTTCCAGATTTCTTAAAATTATTTTGATATCTAAAAAAACATGGCCTCCAGTGGGTGGGGCAGATTTTCCTTATGTTACTGTATAGTAAAAACTTTAAAAATCTTCTCCTCTGAAACTACTGGTGCAAATTCAAAATAATTTTACACAAATGGTCAATTGATGACCCTCTACCAGATTTCTAAAAATCATTTTGTTATCTTAAAAAAAAAACATGGCTGCCAGTGGGTGGGGCACGTTTTCCTTATGTTAAACTGTATATAGTAAAACTTTAAAAATCTTCTTCTCTGAAACTACTGTTGCAAATTCAAAATAATTTTACACAAATGGTAAATTGATGACCCTCTACCAGATTTCTTAAAATCATTTTGTTATCTTAAAAAGCATGGCCGCCAGTTGGTGGGGCAAGTTTTCCTTATATTTCTGTATAGAAAAACTTTCAAAAACAATTTCTCTGAAACTATTGGTCTGATTTAAGAATAATTTTACACAAATAATGATTCATGGGTGACCTTTTGCCAGTTTTACTAGCTCAAACAACATGGCCACCAGTGGGTGGGGTGAATAAGTGAAAACGTAATAATTACTGGTCCAATTTTACATGACCGTAATCATGGGTACCAGGTGAGCTATTTAGGGCCGCATGCGGCTCTTGTTTTATGAAAAAGGCGTGTGAATCGATCAGTTTTTTTTAGATAAACTTAAAGACGTGAAACGTCGAAAGATGAAGTTAATAACCGAGTCTGCTGAGAAGCATATATTATAATGTTGACAACGTGCGAGAAACGCATGTTACGCGTTTTTCGTAGTTAGAGAGTCGATTTCCGTGTTTGATGTTTCGGACCATGTCAATTTTGTAACTATCCGAATTCAAAGTCGCCAAAAAAATATTTGACACATTGATTCTTTATATATTATTTATTGAATCACCACTGAACACAATTTCTTTAGTGTGTTTTTTTAACACTAATACACTAGAATTCCACATTGTTTTGGCAATTTTGAATCTATGATATATATATAATGAAAATTCAAATGAGTATTCCCCCCACCATTCCCTCAGAGTTACGAGAGTACCCATTAAAATACTTATTGAATTTGCAAAGGACTCTATTGTAAAATAGTTCTTTGAGGTGCAAAAACTCACAACTTTTTCACTTCAAGGACATCTCTGAAAGAACATTGAATTTGAATTAAAATTCCATGGACCCGTCCCTACAGTGAGTATAATTCTGGTTACTAATTAATTCATCACTAATTTAGATAAATTTTATTTTTCAGAAACTATGTAAATGATGGAGTCAGGACAGAAAATGAAGGGAAAAACCCATGATGTTGTTGAACTTTAATGTTGGATGGTTGTCTTGTGTGGTACAACACAGTCAGTGATGCTTTACAGCGACGTGAGCCAGTCATCCATAATAATTAATATGTGACCAAATCATCAAATGGTAAGGATTAGAACTCCAGATCAAAGCGTACCATTTTTGATCGAAGCGCACCACATATACTAGATATATCACGAAAATATTCAATTGTGTATTAGGTGTATTTGATGTTTGAATGATTTCAATAATATGACAAGCTTCCTAAAATAACAAGGTTAGCAGATTTAACAGGGGTCGTTTGTGATTTTGATATTGTTGCCGATAATTTTCCGTAGCGGTACGAAAAACTTCATTTGGACAATCTGAAACCTCTTATCGCCGCGACATTCGATGGTTTGCAGCTTCATTTTGTTTTCGTCGGAGTCTTACTGGGCGTTCATTGTTTTATGAATGATGCCGATAACCAAAAGCTAAAATATATCACGCGGAACGCCACCTGTTTTATCGTTGGGGTGCACCAAACTGCAATTAGTTAATTTTGTCACCAGTTTTCGCGAATTTAATATACTGGCGTATCTGTCAAATGCAGCGTAAAAGTTAACTTTTATTTAACTCAATCTAAACAAAATTAAAAGATTGAACAGGAAGTTCGGTTTTAATCCGATTTAATGATAAAACAAGTATCTTACTGAAGTTAATGATTTAAGATTTAGGACCCCTAATGAGATCAGACCACAATTGGTAGTCTAATTTCTATGTCGATCAGCCATTCTTGTCAACTGCCAAAGTGTTTCGAACCATGCCTGTTTTAGCACAGTTCAGAACAGGTCGGCAGTTGATGAGAATGGCCGATCGCTCTCTGAAGAGTTCCAATATTGACCGAAATTGGCACAATCTCATTAGGGGTACTCAACCTTGAGATCCATTTTTAAATTAATTCAGACTCAATTTTTTTGTAATAAATATTTGAAGTCATATTTTAAATTTAGTATCTCCTGATTATCTTTTAGATTATGTCAACACTTGATGTGGGAAAATATTGGCCAAGTTTTTACCAACAAGGCAGTGAATGAATGATGCCCGGTGACGGTGACATGGAGATCATCTTATGCTGGGAAACAAGTTACAACTAAAACCTTACACATTTGATATGGATGTGTCATTAGAACTAGACTTATCCTGATCCTAGAATGGATTTGTTTAGGTAATTCTGTAGGCCAAATTGAACATTACCTGTGCCATATTTGTTTAACCCTTTCCCTCATAGAAGCACCTTTTAGTGCATTTAGTTTATTCCTCCGCTGAAGACAATAGTTCCAATTTATAGTCATGAATATGTATCATAAGGAATATTTTCTATATTCAAGCAGGTGGTAGCTTAAAGCAGGCTGAAAGTGAAGCAGAATGCACCTTAAGGTGCGTTCTGATTTACTTTCAACCTGCTTTAAGTAAAGTCACCTATTTTCAAAAAGGGTAACCTCTATCAACACAATTGACCTGTTTAAAATATACTAGTTACATAATTTGCAAACAGTGTAAACCCATTTCAGAGGGCTATTCTGATCAGGGTCTACACTGTTTGTTTCTGTAGAGCAGTATTTATAAACTACCCAGAATTCCAAGTAGACATTGGTTCATATTTTTGTAACTAAAAGGATCTACAAGAGAACCTAATTGTTACAAGAGTTACTTAGTGTTGAAAGAGTTAAACGAGCTAAAGTGTTTATGTCAAAGATAGAAATTTTCTGTTTGATAATCTGTAACCCATCAAATTTATATGAGGTTTTTAATAAGAAAATAGAATTCAAAGACAATGACTTGATAAATATCTCTGTAAATAATAAGTGTATAAATATTTGATTATACAATTGTACATTAGTTAAGACAGATTAAATATTTCCCTCATAGACACTTTTTATGGCATTAACAAACTGAGAAGACCCAGATTTGACTGTGTTTGCTCTGTTTGTTTATCAAATTTTGCAGGTGTTATCCTGCTCTTTTTACTTGAATAAGAAATTCCCATTCCAAGTTCAAACTATGTATATTTCTGTCAAGTACTAATTTGATTATAATTGGAGCATGACATTTTAACCATTACTCCATAGTTTGTTTCAACTTTTGAAGACAAGTGACCACTTAAAGCAGGTTGAAAGTAAAGTAGAATGCACTTTAAGACACATTCTGCTTTAGTTAATTTCAACCTGCTTTAAGCTACCATCTGCTAGGATATAGGAAAAACGGAACTTTGGGGTCATACGTTAAAGATGTATTTATGGGGTTATGTAGGTTAAAGCAGGTTGAAAGTAAAGCAGAATGCACTGTAAGGTGCATTGTTTTGATTTCAGGCTACCATCTGCTAGGATAAAGAAAATATTTCTTATGAAGCACATTCATGTCTGTATAAACTATTTTCTTCAGCAGACTAATACATTTAAGGTGTAAAAAGGCATATTTATGGTTGAATGGGTTAAAGAAATAATGCTGTTGGGGAACGATTTCAGGTTTGTTCTTGGAGATATTTTATCATACGAGACACATTATAAGACATTTGGTTTCTAGGACAGCATCAAGGTGTGTGATTATGTAAGTTAAATTGATTAATATGTTACTTTTTTAATTAAAAAGTTTAATGATATGCACTTTTTTGGTTGTTTATCTATTTTCAGTAGCTCTTGGAGTTTCTTTTTCGCAATCCTTGATGGAAGTTGTGATGGGCATGCCTAATTTGACTGCAAAATTAAAAGAGGATGTTCTAAAGTCAAATTCTACCCAAAATAGATTTTGCAAAGCTTCTACCCTGAATATTCCCCTTCCTTTATTTACTTATTCTGCATCAAAATTTCAGCCCCAAAGAAAATTCCGCTTCATTTGCATATCCTAATTCCGTCTGAAGATTTTCCGCCTCATTTACATATTTCGCCCCAAATTCCGCCCCGTTTCCGCCTGGAATCCGCCCGGAATATATTCCGCCTCATTTGCATATCCTAATTCCGCCTGGAAGATTTTCCGCCTCATTTACATATTTCGCCCCAAATTCCGCCTGGAATCCGCCCGGAATTTTTTCCGCCTGAAATTTTTTCCGTCCGTAAAATGTGCCTCATTTACATATTCCGCCCCGAATTCCGCCCCGTTTCCGCCTGGAATCCGCCCGGAATTTATTCTTTATTTCATATAAGTGGAAACAGGCGGAAATGCAGGCGGAATAGGATGTGAGATTCCGCCCCAATTCCGGGCGGAACATTTCGTACAGGAAGGCGCCTGGCGCATTTATTCTGCTTTACTTCCAGCCTGCTTTAAGCTACCTTCTGCTAGAATATAGAAAATATTTCTTATGATGCTGCATGCATATTAATGACTGTACAAATTGAAACTTTTTTCTTAAGTCAATGAATAAATTGAAAGCGTAAAAAGGTGTATTTATGGTTTAATGGGTTAACTTGCAATTCCCATAAACACTAAGACAAGCCATTTTTACTAACCCTATGCAGGCTAATGCCAAAATTAGCTAAAAGCAAACAATTTGGATCCTGGTATAATTTTGTTTTTATTTACATACTTTTCTGTCAACTTTGTACTTAGTGGACGTCCCAGAGGGAGGGAATGCTCTGAAGCAGACACAGAGGGACCCAGACGATGCCCTAATCTTCGATTGAGCATGATAACTCGCCTGAATTAAAGTCTCATCCAAACGACATGGTCCGGTGGTTATTGAATTCACAAGCCCCATATTGGTAGTCTTAGTGTGGCCACTAGACCATGGTCTGACAGTGTGGATCCCGATATGACTGAGTAAATTGTTGGCTGACATTACTGTATGCAACCTTGATGTTAACCCACTTGACAGAGCTGCATGGAGATCAAGTATCAGACCAACTAGCCGCCTGCTGCCTACCCCAGATGCTGGAAAACCCACAGCAGATGACATAAAATCAGGATTAAGTAATAAGGATCTAAACTGTTTGATACTTTGACATATTTTGAAAATCTAGTTTAAGATCAGTAGCAGACATGTAAAACAAGACTGTTCATAAACACTTTACCCTTTACCTGATAGAAGCACCTTTTAGCGCATTTAATTTATTCCAAAGAAAATAGTTCAAATTTTATATACATTGGCGTAGCTTCCTATTAGGCAAGTAGGCACGTGCCTACACTTTTTTTCAGAAGTCAAAAAATAAAAAAGGCTAAAACTGAAGAAAAAGCAATAAAATTGACGTCTAAGGGGGGTTAGGGGTGAACCCCAATCATTTTTAAATAGATTCATGTTATTATTTTGCCTGTATCAAACGCGGGAAAAGACCTCAGAACGCATCTAGAGACTATCTAGGAATAAAATTTTCCCGGGGGAGCATGCCCCCGGACCCACCTAGTAAGAAAGCGTGCACTTATTAATTGGTCTAGCCACTCCCTTGGCAGGCACGTCTATGTCGCTGCCTTTATGCAAAACAAACGCTATTTTGCGTCAGGGACCGTGTATACATGAACCATAGTTAATATGAATCATTGGTTCCGTACACACTGTCCTCATATTTGGAACTATTTAAAAAGTAAAAATAGTGCATTAAGATCGGAGTGGGATGGTGTTAGAGCCTAACTTAAAGATTAATGGAAGACAACCTGCTAACAAATACATTGTATTAAACTGTATGTTTTTTCAGCCGACTTTTACATAGATTTTTTGTCAGAATTTGACCTGTCTTGAACGCGCGAAACGTCCTCAGAACAAACCAGAGGTCATCTAGCAATCACCCCCCCCCCCCAAACAACATACACACACCTCCGAGTAAAAGTGTGTTCCGTAAATTGGTATACATGAAGTTACTTGGGACTTCCTAATTTCCTATGGGCATGTAGTGTGCTCGATCAACTTGTCTCGAAAAAAAAGTTACGTTCAATTAATTTCAAGTATCGAGTTTGTTAATGAAAAACTTACGGAATCAGACCCTATGATGGTTTTTTTTTAAAGAAAAGATGCAGGCATTATCTGTTGCAAAAATGAAAATTGACTGGTTTTTGAAGCTTTTCATTTCATTTATTCTTCATATAAATGTCTCCCCAGACCCTCCTTAAATGCGTCTCCAGTGTTGTAGAACTCAAAATTTTCCAGGGGGAGCATGCCCCCGGACCCCCCTAGAAAAGTTATGCCTACACTTTCATTCTGGCCAAGCTACGCCCCTGATATATACAGTCTTTAACATGTACAATAAGAAAGATTACATATACTAGCAAGTGGTAGCTTAAAGCAGGATGAAAGTAAAGCAGAAATCTGAAAGTGACTTAACTCATTACCCCATAGCCTGTTTCTAGTTTTGGAAACAGGTGACCACTAAAACGCAGGTTGACAGTAAAGCAGAATGCGCCTAAAGGCGCATTCTGCTTTACTTCCAGCCTGCTTTAAGCTACCAGCTGCTAGAATACAGAAATTATTTCTAATGTTAAATAATCTCAACTGTATAGCATAATCCCCCCATTGAACTATTTTGTTCAGTGGAGGGATAAATTAGAGGCGTAAAAAGGTGTTAATGGGTTAAGACGCATTCTGCTTTACTTTCAACCTGCTTAAAGTGGTCACCTGTCTTCAAATCTAGAAATAGGCTATGGGGTAAAGGGTTAAATCTAAATGTACTGGTTGCATCTTTGACAACATTCTGAATCTCTTTGAACTCCAAATTAGGTCAAGACCGTCATGGTCAAATTGTGGTTGGGTGATACTGGTAAATTTGTCCTAGGAAACAACTGTTTTACCTTAAGGATATATTCAAGTATTTGAATAAATGTTAGAAGAAAAGGTAAGATCTGGTTAACCTTGTACGCACTACGCATGCATACACACATACCAGTTTATTAATATCAATATGATTCCACATGTATCTGTATACATTATTGTTATGCTGGGGCCATAAAAAAATACTGTGAAAGAATTTGTAAAAGCGACGGTTTTAGTTACAAGCATTATATAAAGTCAACTACAGTTAAAAGCATTAGATAAAGTCAACTACAGTTAACCCTGTAAAACTCTGCATAAGCTTAAAAGGATGTTTTTTTACCCCTTTCTCAACACAAGCGCAATTAAGGATATTTTTACCTCTCTCTCCAAGTAAGCGCCAAACTTGGGGTGCCATCATACCTTGCAGTCACTGAGTACTGACAGTGGCAGTTTAAGCAAAGTGAAAGTAAAGTAAATTATCTATCTGCTTTACTGTCACCTTGCTTTTGATATGAAGCAACCTACCATAAACTCAGAAATATTACATGTATATATTATTTACATATTATTTATTTATCAGTTTTATAATCTATAGATCTGTTTGAAATTCCTAGTCTTGATAAAGAAAATGAGGAAACTTTCCTTGCCCCTTTTACTTCAGTCTGTTCAATGTTAAACTGTAAAACTAAAAAGATTGTATTAGACGGTTTGTTTTTCTTATTTTCAGCTTGCCAATTATTGAACAAGCACTCTCAAAACAAGCAAAAGAGAAATTTATGGTAAAATGCAAGTTTAGACTGTAAACACGAGGTATAGTATTCAACTTATAACTATAATAATTTGTAATGTCTAATCAGATTAAAATAACACAGAAGTTATGTCTGGTATTTTCATCTATTATATTATTACATGCACACAACACCTTTACTACTGCATTGTACATGTCAGAATGTGTGAAGATTAGCCTGAATAAATAAAATCTGGCAGAAAATGTGCTGTAAACACTTAAACCCCTAACAGAACACCCAGATATCTCTGCTGGAATGTTGCAGTTTGACAATATTTACTATACTACATGTACACAGTGTGGACTATATTTAGCCTCAGGGTTTTCCCATGGAGAGGCACAAAGTAGGGATAGTACAGACTTTATGTGTACAAGTATCGACAAAAGGTGCTAATTCTTTTTTGTGGTTTTTCCTATACGTTTATCTGCATGATAAACATGGTCACTTTGATGTCATTGTTAGTGCCAATTCCGCAAAGGAAAGTAGTAATTGTGCATTTATATGAATATAATGCAACCAGATCATGAATAATTCGCAGTAATGCAGACTGAAAGTGAAACAGAAAGTAGAAGTAGTCCGAGTACAGTTAGACACAAAATATTAAGCAATCTGTTAACAACAGGTGACTGCAGAGTGCCGCTGATAGCCAGCCGAAAGTAAATTAAAGCTGCTTTAGGAGTTTTTGCTATATTTATATACCTGCTGTTAGTAGATGCTTGTAAAAGTATTATATATAATGCAATTTTCCTCTGGGATCTAGCTCACTTTCAGGACATAGTGAAATGGGAAATGGTAATTTTTCATGGCCCCATAGGGGTTTAACCCTTTCCCCCCATAGAAACACTTTTTTGCACATTTCATTTATTCCTCAACTAAAAGAAATATTTCCAATTTATACAGTCATGAACAAGTTACATGTATCCTTAAAATAATTTCTATATTCAAGCAGATGATTGCTTAAAGCAGGCTGAAAGTAAAGCAGAATGCACATTAATTGGTCACTCGTTTTCAAAACTATAAACAGACTATGTAGTAAAGGGTTAAGGAAAGACGTCATGCCATGATAAATAAACGTATCTAAAGAGTGATTAATTCCATGCTCATTTATCCAATTACTCCAAAGATATAAATGCATTTCAATTTTTACGCATTTAAACTTTTCATCCACATAAAGAAATTGTTCCAATTTAAACATTAATCATTAAGCGCTTTTGAACGCACAACTCCTGTGTGAAAAGAGCGCTATATAAATCGGGTATAATAATAATAATAATCATGATGAATATATGTATCATAAGAAAAGGTTTCTTTTATATTTCAAGAGTATATATTATGTTAGTTGCTTAAAATAGGCTTAAAGTAAAACAAAATATGACTTATATTCTGTTTTACTTAAATTCTCTCAATAACCTGCTTTAATTAATGGTTGCCTAAATCCAGTACTAGTCTAGAAACAGTATACTCAGTCTCTATGAACGAAAGAAATAAAGATACCTTAGCCCACCAAATAAATTGTCGTCTGCTATATTTCTCGTCTGCTTCAAGTTTCAAAGTGCTTCAAAGTTGCTCAAAACTGCTGAAAATGTTGTCCGAGTGTCAAACAGCTTGGATCCGGATGAGACGCCGAGTTACTCGGCGTCTCATCCAGATCCAAGCTGTTTGCATATGGAGCTATAGTCGTGACTGGCAGGCTAAGGGTTAAGCATGCCCATTGTGAAAATTTGTTTGACTGAGGCAAGGGGATGCATAATACACACTTCAAACTTAGAAATTGAAAAAGAAAAATCCCAGTTTGTATAAAGCAAGTAAATAAATTTTATGCATAATATTTACTAGAATATTTTACATACACTCTGATCTTAGTTTACAGAGTTTGAATGGTATAAGTATACTCTTCACAGGTACACTGTTTGTAAACAACACATAAACATTATGGCTGTGTCACTAGGAGTTGTTGGGTAAAACTTAAGCAGCATCCAGTTCTAAAACATACTAAAGTTACATATTCATTTATTAACAATAAACTGGTCATAATTTAATGATTTTCTTCCCCTTCAATAAAACCTGTCTCAATTCAAAATAATATTGAACCATCTCAAGTCTTAATTTGGAGAGGCTGCCATCTTACAGACAGGTATATAGCCCCACCTGTCAGATACCTGATAATGATGTTACATCACTTGACAGAGGTCTTAATTAGCCCACTATAAATTATATCAGGCTGTTATCACCAGTGTACACCTATGATTATCTCTACTGATAACAGCCTCTTTGATGCCTAGAGTTACCTATACAGTAAAACCCTAGTAAAGCGACTTCTCAATTGTCAAGGCACTCTGATCATGCAAAAAGACCTGTAGATACTTGAGCTAAAAGAAGAAATAGCAATGAAGCAAACTTTGTTTCATATATATGCATTTAGTTTTTAAGATATCTGCCTTATAAACAAAGACCTTTCATAACAATTGGGGTTTCACTGTATGCAGTGTATTAACCGGATGACCAGACAAGTTAATTGCCCTCTGGCACATTTCTTGAGATATGAAGATTTGTTCAAAAGAAATATCTGAAAATTTCAAATCTTTATAAATACATGTAATTGCCTTACAGCAATTTAAAAAGTCTGTGTTTGTGTGACTTTTAAAAGAATTTAAGCAATCTCATAAAAATGAATGCCTAAGAATTTACAATTTGTTAGTCATACAGTGATTAACTTAGCTGTGAGTCCCGAGTCCTATACTCATAGAAATATTTTCTATTTTAAAGCAGACTGAAAGAAAAGCAGATTGACCTTAACTTTAAATACTTTAAACTTGTTTAAAGTGGTAAGTTGGTAACCTGCCTCAGAACTAGGTACAGGCTATGATAAAGAGAGAGTGTTCTTAGTCTTTAATAGAGTACTCCCTCACATATAATTATACTTACATCATGAAGTTGTATATTTCACTAACTGGGAGGTTCCCAGTTCTGCTGTTCTTTAACGCCATGGCAATCAGACAACTATATGAATAGACAGGTTTCGGATAAACTTTTTCTGGTTTCTTCACCTGAGCATGTATTTTATTATTATTGTTCAATACACGTGCATCCTGTATTCCATTCTGCAAATGTTCAACAAGCACTGGAGATGTGAGGGACGGAGATAGTACATTTTGTAGCTGCTGCTGACATAGAGTAACGGGTTGGACGGAGAATCCCAAAGGTGTGGAATTAATTGTAGCATTTTGAACAGTCACATACTGTATCTGAGGGTGCTGAGTAGGGGTCAGCACTGCATCTTGTCCATTTATTTTCACAGCAATGGCGTTTCTTGTGTTCAAATGGTTAATTTGCTGTGTTGTATTCTGAACCGGTGTGTGTGTGGAATGCACAGGTAAAACACTCTGTGGATTGACTAATAAGTTTGGGTTGTTATTTTCCACTTCATTGGAAGCGTCAATAAGACTCTGTGGCACTTTTGAACTATCATTCCACTGTAGACTCTGGAACCAGTTAGAATTATTAACATCTTCCATTTCTGTGTAGTCCATCTGGGTATTCAAGGAATCCTGAAGGCCATCTCCATTTAGTATGTCATTCAATTTGTCAGAGTTAAGATTTTCTATATCAAGAATCTGTGAGTTGACATCATTTTCTATCATGTCCAAGAAATTTGTATTCATCTGTTCAAGATCACTCGGAAGGAAATCCATGATTGACATTGTCAAATTTACTGAAACAAGAAATAAAGTTATTAAAACATGGTATAAATAAATACATGCTGCTTAGATAGATCATGAGGCTAAGAGTCTGCTTGCAGTGCGGGGGTCGTGGGTTTAATACCGGGACAAGTCAAACCAAAGACTTAAAAATTGGCTGCAGTTGCTTTCCTCCCTGATGCTCAGAATCTCTGGTTATTAGAATAAAGATTTGTCACCGGTGCCAGGATAAAGTGACCGGCCAGGTACAGGTGCCCCTTCGATTAACAGACGTTTCGGTAAATTGATTTTATATAGTGAAGGTCTGGACGTTTCGGTAAAAAGGTAAATTATTTATAGTAATTAGAGGATTATAAGTATATCGCACCTCTCCCGGTAACAATCAGACTATGTCACGGTGTTTGTGCCACTTTTGCAGGTTTGTTTTAGTATATGTGGATCCAGGAACGTTCCTAGTGGATCCTGATCTACCAACGAAATAGAATCAAATAGATGGACATGTAAAGGAGGTAAAAATTATTGGGATTGCAAATACTTTCAAAGGACTCTCAATGTTCACTTTGAAATTTTTACCTTTTTCCATTTCCCACTTCATTATCGACCTTAAAGCCCCGATTCGGCATAGGAATTTTACCCTTTCCAGAACTAGATCATATATTTAGTTTAGATCCAACCTAGGTATTAAAAGGTACAAGTTATTACATATCAAGCGCTATCAGTTATTGATCAATGGAAAGGTGTGATATACAGGTACATAAACCTTTAATTACTATAATTTATCTTTTTATCGAAACGTCCAGACCTTCACTATATAAAATCAATTTACCGAACTGGTCATTTACCGAAACGTCCGGCACCCGCCCCTTCTCATAATCAGCAATCATGATGGAGAGTATTAATAAGAAGAAGAACCCAGATAAACATGTAACTTTTGTGAATCATACTGATTTGCAAGAGGGTGAGATGACATATATATCATGAAGATTTTCTTACTTGGAAGACAAGGTTTCTTGTTCATGTATTTTTTAACCTGAGAAGATCAATTAGATACATTTTTTATTATATTGAGTCATACGGGTTCATACTGTACACAAAATGAAATCTGCACTTGCTTTATACTAGTTTCACTGGTGTAACTATGAGTTAATTCAAATCAAAATCGAATGAAACTGTGGTTTATATTCAAATTAACAACAAACCCCACAAGCGCCTCAAAATCTACAACCACAATTGGTCTTCAGTGGTTTCGACCTCGTGAAAAATTCACCGAAACATTTTCTCTAATTGAAACAAATATACACCATAATTTAGGTTCTAAGAACAACTAATTGGTAGAATGTAAGAATAAAGCTAACTCTTTATGAATTGCGGAAGAAATCAACACAAACAAACGCAATGTCAAATTCACATGTGATCGACATGACCGTTCACTACAGCAGAAATGTTTTGATAATTTGCACTTACTTTTGCAACGCAATCCAACAAAGAGCTTCACCGAGTAGATAGAGATTAGTCCTTCAATCGAATGCACAGACTGTCACAGGTAGCATTATAGCATTTAGCCTTCCAAAAAATTTTCCGAAAAAATAAGGTTCAAATTTTCACAGGAAGTAGTAGAAAATTCGTAGTAAATCAGTTAGTCGACCTCATAACAAAGAAACGTAATACGTTTAAAATAGTAAGATTTGATTGGCTGGATGTTTCAAAGGCCTTCGCGCGATTGGTGAATCCATGGTTACCCTGTCAAAGCAACTTCCATATATGGAACATCGGCCATTAGGCGGAGTAACATGGAGCAGGTGCCCGTTTGTACTCATGAACGTGTGCAACTTTAAACCCAATTTTCCACGTTTTCGTTCTTTCTTTCAATAAAATCTTTGGATATATGCAACGAAAAACACTTTTTGTGTTATAAGCATTAGTATTTGTATGATAAAATATTTGCCCCAATGCTTTAAAAAGCAATTACACCTGTTAATTGGCAAAAGACGGGGCGGCCATTGGTGGTCTATTATTAGCGAACGAGGTTAAAGTTGACTGGTATTCAGAGTTCATATCCGAAGCCCGTAAATGAATAGACAAAATGAAGGGTTCGTGAACCGACCTGGTCACGGTTCACTGGGGAATGATTGAGGCTACCATGGGATATTTAAACATCTTATCAAACCACATAGACCCACATAGAGTAACTTCCCTTCTTTTGGAGAAAAGACAAAAATTAGGACGTTCATAAAACTTCAAGGTAGATTTTTGATCATTAAAACTGAATGTTTGCGTCCTAAACGGTAGATCCACATTAGTTTTATATGTGTAGCTCACGTATCGCTAGTGCAATTATGTTGTCATGCTGTAAAAACGTTAATACCAGACAGTTCTGATAACTGACCTGGTTTGGGTTATGAATGAACTAATGTAGGCATACAGTATCCAGGATACTAGATCTAGTAGATTTCCAGTAGACTAGTAGTATAGTAGCTAGTACATGTAAAAATAATTGAAAACAAGACCAACCTGTAGTGGTTAGGACAGGTGTCAACTTACTACAACACATTTTCCTGCATTAAGCATTCAGTGGTCGCTTAATTAACACAAGTTTGACTGTAGTAGGCGTGCCCCATCTCAACGAGTCACTAGTGTTAATTGACCACAGAAATGGACAATTCTAGTTTTCAATTCAGTAAAGTCCATTTGTGACTTTTTAGGGTTGACTTTTGCAATAGATATGTCAAAATGACAAACAGTGTAAACCCTGACCAAAGGGCTCCTTAAAGACATCAAGCCAGTCCTTTCATTGATCCCCCCCCCCCCCCCACATTGTCTAGTAGGAGTCAAAATACAGGTATCTACCGGTAGACAGCATGAGAAAAGTCTTCAGGCAATGGCTCAGCTTTGAATAGAGGCCCTTACATAATATATCTCAATAGATTTTTCAATGGGTTTTACTAACCAAGCTATCAAATATTAGGTGCGGGCCTCACATGAGACGCCTGAATGATTCTTTGCCTAAACGCTATCACTGTTAGTGCATGCTCTGCATGCTTTGACTCAAACTAAATACGGGGGAAGGTGTTACCACCCAAGCTTGGTCATGTGATGTCTTTAAGGAGCCCTCTGATCAGGGTCTACACTGTTTGCATGGGGCAAGTGTACTCCTCACAAGTACACTGTTTGCAAATGGTGCATATATGCATGACTAGGGCTCAAAGAAATAAGCATTTATAAACTGGATGAACTAAATTCTCCTGCTTTATTTTCAACCTGCTTTAACTCTTTCAATGTTTACTAAGTAACTCTTGTGGGCTATTAGCTATGTTCCCTTGTGGATATTTTAAATTTTAGTTATCAAAATATGAACCAGTCTACTTGGAGTTCTGGGTAGAATACAGGACTAAATTAGCAAACAGTGTAGACCCAGATCAGAGGGCTCATATAGGAGCCCTCTGATCTGGGTATACACTGTTTGCAAATGTGATGAGTATATTTTATGTGGTCACCTGTCTTCAATACTAGTAACATGCATTAAGTTTTGTTGTTTTTATTACAGACTAGGAGCACAAGTTGTAAACATGGCTACAAAGTGGGCTTGTGTTGGACCGGGAAGAATATCATGGGACTTCTTTATGGCGATAACAAATTGTCTTCCAGCAGAAGAGCATGAGGTGATTGTTAACCTGGAGATCAAACTTTCCTCCCTGAAACAGGGCTGCCATAAGTTGGCTTGAAAAATCCTAAGATTTAGAAATTTGCATTTTTCAATTGCGAATTTAAGAATCGTACCTTTACCCCATAGCCTGTTTCTAGTTTTGTTGACACATGCCTTCTTAAAGCAGGCTGGAAGTAAAGCAGAATGCGCCTTATGGCGCATTCTGCTTTACTTTCAACCTGCTTTAAGCTACCATGTTCTAGAAAAAAATCCGAATATTTAGGAAAAATCCAGAGAAATATCGGCCCTGCTGAAACCTCAAATGGACAATGCTATTTTTAGCTCGCCTGTTCGAAGAACAGCAGAGCTAATGTCATACCCCCGGCGTGGGCGTGAGCGTGGCCAAGGTTAAAGATTTTTGGACGGGTTGTTTTAAAGCTTAATATTTGTGCTAGGGTGCTGAAATTTTGTATGGAGGTTCATTAGGGGTTAAACATTGATGTTATGAAATTGGAGTTTAAAAATAATTTTAATAATTGTCAATTTTCAACATATTTTGGACTTAGATTTTTCGACTACAAATCACCAGGTTAAAGTTTTTTGGACGGGTTGTTTTAAAGCTTAATATTTGTGCTAGGCTGCTGAAATTTTGTATGGAGGTTCATTTGGGGTTAAACATTGATGTTATGAAGTTTGAGTTTAAAAATAATTTAAATTTATGTCAATTTTCAACATGTTTTGGACTTAGGTTTTTCGACTACAAATCACCAGGTTAAAGTTTTTTGGACGGGTTGTTTTAAAGTTTAATACCTGGGCTAGGGGGCTGAAATTTTGTATGGAGGTTCATTATAGGAATAAACAACATCTTTTTGACATTCATGACGGTATGACTACATTAGCTTCGCAGGGGGTAAATTGCGTAAACGCCCAAAGGGCGTTTACGTTGAATTTTCCCCCCGAAGCTAATGTAGTCATACCGTCATGAGGGGCAAAGAGATGTTGTTTATTCCTTATATTTATATTTTCTGTCTTGTAAATTAAATGTGTTTATTGGCCAGATTTGTTTTTCTTTATAAGAATTTATCATATACCGGTCAAAGAGGTTTGATAGATGTAATGTCGATGTAATAGCCATTCCAGTTTCTAAATATGGTGAGAAAGTAGTCCCAGCTACATCTACTGTAACTGTATTAAAAATTCAGGATTGTTTCCAGTAAACTTTCTCTCTGTGAATGGAAAAGACTTACAAGGCAAACAAATAACAGTGCAACTTGAATATCTATTGCCAAAGCACATTCTAAAAATACAGGTCGCGGTTGTTTTCTTAACCAATTTACACACATAGCAACGCGATGGCAACGACCTATGGGTCTGTATCACTCCGCTTGTGTCATATGACCGTCGACCAATGGGAGCCTAGTGTTAAATGCGCGATGTAGTCTATTTGAAGAAGTCCACGAATAGCACGTGGAAAATCCGAACTGGCTAAAACCAGTTTCGAATTGTAGGTTCATCGAGGGATGACCTTCAAATTTTTAATACGATTACATAAAGACTTTGAATTTAAAAATAATTTTAATTTATATCAATTTTGGACATGTTTTGGACTTAAGTTTTTCGACTACAAATTTCTAGGTTAAAGTTTTTTGGACGGGTTGTTTTAAAGTTTAATACTTGTGCTAGGGTGCTGAAAGTTTATATGAAGCTTCGTTTGGGGACAAACATTGATGTTATGGAGTTGGAATTTAAAAACAATGTTAATATTTGTCAATTTTTAACATGTTTTGGACTTTCCTTTTTTACTGCAATCACCAGGTTAAAGTTTTTTGGACGGGTTGTTTTAAAGTAAAATACTTGTGCTAGGGTGCTGAAATTTTGTGTGAAGCTATATTCTGGATCAAACATTGATGTTATGGAGTTGGAATTTAAAAACAATTTTAATATTAGTCAATTTTTAACATGTTTTGGACTTAGCTTTTATACTGCAATCACCAGGTTAAAGTTTTTTGGACGAGTTGTTTTAACTCTTTGAACCCTAGTCCCGCTTATAGGCGTCCTTTTCAAAGAGTGTACATGTGAATAGCACACTTGTCCTGTGCAAACAGTGAAGACCCAGATCAGAGGGCTCCGAAAGGAGCCCTCTGATCTGGGTCTTCACTGTTTGTCATAATGCCAAACATTGACAAAAACATCCCTTAAAATTCAGAAAAGGACTAGACTAAAATGGAAACTGGAATTTTCCATTTAAAGTTTCAGGGAGGAAAGAGTTAAGGTTTAATACTTGTGCTAGGGTGCTGAAATGTTGTATGGAGCTTCATTGGGGAACAAACATTGAGGCTATGAAGTTGTAATTAAAAATGATTTTAATTTATTTCATTTTTAGCTCGCCTGTTCGTAGAACAGCAGAGCTAATGTCATACCCCCGGCGTGAGCGTGAGCGTGGGCGTGAGCATGGCCAAGGTTAAAGTTTTTTGGATGGGTTGTTTTAAACTTAATATTTGTGCTAGGGTAATGAAATTTTGTATGGAGGTTCATTTGAGGTTAAACATTGATGTTATGATGTTGGAATTTAAAAATGATTTTAATTTATGTCAATACTTTACATTTTTGGACTTAGGTTTTTCGACTACAAATTACCAGGTTAAAGTTTTTTGGACGGGTTGTTTTAAAGTTTAGTACTTGTGCTAGGGGGCTAAAATTTTGTACGGAGGTTCATTTGGGGTTAAACACTGATGTTATGATGTTGGAATTTAAAAATAATTTTAATTTATGTCAATTTTCGACATGTTTTGGACTTAGGTTTTTCGACTACATTGACTTGGTTAAAGTTTTTTGGATGGGTTGTTTTAAAATTTTAAAACTTGTGCTAAGGGGCTGAAATTTTGTATGGATGTTTTTTAGGGGTCAAACATTGATGTTATGAAGTTGGAATTTAAAAATGAATTTAAGATTTGTCAATTTTCGACATGTTTTGGACTTAGGTTTTTCGACTACAAATCACCAGGTTAAAGTTTTTTGGACGGGTTTTAAAGCTTAATAATTTTGCTAGGGGGAAGAAATTTTGTATGGAGGTTTATTTGGGGTTAAACATTGATGTTTTGAAGTTGAAATTTAAAAATAATTTTAATTTATGTCAATTTTCAACATGTTTTGGACTTAGGGTTTTCGACTACAAACCACCAGGTTAAAGTTTTTTGAACGGGTTGTTTTAATGTTTAATACTTGTGCTAAGGTGCTTAAATTTTGTATGGAGGTTCATTAGGGGTCATACATTGATGTTATGAATTTGAAATTTAAAAATAATTTTGATTTTTGTAAATATTTTACACGACTTGGACTTAGGTGTTTTCCTACTAAACACCAGGTTAAAGTTTTTTGGACGGGTTGTTTTATAGTTTAATACTTGTGCTAAGGTGCTGAAATTTTGTATGGAGGTTCATTAGGGATCAAACATTGATGTTATGAAGTTGAAATTTAAAAACAATTTTAATATTTGTCAATTTTTGACACGATTTGGACTTAGTTGTTTTGACTACAAATCACCAGGTTAAAGGTTGAACAGGTTGTTTAAAGTTTAATATAACTAGACTAAGACTCAACATTAATTTAATAATAGTTCTAAACTGAAAATTGATTTTCTTTTGATACAAGATGTTTTTTAGACTTAAACTTCAAACAGGCGAGCATCAGGTGGCTTTGACACCCATTTCTGGTTTTACATGTTTTGGACTTAGTTGTTTTGACCTCAAATCACCAGGTTAAAGTTTTTTGGACGGGCTGTTTTAAAGTTTTATATAACTAGATTAAGACTCATCATTCATTTAATAATCTTTCTTAACTGAGAATTGGTTTGTTTTGGATACAAGATGTTTTTAGACTTAAATTTCAAGCAGGCGACAATACTACCGAAATGTGTGTTTAAAACGCGCAATTTCTTATATGTGTATATTTTCTATGTATTAAAACTAAGTGAAATCGCGTGTAAGAAGCCTGACATATGCCCCCACTTCGTAAAGAATCCTACCTTAATGTGTTGAATTCTTATCGTGTTGCTTTACATTTTAAACGGGTTTGTTTACAGATAAGACTAACGGGCTGGTTCGTAGGGTTGCGTAAAGGTCACGCGATTGATACTAAACGCGGCGATAATTCATATACACTGTGTGACGTCATACGAACGAAGCCGAACATTTCCCTTATGATTCGTCTTCTATCGAATGTCAACAAAACAGATTTAAAAGTCGACTTGTTTTAACCAATTTCACTGGTTTGTAAGCATTTTTGCCTCCATAATCATCGGGGATTACTTTTTTTTAATAGGTCTAGATTACGAATGTGCCTACATTTTCAGGTTTTAAAATTGTGCGATATTGGCAATTTGACAGTAATGTTGGGACTCTAAGGATCCCTCTGATCAGGGTATACACTGTTTGCACAGGACAAGTGTACTCCTCACAGTTATGCTGTTTTTAAATGATATATGCCATATATGTGTGACTAGTGTTCAAAGAGTTTTTATGACAGGTGAAAATTTACTGCAGGGCAAAAATAATGCTGAAAGCTTCTATTGGACTTTTCTGCTTTACTTTTTGCCCTGTATTAAGCAGTCAACTGTCTTGAAAAAAAAATCAGACTTTTCCTTCAGTGGTTGCTTAATACAGGTCTGACTGTATCCATACATCTTTATTCTTTTATAATTAAGCCCATTCCACATGGCACTTAAAAGACTTTTAAAACACGTTTTGTTTAGAAAAATTATTAACCATATATATATATAAGCCTTTTTACGCCTCTAGTTTATTCCTCCACTGAAGTCGGAAGATTAAAGTTCCAATTAATACTGTCATCGATGTTTAACATGAGAAATATTTTATATATATACTAGTAGGTGGTAGCTTAAAGCAGGTTTAAAGTAAAGCAGAATGCATCCTAGGTGCATTCTGCTTTACTTTAAATCTGCTTTAAGTGGTCAACTGTTTTCAAAACTAGAAATAGGCTATGGGGAGATGGGTTAAAAGAATATACATGCTTTGTGAATTTCGTGTTAAATTACAATTGACTATCTTGCAGCTTGTTGCAGTAGCATCTTCAAGTTTGGAGAGGGCCCAGACATTTGCTAATCAATTCAAATTTAAGAAAGCCTATGGATCTTATGATGAGTTGGCCCAGGACAAGGATGTAGGTAAGCAGAAAAATGGGATTAACTATTCTCCTGCTGAATATTCAGAGCTACAGATAAGGGGAGTATTTCAAAGTTTTAAAATTGTTATTTTTGCATTAAACCCTATGGTTTCACTACTCATTAGAATCGTCTCTTTGAGACGAATCTAATGAGAAGAAACACCATAGGATTTGGTGCTGAAATTAGCTAGAAAATGTTGGATTTGTTCAGTTTACTCCCTCTTATCTAGAGCCCTGATATTCATATACATATAAAACACTGCCTACTATGAATATATCAATCATCTTAAACCCTCTCTGTTACTGACCACTGCATGAGATCAAAGGGAGGCAACTGCTTATAAAAGCAAGATTAAGGTAAAGTAGAATGCTCATAGGATCTTTCTGCTTTACTTTCATCTTGCTTTAAGCTGGTACCTATTTTGAATGCCTTCAATAACCCTACATTTCAGTGGTCGTACTAGAGAGGTTTAACTGTATAAACCAATCTTAAATAAATTTCAAAATAAAGTACATTAACCCATTACCCCATAGCCTGTTTCTAGTTTTGAAAACAGGTGACCACTTAAAGTAGTTTGAAAGTAAAGCAGAATGCTACTCAAGGCCCATTCTGCTTTACTTTAAGCCTGCTTTAAGCTATCACCTGCTTGGTCAAAGAAATATTTTCAGGCCTTTTTCTGGTGTATCCACAGGTCCGGTAAACGGACCCATTGTCAATGGGAAATGGTAAAAAATTATTTTCAAAAAAAAATATTTCCACTTTCAAAAAAAAAAAGTTTTTTTTTATACAGGTTGTACTCAAATAAAAAACTAATAAAACAAGTGGAAATAACTACTACATGTCATTTTTCTGGCCATTTAGTTTCAGTATATGTGAAATCAATTCTAAAAATTCTTCCCAAAACATGGTTTTTCGTGTCGAACATTTCCCAAATCAGACATTGCAGTTTTTACCCAAAATGGCCAGAAAAAGGCCTGATTTTTCTAATAATACACAATCATTACTTAATTAATTGGAACTGTTTTCTTTCATAGAGAATTAAATTAGAGGCATAAAAAAGGGGTATTTATGGTGGGGATTGGGTTAAGTTATGTAAGTCAGCGTCTCATGACTCTCATCAAGTTCTACACTAGTAACAAAATTATGCATCAAATATTTGAGACACTCATGATTATCAAACAGCATAGATCCTGACAGGAGCTGTCTGATCAAGGTCTATACTGTTTGCAGAAAACACACATGTATATATGTTTATAGCAAGAACAGGGTTAAGTATATATTGGTTTCACCCTTAACTCTAAATATATATATTTTTACACCCACAGAAGAAAATAGTTCCAATTTGTAATACAGTCATGAATATTAAATGTTATCATAAGAAATATTTTCTATAGTTTGGGAGATGGTAGCTTAACTCTTTCCTCCCTGAAACTTTAAATGGACAATTCCAATTTCCATTTTTGTCTAGTCCATTTCTGACTTTTAAGGGTTGTTTTTGTCAATGTTTGGCATTATGACAAACAGTGAAGACCCTGACCAGAGGGCTCCTTTCGGAGCCCTCTGGTCTGGGTCTTCACTGTTTGCATAGGACAAGTGTTCTATTCACATGTACACTGTTTGAAAAGGACGCCTATATGCGGGACTAGGGTTCAAAGGGTTAAAGCAGGCTTAGAGTAAAGCAGAATTCACATTAAGGCACATTCTGCTTTACTTTCAACCTGCTTTAAGTGGTTACAGTCTTCAAAACTAGAAACAGGCTGTGGAGTAAAGTCTCAATGTATATTTGAAATTTTGCTATTTTGCAGAGGCTGTTTACATCGGAACAATTCATACAACTCATGTTGAGCTGTCAATCAAAATGTTAGAAGCAGGAAAACATGTGATATGTGAGAAACCCATGGCTATGAACCTGAAACATGCTACAAGAGTGTTTGAGGCAGCGAAAAGGAACAACAAAGTCTTTATTGAGGTGATGGTTTTTAAATCTTTTTATGTTTTTTTTTAACCCTTTCCCCCTGGTATAGAAGCGCATTTTAGTACATTTAATTATATCTTCACTGAATTTATTCCTTCAAATTTATTCGTCATTCACATGTACTATAATAATGTTTTTCTATTTTCCAGCAGATGAAAGACTAAAGCAGGCTGAAAGTAAAGCAGAATGCGCCTTAAGGCGCATTCTGCTTTACTTTCAACCTGCTTTAAGTAGTTCCCTGTTTTCAAAACTAGAAACAGGCTATGGGGTAAAGGGTTTAGCCACTAGGATCAAAGGTCAGTGGCATATTCGTCTATCTGTCTATGCACTGTATACTGTACTATACTGTACTTTACTGTCTTGCCTTGGTTATCTGTCTTCAAAACTAGAAACAGGCTATGGGGTAAAGGGTTTAGCCACTAGGATCAAAGGTCAGTGGCATATTCGTCTATCTGTCTATGCACTGTATACTGTACTATACTGTACTTTACTGTCTTGCCTTGGTTATCTGTCTTCAAAACTAGAAACAGGCTATGGGGTAAAGGGTTTAGCCACTAGGATCAAAGGTCAGTGGCATATTCGTCTATCTGTCTATGCACTGTATACTGTACTATACTGTACTTTACTGTCTTGCCTTGGTTATCTGTCTTCAACACTGGAAACAGGCTATGGAGTAAAGAGGTAAACTTCAAATAGACAATTTCTGTTTTCAGTTAAATTTAATCTATTTTGTACTATGTAGGGTTGTTTTGTACAATGTTTTGCAAATTACAAACATTGTAGAAGCTGATCAGAGGGTTCCTTTAGCTGATCAGAGGACTCTTAACCCATTACCCCATAGCCTGTTTCTAGTTTTTAGCTCACCTGAGCTAGCTCAGGGTGAGCTTTTGCAATCCTTGAATGTCCGTCGTGCGTCGTCAACAATTTTAGTGTTTACACTCTAGAGGCCACAATATTTATCCAATCTTTCTCAAACTTGCTCAGATGGTATATTGCCATAAGAGTTCGGATGAGTTCGATTATAGTTGAAATCGGACAAATAGGTCATGAGTTATCTACCTTTGAACTGCTGAAAATGCCATATTTAACAGTGTTTACACTCTAGAGGCAACAGTATTTATCAAATCTTTCTCAAACTTACTCAGATTGTATATTACCATAAGACTTCGGATGAGTTCAATTGTGGTTGTAATCGGATCAATAGGTCGAGAGTTATCTACCTTTGAATTGCTGAAAATGATATATTTAACAGTGTTTACGCTCTAGAGGCCACAATATTTATCCAAGCTCTCTCAAACTTGCCCAAATTGTATATGACCATAAGAGTTCGTCGTAAAAGGGTGATTATGGTTGGAATCTGACAAATAGATCAAGAGATATCTACCTTTGAATTGCTGAAAATGCCATATTTTACAGCGTTTACACTCTTGCAACTACAGTTTTCAATGGATTTTGATTATACTTGTACACAAATTTAAGGATGTAGCTATACGTTCTGGAAGGAGTGCAATTATTGTTGAAATGTAATCATTGTTGCAATAGTTACCTGCCCTTGATATACTTTGAAATGCTAGAAAAAGGCTTCATTTCAGTATTGTTTAGGCTCTAGTTATCTGCCTTTGATGTACTCTACTATACAGTAGGTTGACAAACTTGAATGGATTTAGAATAAAACGGGTGAAATTCAAAAGTAAAGCTATCAGGCTTCATTACAAATGGTGAGCGATATCAGGGCCTTCAGGCCCTCTTGTTTAATTAGGTGCCACTTAAAGCATGTGAAGGCACATTCTGCTTTACTTTCAGTCTGCTTTAAGCTATTACCTGCTAGAATATAGAAAACATTTCTTATAATACATATTCATCACTGTATAAGTGAACTATTTTCTTCAATGGAAGAATGAATTATAGGAGTAAAAAGGCGTATTTATGCAGGGTTCACCCTGGCTTAAAATTTTCTTGCGCCAGCACTTGCGCCAAATGAAAAAAGTTTGCGCCAAAATAATATTTTTGGAGCCAAATTTTTCGCCATTTTTTTCTGTATGTTATACATACATGTGATATTTTCTTGGACCCAATTAGGGAGATTTGGTAATTTTAATAGGGAGATTGGGGTGCCAAATATTAATCAGTGAATAGATAAGTCTATAGACCACTAAGAGAGAGACACTTTTCACCCAGATATACTATATACTTTTTATAATACTGACATGGGCCTATTATTCTAGCATCTAGGCTGAAAGTTAAGCAGAATACTCTTCAGGAGCATTATGTTTTAGTAAAAGTTTAAGCCTGCTTTAAGCTAGATCTAACATCTGCTAGGATATAAGAACTATTTCTTATGGTTCTTATATATTATTCATTCATGACTAGTAAAGGTAAACTGGAACTATATCTATTTTCTTGAGAGAATGAATGAAGTAGTTCAAATGGTCTAGATTTCTATCTATGGAGTAGATCTAGACAGAGTAAGCAACTTAACAATCTGTTATTCATTAAATTATGCAAACAGTATGGATCAAGATGAGACGCGCATCATCTTATATAGATACAAACTGTTTGACACTGATATTTTCTGAAAAAAATGCACAAAAATTAACTCAGAGAATTGTTGCAGATGACAAAGGTTGCAGACGACAAATTCTGCAGACGATATTTACTAGCGCCATAAAGTTGGTGTGGTTTTAACAACGAAATAACGCGTCTTAATTTTCTACCGCGAAAACTGATTGCAACTCAATTTTACGAGCGTAATTGGTTGTAAAACCTAACTTAATAATTATACATTTGCACAAATCGTATGTAACAAACAGAAGAATTTAGGTCCACTGTTTAATTTTAATTGATTGTTAGAAAACGGCGCTGGGGAATACTTTTTAGACTAACAAAATATACGTAGTTCTCGTAGCAAATGTTACGGCGCCCCGTCATTTTGTAAAGGTATCATTTTCGAAGTATTTTTCTGTTACGTTAATAAACAAAGATTTTTGTGGTGGAAATCAATTCATGAATGATAAATTCTGATCAGCTTTCATATTAAATGTGCGCTTGTCCAGAACTTACGGATAATTATCTGATTTTAATCCGACCCGTATCGGCGACATAAATCTTTGGCCTTCGCATCACCGCTTCTAAAAATTGTCGTTGAAAAGGTCTCCGATTCGGGGCGAACCTGTCAATCACTTTTTTTGATAACCAATTAGATCTACAACACATTAAAAGCAATCTCGGCGCGTGTGGTCAAACATTGTTTTACAGCCAGCCATTACACATGCCGTTATCGACGATTGCGTAACGTGTTTACACGCATCAGTAGCGTTTGGTGATAGGCTAAGCTTGTGTATGGATTAGCCGAATTCTGAAGCCAATTTTAAGATTTTTAGAGTCGGCGAGAAAATAAACTGTACAATTATGCGGCGACAATTCCGAAATTTCTCGGCGCCAGACACTTTCGCCGATTCGAAATTTCTGTCGCCAGAATTATTTTTTTTGCGCAAATGGCGCCGTTGGCGATGCCCAGCGGGAACCCTGTTTATGGGGTAATGGGAGCCCTCTGATCTGAGTCTACACTGATTGCAGAGTACATCTATAATCTTCAGTCTCCATAGGTACACTCCCAGATAACATTTTGACGTTGGCCCAACGTTGGCCCAACGTCATTCACTTCGTTGGCCCAACGTTGGCCCAACGTCGTTCATTCGTTCGCTTCGTTGGCCCAACATTGGGATGACGTTGGCCCTTACTATGCATGCTCGTTGGCTTTTGGTTGGCCCAACGGTTGGCCCAACGTTGGGAAAATGTTATTTATCGTTGGGCCAACATTGGGCCAACGTTGGCCCAACGTCATTTCGATGGTTGGGCCAACCGTTGGGCCAACGGTTGGGCCAACGTTGGACCAATGTTGGCAAAAAGTAATTTATCGTTGGACCAATGTTGGCCCAACGTCATTTTGCTGATGGGCCAACGGTTGGCGGACCGTTGGGCCAACAGCGGAAAAATACTATTTATCGTTTGGCCAACTTTGGGTCAACATCAACAAATGTGTTGAACCAATGTTGGCCATGGGCCAACGATGTGTCAACTATTTTCCATCTGTAGCCCATCAGTTCTATTTTGAAAAAATACTTCTCATGAGAGTCAATCATATGATGTCATCCAGCTTGGGTGCAGAGCAGAAGATTGGTGGTTCTAAATTGGTGCTAAATCAGAGCGGAAGTCAGTTAAAGAAATCCGGTGTAGATTAGCATCCTAGGTCTTCCTACGCCTGAAGCTGGATGTCATGATATGGCTGAAATACAGTTAGTGCCAGACATAAAACACAAACAAAATCAAACATTTAATTCTTTAATTATCAGGGTTTAACTAAATCTTTGAAAATACATAAACATCTTAACTTTTCCTATTCAATTATCCACTCCAGGCAAACTAAGCATACTGGTGCACACTTTTTGTCAATTATAATATCAATATCTATCTATTTAACCCTTTACCCCAAGAATATGCTTTTAATTTACTCCTCCACTGAAGCAAATAGTTCCGCTTCATACAGTTGTGAACTTGTGAGTATGATGCATCATGAAAAATAATTTCTATATGATATCCTAGCAGATGGTAGCTTAAAGCAGTGAAAGTAAAGCAGAATGTGCATTAAGGCAAATTCTGCTTTACCTCAACCCGCTTTAAGTGGTATCTTGTCTTAAAAAATAGTAACAGTTTATAGGATAATACATTAAACAAATGTTTAACGATTCACAAATATGTGCTTATATAAAGGGGACAACATCCTTTTTTGCCATAAACTGCACCAATGTTTAAATTCTGCCCTAGCTACCCTAAAATCATTTTACAGACTTTGAGATTTATATATTTTCTCCAAATCTTGATTTTAAAATGCCTAAACGGTAAAACCTATAAAAGCATCAAGTTTCTAGACATATGCAGTTCAATTCCATTATTTTTGCAGGCTTTAACCCTTTACCACATAAATATGCATTTAATTTATTCCAAAACTGAAAATAAATGTTCCAATTTATACAGTCATGAAAATGTACCATAAGAAATATTTTCTCTATTCCTATACTGAAGAAAATAATTCCACTTTCTGCAATTGTAAATGTGCATCATGAAAAATAGCTTCTGTATTATATCCTAGAGCAAATGGTAGCTTAAAGCAGGCTAAAAGTAAAGCAGATTGCACCTTGATGCATATTCTGCTTTACTTTCAACCTGCTTTAACTCGTAACCAAATAGCCTAGTTTTGAAGACAGGTGACCAGGTAAGTAGTAAGCAGAATGTGCCTTAACCCATTACCCAATAGCCTGTTTCTAGTATTGAAGATACATGACCACTAAAAGCAGGTTGAAAGTAAAGCAGAATGTGCCTTAACTTAAGGCGCATTCTGCTTTACCTACAGCCAGCTTTAAGCTATCATGTGCTAGAATATAGAACATATTTCTTATAATACATATTCATATCTGTACAAACATCATCTTTATTCTTCAGAGGAAAAATTAATGAAAGGCGTAAAAAGGTGTATTTATTGGGTAATGGGTTAAGTTGCAATCTGCTTTATTGTCAACCTGCCTTTAGATACCATCTGCTAGAGTTTAGGAAATATTTCTTACGGTGTACATACATTACAATACAAAATGGAACTACTTTCTTTAGAGGGGGAATATATTCAAGGCATATTTATGGGGGAGGAGGTAAAAGGTTAAGTAGTCATCTGTTTTCAAAACGAGAAACAGGCTGTGGGGTAAAGGGTTCAAGACTGAAAACCAGATGGCAAGTTGATGTTTTTCAGAAAAAGATTAATTTCAGGAAAGAAGGAAAATTTGATGTGAAAAAGCTATCTTTATTGTAACATAAACTTAGCAAAGGACATCACTGGGATGGATATTTCTTTCTTTTTTCGTTTTTAATTTTTTTCACTGCACAACATTGAATCCCAAACATGATCAGTAATTATTATTGAAAAAAAATATATGGATTTGTAATATTGATCCAATTTCTTAAAAACTTAATATTTACGTTTTTAATCTTAAAATACTATTTCTATACACCTGACATTCGTTTACATATCAAATAAAATAGAACATTCTGGTTTTCGGTCTCTTTTTAAAGGCCTTACCGAAAATAAAATGTCTCTGTCTTAAGAGCAAACATCTATGAATCATTGATCTTAAAGAGTTCAAACAGTCTTCTCACATATTTGAAATGTTGATAATAATAAGGTGTTTCTAACTTTCTGGATCAGTGACATGGGTTTGTTCCTGCTTTTGTCTTGCCATTTTCTTCTCTTCACTTTATCTTTCCATTTCTGTCCCCTGCATACCTCAGCCACTCCTTGACAATTCTCTTAACCTCATCCAAACTTTATGACATGATTGTGCTGCCTCTGAAACATAAACCATACATGCATGTTTACCAATATACCTAACCAGCGGACGTTGTCGAGGGTTAAGCGCCTGCTTACGACATCAGGGGTCGTGAGTTCGATCCCCCGCCAGACCAAGTCCTTTGGATGAGACTTTATAAACTGAGGTCAGATGTATCAGTGTTTTACAAAGGGCATCGAAAAGAACCAGAGAGCTCTTTCGATAATAAAAGCAGGGCATCACACCCGGTTCTCTGTTTCCGCTTCCCTCTCTCTGGGGCGTCCAATTAGCCCATAGATGGCAGAAACCGACTTTTACAAACAATTTAACCCATTACCCCATAGCCTGTTTCTAGTATTCATTAAAAGCCAGGTGACCACTAACCAGTTGAAAGTAAAGCATAATGTGCCATAAGGGTAATTCTGCTTTACTTTTAGTCTGCTTTAAACTACTATCTGCTAGAATATAGAAAATATTTCTTATCAAACATAGCCATGACTGTAGTATAAACTGGAACTAGTTTCTTTGGTAGAGGAATAAATTAAAGGTGTAACAATGTGTAACTATATATAATGGAGTATGGGGCTAAGTATCCATTCAAGTAGCTTGCAACAGATTTTTCAACGGTTAAGAACCACTTACCTCTTGAAGTGACCTTGTTTTTTTATTCACAGTCGTGACATGATTAAGTTTAAAAAATGTGCTTCTTAAAAAATGCAAAAAAATGAATATTCCTACCGAGGTGTATCATTATTTAATCTAATTTGTGACTTGCATTTGCATGTATTTTCTTGTAGACTTAAAAACATTAAACAATTAAAATTGTAAAAGTCACATACTACTTATCACTACAGTTGGGTACCACAAAGAATAAACAAGAGGGCTTTGAAGACCCTGGTATCGCTCACCTGTGGTAATGAAGCCTGATAGCTAAATATACATTTGAGTTTCACCCGTTTTAATCTAAATCCATTCAAAGTTGTAGTAAAGCTTGTTAACACTTTTGGAATACCTCATAATTCTATCAAGGGCAGATAACTACTGCCACAATTATTAGATTTCAACAATACTTGCACTCCTTCGATAACTTATTAGTGTATACTTTGTATGCAAGTATAATCAAAATCCATTGAAAACTAGTTGCAAGAGTGTAAACGCTGTTTGATATGCCAATTCAAGGGCAGATAATTCATGACATATTAATTCGATTTGAACAATAATCACGCTTATTTGAACTCTTTTTGTCATATACAATCCGAGCAAGTTTGATAAAGACTAGATACAACATGTGGCCTATAGAGTGTAAACACCGTTAAAATGGCATTTTCAGCAATTCAAGGGCAGATAACTCTTGACCTATTGGTCTGATTTCAACCATAATCGAACTCATCTGAACTCTTATGGTCATATACAATTTGAATATTTTTGAGAAAGATTGTATAAAAATTGTGGCCTCTAGAGTGTAAACAGCCTTTAATATGGAATTTTCAGCAATTCAAATGTAGATAATTTTTTATCTGTTGGTCTGATTACAAACTCATACAAAATCTTAATATGGTAATATACAATCTGGGCAAGTTTTAGTGAGGTTTGATAAATATTGTGGCCTCTAGAGTGTAAACACTGTTAAATATTGCATTTTCAGCAATTCAAATGTAGATAACTCTTGACCTATTAGTCTGATTTCAACCATAATCAAACTCATCTAAACTCTGATGGTAATATACAATCTGTGCAAGTTTGAATAAATATTTTGGCCTCTAGAGTGTAAACACTAAAATTGTTGATGACGGAAAAGGGACATAAGGATTGTAAAAAGCTCAGGTGAGCTAAAAACCAAGGGCAATAACTAACAAATGACAAATCCCAGGGTTGCATGCCTTGTTGTAATGAGTTGCCCTTTTGATACTAAATAACTATTTAAAGTTTCAAGTTAATACCTCTGGTAGTTACTTAAAACCTAAGAGTTGGCCCGTAGTTCAAGGTCAATGTCACAGGCATCTAAATTTGTATGTGCATAGAAAGGTCTTGTCAATAAACACACAAACCAACCATGAAAGGAATATCTTAAGGGACATAGAAGTTAAAGGCATTTTTCGAAACCTAAAAATTGCCCTAAGTTCAAGGTCACATGGGTCCCAATTTGTCTGTGCATAGAAAGGTCTTGTTCATAAACACACCAACCAACCATGAAAAGAATATCTCAAGGGATATAGAAATTAAAGGCATTTTTCAAAACCTAAACACAGATTTCAAAACCTAAAGGTTGGCCTCGAGTTCAAGGTCAAGGTCACAGGGGTCTAAATTTTTCTGTGCATTGAAAGGTCTTGTCCATACACACAAACTATGAAAGGAATATCTCAAGGGACATAGAAGAGGCATTTTTCGAAACCTAAACAGAGTTTTACAAAAACATTAAAGGCAGACGCTGACACAGAGGACAACGTGATGACAATTGCTTGACTTTTTGAAAAAGTCGAGCTAATAAAATGTTTGCTGAAGCGTAACATGGTATGTACTGCAGTTACTGCTGTTTCATACAAGAGCTGTAACAGACAACAAAGCTATCAAACTTAGGTTACCTTATTTCCTGATGGAGTAGACTTGGTTACAGACGGTGTTGACCCATTACAGAAGACGTACATGGCAATGACCTGGTAACAGATGTCATACAGAAGGCGTAATAGGTGGTGACGACATCTGTATCCTGGAAATGATAATAACTACAGTGCTCCCTCTCTACAACGACATCCAACGGTGGACACAGTTTGAGTGCATTGTTTGGAGGGAGTGGTTATAGGGCGGGAAAATTTAGACTTGGCTTACATTGGTTTAGCTTCCTATTAGGCAAGTATGCATGTGTATACAATTTTCTTTTTACAGAAAATCAAAAATTAATTGGAGCACTGCATATGGGTTCTGGACTCTTGACTTTCATATACTTTATATTGCCAATTAAATTGGAGATTTTTTAAATTACAAATTTTAAGTTTGAAAAGGGCAATGACTCTGGAAGGACAAATCCCAGAGCACCATGCCTTATTGAAGTGAGTTGCCTTTTTGATACTGGACAAGTTTTAAAAGTTTCAAGTTAGTACCTCTCTTAGATTTGAGAAATTTCATTTACAATAGCTGTAAGAGAGACGACAAAGCTATCAAACTTAGTTACCTTATTTCCTGGTGGAGCAGACTTGTTTACAGACGGTGTTGACCTGATTACACAAGGCATACATGGCAATGACCTCGTAACACATGTTGTAAGGAAGGCGTAATAGGTGGTGACAACATCTTTATCCTGTAAATGATAATAACTAATAACTCTCAACAATAACATCCATCGGGGAACACAGTTTGAGTGCCTTGTTTGGAGGGGGTCTTTAAAAGGAGGCAAAATTAGACTTGTCTTACATTGGCGTAGCTTTCTACTAGGCAAGTAGGCATGTGTACCGGTATACACTTTTGTAACAGAAGTCCAAAAATCATGCGGAAAATGCAATAAAATTGAAGCCTAAGAAGGGTTTGGGGAAAACCCCATTTTCTTTTTACCAATTACATGATGATGTTTGTGCCTTTACCGCCCCAAAAGTCCTAAGAACACATCTGCAGAGACTATCAAGGAATAGAATTTTCTCGGGGCACCATGACGCCCCCTCATAAGAATGGTGTAGCCACTCTCTGGTAGGCACATACATTTAGCTACATGTATGCTAAAAAACACGAAACTGCGTACACGCTGTCATAAAAATTGGAACAATTTGAAACTAAAATCAGAGTGGGAAAATGTATTAACCTGAAACGGACAATTTAACATATATATTTTCAGTTTACATAGATTTATTTTAGAATTTTACCTGATTTTGAAAGTGCAAAACAACACACCAGAGGCCATCTAGAAATATTTTTTTACAGTGTTATACAACTCAAATTTTTCGCAGAGGACTATGCCCCCGAACACCCCTAGAAGAGTTATGCTTATTCTAGACAAGCAACACCCATGGCTTACATTTGCATACTGCTTGAATCCAGATCAGAGACTGATTACGCAAGTCTAATCTGGATTCAAGCTGTTTGTCACTCGTCATTTATCATATTTTTTGTATCATCGTATTAATAAATTGTTATGTCCAATCATTTGTAACTTAGAGAAAAAACAGCAGACAACAATTTTAAGCAGACGATATTGCAACAGTAACAGTGCTGGACATAAATTAATTGTCCTGTTTAGGGAACAACAGCAAGGGTAGTTGTTGGGAGGGCTGTTGTATGGTGGGACACTGTAATTCAGAAATTTAGCAAACAATATTGGACAGTAACTGTTGAAAGTGTTAGGGGTACCTTTGGCATGACTCCTTTTAATCAGGGTCTACACTGTTTGAATAGTATAAGTGCACTCTTCACAGGTACACCATTGTAAAGGATACATACATGTGTCACTAGGGAGGTCTGTTAAATTAGGATAAGTGAACAGAAAGCTATCAAGCTTAAGTTAGTTACCTTGTTTCCTGACCTGTGGTATAGACCTGGTTAAAACCAAACTCATCCATCCATCCTGATTACATGGTTTCATGGTGTTGACCTGATAACAGATGGCATGAAGTACAGTTGGATGGTGTTGTAGGTGGTTGGGACTTCTGTTTCTGTAAATGAAAAAGACTAGATTAACTTTCAGAATTTTAGCAAACACCATTTGACAGTCACTGTTCATAGAGTTAGTGGTAACTCTCACATGACCACACTGTTTTGCATAGATTAGTACAAGTGCACTCTTCACAAGTACAGCATTTGTAAAGGATGCATATAAGCATGCATGCAGCATCACCAGCGGTAATCTATTAACATAGGATCAGAGATCACAAAGCCATCGAACTAAAGTTACCTTGTTTCCTGTTGGCGTAGACCTTGTTACAGACGACTGATGGTGACAAAGAGTGGATCACATATTTGAGGGCTAATGCTAACAGCCAGTTTCCAATACTACTCAGATGGAGCCCATCAATAGCCAGGAAGACTCTTTTTTCTTCAAAGAAATACGTAGGGCCAGGCCACATAATGGGAGTCCAGGCGCCACCATCTCTCCTCTGACAGGCGTTATACTTCTTTCTGGTGACCCTCCTTAATCTCTGGACTACAAAAATGTGAAATAAATGTTAAAATTGGTTATTTGGTAATTTCACAAGGGTTCACATTAAACTTTACAATGTCCACCATCCACTCTTTTAATACCCTGATGAATGCATATGGTGAGAGACATTTATTTCTTATACAGTAGAACCCTTCTAATATGTATTTAGGCTTTGCCTATGGACGGAAAAAAGCAAAATTGTACTAATGAAAACGGAATAGATCTATCTCCAGTGTGTGATCAGCGCTCTTGTATCAGTTCGTTGTGTATTCCAGATCACACTCGAGGCTACGCCTCTCGTGACTGAGATCTGGATTACACAACCGACTCGAACTTTTACTATAAACCTAAATTGTTTGGGACAAGATCTATATGTTGTTACCCAATAATCAAATAGATAATTATATAAGTGTATACAATGTTAAAAGTTAAAACTCCTCCGTACAGCTGTATTATCAGGGCTGTCATTTCTCCGGATTTTTCCTAAATTTCCTGATTTTTCCGCAGGTTATGGTAGCTTAAAGCACGCTGAAAGTAAAGCAGAATGCGCCATTAGGCGCATTCTGCTTTACTTCCAGTCTGCTTTAAGTAGTCACATGCCAACAAAACTAGAAATCGGCTATTGGGTAAAGGTACGATTCGTAAAATCGCGCTTGAAAAATGCATATTTGGAAATCTTAGGTTTTTTCATTTCAACCAAGTTATTAGATGGCAGTCCTGTATTATAATGCAATCTGAAACTATTTTTGGAAGTCATATGACCACCAATAATGACGTCATTATTTATATTGATGACGTGTTGGTAATCCGTTATTTTTATCGGTTCGATTGAGAAGTAGCTTTTTGCAAATAACGTTCATTTTTAGCGTTAAAGGGTATGAATTGAACTGTTTGAAATTTTGGAGGAAATCAGTACAAGTGAGTGTTGTGGGTTATTAATTCTTAAACTGGTTTTAAAATATCACCGAAATCGGGAATTCTGAAACGTCACGCACAACTCTTCGTAAAAGCCGTGACGTCATCATCCAAGATGTCAGCCCCCATGTTTTGTAGTTGCTTAGTTTTGAGGAAATTATTCACGCGCAAATCAAACACTTTACAAAGTCTGTCAGTGATTGAATAGAATTGGAATACCTTTGATTTTATCACGCATTACTTAAGAACGGAAAAAAGGCAAGCCTTTTTTCCGTATTACAAATACTACATAAGATTATTACTACTGGTGTACACATACTTTGATTATCTCAAAATTTTGTTGCCTGTCTTAACCCTCTGATGAGCACCATTTGATTTTCATCTGAATTGTAAACTTAAGAGTTGTCGGCAATTTTTTTTTAAGTCCGATTTAAAGAGGCTCGCAACCGGATTTAGCATTAAAAATGGTAATTTGTAATATATGTCAAATGATTATATAAATGGGTAAGATTTAGTTTAGGATAATAAATTCTGTTAAAAAATGCATTTTCAAAAAAAAAAAGAAGAAGCTCTGGTGGGATTTGAACCTGTGACCGTCCATTGCGGAGACAAACAAGAAAAATGAGGACACGCCTTTACCGCCTTGACTACGGACGCTCTCTATATATATGGTAGCGAATTAACGTACTTCACTGGTAGCGATTAATACTACATTATTCGGCTCCGGTTTATGTCAGAGCCCGTGTAGAGAAGCAACAACAACAACTATACCGTCAGCTGAAGCTATTGAAAAACGATGGAATATATCTAAAAAAAACTAAGATTCGTTGACGATTCTTGAGACTTTTTTTGGACTGATCATATTTTTTTAATGTCAGAAGCCAAATAATGCCACAAATTTGCTTTTATTTGAGTATTTTATTTTATTTTGACAAGTACACCATCCGGTTGCGAGTCCCTTTAAGGCTTTTTTACTCAAGAAATATTGATACGATTGTCAAACAGTTTGGATCCATCTTCCTGATCAGATGCCACAATAAGCAGCACCATGTAGAAGGCAACATTGGGGAGGAGTGATAAGTCGCAAGGGATCCGATATTAATGTTTGAGTGTAATTCTGTGAGTAAAAATAGATATGATTGTGCAAATTGCCGAGTAGATCAGATGCTCCTGTAACCTAGCTATGCAATGAACAGTTTTGAACAATATTGGTAAAGGACAACTAGAAGTATCCCCATGCCGAATATCAAAGCTCTTGCCATATTAGTTTAAGAGGAGAAGACATTTGAAAATTTCACTATATAACTGACCGCCCCGGGTGTCACAGTTTTACATAGGGGTAAACTCTATGTAAATTTTACATAGAGTTTAACCCTATGTAAAACTGTGACACCCGGGGCGGGCCAATTTTGACCCCAGGGGCATAATTTGTACAAACTTTATAGAGAACCTGTAGATGATGCTTTGTGCCAAATATCTTAGCTCAGGGTCATGCAATTTCAGAGAAAAAGATTTTTTAAGTTTTTATTGAAATGATCTATTTTTAGCTCCTGTGACCTAGATATGCAACAGACTGGAAAATTTCTGAACAACTTTCAAAGAGGACCATATAAGGATAATTTCTGCCAAGTTTGGTAAAAATCTATCCAGTAGTCTAGGAGGAGATGTCGTTTAAAGAAATTTTTGACGACTGACGGGCGACAACGGACATAGCAGAATCAAAATAGCTCACCTTGGCACTTTGTGCCAGGTGAGCTAAAAAGATATGCAGGGTTACCTAAAATATTCAACAAAAACTTTATCACTTGGCCTAAATTTATGAAATTCGGTAAAGTCCAAATATTGGCCATTATGTCCACAACATCTAGAGCTGTCATTGATTTAGCAAAAAGCATATAAACAATATCGATATATTGGGAGACAAATATCGATGATATATAGATATATCAATTTGAACATTCATATAACTCTAGAGACAGGTTATTGGAACGTACATGTATTTCTTATTTGAATTGACTTTTAAGTTAAACATTTACCAAACTTACTACCATGTACCTGTGCCTCGGCGCCATATGACCATTTCATGTGTCGCGGTGCCGTAAAACCCAACTCAATCAAACCTGTAAATGAACTTTCAGCAAAACTCTCAACATTAATGCATGACAAATTAACTTTTTCATATGAATATACTGTAAACAAGAGTGTAATTTGCAAAAGCTATATAACAGTGTAGAATCAGGAAAATGAACTTTTTTAACAGTACATTTCTAGTCAGTTTTATTTTTCCATTGTATGGAACTATCGATACTCTGAAAATGTGTATCGATAATCGATCGATGAATAAATATTGGCGATACATCGATATTGTTCCTATCAATGACAGCTCTAACAACATCCGGTGGATTAAACTACTCAACCTAGTAAAAGTTTGCCGTACCCAGAGTAAGTATGAAAATGCAAAATACCTGTGCATAATTGTGATAATGATATATTCAATTGTCAAAATCAGTCAATAAGGTAAGTTTTAAGTTGGGACATTGACTTTCTGAGTTTTGAAACTGCTTTCAACATCTTCGAAGTGAGGTACACTGAACTGAAGTTTAAAGGGGGCAAGCTATTGAACTACTGTTGGAGGGTCGAGGCCAACAGCAGGTTGCTGGACAGTTCAATGTGTATTTTTTCACTAAAGAACGTCTTATCAGATGCATGAGAGATGGGAACCCTTGCAGACCGACCGTGAACGTGACGCTGCACGTCATTACTTCACCTTAACACAGGACTATCTGCCCAGTTCACCTGCGCAATCGCCACCATACAGGCAGTGAAACTGTTGATAACACGTAATGCAATAATCGTCAACATATCTATGGTTACACTGTACCAAACCTGTTATGTGTCAAGGGTCTGCCAGCCTTACATCGTTAGGCTCGTTTGCCACTTAACGCTCCGCGTCATGCATTAGGGACACATTCCAGTCACCGACGAGTTCCGGGTTCACGCTATATTGATCTGATGGTCCATGTCCTGTATACGCATTGGGAATGCTACGCAGTGCTGATACATAACGTGTGCATTCTTAAGAGGGATAGGTTTGGCAGATGATCTGTTATGGAATGGCTGATGAACTGCATGTAGCAATGCCAAAGGATTTTTTAAAAAAACATTTTCTGGGATATTTTGTGTTTATTGGGTACATCTTGACCTAAACATGTATAAAAGAAACAAAAAATGATGTTAAAGTACAACTCTTGAAAAAAAAGAGGAAAAAATAAAACGACACAATTTGTGCCTCAGAAAAAGCTTTTTTCGTTACTCTGTTTTAACTATAAATGTCACATTTTCCCATCAGTTTTTCAGTATTGAAAACTATTTGCACTTATTTAAATCATTCGGAATGCTACTTGTTGTGGTTTGATCCCGATCTCGCTAAAAATAAAATGTGCGTATTGTTGGTTTGGAAGCCATTGAATCATGCATATTATTTATAAGATCGCCAACAGCCACACCACCTTTCAGATTTTGACATTGCTACTGCATGCATAGGAGAGACAAAGCAGCCTTTCGATTTTTTCCTAGTGCAGGCCCCAGAGACCTTCATACTTTCTATCTATCTAAATTCTAAATAGTCAAAACCCTGCTTGGAACCTCAACTTGAGGCATGTTGACTGTCAGAAATTAGAAAAATAAAGGCATTAAAGAGCTAATCACGGAATTATAAACTGACTTCTGTATATTTCCGTGAGCTAATGAGTAAAATGTTAAAAACAGATTTAAAAAGTTGGACGAGTTCTGGGGCTTAATTGTGACTTTGTCATAGGAACCTTTTCTGTTTATAAGACCGAGATTATACCCTCTGTACAGAACTAGAATGAAGAAATAGGAGTAAGAAATGGTAAAATAAAAAATAGGGTACGAAAAGGCATGGGTACGAAATGACTGTAACGCTGTCAAAACCAAAGTATACAAAATTGTCATATTTTGACCTCTAGTGGCTCTACAATCAAGGTCTAGCAATAAACTTATACAATATAATGTTTAACTGATGATTAAATGAACAAATAATTCACTAAGAATAAGTTAATGAGAAAACTCAATAAAATTTGGACATACCCCACCCACTTTCAAAAGTTATGGACCCGAACTCATCCATATTTATTTTATAATAGTTGTACATATAATGTTTACTTATTAACCAACTGTCTTAAATGAACTGAAATCTGTTGCTTTATACTTTTTGTGTATATATTACATGCAGATATACTCACATTTGGGTGGATTTTTTCGTCTGCATGTGGAAATTTTCTAAAATGGATAGGTATAAAACACAGCCGAATGGTAGGGTCTCTATAAAAAATACAGTGTCGTCTCGCACAGAATACGTTTTTCTCCGCTAAAATCTAGAAAAAATGTAGATTTAGGTAAATTGATTATTTTTTCCCCATTTTAAAGAAATCATTAAGAGCTCTACTTGTTATAAATAGAATCTAGTATATAATAATAGATCTATAGCAATATTAGGATACTGCATTTATTAAGTAATTTTAATTAACTTTTTGTGTGGTTGTGGTTTGCTTTTAAAATATAATGGGACCACATATTTGGTAAAATCACTTTTAAGATCTCTATCAAATTGTGTGTTTATGGTTGGCTATACAACGTTGGCCCAACGTTGGGCCAACGTTGTATAGCCAACGCCGTCTATGTAGGAAAGATGGTTGGATGTACAACGTTGGCCCAACGTTGGCCCAACGTTAACATGCCAACGCCAACGTTGTGCCAATATGCCGACCATTAGCCAACGTTGGGCCAACGTCGCTCTGCTATCTGGGCTGTTTGTAAAGGATGGTTTAACCCATTACCCCATAAATACGCATTTTTACGACTTTAATTTTTTTCATTCATGGGAGGAAATAGTTCCATTTTATTCAGTTATGGACATGTACCATATAAAATATTTTCTATACACTAAAAAATGGTAGCTTAAAGCAGGCTGAAAGTAAAGCAGATTGCGCCTTAAGGCGCAATCTGCTTTACTTTCAACCTGCTTTAAGTGGTCACATGTTTTCAGAACTAGAAACTGGCTATGTGGTAAAGCATTAACTCATCACTAGTTAGTTATAATAAGATACTATCTTTTTACATGGTTTCTTTTCAATAACCAAGGATGACCATTTTTCTTTCTTATGTTTTGTATCAGGCAATTTGGTCACGATGGTTTCCAGCTTATCACCAGATTCGAAAAGAGCTCAAAGATGGTACCTTGGGTGAAATCAATTTGGTTCAGGCAAGCATGTGTATACAAATATTCCAGGTCGATCGCGTAAATGATGCTGCTTTGGGTGGGGGTGGGCTGCTGGACATTGGTATCTACCCCATCCAGTTTGCTTGCATGGTATTCAAGGAGAAACCGGAGTCAATAACAGCTGTATGCAAAATGTCTGAGGCTGGAGGTAGGAGCAAACCTTGTTATCTTAACTCTTTCCTCCCTGAAACTTTAAATGGACAAATCCAGTTTCCAATTAAGTCTAGTCCATCTCTGACTTTTAAGGGTTGTTTTGTCAATGTTTGGCATAATGACAAACAGTGAAGACCCTGATCAGAGGACTCCTTTCGGAGCCCTCTGATCTGGGTCTTCACTGTTTGCATAGGACAAGTGTACTATTCACATGTACACTCTTTGAAAAGGAGGCCTATATGCGGGCCTAGGGTTCAAAGGTTTAACCCATTACCCATAAATACTCTTTTTTACACCTCTAATTTATTACTCCACTGAAGAAAAAAGATCCAATTTTAAAAGTCATAGATATGTACTATAATAAAAAATATTATAGGTCCTAGTATATTGTAGCTTTTGGCAGGCTGAAAGTAAAGCAGAATGTACCTTAAGGCACATTCTGCTTTACCTTCAATTTTCTCCTGGATCAATAAAATCTTTCTGTCCATGTGACTTTTTGGACTCCTGTGACCTTAATCTCAGACTCTGCGTTTAAGTTTCAAAGTCTTTAAGTTTGCGTGTAAGGTTTGAAAAGAGCTTGCAATTATTGCTACACACTATGACGTATACATCATTTATTCTTGCAGCATATGTTCGCACAAGACCTTACCATCCATATGAATGTTTTGACAGCTTTCATATTTATTAACTATGAAGCACACATGCCCTTGGACAAGATCTTTCCATCCATTTTAATATTTTGACCTCTATGAATTTGACTTCAGACTCTGCATTCAAGTTTTGAAATGTCAATTTAAATTTTGAAAAGTGCTCACCACTATTATACCCTTTGAGCTGTAGTATTACCGTAATACTTTCAGCACACATACATTGGGACAACACCTTTCCATCTACTGTAAAACCGTTTTTATTCGCGAGAATATAATTTACGCGTCAATTTGCGAATGTGTTGCCTCGCGTCTCTAGTTTTGAAAATTTTATAGTTGACTTCTTAAAGCAGATTTAAAGTAAAATGCTAGAAATATTGCATGATTTTGTCGAATAAATACAAAATTTGTTTATGGGAAATATTCATGACGCGAAAAATACCGGTACCTGTTTTACAGTATGTGAAAATTTGGCCCTGTGACCTTGACCATGACCCTAGCCTCTGCTTTTAAGTTGCAATCGGACAACTCTTGTAAAGTCAATGAGACCAATTAAAGCTGGTAGAAAGTAAAGCAGGGACACAAAGCTTTACTTTCAGTCTGCCTTAAGCTAATATCTGATTGGAAATATTTCTGATATATCTGTATCAAATGGAACTATTTGTTACCGGTACCCAATAAATACACCTTTTTACGCTTCTAGTTTATTCCTCAACTGAAAAAAAGAATTCCACTTTATATAATCATGAATATAAGTGGTCTACTTTCTTCAAAACTATAAACAGCTATGGGATAATGGGTTTAAGAGTTAACCCATTACCCCATAGCCTGTTTCTAGTATCAAAGATAGGTGGCCACTTAAAGCAGGTTAAAAGTAAAGCAGAATGTGCCTTAAGGCACATTCTGCTTTAATTTCAACCTGCTTTAAGCTACCATCTTCTAGAAAATGGAAATTATTTCTTATGATATATATTCAAAACTTTATGAATTAGATCTACAATTGTATTTTCTTCAGTGGAGAAATAAATTAAAGGTGTTAAAAGGCGTATTTATGGGGTATTGGGTTAATACTGTTCTTCGTCCTCTTGTTACAGATGTGGATGTAGGAGGATGTATAACTCTGAAATACAAGAGTGGGGCCATGGCCAACATTTCCTATCATACAGATTCTGGGCAGGGAAACTGTACAGCCTGTATAATGGGAAAGAAAGGCACAATAGAGGTATGTGCTGTGAACATTTTCCCCTTATGGTAATTTCATTTCACACCTATAATTTTAAGCTCACCTTCATGAAGTGGGTGGGGTGGGGGCCTGGGTTGAATTATGCTATGTGGTCGGCGTCAGTGTCTGGGACAAGGATATCATAAACAAAGCTAATAACTGCACCTACAGTCACAAAAGGGTTGGATTATGCTATGCCGTCTGCGTGAGTGTCCGGGACTAGGATATCATAAACAAGGCTAATAACTGCCCCTACAGTCACAAAACTTCATATGCTGATGCACCTCAATGAGAAGATCACCTAGGGTCATGAAACTTCATATGCTTCAATGAGTTGACCACGATGCACCACAGTTTGGTGCCCTTGACCTAATGTTAAGGGTTTGCGTTAAAGTCTGTTCCTTGCCGAGCTTCGTAATCTCTGATTACCCATTCTGGTTCTGATAGAGATGATTATTGATGCATCTGCCTGGTCTTTTTAAAGAGCCATAGCAGTTGTTTGGTACATCGTTACAGGTTATTGCTTAAATAAGGCAAAAAGTAGTAAGCAGTGGTAATTTTTGAAATTTAAACAATGGGCTTTTTGGACCAAAACTTCAAAATCAATGGGCTTTTCTATGAAAAAATAGGAAAAATGAGTAAAAGCAATGGGCTTTTTGGAAAATTTATGAGCTTTTTGGGGCCAAAAATTATCACTGAGTAAGTCTTCTTGTATTTCATATCTTGTATCTTATAATCATCTGTCTTAAACCAGGGTTCATTCTAGGATAAGGAAAGGTGGGGTCATGTGGCCCAACCAATAAAAAAAACATGGGGCATAAGATTAAAGCTGGGGCCCTTTGTTTAAGTAAGTCATAATTTTTTAACCACGAGCATGACGAGGAATGAAAACTGACATATATAGCCGATTTACTGGCTTTTAAGCTCACCTGAGCCAAAGGCTCAAGGTGAGCTATTGGGATGGCCCTGTGTCCGGCGTCGTCCGTCGTTAGGCGTCCGTCGTCGTTAACAATTGCTTCAAATGACATCTCCTCCTATACGGCTTGACAGAATTCAACCAAACTTTACAGAAATGTTCCTTGGGTCAAGCTCTTTCAAATTTGTTCAAAGAATTAAAAACAATGCAGAACTCTGGTTGCCATGGCAACCAAAGTGAAAAAATAAGGAAATCTTAAAAAATCTTCTTGTCAAAAACTGGAAGGGCCAGAGCTTACATATTTGGCACATAGCATTATCTACTGGTCCTCTATCAAGTTTGTTCAAATTATGCCCCTGGGGTCAAAATTGGCCCCGCCCCGGGGGTCACAGATTTACAGTTATACAGTCGAACTTCGAAAGCTAGAACTCTGAAAGCTAGAACACGATCGAATTCTCGAACTCATTTCTCGGTCCCGTTTCTTTCTCTATATAATCCTTATTGTTCTACCTTTGTATTCTCGAACACTGAAAGCTGGAATTCTCGAACTGATGTGCGGTCCCCGTGAAGCAATTTGTTCTATATTTCACACCTAATGGTCGAACTGTCAACAATAGTTCGCACCTTATGCTCCAACTGTCAACACGATCAGTTGCGGTCCCATTGTTTCATGTTATAATTACACCGGCGGCGCGTGAAATTTTCACACCTCGTCAGATCAGCACTCGTTACACAAATGTATCGGTGTGTGTTTGCTTTAAAGTTTGAAACGTGTACACCTGAATTGTTTATTGATTAAAATAAGAGAAAAAACCCACATTTCTTAAATAAGAATAAGAGAGGTAAAAACTTTGGTGCTTTTAAAAGGAAGATAACTTAATGTTCATCAATCGTAATGCACAACGATGAACTATTTAAATATTGCTAAATATTTCGTTTCTAGCGATAACAATGCGAGCATAGCGATTTTAAAACAACTTATATACATATGACTCATTTTCTTTTAGTGTAACAAGTGCAGATTAATTATTTATGTTTTTCCTATTCATGTGTATATAATCATTATTTCTATGCTAGTTGTGCATTAGGTATATAATGACCATGAATGAAAACAGCGGTAATTTTTGACGTACGTTTTAATTCCAATTTGGCAAATGCATATAATAAGCAAGTTGACACCGAACTATTTCTGCCGTATGTAGCTCTATGTGTAAGATGTAAATGTTGGAGATCGAATAAGTTATCTGTCCAATTATTGTGTTTAAAACGTACACGTTATTCTGATATACCCAACACACCAGCTGTATATCAATCTCCATCGCAGTACAAAGTCGAACTTGAAGTTTCGAACTTCATACTACCTGAATCTCGAACAACCCTTTTCTCGAACAAATTCTAACGCCCCCAGGGTGTTCGAGGTTTCGAAGTTTGACTGTATAGTGAAATTTTCAAACGTATTCTTCTCTGAAACTAATGTGGCCAGAGCATTGATATTTGGCATAGTGACACTTCTAGATGTCCTATACGAAAATTGTTCAAATGGTTCTGGTCAGTTGCATAACTAGGTCACAGGAGCTAAAAATAGATTTTTTTTCATTGAAAACTTAAAAAATCTTCTTGTCTGAAACTACATGGGCCTGAGCTTAGATATTTGGCACATAGCATCGCCTACAGGTCCTCTATTTAGTTTGTTCAAATTATGCCCCTGGGGTCGAAATTGGCCCGCCCCGGGGGTCACAGTTTAACATAGAGTAATATAGTGAAACGTCTTCTTATCTGAAACTAATGTGGCCAGAGCTTTGATATTTAGTATGGTGACACTTCTAGATGTCCTAAACCAAAATTGTTCAAATGGTTCTGGTCGGTTGCATAACTAGGTCACAGGAGCTAATAATAGATTTTTTTTTAATGAAAACTTAAAAAATCTTCTTTTCTGAAACTACAAGGGCCACAGCTTAGATATTTGGCACATACCATCGCCTACAGGTCCTCTATCAAGTTTGTTCAAATTATTATGGCCAGAGCTTTTATATTCGGTATGGTGACACTTTTAAATATACTTTACATAATTTGTTCAAATTGTTCGGGTCTGTTGCATATCTAGGTCAGTCCTGGACCTAAATTATTATCACCATTTTTTCAGCTATTTTCTCAGGTGAGCGAAATATGCCCCATGGGGCTCTTGTTATAGGATATGACACTAGAATTGGGTGGATTTGCGTGATTTTGGGTGAATTGTGGATTTGGGTGACTTTGGGTAAATTCATTGTTTACTCCACGACCTGTGAAAACTTCAAGTACAACTGACCTTTGTACTAGACACTTCCTATTCATTTGAGTCTTAGAAGATGTCTTTGTTATTATTTTCATTGCTTTTCCGCTGTTTGCAGCCGAAAAAGTCTTCCATTTTCCATAGCAGTTCACGTTTCGACATTTTGACTAGTTTCACTGTTTGCCGTGAGATGTATGAAAGAAGCATAGCGACTGGACAAAAAACGATAGTAGTAATCTAACAGCCAATCATATTGGGTCTAACACATTCACGGAATTCAGCATGGATATACTCAATATCAGAGGAATGGAATAAGGTTCTAACAAGAATAGTTCTAAAAGGTCGGGAATAAAAAAGATGCACCCGATGGGCCGGCGATCATTATAAATATGCGCCTTATGTATTTTTCCCACTTCAAAACGCACATGACTCGTTCTAGAATGAACCCTGCTTGAACACTAAAACATTTGAAGAAAAAAGGGTAAAAAGCAATTGTTAATAAAGAAACAGTTCTATTTATAAAGATATATGCATTTATTAATGGCAACACTTTGTTTATTTATCAAGGTTCCAAACCCCATTTGGTGCCCCACAGAGGTCACAACACCAACAGGTCATTACAAGTTCCCGTTAGAAGGAGGTGATTATAAACACATGAACTCTGCAGGTATGGCATATGAGGCTGCATCATTCAGGGAGACCATCCTTAGTGGTAAGTTTGGGTCCATATCAGTTACCTCCCTTGACAAATGTATGTATTTAAATTGTTTTGATATTCATCTACCAGTTGTTTGTGATGTAACCCTTTCCTTCATAGCTTGTTAACACATTAACCCCTGAAACTTTAATGGGCAGTTCCAATTTCAAAATATGTCTAGTCCGTTTTTGACTATTTAGGGTAGATTTTAACAATATATTTCTAGATGACATACAGTGTATACCCTGATCAGAGGGCTCCTTAAGGAGCCCTCTGATCAGGGGCTACATTGTTTGCATGGGACAAGTGTAATCCTCACAGTGCTCATTTTGTAAATGACGGGTGTACTCCTCGCTAGGATTGAATGTGTGATACCCCCACTGGTAGTGAGGGCTATATAGCAGTCCTTTTGTCTGTCAGTCGGTTTATCCCTAAATTATCTGGAGCATAACTTGTAGACTATTTCCTCTGCGATTGCTAGAGCTTGTATGTAGATACATCTTGGGATTGCTGGATGTTGCATATCTTTAACCCATTACCCCATAAATACGCCTTTTAACGCCTTTAATTTATTTCTCCACTGAAGAAAATAGTTCTAATTTATACAGTTATGATAATGTTTTGAAAGAAATCTATTCTGTATTCTAGCAGCTGGTAGCTTAAAGCAGGTTGAAAGTAAAGCAGAATGTGCCTTAGTGCACATTCTGCTTTACTTTCAACCTGCTTTAAGTGCATGGTCAGTTGGTCACCCATTTTCAAAACTAGAATCAGGGCTATGGGGTAATGGGTTAAGATTACCCTCAGTCAAGGTACCTATATGTCTTTAAGTAGTCTCCTGTCTCATGGGGTAATGGCACTCATGTGTTGGTATGAATTCGTATAAGAGCCCCAGACTAAAATCCCTATTAATTTGTCTATCAAACACTTTAAAGTATCTTCTCATTTGAATCCTGACTTATATAACTCACTTTTATCTCGAGTCCAGTTGTGTTTGATTTTTCACGAAAGCCCGTTTTGTGATAAACTATTATAAGTTTTTTCATGTTTTTTTTCGCAGGTAAAATGGAGAACGAATTTTGCACAGAAGCCGACAGTAAAATGATCGTGTCAATTATGGATGAGGTCCGTAGGCAGATTGGACTAAAGTACCCAGATTTTGACTAGACGAATAAGAGCAGTTCTCAAAACATATAAGCATAATACAGTGGGTTTGAGGGAGGGGGTATCTTTCCCATTTGAATAAACCTAAATGTGAACCCAGTGCAATAAAATTATATACATGTGTAGTTTTTAAAAATAATAAATTTTTTATCAAATTTAAATGTCAAGCAGTTTAGAATCTGATCAATCTAAAATCTGTTTGCAACAGACATGAAGACAGAAACCTCAAATGGACAATTCTAGTTTTCAATTCAGTCTTGTCCACTTTTGACTTTGTAGAGATGATTTTTACTTTTACAATATAATCATGTCAAAATGACAATCAGTGTAGACCCTGATCAGAGGGCTCCTTAAGGAGCCCTCTGATCAGGGTCTACACTGTTTTCATAGGACAAGTGAACTCATCACAGACATGTTGTTTGCAAATGACAGTATATACGTGACTAGGTTAAAAAAGTTCTGCTTTACTTTAACTCTTTCTTCCCTGAAACTTTAAATGGACAATGCCAGTTTAAATTTTAGTCTAGTCCATTTCTGGCTTTTAAGGGTTGTTTTTGTCCATGTTTGGCCTTATGACAAACAGTGAAGACCCTGATCAGAGGGCTCCTTTTGGAGCCCTCTGATCTGGGTCTTCACTGTTTGCATAGGACAAGTGTACTATTCACATGTACACTGTTTGAAAAGCACGCCTATATGCGGGACTAGGGCTCAAAGGGTTAAGCCTGGTTTAGCTGCCTGCTATGGGGTTAATGGGTTAAACTCCTCTCTTCTTGGATAGAGAAAATATTGTTCTGGTACCCGGGTACATGTTTATGACTGTATGAATTGAAGCTGTTTTCTTCAGTGGCAGAATAAAAAATTAAATGTGCTAAAAGGTGCTTCTATTAGGAAAGTGGTGGTGGTGGGGGGTGTAATTTACCTAAAACAGCATTTATGTTGCTAGCCATTTTATCTTAGAAGCTTTGTTTCTTTGATTGTGTTGAATTGTTCTAATCGTGTAATGTGATTCAAAGCTTAAAGGTAACACTGCAAATGTCCACTGCATGCTAGTTATGTGTTTATTAACATTTTGTGTATGGGCTGGGGGTCTTATAATACAGGAAAATTAATTGGATTTATTTCAATCACAATTTCTAAATACATGTACTATAAGGTTTTAAGAAAAATAAAACGAGTAGCTAGCTCATAGCTTTTGTTTTGGGTCATATGTTTTAGGTCTTTCTGCTAATTCAGAGCACCAGATAAGGGTAGTTTTTCAAATCAAAAACCAAAATCTTTATTTCTGAATTAAACCCTATGGTGTCACTACTGATTAGAATCGTCTCGAAGAGACAATTCTAACTTCGAGACGATTCTAAGGAGTAGTAACACCATAGGATTTGGTGCTGAAATGAATGAGAAAATGTTTGATTTGTTGAAATAACTAGCTCTTATCTGGAGCCCTGTATTTACTAGTATGTGAATTATGTTTTCTTACACTTGGAGTATTTCCATTCATCCTTTGAGTAGAGTCTTACATGAACACTGCAAGCCTTTCCATTTACTCTGTGTCTTAGGGTCTTACACTGTGAGTCTTGCCAATTGTTTTATTAGCTCACCTGAGCCAAAGGCTCAAGGTGAGCTATTGGGATGGTCCGTCGTGCGTAGTCGTTAACAATTGCTTCAAATGACATCTCCTCCTATACCGCTTGACAGAATTCAACCAAACTTTACAGAAATGTTCCTTGGGTCAAGCTCTTTCAAATTTGTTCAAAGAATTAAAAGCAATGCAGAACTCTGGTTGCCATGGCAACCAAAGTGAAAAAATAAGGAAATCTTAAAAAATCTTCTTGTCAAAAACTGCAAGGGTCAGAGCTTAGATATTTGGCACACAGCATCATCAACAGGTCCTCTATCAAGTTTGTTCAAATTATGTCCCTGGGGTCAAAATTGGCCCCGCCCCGGGGGTCACAGTTTTACAAAGAGTTATATAGTGAAATTTTCAAACGTCTTCTTCTCTGAAACCAGTATGGCCAGAGCCTTGATATTTGGCATGGTGTCACTTCTAGATGTCCTATACCAAAATTGTTCAAGTGGTTATGGTCAGTTGCATAACTAGGTCACAGGAGCTAAAAATAGATTTTTTTTCTATGAAACCTTAAAAAATCTTCTTTTCTGAAACTACAAGGGCCAGAGCTTAGATATTTGGCACATAGCATCGCCTACAGGTCCTCTATCAAGTTTGTTCAAATTATGCCCCATGGGGTCAAAATTGGCCCCGCCGGGGGGGTCACAGTTTTACATAGAGTTATATAGTGAAATTTTCAAAACGTCTTCTTCTCTGAAACTAATATGGCCAGAGCTTTGATATTCAGCATGGTCACACTTCTAGATATCCTTTACCTATTTTGTTCAACTGGTTTCAGTCTGTTGCATATGTAGGTCACAGGAGCTAAAAATAGATTTTTTTCTATGGAAACTTACAAAAATCTTCTTGTCTAAAACCCTACTACCCTGATCTTAGATATTTGGCACATAGCATCATCTATAGGTCCTCTTACAATATTGTTCAAATTATGCCCCTCGGGTAAAAAATGACCCCTTCCTGGACATAAATAATTATCTCCATTTTGTCAGTTATTCTCAGGTGAGCGAAAATGCCCCATGGGGCTCTTGTTAGTCTTAGAGTCTTATACTTAGAGTCTTTACAATTATTTATTAGGTTTAGCGTCTTATACTTAAGAGTCTTACAATTATTTTGTTAGTGATAGTGTTTTTAGCTCACCTGAGCTAGCTCAGGGTGAGCTTTTGTAATCCTTGAATGTCCGTCGTTCGTCGTCCGTCGTCAACAATTTTGGTGTTTACACTCCAGAGGCCACAATTTTTATCCAATCTTTCTGTAACTTACTCAGATTGTATATTACCATAAGAGTTCGTATGAGTTCGATTATGGTTGATATTGGACATATAGGTCAAGAGTTATCCACCTTTGAATTGCTGAAATTGCAATATTTAACAGTGTTTACACTCTAGAGGCCACACTTTTAATTCAATCTTTCCCAATCTTGCTCAGATTGTATATAACCGCAAGAGTTCTGATAAGTTAAATTATGGTTGGAATTGGATTGATAGGTCAAGAGTTATCTACCTTTAAATTGCTGCAAATGCCATATTTAAGGTTGTTTACACTCTAGAGGCCACAATTTTAATCCAATCTTTCTCAAACTTCACCAGATGGTATATGACTATAAGAGTTCAGATGAGTTTGATTAAGGTTGCAATCGGACGTGTAGGTCAAGAGTTATTTACCTTTGAATTGCTGAAAATGCCATATTTAATGGTGTTTACACTCTAGAGGCCACAATTTTAATCCAATCTTAATGCTGGTACTCCCCTTATCTGGAGCTCTGTCCTGTATTCAAACCATGTCTATATTATTATTTTATTATAAAATAAAGACAATCGTTACCAATCCCAAGACTTATCTTTTGCTGTTTACACTCCATCTATAAACAATAATGTGATATGATACTTGAAGCAGGTACTGATTAGGATCAAAACTGACACTCATGTCACAGTTTCTTTGCCAAAATTGACATATACGGCGCTCCCTCTCTACAACAACATCCAATGGGAGACAAAGATTGTGTGCGTTGTTCGGAGGAAGTCGTTATAGAGAAGGAAATTAAGACTTTGCTTACATTTGCAAACAGCTTGAATCCAGATCAGACACCTCATAAATGCGGCCTCTGATCTGGATTCAAGCTGTTTGTCACTAGTCGTTCTATTTATTCTACCAAAATCTCCACTTATATGTGACTGAGGAAAAAACTACAGACGATAATTTTAAGCAGATGATATTGCAGCAATAAAAGAGTTAGACATAACAGTCCTGTTTAGCGAACTGCAACAAGGGTCGTTGTAAGGAGGGAGTCGTTGTAGGGAGGGAGCGCTGTATCAAAATTTGAGCAATAGAAAAAATAAGCAAACTTTTAACTCTCTACTCCAAAGTCTATTTCTAGTTTTGAAAACCGGTGACCAGCTAATGCAAGTTGAAAGTAAGTCAGAATGTGCTTTAACTCTTTCCTCCCTGAAACTTTAAATGGACAATTCCAGTTTCGATTTTTGTCTAGTCTATTTCTGGCTTTTAAGAGTTGTTTTTGTTAAGTTTGGCATTACTGACAAACAGTGAAGACCCTGATCAGAGGGCTCCTTTCGGAGCCCTCTGATCTGGGCCTTCACTGTTTGCACAGGACAAGTGTACTATTCACATGTACACTGTTTGAAAAGACGCCTATATGCGGGACTAGGGTTCAAAGGGTTAAAGAACATTCTGCTTTACTTTCAGCTTGCATTAATCTACCTTCTCTTAGGATATAGAAAATAGTTCTTGTTGTACATAATCATGGATGTATACAATGGTCCTGGAACTATGTTTTGCTCACCACCACAAAGTGAGGGGGGGGGGGGGGATAATGCTATACCCCCGGCGTTGACGACGGAGTCAGTGACTTGGATATCCTAAAATGAGCAAACGACTACACCTACGGTCACCAAACTAAATATCCTGGTGCGCCTCAATAAGTAGACCAAGGTGCAGCCCAATTTGGTGGCCTTGACATTTGACCTTGACCTCTAGGGTAAACGCTAGGGTTTTGAGTTGAAGTCTGTTCTGAGCAAACGACTGCACTTACAGCCACAAAACTTCATATGCTGATGCTCCGCTATGAGTAGACCATGATGCATCAGTTTGGTGGCTTTGACCTTGACCTCTAGGGTCAACTTTAAGGTTTGTTTTAAAGTCTGTTCTAAGCAAAAGAATGCACATACGGTCACGAAACTGCATATATGAGTAGACCACCATGCATTGCAGTTCAGTGGCCTTGACCTATATGCCCAGCATTACGGTTTTATGTTAAAGTCTATTCTGAGCAAAGGACTGCACCTGTAGTCACAAATCTTCATATGCTGAAGAGCCTTAATGAGTAGATCACGATGCAACACAGTTTAGTGGCCTTGACCTTTTACCTTGAAGCTCTAGGGTCAACATTAAGGTTTTGATTTAAAGTCAACTACACCTAAGGTCACAAAACTTCATATGCTGATGTGCCTCAGTAAGTAAACCAAGATGCACTGCAGTTTGGTGGTCTTGACTTTTGACCTTGACCTCAAAGGGCAACATTAAAGTTTTGCTTTAAAGTCTGTTCGAGCAAAAGACTTCACCTATGGTAAGGAAAGTTCATATGCTATTGTGCCTCAATGAGGAGACCAGGATGCATCCAGTATGGTGGCATTGACCTTTCACCTAGACCACTAGGGTCAATGGTAAGGTTTTGTGTTAAAAACTGTTCTTAGCAAACTGCAAATGCTGATGCCCCTCTATGATAGACTACGATTCACAGCAATTTAGTGGCCTTGACCTATGACCTTGATCTCTAGGGTCAGCGTTAAGGTTTTGCATTCAAGTCTTTTTTTAGCAAATGACTGCACCTCCTGATGTGCCTCTATGAGTACATTACAGTTTGGTGACCTTGACCTCTAGGGTCAATGTTTAAGTTTTGTTAAAGTCTGTACAGAGCAAACAACTGCACATAAGGTCTGGACACTTCATATACTGATGCGCCTCAATGAGTAGATCATGATGCACCCCAGTTTGGTGGCTTTGTTCTTGCCCTCTAAGGTCATCATTAAGGTTTTGCATTAAAATATACTGAGCAAACAACTGCATTTATGGTCACGAAACTTTATATGCTGATGCGCCTCAATGAGTGGACCACGATGCACCAAAGTTTGGTGACATTGACCTTGACCTCTAGGGTCAACGTTAATTATTTTGGCGTTGAAATCTGTTCTTTGTAGGAAGTGAGCTTCGTAATCTTTGAATACCCGTTCTAGTTTGTTTTTTTAAAGAATGGCAGTGAGAAATTATTCAGGCTAACTTTTATATTAAGGTTTTAGTCCGCGGCACATGTGCACGCACATTTTAAAACATTGAAACGCTAGCGACGAGTATATGCTCGTTATTATAAAACATCATACCAGTGACGATTACAATTTCCCTAAACACACATTGTAGACCCTGATCAGAGGGCTCTTACATGAGCCCCCTAATCAACGTCTGGTCCGCGCTGTTTGGCGTTTTGCAATATATTGCCAAACTTAACTCTAAATGTTATGCAATATACTTACATGTACATGTAATTGGGAACTTGAATCTCACGAGTGAATGAGGTAACAGATTGTAGTGACACATTATTCAGGCAACTTTATAAGATTTGAGAGAAACATTTAAAACACCAACATACTCCCCTCTTGGACTTTGCCCCCAAAGTTATAAAGCTTTTGAGATGAGTCCGAGATCGTTCTCAAATATTGAATAGGTCAGATTTGAGCTTTTGCTCAGTTTTTATAGACATGCGTCAATATTATCGCCGTCGGCGTGACCAACTTTAAGAAAATGCTCATAAATTCTTTGACCCTTGATATCTCTTGTTTTCATGTTTTAAACATGTGTATATATTCATATTCGTCCCATTCAAATCCATTGCAAATGACGTTTAATTTGTATAAACGCAATTTCTCTAGGGGCGGGGCTTGTGAACACCTTTCTGCAGAGGAGGCGGGGCTTATTGGTCTGCTCTCCGCGAATCATTTTGTTGCGTTGCTTCAGTTACTCAGTTATGGCTGTTACTTTCAGGGTACATATTATTCGTGTTAACAACCTCTAACATTGATTAAACATATGTGCATACTAATAAAATGTTCATTTTTCGGCGTTTAAGCGAAATAAACGACAGAAAATGATCGGAAAATTTACCATGAATCATGGAATTTCCAATTATTTTCTTTCGTTTATTTCGCTGAAACGCCGAAAAAATAAGACCTTGCCATGCACGCAAACAGCTTGACCTCTGCGACATTAACCATGAACTAAGGAGCCGCATTTAGGTTTCGAAATCTGCATTTAGGTTTCGAAACATTCGTAGAACTCCCTAAGTCCTTTGAAATTATGCTTTGATATTTGGTATGCATGGCCAGTGCTTTATCTTACCGCCAAAATATCGTCTGCATTCATAGTGTCGTCAGTAATGTATTCAAAGTCAGCCTTAGGGTTGTTTTGGCTGAAGAAATGTCGATACGAGTGTCAAATAATTTGGATCGCGGCGTCTGATCAGGATCCAAAGTGTTTGCAAAGTCGCCTTTTTGCGCCGATGACAGTGAGGGAGTTAAACGGACAAATGATAATGCCCCCTCTTGCATCGCCAAATTGTTTAATCTGTTTTACCAGTTTGACTAGAACTATATTTAGGTGTTTTTTCTTACAAATATTGCAAACTGACAAACAGTGCAAACCCTGATCAGTTGGCTCCGTTAGGCATGCTCTAATCTGGATCTACATTGTTTGCAAATAACAAGTGTATTCTTCATTGATACATCTTTAAATGGCGAGTATATTCGTCGCTAGGCTTCAATGTGTTAACTTTTTCAACACTAAGCTACTCTTGTGGGTAACTATGTTCTCTTGTGGATCATTTTGGTTACCAAAACATGTACCAGTCTACTTGGAATTCTGAAAGTAGTTTAACACACACTGCTCTAAATTAGCAAACAGCGTATACCAAGATCAGAGGGCTCAAATTAAATAGGTCAACGTTAACCCACGTGCAAGACTACAGTGGTGAATCTGTTATTCTTTCCCGTTTAAACGCAAACGTACGCAAACGCAAAACACTAAAACGTAGAAAATAACAACTTTTGGACAATTCTGATAATTCTTGTTTATCTTGGTGGCAAACAGTTTGGAGCCTGATCAGACGCCGGGTTACCCGGCGTCTGATCTGGCTCCAAACTGTTTGCACTGCAAATAATAGTTTTAGCGTAAACGCGTTTGTTGGGAAAGAATAACAGATTCTCCACTGTATCAGTTGAACCATTTTGACCATACTGCTTTTCCAGTGTTTAAGATATGCGGGTGCTTAAAACAGACTGATAGTAAAGCAGACAACTCTCGATGGAACTGCAAACATATAGGAGCCCTCTGATCTTGGTCTACACTGTTTGCAAATGTAATAAGTATATTTATTGAATTTAAATAGGTCAAAGTTAACCTACGCGTTACTTTCAGTCTTCTTCTCACAGGAGAAGGAACACTCATTCAATGGGGTTAATACCACACGATCAAGTTTATGGGTTACAGTGGAGAATCTGTTATTCTTTCCCACTAAACGCGTTTACGCTAAAACTATTATTTGCAGTGCAAACAGTTTGGAGCCAGATCAGACGCCGGTACCCGGCGTCTGATCTGGCTCCAAACTGTTTGCCACCAAGATAAACAAGAATTATCTGAAGTGTCCAAAAGTTGTTCTTTTCTACGTTTTAGTGCTTTGCGTTTGCGTACGTTTGCGTTTAAACGGGAAAGAATAACAGATTCTCCACTTTAACAGCGCATGGTTAGAACATAAAACAATATCTCTATGAGGACTAAGTGAAGGGGAACGTTGAAGATATATTGACCATACATGATTCTTAGTGGAGACAATGTACAGTGGATAATCTGTTATTCTTTCCCGTTTAAACGCAAACGTACGCAAACGCACGCAAACGCAAAACACTAAAACGTAGAAAAGTACAACTTTTGGACAATTCTGATAATTCTTGTTTATCTTGGTGGCAAACAGTTTGGAGCCTGATCAGACGCCGGGTTACCCGGCGTCTGATCTGGCTCCAAACTGTTTGCACTGCAAATAATAGTTTTAGCGTAAACGCGTTTATTGGAAAAGAATAACAGATTCTCCACTGTATGTCGCTCTGAAAGTTTATTTGGAGAATAGATAAGAAGGGTGCCCTGGTTTGTATTGAAAAGTTAAGTGGCTTTGTTTAAAGGCTGTGCATCGTTCCTGAAAGGTTTGTCATTTCTTATTCCTTGTATGTTCCTTCCTATACCATTTAAATACAGCACTCCCTCTCTACAACGACACCCAATGAGAGACACAAATTGTGTGCGTTGTTCGGAGGGAGTCGTTATAGGGAGGGAAATAAGCCTACGTAGAAAAATACAACTTATTGACAATCCTGATCATTTATTTTAATCTGAGTGGCAAACAGTTTGGAGCCTAAAGGCTCAGTCACACCTTACCGGATAGCGTAAACGGACGTCCAACGGAGAACCAAATTTCCAATCCGTTCGTCTCCGTTCGCATTCGTTTTGTGTCCGTTTCTTATTCGGTATATTCGCTCATTGTCCGGCCATGTCCGGTGATGTACGTTCAATCCGGTTGAAAGTTTTAAACATGTTGAAAACTTGAAAACGGATTCCACCGGACAAAAATGTACGTTAGATATACGGTAGATGTGCGTTTGTATACGTTTTGTTCGGAATGCATACGTTCATTGTCCTGTACGTGTCCTGTTCGTATTCGGTGATATCCAGTGAGCTGGATTCACGGACCGGAGTATTACCTGACATCTAACGGACCAACCGGACATGTTCCGGTAATCAACCGCAGGTTAAACGGACACCTACCGACGAGGAAACAGAGGTCCGTGTGACCAAACTGATGGTATACATATTATCGGGAAAAGTAAAACGTGTTTTTCTTGTAGATTATTTTCATTATATGCATACATGTCATTGCTGATACATTTATGGAAATCTGAGAAACATTTATTAACACATCATGGAGTGTCGTGTTCGTGTTCGACTGCAGTATCAAGATTGACCTGCAAGGTGCCAATTTGAACACCTTTATTCATGTACAGAACAGAAGGAGGAGAGGATGGCAGGGGAGATGGTGGTCTAGGACTTGGCTATTTTTATCAATTTCATGAGAATGCCTCCTGAAATGTTTGGTAAGATTTTGTCTCGAGTTAGTCCTAGGATAACCAGACAGTTCAAATTTTACAGAGACCCCATCGAGCAAGGCATGAAGTTAGTCATCACCCTCAGACATCTCGCCTCTGGGTCCAAGTATACAAATATGCGATCCGCTTGGAGAATATCCCACCACACTATATCTGTTGTCGTGCGAGAGGTAATAGTTTTATCTACCGGTATCATTCTTAATCAATAACAGGAAATTATAATTGTTGTATTGTTATCTTTATATCTTTATAGCAATTTAAATTCTGATATAGTCATCTTACTGACCATATTTAACCCCCTACCGGTGTTTCTGTCATAGGTTTTCCCGCCGCCTGTCTGTATGGGTGCATAAATCGATACTTTCGTGGCCATAATAATTATCCACATTAGTGATCAACATTATCCTGCCCATTTTTTATGACATAAATTAATCTGGCCATTTCTTTAATCTGGCCCTTAGCGGGAATATGGCTAGTCATGCAAAACAAGATCAAAAGAAATAGCCACATCCGACAAATGTTATAAGTTCGTCCATATGTATGTCTGTTTGTATTATACACCTATCGCTTGATGCCTTTATGTCCGTCTGTTCAGAATTCTTGATCCTGCGAAAACTTTGAAACCGTGCAAGATAAATTGATGAAATTTGGTACATGTATATGAATAGTTCGTATTATGGAGTTTATGCACATTATTATGTATGTTTCCTTGAACCAATATTCTGGTAATTATGGTAACGGAACCGATATGGGACTTATAATGTGTTGCATTTACAATTGCATGTGTGCAGAGCAATTATAGACGAATGGAGGCATCGAGGGCCTGTTTGAGCTTTCGGAAATCTCTCCAGTTTCAGGCTGTGATATGTCGTGTTCATCTTGGGCTTCTATGCCTTCTTGGTTTCTTGTCCTTTCAGCATCTCCAGTGTCGCTTTTGATAGAAGAAGTAGATGGACATGTAGAGACCTTTTGCTGGGCCCTGGCTTTTCTCTTCCTCGAAGTCTTGAATTTCGGTTGCATCACTGTTGTTCAAATTAAACGATACTGAGAACTTTCGATTTATCCGTTACGTGACCGTAACATATACGTTTATCGAACGTTCCAAGAACGTTACGTCAGTTATCCATGCGTTGCACTTTCGTTTTATCCGGTATTTGTCCGTTTCACGTACGGGCATATCCATTAAGTTACCGCTAGTTATCCTTTACTCGTTCGGTAAGTGTTCGGTTACCATGCGTTTTATCCGGTCCGGCACCAAATCTGAGCGCCTCGCGAACAAATTTTGTCACCGGATATTTTTCTGTGACACATTTCTTTTCCGTTTGAAGTCCGTTTGTGTTAGGGACAACTTTACAGCACAAATATTCTGTTACAAAGGTGAAGTCACACATAAAAGTCTTCATTATTTTTTATTTCTCTATCTAATCCTGTCCTGTGATGTCTGTTTGAACTCGTCTTGAAAAGACGATTCCAAAGAGATGTCACAAGACAGGATTAGATAGAGAAATCAGAAATTAAATGTATTTTAATTTTGTTGACTTACGAACGTTTTTGTCGTACGAAGTGTTATGAAACGGGCCCCAGTGTTAGAATACTCGTATAATAGAAAGTGGAGCATTTGCCATATTTTCTAAAACATTCAAATCTTTTCATAACAACATTTGCGACGTCGCACACGTGAGAAAAAAAACGCCAATTGATTAGTAAACTGCAATTGGTTGTCCACGTTCTAGCGATAAGTGGTTCACCACTACTATTTAGAGCATTATCTGTGTCATTTGAAAATTCTATTTTTAAAATGTTTGAAAGTCAATATAGATTAATTTCAACAGCTGGTTGTAAAGTATGAAAGATGAATGTATAGAAACATATACATATACATGTATATAGTTATGTTAAGGTATACGCTGGTCACGCCATACGGTTCTTACATCTTCTATTGATTATGTTCTGTTATGTTGTTTGCAATTTTCATACTTGTTTATTGAGTTGAGACCACGTTGCTAGTGTTAAGTATGTCATGCACTGGGACACTCTGTGTCTGATCAGGATCCACACTGTTAGTACATGCCAGCCAACCCGTACTACACTTGAAAAGACAGTTGGAAAATGTACATGTTCATTTGTATGTATACTGTTTTCAGAGTCAAGATAGTCAAATACTTTTTCGATTTGAGTGATAGCAAAGCATAGTGTAGAAATTTTGAAATACGAGATCTATGTTGTTTTTTAATAATTTACATGTCGATCGGGACTTGACTGGTATTTGCAAACATTTTAGATCCAGATTAGACGCAGCGTCACGCGGCGTCTGATCTGGATCCAAACTGTTTGGCACCCGTCTATCTTCAATTTAAAAATGCACAAATCTTAACTTTGCAGACGATAATTTGAAAGCAGACGGAATTACAGGAGAATACGCGTTAAGAGTTTGATGGCCACTAGTAGATAGTCAGAGATTAGACGTTCGGAGACTATGAGACTCGGGGTTAGACTAGGGGCTCAGCTTAGGGCGGCTACAAAGTGGGCATGCGTGGGACCTGGAAAGATCTCTTGGGATTTCTTCATGGCAATGAAGAACTGCCTGCCAGCTAATGAACACGAGGTTAGTGCTTCTAATATATATAGATACTCTTGTATTACGCGGCAACGCACTTCACTATCTTTCACTTCGGCTCACACATTCACCTCTGTCGTAGGCTAGGCACCATTTTTTTGGCGTAGTATTCTTCAGTCTTTGTCAGCGTCTTTAAGTAGGAAATGTACAAAAAACAACATTTTAATAGCCAATCTCATTACATACAATAGCTGAGTGAGTGTGTTCCATGTCTATCATTTACGATAAATACGTATATAAAATTCATCAACTGGTCAAACAGTTTTACTTTCAAATTACACGAAATAGTTCTGTTCTAAGATTTGTCGCTGATTTTGTTTTTAATTTTCTACAGAAAACTATAATATTTTACATAAAGAATTAGATTTTCTTCTGAGTTAAATCGGAATGTTTCATTGATTACAAAATATTTGATAAACTTTATGTCAATAATCTTGACATTTGAAGATGTAGCCTGTGACAGACACAGGGACCTTTACGTCTTGAACATTCACCTACTTTCATTAGAGGCAACACTTTTCCATCAAAATATGATCTTTTCGCACGCAGCTATCAAAAATACGCACGGAATCCTCCACTAAATGGAAAAATGAAAGCTGTTTATGGTAGAAGAATGCCATTTTGGAAACAAAATAATTTGGAGCGATCTCGTTGGTTAGAAAAATTAACCAGCCAATCAGATTACATAATTTTATTGTATTCACTGCGGAGCTAAAATAATCTCACCTGGCATTTATACGTATTCAAGTATAAGTCCCTAGCATATTTACAAGCCTTCAATTAATTACGGAACACACACACTGTCACCCTCCGCTCTCCCTCTCTATCTCTATATCTATCTATCTCTCTCTCTCTCTCTCTCTCTCTCTCTTTCTCTCGCCCCTGTCTCTCTATATGCATGTCTTTCTCTGTCTCTCTGTATATGTCTCTCACTCTGTCTGTCTGTCTCTCTATCTTGTTTCTGTCTCTCTCAGTTAGTCTGTCTGTCTTTTTGTTGATCTGTATGCATGTCTGTCTACAGGTATGCCTGTCTGTCAGTCTGTCTGTGTCTCTACGTCTGAATCTCTTTCTTTTATCTCTAGCTCTCTCCGTTACCCTCTCTCACACACTCTCTCTGTCTCTCACTTTCTTTAATTTTCTCTCTCACTATCTTTAACCCTTTTTAATATACCAAAGTTAGTATACTATCTACATTAATAAAAACTCTATTCAATTCATGTATTTGAAAATATAGAGAAAGCGCAAAACCAATGTTAATGGAACTTGTGACCTAAACCCGTTTTCATGCATACAGTGGAGAAAACGTTATTCTTTCCCGTTTAAACGCAAACGTACGCAAACACAATGCACTAAAACGTAGAAAAGTACAACTTTTTGACAATTCTGATAATTCATGTTTATCTTGGTGGCAAACGGTTTGGAGCCTGATCAGACGCCGGGTAACCCGGCGTCTGATCTGGCTCCAATCTGTTTGCAATGGAAATAATAGTTAAAAGCGTAAACGCGTTTATTGGGAAAGAATAACGTTTTCTCCACTGTACATGGACTATAAAATACATATATGTTGAAAATTGCATATATTAATTTGTTTCATGTGTATGTGTCATTGTCATAACACTTTGAGTCATATACATGTAATCTCACCTTCCTTACAAATTAGTATGTAGATAAGCAATATTTTTCTCACCAACATTTTAATCAGTACGCCGTTTGTTATTAATCTTTCTCCAAAGAAGTTTACAGGCCGAAACATGATAGAAAAATAATAGAAACTTTGGAGTTGTTCCCTGTATCATATGTTTAATCAGTGTACTACTCACGTTTCGCACGTTATGGAGTTTTAATCAGTATACTACTCCCATTTTGCATGCTGTGGAGTTGTAAGTAATCCCTATACAACTCACATTTAGCGTGCCTATATATGTTGAGTATTTATCTCCTGTAACTCAATAACACGTACAGTCGAATACTGGTAACTTGAACTTGTTTAGCAGACTTCTTCCTTATATCGTATATTCAGCTGTCAAAATTCGATAATTTAAGTTTGCTTAAGTCGAACTTACCCGTAATTCAAAGTTCAAACTCGGCTAAGTCACGTTTAACCGTGTACTCCATAGCATATTTCTAAGTTTTGGAGACTTGTGCCCACTTAAAGCAGGTTGAAAGTAAAGCAGAATGCGCATTAAGGCGCATTCTGCTTTACTTTTAGTCTGCTTTAAGCTATAATTTGCTAAAATATAAGATACATTGCTTATGGTACATATCTGACTGTATAAATTGAAACGATAGTCTTCAATGGAGAAATAAATTAAAGGCGTAAAATGAACGTTGTCTCCACTGTACTGTAAATTAAACGTTGAATCACTGATGTACGAAATGAACCCTTCGCCCTCTTAATCCTTTGCTCGCAAAGTACTAAGTATTTATTTTCGTCTGCAATAATTGTCGTCTGCTACTGCTCTAAAAATGATGAAAAAAAAGTACAGTGGAGAATCTGTTATTCTTTCCCAATAAACGGGTTTACGCTAAAACTATTATTTGCAGTGCAAACAGTTTGGAGCCAGATCAGACGCCGGGTAACCCGGCGTCTGATCAGGCTCCAAACTGTTTGCCACCAAGATAAACAAGAATTATCAGAATTGGACAAAAGTTGTTCTTTTCTACGTTTTTAGTGCTTTGCGTTTGCGTACGTTTGCGTTTAAACGGGAAAGAATAACAGATTATCCACTGTACCAGAGTGACAAACAGTTTGGATCCATATGAGACCCCGCATGATGCGGCGTCTCATATGGATCCAAACTGTTTGCAAAGGTATTCATGTGTTTGCCGCTAGCGTGTAAAGATTTGATATTCATATTAAACTCTGCTCACTATGATTATCTAGTATCTTAACAATTACATTGGCTATTCAATAAGGAAAAAACCCCAGAGAAGTACGGACTCGTGCCAGACAGATCCTATAATAAAACTGCGCAGTCGCTTACTAGACATACCCTTTAGGAACTGTCTTATCATAATCTTGGTCTACACTGTTTTCGTTGTTTTCTATATCCATGTATACATTCAGTAGCAGAAGGATTCAGCTGAAATCGCCGATTTTACCTATTGGTTAGTGTTAGGTAGTATAATGATAAGACGTTATTCTTTCTTGTTCAAACGAAAATAAAACATACCCACAATGCAATACAATGTAGCAAATGGCAGTCTCTTGAACGTTATGACGACTAATTGTTTTTAAATTATGCCAAACAGTTTGAAGCCTGGTCAGATGCCGGGTGGACACAGCTATTTGTAATTGAAGCTAGTTCTATGAGTACAGTGGAGAAAACGTTATATTCTTTCCCAATAAACGCGTTTACGCTAAAACTATTATTTGCTGTGCAAACAGTTTGGAGCCAGATCAGACGCCGGGTAACCCGGCGTCTGATCAGGCTCCAAACTGTTTGCCACTCAGATCAACATGAATAGTCAAAATTGTCGAAAAGTTATCCTTTTCTACGTTTTAGTGCAATGCGTTTGCGTACGTTTGCGTTTAAACGGGAAAGAATAACAGATTCTCCACTGTATGAACAGATTCTCCACTGTATGAACCCGTTTCTGTGACAAATAGAGTTTTCTCCCATGTACAGTGTCCTCTCTCTACAACGACACCCAATGGGAGACTAACAATATGTGCGTTGTTCTGAGGGAGTCGTTGTAGAGAGGGAAATTGGTTCGCATTTGCAAACAGCTTGAATCCAGATCAGACGCCGCGGCGTCTGGTCTGGATTCAAGCTGTTCGTCACTCGTCATTAATTTGTTTTCTGTCAAAATGTTCAATATGTAACTTTGAGAAAACGGCAGACGACAACTTTAAGCAAACGATAACACAACAATAAAGCGTTAGACGTAATTTTCCTGTTTAGGGAACTGCGACAAGAGTCGTTGTTCGGAGGGAGTCGTTGTTGGAGGACCGATGTAGAGGGGGAGCACTGTACATAATTCTACTTTAGCCTCAATTTCCAGTTGGTTTCAGTGACATCCAGGAACCTAAAGAGAGTCCAGACATTGGCATTGATTCATAAACCCTATTCAATGCTACAGTGGAGAATCTGTTATTCTTTCCCGTTTAAACGCAAACGTACGCAAACGCAAAGCAATAAAACGTAGAAAAGTACAACTTTTGGACAATTCTGATAATTCATGTTTATCTTGGTGGCAAACAGTTTGGAGCCTGATCAGACGCCGGGTTACCCGGCGTCTGATCTGGCTCCAAACTGTTTGCACTGCAAATAATAGTTTTAGCGTAAACGCGTTTATTGGGAAAGAATAACAGATTCTCCACTGTACATGTATACATGTACGAGCGTAAATTGGTTTTGCAAACAGTTTGGACCGTGATCAGACGAGTAACGCGGCGTCTGGTTTAAACAATATTTTATTAACATAATAAAATGGATTGGACAACAGGCATTGCCTATATTAGTCCTCTCCAGTGGTACAAGGTAATTACATGTTCTATATATGCATAACAAAATACATGATTATTCAATAGCTGAAAAGAAAATATTTACTTGAGATATATGCATACGGTAGTTATGATAAACGACTATCGAAATTTTAGATTTTAGAAATAGTTTCAAGCAGACGACAATTGTTTAAACTAAAGGATGTCATGGCTGTAAAATGGTCTACTATACCTCTATACGTGGGTACTCCTAACAACAACTAATACATGATCATGAGGTTATGGACAGTTGTTAAAAAGTTAAAAAAGTATAGTATTAAGTATAAAGCAGTGTGTCTGAATAGAAAATAATTATCTCATCAATAAAATTCCACAGAGACACTCCTAACTTGTCGTGGATCTGGGGCTTGGTCAGTGTTGATTTTTCTGTTTATTAGACCGAGATTATCCCATCTGCTAAGAACTAAAAGGAAGGCAGGTCTGTGGTTTCGATCCCATGCGCTGCATCGCAACGGATGAGATTGGCAGCAATCATCCTCCTGAAATAATCTTCATCTCATCTCACCATCCCTCATCATTTATTGGCGCTATATGACCTATTTTGTGTCGCATTGCCGTAAAACCATTTTTTATACAGTTTATTGTTATTCTGAGTTTTAGTGCAATGTAAAATATGTAACATGAGATACAAAGAAAACATAATAAACAAACATTATAACTCCGCCATCCATCAAAACAATTGTTTGTGGTTGTAATTTCCAGTTGGTTGCGGTGGCATCTAGGAGTCTAGAGAGGGCCCAGAAATTTGCCGACGACTTAAACTTTCAGAGGGCATATGGTTCATACGACGAGCTTTCAAAAGACAGTGACGTAGGTAAGAGGAAGCATAGACAAAAATAGAATTCTTTAAAGAAAAATAATCCTTTAGAAACGTTACACACTTTATTACTCATATACTGTAAAACCGGTTTTATTTGCGAGAATATAATTTACGCATTAATTCACGAATGTGTTGCCTCGCGTCGCTACACTCAGAGGATCTTCAAACCGATCAGTCAAATTTAAAGGTGCTACTCTAAAAACTAGTTAATCCGGATGCCAACATTTACAATTTCCATGAGATGACGATGTTTTATAACAGGAAGAAAAGTTTTATTAAAATTGATCACGAATTATGGAAAATATTAAAGAAATGGTCACCTAACCCTAAAATGACAAGTCACAATGTCATGAATGACATTTGTCTGTTAGGCTACCAGCTTTCAACGCGACATTGGTGCCATATGTAGCACTTAAATATGTTCTTTGAAAAAATACTAACTAAGTATTGAAAGAATATTATTATCTAACACTAAAATAAAAACACTGAGGCAACTCCTGGTCTGTGTTCTTATAATACGTAAAATACGCAAATTGCCCCTGGCTGTAAGCAGTGGCTTAGTGACATTTACAGAATAGTTAAAGAATGCCACCCTAAACGCTTCAGCGACGTGCAATGTTCATGTATCAATAAAAAGGTGAATTTTGAGCCGCCAAGTTAAAATTTTGCATTTAAACGATTGGCGCTGATGCCGTTAACGCAGTTACGTTACGTTATTTTGACATATTCGACGGTTTAGACATGCACGAGCAGTCACCGTAGACGCATTGAAAAATACGAGCGAGTGTGTGGTGACGAAAATGAAATATTCCGTATACGTGAGTTTTTCATCAGTAGGCGATAATGACGTTAGTCTCTACACTTTCGGTCAAACAAAAGTTCCTCAAAACAAGCTAATATTGGCGAACAACATGTTGAAATGCTTTGCAGTTGGTGGTATAAGATATTGATATTTAAAATTTAGCGTATGTAAACGATTTTAGGGCACCCAGGACGTAAAATGTCCATGACGTTAACGTGGCATTTTACATTGGCTCTGAATACAGCAATTAGAGTGCTCTTGTGATAAGTTCAATCCGCAATTTCGAAATGTTAAATGTTTTCTGTTAGGACGATTGATGACCAACAAATAATCAAAAGCCTTGTTTACCAATGTCCACATACACGCTTCGCACGTGCAAAATACCTTAATCGTCGAGTTTAGAGATGCGACGTAACGTAGAGAGAGACACAAAATTCAATAAATCGATTCAATGAATATTCAACCTAGTATTTGAAACAAAACTGATTACGCCAGTGTGCCATTTCCTGTTTCGAAAAATAGGAGTTTAAAAAGTGATCGGTTAGAAGATCCTCTGAGTGTAGTTTTGAAAATAGGTGACTTCTTAAAGCAAGTTGGAAGTAAAGCAGAATGTGCCTTAAGGCACATTCTGCTTTCCTTTCAGCCTGCTTTAAGCTACCATCTGCTAGAAATATTACATGATGTCGCGAGTTAATACAAAATTGCATCACGCGAAATATTCATGAAGAGAAAAATACCTGTTTTACAGTATACTAACACGATAGAGAAACTGTACTCTTGGTTTGAGGGATTTGTACTATACAAATACAAATGGTAGACACATTTGGTATCAAAATGCACAAAACTGTATTGGCTTCACGATGGTGTACGTTTATAATGATAATGATAATACTAATATAAATAATATTACATGTAATGATAATAATAGTTTAATTGTGACTTGATTACTCGAAGATCATAATTTGTGTGTGAATGACGATGGTGTGAAAAGTAAAAGATGTTTCAGTGGAGAATCTGTTATTCTTTCCCAATAAACGCATTTACGCTAAAACTATTATTTGCAGTGCAAACATTTTGGAGCCAGATCAGACGCCGGGTAACCCGGTGTCTGATCAGGCTCCAAACTGTTTGCCACCAAGATAAACAAGAATTATCAGAATTGTCCAAAAGTTGTTCTTTTCTACGTTTTTGTGTTTTGCGTTTGCGTACGTTTGCGTTTAAACGGGAAAGAATAACAGATTCTCCACTGTAAACTTGTAATGTGTTATATTTAACGTTTGGTAATCGACCAATCCTCTTGTGTCAAACCGACATTTCTGCGCATTTCGATGCCAAATGTGTCTATTGTTTATAAGTATAACAAAATTACCTCAAACCAACTGTACATTAGAATAATACAGCTATATATATTTTTACAAAACGTTTAACACCGTAAATAGTAGAAGGACCAACTCAATAAAAGGGCCTTAAAATTAATTCTTTTTTAACCCATCTAGTATAAAATTTCTGATGATATATTCGAATAGTTCAGACCATAAGGCTTTAATTTATGGTGGATGCCAGATCTGGAAGTGGTGCAGATTTTTTTAAACAAGGGCTATAACTTTTACATCCGATTTAACACTGTTTGGTACATATAGTAATTATTTGTTATAATCAGCACGCATGGTTTCCGTTTAGCATGAAACTTACACTATTTGCATATATTTACATGAAATTGGAAATAATACCAAAAAAACTTAGTTCCGGTCTTCAGTTGCCATGGTAACGCGAAAACATTATTTCCCCCTAAAATCAGTGTTTTTGGTAAGTAAAACACATCAAATTCATGGCATTTTCAGACAAAAATGTACAAGTTTTAGATACAATAATATCTGAGAGTTGAAATATGACATACATATGTATTGACAATTAAATAACATTGTAACTTTCAACTCAACATTACACCTGATTGATACACAAGTGCAAGGTTTATGGGTTAATATACTGAAAGCAAGAATCCTTGATTTTTGTCATAGTTTAAGGACTGGTACAGAAAATTCATGCATCGTTGATGAACATGATTGATTATCAGTAACACATATCTTTATTACTACTTTGAAAAAAAACTTTGGGATTGGGGTTGCTAAGTAGGTAACCATGGAAACGAAACTATAAACTTTTCAATATTTTTATTGCCTATGTAACTGAGCTGTTATGTTTGCTTAAAATGAATCCGGATCACTCTTTAATGGCTACTACCACCAATTGTAGTGTTATAAAATAGAAATAGAAGACAAAACATGCAGATATTACTTGGTAACTATGGTAACGCCTGCCAAAAGAACATATTTTACTGGAAATGTGTGTCAAATTCAAGACATTTGGCACTCAATATACAGCAAACTATGAGAGTCCTTGCACAATTACTTTAATTAGTTTTATTATAAATTTTGCAAATAAACATTGTCATATACACATTTGCTTTAGCCTGAAAAATTATATTTGGTTACCATAGCAACCACGTACAGCAATTACTAAGTAAGAGCATTATATTGAAAATATGAGAGATATCCTGGCATTTTTTAAGTCAAAGTACAACAACCTATCAGAACCATTGTACATGTACTTTATGTTCCTAATCTGGTTTGCAAGTCAAAAGTGTCATAAAACGTTCACTTTTAACATGAAAGTAATATTTTGTTACCTTCGCAACCATTTACAGTAATTGATAAATGAAAATACTTTTTGAAAATATGTTTCAAAATCAAGCTATATGAAGGCAAAGGAGATAAACTTATTAGAACCTGTGTTAGTATCGGGTTAGCAAACTAACAGTGTTATACAACCGTTCACTTTTTACAAGAAAATTGGTTACTTTAACAACTAATAAATACGAAAGACTCAAGCAGACACGCAACACAAACAATACACCCACCTCTCAAGCAGAACACACACACAGTCATACCATAACAAACACACACACGCACACTCCCATTCCTTCATCTACACACGAAATAGAAAACAACACGCAAGACAAACATAAAGCAAAGTGAACATAGGAGCCCGCCTTGGTACGGTCAGTAGCAATCAATAATAATTACAGTATATGCCAATTAAGAGCATTAAACTGAAAGTATATATAGAATTCAAGTTTTTTAAGGCACAATAACCTATTTGAACCACACTACAAAGGCAACATTTAAGACAAATTTTCATGAAACTTACTCAAAATGATAACAATGACAAAAAGCTAGGTCACATGATGTGAATATTGGTCATGTTGAGTCATAAAGCAGGTAAATTGATCAAATAGCAGAAGAAAGCCTCTGGAGACAGCCATCGTGCAATTACATTTTCTCATTTCTTAGTCCCTTCTTTTCCATTCCTGTCTTCCTGAGCGCCTGACAATCTGGAAGACAGGAATGGAAAAGAAGGGGATAAGAGTAAACATGAACAAGACCATGGTAATGATCTCTGGTCCCAATCTTGACCCACTGAGAAGATCAGCAAAATACCCCTATGCAGTATTCCTAAGCGGAGCAGGAAGAAACTCCATTCTTTGCTCGTAGGCTGCTCAAAGTGTGTTCACAAGAAATGCAGTGAAATCAAGGGACCACTCAGACCTGATCCACAATACAAATGCCCACACTGTAAGAGATAAGCCACACCAACAGATGGTAGACCTATGACAGAGGTAGAGGCTGGAAACTAAAATCTATATGTTGTAACAGACGTTTGCTACCTTGGAGATACACTGTCGTCTGGAGGAGGATGTGAGCTTGCAGCAATAACACGCTGCAAGTCGGCCTAGAAAAAGTTCAGAGAGCTCCTCACCATATTGACAAGCAACTTTCTTCCATCTGCAACCAGAGGATGAGTCTACTCGGTAAGGAGCGCTATGCTCTACGAATCTGAGACATTGGCTGTATCAGCAAATACACTCAGACATATGCAGAGACATGACAAAGTATGATACGATGGATCTTCCTGATCAAACCAGATAAAGATGTCCATTTTGACTCTTTGTTATCTCAGCTGAACATAAGAGGCATTACAGAGATCCTGCAATCACATAGGCTGAAATGGATTGGCCAGATAGAGAGAAGCTCTAGTTGGATCTATCAAAGTAATTGCCTGAACATCACAACACAGCGGGGTAGAGGCAGACCAAGGCTCTTTTGGGAGGACCTTGTAAAACGTGACTGTGAAACTCTCGGTTGGAAAACCCCAACCCACAAAATCGCCAAGCTTGGAGACGGAGACTTCGTTCCAGACTGGACAGCCAGGCCTCATCCTTATACGCAGGATTATTCAATGGCGTGGTTAAACTAAACTGGATAATGATGATGATTTCTCATGTAAGCGCTTCAGGGTATAATGTCCCTCTTTTGCTCAATTATCTCAAAATGAGAGAAAGTCTAGCAGGTATGACGTAGAGGCTGCTGAAACAGAGGATAGCAAATATCAGATAAAGTTGTATAAACAGAACATTCTAACTTAAAATGTCACCAAAGTGTGTCAGCTATATCAAAGGCAATAGTTAAAAACAAACTAGAGATTTAGTATATTATTTTGTCGGCTTTTCAGTGATTTATTTAGAAGTCAGAATGGTGTGTCTTGGGGATACACCTTTTGTAAAACATTGAGTCCCTGGGACAAAACATTGAGTTTTTTCAGATTATATTATAAATAAAGGCCAAAACATTACGAGTAAATGGGACTCATAGTTTCTTGACCAATTAGTCATTGGCAATTTTAGTGAGTATAGAACTCGGGACTCACAGCTAAATTAACCGCTATTGGCGAGTATTTGAATCCAGACTGATAATATAAACCAATTTTATGTTTCTCTTGCATATTTAAGGTGTATGTCTGACAACAGTGTTAACTCGTATTCCTTACAATAAATGGTTCCGGGAGCTTGCTGTATTTTACCATAGAAAGTTATTAAAAACAAACGGTGTTTGACACATATTTTCAGTATAATGTTATTATTTAGCTTTTAGTGTCAGTGGTTGCTAAGATAACGAAATGTTACTTTGATGCTAAAAGTGAATGTTTATATAACACTGTTAAGTTGCCTAGATTAAAATAAAACTAACACACAAAATTCAAAGAGGTTTCTATACTTTGTCTTTAAAAAAAAGGTTTGAATTTGATACATAATTTCAGTTTAATGCTTTAATTTAGCATACATGTATATTGTGAGTGGTTGCTAAGGTAACCAAATATTCTATTTGTGCCAAAAGTGAATGCTTATATGACAGTTTTAACTTGAAAACCTGATAATTAACTTAAAGTACATTGGTTCTGACACGTTGATGTTGCGGATAGCGACGGGGCTGGCGCACAGGGGGACATGTTTCGATTCCCAGTCGGAGTTTGATAATCAACTTAAAGTACAATGGTTCTGACATGTTGATGTTGCTGATAGCGACGTGGATGGCGCACAGGGGGAAATGTTTCGAATCCCAGTCGGAGTTTGAATATTCACGAATAATAGCAGCTTTTATACCAGTAAATTTCGTTATGCCTATCATACTCATGTATGGAGTAAATATATTTATCAAAATCACTATCTCGAACTTCAGTGTAGCTTTTCAAAACTCTCACCAATGTAGAGTACCTCAGTACTCCCATCCATATTCATTCAAATAGCTATAGGTCGTTCATCTATTACACTTTGAACCAAATACCTCTTTTAGTGAGGAAGTTGCATACATTTTAATTTGAAAGGCAATAACGTATGTTCAAATGGTCACAGTCAAGCTTCCAAACCATCTCTACACCTGCGCATACACATACTTAGTTTGTGATGGCTCGGAGCACATCATTTGTCCTCTATATTCTATATAGGGAACACATTCAAAGGGTCATAACCGCAGTCTAAATGGTCGCAGTCATTTTTCCAAACGATCTTTTTAATACACATGTTTTCTGCTCTTTTTTTTTTTTTTTTTATAGAAGTAAGAAACTTAAATAACATTTACGTAAAGTCCTCCAATTGTGTAATGCGAGTTAGCTCCACATGAGTTTTAACAGACGGACAGACAGAAATCATGTTAAAATGTCACCACTTCTCAAACGGTTTGAAGATTGGGGGTTAATGGGGGGGGGGGGGGTAAATTGACAGTAACTAACTTTTTAGATTATGATTCTACATAGAATGATATAAGAATACTTATTTGTGGTGTTTTTAAGTCAATTAATTAATTTGTAACCTGAGTATAAGACTTAATATGACGTCAGTATTTATCAATAGACTGGAGTGGGTGGAGTAATAAAACAGATCTAGCAACAGTCTGCACCACTTCTGAATCTGGCATCCACCCTCAAGTGTCATTTATGTATATATATTATTCCTTCATACCAACAGAATGTTATACTGGATGGATTAAAAAAACAACACTTTACACTTTTGGTGCCAGCCCCTCTGCTATTACATTCTAATGATTCTATGAGCTTCTAAACCTTCTAAATGCTGATAATTTTGCATTATAAAACATTTAGATACCCAACAAACAGCACAGTTCGAACAATAAACATGTTTACATAACCACCTTGTCATAAGATTTAACAATCTGTAAGATCGTTATTTAGCATTGAATTTGAGTGGGTGGGGTAACAAAAAATGCTGTAGAAAAAATCTGCACCACTTCTGAATCTGGCATCCACCCTCAAGTGTCATGTATGTATATATACTATTCCATTGAACCAATAGAAATTTTATACCGGATGGGTTAAAAAAAAGTTTGATTCATGGGGTCAGCCCCACTACTAAAAGTTTAAATGATCCGTGCCATGACAAAATCTACCTGATTGTATTGCAACATTGCACAGAGCAAGCGCCGTTGTCATCACAGGCTCTGAATCTGAGTTTGGTCTATACTGATAAATACCATATATAAAACAGCTAAATAAAATGCTTTAGATAAATGTGGGTGTCAAACAGTGTAGATCAAGACCAACCACCTCGTCTTTGACTGGCTGGACTTGATCTACATTGTTTGCAATGCAATACTGCAGGTTTTCTCATGACTGGGCTCAAATATAAGTAAACGGGTTGGACCTAACAACATTCCTCCCTATTTATGTTTTCACCGCAACAGGCGACTTTGAACATTCGTATTTGTAAAGGAGTTGTATCCTGATTAACGCGGTGTCTGATCAGGATCCAAACTGACGATCATTTCGTATTTTATGTGTTGATAAACTCACAATGTTTATTGTATTTCACTGTTTTGCAGAGGTGGTTTATATTGGAACACTTCACACCACACACGCGGATCTATCAATTAAAATGTTAGATGCAGGAAAGCACGTGTTTTGTGAAAAACCCATGGCAATAAACCTGAAAGATGCTAGAAAAGTGTTCGATGCAGCTAGGAAAAACAAGAAGATGTTTGCCGAGGTAATACTTCTCTAGATGTAGATACATATTATATCCGTTTCCATATAAAATTAACTAAATGTACATTGGAGAAGACTTTATTCTTTCCCCCCCAAAACGCGTTTACGCTAAAACTATTTTCCCTTTGCAAACAGTTTGACGCCCGATCAGACGCCGGGTAACCCTGCGTCTGATCGAGCGTCAAATTGTTTGCCACTCAGATTAAAATAAACAATCAGAATTTCAAATAAAAATTCATTTTCTCCATTTTACTGTTATGAGTTTGCGTTCTGTTTGCGTTAAAACGGGAATAATAACGTCTTCTCCACTGTATGTCATACGTGTATGTTCGACTTAAAAGAGTTCAAAATATCGAAATTTGATTTTTGTTTAACACTCATACTATTACAGTGGAGAATCTGTTATTCTTTCCCGTTTAAACGCAAACGTACGCAAACGCAAAACACTAAACCGTAGAAAAGAACAACTTTTGGACAATTCTGATAATTCTATTTATCTTGGTGGCAAACAGTTTGGAGCCTGATCAGACACCGGGTTACCCGGCGTCTGATCTGGCTCCAAACTGTTTGCACTGTAAAATAATAGTTTTAGCGTAAACGCGTTTATTGGGAAAGAATAACAGATTCTCCACTGTACGTATACAATACTCAATCAACGTACGTCTATATGTATGATTTAACTCAAATCGAGGTCTACATCATTTGATTCTTACACTAAATGTATAGGCCTACTCAAATCAAATTGTGCTTGTTTTTTCCCCAATCATACTACTATGAATAACTAAATTAAACACTACATGGTTTAGCACTAAAGCATAATTATTATACTTTCTATGCAGAGTTACACTTCAAAGTGTCTCTGGATAAACACTAATACCTCTACGAAATATGGGTATGCTGAAATTTTGAAATATACTCCTAGTTCGTTTGTTTTGTAGATATATCATCTGAGTAACAAACAGTCTGAATCTGGTCAGGCCTAAGACAGTGTTCAAAGGTCTCCATTACTCATTTCCCACACTTTATTTTGTGAAAGACGTACAATAAAGCCGCCCATAGGTCATTTATCCCATTCCCCATTGTTTTTAAGGTAATAACGATGGTTGATTGTTTAAAGCAGACTGAAAGTAAAGCAGAATGCTCCTAAAACGGAGCATTTTGCTTTACTACCAGTCTGGTTTAAACTATCATCTTATGGGATATAATTATGACATATTTCTTGAATTGCATTTTCAACTTTTCATGACTGTATAAAATGGAACTAATTTCTTGAGTTCTAGAGGAATATAAATTAAAGCATCAAAATGCGTATCTCTAGAGTAATGGGTAAAGAAAAGCAGTTAGCCTATAAAAGCTGATAAACAGAAACTGTGTTATTTTCTTGTCCAACATACAGATAGTCAGTGTTTGTATCATAACACAATGACTTTGCATTACCAAGTCCATCCTTTTTTGTAAGAATACTGATCTTCTTGCAGTCGGCGGTTATTTGATAGATAGTGCCAGAAGCTCCACAACAGACATATACTGATCCTCTTTTATCAACAGCCACATACCTTGCCCCTTTCAAATTACTGTCTTCATAGATCCCAAGGACTTGACCGGACAAGGACAGCCTGGTGACCGTGCCTTTACTAGCGTCTGGTACATAAAGAGTACTGGTGTTCTGATTGACAGCTATTGAATAAACATCACTAAACAGCCGCTTTCCGTTTTCATCCTTTTCAACAGTTTGCAGCACATTTCCCTCGGTATCTATGATCTCTAGTCTCTCTGGATTTGAAAGGCTGGCTACAAAGTTGTTATTTACAGAGACTATACCATAGCATGGTCCCGTTGTCTTGATCTTCTTGTGTTCATAGAATCTGTCATATCTGGTCCTGAGAAGGACAATGTCACTGTTCTTTGGTCGTGTGACAGCAATGTCGCCACTCTCCTCTATAGTTGTTATATCCCAAGGGGGCCATGGTAGCTGACACTCTGATATAACTTGAGAATTTTGTATGTCAATCAATTTGACTTTTCTGTTTTTGTTGTCAGCAACTGCCATTCTCCCACTAGTGATTAAGACCATTCCAGTTATGTCACATGAGTTTGAAAACCTTTCATTTGTTACTTTTATCTCCCCCACCTTTGTAGCTTTGGTAATTATTTCTTCTTTCATAAAGAGTTTCCCAAGACTACCACCATGTTTAAGAAAGTTATCTAGTTGTTCACTGGGCTGAAACAGGTAGTTACTGATGGTGTTATCCTTCGAAATATCTTCAAGTGATTTCACAAGGGATCTCATTTCAGTTTTGGTTGTTTTCATGGTAACAAACAAATTACAGTACTGTTCGTCATTTTGCATTGCCTTCATATCAATTGATAGGTTTTGAGCTTTTGTTTGTATGTTGTCACAAGATTTAATGTTTTCTTCCATTTTCAGCAGGTCTTTTTTCTTCGTCGTTTTACCCAATGTCTCTATTTCCTTCTCCAATTTGTTAAAAGCTTCATTTACTTCTTTTTTCACTTGTTTAACATGATCAAGTGCCTTGTCAAAGATATCCTGAGACTTTAGTTTGTTGCCTAGCGACGTGTCAGAAAGTTCTTTTGTCTGTAACAGCAGCATGTCAAGCTCTCTTATCAAAGTGGAAAACTCTACTCCATTGCCTATATCCTTGGCAATTTTAGGAATAAACTGGACTCCTTGGCAATTGTTGTGGTCAATATTAAGACAGTCCCCGCATCCAAGACAATCATGGTCCACACAGAAGTACTCAATGGTCTTTCCTTTATGATGAGCACATTTTTGTGTGCAAGTATCCAGAAAGGCTGAAAGATTTGGGTCCTTCTTGGCCGCCTCGATATCCAAGAGCTTGTGGTGGCGTGAAATCCTTGGCTTCAGGTGACATCTAAAGCATTCATCACATAGAAACTCTAAACAATCCACACAAAACCCAACAGCTTCAAGCAGTTTGCCATCTTCATTACACGACTGGCAAATATAGTCAAAAACAGCATCAGATCCAGCTATAAGAGACGCACTGAAAGTTTCTTGTTGCCCTACCTTTTTAGCCATTACTCTGACTATAGATATGTTAACATTAATGTGACCTCTAATAGTCGCACAATTACTCTTTGAATAAGACTGTAAGGAAGTTAAAACAAACTTTTACTTCCTCTTAGAATAGGTGCACAACTTCAATGAATAAAGTGTTTGCTCCATAGAACAAACATTGTAAAACTTAAGCCTTTACATTACGTACTCATGTTCATTCATATTGTGTTATCCAACCAACCTTGAAAAGAATGGATACCGCCTAAGACAGACAGGTAATTCCTAAATGCAAAAGAAAAGTAAAGCAGACAGCTCATTTTAGAGCTGTCTGCTTTACTTTTGCCTTGCATTAAGCTGTTGTCACAGGTTAACACACTTGTTATTACTTTAACCCCGCGTGCGTGGCCACTTAGTCTAAGTTTGACTGTATATTTTAAACATCTCAACTATATATAGATCCATACAGTGGAGAAAACGTAATTCTTTCCCAATAAACGCGTTTACGCTAAAACTATTATTTGCAATGCAAACAGTTTGGAGCCAGATCAGACGCCGGGTAACCCGGCGACTGATCAGGCTCAAAACTGTTTGCCACCAAGATAAACATGAACTTTCAGAATTGTCAAAAAGTTGCACTTTTTACGTTTGAGTGCTTTGCGTTTGCGTACGTTTGCGTTTAAACGGGAAAGAATAACGTTTTCTCCACTGTACAAATGCAGTCATCTGGAACTCGTGATAGTTTACCTATATATACTCATACATTTACCCTTATTTTAAACTTGAGCCACATGTACCATATACATGTAACACGTTCAGCGTCAAATTAATCGTGAGGTTTTTACGCGGCGTCTGATCTGGATTCAGACTGTTTGCATAGTCGACTTTATAATATATCTGACTTCGGCAGTGTAATGGTAAATGTATAATGAAGTAGTAAATACTGCAAACTTAGACCTTGGTCTGAGAGGCTTATTCTTGTTTACTAATCCGCAAAGTAACACCGTACAGGTTAAAGCACTCTTTAACCATAAACACATTGAATATAAATTGTATTTTAACCCTTTCCTTACAGTCATCAGTGCATGCTATTTAAATCCAGCTCATATAGCATATATTGTAATTCTCTGTTTAAAGCAGGTGGCTGCGTAAACAGGATTAATGTTCAGTAAAACCTCACAATTACGACCACTAAACTGTGTTAGTCAATAGGTGTTTACGACAGATGACTGATGAAAGCAATGTGACCGTAAAACTTTACATTGGAGAATCTGTTATTATTTCCCGTTTAAACGCAAACGTACGCAAACGCAAAACACTAAAACGTAGAAAAGAACAACTTTTGGACAATTTCTGATAATTCTTGTTTATCTTGGTGGCAAACAGTTTGCAGCCTGATCAGACGCCGGGTTACCCGGCGTCTGATCTGGCTCCAAACTGTTTGCACTGCAAATAATAGTTTTAGCGTAAACGCGTTTATTGGGAAAGAATAACAGATTCTCCACTGTAATAGTTTTAGCGTAAAGGCGTTTATTAGGAAAGAATAACAGATTCTCCACTGTAGCTACCCCTTGTATATAAAACAATCCCTGGATCCACATATCAGCCTATTTTCAGGACAACGCTGGTTCATGTTTGTTCTTTGGCAAAAAAGGCAAAGGCGGCCTATTGGGCTTATATACTCAACAAAATAATTAAAGGGACAAAGGTATACGTTCGTATATCTTTTTCAAAAATACAAACATTTTCAAGTTACAAGAGTGAATGCGTGTTTAGATGCTTTAGAATAGAAAAATTAAGAAACAAACGTCACTATGTGCAAAAATGGTCATGGTTGAATGAGTTGAAGTGGACAAGTATCAAACACACGGTTTTTAACGTCCTCTTGATTTTTGCACGATGTGTCTGCCTATTCTTCAACGATTAGTTTTATAGCTGTTTTCATTATATCGAGTGCATATTTGTATCTTAAGCAAAAATAGATTGCATATTGATACAAATTTTGAAAACTATGCCCCGAAAGACGTCATTTGTCGTTTTCCAACGTCATTTTGCGACGGAGTTTAACGTTAGCAAGGGTGTTGTTGACAGGTTGTGGTAGTTGTACCTCGACACTGGGATGGTTAATTGGAGATCAGGTCAAAGTCGTTTGAAGGTCATATTTAAAGTAAAGGACCGACGTTGTCACTTATGACATGTCGTCAACGGCCCAATTCCCTCGTTACGCTTAATAGTGTTTATAAAAAGACGTGTGGTTACAGGATTTCTGTTCAGACCGTCGGGAATAGACTTCATGCTGCAAACTTATGGGTTAGAAGACCTGTCGTGGGACCGGCCTTGACCCCACACCACCGAAAACGTCACCTAGCGTTTACGTTTTAGCAACGTATTGTGGACTAGTGCGTCAAATTTCGTTTTGGATTTAAATGACGACTGCAGACGAATGTAAAAACAGCGAAACGAATGTTTCTTCGACTGTTATGTGGCAGAGCATGACTAACTCAGAAAAGGGTCAGTGCTCCTATGGGTGGGCATATCCTACAACGATTGTACGGACCTTTACGTCATAAGGAACTGGACTCTGACCAGTTTGGGGTACAGGAACGAGGCCCTAGACGTTATTGCACGCGCTGAAGCTGGAGCTTTGGGTTCATGGTTCTTCCCGACAGACGACAAAGCTCGTCCGTACCGAGCACGTATGGTAGAACAGTACTTGGAACACGAGTGCGTAGGGCAGATGGACTGGCCAGAAAGCTCAATACACTTCGGTCACATTGAGGATGCTTAGGTTATGCGGCAACGCCGGATATCCGGTCGAGATCGTCACCTTAGAGGCTAACAGACATGCTTATTGAAGAATGGCACATAATGTCCATTGCATACATCCTTAAGCTAATTCTCCGATTTCCATGTAGATGCAAGGAAGTGATTAATGCACATGATGAACACATATGATACTAGCTGTAATTTAAGAGAAGAACCTAAAATGTGGGGCTCTTGGTCAAGTTATTTGTTACCCCATCCACCTAGTCTGGCACACGGTAATTTTAGGGTGGTTGTGTTTGAAGGGGAACTGCGATATATAATTCTACTTTTCGAAATACAGTTATACTCTACAATGAAGTTAACATGTAATTTTACATGAAACTGTTAAAAAAATAGTGTATGAACTTATTTTTATATATTTGGCCTACCCAATATATTTGCCCCTTTAATTGTTTTGTTGATTTGTAGACTTAAAACTAACCCTTTAACCCACAATCTGTTTCTAGTTTTGGAGACAGTTGACCACTTAAAGCAGGTCGTACGTAGAGTCAGTTGCGCCTTATGGCGCATTTTGCTTTACGTTCAAACTGCTTTATGCTACCATCTGCTACTTCTTATGGTGCATACTCATGACTTATAAAGTGGAACTATATTTTCTTCTGTAGAGGAATAAATCAAATAATAAAAAAAAGCGTAACTATGAGTAATGAGTTAAAGGGATTGAAAACCGGATAGTAAATTTACAAACAATAAAAACAAACAATTTAGAGATAAGATCCTTACAGTGAGTGGGTATGTGGGTGATCTTAACACCATCACTGCCATGGCGTCATCAATTTTAAACAATTGTCGCCTGCTTTTATTTCTGATAACTAAATTTTAGGGATTTTGACTGAAGTAATATTGAATAGAACGTTAAACAGTTTGTATTCCAAATTGACGACGCGTAACGCGGCGTCGGTTTAGAATCCAAACTGTTTACAAATAAAATCGAAACTCGATAACTCGATAACTCGAACTCGCGTTAGTTCGACTTAACTATATTTCAAAGTTAAAAAGTAGGCTTCCCACGTCTAATCTCTTTGAAACCTAGTCCCGCATATTGGCATCCTTTTCAAACAGTGTACATGTGAAAAGTACACTTGTCCTATGCAAAAAGTGAAGACCCAGATCAGAGGGCTCCGAAAGGAGTCCTATGATCAGGGTCTTCACTGTTTGTCTTAATTCCAAACATTGACAAAAACAATGCTTAAAAGTCAGAAATGGACCAGACTAAAATGGAAACTGGAATTTTCCATTTAAAGATTCAGGGAGGAAATAGTTAACTTTGAAATACGGGTATGTTCGACTTCAGCGAGATCAACTTATCGAAATTCAACTTATGAAATACTGGCACGAGAGGTTTAAGAGAGTTCGAAGTAATAAGTTTCCACTATAACTGTGGTACTTATGCATCGAAGGGGTTAAGAGTACATTATCAAAGATTTGTTAAGTTGTTAGAAATTTATTTCAGGGGATTTGGTCGCGATGGTTTCCAGCTTATGACCAGATTCGGAAGGAGCTCCAACGTGGCACGCTGGGCGACATCAATCTGGTTCAAGCAAGTCTGTGCATTCAGTCGGCTGACATTGAACGGATTAAGAATGCCTCTATGGGTGGTGGTGGGCTACTAGACATTGGTATCTACCCCATCCAGTTTGCGTGTATGGTATTCAAGGAGAAGCCGGAGTCAATAACAGCTGTAGGGTTGCTGTCTGAGACTGGAGGTATGGGGCAGTTATTACAGCGCCCCCTCTCTACAACGACACCCAATGGGAGACAAAGAGTGCTTGCGTTGTTCGGAGGGAGTTGTTATAGGGAGGGAAATTGGATTACATTGCAAACAGTTTGAATCCAGATCAGACGCGCGTCTGATCAGGATTCAAGCTGTTTGTCTTTCGTAATTATATTTCTTCTGTCAATATGTCCACATAGATCCACAGGACCCGACACGATTGCTTTTTGAGAAAAAAATCGTCAGAGGTATACTTGTCAGTATATTCTCACCCTTTCTCAACAAAACCGGGTATATCATGAATAAATATTGATGAACCGACACTTCTGTTGCATTTCTGTCTAGCTTATATAATATCCTTCCATAAAAACATAACATAAAACCAACTGTAAGCATGCACTTTCAACAGTAACTGCATTTACTCACTGAACTCACCGATTTTCGGAAAACGAGACAGGGGGACACAGTATTGGCCACTACTGTACGCTTGTTACGGCGGTAATATCGAGCATTACAGTCATTGACCACCGCTGTACGCTTGTTTAGGCGGTAATATCGAGCATGACAGTCATGTACAGTTCCATAGATATACATTTTTGACACCGATCGAAGCTGGTTTATACCCAAATCATTGCAATACCAACAACAAATTCGAATGTTTTCATCGGCAGTAAAGCTATTCTTGTACATGTGTACGGCAATGATTTGAGAAGAAATCAGCTTTGATCGGTGTCAAAAATGTATATAATATTATGTGGAACTGTACGACTGTAAATTCAAGCATTACATTTTAGTTGTCTCGAACAACCGGAAACTGCTGATTTCACAGACTGGTACTGTTCTAACATGGGAAAGATGTTATTCTTTCCGTTTGAAAACCTTAAAACGCTCGCGCAATTGAACAAAAATGCTAAAAATGACAGCTTTGAAAAGGATTAAAAAATATTGACGATTTAGACAAATGTCGACGAATTATTATTTGAGTGTCAAACTGTTTGTAACCTTTTAACCCTTTACCTCATAGACTGTTTATAGTTTTGAAGACAGGTGACCACTTAAAGCAGGTTGAAAGTAAATCAGAATGTGCCTTAAGGCACATTCTGCTTTACTTTCAGCCTGCTTTAATCTAAAATCTGCCAGGCTATATAAAATATTTGTAATGGTAATTGTTCATGAGGGTATAAACTGGAACTATTTTCTTCAGCGGAGGAATGAATTAAATACGCTAAAAGTCGCTTCTATGGGGGAAAGGGTTAAGAGGCAGCCGGGTTTTACGGCGTCTGATCTTGGGCCAAACTGTTCGTAATTGACATAATGTTTAGCATAAAGGCGTATAATTTGGACAGAAAATTTTTTTCTACGCTCTGCTTTTGTTTATTATACTTTGTGTATATTATATGTACTGAATGTTTTTGTGTATGGGCCGCAGGCCTTATAGCAAATAAAGAACTGAAACTGTGTTAACCTGTTTCAGATGTGGATATTGGTTGCTGTATAATACTAAAATATACGAACGGTGCCATGGCTAATCTAACATATCACACGAATGCCGGTATGGGTAATAGATCCGGTTACATAATGGGAACTAAAGGCATGGTAGAGGTAATGTGGTGTAATCCTTCTACGTGTTTTTTTTTATTATTAATCCTTTACCCAACGGCCTTATTCTAATATTGAAGATAAGGGACCACTTAAAGAAGGTTGAAAGTAAAGCAGAATGCGCCTTAAGGCGCATTCTGCTTTTCTTTCAACCTGCTTTTAAGGCTACCATCTACTCAGATTAAATATATATGTCTTGTGTAGTATATCCATGGCTGTGTTAAATGGAACTATTTTCTTCAGTGGGAGAATAAATTGAATACGCTAAAAGGCGTTTCTATGGGGGAAACGGTTAACAGTAGAGGTGAAGTTATTATGTTATTATTTCCCAATCATTAAAGCATTTTTCCGTTAGAAACGGCATTGAACCAAATCAAACGCCGACGTCTCATAGAGCTCCAAACGAATTGCTCCAAACTAATCAAGTGTGCTACAGCCTAGTACAGCTTGACACTTTGCAGCTTTGCGTACCATTTTCAGCTTACTTTGCCATTGACCATGACCTTTGACCTCTATTGTAGAAAAAAACTTGTTCGTTGAACGAGGGTATATGTTTTATATAATTATTTTGGTTTGTTCTTATCTTTAGTTACCGACGCATTTTTGGTGTCCATTGGAAGTAAAAACACCAACTGGGAATTATAATTACCCGCTAGAAGAAGGCGATTATTACCACGTCAACTCGTCGGGTCTTAAATATGAAGCTGCATCCGTAAGAGAGACACTTCTTAATGGTAACTTTCTTTACAATTATTTCCCTTGTAAAGACCGATTATATTGACCTGGCAGGGCGGATTTTCGATACGGACTTAAGCATTTCAACTTTGGGGGCGGCAGCACGCTCTTTTATTATTAGAATTTACCGTTGTATTCTGCCGGTTTTATTCTCAACATTACATATTAATGGACATTACCGTTGTCATCTGCCGGTCTTTCTCAACATTACATATTAATGGACATTTTGCCAGAAGGAATATTATGAAAAATGACAAACAGCTTGAATCCAGATCAGACGCCGCGTTACGCGGCGTCTGATCTGGATTCAAACTGTTTGCCAATATAAACAAAGTCTTATCTTTTTCTCTCCCGAAAACAACTCCCTCCGAACAACACAAGCAATCTTTGTCTTCCATTGGGTGCTGTTGTGGAGAGAGGGAACACTGTATATACCAATTGCACGTGGATATGGATGCACGCATAGATTGTGTTTCTTCATTTTGAAAGTATCGGACAATAACGATATAATACGGAATTATATCTATCAACCCTAAAATCAAAAGTAAATTAATTTATCTTTGCTAAAGGTTAGCTCTGCCCTGCCAGGTAAAAAAATCGGCCTATACAAGGATTAATTATACCCAACGCTCTGACACATACATATACACATACTCCGAATACTTGAATCGCACTGTTCCTCCGTCTGCGAAATTCTATATGTCACCCTTTAACCCAGTACCCCATCAATACGCCTTTTTACGCCTGTAATTTATTCCTATACTGTTGAAAATAGTTTTGATTTATACATTCATGAATATGTACCATAAGAAATATTTTCTGTATCCTAGTAGATGAAAGATTAAAGCAGGCTGAAAGTAAAGCAGAATGTGCCCTAAGGCACATTCTGCTTTACTTTAAGCTTGCTTAAAGTGGTCAGCTATTTTTCAAAACTGAAAATAGGCTATGGGTAATGGGGTAACCGATATTTTAACATTGGCAGTGGTTTTAATCTCTTCCTGAAATTGTGCACCTGCGAATACGGATTTGATTTGTCATTTTATTCTTGAATTATTTCCCCTTTCGTAATTGTAACAAATGAAATTTAGTTTGGAGCTTTACTCCGTTATTCCTCAATAGAGTTCTCGAGTTCTTTTGTTTAATTTTGAAGAGCAGTCATTTTCGAAAACAATCTTAAATTGTGGACCTGCAATTTGCGGTTTCGATTTGTTACTTTGTTCTTAAATTATCTCCCTTTCCGTAAATTTTACAAATGAAATTTTGTTTGCAGCTATATTCTGTCATGCATTAACAGAACTTTGTCAGTGTTGTCTGTTTTTTAAATGCAGTTGATTGGCACCATATGACATTGTGCAAATGCGATTGCGAGTATGTTTTTTCACTTCATTCTTGGATTATCTCCCTTTGGGTAATTTTAACATCGGAACTTCAATCTTTGATTATTTTGAGTAAATTCGTCATTTTGTCATCGACATTTGCATACTAATAAACCAATAGCTGTGTCAAATGTGCTGTCACTTTTAGTGACAGTTCTAGTTTGACATTGTTTGGTCCCTTATCTCGCTAAATGCACATACGCCTTAACGTGCAAACAGATTTAATCACGAGCAGACGAGAGATCTGATTTCAAACTGTTTGTCACTCGTAATTTTTTTTCTTTAAAATTGACCAATATGTAACTATGAGATGCGGAATGCCCGCTTGCGAGTCACCTTAGATCGACATCTCACCAGTATTTGATATGTTTAATTCCGATAAATTGATCTCGCTGTTGTCGAACATACCCGTATTTCAAAGTTAAAACGTATAAGCCACGATTTAACTTTGACATATGGATATGTTCGATCCAAACGCGAGTTCGAAGTATCGAGTTTCGACTGTACATGTATCTAAAATCTAACGTTGAAACGAATATATTCAGGCAGCAATATTAAAGCATATTTTTGTCAATAAATGGTTCAATCAAGTAGTTAAACTTAGTTGTGAAAGTGTTGTGGAAATGTATATTTTGATATTTCTTTTCGTGTTAGGTAAATTGGAGAATGAGATGTGTACAATGGCTGACAGTGAAATGATTATGGCTATTATGGATGAGGTCCGTAGGCAGATTGGACTAAAGTACCCAGCATTCGACTAGGAGAAAGGGAGGAATGTGTGTGGCGACATTATTACTCCGTTCCGTCTTACCCATTACCGCACAAATACGTATTTTCACGTCTTTAATATCAGTCCTCCACAAAACAAAATAATACCAATTCAAACAGTCATAAATATGCACCAGAAGAAATATTTCTATATCATGGCGGATGGTTGCTTAATAGAAGCTTAATGGTATCATATGGTTGCTTAAAGCAGGCTGAATGTAAAGCAGAATGTGCATTACGGCACATTCTACATTACTTTCAATCAATTTGTCTTCAAAACTAGGAAAAAGCTATGGGATAACGGGTTAAACGAAACGAGGAACAAAATAAGAGGCATAAATAATAAAACTTGGCTGTTGTTGAAAATGTTTACAATTTGTTTTAAACCAGTAATAAAACAATTTGGACCAGTTAAAAGAAGGCCAATACAGGAATCCGCAATCAAAGCGTCCTCGCCGAATGGAATATTTAGTTCCTTGGCATTAACATTTTCCGTTAGTTTTTTACCTCTTCACCGTTCCATTGTCGTCTCTGCTTCAATTTTGTTATTTGCCAGCTTGTTTCACAGTAACATTCAATGTAGTATGGCTTAATGCATATCGATACGAGTGTCAAACAGTTTGGATCATGATCAGACGCCGCGTTACGCGGCGTCTGATCAGGATTCAAATTGTTTGCAAACGCGCTTCCAAGCGTCATTGAGAGTGAAAGGGTTAAATGAGTAATGTTATCTGGCAAGACGAATTAATATTTCACGCGCTATTATATAGATGACGTCATTGCCGTCATATTTGGATATATTTGAAAGGATTCTGTTAATAGAGTTTTATTTTCCTTAGAATGTAACCTATATTTTTAACCAATCAAACTGCCGTAAACTTGCGCCCCATTAAGTATGGCACTTAATCATTAAGAGTTGTGTTGTGTTTCGACGTCGCGTGGTGTCTTGCGCGCGGTATAGATAACTCCGCAACGTAGCAACTAGTTGTAAAGAATGCCATATTTGGGCGATCTCACAACCAGAATAAGCCAGCTTTGTTTACGATACGTGGGAATTATGTAGTCCTCGGCCAATAAAAATATAGGTTATATTCTAAGTTAGTTAGAACATATTAAGTGACGCCTCTTCTTAATCATTAAGATTTCACTTAATATGTTCTAACTATAACTTAGGAAAATGAGCGTCTCAGTTAAAAAAGGTAGTTCTTGTTATAGGTTATGTGACATTGGGACAAATAAATTACAAAAAGTATAACGTACGAGATATTGCATGGCCAGATGGTCCCATTAAGGCCCTTTGGGATATATTTTGGATACAGTAAAGATCAGTGCTCTGTGCTAAATTGGCAAACAAAATAGTCAACTTGTAAAAGCATTATAGAAAACTGACGTACGCGTAATTCAACATTCTATGGGAAAATACAAATAATAAAAAGTCCTATTGATACCAAAATTTACAGATCTACTCCATAATATTTTAGTACCATTTCAAACCTTTTGGAAATGAGTTTTTGGTATTTTACTACAACTTGGACAGCATCTAAAGAATATATATGCACAAACTATTCCTGAATTTTATAAAAAATTGTTTTACTAGAATCATGGATACACATAAAAACCTTCAAAGGGAAACGCACTAAGACATTTAGTGACATTATTATTATTATTATTATTATTATACCAGATTTATACGCTCTTTTCACACAAGGATTGTGCGTTCAAAAGCGCTTTACATGAAATAACACATATGTACCTATAAATCGTGAAAAGACAAAATAACTACAATTAGATCTGAAATAAAACATGAATAAACATATAAAAGACAGTCCCCCAAAACGGCGATCACATTACCCCCATCAATCAGCAATGAACCGGCCGGCTAAGTATTGCCGACTGATATAAATAATGGTAGAGCGCCCAATGCAGGCCATCGACAAAACACAAATAACTATAATTAGATCTAAAATAAATAAGAATAAACATACAAAAGACAGCCCCCAAAACGGCAATCACACTACCCCCATCAATCAGCAATGAACCAACCGGCTAAAGATTGCCGACCAATAGAAATAATAGCAGAGCGCCCAATGCAGGCCATCTAATATAACATAACTAGGAATAATAGCATGCGACCATAACTAAAAACTCTATAGAAGATCAATAACATTATTAAAAATGGTGAAAGCTGTCCACGAATTGTAACACATACCACGCCAGCTGGTTTCAAAAGAGATCAGAGTTCTATCCCTACCATCAAAGATCCACCAGACAGGCATTGGTCAACAGTACAACCACAGAACTAAAGAGTAGACCCATAACATATACAGAATGAACACAGCCCTAGGGTAGCAGTCATCTACCCTCTCCACCCCACACCCGCGGGACCTACATGTTCCATGGCTGAAAATTACACCCTTACTTTATAAAACATCAAGATAAGAAGCTGTCCTTGAATTATACCGCAAACCCCAAGCCAGTCGGTTTCAAAGAGATCAGGGGCAATCCCTACCATCAAGATCCACCGAACAGGCATGGGCAAACGGTACAATTCCAGAACTCCCATTTAGACCCACAATATCTACAGCAAGAACATGGCCCGCAGGTAGCAGTCATCCATTTCCTAATGTGTTCTAATAATAAATATTAAAGAAGTGTGTTTTCAGACGTTTTTTGAAGACTGCAACTGAGCTCGCATTTCTGATGTCTGATGGTAGAGAGTTCCAGAGCTTTGGGGCTGCATGCATGAAACTTCTATCTCCATCAGAAAACAAGTTATATTGGGAAATAAATTTATTAAACTTAATGATAAATGTCTTGTGTTCAGAAGCTTGATAAACTCAAATTTGATTTTCATACATGGTATTATTAACGAAAGAGGGAAAAAGAGGGGTATGTATTAGAAACATTCTTAGATAAAAGAAACTGGATAAGTGAAATTGCAAAAGTTATTAAAGCAATTCCTAACAGATGGCAGCAATTAATCAACCGTGAAAAATCTTGTAAAACTAAAGTTAAAACGTCTCTATCTTTATATATTCGTAACATAAATTTGATACAAAGCAACAATAAAACTATCTATCAACAGCTTCTGTCTGAAAAGTTTCATGAACCTATAATACATAGATTCTGGAATAACAAGTTTGATAACAAATTGCCATGGTCGGAAATATAGACCTTACTCAATAAGATTTAAAATAATAGACACAAACAATACAAATATAAAACTATAAATAATATTTTCCCATCAAGTGCAAAACGATACAAGTACATAATGGAATATTCTCCAAACTATTCAATATGATTGTCATGAAGTCGAAGACTATGAGCATATTTTTATTAACTGTTCAAAAGTGCAACCATTTTGGATAACACTTGTGTCACTGTTTAAAACATATGGTATAGAACGTGATATAAAAGAATCTTAAAACACTTTTAATTGGTCATATGATAACAAACACGGACTACTTTTACGTCAATATAATTTAAACTATTGTAGATTTCAGTATATGCAAATTGTACTTTCAAAGCGAACACTGGACGTTTCAAACTGGTATTTGTAAATTGTTTGTCTATGAAACACAAATATTGCCCGAACTCTTACAATGTAAAGGATTAACGAATTCATTTGTAATGAGTGTCCAAAAGAAAAAAACATTCTTAACCCATTACCCCATAGTTTGATTCTAGTTTTGAAAATAGGTGACCACTTAAAGCAGGTTGTAAGTAAAGCAGAATGCGCATTGAGGCGCATTCTGCTTTACTTTCAGTATGCTTTAAGCTACCATCTGCTAGAATAAAGCAAACAGTTCTGATCATACAAATGCTTAACTGTATAAACTGGAACTATTTTCTTCAGTTCAGGAATAAATTATAGGCGTAAAAAGGCGTATCTATAGGGTAATGGGTTAATACAAAGAAATATTCATCATACTAGAATAATGTTATTATAGTAATTATTACGACAATTTAAAGGATCTTGCTTACTTAGTCTTCGTGGCATATAGCATGGCAACACAAGGGTATAGAATACCTTGCCTTTTCACACATAAAGATGGTATGCAATCTTTATTCCTACATTACCTTGCTGCTTTTGTGAGTTTTCATGTATGTATGTTAAAGTCTGTGTATTTGTAAATATTAAAATAAAAGAAGTCTAGGCTTCACAAAAAGAACTCTCTGCTTTTCTTAATTTCTACTACATGTAATATTGTTAGTACCAGAGAACAAATGTCCATTGCAGAGTTCGAGTACAATCAAACACAGTCTGGCCGAGTTATATAACTGTTTGACAGACAGACAACTATAACAGTAAATCTCTCTATTACAACCACTAAACAGAAGGACAAATTATGGTAGGAAAGACAAGTTACAGCTTAAAGGAAGGTGAAAGTTAAACAGAAAGCTCCAATAGGAGCTTTCTGTTTTACATTAACCTTGCTTTAAGCTTTCATCTGCCTTAAACACCTAATAATTAACAAAACATTAGAGGTCATACTAGTGGGGTTATTTTTGTAAACGAAACTGGAAATTATTTCTCAAAACAATAATTTCAATTTTCTACACATTTGCGTTGCAAACAAATTTGTTGCGTTTGCGTTTCGTTTCGTTTAGGCGGGAACAAATAACGTTTTCCACATAGAACATAAACAAAAATCTAATATTATTTGATAAAGACTGCGATTTCCTTTATAACAACCCATTCAGTCTGTTTCTTAATTACCATTACTCTAAAGCATATTATACCATTTTGCGACATACTCTTGATAATAGCGGTCTCCGTTATATTGGCGATGCCATGGTTGAACCTGCCAATAGTTTTGTAGTCTTCACATTCATCTGTACCACTTACGATGCAGCTGGCTTCCACTACAGCATTATAAAAGATGTCGTCTGGGTGAAATTTCGTGCCTGTTACTATGGCAATACCTTTCACGAGCTGTGGCTGGTGGAAGACAACAGTAAAATGATCATTCCTTTGAGGGGGTGCATGGCTCCAGAAACAACCAGGCCTTTTCCTGTAAGCTAACTCTGGCAGAAGGTGGTGGTAAATCCTGAGTGAGGTGTAAACATTTGCATTGGGATTATCACCATGTAGTTCCTTTTCTGGATATTCATAGAATTCGTCCTCCAGCTGCTGAATTTTACCAGCCAAACTAGAATTTAACCCAAAATGTTGAAACAATGTTGGATTTCTGTAAATTCTCTCCTCTTGACCTGACATTGAAATAAAATATGATAAAATATAATCTTGAGGCACAGTTGAGTTGAACATAAGTATCATTTCCGCAAGGCGAACCACATCTCTGGAACGAAACAATTTGCCTATGAATCCTAAATAACAAAACTCTAAACAAACCCATTTTGTATTTCCATTTTTCCTGATGAAATCCATAATGGCGGTGTAGTAGTCATCCTTAGTTATGACGTCATCTTCCATCTGCATGTAGTACTCGGAAAGACGAAGGCTATACCTCATCAAATACGCGTAATCAAAGTTCTGTTTCGTTCTCCAGTCTATGTAATGTTTACGTTTCTCTACTGATTTTGGCATAGTCCTGTAAAGTGACAAAGGTGTTTTAAGGACGATAAAGGAACCTGCCTCAATATGTGTATGATATTTCTTCTTCAGATAGGTCTCCATATATTCTTTCCACGCTATATTGATATGATCAGCCAGAAGGACAATAAACACGACTTTCTTTAATTGATCAGGTGATGTTTCGTTCAACATGCTGTCCAGCATTATGAGAATGTAATTTCCGTCATGCCGTTTTACCGTCGGAATACCGATAGCTAGGCGTCCTGAAATGATACAAGACAATACAGTGCTCCGTCCCTAGAACGGACCTCCACCAACGATTCCTTCCTTACAATAATGGCTGTCGCTGTCCCCCAAACTAAACAAATATGTCTAACACTTTCATCGCTGCAATATCGTCTGCCTAAATAGTCGTCTGTATTTTAGTTCTCGAAGTTATATATTATTTATAGATATTTTGGCAGACGAAATATAATAACGAGTGATAAACAGCTTGAGTCCAGATCAGACACCGCGTGACGCGGTGTCTGATCTGGATTCAAGCTGTTTGAAAAAGTAATTCAACTCTTAATTTCTCTCCCTATAACAAATCCCTCTGAACAACACACACATTCTTTGTCTCCCGTTGAGTGTTGTCGTAGGGAGGGAGCACTGAACATTACTTACATTTAACTCTTCTACGTCTGTTATCGCTCAGAGTGACAAGACTCCACCAAAACGTGACACCAATACATTCACACGTATGCATACACTCCGCGGAGCTACATGACCATTTTGAGCTACTTCACGTGGAACTATAATTCGAACCTCAAATCAATCGAAAGTGAGACCGGCGCATGCACATGAAGGTCAACAGAAGAACACCGTTTGTCGAACCAATAAAAACTGAGAATGGTCCGTCTGTGGGTCAAACCAACCAGAACTATAATTCGAACCTCAAATCAATCGAAAGTGAGACCGGTGCCTGCGCATTAAGGTCATCAGACGAACACCGTTTGTCGAACCAATAAAAACTGAGAATGGTCCGTCTGCGGGTCAAACCAACCGGTGTTCTGTTAGAACTATAGTCACTATAGACGACTATATAGATCTAACATTTCTCATTCAAAACTAGGAACCAAATATTCTCTATATATGCATCTCTAGATAATGTGGTGTAGAAAATATGCATAAGACAAGTGATTCTTTTTACAAATGAGGTCAAAGGTCGAACCCAATATAACAGTTACTTGTACATGGAAATGGAGTCTCTTTCACTCATCCACCCCTTAGAATTCCAATAAAAAATTCCTGTTTTCAGTCTCTTTAACTCAACCACCCCTTAGATTCCAATCAACAATTCCTGTTTTCTGTCTCTTTATATCCTTCACCCCTTAGAATTCCAATCAACAATTCCTGTTTTCTGTCTCTTTATATCCTTCACCCCTTAGAATTCCAATCAACAATTCCTGTTTTCTGTCTCTTTATATCCTTCACCCCTTAGAATTCCAATCAACAATTCCTGTTTTCAGTCTCTTTAACTCATCCAACCCTTAGAGTTCCAATAAAACATTCCTGTTTTCAGTCTCTTTAACTCATTCACCCCTTAGAATTCCTATCAACAATTCCTGTTTTCTGTCTCTTTAACTCATCCACCCTTAGAATTCCACTCAACGATTCCTGTTTTAAGTCTCTTCAACTCATTTACCCCTTAGAATTCCAATCAACAATTCCTGTTTTCAGGTTCTTTAAAATACACATTTACACTTACGTTTTCTCCAATTTTGAAGTTCGGGGATTTCATGAGTTGTGTTTGAGTCTGGTGTTTGTGAAGAAAACCCGGCAGTCTGAAAGACAATATATGTTCAGTGCTACCTCTCTACAACAACACCCATTTGGAGACGAAGATTATGCGAGTTCTACGGAGGGAGTTGTTATAGGGACGGAAAACTAAAATCCATAGCGTGCAAACAGTTTCAGATTCTTATTAGACGCTGCGTAACGGGGCGTCTGATCTGGATCCAAACTGCTTGTCAACCGTCAGTATGTTCTATCAGCATTTCCAATAATTATAGGTAAACAATTATAAGTAGAAAATGTTGCAGTAGTGAAAGGGAAAAGTGGCAAGCGTTGTTTTTAAGGAGGGAATCGCGCTTAAGAGGGCCGCTGTAGGGAGGGAGCACCGTACACAGCAAAATACGTTCACGAAACCGTCAAACATGTGTTAAGCCTTTTAATTCATGCTGAATTGTTTTCTGCTTTTAACTTTGTAGTCTGCCAAAAAGCATTGTATCTTTAAGCTATTCAAGCTGAAGAAAAGTTAAATATGAGTGCCAACAGTTTGAATCGAAATTAGACGCCGCCTGACGCGGCGTCTAATCTCGATCCAAACTGTTTGCAAAATCTTGCCATGTCGCGCTTAGTACTAAAATTAGATTTATCGTGTGGTTTCTACCCCTTGATCGCAATCATCTGCTTCAAATATTATTGTTTGCAACATCATTCACAGTTGGATTTAAAGTAGTATGACTGATACAATTTGATAGGGAGTGCCAAAATGTTTGGATTCTGGCCCAAGGCTTGTTAAGCGTTTCAGTTGAGTCTGAGTTCGTTCTGAAGCATCTGATTGGTCAGATTTGAGCCTAGGCGCAGGTTTTGTTACGTCTTCGTTTGTTAGAATCAATGTGCGCTAAAATGATATATGTATATATATAGTTCGCTATGGATTAAATTGAAATTAATGATAATTTTGTTAGAATGATTGGTGTTGTACAGGGCGTAAGTATCTCGCCATTCCTATTTTCCATGTATCTCAATGACAATGAAGAGTATTTTATTACCAAATGATTTATAGGTATTGCTATTGGTATGATGAAGCTATTTTACTGTTGTATGCTGATGGTATAGATATAGTCTCTGAAAGTGAAGATGGACTACAGAGGGCTTCAAACTAGTTGAGGAGTATTGTGACAAGTGGGGACTACACGCAAATGTTCTTAAAACCAAGGTTATGATATTAATAAAGGGGGGAAGACTAAGAAGTAATATTAGATTTACTTATCAGGAAGAGGTTTTAGAAGTACAGTCGAACTTCGGTATCTTGACTCGTTTACTTCGAACTATCCGATATTTCGATACATAAATTACATTACTTCATGCTCTTTTAAGTCGAACATACCCGTGTTTCGAAGTTAAAACGTGACTTAGCCGCGTTTTAACTTTGAAATACGGGCATGTTCGACATAACCGAGTTCGATATATCGAAGTTCGGCTGTAGTAAGTAATTTTGAGTATCTAGGGGTTATTTTTCACAGTTGGAGGTTCTTTTAATACTACTTTTGAAGCACTGTATGGTCAGACATTGAAAGCTGTTTATAAACTTAAATCCTATTTGATAATATTTCCAAGTATGTAAGTCAGTCACAAGTTACACTTGTTTGGCAAACTCATTGAGCCAATTCTCAGTTATGCTAGTGAAGTTTGTGGTATTAATGAGGCAGAAAAGTTATTCATATGCAATTTTTAAGCAGGTACTTGGAGTGAGGACTCAGACACAGAACAGCTTTATATATGGAGAACTGGGTAGATATCCATTAATTTTAAAAGATTAGTAAGAGTTATTAAATATTGGTTTAAGATTACGGATAGAAAATATATAAAATGTGTTTACAGTATGATAAACTGTTAAATACTGAAACTAATTCCATATTCTATAAATCAAGGTTAATACATTTATTGGAGATTAAAAGATAGCTGAAAGTAAAGTAGAAGGCATCTTAAGGTGCATTCAGATTTTAACTCTCCTTCAGTGAAAACCTGTTTTTGAGGTTATTACAGTAATTGGAGCATAAAGCTGGCTGAACGCAAGGCAGAATGCGTCTAAATGTGCATTCAGTCATGCTTTCATCCCACTCAAGTGAAAACCTGCTTTTAAAACTAATAACAGGCTAAAATACTGTAACGTTTCCGTATTATACAAATCAAAAGTAATACAGAGATTGAAATTAATAATTTAAAGTTTAAAGCATGCTGAACGTAAAGCAGAAGGTACCTTAAGAGATATTCTGCTACACTTTCAATCCGTTCAAAGTGGTTACCTGTTTACAAAACTCGAAACAGGCTTAAACACTGTAGGTATTCATTATATTATAAATCATGAAAAGCATCGTGTATTGAGGCTTTTAGCTTAAAGCTGACTAATTGTAAAGCAGAATGCACCTCTCTAAGTGCATTCTCTTGTACTTTCTATACCATTTCAAGTAGTAACCTATTTTCAAAACTAGAAACAGGTTAAGATATAGTAAGTATTCCATAGTAAACAGTCGAACTTCGATATCTCGAACTCGGTTACGTCGAACATATCCGTATTTCAAAGTTAAAACGTGGCTCAGCCACGTTTTAACTTTGAAATGCGGTTATGTTCGACTTAACCGAGCTTGACATAATACAATCCATGTATCGACAAATCGAATTGGTCGAATTTAGCGGGTTCGAGATAACTAAGTTCGACGGTGTATCGGAATGTATGAGAGAAGATCTTTTCTACTAATTAAAATAACAGAGATTGTTATGACAAATGAGTTGATAATCTTATGCAAACAGTCTACTCAAATGTATACATTTATACAAAATACGTATATATGTACTTATATAAAAGAAGAGCTTTTAAACTAATTAAGGTAATTGAAATTGTTTCTCTTGTCAAATCCTTTATAAATGTAAACAGCTAATTTTTTCAGTGTGCATTCATTTTCTGATTTAAGTAAATTTATTAACTTTATCATATTTGGGCGTTTCCAGAAATACTTATTGATTTAAACTTTTCTTAATCCACAGTAGATTTACAATGGACATTCAAATAAAAAGTGAAATTCATACAGATAGCTATCTACAAACATGAAACAATGATCTAGAAAATTCATCTAGGGAAAGAACATACAGATTATTTTGTGATTTCATTTTTCAGCCATATCTCAATATGGTTATAACCGAACATCAGCACATGGTGTGGAAGTTGAATCCGGAAGATTGCACAAACCTATGAAAAGTCAATTTAATGAAAGGAAATGTCAACTATGCAACACATTAGAGGATGAATTTCAAATTTGCCTTATTTCCTGAATAAATATAATAATATAGCGTGTCCAATAACGTGTTGGTTAATGTCTGACAAACAGCATTATGTGGATTTAACCCTAAATAGGACAGATGGCAGCTTAACACATGACAAAAGTAATGCACTAAAGAAAGATGCTGAAGGAGCTTTCATCCATTATTTTTCTCGTGCATTAAGCGGCCAGCTGTCTTTTAAGATATACAGGCTACCATATGCAATGGTCGTGGCATTATTTCGAGGTGAATGCATTTTAAAGTTGTACCCAAGGGAGGTAACTCCTGTGTTGATCTATTGTGTCTGAATTTCTCGAAATTACGTATAAAAAGTAAAGTCTAATGAAGATATTTACAACATTTTTGTCACTAGTAGAATTAAATAATATCTATCTAATAAGTCTAAAATTAGTGTATGTTAAACAGCTAGAGTTTTTGTAATTTTCAATTTAGTGACTTTTTCCATTTTGTCTTTTTTCAAATATTGATATTTCCAGTAAATTTCATGAAATACTTTTATTTGGACAATATATTATATTGTCTGTACAGTTTACTTGAGTATATAGAAACTATTGAGTTATATTATTTTATATAAACGATATTCCTGTTTATTAAAAATGGAATGTAAGAAAAAAAACGGTGCTGCAATTAAAGTTTTATTTCGACAATTTTTCACTCTCCATGTGGTATATTTCAATTATATCAATGTTTCAGTGAAATTTGACACGAACTAAGCAGATCTGCGAACCACCTTAACCCATTACCCCATAGCCTGTTTCTAGTTTTGAAGATATATGACCACTTAAAGTAGGTTGAAAGTAAAGCAGAATGTGCCTTAAGGCACACTCTGGTTTACTTTCAGCCTACTTTAAGCTATTATCTGCTAGGGTATAGAAAATATTTCTTATGATACATATTCATGACTGTATTCTTCAGTGGAGGAATAAGATATGGGCGTAAAAAGGCGTATTTTATGAGGAAAGGGTTTAAGAGGTACGGTTACATGCTACCATAGTAATATTAGTATATGGTTGTTAAAAACGATAAGACAGTGTACGTTATGCGTGAGAAAACATGTAGTGTGAGCGGTATGCAAGCATGCATAACAATCTTACAACCACCTACATGTACTTAAGAGTAGAGTCGTTATTTCCCCAAACACGTTTACGCTAAAACTACTGTTTCACTGCCAACGGCGCCAAAAGGCGACTTTTCAAAAGGTTTGGATCCTGATCAGACGCTGCGTAATTGTTTTGACGCTCGTATCGATATTTCTTCAGTGAAAAATGCTGACTTGAAAAATATACAGTAAAACCTCTCTATTACGACCACTAAATTATGTTAATTACATGTATTAGGGTGTTTACGATAGGTTAACGCTTAAAACAAGGTGACAGTGAAACAGAAAGCTCCTATAGGAGCTTTCTGTTTCACTGTCACCTTGCTTTAAGCTGTCACCTGTCTATTATACACTCAATAAGCCTTCGTTTTAGTGGTCGTAATAGCGAGGTTTTACTGTATTGCAGACGACACTATGAATGTAGACACTAATCTGGCAGTGATATTGTTAAAGCAGACGATAAAACTTGGAAGTGAAAGAGTTAATATTTCCTCAGTCAAAACTTAAATTTTTGAATTACGCATTCTGCTTTACTTTCAGCCTGCTTTAAGTTACCACCTGCTAGAAATTTAGCAAATTGTATAATTACCAGAGGAGCTGCTCCGTTTTCTTCGGCAGTTATCTGTTGTTGTCTCGTCAGACAGCACCCTACGGTGACAACGAGAGAGACATTAACTCTTTCAACACCATAGACCGGTTTAAAATATACTCATTACGTTTGAAAACGGTGTAGACCCTGATCAGGGTACTCTCTGGTCAGGGTCTACATTGTTTTCTAATTTAGACAAGTATTTATTAAACTACCCAGAATTCCAAGTAGACTGGTCCATGTTTTGCTAATGAAAAAGTCCACAAAGGAACCGTATAACCCAAAAGAGTTGCCTAGTGTTGACATAATTAAACAAGAAAAGAAATTAGAAGTCTATGTTACATGCAATACTATCACGATAGTTTATTGCACCATTATACTATTATGAATATAATTACTGTAACGTACGTTGGTATATGCAAAGGAGGCTTCCCAAATCGTTGTATATTGGGAATTGAGTCAACTATATAGCATAACAAACCCCTCTTGGTGTTAGCTTATGCTTTGCACCGACGGGGTTTGACTCGGTTTGCACGTTACAAATGGTGGCAGCGGTGGGAAAATGACAACTGCATTACCAGAGTTGCCTTACCCACCGTTCTCCCATGGTCCAAGTCTCGGGACGAGATTTCTCAGAGGGGAGAATTATGTAACGTACGTGGTACGTTGTTTTATGCAGATGAGACTTTCGAAATCGTTGTTTGTTGGGAAGTGAGTCAATTGTATAGCACAACAAACACATCTTAGTGTGAGCTTAAGCTTTGCACCGACGGGGTTTGTTGTTGCTGGGTCACTCTGTTTTCACGTTACAATATGAATCATAAGGAATGTTTTCTATATCCTTGCAGATGGTAGCCTAAAGTTTGAAAGAAATAAATACTGTAATTCTAAATTTCGACATGGTTTGATACCTGATTAAAATGTACGTTTAATGTAAATGACTTACCTGGTGATGATCTTAACACGACCAACAGCTGTAAAACTAGGGAAACTCCTGCAACTATCGCGATAATGCCGAAAAATTGCCTAGCAAGGGAAACCATTGTCACTGCTGCATGTTAACGTCTCCAAAAGACCCCAATATCTGCCAAATTACGAGCAGTGATCAATGTTTAACTCCATCATGGCCATATTCAGTAACATTGAAATGTTACCCCTTCACCACCATATTGTCGATTAATTCACTATTGTTGTCTGCAATATCGTGCCAAAGTTATATTCAAGACTGTATGACATACGGATTTTCGATACTAATGCCAAATAGTTTGGATCCTAATCAGACGCCGCATGCTGCGGAGTCTGATCAGGATCCCAACTACCTGCACATTCGTCTTTACAGTCGTGAACGGTTGTGTAAGGGTAAACGACGTGGTTACTGTAACGGATCACTGGTCACTGGTTTAATGTCGGGTGGAGTACTAGTATATATTATATATAATATACATGTATATGGAGTATACTCGGCGTCTGATCAGGACCCCAACTACTTGCACGTTCGTCTTTACAGTCGCCTACGGTTGTGTAAGGGTAAAAGACGTGCTTACTGTAACGGATCACTGGTGTTTTAATGTCGAGTGGAGATGTTTCGATTTGATTTCATACTTTTACGTGTACGGGTATTTGTGACTACACAAGTCCAACTAATTAGGACACATGATAAATCTTCCGTCAAAATTCACTTTCTCAAAACCCAATAGCAAAAACAAAAAGTCTAAAATTGCTTTTCCATTCAGATAATGAACTCAAACCTCCAAAAATCACACGTATAGGGTCTCTTTGAAATTTTTCGAAAAAGGTAGAATTTTTTAACAGAGGAAACAGATAACATTCTAACCCTAAATGGTAAAGCACCTTCAGAAAAGTGGGAACACATATCTTTCAAACCAGACGTGGTAAAAATAATATTCTGAAAAACCTTAAACCAGATAAATCGCCTCGTCCAGACAACATACATCCAAGGTTACTTAAAAAGTGACACGAAGAACTATCGACTCCAATTGCGATTTTTTAAAAAAATCTATCAACACACAAAAAATGCAGACCCCAAAAGAGTGGAAAAAGCAAAAAATCAGCGCTATATTAAAAAAGGGAGACAAATCTCATGCAATGAATTACCGACCAGTAAGCTTGAGATCTGTAGTATGCAAAATGATGAAAAGAATCGTAAGGGATCACATCATGGAACACATGATCAAAAACAAAATCTTTACTAATAAACAATATGGGTTCATGTCAGGAAGATCAACAACATTACAACTTACAAATGTTTTGGACGAGTGGACTGAGGCTTTAGACAATGGCTATAGAACTGATTGTATATATATATGGACTTTCAGAAAGCTTTTGATACCGTCCAACACCAAAAAACTCTTAAAGAAATTGGAAGCATACAATATTGGTCCAGAAGTGATAAAAAGGGTATAGCACTTCCTTTCGGACAGGGTTCAACAAGTATCCGTAAACGGAAACCGGTCGAATTGGCATGAGGTAACATCTGGTATCCCACAATGATTAGTAATAGGACATCTGATGTTCATTCTGTATACAAATGACTTGCCAGACTCAGTAAACTCCACCATTTATCTTTTTGCAGACGACACAAAAATCTTTAATATCATCAGAAAGTCTCAAGATAAGGAAACATTGCAAAAAGACCTAAATACCATAAGAAAATTGGACTGAAAAATGCCTGCTGAAACTACACCCCATAAATGAAAAAGTATGCATCTTGGCGGAACAAAACCTGACCCGGATTTCACATATGAAGTAATGAACACTAAACGGGAAAGTGTCAGTGAGGAAAAGGATATTGGGGATGTCATTGACGATCAACTTAACTTTGAGAAACATATCAGCGACAAAGTAAAAAATGCAAATTCTATGTCTGGTATCATAAGAAGGATATTCAACCATCGTGACGAAAAGAGCCTCAACCCACTGTACAAAACCCTAGTGTGAACCCACTGGGAATATGCTAGCTCAGCGTTGACACCTTTTAAAGCAAAGCATATGGACATGATAGAAGCAGTCCAGAGAAGATCAACAAAACAAATCCTAGGCCCCGAGGTTATAAAACTTAAAATGAACTCTGTGCTCAAAACTCAGAAATTTGCTCAGCTCATCACACTTTTGCAAACAATTTATTTATAACAAGTATTTTCATACATAATTCTACTGTAAAAATGTACCAAAATGAGGTTACTAAATTGAAATGAGACGTGTTTTGTAAAAACTAGAGCCTGTCATCGAAATTGAGTTTTGAGCACAGATTTCGTTTTAAGTTTTATAACCTCGGGGCCAGGATAAAGTCATATTCCATACCCAGACATAATTCTCAAGTTAAAAACCCTCTCAAACAGACGACTGCGAGGTGACATGATCGAGATCTACAAAATTCTAGTTTGAAAATATGATACAAGCACTACATGCAAAATACTGAAATTAAGAGAAGAAATGGCAGAAAGTACTACAAATAGGGGAAATTACAAAATGTTATTTACACAAAGAGCCAAACTAGACATCAGGAAGCACAGTTTTGGAGTAAGAACAGCACAAGCATGGACTAGCTTACCAGATACAGTCTAAAAAGGCCAACACCCTGAACTCTTTCAAAAATCAATTGGACAAATTTTGGCAAAACCAAGAAATCAAATTTAACTATAAGGCCGTCTTGAAAACCGGAACCAGTGCAAAAACCACTCAAGAAGAGGAGTCCAGCATAGAGGATTTATCAGGAAGCTGAGCTGGAAATCAATAATAAGTAACAATAAGTAAGTATTATACATGTATTATTGGACTATAGTCGAGGTGTTTCTCTTTGTAATCACCCAATATTCTACCAGATTACCTTAACCTCTTAACGATTAAAACGTCTTCATTGTGCTAAACGTGTATATGTGTGCGTGCTTCAGGTTTAGTCTCTACACCGACATAACTATAAGCGATTAGCATAGGAAAGAGAAAACATGGCTTTGGCAAGTTCAAAAGATGTCACGTCTACGTGACACAGAGCGGAACTAAGCTGTCGGTGTGCTACGGGTGGTGTTAAGTGTAACTACTTGTCTGTCAGATGTCTTCCAAGTTCCAGTCATCCCCGTGTAACAAAGTTACGTGAGGACCGAATTATAATGTTTACTCGCCTACGTAATCGATTCGTGACAGCAACCGGCATGGTTTACAAGCGATACGGGGTTCATGTACAGACGATTGGAAATCGTCTTAGACAGAATTCTTGCCCATTACGAGCCTGTTGTCCGTATACTGGGAACGCATTACAAGACACTTCCTTGCAGATAATGACGCCAACGTCTTGTCTCGTTCAGTTGTGTCGCCCGACTTAAACCCAATGTAGCACATTTGGGATGAGCTGGGTCGACGATACAGGTCAAATCATAAAATTTACACGGCAAAATTACCCGGAAAACGCACTCTGGTTAGAAATGCGTTTCCTACAAAAAAAATTTAACGTGCACGCCATGAGGCGATGTCTTCCTAAATATGTTGAGGAGAATGGATGCAACACCGGTTATTGACTGTGAATTTCACACATTTCGTCAAATCTATTGGCCTTTCCAACCTTTCTGAGTTTGTTTTTTCACCTATTTACACTTAAATGAGTCCAAAAATGTAAGGATAAAGACATCGCTACCATAACCACACAGTTCTTTACATAGTTGTTTGGTGTTTAGCTCACCAGAGCACAAAGTGCTCAAGGTGAGCTATTGTGATACCGCTCTGTCCGGCGTCCGTCCGTCTGTCCACGCTAACATTTTTGGGTTTATGGGACTAGGTGACGTAACACAGAACAAAAGAAAACAATAGAACTGTTCATTCCGTTAATCCATGTTGGGTTTATGTGTCTGTTTTGGTTTATTTGGCTTCTTTATGTGGCTTTTCACACCTTTTTAACAATGGGAAAGTCACACAAACCTGAAATGTTAGAACGTCCGTCTGTCCGTCCGTCAACAATTGCAAACGACTTCTTCTCTGAAACCAATAGCCCCAGTGTAACCAAACTTCATCAGAAGCATCAGTAGGAGGGGGGAACGAAAAGTTGTTAAAAGTTTGTGGGTGGGGTAATTTTGTTGGTTGCCTTGGCAACCGCGCATAATATCTAGAAAAAATCTTCTTCTCTGAAACTACTGGTCCGATTTCAATTTGGTTTCACCAAAATGTTTCTCGATGGATAGGATTTAAGGTGGTTCGACAGTGGGCGGCCCGCATCTCGAGTTCCGGAAATGCTGATGATTTTCACCTGATCTTTGCGGCACGTGCTTATTGTAGAAAATTTATATAAAGATAAGTTTGATCTGCTTCAGTGTCTTCTCTGTGAGCGCAGTTGGTACGGTGATTGACTTGCAATCCAAAGGTTCTTGGTTCGATTCCCACTCGCTTCAAAACTTTTTTTAATAAATTGTCCGATTTTAGTGACTAGTCAATTCATAACCCGGTGATCAAAGGACAGGCTATGTTTAGTCACGTAATAATGAATAATATCAGATACAAGTATAGTCAAGTGACAGCTAAATTTGTGAGGATTTATAGCCTATATGACGATGGCAGCTTAACACAGGACTAAAGTAATGCTAAAAGATATATCCTAAAGGAGCTTATATGCATTACTTTTGTTATGCATTAATCAGTCACCTGCCTTTAAATATCTACAGGCTACCGTATTCAATAGTTCCTTATTACAGGTTTGACTTATGGTATTATTTAGAGCTGACGGCATTTTAAAGTTGCACTCAAGTGAGGTTACTCGTTTAGTGTAAACATTTTGTCAGAATTTCAGGAAATCATGTATAGAATGTAAATTCTACTGTAGATTTTCATTAAATTTGTGTGACTAGTAGAATTAAGTTATATCTATCTAATAAGAGTAAAATTAGTGTATGTTAAACAGCTAGATTTTTTGTAATATGACTTTTTCAGAATTTGACTTTTTTAAAACATTGATATTTCCAGAAAATATGTCATGAACTACTTTTGTTTGCCCAATATCTTATAGTCTATGTACTGTTTACTTGAATGTACAGAAATTATTGAGTTATATCATTTTATAAAGAAAATATTCCTGTTTATTAAAAAAGGAGCTTTTCTCGACAAAAGGTCCTGTCAGAAAAAAACGGCACTGTAATTTTTTTTTAATTTAACGATTTTTCACTCTCCATATGGTATATTTCAATTTAATCAAGGTTTCAAAGAATTCTGACACAGAATAAGCTGACCCGCGAACCACCTTAACCCATTGAGTCCTAGCGACGCATATATGCGTCATTTACCAAATGGCTACCTATGAAGAGTACACTTGTCGTAGGAGCCCTCTGACCAGGGACTTCACTGTTTGTCATTTTGCAATTTATTACCAAAAACAACCCTAAATAGTATTAAATGGACCAGCCTTTATTGCAAAATGGAAATGTCAATTGGAAGTTTCAGGGGATAATGAGTTAAAGGTTGTTCAAATAATTTTGATCCGTCAATAAACATGGCCGCCAGAGGGCGTAGTCATTATCGGTGTTCGGAAATATCGAATTAAAGGTTAAAAACATTGTAGATGTCATAATTTTGGTATTATCTTTATGAGATTTTGTCAGTGTCATGACCTTAATAGAATATAGGTCGATCATGAATGTAGGTCATGTCGGGTCATAAAGTAGGTCAGTAGGTCAAATCACAGAAAAAGCTTTTTGCCACTCAAGCTGCCATATTTTTAGCCCAATCTTCTTGAAACTTGCTTAGAATCTTTATCTTGACAATAGCTAGGCACTGTATGAATATGGATTGCATAAGATAAAAAAAAGTAGGTCAGAACATTGATATAGCTTCTAAACACTGTAGGGGCCTTATTTTTAGCCATAATTTCACACAACTTGCTTAGAATTATCACCTTGATGAAATCTAGGCAATGTATGGAAATGAGTTGTGTCAGATCAAAAAGTAGGTAATTAGGTCAAAGCCTAGAAAAGGCTTCTGAGCCCTCTAGTTCATATGGAGAACACACATCAACATTATCCTGACACAATTGCTTCTTGTGACAAGGTGCTAGTGGGGGTATTAGTCATCTTTAGCGAGAAGTCTTGTTAAATCTGGGGACTGTGTATTTTGGTAAGTGCCTTAGAGCCCATTGGGCTCTTGTTTCATTTTTATAACAATCTTCTAATAATCGATTCATCGGGAGGAACTATAAATGGCTTAACCCTTTACCCATAGCCTGTTTCTAATTTTGAAGACAGGTGACCACTAAAATCAGATTGAAAGTAAAGCAGAATGCACCCTCAGGCCCTCAGCCTGATTTAAACTACCATCTGCTAGAATGTAGAAAATGTTCATTATGATACATTTTCATGACTGTATAAATATGAACTGTTTTCTCGAGCGGGGGAATAAACTACATGTGCTAAAAGCGCTTCTATGGGGGAATGGGTTAATACAGTGTAAAGGATCTTTGTTTGGTATAACACTACAGTTATATCACAGCCATGAGTGCAGTAAAGAAATCGGTGGCAGTCGATGGCCATCAATTGCAGTTGGCTACCTGGTCTGAAATACTCTGCACGTTGCACACGGGGCACAAACTGCTTACCTAAGCCGCAAACAGTGGACACTGCACACATGACAGGTAAGGACATCTCGCTACGATGTCTGCTCTTTCTGTTCCAATGCTGCCAAGCTGGGGAACATTTCCGCAAAAATTCCGTTACGAAACTATACTCAGCCTTAAGAGAGAGTACCCACTCTTTACGTGTACTTTACATTACGTTAATTATAAAGCTCAATATCTTTCAAAGTACCTTATAAATTCCAGTTTTTTTAGATGTTAAAGGAGCATACGTTCACCCACAGGTACTTGACACATACTTTATTATCTATTAACACCCCCCCCCCTCTTTAAAAAAAATAAAAATAAAAAAATTACTATACTTCTATTATAGATACAATTCTACACCTAGTCTTTACTATCGAATTAAGCTGATGCTAAAAGTACGTGAATTATAACGAAAATGTGCATCAAAAAGTTTTATGTCGTTCTCATGGTACAGGTTTTATTGTCCAAAATAAGGGGTAATCTAGTCTGTTTGCACATTTTACGGCCTTTACGGCTGGAACTTTCACCTAATTTCATTAGAGCAAATGCGTTTGTGTCGGAACATGACCCTCTTCACTATCAGCTATATGAAATATACATGTAATTTGGCACGAAATTGACAAGTCAAAGACTCATTTCATTGTGAATGCCATTTTGAATACCGGAATGAATCGAATTAACGTAGCGATCTCATTGGTCAAAATTAAACAGGTAAAGTTTCTTTTAATTTTGCATTCTATGTAAATTATATAAAACTGATAATATTTGGTGAAAGTTCCAGTGGCATAGGCCGTTTATTGTGGATAAATAACAGATCACCCCTACATTTACATTCGTTGCTATGTACCGTGAAAACGACATAAAACTTTCTGATGCACATTTTCGTTATAATTCACGTACTGTGGCGTTATTTGACGGACTTTGATGAAATAAAAAGTAGATATTGATAAATTAATCATTTCCCGAGGGTACCACAAGAGAGTATCGGCGATCGAGTATATTTTAGCATCAGCTTAAGTCGATAGTAAAGAGTAGGTGTTGAATGGCGTTGTTTACCTTGTAACTATAATAGAAGTATAGTAAAAAAAAAATAAAAAAAAAATACCAATGTATTCTAGAAGAAAAAGTCAGATTAAACGACAAATGTAACGAAATTAAAACAGTTTAACTTATTATTTAAAAATCAAAGGGAGGTAATTTGATATTATAAGACTTTCTAGCCGAAATAACACCGTGAATATTGTGACGAATGAAAGTCTTGTGTATTTTTTTTTTCTTTCAGAGAACGTTCTATCTGCTGAATGTAAGCGCTATCGTTTCTTTTCTATGGAAAACGAGAGTTATATACCTTTTTCTCTCAATACAATGTGCCCGTTATTTAGCCACAATGTTTCCATGTTGTCTGTCACTTTCTATAAAACAAAATTTGAATTAACCGTTTAACTGATAACCTGTTTCTAGTATTGAAGAAAGGTGATTACTTAATTCAAGGATGTCCGCCTGTCTTAATGCGCATGCGCGAATTTGCCGAAATTTTAAGGCAGTATAACTTACGTTAGTTCAATACAAGTGGCAAACAGTTTTGATCCTGGTCAGACACTGCGTGACGCTGCTATATGACACCATTGATAGTGAACGGCTTAGTATGTTGGTCAGTAGCTATTCACAGATAGCATAACCTGTTGTAGAAAACCGAATTAAAATTATTTTCGATCTTACCACTTGCCCGAAGTTAGAGTTATTAAAGTCTTAAATTGAGATATTGTGACGAAATATATGTCTGGTCCATGAATAAGATAACTAAGTACTGGCTCCGAGGTTATAAAGCTTTTGACTTGAGTCTTAACTCATTCCCAAACATTTGATTGGTCAGATTTGTGCCTAGGCTCAAATCTGACCAATCAAATGCTTGTGAACACACTCAGACTCAACTTAAGCGCTTTATAACCTCGGAGCCTGGTCTCAGTTATACATGCCGCCTTTTTTAGAACAGAACTTTCCCTTAAAGTGTATTCCGATGGAGTTTTTGAAATTTGTGCCGCCGTTCAGAACTTTTGGAGTTCTAGTACAGGGAATGTACTCACACTAGCTCAACTGGTTATGGCAGTAGATCATTTAGATGTTTGATTTATCTTAGATCGGACTATAGCAATAAACATATACGCCTACTCCCTACAACGACAACCAATGGGAGACAAAAATTGTGTGCGTTGTTCGAAGGGGGTCGATAAAGGTAGGGAAAGTGTCTCTCATTTGCAAACAGCTTGAATCAAGATCTGGATTCAATCTGTTAATCCCTCGTCATTAAGCTTTTTTTAATTAAACTGTGCATTATGTAACTTTGAAAACAAACATCGGACATCGATCTAAGCAGGCGATATTGCAGCCGTAAATATGTTGGACATAAGTGTTTTGTTGTGGGGAATAGAGAGAGTCGTTGTTGTAAGTAGGGAATCGTTTGTTTGGAGGGCCATTGTAGGGAAGGAGCACTGTACATTGGTATATAAATTCAAGAGGACTTCATTGCGTCTAAACCAAATAATTACATTGAATCTCAATTTAAGTTCTAAGAAACTCATGTCAATTAAGCAGCTAGAATGGAAGTGAATTACAATAAGATGAAGATGCCTGCTAAAATATGATCATTTATGTTTTGACAAAGTCGGAGCATCATGGGTCATTCACACTTGACAATTGGTGTAAAAAGGAAATTCCGAAAAGTAAGCTGTTAAATTTAGTTTGGAATCAGAATGACACATATCTTGCAAAGTAGAAATATATACATTTGTACTGCTACGTGATAATCTGAGGCTGGGAGGGAAAAACACCTGAACTCTCTGCATCAAGTACAGAACTGTTTGAAATTGGAACTGTAAGAATTGACAGCAGTACGTCTACAGACCTGAAACCTCCCCAAACCTCTCATAACCTCCCCAAACCACTTTTAAAAACAAGTTTTGCATATTTTAGCAGACGGTAGCTTAAAGCAGGCTAAAAGTAAAACAGAATGCGCATGAAGGCGCACCCTGCTTTAGATTCAACCTACTTTAAGTGGATACCTGCCTTTAGAACCAGGAACAGGCTATTTGATAACGGGTTGATATCTAGAAGTAACTGTATATAGCTATCTTAAGTTTTGTATGAGTTGCTCCCCTTGATATCAAAAACATCGTAGATTTGATTTGATTTGATTTTTCTTCTTCATTATTTTGGCTTGATTTTGCCATTTATAAGTTTTATTTGATTAGATATTAAGGGATTTTAAGTAGTGTGGATGTTTAAAATGGCTTGGGTGGTTTTGGGAGGTTTGGGGTCTTTAGATGAACCGTACTTGTCAATCTGTATCGAAAAGATAATGCCTTTATCATAAGCTTCTTGTAGATCTTTCCCCTTACAACAATGAAAATTTAAGCGAATTGTATTAATTTTTCTCCTTTTAACAGTTTCCTCCGAACAACACTCACAATGTTTGTTTCCTATTGGATGTAGTTGTAAGGAGGGTGCACTGAATACAATGTACATCAATATTTAGCAGATATGATCAACCATCCAAAGTTCATGTTATACTAAATAAGAGATTCACGCCATATTTATCGCCACATATAAATGGATTTTGTTCGCTGAGCTGTGATTGTACTTTTCTTTTTATAGAAGCTGCAACCATTCCAAGTTAATGGTAAGTTAGGGTTGAAACTAACTTGATATTTAAAATAAGATTTTGAAGCCTATATGTCATCGTGGTCGAGACAGTTGAGTAGTGCTATAATGACGTGACGTACGTTATTGGGTACGTTTGTAAATCACACACTCTTTGTAGCGAAAACGTCTACATTTCGACCTGTAACTAGCCTTTCCCTACATATTATGTATCAAACTGTGTGGAAAACATTTCTTCACAACAAATTCATGCATTTTAATGAAATAAAACTATCTATTTAATTTGACGGCAGTTATAATCAAGCATAACATGCACATTCACCCTGTAAGATGTAACAGCAAACTCTTATTAATGGAGATTATTGACTGAGGTCTAGCTTCTACGTTCAGTATTTTAGCGGGATTTTTTTTTGCACGAGCCAACGAACGTGACGTCATGTACACCATGACCGTTAGAAGACGTTTTAGTAAGAATTCGATTCAGGAAAGCGAATTTAGAATCACGCAAAGATATGTAAGATTTACAAATTTGGTAGGAAAAGAAGATAGTTACGACGATGAGTAGCCAATTATATGTTTAATACGCACTTAATTAATGTGATATTTAGTCATAATAATATCATTTTCGAGATGTTGGGAATTTCTAAATTTGAATTTATAACTCATGGTAAATTTTCAGATATTTCAATTTACCTGTGTGGAGGTAAAATGTCCCGGTTAAGCATTTTTACTCCGTTCTGGCATCATTCATATTTTGTCGGTTTAAAAAAAAGGCATTACACGCTGATGTAAATTAACATAAAAAAATCTAAAAAATATCATTTTTCTGAAATACACACTGTAAAAATTTCAAAACGATCACTCAAAAAATAAGGCCATAGAAATAAAAGGCGTGTGTGGAGGTTGAATGTTCCGCTGCACAATTTTACGACGGTTACGACGTCTACGAGTCCTAACAGACATTAAGGTTGAACGTTCCTAATGATATCGGATCATGTCGGTCATTACCGGCAATCCACGTATCTAGCGATCGGTCATTCTCACATTCTACCAATCATCTATATCTGCTCTGAGGTAGACTTAGCTCAAGATAGTATTTTAACAATATGTGACTCACTGCAAAGGCGCTTACTCATAGCAGTAGGATAATAGACACTGATATGTGTTTTGTTTTAGAGGTCGATTCAGCAAGGCTTTACTATTTTAATTGAGATACAGACAGAACCTCATTTTACTCATTTTCCATTCATCACGTCACATACCTACTCCGATACTAACGTTTGGTGACATGTCAGTCGCTTAAAGTGCGCTCACATTTGCTCTACGGCAGCCGTACGGCGGCCGCAGAAACGTGAAATTGGGAGAATCTTGCGGCGGCTGCAGGGCTGCCATAAGTTGACATGAAAAATCCGAAGATTTCCAAATTTGCATTTTTCAAGTGCGATTAAATTACGAAGCGTACCTTTATCCTAGCCTTTTTCTTGTTATTTTGACATGCGACTACTTAAAGCAGGTTGTAAGTAAAGCAGAATGCGCCTTAGGGCGCATTCTGCTTTACTTTCAGCCTGCTTTAAGATACCATGTAGTGGGAAAAATCCGGAGATTTAGGAAAAATCCGGAGATTTAGGAAAAATCCGGAAAAATGGCAGCCCTGCGGCTGTAGAGATTTTACGGCGGCCGTGCGGCCGCTGCACGGCGTATCCCAATATTTTATAGGCCGTAAAGCTCGCCGTAGAATTATACCGCGGAGTTATAACATTCTTTCATTTTAAGGTAGCTTTATAGTTTCGATACTGCAAGCGGATTTTTCTTATTTATCATCATGATTTATAATTTATTCCCCCATTTTATAGCTGAATGGTTTAAGTGGTACACATGTCACCACAAAATGTCTTTTTTAAAAAAATATTTTATTTTTTTACGATTTTATAAGACAAATTTAAAAAATATTCAAACAGCGATTTCAAAGCCGTCTTAATTTGTAACGCCTTTAAATTTGCACATAATACACTTCAGTTACATATCTAGGGATCCGTGTCTCAGATTTCTAAAATTCCACTTCCAACTATTATTATGTAACATCAAAGTTATTTTACCGTTTAAAGTCGATTTCTATTACGTAATGCTTTGCTGTAAACAGCTGGAGAACCTCATCAACATTCTGAGACACGGTTCACTAGAGAAGATAATACCCTTTCATCTGCTTTAAACCGCATGAAAATCGGACCCCTACCGCGAACACAATCGTTGTCCAAAGATGCGGCGTGTTTGAAAATAAGGAGGTGCCGGAAACGTCAATTAACTGATAAGCGTGTCATTTTGACTGTCTGACACAGTGCGAATACCCCCGGGGTTCAACTATGTCCTTTTTGTTTCAACCAATAAGAAGACACATATTTCATAAGCGATTTTCCTTAGCTCCACCCTTAATAAAATATACCAATCATAATTCAATAATGATTTTAACATGCGAAACCCATAAATCGTGCAACAGCAGCTGGAGAACGCCTCTAGGTGGTCATGTGGCTGGACTACGGAGTGCTTAATGAGGTGTGATTTATTGATCAGATAGCCGTGTAATGCGTTTGGTTTGGTTTTGGAGATTTTGGTAAAATGTAGAACAGAATGTCGGCTATCAAAATCGGAAAAAAGGTTAAAAACACAATTTTTGCAGTTTTAAAGCTATAAAGACACCTTAACGGCGGCCGTAGAAAACACGCCGCACAGTGGTTCTGCGGCTGCCGTGCGGCCGCCGGAACTTACTGGTCACTTTTCCTATAGTGCATTTGTACTTTTGTTTTTATATGTTAAACATGTATATTAGCTAAAAAAGGATTTAGATGTTCTTAAATGCTGTCCAAGAGTGTCCTTTGCGTTCACGGTGTAGCTGGACTGATATGAGTTGTGGGAACTTGTAGCATTACCAAGTTGTATAGCAGGAGCAGCATTTTGGTTGCAGAGAATCTTTCGGGATTAACATGGCCGCCGTACGGTTGCCGTGCGGTCGCCGTGGGTTTTATTAGAAATTACAGTCGCCTCAGAGGCACCGCATGGTTTCCGTACGGCGACCGCACGGCAGCCGTAGGTTTTTTAACCCCAAGAAATAAAAACTCGCCGCGTGGCAGACACATCAAATGTGAGCGCAACACACGGCGGCCGTATGATTCTGTATCGGCCGGGGAATTGCTAGTCGCCGTAGAAATAATAAGCTGTACGGCCGCCGTACGGCAGCCGCAGCAAATGTGAGCGAGGCATAACTGGAGGTATCGGTCTGTTTACAGGTGGGTGACGTGACGAAGTGTCTGGTCATAGCATTAGATCAAGTATTTTGGCGTGTTATGGTCAAGATGACCAAGTAAATTCAATTACATAAACAAATAATGAAATTAAACGAATAAATAAAAAATAATGAAATCAATAATTCTAGCTTTATTTTGCATTTTGTAGTCCCATTATCCTGGAGTAATGAAACCACGATGCTGTTGACGTTTTAACGTCATTTTGACGTTTTAACGTCATTTTGACGTTACACAAACGTACCCAACATCGTAAAGTAAAGTTATGAGTTCGATACCCAGCGGAGGATTTTCTTTCTTGGATTGGAAAGGTTTGTTTTTACTATTTTACTAAACACGAAGATTAACACAAGGAACCCATAGTAATTGTTCAGTACAGTAGAAACTCGATACTACGAACTCGCTTAAATCGATCTTTCCAGTATTTAGTAAGGTCGAACTCGTTTAAGTCGAACATACCCGTATTTCAAAGTTAAAACTTCGAAGTAACGCGAGTTCGTAGAATCGAGTTTTACTGTATTTAAATAGTACATATATTCAATTTCTTTGAACATTTCTGTGTAATCACATTGTTCAAACTAAAGATGGTGCGACAGACGAAATCATCGCGTCTATTGTCTAAAATTGCAAGGGAGCTTGTAGAAAACGTATATGAACCAATGCAATTAAAAATCACATTCCATCCGATCTGAATTGCATAAAACTTATATTGGGTAAAATCTAAGATGACCCTTATTTACCGGATATATTTAGCCCTTACGACGAGTATACTCGTTAATTAGAAAGAATGCACTACACTTGTCCCATGAAAACAGTAAAATACATTTCCTCAGTCCATTGATGGACCCTCCCATTGTTCTCACTAGATTGATAATACAAGTAACGCAGTAGTAAAGTGTGCAAAGCCAATGCCATTAATCTCAAGTTGTCTAGAGAGGCCCTCACATACTCTCACTCAAGGGTATTTTGCCTAGGATGATTCACCACCCGCTGACCATAGTCAGTAACCGATTTCGTGTTTGACGTAGTTATCACGGCACACAACATTGCTGCTAAAATCCAAAATGTACTTATCCTGCAATCAAATTTTAGTAAAAAATCCTTTTTTGTTAGTTAAATCTCCATAGTTCTTAAAAAGCTGTTCTATTTTGAAAAATATTTATTTCCTGTTGTTTTCTTGAATAGGTGAATAAAAATCTTCATTCGTCAGCATGCCTAAACATTATTGCTTGTAAAAATTGATATTATCAATACAATTCCCCTACCCTTATCCTCTCCTTTAATAATAATTGAATTGTCTTCAGACAATGACTTTTCAGCTTTTCTCTGCATTTTGGTTATTTTTAGCTCACCTGGGCCAAAGGCTCAAGGTGAGCTATTGGGATGGCCCTGTGTCCGGCGTCCGTCGTCGTCCGTCGTGCGTCGTTAGTCGTCCGTCGTCCGTCGTCGTTATCAATTGCTTCAAATGACATCTCCTCCTATACCGCTTGACAGAATTCAACCAAACTTTACAGAAATGTTCCTTGGGTCAAGCTCTTTCAAATTTGTTCAAAGAATTAAAAATAATGCAGAACTCTGGTTGCCATGGCAACCAAAGTGAAAAAATAAGGAAATCTTAAAAAATCTTCTTGTCAAAAACTGGAAGGACCAGAGCTTACATATTTGGCACATAGCATCATCTACTGGTCCTCTATCAAGTTTGTTCAAATTATGCCCCTGGGGTCAAAATTGGCCCCGCCCCGGGGGTCACAGATTTACAAGGAGTTATATAGTGAAATTTTCAAACGTCTTCTTCTCTGAAACTAATGTGGCCAGAGCATTGATATTTGGCATGGTGACACTTCTAGATGTCTTATACCAAAATTGTTCAAATGGTTCTGGTCGGTTGCATAACTAGGTCACAGGAGCTAAAAATATATTTTTTCATTGAAAACTTAAAAAATCTTCTTGTCTGAAACTACAAGGGCCAGAGCTTAGATATTTGGCACATAGAATCGCCTACAGGTCCTCTATCTAGTTTGTTCAAATTATGCCCCCTGGGGTCGAAATTGGCCCCGCCCCGGGGGGTCACAGTTTTACATAGAGTTATATAGTGAATTTTTCAAATGTCTTCTTCTCTGAAACTAATATGACCAGAGCTTTGATATTTGGCATGGTGACACTTCTCGATGTCCTATACCAAAATTGTTCAAATGGTTCTGGTCGGTTGCATAACTAGATCACAGGAGCTAAAAATAGATTTTTTTCAATTATAACTTTAAAAAATCTTCTGTTCTGAAACTACAAGGGCCATAGCTTAGATATTTGGCACATATCATCGCCTACAGGTCCTCTATCAAGTTTGTTCAAATTATGCATCTGGAATCAAAATTGGACCGCCCCTGGGGTCACAGTTTTACATAGAGTTATATATAGAAAATTTCAAACGTCTTCTTCTCTGACACTAATATGGCCAGGGCTTTTATATTCGGTATGGTGACACTTTTAAATATACTTTACATAATTTGTTCAAATTGTTCCGGTCTGTTGCATATCTAGGTCAGTCCTGGACCTAAATTATTATCTCCATTTTTTCAGCTATTTTCTCAGGTGAGCGAAATATGCCCCATGGGGCTCTTGTTTGGTTAATGTGTCCATTTTCCTTTTTTAGGTTAAGTTAAAGATATGTACTTATCAAGTTGTTCATTGCGTCCAATATCTGGTGTGAAGTAAGATTTGTTTCTAACAAGAGAGGTATCTTTATCATTTGGTAAATGTTTTTGTTGATGTTTCAGCTATATTATCTTTTTCTACATTTGGCTGTGAAAGTTGTGGTTTTCCTGTTGAAAATAATTTGCAGGCTCAACCACGATTTCCTTGTCTACTTCAAGCGAGTTGTTTGACTGGTTACCCCATCGTCTTCCCTGTCGTTACCGACCATTGCCTTGCTGGTACAGGGCTGCCATAAGTTGACATAACAAATCCTAAGATGTCGAAATTTGCATTTTTCAATTGCGAATTTACGAATCGTACCTTTACCCTATAGCCTGTTTCTAGTTTTGTTGACACGTGACTACTTTTAGCAGGCTGCTTTCTGCTTTACTTTCAGCCTGCTTTAAGCTACTATGTTCTAGAAAAAAATCCGAGTATTTAGGAAAAATCCGGAGAAACGGCAGCCCTGCTGGTATATTTGGTCTGGTTGTCTTCCCGACTGGTTCCTACTATTGCCTTGTCAATTTCTGTTTTCATTTCTTCGCAGAATATATTGTGGATGTCACCTTTTTGTTGGTATCCTTGGTGGGTTTATCCAGTTTTTAAGAATGTGTTCCAGGAGACCTACGTGGTTTGAATTCGGAGGTTAAGATTTTACAACCGAACTTTGTTGATTATTTTGAAACCTTTGGTTGTCGCAGTTATGCTGATATCTCTCGTTAAATGGTATCTGCTGGTTTTTCTGGTTGTTTTGCTTTCTTTGTTTGAAACATCGACTTTTATTTTCGTAATCTTTGATAAAATCCTCCGTATTTTTTCAACCCCTTTTCGTTATTCTGCCAGCGGTTTTTTGCGAGATTTTCTTCATTGCGATTTGTGTCCTGGGGCCCGTTTTACTAAACTACTTACGCAAATTTTTTGCCTAAGTCAAAATTTTAATTTTTAATTTATATTTTTTATTATCACTTGCTACAAACAGCAAATAGCCAGATCAATGGACTCGCTTTTAGCGCGTCCTCTGATCTGGCTATTTGCTGTTTGCAAACGTTTATGATCGAAAAATAAGAGTAAAACGATTTTAATTTTGCGTAAGTAGTTTAGTAAAACGGGCCCCTGTACCCAATAATTTATGACAATCTCACTGACTTGACCGCTGCACTTACTCTTTATTATGTCAATCATTTCTTGGATAAGCCGTTTGGACCGCTATTAGATCTGTCCAAGAAACAACTGTAAACTTTATCACATAATTACACAAAACACACTCAACGATACACACGCGCGAGATGTAACCACTGTTTCAATGCTATTTAATTTCAACGGGAAAGAGAATAACGTTTTCCACATTAATCATAAAACAAACTTATACTATTTGACAAATACTGCGATTTCTTTTATGATAACATAATGAATATGTGGCTTAGTTGCCCTCATTCTTAAGCATACTATTTTGTAATTCGACATACTGGCAGTAATGGAGGTTTCGGTTATATTCGCGATGCCACTGTTGAACCTGCCAATGGTAGCATAGTCTTCACAGTCATTTTCACCTCTCGAGATGGAGCTGGCTTCCACTACAGCATTATGGAAGATGTCGTCAGGGTAACCTTTCCTACCTGTTACTATGACAACACCTTTTAATGACTGTGGCTTATTGAAGACAATAGTAAAGTGATCATTCAGTTCAGGCCGTGCACTACTCCAGAAATGACCTTTCCTATTCTCGTAAGCTTACTCTGGTGGAAAGTCGGTATTTATCTTGAGTGACGTGTATACCTTTGCTTGAGGATTATCACCATGGAGCTCCTTTTTTAGATACTCATAGTATACGTCCTCTGCCAGCATAGTTTTACCAGCCAAACTAGAATTCAATCCTAAATGATTAAACAATGTTGGTTTTCTTAAAAATCTTTGCTCTTGACCTGTCAAGTTAATAAAATATTGTAAAGTACAATCTACAGGCATAGTCGAGTTAAACATAAGTAGAAGTTCCGCAAGGCGAACCACATCGCTAGAACGGTACAACTTGCCGATAAATCCTAATGTTGAAAACTCTAAACAAACCCATTTTCTATATCTTTTTTTTTGGATAAAATTCATAATGCGTTACGCGGCGTCTGATCAGGGTCAAAACTATTTGCATAGTCGCCTTTACAGTCGTCTACGGTTGTGTAAGGGTAAACGACGAGCTTACTGTAACGGATCACTGGTGTTTTTATGTCGGGTGGAGTATAGAAATATGCATAATATACATGTATGCGTGTATATGGAGTACATATAAAAAAATAAAATGAACCATGAAGAGCAGAATCCGGGTCAAATCGGCCCAAAACCAAATCGGCCCGGGTCAAATCGACCCATTAATATGCCGGGTCAAATCGGCCCAATAATAGCGGGTCAACTCGGCCCAATATTGTAGATATAGCAGACATGTCCTTATTGATAACTGAATTTGATTTATTGGTTCAGCTTTTTTAAGTTTTGACAGAGAAAATATTGATAAGAGTGTCAATTGTTTTGGATCCTGATCACATATGGAATTTAGTATCCATATATATTTGAAATTATCGTCGCATATCAAACATTTATCAACTCAGTTTCGACCCTATTTAGACGCTGCGTTTTGTTTTAAATGTTGTCAGTTGCTTTTAATAATGCTGATCAATAAATCTTATATAGGCACTGATATTAAAAAAATATTATATAAAAGTAAAAGCATACCCTACAATCAGCTGTATGCGCGAAAGTGCACAGTGTGCCGCCAAAGTAGTTATTGACAAGCGCTACATTCATTGTTTGATTGCAGTAAAGGTGATAATTGATGTTTGACACGTTGTTGTGACAGTTAATCAGTAATCCCTTCACTGTCTTGCCCCAGATACGCTGGTTATTATAATTTTGCCAACAGTGTTGATCCTTAGGAGACATATAATATGGTTTCTGACTAGGATCCAAACTTTTTTTCTGATGTGAAAACACACAAAAAACTTTGAGAAATAAAAGCAGACACCATTTAGAGATGACATCTTTGTAGATCCGGAGATTAATTTAACTTATATATATATATATATATATATAGATCTGTTTCCGACCTGTATCCAAAATTGTATTGTATACACGCTTGATGAGTTTTTGCTGTCGTGTGTTTCTTGTTTTATCATAGTCTCGTTGACTTATTTCGTTAAATTGCAATTTACACAATTTATGAATATTGTTATATTAAACCAATTTACGTACGACATTATTTTGGTTTGTTTTCTACTTTTCATTTTCACTTGTCACTGATATGTATATATCAATGTATATACACACATTTAATAGAGTTCGTGTTACACATTACATCTCGGAGCAGACACAGATTTGAAAAATTTGTAATTTCTCCATGATTACATATAGAATATATTGCCTATGTTAATAATGACAAAATTGCCAAATCCTCATCATTCAGTTCTCATCTTACAGCGTCTCGCCCATCCAGCGTGTATTGTCCAAGTGAAATGGCATCCGGCCATTCAACACCATCTAATTCGACATCTGAATAAATTACAGTTAACCCTCTCTATTACGACCACTCTAAAGAAGGATAATTGATTGTATAAAGACAGGCGACAGCTTAAAACAATGTAACAGTTAAACAGAACGTTTATAAAGGAGCTTTCTATTTTACTGTCACCTTACTTTAAGCAGTAATCTGTTTTCAATTGTTAATAATTAACACAAGTTAGTGATCGTAACAGAGAGGTTTTACTGTATTGTATATGGATTCATTTTACACTCCCAAAATCTCGAACAGTCTCGTGGTATATTGTATTCTGCTGAAAACATTGTCGGCTGCATAGTTATTTTTGTTTGTTTTGAATTCTGTTTTAACGTAACTTGAATTGAAATAACTTAACTGCAGGTGTCTTATAGTTTGGATACTGAGCAGACGCCAGGTGACTCGGCATCGGATCTGGATCCAAGCTGTTTGTTAATTTCAGTCTTCTATAAACATCATACATGTATCTTTGCTGTAGTGGTGACTTAGAATATCCGTTTGTACATACACTTAGAGCTGCTTAACCGTGGATGTTATGTTGTTTATTTAATATACATGTAAATTATGTTTTAAATACATTTATGAAGCACGTTTGCCCCAATGTATATTCTGTACGTTAAGGCAATGGTTATTATATTCATCGTATTAAGCATGTTTAAGATCTGTTGTACATTATTGCATCTTTTGGGGAAATTTAGTGAAATGATCCAAGGAGAATAGAAAACATGACCACACCAGCACTTGAACAGTAGAGAAGACGTTATTCTTTCCCAGTAAATGAGTATACGCTTACACTTTCTTTCCAATTGCAAACATTTTGGAGCCAGATCAGACGTCGGGTTACCCGGCGTCTGATCAAGCTCCAAGCTGTTTTACACTCAGATTATCATTAATAGTCAGAATTAAAAACAACCAACAACATTGCAATGCCTTTCCCTTTCATTTGCGTTTAAACGGGAAATAAAACGTCTTCTTTATTACACAAACTTTTAAGGGACAATTGACACACAGACCAAACATTAACCAGGGACGTGGATGCTTCTGTAAGACAGAGACAATGATCATAGTTCCATCAGCGATATATGCGAAAATTGCTAACTTAAGTAACACAAATAACACATGTAAAGGTCAAAAAGTGTTATACCCGATTACCGTAACCAAGCACAATCAGTTTTCCTGTTTCGATACTAAAAACAAAAAAATGGGCCGATTTGACCCGGTCCGATTTGACCCGGTCCGATTTGGTTTTGGGCCGATTTGACTCGGGGTCCGAATTGGTTTTGGGCCGATTTGGCCCGTTACCGAAGAGCATTGCATAGAGACTATTTAATCCAGCCAAAAATGTACCCACTACATTTGAATGTCAGTGCAGATGATGAAGACAGGGCCTTGCAATCGCGCTATAAGTAATAGATACACGACGGGTTTCGCCTTAAAAGTGTACGGTATGAATCGTAATCAGACTGTTTTGCGAGGGCGACAACAAATTGTCCGAGGCGAAGCCGAGGACATATTTGTTGTTCGTCCGAGCGAAACAGTCTGAATACGATTCATACCGTACACTTTTAAGGCGAACAAGTCGCTGTATCTGACTTATACGTAGATTTTAATAAATATCTTACACCGAGTCAATAATGATTGCGGTCAATGTAATATTGCAAATTAATATATCTATTTATAAAATATTGAAATTCACGTAAACCAACTATTGTTTTCATTGGTCCTTTTTATACTTTGCACGAGCATTCCGTGCAGCCTGTGTGCTGGGTCATGCCGTAAAATAACTACGTACATGTATTTATTTATCTGCGCTCAGAATGAGTATTCAGCTAGTATAAGGTAAGCGCTGTATTTATCAATTTAGATGACATCTTTTTTAAGCATTTAGCTTTAAGGTCAATAAATATTTTATCATTTTAGCCCGATATAATTTCCTTTCCGCTCATTATAACCAAACCAAGGACCAGATATTTTTCTCCTGAACAGGCACACTATTAAATAGCGTCGTTTACTCTTGCACTGTCATATTGTCGTCTGCTTTGAAATTGCTGAATGCACTTATTTTCCAACGCAAAGTTTCGGGATTTGATTGCACGAATCAAGTGTCTATCAGTTTGGATCCTGTTCAAACGCTGAGTTACTGTGTGTTTGATATTGATCCAAACTATTTGCAAAAGTTCGTTATCCCTTATCGTGCTGAATTGCCGTCTGCATCAAACTTATCGTCTGCGGAGAATCTCAAAATCTTTCTTATGCTTTCCAAATTGAATCAAAAATGAAAATCAGTGCCAAACATTTGGATCCAGATCACATGCCTCGTTACATGGCGTCTTCTATGGATCTAAACTGTTTCCAAATGTTAGACAAGCGGTACTCACAGTGGAAAAACGTTATTCTTCCCCAATAAACGCGTTTGACGCTTAAACTAAATTTTCCATTGCAAGCATTTTGGAACCAGATCAGACGCCGGGTAACCCGGCGTCTGATCAGGATCCAAATTGTGTGCCACTCAGATGAAAAAAGATGATGAAAAATGTAAAAAAAAAAGTTATTATTTTCTAGAAATCTACATTTTGTGTTTTGCGTTTGCGTTTCGATTGCGTTTAAACGGGAAAGAATTACGTTTTCTCCACTGTAGCATAACAAGGGTTACCTCATCAATTCCCGGGCAGTGCAAGAGCTAAACCGGTGACCGCATGCTCACAACGTGCACCACGCCCGTAAAAAGTATCCGGTAACAGAAAGTAAAACTGTCCGGTAACAGAAAAAAGTGTCCGGTATCAGACGTAAGAGGACACTTTTTGAATAGCTTTGCGGGGGGTATCTGCGTATAAGAGATTTTGAGGTGTCAGTCCTTTTCATGTTGCCTGTCACTAGTCTAGGTGCTAAAAGACATTACTTAACCTAGCTTGGGTGGTAACACCTATCGATATTCAATCCCATAGGAAGTTTGAGTTAAAGCATGCAGCATTCTTTTACCTGTATAAATGTCCAGGCAAGAAAACCATTAACGCGTGTCATGTGAGGCCCGTACCTTTAATTTGATAGTTTGGTTAGTAAAACCGATCGGAAAACCCCTATTGAGTGTGAGTATGTCATGGCCTCTATAGAAAACTTGAGATTGCTGACATTAGATGAGTACACTTTTCCAATGCTTTACAATTACTTCTACGCCTAGTTAGAGCAATGGGGGATCAATGAAAGGACCGGGGTAATGTCTTTAAGTGAGGAGCTGTATTTTTTCATGGGGTACAGTTTGGATTTGAAAGATAGTAGCGTACACACCCTGTATAAGCGTTCCCTTTGCTGTGCGGTGCAGACAACGCCGAATTGCGGTATTTCTTGTTTACATTTGACCTAGTATTGTCGACAAGGTTTGACCTGACGGTTCATGCATATTCCGTCTTTTTCCGTAAGTTATTCGTTAGCTTCCGAAAACAACTACAGTGTATTGAGAATAGACAATTCAACGGTGACTCGAACTGGAATTGTGTTATCGGTTATAGATAAATACAGTCGGTGATGGCTCAGTGGTAAGGTCGTCGCGCTACCAAGGTAAGGGTATTGGGTTCGATCCCCGGTAGAGTTTTGTATTATTTATTGAATATGTACATGTATTTTTTTTTAAAATGCGGATAGACGCATGCAAACCATGACATTCATGCAATTGCATGTACATGTATATGAAATAGAGTACAGTGCTACTTGCCTAGGAAAAACTTGGCTAGAAAACTGGTCCAAAGAACACCACGTTATGCAAAACACTCCCAGAAAGCACTATGCGTTACTTTTGTATTTCGTCAAGCATCAAAAGGCATCAGGCAGCAGGCCGTTTGTTTTTTCAAAAAAATTGCTGACTGATTTATTTTAGTATCGTTTACGGCTAATATACTAAAAAAATATTTACAGCCGAAGTTTACCAAACAGTACCGAGATTTTTTGCGAGATTTTCTTCATTGCGATTTGTGTCCTGGGGCCCGTTTTACTAAACTACTTACGCAAATTTTTTGCCTAAGTCAAAATTTTAATTTTTAATTTATATTTTTTATTATCACTTGCTACAAACAGCAAATAGCCAGATCAATGGACTCGCTTTTAGCGCGTCCTCTGATCTGGCTATTTGCTGTTTGCAAACGTTTATGATCGAAAAATAAGAGTAAAACGATTTTAATTTTGCGTAAGTAGTTTAGTAAAACGGGCCCCTGTACCCAATAATTTATGACAATCTCACTGACTTGACCGCTGCACTTACTCTTTATTATGTCAATCATTTCTTGGATAAGCCGTTTGGACCGCTATTAGATCTGTCCAAGAAACAACTGTAAACTTTATCACATAATTACACAAAACACACTCAACGATACACACGCGCGAGATGTAACCACTGTTTCAATGCTATTTAATTTCAACGGGAAAGAGAATAACGTTTTCCACATTAATCATAAAACAAACTTATACTATTTGACAAATACTGCGATTTCTTTTATGATAACATAATGAATATGTGGCTTAGTTGCCCTCATTCTTAAGCATACTATTTTGTAATTCGACATACTGGCAGTAATGGAGGTTTCGGTTATATTCGCGATGCCACTGTTGAACCTGCCAATGGTAGCATAGTCTTCACAGTCATTTTCACCTCTCGAGATGGAGCTGGCTTCCACTACAGCATTATGGAAGATGTCGTCAGGGTAACCTTTCCTACCTGTTACTATGACAACACCTTTTAATGACTGTGGCTTATTGAAGACAATAGTAAAGTGATCATTCAGTTCAGGCCGTGCACTACTCCAGAAATGACCTTTCCTATTCTCGTAAGCTTACTCTGGTGGAAAGTCGGTATTTATCTTGAGTGACGTGTATACCTTTGCTTGAGGATTATCACCATGGAGCTCCTTTTTTAGATACTCATAGTATACGTCCTCTGCCAGCATAGTTTTACCAGCCAAACTAGAATTCAATCCTAAATGATTAAACAATGTTGGTTTTCTTAAAAATCTTTGCTCTTGACCTGTCAAGTTAATAAAATATTGTAAAGTACAATCTACAGGCATAGTCGAGTTAAACATAAGTAGAAGTTCCGCAAGGCGAACCACATCGCTAGAACGGTACAACTTGCCGATAAATCCTAATGTTGAAAACTCTAAACAAACCCATTTTCTATATCTTTTTTTTTGGATAAAATTCATAATGCGTTACGCGGCGTCTGATCAGGGTCAAAACTATTTGCATAGTCGCCTTTACAGTCGTCTACGGTTGTGTAAGGGTAAACGACGAGCTTACTGTAACGGATCACTGGTGTTTTTATGTCGGGTGGAGTATAGAAATATGCATAATATACATGTATGCGTGTATATGGAGTACATATAAAAAAATAAAATGAACCATGAAGAGCAGAATCCGGGTCAAATCGGCCCAAAACCAAATCGGCCCGGGTCAAATCGACCCATTAATATGCCGGGTCAAATCGGCCCAATAATAGCGGGTCAACTCGGCCCAATATTGTAGATATAGCAGACATGTCCTTATTGATAACTGAATTTGATTTATTGGTTCAGCTTTTTTAAGTTTTGACAGAGAAAATATTGATAAGAGTGTCAATTGTTTTGGATCCTGATCACATATGGAATTTAGTATCCATATATATTTGAAATTATCGTCGCATATCAAACATTTATCAACTCAGTTTCGACCCTATTTAGACGCTGCGTTTTGTTTTAAATGTTGTCAGTTGCTTTTAATAATGCTGATCAATAAATCTTATATAGGCACTGATATTAAAAAAATATTATATAAAAGTAAAAGCATACCCTACAATCAGCTGTATGCGCGAAAGTGCACAGTGTGCCGCCAAAGTAGTTATTGACAAGCGCTACATTCATTGTTTGATTGCAGTAAAGGTGATAATTGATGTTTGACACGTTGTTGTGACAGTTAATCAGTAATCCCTTCACTGTCTTGCCCCAGATACGCTGGTTATTATAATTTTGCCAACAGTGTTGATCCTTAGGAGACATATAATATGGTTTCTGACTAGGATCCAAACTTTTTTTCTGATGTGAAAACACACAAAAAACTTTGAGAAATAAAAGCAGACACCATTTAGAGATGACATCTTTGTAGATCCGGAGATTAATTTAACTTATATATATATATATATATATATAGATCTGTTTCCGACCTGTATCCAAAATTGTATTGTATACACGCTTGATGAGTTTTTGCTGTCGTGTGTTTCTTGTTTTATCATAGTCTCGTTGACTTATTTCGTTAAATTGCAATTTACACAATTTATGAATATTGTTATATTAAACCAATTTACGTACGACATTATTTTGGTTTGTTTTCTACTTTTCATTTTCACTTGTCACTGATATGTATATATCAATGTATATACACACATTTAATAGAGTTCGTGTTACACATTACATCTCGGAGCAGACACAGATTTGAAAAATTTGTAATTTCTCCATGATTACATATAGAATATATTGCCTATGTTAATAATGACAAAATTGCCAAATCCTCATCATTCAGTTCTCATCTTACAGCGTCTCGCCCATCCAGCGTGTATTGTCCAAGTGAAATGGCATCCGGCCATTCAACACCATCTAATTCGACATCTGAATAAATTACAGTTAACCCTCTCTATTACGACCACTCTAAAGAAGGATAATTGATTGTATAAAGACAGGCGACAGCTTAAAACAATGTAACAGTTAAACAGAACGTTTATAAAGGAGCTTTCTATTTTACTGTCACCTTACTTTAAGCAGTAATCTGTTTTCAATTGTTAATAATTAACACAAGTTAGTGATCGTAACAGAGAGGTTTTACTGTATTGTATATGGATTCATTTTACACTCCCAAAATCTCGAACAGTCTCGTGGTATATTGTATTCTGCTGAAAACATTGTCGGCTGCATAGTTATTTTTGTTTGTTTTGAATTCTGTTTTAACGTAACTTGAATTGAAATAACTTAACTGCAGGTGTCTTATAGTTTGGATACTGAGCAGACGCCAGGTGACTCGGCATCGGATCTGGATCCAAGCTGTTTGTTAATTTCAGTCTTCTATAAACATCATACATGTATCTTTGCTGTAGTGGTGACTTAGAATATCCGTTTGTACATACACTTAGAGCTGCTTAACCGTGGATGTTATGTTGTTTATTTAATATACATGTAAATTATGTTTTAAATACATTTATGAAGCACGTTTGCCCCAATGTATATTCTGTACGTTAAGGCAATGGTTATTATATTCATCGTATTAAGCATGTTTAAGATCTGTTGTACATTATTGCATCTTTTGGGGAAATTTAGTGAAATGATCCAAGGAGAATAGAAAACATGACCACACCAGCACTTGAACAGTAGAGAAGACGTTATTCTTTCCCAGTAAATGAGTATACGCTTACACTTTCTTTCCAATTGCAAACATTTTGGAGCCAGATCAGACGTCGGGTTACCCGGCGTCTGATCAAGCTCCAAGCTGTTTTACACTCAGATTATCATTAATAGTCAGAATTAAAAACAACCAACAACATTGCAATGCCTTTCCCTTTCATTTGCGTTTAAACGGGAAATAAAACGTCTTCTTTATTACACAAACTTTTAAGGGACAATTGACACACAGACCAAACATTAACCAGGGACGTGGATGCTTCTGTAAGACAGAGACAATGATCATAGTTCCATCAGCGATATATGCGAAAATTGCTAACTTAAGTAACACAAATAACACATGTAAAGGTCAAAAAGTGTTATACCCGATTACCGTAACCAAGCACAATCAGTTTTCCTGTTTCGATACTAAAAACAAAAAAATGGGCCGATTTGACCCGGTCCGATTTGACCCGGTCCGATTTGGTTTTGGGCCGATTTGACTCGGGGTCCGAATTGGTTTTGGGCCGATTTGGCCCGTTACCGAAGAGCATTGCATAGAGACTATTTAATCCAGCCAAAAATGTACCCACTACATTTGAATGTCAGTGCAGATGATGAAGACAGGGCCTTGCAATCGCGCTATAAGTAATAGATACACGACGGGTTTCGCCTTAAAAGTGTACGGTATGAATCGTAATCAGACTGTTTTGCGAGGGCGACAACAAATTGTCCGAGGCGAAGCCGAGGACATATTTGTTGTTCGTCCGAGCGAAACAGTCTGAATACGATTCATACCGTACACTTTTAAGGCGAACAAGTCGCTGTATCTGACTTATACGTAGATTTTAATAAATATCTTACACCGAGTCAATAATGATTGCGGTCAATGTAATATTGCAAATTAATATATCTATTTATAAAATATTGAAATTCACGTAAACCAACTATTGTTTTCATTGGTCCTTTTTATACTTTGCACGAGCATTCCGTGCAGCCTGTGTGCTGGGTCATGCCGTAAAATAACTACGTACATGTATTTATTTATCTGCGCTCAGAATGAGTATTCAGCTAGTATAAGGTAAGCGCTGTATTTATCAATTTAGATGACATCTTTTTTAAGCATTTAGCTTTAAGGTCAATAAATATTTTATCATTTTAGCCCGATATAATTTCCTTTCCGCTCATTATAACCAAACCAAGGACCAGATATTTTTCTCCTGAACAGGCACACTATTAAATAGCGTCGTTTACTCTTGCACTGTCATATTGTCGTCTGCTTTGAAATTGCTGAATGCACTTATTTTCCAACGCAAAGTTTCGGGATTTGATTGCACGAATCAAGTGTCTATCAGTTTGGATCCTGTTCAAACGCTGAGTTACTGTGTGTTTGATATTGATCCAAACTATTTGCAAAAGTTCGTTATCCCTTATCGTGCTGAATTGCCGTCTGCATCAAACTTATCGTCTGCGGAGAATCTCAAAATCTTTCTTATGCTTTCCAAATTGAATCAAAAATGAAAATCAGTGCCAAACATTTGGATCCAGATCACATGCCTCGTTACATGGCGTCTTCTATGGATCTAAACTGTTTCCAAATGTTAGACAAGCGGTACTCACAGTGGAAAAACGTTATTCTTCCCCAATAAACGCGTTTGACGCTTAAACTAAATTTTCCATTGCAAGCATTTTGGAACCAGATCAGACGCCGGGTAACCCGGCGTCTGATCAGGATCCAAATTGTGTGCCACTCAGATGAAAAAAGATGATGAAAAATGTAAAAAAAAAAGTTATTATTTTCTAGAAATCTACATTTTGTGTTTTGCGTTTGCGTTTCGATTGCGTTTAAACGGGAAAGAATTACGTTTTCTCCACTGTAGCATAACAAGGGTTACCTCATCAATTCCCGGGCAGTGCAAGAGCTAAACCGGTGACCGCATGCTCACAACGTGCACCACGCCCGTAAAAAGTATCCGGTAACAGAAAGTAAAACTGTCCGGTAACAGAAAAAAGTGTCCGGTATCAGACGTAAGAGGACACTTTTTGAATAGCTTTGCGGGGGGTATCTGCGTATAAGAGATTTTGAGGTGTCAGTCCTTTTCATGTTGCCTGTCACTAGTCTAGGTGCTAAAAGACATTACTTAACCTAGCTTGGGTGGTAACACCTATCGATATTCAATCCCATAGGAAGTTTGAGTTAAAGCATGCAGCATTCTTTTACCTGTATAAATGTCCAGGCAAGAAAACCATTAACGCGTGTCATGTGAGGCCCGTACCTTTAATTTGATAGTTTGGTTAGTAAAACCGATCGGAAAACCCCTATTGAGTGTGAGTATGTCATGGCCTCTATAGAAAACTTGAGATTGCTGACATTAGATGAGTACACTTTTCCAATGCTTTACAATTACTTCTACGCCTAGTTAGAGCAATGGGGGATCAATGAAAGGACCGGGGTAATGTCTTTAAGTGAGGAGCTGTATTTTTTCATGGGGTACAGTTTGGATTTGAAAGATAGTAGCGTACACACCCTGTATAAGCGTTCCCTTTGCTGTGCGGTGCAGACAACGCCGAATTGCGGTATTTCTTGTTTACATTTGACCTAGTATTGTCGACAAGGTTTGACCTGACGGTTCATGCATATTCCGTCTTTTTCCGTAAGTTATTCGTTAGCTTCCGAAAACAACTACAGTGTATTGAGAATAGACAATTCAACGGTGACTCGAACTGGAATTGTGTTATCGGTTATAGATAAATACAGTCGGTGATGGCTCAGTGGTAAGGTCGTCGCGCTACCAAGGTAAGGGTATTGGGTTCGATCCCCGGTAGAGTTTTGTATTATTTATTGAATATGTACATGTATTTTTTTTTAAAATGCGGATAGACGCATGCAAACCATGACATTCATGCAATTGCATGTACATGTATATGAAATAGAGTACAGTGCTACTTGCCTAGGAAAAACTTGGCTAGAAAACTGGTCCAAAGAACACCACGTTATGCAAAACACTCCCAGAAAGCACTATGCGTTACTTTTGTATTTCGTCAAGCATCAAAAGGCATCAGGCAGCAGGCCGTTTGTTTTTTCAAAAAAATTGCTGACTGATTTATTTTAGTATCGTTTACGGCTAATATACTAAAAAAATATTTACAGCCGAAGTTTACCAAACAGTACCGAGAATCGAACCCACGACCCTTCCACAACGAGTCATTAACGCTATCCATTCAGCTATTGCAACACAGTGACTTTTGGTTATCGGCTAAGGTATATATCGTGAGATATATAAATAAAGTATCCGGAAACTCCCGATTGTACCACCGATTGTACCAACGAAAGCTGACGGAAAGTGATGACCGTCAGGTCAAACCTTATTGATAATACACACAGGTGAGTAAACAAATCGCTTTGTTTCAAAGGATATGAAGAACCGTTCTGCAAAATACCTGGTCGATACGAGGCACAAATGATTCCGGTTTCCAGTCGTAGTACGTTTATATGCCTATATTTTGTAGATTTGTCAAACATTAATGAAAACCAACCCGCGAAGTGAGCTCAGCGTATATTCGGGTTGTTCAAAGCCAATTTAGGGCATAAAACACTCCTTCAGATTGACTTTTGGTAAATAATTTGGACCATGTAGCTATAATAAAGCATTTAGTGTGTTGATTTTGAGGAAAAAATTAACATTGAAAAGTTTCAAGCAAGAAAATGAAGTGAACGTTGGTGCCGGCGGTGCTTTAGAAAAACCACGTTGGTGAATGCGGAGTAAACAGGGTATTCTTATTCAATGTATGTAAGCTTATAACTAATGTAGTCGTGAATATAGTCGGAGTCCCTTGCTAACCGTTAGGCAGAATAGTGGACACCGATAGATTATCGATAAACTGTCCTACACTAGCTTGCGTGCCCGTCAATGTTCGGCTCTTACCGCTCGGTATTTACGGAAACTCCCGACGACTCTTTGAACATATTAATTTTATATTTTCAATTTGAAAAAGGACCAAATTAACATTAACTTACAATTCTTAAATTTATATCAAAAGAAAGAACAAATAGTCAAGTATACGAGCCCGTTTGCACAGAATTGATATCGATTTGTATAAAGGCACACGGTCGTGTTATATTATCCGTGTCGAGGCTTATTTTCAGCATTTTACTCTTTGTTTAATGTGATTTAGAGGTGTCTTTTTAAACTTAAAAAAGGACCAAAATCTTATTAAAATATTTTTTCAAAACAAATTCCATCATAAAGGAAAATGTTTAAGCTAACACAGGCCGTTTGCACAGGAACGATATATGTACAGAAAAAAAAAGTTATTACAAGTTATGTAAAAATGCCCTTCTTATTTTAATGCTCGAAAATGAGAGCAAGTGGGCCACCTGCGTGTCCACTATTCTGCGTAACGTTATTTAGATATGTCAAGATTACCACTACTGGGCGTTAGAGCGTTAGAGTTAGAGCGTTGGCAAGAAGATAACCCTTATTCGTCTGATACCAGCTGTCTTCTAATTAGGCGTCTTTTTACATGTGTTTTTTTAGAAACAAATATAAAAAAAATTATTTCACAGATATATAAAGACCAACATTTAACATTTATACTCCTTCGTAACTTAACTAGATAATTAACTAGAAAAGTTTCGTGTTACCAGTTATCTAAAAGGAGAATATTGCATTCGGATGACGTCGGTAGGGACCCGGAAGTACATGATATCTATTTTTAGAAGGGTTAACATGATTTTTTTCAAGAAACGTTTCAGTTTACTTAGATTTTATTTCGTGACAGTATGTGGCACTTACTGGTCATTTGACGCGATACGATAACTATCAGGTTTTAATGAAAATATTCCTCTTTCCACTTATTAGATGTGAGATATTAACTGGAAACTTTTCAGAAAAGCTAAGAAGCAAGTGGTGTCAGAAATATGCCACCATAATTATGTTTGCATAACTTTACGAGACAATAAATAGTGATAGTGATAATTATGATTGCATAGCTTGTGCTTTTTTCAACACAAAATCGAGAACAAAGAACCAGAAGGTTTATTTAAAATGGAACACGTTTGAATTATAAATGACAAAAGATAAAATAATACATAAATTCTATTTACGAAGAGGCGACTTTTCGATATGGAAGGGGCACCATTCCGCTATGGAGGGGGCAAAGTTCCGCATGTTTAAATTCAGGAAGGGGCAATATTCCGCTAATGCGAAATCTGGAAGGGACAAAGTTCCGTTTTGCACTTTTTAAAAAAGGGGGCAACATGCAGTAGGGGCAAAGTGTCGTTTACCGTACTGAATTGCTAACTGGTTATCATCTCTGATAGCAAACTTGTTATGTATATTTGCTATGATATCATTCAAACAACTGGAAACATCCACTCGCGTCAGCATGCCAGCATTCTACCAAAACTTTGCAAAGAAAGGCTTTTGGTCTTTAAGGAAGAAACAACTAAGATTATTGACTGTTTTATAGAATTTGAGCGATTGATCATTCGTAATCGCTTTTATGGCATACAAATTGCAATACAAAATGACCGTTACATACCTACAGTCACGTTTGTCTTGAGAACATTTCTTCCACGAATGTTTGTTTTCTATGACCTACGTGTGCAAATAATTAATAAAGGTGAACTGCAGTTTTAAACATTACGTCACAAGCCTCTCAATGGTGTTAATAATCACATCGTCCGAATGAAAAATCATATTAAAATAGATTTGTTACATTCTCTGTTGACAATTTTCAAGACTTTTTGTTATGTGTCTGAGTTTTGGAATAAAAATGTAGTTCTTGACCAAAACAAATATGTTTCTATTCTAAGTAACAGTGACCTTGACATTCACCTGATGACCAATTAATACACTCCCAGGATATGTCTTAATGTAAGCTTTCTAAAAACAAAGTTTGGTCAAAACTTAATCTGCAGTTATTCACCGAAACCGTTTTTCTATTTTAGTAACTAACAGCGACCTTGATCCAACGATCTCCAATACAATCTTAACATAGGTCATCATGTAAGCTTGCTAAATAAAATGGGTGGTATTAATTGGAATATTGTAAGTTGTAAGATATTGTCCGGAAAACGGTTTCCTGTTTTAAGTAACGACATTAACATTGTCCCGAACTAGGACCTTAATTTAAGCTTGTTCAATATAAAGTTGGTCAAACTTGGGATATTTGATCAACAGTTATTGACCAGAAATCGTTTTTCTATTTTTAGTAACAGTGACATTGATCTTGACCCGATGACCCTCAAATTCCACCCAAGCTAAAAAAATAAAGTTTGGTCAAAATGAGAATATCTCAAGAAAAGTGATTGACCTGAAAATGTGTGTCTTTATTCAGTAACGGTGACCTTGATCCGATGACCCCGATATACAACCCAAGCCATGTCTTAATGTAAGCTTGCAGAAAAACCAAGGTTTTGTCAAAGTTAAGATATCCAATCTGCAGTTATTGACCGGAACTTGTTTTCTATTTTTTGTAACAGCGACATTGTCCTTGGCCTGCTTACCCATAAATAAAGTCCCAAGTTCGGGCTAAAGGAACGTTTGCTATAAACAAAGTTTGGTCAGAATTACAAAGTTTGGTCAGAATTGGGATATCTAATCTGCAGTTATTGACCGGAACTTGTTTTCTATATTTTGTAACAGCGACATTGACCATGACCTGATGACCCCCTAATACAACCCGATCTCGAACTTAATTTAAGCTTGCTTTAAATAAAATTTGGTCAAAATTGGGTTCTCAAATCTGCAGTTATTTACCGGAAACTGCTTTACTATTTTAGTAACAGCGCCATTGACCAAAACCTGATGAATCCCAAGTACAATCCCAAGCTAGGTCTTAGTGTTAGACTAAACACCGAGGTTGGTCAAATTTGGGATATCAAATCTGCAGTTATAGACCGGAAACCATTTATTATTTTTTAATAACAGCGACATTGACCTTAACCGGATGACCTCGAAATACAATCCCAACATAGGTCTTCATTTACACTAGTTACAGACCCAGTTTGGTCAAAATATGTTAATTAAAACTAAATTTATTGACCGGTAAACCCTATTGTTGACGCGACCTGCCCGCCCGCTCGCCCAACGACATAGCCCATTCTAATAACCAAAAACCTTGTTAAAAGCTCTATATACTAACAACATTTTATTCATATGTCCAATATAAAAAAAATGCCAAAAATACTGAAACGAGCAATAGATTGACCCTGACCTCGGATGCCTGCGTTGATGCATGCTGACCACGAACACACTTTCACCAAGATTTTGCGGTGTCCGGTTTGGAAAATATATATTATGTAAATGCTGCTGATGCATTGATAGTACGTACATGACATAGATATCTCGGAGTCGATCTGCCTACTCGCCCTTGGTGTAAGCTTCCTTTTGTAAAATTATTTGGTATAATATATTTTACGTACTGCTGGGTAATAGGATTTTCAAAGTTAAAAAAAAACTAAACTTGCAAATGCGCATGCAAAACTATGCGAGTTCTATATAACCGGTTTAAAAAATGCAGCCACACCGGGACTCGAGAAAGAGGCAGCATACTTTTCAGCAGTTTTGCCTGTTTCCAAGTAACCAATGTTGGCAAAGTCTGAGGATTTCATCAAGTACATGTTTAGCATTATGATATGCGATAGAACCACATACATGATTGTGGAAACATTTTTCGGCAATGTACGAGTACGTACACATTGTGTCAACAAACAGAATGATTTCTGAGTAGTGCAGTCTATTTATATATCTGTTTCGTAATACATTTTAATACTTTCTGCAGGAGTATTTGATATAATTATTTTCATCTATGAACATATATAAACGTATTTTATTGTGTAAAGCCATGGGTTATACATTAAATATTTTTAAAATGATATTCATTCAAATGGTAGGCGCCATTACCAAATTTACCTTAAAATCAAAACTGGTAGTGTTTTTGATGAATATTGGTACATGTACATATTAATCAGTGTAAAGCTAAACGCGAAAAAAACGGGTCTTCTAAAATGCGAAGCAGTCATAAAGTTATCCTGAAATTTATACAAGATCCTTCATGGAACTAGATTGTATCATAAACATTGTCTCAGGAGCTGTCAACTCCCTTCGTTATATATACAATGTACATCAATATGCAATAGGTCAAGCTTCCATAATAATACTTAATCCCTTCACTGCCTTACCCCGAGTACGATGGTTATTTGCATACAGTTTGGATCCTGATCAGACGCCGGGTGACACGGCGTCTGATCAGAATCCAAACTGTTTGACACTCATTTCAAGATTTCTTATATCAAAATATCTAAAAGTTAATTTTGAGAAATAAAAGCAGACGACAATTGTTTAAAATTGATGACGTCACGGCGGTGACGGGGTTAATTTAAGAAATAATCTATGTTCTACCGTTGTGAAACGGTATTTTACAACGGTTGGGAGTTGTGTCGCGCAGGAATTGACCACGAAGGCCGAAGGCCTGAGTGGTCAATTTCTGCGCACCACAACGACTGACCGTTGTAAAATACCGTTTCACAACGGTAGAACATAGATTATTTCGATTCTAACATGACCAGATTTAAAGAAATTCATTAGTTGGGAAATAAAATGTTCCATACTTATTTCCTCAGCGGATGCAGTTTTTCGACCGAATAACTTTTTCCGCGGCATTACAAGAATCTAACACCCAACAGCAAATTTACATTTACCGATCCGCAATCTGGCATAGAACAAACATTACATGAAACAAGACAGAAGAATGGGAAAATTACAGTAACATGACTGGTTAAAAGTATATAATCATTACGGGCTATAAGAATAAAGTAAGAATTTCAAAAACATAACGTATGAATGCACGAGGTCACGTCATGTCATATAACCGCGGGAGGAGCGGGGTATAGAAGAGCGTTGAAAACGATTCAGGTATACCACGATGAGATTGTTCTATTTTTATAGTGACCGAATCGCGTGTCATGATAGAATATAGATTTGTACACTTCGTGCTCTGTTTATATAGACATTGTATAATCGATGGACTGTGCAGCTGTCAGCTCCCTTCACCACATACAATGTACACAAACATTACATATACAGTAGTTCCACCTTACAACGACCATCTCAATAATGACTCCCTCCTCACTACGATCACTGCTGTTGTTCCCCAAACAAGACAATTATGTCTAACGCTCTTATTGTTGCAATTTCATGTGCTTAAAATTGTCGTCTGTCGTTTCACTCAAAATTACATATTGGACATTTTGATAGAAGAAACACAATTAAGATGGGCAAACAGCGTTACGCGGTGTCTGATCTGGATTGAAGCTGTTTACAAATGTATGCCAATTTCTCTCCCTACAACAACATCCTCATATCAACGCCCATATTATTTGTCTCTCATTTGGCGGTGTTGTAGAGCGGTAGCACTGTACCAATCTTTAAAAGTATTGCAATTTAATCCCACGAAGCAAGATAGTAAAAAGACTAACTCCTGAAGCTGATAGATCCGTTTGCCGCATACAGTGTCCGGAACATTCCATTTATCTGTCCAGGTTTATATATATTCAATTCTGATGGTTAGAACACTAATTTTGAATCTATTTGAACAGAATACGCAAGTTTTGGAAAAGTACTCTCAAAATATTGCTGATCGCCATAAAACTCTAGCACCTCGTCGGCAAAGTCTCTTTTAACAAACATTTTATTAAAGACAAGTATGTCAAAATGGGGAACTCTGCCACATGGGAACTATAAGTTACCAGTAGCTTTGAAATGCAGCAAGTACGTATAGGGTACGAGGTAGTTTTTATAATATTTCCAATCTGAGTAAAAGCATCGACTGCTTCGCTCTGAAAATCTACAAATTTAGTATTGTAATTGCTTATTTGCTACAATATATTTCTAAAAGTAGCGAATCATGTGGATCCGACAATCTTTCCATACACTTTTAAAAAAATCATTAGTTACAACACACTCGTCTGCACAGCTCAATTTGCTCATGTCGTCTGCACCTGAACTCAATTATCTCGGAACCCAATGCATTTTCAAATCAATATTTAACTTTGAACACAATAAGATATTCCTGGATTCGGACTGCAATTCAAGCTTTGTGCTGCCTGCTTTTACAATATGTACGTACACATGGTTGGGAGTCAGAAACTATTTAATAATACGACCTCTTAAGGAGTCGCAATAACCTCGAAGCCCGCTGCTAGCTTTAAATTCTCTAAAAGTCAAAGTTTTGCTATTTTCAAAATCTAACCACATTCAATCTAAATTACTGTTTTTGCAGTTTACACTGTTATATCCTGCGGCTAATTTTGATTCGTCAGAATATATACAGTCAAATCTGTTTTAGAGACATAGTTTCGAAGAAAGCAAAAAGTGTCACATCTCACAGGGTGTCTTTCAATTCAGGTTGACATATGCGGGGCATTTATAAGAACAGGATAGATAAATGTATACCCCTAGGTTAATATTATATGTTAAAAGGGGTTTTTTACTTAACCTTTCTGCAGTAATAAAATATTTTTTCATAAAAATTTTGAAAGTATTACATACAGTAGAACCTTTCTATTACGACCACTAAAAAGAAGGCTAATTGTCTAACAAGTGTCTGTTTGCTATCTCCCCTGTACATACATCTAGTCATGAGTCTTGCAAGGTTATAAAACACCTGGGAAAATGAAATAGTTTTGCCTGTGAATTGACCTCAGCATCAAGAAGATATTTTAACCCTTTCACTCTCAATGACGTCATCAAGCGCATTTGCAAACAGCTATGATCCTGATCAGATGCTATGTAACGCGGCATGTTATCAATTATATTGCCTTAAACCTAACTTTGAAACGATATAACAGACAACAATATTAAAGAAGACGACAATATGGCGGTGAAGGGGGGAAACCTCACAGTAAATTTGATCATGAAATGGTTTAAGTTAGAAGACAGTCTTTTATACGACTATCTTGTATACTAATTAGGAAATTTAGGCTGTTCCAGAAAACTCCTATCCATTCTAACGCTTGTACTGGGAGTCAAACACTTTTTTTTTTCATCCATAACAAAACTTAGTTTGAGCAGACTATTTCTGACAAAAACGGAATGTTAATTGAAAAATTTGTGTACAGAGGAGAAAAAGTTATTCTTTCCCAATAAATGCGTTTACGCTAAAACTATTATTTGCAATGCAAACAGTTTGGAGCCAGATCAGACGCCGGGTAACCCGGTGTCTAATCAGGCTCCAAACTGTTTGCCACAAAGATAAACATGAACTGTCCAAATTGTCAGAATTGTCTAAAAGTTGCACTTTTTTACTTTTTTAGTGCTTTGCGTTTGCGTACGTTTGCGTTTAAACGGGAAAGAATAACGTTTTCTCCACTGTTTGTCCCATTCGTCATCTAGAAACATAGTTATTCGTATAACATTATTTTTGGAAATATTTATAAATCTCCATTAAAATGCATGAGACAGAACTAACCCCGAATGGTAAATACGTAGAATTTCCCTAAAACAAACACCATGTTTTGTTGGTGTTCTTGAAAAATGTTTGTGTAATAATAGCCTTTATTAAGATCGAACTTATAAGAAAAGGAATCTTTTTAGAATACGCTAGGCCTATTTGAAATCTTCAATGAAAAAAAAACATTCCTTCCAAACAGATAAAACTTTCTTTGATCTTAAATAATGCGCTGTATAACGTCATTGAGAGTGAAACGGTTAAAGTTACGAAAACTATCGAATCCAATGATCACCCTATTATCTATATTATAATGTTCCAATCTAAATTTATAACGGCCACTTCAGGAGAAAACACTAATGTCCTGATAAAGGTTCAGATGTAGCTGGTATTGTTCGACAATATTGACCTGACGTTGAACTTTATGCATGAATAAATTATCCTTTTATTTGTACAGTGCTCCCTCTCTCCAACGGCCCTCCCAACAACGACTCCCTCCATACAACGACCGTTGCCAATGTTCCCCAAACGTGGCATTTATGTCCAACCTTTTCACTGCTGCAATTTCGTCTGCTTAAAATTGTCGTCTGCAACTTTTTTTTTACATTTTGAAAGGAAAAAAACTAAATGACGAGTGACAAACAGCTTGAATCCAGATCAGATGCCGCGTGACGCGGCGTCTGATCTGGATTCAAGCTGTTTCATAATGTATGCCAATTTCCCTCCCTGTAACGACTCCCTCCGAACAACTCACACAATGTTGGTCTCCCATTGGAAGTCGTTGTAGAGAAGGCGCTGTGTAATACTGATTATGTTGTACGTATAGGAATGACGGAGCATCATTTACTGACGAGGGGAAGTGTATAACAAAGTTGAAATTGGCTCATTCTTGTATCTACTCTGTGGTGTGGGTATTTGACGGGTTATTTCCCTCGATTTCCTCTCGTGGTGTGTTTTGAAATTGTGGAAAGGTTGTTTGGAGAGATCATTTAGTTCTATAATCTGGGCGTAGGCTTGAAAGATCGGTTGTTTGGACACTTATCTTGACTTCGACCATTCAATGTATCATGCCATGTACATGCAATTCTGATGATAATTATAGTACGGTGAAAAGAGAAGACATACTGTTTATGTCTCACATCCGGTTAGAACCCCACCATCAATTAGGAATGGATTCAAGTGTTTAGAGATTATTACATTCTAATTTAGATAATGTTTCAAACCAACAACTCATAGGGTTACATAAGAACCTATCAGTTCGATATACTACGCTTATCAGTTATTTTTAAGTCATTGCTTAAGACTGTTACCAAACCTTGAAACAAAATTGAGATGTGCAATGAAATACAGTATATTACCAGTGTAATTGTAATTTAATGCATTACAAATGTAAATATGGAGTAATTGTAATTGTTAATTTTTTCAATGCATCACATTCTCGCGTAATTCAACCCCATGTCTTGCCTGACTGAATACACTAAATCTAACAAAACAATAAATTTAACTAATTATCAACATGCGTATAAAAATACAACAAATACAAATATAAACACTATGGCAACAATCACACTACAAATTAACCATTTCACTCTCAATGACTCCTGAAAGCGCGTTTGCAAACAGTTTGGATCCTGATCAGACGCCGCGTAACGCGGCGTCTGACCAGGATACGAACTGGTTGACACTCGTTTCGATATGTTTTAAGTCATACTTCGTTGAATCTTACTTTGAAACGACCTTGCAAACAATAAAATTAAAGAAGAAGGCAATTGAACGGTGATAGGGTAAAAATCTCACGAAAGATTTAACAGTATAAGGGCAGCTGTCCAAAGCTCCTATCCTCTTTTGCTGCCATTGGTTGCTACATGTGTAAGTGCGTAAATTGTGCAAACAGGAATGAAAAGAAAGGATGAGCGTGAAGGGTTCAAAACCCGGTCCAGAAAGAAATCAAATAAATAAACAATCTAAGTGTTCATTCCACCAGCTGTTTACAGCATGCTATCTTTTTACTCTTTTATTTTAAATTTGCAAAAGTAAATACATGTAACCACCCATCCATATTTTCATAACAAAAACCTAAAACTATTCTAAACCACGTTTAAAACTTAATATAAACAGTACATGTATTACCTTAAAAGTAACTGAACTTACTATTTCCGTGGTAAGTTCCCAAAATATCTGACAGAGAAAATAATGAAAAAAACAAACTGCTGATTTTTATAGAAAAGCCGACGCTACCGGAAAATGCAAATTCGATTAAAGAAAGCCTGTTTCACACGGCATAAGAAAAGGGCAATTTTACCACGAACATACTCGTTCAGAAATGCATGGCAGTTAAAAGACATGTATACAACAACAAAAATGAAATAAATACAAAACAGCAAATACAAATATATATGTACATAAGGTCTGTCCTAGGAACAAGTGTACACTACTTCACACAATCACACAAAACACATTCCACGATACACATGCGCGAGATTTAAGCACTGGTACAAGTGTATTTCATTTCATGGGGAAAGAATAACGTTTCCCACATTAATAAGAAAACAAACTAATACTATTTGACAAATACTGCGATTTCTTTTATGATAACCCATTGATACTGTTGCTCAGTTGCCCTCATTCTTAAGCATATTGTTTTGTTATTCGACATATTGGCGGTAAAAGAGGTCTCGGTTATATTGGCGATGCCATTGTGGAAGCTGCCAATAGTATTATAGATTTCGCAGGCGTTGTCAATGCTCGAGATGGAGCTGGCTTCTACTACAGCACTATGAAAAATGTCGTCCGGGTGAGTGTTCATGCCTGTTACTATTACAACACCTTTCAATAACTGTGGCTTATTGAAGACGATAGAAAAGTAATCATTCAGTTCAGGACCTGTAATACTCCAGAAATAGCCTGGCAATTTCCCGTAAGCTGACTCGGGCGGAAAGTCGGTGTTAAACTTGAGTGACGTGTATATCGTTGCTTGAGGGTTATCTCCATGGAGCTCCTTGTTTGGATACACATAGTACATGTCATCTGCCGGCATAGTTTTACCAGCTAAACTAGAATTAAATCCTAAATGATTAAACAATGTTGGTTTTCTTAAAAATCGTTTCTGTTGACCTGCCAGGTAAATAAAGTGCCCTATAGTATAATCTACAGGCATAGTCGAGTTGAACATAAGTAGCATTTCCGCAAGGCGAACCACATCGCTAGAACGAAACAACTTGCCGATGAAACCTAATGTAGAAAACTCTAAACAGGCCCATGTTTCATTTCTATTTTTATTGATGTAATCCACGATGGCGCTGTAGTAGTCATCCTTAGTTATGACGTCATCTTCCATCTGCATGTAGTATTCAGAAAGATGAATGCTATATTTCATCAAGTACGCATAATCAAAGTTCTGTTTAGTTCTCCAGTCTATGTAATGTTTACGTTCATGTACTGATTTTGGCATAGTCCTGTAAAATGACAAAGGTGCTTGAATGACAATTAAGGAACCTGCCTCAATATGTGCATGATACTTCTTCTTCAGATATGTCTCCATTTCCTGTTTCCACGATGTGTTGATCTTATCAGCCAGAAAGACAACAAACACGATTTCGTTCAATTGAGCGGGTGATGTTTTGTTCAACATAGTGTCTAGCATAATTGGAAAGTATTTTCCGTCACGCCGTTTCAACGTCGGAATACCGATTGTTAGGCGCCCTGCAATGATAAAATAAAATACTTACATTTAACTTTGCTTTAATAGCACACTTAGTTGTCGTCTTCCATTCTTTTTATGCCCCAAAGCTAATGTCGAGTACATATAATGATTGAACTATGCGTTTGTCTGTGTACCGTCCGTCCTTCCGTATCGTACTATACCAGGAAATACATTTGCATAAGAAAGTAAAAAGTATGAAAATGTGATACGGCAATGATTTTGCATTCTGTAGTATTCGGTGCAATTTTTAAAAAAAACACTAACATTATATTTGAAATAAACTAAGGTCTTAAAACTAGAATTTGTTTTTGAGATAAACGCATGTCTCCCCGCAACACCTGTCCCAAATAACAAATTCCAAACCACATGAACAATATCATATATAAGTTATTACTCTGTGAAATATTGGTGCAAATGTTTGCGTGTTATTTAAAATGAGAAAAAAATCGGTCCTAGGAAAACAGGAATTATAGTTTGGAAATCACATCTCTAGTTTATGCAACACATTAAATGACATTTGAGCTTGACCTTCTGACCTGAAATGCAATTTCAAGCATCCCATCCTCATAAACACCCAGTACAACAAAATAGGGGCATGATCGCCTAGTAAGAGAACGAACGCTCGGACCGAAAAATTATTTTTAGTAACAGATCATGTAATATTTGACCTACTGACCTATTAGGATATTTTGTTAGATGTCTAGGCCCGTTTCATAACATTTCGTACGACACACACATTCGTAAGTCAACACTTTGAAGTGCATTTCATTTCTGAGTTCTCTATCTAGTCCCGTCTTGTGACATCTCCTAGGAATTATCCTGAACAGACAATTTCAAAGAGATGTCACAAGACAGGATTAAATGGAGAAATAATTTATAATTCAGACTTTTATAATCTGACTTACGACAACATTTGTTTTATGAAGTTTTGTGAAACGGACAAAGACAAGTCGGTTTGGGAGTGTCATTCTGTAGTTTAGTCATAAACATATTCTTTGTGACTCCCAAGACTTCAGTTTTTCAGTCTTGGATTATTATGTTGAGCGACACCCCAACCCCGTCATTGTCAAAACGTAATCAGTTTTAAACAATTTTTGTCTACTTTTATTCCTCAAATTTAATTTTAGGTAACTTCACTAAAGACATTGAAATGAGTGTCAAACAATTTGGATCATGGTAAGACGCTGCGGAAGTTCTGATCAGAATCCAAAATGTTTGCTAATAACCAGCATTCTCTTGGTAAGATAGTGAATTGGTTTTGGATAATTTTGTGTCAATTTGTTTTAATGCTTTGAACACCATAGCGCCTATCAAACAATGTCGACTAAAACAAAGAACTCAACCATGGATAAATTCAGAAGTTTTAGACAGTATAAAGCGGAGAGATAAGGCCTTTTATGTGTACAGAAAATACAAAAACAGATGAAAATTTAAGTGTTTTTAGAAAATTGAGAAATAAAACTCAGCACTTGGTGTTCAAAGCAAAGCAGAATTATTTCACTGAAAAACTAGTTGAACAAAAAAAAGACTCTAGATTTCTATGGAAAACTTTAAAAAGTCGCCTGTTACCTCTTCGAAAATAGGTCTGAATATTGATGGTGAAATAGTGTTCAATAATCTAAATGTTGCTGAACGTTTTAACTATTTTCATACCAGTGTTGCTTCCAAGCTTGTGGAAAAATTGCCAGCTTGTACAAACACTTTTAAAAAGAATTTTGTTTTTAACTTTTAATCTTCTAAGGGCGTTGTTCCCAACAGTTTTTCATTCAGTATTGTCTCTGAAAGTACTATCTTAAAACATTTGAACAAGATTGGTTCCAATAAAGCTACTGGCTTAGATGGTATTCCTTCTAGGTTTATTAGAGACGGTGCCTCTATCATTGCCAGTCCTTTGACTCATATTGTAAACCTTTCTATCATTCAATGTTCTGTTCCAGATACACTTAAAATGGCAAGAGTTATTCCTCTTTACAAGAAAAATGATAAGACAGAAGTAGGCAACTATCGCCCTGTTTCTGTTCTAAGTATTATTTTAAAAGTTTTTGAAAGGATTATTTATGACCAACTGGAACAATATTTGAATGATAGTTTACTGTCTGGTTTTAGGAAGGCTTACTCAACAGACACTTGTCTAATACATTTATCAGATTTCATCCGATTCAACATGGACAAAGGAAATATGGTCGGTATGGTTCTTTTAGATTTACAGAAAGCATTTGACACTGTTGATCATAAAATCCTATTTATGAAACTTGAAGCTTTAGATCTCCATTCTGACGCTCTTCTTTGGTTTAGATCTTATTTATCTTGTAGAAATCAGTGTGTTGATATTTCAGGGATACTATCCACAGACGATTGAATATGGTGTTCCACAAGGTTTAATTCTTGGTCCATTGTTGTTTTTAATTTATGTAAATGATCTTTCAGCTGTTGTCAAGGACAAGATTTAACTGTATGCGATGATACTTGTATTCTTGTCACTGGAAAGTGTAAGACTGATATTGAAAATGGCCTTACTCGATCTCTAGAACTGGTGGGTGTTTGGATGGTAGATAATAAACTATATTTGCACTTAGGCAAGACAGAGTCTATTTTATTTGGTTCAAAACCAAAAGTTAAACAAAATTCTGAATTAAATATTAAATGTAATGGAGTAAGTATTTCATATAATAGTTCTGTTAAATATTTGGGTGCAGTTTTAGATCAGACACTTTCTTGTGAAAATATTGCTAAATCAGTCATTGGCACAGTTAATTCCAAATTAAAATTTCTTTACAGGAAACACAAATTCCTTACAATGCAAACCAGAAAATTGCTTGTTATGTCTTTAATTCAATGTCATGTTGATTATGTCTGCTCTTTCTGGTACCCTTGGCTAGCCAACTGCTATAAACATAGGCTTCCGCCCCTGATTACTTAAATGATGATTTTAAACTTTTAATACCGTTCATAACCGTAACACAAGATCAAGTAAAATTGCTAGTCGAAGTGGAGACTAATATGACTTTTTCTGATACTGGGCGGTTTGCCAAGCCAAAGGTACGTGGTTTTGGTGAAAAATCATTTGCTTGTCACGGCATTGAGTCTTGGAATAGTCTCTCACAGTATTTAAGAGACATCACTGACAATATGAGGTTTAAACAGTCCAACAAGAAACATCTTTAAACTATAATATAAAGTTTTTGAGGTGCAGTATTTTCAGTATCCTCAGTTTGATTCTTCTTGATGGTTGTAGTTCAGTGAATTGCATTCATTGAGACAGGACCATTGGGAAAAATCATTTAACTGTATAATCTTATTTACTCAAGCGTGCATGACTTTGTGTATATTTCTTAATATATATTAACAGATTAATATATTAATTTTTTATGAAACCAGTTCTATTTTATATCAAAATGTCATATCTTGTATGTGACAGATTGATCGATATTTTATTTATTCAATTCTTTTTTAAATCTGGGTAATGTTTTGTTTCTTATAGGACCTTTAAATTATCTCAACACGGCATATATGTGCAATAACATCCGTTTATGGACATTTAATTTATTGAGTGTAATGCATATACTTATTCCTATGTCAGTTACATCATAACGAGTTTGTGATAAGAAGTCTACATATGTCTTTCAAGTATGATTCATAATTTAACTAATACAATATGTGATATTTTCATAAACTATGTGATATTGAAAACTTGCTAAATATTTTCATATCATTAAATTATTATTTTGTTTATGTAATCAATGTATGACTTTCATGGATCTGCCACTAGTATCGGGGACCACAATGGAAATAAGGGAAAATACATTTTCCCTTTTTTGTGCAATCCTTGGTATTGGTTAGCATATCATGTGCATTCCATGTGTATATATGCATTATTTGTTATAGTTTTCTTATATGTGTATGCATTGTATTGCCATGTTATGCCACTATTGCCAAAATAAAAATCAATCAATTAATCAATCAAACCGATCGCAAAATTAGAATAAATTACCTGTAATCAATTTGACGCTTATCTGAGTACATTGTACATTGTATTTGGTAAGAAAATCCAGTCAATTCACACTTTGTTGCAGGATAACGGCAAACTATTGACTGTAGTTGCATTTGGTCAAGAAGTTAAATAATTTCAAATGAAATGGCAAACAGTGTAGATCATAATGAGATATTATCCGATTTTCTGACTTGTCCGAGTTATTTTTAGAACAGAATAGTTAATAATGGTTATTAAATAAGCAAGGTACGTAACATCGAATATATAATCGTACACTTTCTTCTTGAGATAAGTATGATCCTTGTGCAGCACGGGACCACTGCGCTAATTTCACTGATATTTTATTCTTTCCAAGTAAACGCATTTATATACAAAACAATTATTTCCATTGCAAACAGATTGGAGCAAGATCAGACGCTGGGTAACCCGGCGTCTGATCAGGCTCCAACCTATTTGCTACTCAGATAAAAAAAGTAGTTAAACAATTTTAAAAGTAAATTTCCACAGTTTAGTGCATTGCGTTTGCGTTTAAACGGGAAAATGTATTCTGTACTGTATATTGCGCACAACAAATACAGCTACCAATGTATTTTGCTGGATGTAAGGGAATATTCATTCCTTTTAAAGTTTTAGAATGTTCCAATCATAAATAACCCTGCACAAATACCGAGATAAAGGCGTCTCATCAGCGTCTATGTTGTTTGTCAATGCCCTCAACGTTTTGACTGCCTAGCTTTATCGTGTGCTTTATCCCTCTTACCACCGAAATATGGTCAGCATTGGTACTGTTCTCTGCACATTTTTAAATTCTGATTAAAGGCTGTTTTTACTGAAAAAAATGTTGATTCGAGTGTCAGTTTGTAACCTGATCAGACGAAGCATTACGCGGCGTTTAATCAGGTTTCAAACTGTTTGCAAGGTCGCCTTTTGGCGACGTTGGCAGTTAAATAGATTACACGGTCTAGCCATTTAGAGTACACTTACGTTTTCTCCAATTTTTCAGTATCGGAATATCAGGCATTGAAGCAAAGTCAGGTATTTGTGCAGGAAACCTGGCACTCTGAAAGACAAGATGAAAACAGGGAAAATGCGAAAACCTCACTGATTCACTGTGTATTAACCAACTGTATCCTTACCGGATATAGCGACTAGATTTAACAACGAATGTTGACTTTTTTCACAGGCCGTTACTAAACTTGTTAATTTTGGATATTTTCTATAAACCACTGGGAGCAAACGTAAGTAATTATTGCAATTATACATGTATGCTGTATGGTAGTACAACTATAAGTGTCTGCATCGAAAGGAAATGGTGATTTGATTTAAAATCAGCACAGAGTGTCGATTTCCTTCTCAAATTTAGGAACAGTTCTTTGAAAATATCCATTGTTTTAATCGGATTTGTTACAAGTATGTATTGTACGGCATCTATATCGACTGCTTAACAAAAGAACCACCCTTTATTTGTTTTCAAATATGACTGTACATATGTGCCTATTTTCTATATTTAGACATTTCCTGACCTACTTTCGGTGATGGCATTTACCATGCAATACTCATGGGTCTTTTGCAAATGCCAATAACATAGAACCACATCTCAGTTTACCTGGTGCGGCCCAGATATACTCATGCTCTAGAGGCTTTTCAATGGTTATTTCTAACCTCGCTATCAAATATAAAAGTCGGGCCTCTCACGAGACGCTTCAATGGTTCTTTGCTATCGGCATGTGTACAAGACGCATGCTTTTTGCAAATAAATTATCTGGTTAGGCGTTATAACCAAAAGTAGGTCAGGAAATTTCTTTAAAGACATTTCCTGACCTACTTTTGGTGGTAATACCATACCAGGTATAAAAACATGCAGCCAATGTGCAAGTTGTGCAGTTACTGTTATCTTGTCTAGGGATATACTCATTGAAGCGTCAGTGTGAGTATGTCAGGGCCTCTCAAGAAAACTTGAGATTAGAGACTTTGACTAAGCATACTTTACTCCTGCTTTACCTGTATTTGCACGCCTAGTGAGAACAAAGAGGGTCCATCAAAGGACTGGGGAAATGTCTTTAACATAAATGAATTTATTTGGAAAGAATGACTTTCTCCACTTAAAGTAGATCAATTTTAGATAGTTATGCATGCTTTCATGCCTCATACACTACATGTTTGCTCAAGCATAACTTACACTACCGTATGCTTTAATGTCCGCTTTGTCTGACCGGGCTGGTTTATTTTTAGAACAGAACAGTTTATTAAATGGTTAATAGGTACAGTTTCTACAGTTTAGTGCATTGTGATTGCGTTTCACGGGAAAGAATAACGCCGTCTTTACTGTTCATTACGCACGATAAATGCAGCTACCTGTATTCCTAGCTGGCTATTTCTTAAGGTTACGGAAATTATCGAGCACAATGATCATCCCATTTTCAGATTTAAAATGTTCAAATCTAAAAAAAAAATAGACAGGTCAGAAGAAAACACTTTTCACTAACATTATTGTCCAACAATATTGACCTGACGTTGGTGACCTCTATTAGCATAATTTCACACGTTGTTGCATTTCTAAATATAGCTTCGGAACAATTCGTTATCATTTATACGAGAACGCACATTGTTACCACATCGGTACCGAGAAAATATAGCATTGCCCTGTTCCACAAATATCGACAGGTATTTAGCGCAAGTGGTAAGGAAGACGACTATACATCATTATTTTTCCATACAGTCAGTGGTTCGAAACCAATGCAATACTCATACATTTTTTCATTTTTTCAATTTATACTGTTTCTTTTAGTATTCATACACCATCTATTTCGATTGGAACACTATTCTTTTGCTATTTTTACAAAAAAATATATGTCATAGCGTCTGTTTGGTCTATAAATAACAATTTTTAAAATAAAAATATTGTCCCTCTATCGGGATTCGAACCCGGAAACTCGATGTTACAAATCCCTTGCTCTAACGACACACCTATTGCAGATGAGTTACACCTTAGGGTTGTAAATTAGGTATATATTGACAAGAGTCGCAGGTGAGGACATCAATGATCTTAGGTGAAATAGAAACCCACCCGAAAGCGCAACATGATTGCATTTTAGTAGATACGATTATACTAGGAGACTCGGGAATAATAGTTATCAACAACAACTTAATTGCTCAATGTGGAGTGTTAATCTACTGAGGATCACAACTGTAACAATATTCACGTAATCAGCCGAAACTGCACGTTCGCTATCGATAATTGATTTATACTGCGTCATCGCAATATAACTTATTCATGCATAAAGTTCAACGTCAGGTCAATATTGTCAGACAATACTACTCTGGTAACATAGACCGTACCTCGGAAACATCAACAGGTTGAACGCAAAAGAAACGCAAATGCAAAATAACTTCATTTAAATGCAGAACATCCAAATTTTATCTAGATTTATTGGAATCTGAGTCAGAGTGACAGACAGTTTCGGACCTGTTAATCCGGCGTCTAATAGATCGAAACTAATTGGAATGCAAATAATAGCCTTAGCATAAACGCGTTTATCAAGAAAGATTGCCTTTGCATGTATGCAAGCGGCGAATACAATTATGTGCCCCTGTGATTACCTTTGCAAACAGTTTGGATCCAGATGAGACGCCGCGTAACGCGGCGTCTCATCAATATCCAAACTGTTTGACACTCTAACCCTGTTTTTTTAAAAGAAAGTTAGACAAGTTTATTTTTCGAACAGTTGCAGGCAACATTTTTTGCAGGAGAAAACGTTTCCCAGCATGTACAGTGTTAACCCTTTGCCTGCTGGTCGCGACCTTATTGATTTTTGCAAACAGTTTAGATTCAGATCAGACACCGCGTAACGCGGTGTCTGATCTGGATCAAAACTGTTTGACACTCTTCTTTAGGTTTCTGTACTTAAACATGTATAAATCTGAATTTAACAAACGTTGCAGACGACAATTTCGAAGCAGACGACATCACCGCAGGATAAGGGTTAACATCTAGTCTTCATGACTTAACAAGAACAACAGTTTCGCAACAAACAGAACAATTCTCATAATTACCTGACGAGCTGGTCCACTTTCTCCAGTAGGTATCTGTTGTTTCGTCAAAGGGCATCCTACATGGACAACGTTAGAGGCTTTAGAATTATACAGGGTTCCCTCTCTTCAACGACAGCCAATGGGAGACAACAAATATGTGCGTTGTTTGGAGGGAGTCGTTAAAGAAGGGGACTTGGCTGATATTTGCAAACAGCTTGAATCCAGATCAGACGCCGCGTATCGCGGCGTCTGATCTGGAATCAAGCTGTTTGTCATTCATCATTAAGCTTTTTCTCTCAAAATGTCACTAATGGAACTTATAGAAAAATCAGCAGACGACAATTTTAAGCAGACGTTACTGCAACAGTGAAATGGTTAGAGATAATTGTCTTTTTGGGGGCCGAGCGGCAAGGGTCGCTGTAAAGAGGGAATCGTTGTTGGGAGAGCCGTTCTAGTGAGGGAGCGTTGTATTATACATACCATCAAGGCATCAACCCCCTCTAATACCATCACTATAATGTGGAGAGACCCTATTCCTTCCCATTTAACCCATTTGCGCCCATTGGATTCTTCCATGTTTTCCATTGGATAGGTCCATTTTTTTATCAAAGGAATGCATGGTTAAAATTTTCATTTTCATTTTGTTTTATATTGAAATTCCTATCAGCAAACAGTGAAGCATAATGCGGCGTCTGATCAGAGTCTACACTGTTTGCCTATGTCCCATATATGGGATTGGTTAACCGCTAACGAAACGCAAATATATTGCACTAAAATATAAAAAAAAAATGACATTTCTGGTTCATTGTTTTTTATTTGAGTGGCAAACATTTTCGAGCCTGATCAGACGCCGGATTATCCGGCGTCTGATCTGGCTCCAAACTGTTTGCAATGGAAATAAAAGATTCAGCACAAACGCGTTTATTGTGAAATAACAACGTCTTTACTGTGTTTTTAAGGCAAGTTGTTGCCTACGGTAAAACAAATCTCAAGGAGGAGTATTATTAGGTTTTCCACCTTGCTTTAGGCTGCCACTTGTTTTTCATACAATCTATTATACCTCCTTTAAGTGGTCGCAATGGAGAGGTTTCACTATATGTCATGTAAAGACCGCTAAATTAGAAACAGAACGAAAAAAAGAGAAACTCAGAATCCAACCATGATTGAACGTATTTGCAAATGAATGACATAGGCAAACAGTGTAGATTATGATCATATGCCACAGAATGCGGCGTCTGATCAGAGTCTACACTGTTTGTATATTTCATTATAAAACAAAAACAACAATGAATTTTTAGACCAGATATCCGTAAGATAAAACCTGGACTAATCCAATATGTAATCATTGAATAAACCACTTGGCGCAAATGGGTCTGACTTGGCACATCAAGAGGGGATATTAGAAGTTAGGGAGAATGGACGAGTATCTCTCCATTCCTGAAAAATAATGGAGACGAGGCCCCGAAGGGGCCGAGTCTTCATTATTTTTCAGGAATGGAGAGATACGAGTTAATTCTCCCACTTAAAATATACCTAACATGAATTTAGTATTGTTAAATAACAAATTAATTTCCGCTGGTTCCCTCAGCTAAATATTGTGTAATTGCACTGTTAGTGATACTCATGCTGATGAGCATGCTTTTTTCAAGAAATTCTAGCAATTAGAAATAACTCTCCATGCCTTAAAGAATGTCGTATACAATGACTGTGTACAGTGTTTTAACTGGTCAGTTCGTGTAAAATCAACGTAGACAATGGCTAACTAGAACCTATCTGGCTATTCTCAGTCTGTGTTAATATGACACCGGGAAAATATTTGAAAACGTTGGATTTATTTCTAATTTTCATAATCTGGAGTTTCTTTCTTTCGAATGGGATTTGTACTTGTGTATGTGTGTATATTTAGCAGTTTGAAAATATTTTCTAAGTAACATTAGTCAAACATCTTAGATCCGGATCCGTCGTCAACGTACTCGGCATCTGATCTGGATCTAAGGCGTTTGTTCATGTTATTACGGTCACAATTGTAAGTACGGGTTATGAAAAAACAACCCATACCGGAACACCATTTAAGTAATTTATAAGTAAACCCCTTCTATCACGACTACTAAACAAAATGCTTATTGTTTGTATAAAAGCCAGGTGGAACTTAAAGAAAGATGAAAGTAAAACAGAAAGCTCCAAACGGTGCTTTCTCTTTTTATATCAACCTTACGTTCAGCAGCCACCTGCCTTAAACACACAAAAATAAAATAGCCTAGTTTAGTGGTCGTAATAGAGAGGTGTTATTGTATACCAAAGCCAGTAGTGTCTGCTAAAGTTATCGTCTGCTTCACTTTGAAAGCTAACCAATATCAGCTACATGTATACATGTACTGATGATATGGATCTATTAATCAAGTGTAAACCAGTATGGATCCACATGAGACATCGACGTATTTGGTGTCAGGGCTGGATCCAAGCTGTTTGCTAATTTATTATAATCTGATGTCAAATGGATTGGATTCTGTTAAGACACTGAGTTTGTCGGCGTCTTATTACATTCCAAGCTTTTTGTAAGGGTATTCGCTTTAAGTGTCTAGTCGTTTGTAAGTAAAATACAAGTGACAGCTAAAGGAAGATGAAGTAAAACAGAAAGCTTCAAAATGAATGTTCTGTGTTACTTTCACTTTCCTTTAATGGATCTAGTCACCGGTCTTAGACACCAAATAGAAATCAAAGAATTAGTTGTAGTAATAGGGAAGTTTTACTGTATGTACAGTCAAACCTGTCTTAAGCTACCGCTTAAAATCGATATACATGTATTTGTAGTTTTCACTGCAGGTTGCGGCTTAATGCAGGGCAAAAGTAGTAGAGAATGTTCATATAGGAGCCTTCTGTATTATTTTTGCCCTGTGTTAGCGGCACCTCTCTTAAAAGATCACCCTGCATCTTCGGTCAGTGGTCGCTTAGCAGTCTCTTTTTACATGGAGAATACGTTATTCTTTTCCGTTTAAACGCACACGAATCGCAAACGCTTTAAATGGAGACACTGACAACTTTTAGACAATTCTGAGTATCCGTTTTAATCTGAGTGGCAAACAGTTTGGAGCCTGGTCAGACGCCGGGTTACCCGGCGTCTGATCTGGCTCCGAACTAATTAAAATGGAAATACTAGTTTTAGCGTAAACGCGTTTATTGGGAAAGAATAACGCATTCTCCACTCTATTCAGGAACGGAGCGTTCGAAACAATAAGTCTCCATTACATTTTCCAACACAATTGTGTAACTATTAAACACGTGTGTAGGGAAAAGTAATGGAGACTTATTGTTCCAAACGCTCCATTCCTGAAAAATAATGGAGCGGTTTTGAATGGGATAACAGCACAGGTGTATTTTAATAATATAATAAGTATGCCTTCTTTTGTTATCGAGCTTTTCCGCGTGTATCTGTTCAGTAGGATACAATAGTCTGTATGTTACGCTTTGTATTTTACTGTTTGTATGTAAAAGTTCCGCGTTATTATTTGTGGCTTAAAATAATTCTTGTTCTGCTTCAAATATTTGAGAATGTTTTTGGATATAAAATGATTTAAACAACTATTTAGTTTTTCCTAGTGTACGTGTTTATTCACTATATTGAAGGCATATAACAAACACATCACCAGTTGGCGTTGCGTTACAGGGCGTTGTATTTAGCTCTCGACGTACTTGGCGGAAACAGCCGATCTGAACTGCGCCAAGAACATCTCGAGCCGAATACATCGACCTGTATGGTTATATATATATACGCTTTATGAAAACGGGTAGACCAAGATCATACAGATCTTGAAGGAGTCGTCTGATCAGGATCTGCACTATTTTCTACCCTAAACACGTTCTACATGCTTACAAATCCTTCAACAAAGATATATACGAAGCTCAACGGACATGTGGCCCCTAAATACAGAACAATACTAATGCAGTAAGCTTCTACAGGAGTTTAAAATGCATTTAACTTTTGCCCTGCTTAAACACATTCAACTCTAGCGACGAGTATACTTCTCATTTATATACGCTGTACCTATAAAGAGTACACTTGTCAAATACAAATAGTGTAAACCCAGATCAGGGGGCTCCTGTAGGAGCCCTCTGATCAGGGTCTGCACTGTTTATCAAGTCGCAATATATTGCAGAAAACACCCCGAAATTGTCATAAATGGACTTAACCTAATTGTGAAATGAAACTTTCCATTAAAATTTTCAATGGTGAATGAGTTAAGCAACCAATTATCTTAACCCTTAGCCCTCCAAATAAATTGTCGTCTGCTATATTTCTCGTCTGCTTCAAGTTTCAAAGTGCTTCAAAGTTGCTCAAAATTGCTGAAAATGTTGTCCGAGTGTCAAACAGCTTGGATCCGGATGAGACGCCGAGTTACTCGGCGTCTCATCCGGATCCAAGCTGTTTGCATATGGAGCTATAGTCGTGAGTGGCAGGCTAAGGGTTAAAAGACTGACCATTGAAATTAAGTTCAATGAGCTGCAAAGCCTCTTTGATCCGGATACCTCTCTATATCAGACCATTTTCCCGGTCTGTCACACTTCCGTTATGGAAGACTGTTGTACAGTGCTTCCTCCCTACAATGGCCCTCCCAACAACGACTCCCTCCTTACAACGACCTTTGACGCGGTTCCCTGAACAGGACGATCGTGTCTAACGCTTTTCTGCTACAATATCGTCTGCCTAACTCATTGAGCCCTAGTGACGCATATATGCGTCTTTTACCAAAAGTGTACCTTTGAAGAGTACACTTGCCCTATGCAAACAGTGAAGTCCCTGATCAGAGGGCTCCTGCAGGAGCCCTCTGATCAGGGTCTTCACTGTTTGTCATTCTGTAAAATATTATAAAAAAAATACTCTTAATAGTCGCAAATAGACCAGCCTTTATTGCAAACTGGAATTATCCATTGGAAGTTCCAGGGGATAATGAGTTAATAATGTCGTTTGCTGTTTTTCTCAAAGTTACATAATGGACATTTTGACAGCTTTTTTAATGACCAGTGACAAACAGTTTGAATCAAGATCAGACGCCGCTGTTTGCAAATGTAAGCCAATTTCCCTCCCTATAACGGCTCTCTCCGAAAAACGAACATCATGTTTGTCTTCCATTGTGTGTCGTTGTAGAGAGGTAGTGCTCAGTGTAATTCCAAATATCGACACCGCTCGATACAGTGGAGAATCTGTTATTCTTTCCCAATAAACGCGTTTACGCTAAAACTATAATTTGCAGTGCAAACAGTTTGGAGCCAGATCAGACGCCGGGTAACCCGGCGTCTGATCAGGCTCCAAACTGTTTGCCACCAAGGTAAACATGAAATATCAGAATTGTCCAAAAGTTGTACTTTTCTACGTTTTAGCGCTTGTCGTTTGCGTACGTTTGCGTTTAAACGGGAAAGAATAACAGATTCTCCACTGTACCTGGATAGAATATACATGTACGTATAATTTAACTCATTGTCCCATAAACATGCCTTTTTACGCCTTTTATGTAATCCTTCACTCAAGAAAAATGGTTCCAATTTATACAACCATGAATATGACATTGTATCATAAGAAACAGTTTCTATATTCCAGCAGACGGTAGCTTAAAGGGACTCGCAACCGGATGGTGTACTTGTCAAAATAAAATAAAATACTCAAATAAAAGCAAATTTGTGGCATTATTTGGCTTCTGACATTAAAAAAATATGATCAGTCCAAAAAAAGTCTCAAGAATCGTCACCGAATCTTAGATTTTTAGATATTTTCCATCGTTTTTCTATACCGACTAGTAGACGGTATAGTTGTTGTTGTTGCTTCTCTACACGGGCTCAGACATAAACACGAGCCGAATTACGAAGTTGTATGCACTTCGCTCGCTACACATTGAAATACGTTAAATCGATCCGAGATATACGGATAGTTCCGTGGTCCATTGGTCTAAGCGGTTTCCCCTAGTTTGCCTTCTGTCCGCCAATGCCGGGCCCCGGGTTCGAATCCCACCAGAGACCAATATTTTTTTTTATTGAAATACATTTTTTTAAACAGAATTTCTTATCCTAAACTAATTCTTTACCATTTATATAAGCGTTTGACACATATTTACAAATTACTATTTTTAATGCACCATCTGGTTGCGAGTCGCTTTAAAGCGGGTTCAAAGTGGTCAAGTGTCTTCAAAGCAAGAAACAGGCTATGGGGTGAAGGGTTAAATGACTTACTTGGTGATGGTTTTAACGTGGCCAGAAACTGTAAAACCAGGGACAATCCTGCAACTATCACGATAATGCCGAACACTTGCCTAGTCAAGGAACCCATTGCCACTTCTGCACGTTTATAAATACGATATATACTCTCACTATCTAAATAAAGTGCAACGATCAATATTTAACTCCTTCATCGCTAATAAAGAACATTCTTTAACCAAAGCACAGCACGTACTATTTACCCCTGTTTCATTCATCGCTTGATAGTTTACCCCTTCTAGTCACAGTCCTATCGTCGTCAACTTCAATATCGCTGTCTCCAATATCGTGTCAATTATGTTAGATTTAACGCTAGCTTGTATGACATACGAACTTTTGAAATAAGTGCTAAACCGTTTGGAACATGATCAGATGCAGCGTTATGCGGTTTCTAATCTGAATCCGAACTGTTTGCAAAATGTCCTTTAGTCGCCTTCGACGTTAAAAGGGTAAACACCGTGACTACTGTACAGGTTCACTGGTGTTTGAATATATCAGTAGCGCGTTCAAGTACCGTATCGATTGCATCGATTGCAACAGAAAGCGGTAACAATTTACCTTTAACGACCGTTTGGTTGTTACCGATTGCGAACGGCGCGAACGGCCTCAGAGGTAGTTAGCCATCGCCAACAAAGGAAAACAAAATGGCGATCAAATGAATTTGATAAAACCAGCGAACAGTCCCGATTTCATTTCTCATCAATAAACCAACATTTTCCGATACTTAATGCATCAAACAAAGCAGCTTACATCTGAGCAGCTAAATCTTATTTTTATATGCGGTAAAATTGCCGCATTTCAGTTGATTAATGCACTTTTGCTTGTGTTATATAGATTCGTACACAAATCGTTCGGACCCTTGAAAAATTAATAAACATGGGGGCGCAATGAGTTATTATTGAAGAGTATTGGTGAACGTTAGATGCACTATATGGGTTGTTTGCATCAGTAAACGTTACTGTTCGCTGATACGGTACTTGAACGCGCTACAGGTGAAGTATTGATATTGAAAAGAGCATGGATAGCGGAGAAGACGTTTATTGTCAATTGTTAATTATTTGTTTTGTATGAAGTGCCTTTTGTTGTATGTATACTTTATATGTACACGAGAATTTACTACCTACAAATGGGATAGTTTGCAGTGTAAAAGTTTTCGTAGTGGATGAATTGCGAAACTACCAGACTTAAATCGAGCTGTTTTTCGGCGGAGCTGTCTGGTTTCTATTTAGCCACACTTTCTATTTACCAATTATATTTGATCAGAAATTTAGAATTGAGAGCACCTGTTGAAACTGAATAGTCTGATTGGATAGTAGCCAGGGCTCAAGATAAGGGAATTATTTCAAAACTTAAAATCTTTATTTGTGCATTAAACCCTGTGGCGTCACTATACATTTGAATTGTCTCTTCGAGACAATCAAAATGAGTGGTAACACCATAGGGTTTGGTGCTGAAAGGAGTGAATAAATGTGATTTGTTTAGTTTACTCCCTCTTATCTGGAGCCCTGTAGGCTGGTCTATGTCCAATTACAGTTTTCCCAGATATGGACTGTGAGTGTAAAATTTAGAGATACAGACCAGACTGTTTACTACACTGGGCTGATGCAATAAGATGACATCTGAAATCTTTTTATAGATATACAGAACACATAACCAAATGCATTTCTGTTTTTTTTTCTTTTGGTCTCCAACAGAAACTATGCAGTGACTTGTCATTGGAATCGTCTCATAGATACGATTCTATTGAGGAGTCATGGCATGGAGCTAGGGGAGACATATGATAAGGATTTAGATGTCCTAATGCATGCAACCACATTACGTAATATACAGTATTTCTTCTTCTTTTTTTTTTTAATATTTGAGATTCTATCGGATCCTTGCTGTAGATGCTTCTTTAAAGGAAAACGGACAGCTGATGACAATATGGTCTTAGATCCTAGATTTTATCCTAAAAGCAACATTCATGAAGGTCCTGCATATATTACTCATCGATAAGGTACGAAAAAGATCGATTTACTGCATACAGGTAAGCTATCGCTAATTGGAACGGGCGCCGCCATATTGGCAAAGCTATCATTCGGAACCCTCGATTTTTATCCATTTTGTGACGACACAAAGGCCTAAACGCTGATTGGCTCTTTCACTCAACCACTGTAACTTGGACGGACATTTCACACTTCGTCAGTAACGGCAAGCTTAATTCAAGGTTGCATACAGTTAAAAAAAAAGATAATAGATAGATGGTATATGCATATTGATTATGATGAACTTGAAAGGTCGTGTAGATCCAGAAACGATCAGAAGCTATCGTTAATCGGCTTAGAGAAATGTCCGTTCCAATTCCCAGCTGTAGAATCTGGGAAAACAATGCTACGAAATGGCCAACAGTAGAGTATGGCGACATCCATAATACCTTGATTGATGATTATAATAATAGATCTAGATCTACAATAAAAAAAATATCTGATAATCAGTGCGATATTGTGCTGATCTAGACCTAAATGTTGAACTGGCTTAGATCTACCAACTCGTTTACAAATCAGCATTTTCTAGCTGGTTCGTCTCGGTTTAGGAATTCAACGCTACAGAAATTCTTAATGAAAAAAGTCTCATTACTAGATCTACATATTGTACGGGTAGATCTAGATCGGTTTTTTCTTTCTTAATTTAATCATCGCGATTCTCTAGATCCCGATCTGATAGAGCGATCTTACTTGAGTCCAAATCCGATTTTGATTGGATCTAGTTTTATCGTTCTTATTTCTGGGTGTAGTTTTACACTCGTCATTTCTGTAGAAAAAATTCAAACAACTTTTAGATAGGCCAAAATGAATTTTAATTTAAGATTTAAATTCGAGTTTTATGGTAGTTTGAAAAAGTAGCATGCAATTGGGTGAAAACGATACAAGTCAATATATTTCCAATATATTTTTACTTAGATTTATGTTAGTATGGTAAGTATATATGCCGCATGGAGTAACGATTTACCTGCTGTCTACAAAATAATACAATAGAATAGTATTTCAAAACAACTAAGATCCAGATTAAAAGCCGAGTAACTCAGAGTCCGATCTGGATCCAAGCATTGATACAGCTCAGATTCTCAGTATCTCGGAGTCTAATCTGAATAAAAGCAATGATATAGCTCAGGTACTCAGTAACTCGGAGTCTGATTTGCATTTTATGAATTAAATATTCCTTTGATATAAATTCAGACAGTTTGGATCCCGATCACAATGTTGAATGACTCGGCGTCGCAACTGTTTGATAACTATTAGAAAACATTTTGCACGTGAATTCCTACGCAATCAGTTTGAATTTTGATTAGACGCCGTGTAGATCGGCACTGCATCAGGATCCAAACTGTTTAACATCTTAGAGAACATTCAATTATTTTGCATTATAGTTTTAAAAAAGCGATTTGGATGAAGATGAGACGCCGAGTAGCTCGCCATCTGATCAAGATCTAAACAAGTTTACATTTTATAAAGAAATATTCCTTTTATATACCGGTAAAATCAGACTGTTTGGATCCCGATCACAATGTTGAGTGCCTCGGCGTCGTAACTGTTTGATATCTGTTAGAATTCATTTTCACATGAATTCCTACGCAATCAGTTTGGATTTTGATCAGACGCCGTGTAGATCGGCACTGCATCAGGATCCAAACTGTTTAAACTTTTGGAATACATTCAATTTTTTTTTTTATAGTTTTACAAAAGCGATTTGGATGAAGATGAGACGCCGAGTAGCTCGCCATCTGATCAAGATCTAAACAGATTTACATTTTATGAAGAAATATTCCTTTGGTATAAATTCAGACAGTTTGGATCCCGATCACAATGTTGAGTGTCTCGGCGTCGTAACTGTTTGATATATATTAGTGTTTTTTTCTCACGTGAATTCCTACGCAATCAGTTTGAATTTTGATCAGACACCGTGTAGATCGGCACTGCATCAGGATCCAAACTGTTTGACACCTTTGCATTATTCAATTTTTACTTTCTTTCCAGTTTTACACACGTTTGATGTAGATGAGACGCCGAGTAGCTTGGTTCTCATCAGGATCCAAAATGATTCACAGCTGAGTTTTATCGTTTCATTTTTACAGTTTGGATCTAGATGAGAATCCGAGTTGCGAGATGGGACAGTAAAGAATTGTCACAGACCTGCAGATGTGATTTGTTTGATTGGTTAATTAGTTGTTTGATATTTCTGTCTACCGCCTACAATTATGCTTACTTTTGATGAGCCGAAGCTTTTATTCCCGAGCCGAAACTTTATTACCCCCGCATCCGGTGTGTGACGCAACGGTCAAGCGGCATCCCCCTGTGATATTTTTGTAGATAGCATGCATGTGGAGCGTGCTCTATGGAATTCCGCGATTCCATTGGTTAAAGGCACAATCCCGCTCAAATTGGTGTTTAAAACGCGCAATTTCTTATATGTGTGCATTTTCTATGTATTAAAACTAAGTGAAATCGAGTGTAAGAAGCCTGACATATGCACCCACTTCGTAAAGAATCCTACCTAAATGTGTCGAATTCTTATCGTGGTGGTTTACATTTTAAGCGGGTTTGTTTACAAATAAGATTACGGGCTGGTTCCGAGAACTGTCGATCGATCGCATAAAGGTCACGTGATTGATTCGGCCGCGACAATGTTTATACATTGCATCAGTTTAACGGCCAAACTTAAAGGAGTTGTCTCTCTTTGGTTGTAAAGCACTCGACTTGTTGTATAGAATTATGCAAATGAGCTTTACCGAGTATGTCCGTAAATTTTCGTCGCTATTCAAAAATAAACAAACTTGATTACTTGTTTCCACAAATTTCACTGTTCGTTAGCAATATTGCTTCAAATATCACCACGTATTACTTCTTTTTATATGGAACGCTTACGATAGTGACATAAATTTCATGTAAGAAAAATGTTTGATTCTGATTATGCGGGAGTAATATAGTGGCTTTAACTATATTTAGATGTTGACCTCAGGAACAGTTAGAAACTTTCGTGTGATAACTTATCTGCATATTTCATAAGTTGACATAGATCATACTTTCCGAAAAGTGACGAGTAGTGCGTGCAGTATCATATGCACGTCTTACGGAGATCACCGATCAACAATAGGTCACACCTAATGACCTAAGCCTCTTTTTATGCAATTCATTGTGTAGCAACCCTATAATTAGATTTGGGATTTCGGAAGATATTTGAACACACTTTAAATGTGTAGACACCCGGACAGTAAAATTTCAGTAGAAGAATGAGATTTTAGCCGCTAAATAGAGGACTCGCTCTAACCCGCTCTCATCAGGTAATTGATAACCCGCGGAAAGCCGCGCTTATCAGGGAATAGATAAAGTCGCGCTTTTACGGGCTCATAAGATGTTTATGATTAATATTTACGGAAATATTAACAGATCAGACTAAATATATCGGAGAAACTTTTTTCGAAAGTCACAGGGCTTCGATGCCTTTATTCACAACCAGTATGCAAATATTATCAAGAGTATCCGTGCCCGATTCCGGTGTCCTATGATATTTGCCTGATATACGCTACCTCAAGTATGGCTGGATTAAGCACTAATAGCTCGAAATTTTGATGGTTCTGCTATGCACTCATTGTCACCAAGACACCCAATCGTCATTTCATTTGTTCTTCAGCAAGTATTAACCTCCTTTGTAGGCATTTATACACAAGTATTGCAGTCGCAAATTCGTCCGGCGAATGCGCTTTCTCTTCGCCCGAGCCGTCGTAGTTTCTGTCTTCTAATATTACATTCTCTGATAATTTAGGATCGAAATCGTAACACTGAAGTTCTAAAGTGTTTTTACCTTCCTCCACATGCCCAATTTTTCTCAGTATTTCAGTTTATTAATGTTATCGATGTAAATTCCGCGCACTCTACGGCATTCCCGGTTAGACTCGCTATAACCGGAAGGTCGCGGAAGGCCTTAGTTACGTCACACAGGTAAACAAAATGGCGGCCCCCATGGTCGCTTGCACAGTCATATATCACAAAGTTTAAACGGCTCTAACTACTTCATTTTTTATTATTTTTCAAAATTTCAAAGACAGAAGGCGATTTTTTTTCAATATCTTTCATTTAAAAGATATTTATCACCAGCTGTCCATTTCCCTTTAAATGCGACATGAGGATTTTGATGCTTTTTAAAAATGCAAGCTTTGAAACGGACACCTGTTGAAGCAAAGCAAACGAGACTTTAGTTCATAATAAAACAAATTAGCTTGCTTAATCTATAAAACATAATGTCCACTCTTGTGTGCCATCAAAGTAAACTCACAGAGATTTCTCTGATGGCACATGGCGGTGGCCATTGCTAGAACGATAAGCTTCACGTCGTGCGCGGCTTACAAAACACAAGAAATTTCGTCCATTAGACATTTATCTCCTCCATAATCCATATCTATAACTGTTTGCTTCAACAAAAACAATAAAAACTATGAATGGAAACAAGGTTACTCACATTTGAGAATTGTCAACAACCTACATTCCAGTCCTAATTCACAAATATGTAGTCGACGATTTCCACGTGAATTTCGCAGCGGACAAACCCATTTATGAAATGGGTAGCGTCGGTTCTCAGTCAAAGTATCGAAGTGAACTAAGTATGTCTTTTAGAGCTGTGGACACCGTAATTAAATAAAAAGTATTAAATTGCAAACATCAGCTTTGTTTTTTCAGCAAAAATGGAGCTCTAGTTTATCATTTACATACATACAAGATAAGAATACACACCTCTAATTGTGTCGATGTGTAACCTGCCTTTATCTCCGATCAGCTGGACATTTTGGAAAGTTACAGCTGATTGGCTGAGAGATTATAACACTGCTTATTTGCGACATAAAAATATGTCCCCTTTGACGGACAGTCCTACGTTTAGTAGGTAGACTGTCAAGCTTTCCCACAATCGTACACTACTCAAAACGGTATACCTATGTATAGATTATTACTGATCATCTTTAAAAACACTGTGCATGACTCTGATATTTATATATTTATTATGTTCATACCCATGAAATGTAAATACTGGGCTATATAGAGCCCTGTTGTTACCAAGTGTAACCGGGCATGGAAATAAAAGATTTTTCTGTTCTGTTCTGTTTCAGAGGAAGCTAGGTGTTTTGTTATTGTTTACTACCAATTTGTTTTAATTGTTAACTATTTGTACACATTTACCATACATTAAAAGCAATATTATATATATAAATGGCCTCAAGTGAGTTAAACACAATCGTGTGGTTTCATCATTATTTACAAGAGTGAAGTAGAGCAGACTGTTGAATCTGTACATTTGTGTATGCTATAATAGTTTGTTTCAAGAAACTCTATGAATGAAGTTTGATATATAGAACAATAGGTTAATGTGAGGATATCCTACCAGTAGCTAGGATATGAGTTAAATTATTGTTTTGTTTTGCATTTCTGTACATGATAGTTTTGCATTTTAAATAAAAGTTACTGTTTCAATTGTATACTTTTATTTTTTGCTTTTCAATCCAAGATATTACAATTCTTTGAAAACCTCAATTTCATTCAATTTTGCACACCCATCTATATAGCCTTAGTTCAACCACTCATTCCGCCGAATATCTTTTTTAAAGATATTTCTTGTTAATATTGACTGTTCAAATCGTTCATCTGTGAATAAATGTTTAGATGATATAGTTACAACAATAAGTTCTGTTGCAAATCCTCTCTTTCGAAGCACGTGCGTATTGTGAATGGTTTGATGTGGAATGTCAGCAGGCAAAACACGAGTATCTCGATGCATTGAACAACTATAACAGTAATAAGTCGGCTGAATGCCGAGTTACATTTTGCGAGAAAAAGAAAGCTTACAAAGATTTAATTTCTCGAAAACGTAACAGCTTTAGAAATATGAATATTAAAAGAATTGAAAGCATGCGACATTCCAAACCTAAAGAATTTTGGTCACTATTTCGAAAAAAGAGGAATGTTTACAATGAAATAAGTGTTGACGACTTTTATAACTATTTTAAAAACATGATGGGTTGTAATATTACAGATGTAAACGATGAGGCGGACAACTTTTGCTCGAACCATAACTTTAATGGCCCTGATTGTAATTTTGAGGAACTGCATTATGAGATTACTGTAGATGAAATTTCGCAGGTTGTAAAAAACTTAAGCAAGATAAAGCAGCCGGTGGGGATATGTTATTAAATTCATACTTTATAGAAGCAATCGACATCCTTGGGCCGTATATATGTGATTTGTTTAATGCTATTTTTAGCTCTGGATTTTACCCAGATTCCTGGTCCCAGGGTATACTCGTTCCTTTGTATAAAAAGGGAGATAAAGAAAACCCTTCAAATTATAGAGGGATTACATTGATAAATTGTTTTGCAAAACATTTCACTGGGGTATTAAACAACAGAGTTTCTAAATGGTGTGAAGAAAACAATATAGTATCAGATGCACAGTTTGGATTAAGATCAGGCCGGTCTACTGTAGATGCAGCTTTCATCCTTCACTCTATTGTACAAAAATCGATAAAGGCAAATAAAAGATTGTATTGTGCATTCATTGATTTAAAGCGGGCGTTCGATAGTATAAATATGAATTCTCTGTGGTACAAATCACAGGTTTTCGGCGCGTAAGCTATGACCCCCCCCCCCCCCCATAAATCTTTCAAAATGAGTCAAAATACATCCATAGGTTCAACAAACATCCTTAACAAATGTTTCAAGAAGTTTCAAGAAGTTTCAAAAGAAATAAAAAAAATTCGTATCATATATGTATACAATGAGAAGGTGGATGTGTATTCAGAGCCATCAACTTCCCAACCTTGTCATTTTGTCATTTTTGGACCGATTTTGACAAATGATGTCTTATTATTTACATTTAACAGTTCTGTTCAAAGAAAGTAAGCTCACAGCCCAAGCAAGACACGAGCACAAGTGAAGAAATAAAAAGTTCGATAGGCACCTTATATCGGAATCCTTCTGTCACCTTAATTTTTGGACTTGTTCGTCAGTCATTCACTGATTCAGCGATTAACAAGTGCATTTGCGACCATGCATTACACCATGGTACGGGTAATTAATAGAAAATGAAATATATAATAAATACCTTTTGAATTATCGGTAAATGAGCATTTCTGTTACGAAATAAATTTCTAGATAACTTTCGTTTTCAAGTCTGTTGACAAACGTATATGATCATTGGTCGTATTCGAATCATCGAGTTTGTTGTCAACGAAAACTGGGCGGAGCAAATGCGCGAAGATTTACTGATGACAACAATTTTGACCCGACTCGAATCGAAATTGTGGTCAAAGATTTGATGGTTTGACAACATTTTGTCAACGGAAAACATCAAGTGATGATTCGAATAGAACTTGTTGACAACTATTCCAATTCACGCGATAGTTGTCCTGATTCGAATACGACCAATTGAGACGGTTGACTTTTTGCGTCATTTCCTGCTTTGAAGCTGGTTCTCGGTTTCGCTAGAATGAGAATAGTTTGACTGGGCAACCAGTCGTTTGTTTGGGAAAATTTTGCGTGACGGATAGTTTCCGACTAAGGGGTCTCCCCACCCTTCGAGTCCCCATGCGCGTGTTCGCCGATTGCTTTGAATTTTTTACCAATTATCGTCAAAGAAAACTGTTTGCTGTAAACAATGAGCCATCATCTGTCCAGATCGTCCAAGATTTGACAAAATGACAGGGTTGGGAACTTGAGGGTTGCTTCTGCAAGGCGCTTTTTCATGGCAGCCTTTACTATTTTACTTATATAAATTAGCAAAAATTTTATTTTTTTTAAATTTCATGAAACTTCAGGAAATGTTCTTTTATGATGATTATTGAATGTATGGATAGATTTTGGGGTATTTTATCCACGTTTGGTGGTGGTGGAGGGGGTTATAGCAGCTAGGGGTAGTGTCATAGCCAACGGGCCGAATGCCTATGGTACAAATTATTTAAACTTGGACTTAACGGTAAAATATTACGGGTTTTAAAAGATATGTACGAGAAAGTTAAAACATGTGTAAGAAAGGGTAACAACTACTCCGAGATCTATGATAATTATATTGGCCTGATGCAAGGGGAGATAATTTCGCCGATAATGTTTGCTCTTTTTCTCGAAGACCTAGAGTTATCTCTTCAAGATCCAAATTATGTTGGGATACAGATTGACGACATTATGTTGGTGATGCTGTTTTTTGCAGACGACATGGCCGTCTTTGGGAGTTCTCCGGACGACTTGCAACAGAAATTAGATAGGTTAAAGGGGTATTGTGATGAATGGGGGTTAGAGGTTAATTGCTCCAAAACGAAGATAGTTGTTTTTAGGAAAAGGGGTGGTTTAAGGGAGGGTGAAAGATGGAATTATGGGGAACATGTTTTAGAATTAGTAAATGATTTTAATTATCTGGGCACAGTGTTTAATTACACCGGAAAGTTTGCCTTAAAGCAGGAATTTATCACAGGGAAAGGATTACGGGCCTTAAATGCGCTAATGGCTAATATAAAAGGAGTCAATCTTAAGTGCAGTGTTGTGTGTCAGCTATTTGATTCCTTTGTAAGTTCTATTCGGAACTATAGTTGTGAGATATGGGGCTATACTAAGTCAAAACAAATAGAAAGAATTCATCTGAAATTTTGTAAAAATGTTTTACACCTAAAGAAGAGTACTTCTACGTATAGTTTATACGGTGAAATGGGACGATATCCGTTGTATATCACTCGATACTTACCAAATTTATTAAGTTTGCTCTTAGTAGACGCACTTCGTTAGTCGGAAATACAGATTAAACTCATTTCAAACTTTCTACTTGATTGGTAATAAAAAACAACAACAAGAGTTTGTATTTTGTACACGTATTTGTTAATGATTATCTTAAAAAATATATATAGTCATTGCATTACATGTTTAAGCTACTTAATTATATTTTCATTGTTTGATATTTGCTGTTTGGATGAATGTGAAATGTTGCATGTTAGGTGACCGTTATTCTATTATATAGAATGTATGTATCAACGAGGTACGTTTATGTACAAGTTGAAATAAAATTCTGTTCTGTTCTGTTCTGATATTCTAGAATTATTAAATATTGGCTAAAACTTATTTCTACTGAAAATGTAATTCTTTCTACTGTATATAATTCTTTATTAGAGGATTGCAGAAATGGTTGTACTAACTGGGTGACTAATGTTAGTCTTTACTAGAAACTAACGGATTTTACGATGTTTGGTTGTACCCAATGAGTGTTAATACAAAAGTGTCCCCAAAAGGCTTTAAGCAAAGGTTATTGGACGGTTTTATACAAGGTTGGGATGAAAACTCAAGTAATGGCAGTTTATTAACAGCATATAGAAATTTTAAGATTAATTTTGGATTCGAACCTTATCTAGATATTCTGTCCAATAATCTTCGTTTTTATCTAGCTAAGTTAAGATTATCTTCTCATTCCTTAAGGATTGAAACTGGCAGGTATGGTAGAAACAGAATCGCAAGAAATGACAGATATTGTAACTTTTGCGAGTGTCGTGATATTGAAGACGAAAATATCACTTTATTTTTATCTGTAAAACTTTCGAAGACATCCGTAAGAAATATATTAAAACATATTTTTATGCAAGACCAAGCTTTGTAAAATTTTGTCAATTACTTCAAAGCCAAAATAATCAGGAACTGATCAACCTTGCTCTTTACATTAAATATGCTTTTAACAGGAGAAATAGTTTAGCTAACTCTACTACGTGAGTCATCTCAAACTACACATCTTGAACAGTGTATTTAATTAGTAAATTGCTTATACAAGTGTAGTAAAATATTTGTATGAATTCTTGTGTTATTGTGTATGCATATGAAATGATATACTATATGTAGTATTAATGTTTTGTATGATATTGATAGCGATGTACTATGTACAAGTTGAAATAAAATATCTATCTATCTATGTTGAGGGCCTCATGGAAGATTGGTCTTTACCAAATGAGTTCTCTCGTTAAATAAAGTCTTTATTATCATTATTATTATTATTATTATTATTATAAGTTATTCTTCCCAAGCAAACGCGTTTACGCTAAAATTATTATTTCCATTGCATTGTCTGATCTGGCTCACAACTGTTTGCTACTCAGATTTAAATGAATCGTCAAGATTGTCAATAATTGACATTCTCTACATTTTATTTCTTTGCGTTTGCGTTTTGTTTGCCTCTCGTTTGCGTTTTTAAAAACCGGGACATTAACGTCCTCGCCACTATATCTGTCCGTACGCTACTTGATTAATACCATGCAAACAGTTTGGATACTGATCAGACGCCGAGTTACATACAGCGAGTAATCCGGTGTCTGATCAGAATCCAAACTGTTTGACAAGTACATAGCATATTAGTCGGTTATAAAATTTCTTCAGGGCTTGTGCTACAGTGGAGAAAACGTAATAAACGCGTTTACGCTAAAACTATTATTTCCAGTGCAAACAGTTTGCAGCCAGATCAGACGCCGGGTAGTCCGGCGTCTGACCAGGCTCCAAACCGTTTGCTACTAAGCGTATTATCAATAGCCAGAAAGTTGTCAAAAAGTTGGTACGTCTACATTTTAGTGCTTTGCGTTTGCGTTTCGTTTGCGTTTAAACGGGAAAGAATAACGTTTTCTCTACTGTATTCATAAATGTCTTGCCGACTCAAAATATAGGTGTTAGATATAGATGAACCAAAAGGCAATTAAGATCACTAAGACAGGACGACAATCACACTCATTATGCAGTGCTGTAAACTGTAGAATTTGTTTTGATCTGAGTGGCAAACATTTAAAGCATGACAAGACACCGGGCTACCCGGTGTCTGATCTGGCTCTAAACTACTTGCAATAAAAATAACATTTTTGGCGTAAACATATTTATAGGGAAAGAATAACTCCGTTAACTGTATACAGTGCAATGCAGAGCAAACGAAAAAAACAGGCTTTCATAGTGAAGCAGTCACCTATCTTGGAGAAGCATATTAATCTTTGAAAAGTGATCGACTAAAACCAGTTATATCGTACAATGTATTCTACTTGGCAGCCACCCGTATATGGGAGTACGATCACGCACATGTGTAACGGAAAAATACGTATCTTGACAGCGATATCCTTGGTAGCAGGTTTAAGCGAGCATTGTCAATTTGTCGATACGTCTCCATAATGGCAACATAATGTTACGATAAAGACCAAATCGGCCTGCGACCTCATTTTTTATTAATTCCAACCTCTATTATGCTGCCTGAACGTAAACGCGCATTTTCAGACAACCGTGGCAAAGCCGTCATTCTTGATAAAACAAATCTTACTTGTTTTTCCGATGATTCACTGCCAAAACAATCAGTGTATATTGAAAACGTGTTGCATGTTCTGTACAAATTAGTATTCTTATGCAAAATAGTACAAACGTATTTTGACACGCAAAATTAACGTAAATTACACAAAAAGGGTAACCAATACCTTCTACACACTTTAATCCTCTGTAAAAACCGTATTTACTTGAGCTTATTAAAAACGTGTACATTTGAAATGAATTTTAACCATGCACTTTTTTTAAATTCCGTGAGTATATTTGCTGATAACCTCTAGCGTCGAATACTGCTATATAGCTCGCCTCATTTGGTTTGATGTAGGAGACCTACATTTCAATTTTGCATATAGTGTTAGGACGCAGTGCGCGGCGGCCCGTTTTACTAAACTACTTACGCCAAATTTTTGCGTAAGTCGAAATCGTTTTTCTCTTATTTTTCAATCATAAACGTATGCAAACAGCAAAAAGCCATATCAGAGGACGCGCTAAAAGCGCGTCCTCTGATCTGTCTATTTGCTGTTTGTAGCAAGTGATAATAAAATATATAAATCAAAATTTAAAATTTTGACTTACGCAAAAATGTTGCGTACATGTAAGTACTAGTCCTGTACCTGGCCTGAAGACCCGTTTGCAAAATGGTGTTGAGAGAGTTTCTCACTTGATGTGAGTTAACGAGACCCTAGACATCACAAATCACCGAGGTGCTTGTCTGCCACATGGTCCCGAGTCCCACAATATCCAAATCCAATATGGCCGCCGTCAGCCATTTTGGAAAAACTAACTTTTTTGTTTTTTGGAGAATAAACAAGTGTAATACCTCTAAATTGATTGTTTTTTGGTGTGGAACTCATTTCTGATGCCCTTTGTGCCATCTGGGGTGTCTTTGATTTGGAAAGGTCAAGTTTCACATTAGCCAAATCCAATATGGCCGCCGCAAACAATGTTGTAAAGCTATTTTCATTGGGTTTTTTTAAGAAAAATCAAATATAATACTTCTAAATTGATTATTTTTAGAGTATAACTCACTTCTGATGCCCTTTGTGTAATCTGGGATGTCTTTGATTTGGAAAGATCAAGTTCCACGATAATAAAATCCAATATGGCCGCCGTAAGCCATGAAAAAAAAGCAAACTGTTTGCCACCAACTATCAGAATTGTCCAAAAGTTGCACTTTTTTACGTTTTAGTGCTTTGCGTTTGCGTACGTTTGCGTTTAAACGGAAAAGAATAACGTTTTCTCCACTGTATGCTAGTGGGAGGGCTGTAATTAGGGGGAGGGGTGTAACTAAGTGGTGAGCACTTGTAGCCCGATCCTATATCTGTAAAAAAAAAATCGAAATAAAATATGTTTAAACTATCGAGTTATGCACTGTAATAAAGTTCTCACATCCCATTATAGTTAACTCTTTCGCGTCAACGGCGACTAAAGTCGACTTTAAGCAAACAGTTTGGCTCCAGATGAGACGCCATCAAACTTTTCACTGACTCGGCCTCGGACGACTGGGCACGGAACTATGAAAGCCGGCCTAAGTAACAGTGACTTTACCACTAAGCCACGGAGGCGCCGTACAATTAGGCCTGCATTCCATAGTTACGTGGTTTGTGGTCCGCGTCCGGTCATTTTCTATCCGTGGGGTACTATTGTATACTGCAGTGAAACCGTGCGTGAAATCGAACAAATTTATCTTTTTAATGTTGTTCAGTTACTGCAAAACGTCACTGTCTAAAGAAGTTGAGATATTTAACCACCAGCTGATGCTAGAAGCAGGTTTGATAGTTCATTGCAATAGCAACAGACAACCAAAGTCCTACTGGTACATGTACTGGTGTTTTGCGGCTTTCTGTTTTATATAGATCATCTGACACGCATTGCCAAGACCAGATATGATTTTTAACACATTCGCCCCTTGAAACTTTTAATGGGCAATTCAAGTTTCCAATTAAGTCTAGTCCATTTTGACTAATAAGGGTTGATTTTCACAATATATTGCATATTGACAAACAGTGTAGACCTTGATCAGAGGGCTCCTGCAGGAGCCCTCTGATCAGGGTATACACTGTTTGCATATGACAATTATACACTTCACAACTGAGTGTTACTGACGAGTAAACTCGTTGCTAGGGTTGAATGTGTTAAGCATGATCTTATTATTACAAAAAAAAAGAGTTTGCGGTCGACTGGATTCGAACATCTGACCTCATGTTTCGTAGTATACTAATATATAATTAGTGGTATACTCGTTACAAACTCGGCCATAGCAGTTTTCAGTTTTTTATTTTCAGCTCAAACATGCTGTGCATGTTTATCGCCATAAACAAAGTGAATACATAAGCGGTACATATTTCATAGCAGTAAGAAGAGTATAACATTACAAATAAATAATTGAATATGCAAACTAACATGTAGTTTAACTGATCAATACATTCTAAGTTTGGATCAATTTATACATCATTGTAGTCTATTATGAGAAAGCGTTTACCACCTGTGATATATACCTGTATAATGGAGTGGCCAACCCACTCACGCAGAAGAACTCCCATATACACGGAGTACATGTAACAAGGGAGAAAACTAAGGAGTGACGCAAGGGGACACAATAAACAGTATTTCCTATTGTAAAGTATCACCTTTATAACAGCTCACGCAATAGAACCCCTTTGTAGAATGGTGTACATGTAACAAGCGAGATAACCGCGGAGTAGCCACAGGGGACATAATAAATAGTATTTCCTATTGTGAATGGGTATAGCAATTTCAACAATAGAGTTACAAGGGAAAGAACTGCATATCGTACCCAAGGGATATAAGCAGTGACAATTTCCTGTCATTACTTATTACAAACTCGGTGGACCTTTTGATACAGGTAATTAACGCTTTCACCAGTTATATACATTTATAAGAGCAATAATCCTTCCACTCTCGATGAAGCCAAAAGCAAATTTGCAAACAGTTCGGAGACTGATCAGACGCCGCGTAACGCGGCGTTTCATCAGGATCCAAACTGTTGAATCTCGTATCGATATGTTTTAAGTCATACTACATTGAATCTTACTTGAAACGATCTTCAGAACAACACAATTTAAGCAGACGTTCAAGAAATGGTGTAGAAGTAAAAATGCTCACGGAAAATTTGGCAGTGGAAGGGCTAACACATGGAGACAACAACTTCATTGTCGTATTGTTGTTAACTAGTCTCTTATTATAGCTAGTTCAATAACAACACAAAAGAAATATACTATCATGATAAAGAAAATCAAATATATATATGCACATTCAAAATACTAGGAGAAACTTATGTTACGTCATTATATGATTCTCTTTTTATGTTTGCTAAATAAACGTATCGAGCTAACTTAATCAATTTGCCCCTTTGTGAAGATGTCATAAGAGATTTAAATTTCTGTATAGTAGGCCAAGAACAATAATAATTGCTGAAACATGTTTTTCTAATTTCTCTATAATATGGACATACTAATATAAAATGAGACTCGGATTCGATGGCACCTGCACTACATTTAGTACACATTCTATTAATTCTGTCAATGTTTCTATATCTTCCTTCTTCATTGGCAAGTCTATGCGCGGAACATCTTAACCAAGTTAAAGCAATTCTTTGTTTATTATTATTAACGCAATGTAGGTATTTTTCAAATTCAAAAGTTGGTTTAATTGCAGCATATGTATCTAATTTAGATGAATTACTAATTTCTGAATACCAGTACTGTAGATACTGGTCACGTACTCTTTCAGCTACATTGTCAATCTGTAATTTTGACACGTTCTGGGCATCAAATAAAAAACTAAATCCTGCTTCAGAAAGTAGATGCTTGACTTCTAGAGTCCACTGATTTATATACTGGCCATTTTCGTCTCTCATGTCATATACCTTGTAAATAGCAAAACCGATATATTGCTTTTTAAAGATATATGACTTCTTTTACTATTCGAGTCAAATTAATGCACGCAGTGGGTATATCCGCGAGCAGTCTCTATTGTAGCCACACTTTGGAAATATGATTTAGTACACTTTTTGATATATAATTTTTTTTTAGCTTAACTAGGTTTGATTTAAAAGTTCTATCTAGCAAACTCAATCACGTGTGTCTCGTTATTTCTGTTCATTCCAAAATCGCACTTGAGTGTGTTGCTCGGTTCCGTCAGAAATGTGGTATATTATGAGGTTATTTAAAGAGGCTCGCAATCGGATTTAGCATTAAAAATAGTTATTTGTAAATATATGTCAAATGCTTATATAAATGGGTAAGATTTAGTTTAGGATAATAAATTCTGTTAAAAATGCATTTCAAAAAAAAAGAAAAAAAGAAGAAGCTCTTGTGGGATTCGAATCCGTGACCCTCCATGCGGAGACAAACATGAAAAATAAGGAAACGTCTTTACCCACTAGACTACGAGCTCTCTCTATATATGTGGTAGCGAATTAACGCATTTCACTGTAGCGATTGATAGTACATTATTCGGCTCGGGTTTATGTCTGAGCCCGTGTAGAGAAGCAACAACAACAACTATACAGTCTACTAGTCGCTATAGAAAAACGATGGAAAATATCTAAAAAAAACTAAGATTCGGTGTCGATTCATGAGACTTTTTTTGGACTGATCATATTATTTTAATGTCAGAAGCCAAATAATGCCACAAATTTGCTTTTATTTGAGTTTTTTTTTCGACAAGTACACCATCCGGTTGCGAGTCCCTAGTAGAATACTGAATTCTATTGGACGAATACACATCAGTCGTAATCGAAATCCAAATATGGATTACGAATGATGTGTAAGTGTCTGATTGAATTCAGCATTGTACTCTACACTGTTAAATTACCTCTTTATTTCACGCAATAAAACTATAAAATGACAAACGAAACCGCATTTTTTTTCCTATTCCTAGAGTATGTGACTTCGCAATTTCCAAAAAACAAAATACATGTAGGAGACGAAAACGTGAAATGCCAAGGGAAGTAATTCTTAGCACGAGTGTCGGAAGAGTTGTCCAGTACAATACGAAATCAATGGTGGTATTCGAATCATCGAGTTTGTGGTCAACGAAAAGTGGGCGGAGCAAACGCGCGAAGATTTACTGATGTCAACGATTTTGGCCCGACTCGAATAGAAATTGTAGTCAACGAAAACTTTGTACTTCCGGACGAATGGAAATGAATCAAACACCCGTTAAAACAGTCGTAATGCTCCCAATTTTTATATCCGCACATAATGCCATGTGATCTGGATCCAATCGATAAATTGAGAGGGTCTTTATGTTTGTTTTATCTAGAGACACTAATCACGTGGTATAAACGTGGTCACGTGACTAAATCAACGCTCGATTTTAGGGTTTGACAACATTTTGTCAACGGAAAACATCAAGTCGTGATTCGAATAGAACTTGTTGACAAATATTCCAACTAACGCGATAGTTGCCCTGATTCGAATACGACCTATGAAAAAATATGGCTTTTTTAATCGCACTTTTACAATTCAGTACAATACTCGATTATTTTGTACCGTCACGTGGTAAAACGAGGAGCTTCAAATTGGTGTAATTATAAGCTAAAGCCGTAAATACATAAACGGAACAACAGCATACATTTCTGTAGATGGTAGATACGCCCAATATATGAACGGTGTGAGCAACATGGAACATACTACAACCTGGTAAAAGGGCTAGGACTATCTACGTTATGATATATTGCTTCTTTTTCCCTAACGATTTCAATATTTTTTGTGATTTTTCTAAACAAGTTTATTTTCAAGCATGTTTCCTCGGTAATTTGCATCCACGATCTGTCTGTTTGCGTGAAATTTCGCTCGTCGAGCGACAGGGCTGCCATAAGTTGACATGAAAAATCCTAAGATATCCTAATTTGCATTTTTCAAGTGCAGTTTTACAAATCGTACCTTTACCCAAAAGCCTGTTTCTAATTTTGTTGACGCGTGACTACTTAAAACAGGCTGGCAGTAAAGCAGAATGCGCCTTAAAGCGCATTCTGCTTTACTTCCAGCCTGCTTTAAGCTACTATGGTCAAGAAAAAAATCTTAAGATTTAGGAAAAATCCGGAGAAATGGCAGCCCTGGAGCGAAACGTCACGGACATGTACACGGACACGGACGTTTGGAATGGTCTCTTTGTTGAGCAAGCAATTGCGGACACGGACGCGGGCACGCACCACGGAACTATGGAATTACGGGCACATGAGTACACGTTTGACTGTGGTCCAGGGGCCCGTTTAATAAAACTTCCTACGACAAAAACGGTCGTAAGTAGAAATTTTAAAATTCATTTACTTTCTGATTTCTCTATAAGATCCTGTCTTGTGACATCTTTTTAGAAAGACGATTCCAAAGAGATGTCACAAGACAGGATTAGATGGAGAAAATAAATAATAATTGAGACTTTTATAATCTGACTTACGACAGCATTCGTCGTACGAAGGTTTATGAAACGGGCCCAGAATAGCAAACTGACATGGTCACAGTTATGGCACATATTAACCCATTACCCCTTAATACACATTTAACACCTTTAATTTAGTATCCCACTGTAAAAAATAGTTCAAATTCATAAAATCATAAATATGTATCAAAAGAAATATCCAATATATTCCAGTAGACGATAGCTTAAAACAGATTGAAAGTAAAGCAGAATGCGCCTAAGCATTCTGCTTTACTTTCTATCTGCTTTAAGTAGTCACCTATCTTCAAACTAGAAACAGATTACATATGGGGTAATGGGCTAAGAAGTGTTTACGATATGCTAGCGACATCTGCAAATTTACAACTCTGGAAGCTTTCGTATGGCCCGACATGCCAACTAGAGCACATCCTATCATCTTGCCACAAAGTGTCCTTTCTAAGGGAAGCTACTGATATTGTCATATTCTAGTGTAACGCCAATGAGTAATCAAATTTGACAAGGAAAGTAGAAAGAGCGTTACATATCACCAAGGCGGGCTTTACCCCTTTTGTGAAGGAAGGATAGAAGGCCAAGTCATCTCATCATCGAGTAAGGGAAATTCTAACTTCTGTTCAGTTATGGGCAATGCTAGAATTTTCTGAATTGAACCCATTTGTGCATAGCGTTCTATAAAAGGGAAGACATAAGACAAACAGTGTAGACTCAGATCAGACGCCGCGTTATGCGGCGTCTGATCCTAGTCTACACTGGCTGATAGGAATTTCAATCTAAAATAAAACAAAATTGATAAATTAGAGTAGGCATCCCTCATATAAAAAATAGATGGGTTCCTCGAAACACGTGTGTCACCTGCCAGCAAGTATCAGTATATAACATTCTCTTTCCATAAGAGAAATTTCATTTCAAAATCTTCAGTAAAACAAGAAATATGCATGAATAGTAAATTTTTGAAAAGGGGAGTAACTATCACACTATTTGTGCAAGAGTAATGGCCCTTGTGCAATACTCTTCCACTGACCAAGCTCTTTCCATAAGGCCAAATAAAGAATACCTCTGTTTCCGGTAACCCGACCGACCCTAGTTTTTCCCTCCGACCCTTAACCTTTTTGTGCATTTTTCGAAAAATGTATCGGCGAATGTCGGTCTTTTTTGCGGCGCATGTGTGCAATAGAAATTAAAAAAGGCTACTTTATAGTCGTTTAAGTGTTTTAAAATTTGATTTTTTTAAAATAAGATTTAGCACATATCTAAGTGAAATTTGATGAAAATCTGTCATACAGTACATTCCTTGCAGATATTATTTGGTAGTTAATTTACCGTTGACATACCCAACACGCAGACAACACATTTTATTGACACATTTGACGTGCATTTAATACATTTCAAAACATAATTAATACCATAAATCACATATAAGTCACTTCTATGCCGGTATACCAATATTGGTTATAACTTTCCGACTGTCCGTCCCTATTTTTTTGGGGGGGGGGGGGGGGGGGGGGGGGGGGGGGGGCCATGTTATAGGAAACACAGGTATTTTTTTTATTTGGCCTAAATGAAGTTTAAATGAAGTTTCATCTTAAAAGCTTCAGAAGAACAGGAGTTATGATGCCTGATGCAAAAAGCGTGACGGACAGACACACAGACGGACAGACAGACGCCGGAAAAGTGATCTCTAGGTGTCACCTCTGCCTACAGCAGGTGACACTAGAATGGACTAGTTCAATATATAAGCAAGGACGATTCCACTGGGCACAGTAGGGTAAAAGGGCGAACCATGATATGATGCATGGTCCCCCGCTGATTGTGCTGGTAGTTTTTGGTTTTTGGTGGAATGACGTGAGAGCTCGTATACCGGTATGTGATACTACAAATATTTTAGAAATCTATTTCACTTATTTTTGTAACCCTTCCGAAAAACAACAACAATGTCAATTCTGTTGCATGCCCTGTATATAGCACTGGTACATGGAACCTCGATTTAAGTCTCATTCGAAGGACGTTGCCCGGGGGGACGAATTCACGACCCATGGATTAGCAGTCTAGCTAATGCGTTACGTTACCACTTAACCACGGTCCAGCGGTAACAAATATTTAGAATACATGTATCTATAAACTATCTAAAACGTTGATGGCGAATACTCGCATGTAAATATTTTAGAATCTACATTAGTTGATACAATGCTCAGTCTGTATAACGGCTCTCCGAACAACGACTCCCTCCTTACAACAACCATTGTTGCTGTTCGCCAAACAAGACAAGTATGTCCAAACTGTTTCCTGGCTGCAATATCGTCTGTTTAAGATTGTCGTCTGCTGTTTTTCTCAAAAGCGCATATTGGACATTTAGACAGAAAAAACATAATGAGTGACAACACTTTACAAACAGCTTGAATCCCGATCAGATATCGAGGTACTCGACGTCTGATCTTGATTCAAGCTATTTCAAACTGTAATCCTATTTCCCTTCCTATAACAACTCCCTCCGAACAACACACACACTATTTGTCTCCCACTCGGTGTTGCTGTAGTGAGGGAGCACTGTTTTTGTAACAAATAAATATATTTTTATTGATTGTTCATTCTTATTACGCAGTAAACTACCGGTATGTCGGGATGACCTTTTATCTAGATTTCTTTTAATTTGAGCGGAGTCTACAGTGTGATCAATGCCCGGAGACATGTTTGATCACTTCGTTCCAGTGTACAGTTGAACTTCGATATCTCGACTCGGTTAGGTCGAACATACCCGTATTTCAAAGTTAAAACGTGGCTAAGCCACGTTTTAACTTTGAAATACGGATATGTTAGACTAAACCGAGCATGCAATAAGGATATCCATGTGTCGACAAATCAGATAGTTGAATTAAGCGAATTCGATAATTTCGACTGTATATCGGCATGTACTCTGTGAACAAATAAGGCAATAATGATTATAATCGACTGGACACCAGGCGCCTCAAGGTAAACGACACAAACTATTATTACACACAAAAGGTGCAGCACAAACTTTCAAACCCTTCACTACCATGACATCACTAGCTTTAAACTATTGTCGTCTGCTTATATTTCTTAAATTTCAATTTCAGGTAAATTGACGAGAGTAATATTGAAATAATTTTCAAACAGTTTGTATCCTGATCGGACGCCGCGTAACGCGGCGTCCGATCAGGATCCAAACTGTTTGCAAAATAACCATTGTAATCGGGGTAAGGCAGAGTGACCAGCTGTTACTAACTCCCACAAGGGCATGTGATTTGTTCTATACCAGAACAACGGTTTACTACGATGTGTATCAAAACGGAGCGAGCAGATGACTTCGGTTTTGTTTGCATATGTAAATGTTGTCAATATTGGTATTGAAGGGGTTATACATAATATTATGATGTACTATCATATTATTTAGAATGGCGATGTCCTCTGTTTTAACCCTTTCACTATTATATCAATGACGCCAAAAGACGCTTTTGCAAACAGTTAACGTGTTCTGATACAGCGGCGTCAATGCTGATCAAGATCCAAACTATTTGCCACTCGTTTCGATATTTCACCAACCACACTGCCTTAAATCTAACTTTGAAACGATATTGTATACAACAATATTGAAACAGACGAAACTTTTTTATAAAAAAGACGGTGAAGGGGTAACAAGAAATATCTTTAAAAAAGATATTCGGCGGAATGAGTGGTTGAACTAAGGCTATATAGATGAAATTGGGTGTGCAAAATTAAATGAAATTGAGGTTTTCAAAGAATTGTAATATCTTGGATTGAAAAGCAAAAAAAATTGAAACAGCAACTTTTATTTAAAATGCAAAACTATCATGTACAGAAATGCAAAACAGAACAATAATTTAACTCATATCCTAGCTACTGGTAGGAGATCCTCACATTAATCTATTGTTCTATATATCAAACTTCATTCATAGAGTTTCTTGAAACAAACTATAGCATACACAAATGTACAGATACAACAGTCTGCTGAACTTCGACTGCCACTCTTGTAAATAATGATGAAACAACACGATTGTGTTTAACTCACTTGAGGCCATTAATTTTATATATAATATTGCTTTAAATGTATGGTAAATGTGTACAAATAGTTAACAATTCAAACAAATTGGTAGTAAACAATTACAAAACACCTAGCTTCCTCTGTATATCTATAAAAAGATTTCAGATGTCATATCTTAAAATAGAAGACTTCAAGTATAATTGCATCATCCCAGTGGTAGTAAACAGTGCAGTCTGTATCTCTAAATTTTACACTCACATCCACATCTGGTAAAACTGTAATTGGACATAGACCAGCCTACAGGGCTCCAGATAAGAGGGAGTAAACTAAACAAATCACATTTTTTCACTCCTTTCAGCACCAAACCCTATGGTGTTACCACTCATTTTCTTTGTCTTGAAGAGACACTTCAAATGTATAGTGACACCACAGGGTTTAATGCACAAATAAAGATTTTAAGTTTTGAAATAATTCCCTTATCTGGAGCCCTGGCTACTATCCAATCAGACTATTCAGTTTCAACAGGTGCTCTTAATTCTAAATTTCTGATCAAATATAATTGGTTGAAATGTGTGGCCAAATAGAAAGTGTGACTAAATAGAAACCAGTCAGCTCCGCCGAAAAAACTCGCTATAAATTTGTCGATGAAACCGGGATAAAGGAAATACTAATACTTTATGTGTGTTGTTATTAAAGTTTCAGGACTGTATATATATATAACTTAACTGGTATAAGTAGCCATTCAGCAGACTTCCCATAGCAATTATTTAACCCGCTCACCGCCAAAACGACTAACCCTTTCAACCCTTAATATCTCTTGTGGGTATTTATTATCCTTTTGGTCTCTTCTAGTACATGCATTTTGAACCAGTCTACTGTTTCATATTTGGTATGTCAACAAAAAGCAACGAAAATATCAAAAAGTGTAGGCCCTGATCAAAGGGCTCCTTTTGTGCCTTATTCCTGCTACAGAGTCCAGCACTGATTTATCTATAGTTCTGGTTAGGAAAAGACAACCCAGTATGTATCAAAGGGATATAATGATAAACTATTATAGAGACTGGCGCCAGTCAAAATTATAGAGTTTGATGAGAGGGAATGCCATTTACAAGGGCCATAACTCTGTCATCAATATATTTTTAGTTATCCTCTTTGTCATTTTAAGTCACACTTTTGTCCGGAAGATATCTCCAATTCTTATTATACTAGTGAAATGAAACTGCATAATGGAAAGGGGTTGATGAGAGGGAGTGCCACTCCAGATCTACTAATGCTAGTGAAATGAAATTTCATACATGTATATGGAAAGAGGTTAATGAGAGGGAGTGCCATTTACAAGAGTCATAACTCTGGAATCAATAGTTTGGGAGTTATTCCCCTTTGTCATATGTTCTTGTCCGGACGATAACTCCAGTTATACTGATGCTAGTGATGTGATATTTCATATATGTAGAGAGTTTGATGAGAGGAAGTGTAATTGCCGATGGCCATAACTCTTCAATATTTTTGGAGTTTTCTTTGACACATCGTCTTATCGGAAGATAACCCCTGTTCTACTGGTGCTAGTGAAATCAAACTTTACATAATTAAATAAAGAGTTTAATTGGAGGAAATGTCATCCCCTTTGCCATATTTTCTTGTCTGCAAAATGACTTTGCAATTTCTGTATGAGTTTGTGTTGGTTGCGGATTGTGACGCGGGGGAGGGGGTTGAAGACATCCGTTTTCCATGAAAAACAAATCTCTAGTTGAGGGTACTCTTTATACCAACCGCAATTTCTCTTAGATACAGAAGTTTAAATCATATAGAAAGAAAGAAAAGAAAGAAAGAAAAAGAAAGAAAGAAAGTAGGTGAGTTTAGGCGACAGTAAGACTGTTAAGTGGGATAGGTTATCTGTCATTACTGTTATGAAGACATTTATTGTGGTTACAGTGTCTGTCAAACCGTCTCCTCAATACAACTACAGTGAAGAAAAACGACAATTCTTTCCCTTTTAAACGCAAACAAAACGCAAACGCAAAACACTAAACTGTTGAAAATGGCATCTTTTTTAATGGCCTACTATTTATTTTGAACTGGATGATAGCAAACAGTTTGGAGCCTGATCAGACGCCGGGTTACCCGGCGTCTGATCTGGCTCCAAACTGTTTGCAATGGAAATAATAGTTTTAGCGTAAACGCGTTTATTAGGAAAGTATAACGTTTTCTCCACTGTAACTATCCATCATTTCAATCAGGCAAATCCTACAACAGTTAGTTACGAGCAATACGTCATCTGTTTTAAACAATTGCCGTATGCTCTAATTTCTTAATTTCAAATGTTGGGTAAATCAACTGCAGTAAATCGTAACATGTGTCAAACAGTTTGAACCCTGGTCAAACACCGCGTTGCGCAGCGTCTGATCAGGATGCAAACAGGTTGGGAGTATTGAAGTTGGAATAACTATTATGGGGTAAGATAGTGAAGGGGTACAGATTTTATCGTGTTGGACACGCTTGGCCGTTTTCATCTGTTAAATTCATGGATCCCTGAAACTGTGAATAAAAAAACAAGTTTCTTATTAAGTTAGATCCATTTGTAATCATTTGGGGTTGTGTTTACAATATATTGTAATAAGAAAAACAGGACAGACTCTGATCAGAGCGCTCCTGTAGGAGCCCCCTGATCTGAGTCTACATTGTTTTCATAAGACAATGGCACTCTTCACACGAAAACTGTTAGTAGAGGACGCATGTGTTTACGGGTCACTAGAGTCAATGTGTAAACTATTTCACTGTCAAATTAATCGTGAGATTCGTACCCCTTCACCGTTCCATTGTCTTCTGCTTTACTTTTGTTGTTTGCAAGATCGTTTGAATGTAAGATTTAATGTAATATGACTTTAAACATATCGAAACGTGTGTCAATCAGTTCGGATTCTGATCAGACATCGCGTTACACGGCGTCTGATTAGGATCCAAACTATTGCAAACGAGCTTTTTTGCCGTCATGAAGAGTAAAAGGGTTAATGTATTCGTCTATAACAATTTTCAAACGACACATACAAATATGGGATTTATGGGGAAATACAGTAAAATCTATCTATTGCGATCGCTAAATTGTTTTAAATTTTAGGTGTTTACGACAGGTGACTGCTTCAAGCAAGGTGACAGAAAACAGAAAACTCCTACAGGAGCTTTCTGTTTTACTGTTACCGTGCTTTAAGTTGTCACATGTCTTTTATACAATTAATTTACCTTTGCTTTAGCGGTCGTAATAGAGAGGTTTTACTGTATCACTTAAGTGTCACTAAAGAGTCAAACCGGCAGTTTGGAGCCAGATGAAACCCTAATATTTCTGTGTCTCAAATGAAACCAAACTGTTTGCAACTGTTACAGTTTATCCTAAATACGTGTTATGAAATTAAACAAAACTTTTCATTGAAACAATTGAGTGCCATATTGCCGTCTGCTTCAAATATGTCGTCTGCAAAAATCTATGTTTTTCAAGAAGGAATCACTTCGTAGCTTTATAAACAGAAAAATGTCAATTATGAGTGCGCAAATGATGCGAAGTAGGCGGAGTATAGAAACTGGGCTGCCATAAGTTGATATGAAAAATCCTAAGATTTCCAAATTTTGATTTTACGAATCGTACCTTTATCACATAGCCTGTTTCTAGCTTTGTTGACATGCAACTACTTAAAGCAGGCTGGAAGTAAAGCAGAATGCGCCTTAATGCGCATTCTGCTTTACTTTCAGCCAGCTTTAAGCTACCATGTACCAGAAAAAAAATCCGAAGATTTAGGAAACCGGAGAAATGGCAGCCCTGTAGAAAAAGCGATGGAAAACATCTAAAAAAAATTATATATATGGTGACTTTTCTTGCTGATGTGTTTAGATATATTAAAATGCCAAATGCACGATAATGCTACACATTTGCTTTTATTTCAGTAATTTATTTTATTTTTGCAAATACACTATTTGATTTTCAGTCTATTTAAGGGAATCGCCTTTTCGTAAGAGTTCCAGTAAACATTTATCTGCTATACAAAAGATGTAACAATGCTTGTATGGCGGTGGTAAACCTATTACCCTGTAGCTTGTTTCTAGTTTTAAAGACTGATGTCCACTTAAAGCAGGTTAAACGTAAATCACAATGCACATAGAGGCACATTAGTTTAACAACATTTTACAAAAAAGAAAAGCATTGGACAACAGGCAAAACCTATGTAAGTTCTCTCCTAGAGGCGCACTCTGTTTAAATAATTTCAGTCTGCTGAAGCTGCTGCTCGAGATGTCATTTGCCAGAAAACAAAAATAGCTCGCCAGTGACATATTTCGTAAACTAAAGTGCAGAGACTCGGGGTCAAGGTCACAGAGTTAAAAAACAATTTTCACAATGATGGAAATGTCTTGTCCAAAGGTATGTGTGATGCATGTATGAAACGTGTAGGTCAAAGGGTATAGCAGTTGTTAGCACTTTTCAAACCTTAAGAGCACATTTCGAAACTTCAACGCAGGGGCTTAGGTCAAGGTCACAGGGATTAATGGTAAAAGCGTACAGAAGTTGTTTACACTTTCGTCACACTGCTGACGCGAACGGTAACAAGTGAACGACAGCGCCGACGCCGACAACCTGGTGACAACATAAGCTGTCCTTGACATTCTCCCGATGACTGAAAACCGAGAACCCCTAATCATCACACAAATTGACTGCTAACCTAATATCCAAAACAAAGTACCAACCAACCCTACCACGTGATAGTTAACCTCTGCACTGCAATGACGTAACCGGCTTTACACAATTTTGTCGTCTGCTCTTTTTTCTCAAATTCAGGTTTTCGGTAAATTGACAATAGTAATATCATAATGATCTTCAAACAGTTTGAATCCTGATCAGACGCCGCGTAACGCGGCGTCTGATCAGGATCCAAACTGGTTGCAAAAATACCAACCCCATCGTACTCGGAATAAGGCAGCGTGACCTGAGGGGTTTATTAAAGGAACATGCCCTTGTGCACCAGAGCGTAAATATGACTAGACCAATCAATACACGAACCACATCTGAACTATAACACTGAATTTGAATAGAGAAAAATAAGCACGCTTTGGTGCGGATTAAGTAGTAAATTTAAAAACTTGTCGGTCCACGTGAACTGGGATTGACCACAGTTTGAAAATGACGCATCAGTGATTGTATAAATCTACTAAATGGATTTACTTTAAAGTTAAAAGGCTGTTTAAACAAAAGTAATTGTAGCCTGAAGTGTAGGAGTATCTTCACGTGGCCTGATTCGCTGTATGATTTCTGCCGATAAAGGTGAGTTATATGTTTGTCTTAACATTAATTGTTTCATGTGTATAATAATCAAGTTTTGACTTATTTTTCCTCTCACTTGTCTATCTATCTTAGTATATGTCTGTTTAAACTGCACCACCCTCATATGAGTATTACGTAATAATTGTCGCCAATAATTATCGCCTCTTATTTCCAAATGTATAATCTAGTTTATTTACTCTTTACCCAATAGCCCGCTTCTAGTTATGAAGACAGATGACCACTTAAAGCAGGTTGAAAGTAAAGTAGAATGCGCCTGAAGGCACATTCTGCTTTACTTTCAGCCTGCTTTAAGCCATTAAGGTTCCACCCGGCACCTGCTAGGATATTGACAATATTTCTTACGCAATATGTTCATTGCCCTATAAATATGAACTTTTTTTTTTCAGAGGAGGATTAAGTTAAATGCGCTAAAAGGCGCTTATATAAGGGAAAGGGTTTAATCCTTCACTGTCCTATATCCGAGTACAATAGTTTGGATCCTATTCGGACACCGCGCACCGCGCCAAACTATTTAATACTAATTACGATAATGATTTAGTCAATTTTGATTACTTAAAAATAATTTTTTTAGAAACAAACTGAAAAATGTAAAAAATCAACATGATAATCTATCTCGATATTTCTGCTGCACACCCTCACGGGTAATTTCGAGCAGTTTGCGCGCCAAGTGCCTATTAGTAGAAATAGGAACAGATAAAAGTTAAGGAAATAAGGGTGTAAAGGTGATAGGGGTTAAAATACTAGGGTGAAAAGATAAAAATCAGGATAAAAACACAACTGCAGGACTCATGGTTTAAAATGACAGATGTTGCTGACTGATGACTTGAACTGGTTCAAGTCACCAGTCAGCACAACATCTGATGGCAGAGCATGAACGTGAAATGATAAAAATTCGAAACACAGAGTATTTCTAGGACTAAAACAAAGCATGCCGTAATTGTTTAACCCCATCACTGTCATGACGTCAACAATTTTCACAATTGTCTGCTTTTAATCTCAAATTTAAACTTTAGTTATTTTGACTAAATAGATATTGAAATGAGTGTTAAACAGTTAAGATCCTGATCGGACACCGCGACATGCGGCGACTGATTATGATCCAAACTCTGTTGGCAAATGAACATTGCACTCGTCGTGCTGCAGTGAAAGGGTTAAAAAAAGCTGTTGACGTAATGTGACGTCATGTCAGTGAAGAGATGAGTGTCAGTGTAAGGGTTAAAGCTGGTTATGTCATGTCAGTGAAGGGGTTGAAGCTGATGACGTCATGTCAGTGAAGGGGTTAAAGATGATGACGTCATGTCAGTGAAGGAGTTAAAGCTAATGACGTCATGTCAGTGTAAGGGTTTAAGCTGATGACGTCATGTCAGTGAAGGGTTAAAGCTTGTTATGTCATGTCTGTGAAAAGGTTAAAGCTGGTTATGTCATGTCTGTGAAGGGGTTAAAGCTAGTTATGTCATGTCTGTGAAGGGGTTAAAGCTAGTTATGTCATGTCTGTGAAGAGGTTAAGCTGGTTATGTCATGTCTGTGAAGGGGTTAAAGCTAGTTATGTCATGTCTGTGAAGGGGTTAAAGCTAGTTATGTCATGTCTGTGAAGGGGTTAAAGCTAGTTATGTCATGTCTGTGAACAGGTTAAAGCTTGTAATATCATGTCTGTAAAAAGGTTAAAGCTTGTAATGTCATGTCTGTGAAAAGGTTAAAGCTTGTAATGTCATGTCTGTGAAAAGGTTAAAGCTTGTTATGTCATGTCTGTGAAAAGGTTAAGGCTTGTAATGTCATGTCTGTGAAGGGGTTAAAGCTAGTTATGTCATGTCTGTGAAGGGGTTAAAGCTAGTTATGTCATGTCTGTGAAGGGGTTAAAGCTAGTTATGTCATGTCTGTGAAGGGGTTAAAGTTTGTTATGTCATGTCTGTGAAGGGGTTAAAGCTAGTTATGTCATGTCTGTGAAGGGGTTAAAGTTTGTTATGTCATGTCTATGAAGGGGTTAAAGCGTGTTATGTCATGTCTATGAAGGGGTTAAAGTTTGTTATGTCATGTCTGTGAAGGGGTTAAAGCTAGTTATATCATGTCTGTGAAGGGGTTAAAGCTTGTTATGTCATGTCTGTGAAAGGGTTAAAGCGTGTTATGTCATGTCTGTGAAGGGGTTAAAGCTAGTTATGTCATGTCTGTGAAGGGGTTAAAGCTAGTTATATCATGTCTGTGAAGAGGTGAAAGCTGGTTATGTCATGTCTATGAAGGGATTAAAGCTAGTTATGTCTTGTCTGTGAAGGGGTTAAAGTTTGTTATGTCATGCCTGTGAAGGGGTTAAAGTTTGTTATGTCATGTCTGTTAAAGGGTTAAAGTTTGTTATGTTATGTCTGTGAAGGGGTTAAAGCTTGTTATGTCATGTCTGTGAAGGGGTTAAAGCTAGTTATGTCATGCCTGTGAAGGGGTTAAAGTTTGTTATATCATGTCTCTGTGAAAGGGTTTAAGCTGGTTATGTCATGTCTGTGAAGGGGTTAAAATTAGTTATGTCATGTCTGTGAAGGGGTTAAAGCTAGTTATGTCATGCCTGTGAAGGGGTTAAAGCTAGTTATGTCATGTCTGTGAAGGGGTTAAAGCTAGTTATGTCATGTCTGTGAAGGGGTTAAAGCTAGTTATGTCATGCATGTGAAGGGGTTAAAGCTAGTTATGTCATGTCTGTGAAGGGGTTAAAGCTAGTTATGTCATGCCTGTGAAGGGGTTAACGTTTGTTATGTCATGTCTGTGAAGGGGTTTAAGCTGGTAATGTCATGTCTGTGAAGGGGTTAAAGCTAGTTATTTCATGTCTGTGAAGGGGTTAAAGTGTGTTATGTCATGTCTCTGTGAAAGGGTTAAAGCTAGTTATATCATGTCTGTGAAGGGGTTAAAGTTTGTTGTGTCATGCCTGTGAAGGGGTTAAAGCTAGTAATGTCATGTCTGTGAAGGGGTTAAAGCTAGTTATGTCATGTCTGTGAAAGGGTTAAAGCTAGTAATGTCATGTCTGTGAAGGGGTTAAAGCTTGTTATGTCATGTCTGTGAAGGGGTTAAAGTTTGTTGTGTCATGTCTGTGAAGGGGTTAAAGTTTGTTGTGTCATGCCTGTGAAGGGGTTAAAGCGAGTTATGTCATGTCTGTGAACAGGTGAAAGCTGGATTTTTTATGTTTGTGAAGAGGTGAAAGCTGGTTCCGCCATGTCTGTGAAGGGGTTAAAGCTAGTTTTGTCATGTCTGTGAAGGGGTTAAAGATTGTTATGTCATGTCTGTGAAGGGGTTAAAGTCTGTTTTGTCATGTCTGTGAAAGGGTTAAAGCTTGTTATGTCATGTCTGTGGAGGGGTTAAAGTTTGTTAAGTCATGTCTGTGACGAGGTGAAAGCTGGTTATGTCATGTCTGTGAAGAGGTGAAAGCTAGTTATGCCATGTCTGTAATGGGGTTAAATATTGTTATGTCATGTATGTTAAGGGGTTAAAGTTTGTTATGTCATGTATGTTAAGGGGTTTAAGTTTGTTATGTCATGTCAGTGAAGGGGTTTAAGTTTGTTATGTCATGTCTGTGAAGAGGTGAAAGCTGATTATGTTATGTCTGTAAAGGGGTTAAATATTGTTATGTCATGTCTGTGAAAGGGTTAAGGTTTGTTATGTCATGTCAGTCAAGGGGTTAAAGCTAGTTATGTCATGTCTGTGAAGGGGTTAAAGTTTGTTATGTCATGTCTGTGAAGAGGTGAAAGCTGGTTATGTCATGTCTGTGAAGGGGTTAAATATTGTTATGTCATGTCTGTGAAAGGGTTAAGGTTTGTTATGTTATGTCAGTGAAGGGTTTAAAGTTGTTAGGTCATGTCAGTGAAGGGGTTAACGTTTGTTATGTCATGTCGGTGAAGAGGTGAAAGCTGGTTATGTCATGTCTGTGAAGGGGTTAAATATTGTTATGTCATGTCTGTGAAAGGGTTAAGGTTTGTTATGTCATGTCAGTGAAGGGGTTAAAGTTGTTATATCATGTCTGTGAAGGGGTTAAAGCTAGTTATGTCATTTCTGTGAAGGGGTTAAATATTGTTATATCATGTCTGTGAAAGGGTTAAGGTTTGTTGTGTCATGTCAGTGAAGGGGTTAAAGCTGATGACGTCATGTCAGTGAAGGGGTTAAAGCTGATGACGTCATGTCAGTGAAGGGGTTAAAGCTGATGACGTCATGTCAATGAAGGGGTTAAAGCCGATGACGCTATGTCAGTGAATGGGGTTAAAGATGATGACGTCATGTCAGTGAAGGGGTTAAAGCTGATGACGTCATGTCAGTGAAGGGATTAAAGCTGATGACGTCCTGTCAGTGACTCGGTGAAGGAGTTAAAGCTGATGACGTCATGCCATTGAAAGGGTTACAGCTGATGACGTCATGTCAGTGAAGGGATTAAAGCTTATGATGTCATGTCAATGAAGGGTTAAAGTAGTCCACTCTGTGAACAGTTAGAGACTGCGAGCTATTTTAAAGGGGTTAAAGCTGACGATGTCATGACAGTGAAGGGTTACAGCTGATGATATCATGTATGTGAAGGGGTTAAATATGGTACTGTCATGTCATTGAAGGAGTTAAAGCTGGTTATGTCATGTCTGTGAAGGGGTTAAAGCTTGTTATGTCATGTCTGTGAAGGGGTTAACGCTGGTTATGTCATGTCTGTGAAGGGGTTAAAGCTAGTTATGTCATGTATGTGAAGGGGTTAAAGTTTGTTATGTCATGTCTGTGAAGGGGTTAAAGCTTGTTATGTCATGCCTGTGAAGGGTTAAAGCTAGTTATGTCATGTCAGGGGTTAAAGCTAGTTGTGTCATGTCTATGAAGGGGTTAAAGTTTGTTGTGTCATGCCTGTGAATGGGTTAAAGCTAGTTATGTCATGTCTGTGAAGGGGTTAAAGCTTGTTATGTCATGTCTGTGAAGGGGTTAAAGCTTGTTATGTCATGTCTGTGAAGGGGTTAAAGCTAGTTATGTCATGTCTGTGAAGGAGTTAAAGCTTGTTATGTCATGTATGTTAAGGGGTTAAAGCTTGTTATGTCATGTCTGTGAAGGGGTTAAAGCTAGTTATGTCATTTCTGTGAAGGGGTTTAAGTTTGTTATGTCATGTCTGTCGAGGGTTTTAAGCTGGTTATGTCATGTCTGTGAAGGGGTTAAAGCTACTTATATCATGTCTGTGAAGGGGTTAAAGCTAGTTATGTCATGTCTGTGAAGGGGTTAAAGTTTGTTATGTCATGGGTGTGAAAGGGTAAAGTTTGTTATGTCATGTCTGTGAAGGGGTTCAAGCTAGTTATGTCATGTCTGTGAAGGGGTTAAAGTTTGTTATGTCATGTCTGTGAAGGGGTTATAGCTAGTTATGTCATGTCTGTGAAGGGGTTAAAGTTTGTTATGTCATGGGTGTGAAAGGGTAAAGTTTGTTATGTCATGTCTGTGAAGGGGTTAAAGCTAGTTATGTCAAGTCTGTGTAGGGGTTAAAGCATGTTATGTCATGCCTGTGAAGGGGTTTACGCTGGTTTTGTCATGTCTGTGAAGGGGTTAAAGCTATTTATTTCATGTTTGTGAAGGGGTTAAAGCTTGTTATGTCATGTATGTTAAGGGGTTAAAGCTTGTTATGTCATGTCTGTGAAGGGGTTAAAGCTAGTTATGTCATGTCTGTGAAGGGGTTAAAGTTTGTTATGTCATGTCTCTGTGAAAGGGTTAAAGTTTGTTATGTCATGTCTGTGAAGGGGTTAAAGCTAGTTATGTCATGTCTGTGAAGGGGTTATAGCTAGTTATGTCATGTCTGTGAAGGGGTTAAAGTTTGTTATGTCATGTGTCTGTGAAAGGGTTAAAGTTTTTTATGTCATGTCTGTGAAGGGGTTAAAGCTAGTTATTTCATATCTGTGAAGGGGTTAAAGCTGGTTATGTCATGTATGTTAAGGGGTTAAAGCTTACTATGTCATGTCTGTGAAGGGGCTAAAGCAAGTTATGTCATGTGTGTGCAGAGGTTCATTCTGGTTATGTCATGTCTGTGAAGGGGTTAAAGCTTGTTATGTCATGTCTGTGAACGGGTTAAAGCTAGTTATGTCATGTCTATGAAGAGGTTCATTCTAATTATGTCATGTCTGTGAAGGGGTTTAAGCTGGTTATGTCATGTCTGTGAAGGGGTTAAAGTTTGTTATGTCATGTCTGTGAAGAGGTGAAAGCTAGTTATGTCATGTCTGTGAAGGGGTTAAAGCTTGTTATGTCATGTCTGTGATATGGGTGAAATCTGGTAACGTCAAGTCTGTGAAGAGGTGAAAGCCGGATATGTCATGTCTGTGAAGGGATGAAAGCTGGTTACGTCATGTCTGTGAAGGGATGAAAGCTTGTTATGTCATTTCTGGGAAGGGGTGAAAGTTTGTTATGTCATGTCTTTGAAGAGGTGAAAGCTGAATATGTCATATCTGTGAAGGGGTGAAAGCTGGTTACGTCATGTCTGTGATGAGGTGAAAGCTGGATATGTCACGTCTGTGAAGGGGTTAAAGCTAGTTATGTCATGTCTGTGAAGGTGTTAAAGCTTGTTATGTCATGTATGTTAAGGGGTTAAAGCTAGTAATGTCATGTCTGTGAAGGGGTTAAAGCTAGTTATATCATGTCTGTGAAGGGGTTAAAGCTAGTTATGTCATGGGTGTGAAAGGGTTAAAGTTTGTTATGTCATGTCTGTGAAGGGGTTAAAGCTAGTTATGTCATGTCTGTGAAGGGGTTAAAGCTAGTAATGTCATGTCTGTGAAGGGGTTAAAATTTGTTATGTCATGTCTTTGAAAGGGTTAAAGCTGGTTATGTCATGCATATCTGTGAAGGGGTTAAAGCTGGTTATGTCATGTCTGTGAAGGGGTTAAAGCTAATATCATGTCAGTGAATGGAATTAAAGGTGATGATGTCATGTCAGAGATGGGGTTTAAGCTGGTAATGTCATGTCTGTGAAGAGGTTAAAGCTAGTTATATCATGTCTGTGAAGGGGTTAAAGCTAGTTATGTCATGTTTGTGAAGGGGTTAAAGTTTATGTCATGTCTGTGAAGGGTTAAAGTTTGTTATGTCATGTCTGTGAAGGGGTTAAAGCTAGTTATGTCATGTCTGTGAAGGGGTTAAAGCTTGTTATGTCATGTCTATGAAGGGGTTAAAGCTTGTTATGTCATGTCTGTGAAGGGGTTAAAGCTAGTTATTTCATGTCTGTTAAGGGGTTAAAGCTTGTTATGTCATGTCTATGAAGGGGTTAAAGGTTGTTATGTCATGTCTTTGAAAAGGTTAAAGCTAGTTATGTCATGTCAGTGGTTAAAGCTAGTTATGTCATGTCTGTGAAGGGGTTAAAGCTGGTTATGTCATGTCTGTGAAGGGGTTATAGCTAGTTATATCATGTCTGTGAAAGGGTTAAAGCTAGTTATGCATGCCTGTGAAGGGGTTAAAGCTAGTTATGTCATGTCTGAGAAGGGGTTAAAGTTTGTTATGTCATGTCTGTGGAGGGGTTTAAGCTGGTTATGTCATGTCTGTGAAGGGGTTAAAGCTAGTTACATCATGTCTGTGAAGGGGTTAAAGTTTGTTATGTCATGGGTGTGAAAGGGTTAAAGCTAGTTATATCATGTCTGTGAAGGGGTTAAAGTTTGTTGTGTCATGCCTGTGAAGGGGTTAAAGCTAGTTATGTCATGTCTGTGAAGGGGTTTAAGTTTGTTATGTCATGTCTGTGGAGGGGTTTAAGCTGGTTATGTCATGTCTGTGAAGGGGTTAAAGCTAGTTATATCATGTCTGTGAAGGGGTTAAAGTTTGTTATGTCATGGGTGTGAAAGGGTTAAAGTTTGTTATGTTATGTCTGTGAAGGGGTTAAAGCTTGTTATGTCATGTCTGTTAAGGGGTTAAAGCTTGTTATGTAATGTCTATGAAGGGGTTAAAACTTGTTATGTCATGTCTGTGAAGGGGTTAAAGCTAGTTATGTCATGTCTGTGAAGGGGTTAAAGCTGGTTATGTCATGTCTGTGAAGGGGTTAAAGCGTGGTATGTCATGTCTTTGAAGGGGTTAAAGCTGGTTATGTCATGTCTGTGAAGGGGTTAAAGCTGGTTATGTCATGTCTGTGAAGGGGTTAAAGCTTGTTATGTCATGTCTGTGAAAGGGTTAAAGCGTGTTATGTCATGCCTGTGAAGGGGTTAAAGTTTGTTATGTCATGTCTGTGAAGGGGTTAAAGCTGGTTATGTCATGTCTGTGAAGGGGTTAAAGTTTGTTATGTCATGTCTGTGAAGGGGTTCATTCTGGTTATGTCATGTCTGTGAAGAGGTTCATTCTGGTTATGTCATGCCTGTGAAGAGGTGAAAGCTGGATTTTTTTTTATGTCTGTGAAGGGGTAAAAGCTGATTACGCCATGTCTGTGAAGAGGTGAAAGCTGGTTACGTCATGTCTGTTAAGGGGTTAAAGCTGGTAACCCCATGCTTTATATCCATAAACTTGGTGAAATAAAGATTATGTTCTGTTCTGTTCTGTTCTGTTCTGGTAATGTCATTTCAGTAGAGGGGTTAAAGCTGGTGATGGCATGTCAATTTAAAATTCATTTTCTTGATTTTATTCCGTTGCGTTTGCAGTTCGTTTCGTTTGACTCATTCATCCCTAGTGACGAGTGTACTCGTCATGTACAAACAATGTGCCTGTGACAAGTTTACTTGTCCTACTTAAGCAATGTAATGTAGACCCTGATCATAGGGCCCCTGTACTCTATACATGCCTATGGCGTTTTTAGTAATACATGCATGTAATTCTACTCCCCTTATCTCTATATGTAATTATTCTGCACACCAGCTGTGATACCCCCTTCACTTGTCATGACGTAATCTGCTTTAAACTATTATCGTCTGCTTTTATTTCTCAAATTCAAATTTTAGTTAGCCTGACGTAAGAAATATTGAAATGGGTGTTAAACAGTTTGGATCCTGATCAGACGCCGCGTCACGCGGCGTCTGATCAGGATGCAAACTGTTTGCAAATAAACTATATACTCGGAGTAAGGCAGTGAAGGATTAATGTTAATTGTTCATATTCTTTAGTCGTCTGCATACTACGCGCGTATTTTTGATAACAACTGTTTCGATTCAGATTAGATTTGGCGTGTCTCGGCGTCAAATGAATCAAAACTGTTTGTGACTGAGGTGATAATTTTTATTGTCCTGAAAACGAATGCAGATAAATTGACTCTGAATTAATTGATGCAGACGACTAATTTAGCAGACGACAAATGAAGGTTAACCGTTAATTTACTAGTTAGATTCTCGTTTTACTACATCTGACGTCTGCTGCAAGTTTTAGAGTAGACGCTATTATGTCATTTTGAATTCAGAAAATAACACCAGGTTGCCATAAAGCGAGGATCTAGCCCGAATTACTCCGCGTCTTATCCGGATCCAAACTGTTTACCATTTATCAGATATATTTACCCAATGTGTACTTACAGTTAGATAAAACAATATATGACTTATCACGTAACCCTTTCACTCTCAATGACGCCTTAAATCGCTTTTGCAAACAGTTTAAGTCCTGATCAGACGCCGCGTAACGCGGCGTCTGATCTGGTTTCAAACTGCTTGACACTCTTATCGATATGCATTAAGGCCTACAAGCTTAAATCTAACGTTGAAAGGTGCATTGCAGACAACAATACTAAAGCAGACGACAATAAGGCGGTGAGGGGGTAAAACTCTCCCAAATAATTTGATCATGAAAGGGTTAAACCTACGTAAATTAGAAAATGCAAGCAGTTTAAGTCCAGGATCCAGACTACCATTGTTACTTCTAAAGTTAAGATTTCTTAAGCTCAAATGGTTTTAGAATTAAGTTTTAAACTCAGTTGCAGACGAAAGCTGAAGCAAACGATAAATAGTCGTAGGCGAATTGTTAACTCATTCACCCCTGAATCTTATAATAAACAACTATTTCCAATTAAGTCTTGTTCGTTTTATACTATTTAGAGGTGATTAAATACTATATTGCAAAATGGCAAAGAGTGCAGACCCTGATCAGAGGGCTCCTGCAGGAGCCTTCTGATCAGGATCTACACACTTTGCATAGGACAGGTACTCTTCAGAAGTACAATGTATGTATATGACGAGTATACTCGTCGCTAAGGTTAAATGTTACCATACCCTATCCTACATTAAACTCATACTGTAATATAGTTTATCCTGGTCCTTCTGCAACCTGCTTGCGACTTGGCGATACCATCGGAAACAGTTTGGCTCCAGATAAGACGCCGAGTAACCCGGTCTTTCGTCTGGATCAATCCTTTTTCACATTCTGAATAACGACCTCTAAAACGAAGGATAATTGATTGTATAATGACAGGCGACAGCTTAAAGCAAGGTGACAGTAAAACAGAAGGAGCTTTCTGTTTCACTGTGACCTAGCTTTAAGCAATCACCTGCCTTATATTCATGATATTTAGCACAATTAAGTGGCCGTATTAGAGATGTTCTACTTAGATGCCTTCTATATAATGCATGTAAGTGGCAAACACTATATATATATACCCTGATTGTGGTTAATTTTATCCTTGAACTGTCATTTTAATCATCGTCATACTCCGTCCAACATTTTCCCTGTCTACTCGCGAACATATCGTCTGCTTTTACGTGTACAGTCGAAATTCGATACTACGAACTCGCTTAAATCGATATTTACAGTATTTCGTAAGTTCTATTTTGATAAGTCTATCTCGTTTAACAGTGGAGAATATGTTATTCTTTCCCAATAACCCGGCGTCTGATCAGGCTCCAAACTTTTTGCCAACAAGATAAACATGAAATATCAGAATTGTCCAAAAGTTGTTCTTTTCTACGTTTTAGCGCTATGCGTTTGCGTACGTTTGCGTTTAAACGGGAAAGAATAACAGATTATCCACTGTACCCGTATTTTAAAGTTAAAACGTGGCTTAACTTTAAAATATGGGTATGTTCGAAGTAACGCGGGTCGTAGAATCGAGTTTTTACTGTATTTCTAATGTATAGAAAGAAATGTAGGCTGTTTAACTTAAAACATTGATATTAGTATGCGACAGTGTGGATCCCGATCTGAACTCAAACTGTTTGCATACGTAAATATTTTAGCTCAGTACTTAGGGAATTAAATGGAAGACGGATCACTGCGAAAACAGATTATGTACTAGTATAATTAAATGCGCATCTTTCAAACTTTTTTACTTTCTCCTGAACAAAAATAATATTTTTAAATGTAATTTGCATATCGTAACACCATCAATGTGCTATCCTTTATAAGTTAACGTGAAAGTAAAACTTATTTTACGCAAGAACGACTTTTATCAATCATGAATCAAACACATTTGTTTAGATATTCATGAACACATAGTTCTATTAAGAGTAAACGCTCTATATAACGACCACTTAATTGTGTTGATAAGCTGGTGTTTAAGGCAGCTGTCACCTGTCTTTTATACAATCAATTGGCCTTCGTTTTAGTGGTCGTAATAGAAAGGCTTAACTACATACATTTTGTTTAGATCTTAATGCACAGGATGTCTGCGTGTAAACCTTAATGATGCTGCATGAACCATCCCAAAGCCCTTTTGATAGAAGAGTTCATTAGCATATTACAGTGGCACCTACCTCTAGCGACCTACCTAGCTGTATGAAAGAATGGCGATATTATATAATATTAATATATTATATTTATCAAAGGAAGGTGTATGATTAATGTACTCGTATAGTTTAATAATAATACACATAGCTCGTAACTCATTCACCCCTAACACTTTGAATGGGCAATTCCTGTTTCCAATTAACATGTTAAGTCGAGTCCTTTTCGGCTATTTAGAGTTGGGATTTTTCTTATGAAAACGTGTTTGTGTTAAAAATAACCCAGCGGTCTGATCAGGCTTTTAGGTGTTTACCACTCACGTTCAAATTAATTGTCGTTATTTTCCCCAAAATGTCTTATTTTCTATTTTATTGTATTTGCGCTTCATTTCGTTTACAAAGGGAAATAATATTATCTTCTCCGCTGTATAATGTCTTGAGATACAGCAACACAAACTAAAACGGCCACTCGAATGAAGACGACTTATATTTGGTGTTAAACTTATGTTTAAATGGCGGCTTATTGAATATTCCCTTCCCTTTTGGAAACGTTTTTGGAGATTTGACCTCTAAGAAGTGCCTGTGGTGCTCCAAATAAACGGGTACATGTATTTCAAAAACTAAAATCTTTATTTCTACTTTAAACCCTATGGTGTCACCACTCATTAGAATCGTCTTGAAGAGACGATTCTAATGAGTAGTAACATCATAGGATTTGATGATAAAAATGAGAAAATGTTAGATTTGTGTAGTTTACTCCCTCTGATCTGGAACCCTGTAGATCTAGAAGTTCTTGGTGCGTTCCCATCATCTTGATAGTCGGGTGTTTAAACCTTTACTCCGTAGATATATGCATTTTAACGCATTTAATTCATATATCCACTAAAGAAAATACGTCCTCTTTATTTAAGGAATAATTCGAATATTTATTGTATTCATTGAGGTATGAAAAAAAACCTGGTCACACTGTATGAAACCGCGAAGCGGTTTCATACAAAAGTGTGACCAGGTTTTTTTTTCATACCTCCATGAATACAATAAATATTCCGAATTATTCCTTATAATTTAATATTACTTCTGAATTTAAGAAAGTAGTTAAATAGAGAATCTGACGCGAATGTTCTTTTTTAACGCTTTTAAAATGTAGGTTGTAGTCCCTCCGCCATATATATTTTCCGCCAAAACGCGACATTGTTATGTAGTAACGCCGACGTCAATGACGTCATTTGGCATCCTGCTTCATGCAGCGCTTGTGAAGAGCAGTTGGACTAAGGGAAAGTAGTCCTGACAAGGCGTGGCCTTAATTTTATTTTTTTCATGGAGTTATGAAACAAAAATTACAGCCAATCACAGCGAACCAAATGTAATGAAAACAAACAATATTAAATTATACAATCATAAATATGTACCGTAAGAAATACGTTCTATGTTCTAGCGCAAAGTAGCTTAAAGCAGGCTGAAAGTAAAGCAGAGTGATCACCTGTCTTCAAAACTAGAAACAGGCTATGGAGTAATGGAAACAAACCAGAAATTTTCTAAAGTAGTTTTTTGCTTTTCTATCAGTCAGCTTTAAGCAACCATATGTCCCCAAAATTTGAATTAAACTAAATGTATTGGGAAACGATCTAAATCTGACTGAACGTAAAGTAAAACGTTTCGGTTGGAGTCATCTACTACTATAAGTTCATCTTGCTATAAGAAGTCACGTGTCTAAAGCACTAAAACCAGTGCTTGTTTTGAGCGCCAAAGTATCGAGTTTTTAGTATACACTGTAGTTTTGATTTTGTTTGTTAAAGCTTGTGAAATGGATCGCAGATCTGATTCACAAATATGAGGTTTAAAAATGTACTTAAGATTATGAACAATAACACGGACACTAACTTAAACAAATATTTGAATGCCTTTTATTTAGTCAATACTTCGTCAGTATGTTTACCGCACACTCGTTAGAGTACAATACGGCTTAAGTACACGTGCTTATAAAAAATTTGTGTGTGTGTGTCGCCTGCTATAGGTAATAGTATCACTTCTCTGTCGTCCGTCCATTTGTCCACCCGTTCGTCTGTCCATCCATCTCTGTCTGTCCGTATCGCTTATTCCGTCACACTTAAAACTCCTGATCTACTGAAGCTTTTAAAATGAAATTGATATGTGAAAGTATATTGATTAAGGTTCATAACTTAGGTCATATTAGACAGTACCTTTCTCCAGAAGCTACAAAGACCTTGATCAATTCTCTGGTCACTTCAAAAATTGACTACTGCAACTCACTGCTGTATGGGATTCCCCAAAACTCATTATGCAAACTACAGCGTGTGCAAAATACAGCAGCCCGCATCATTACCAGGACCCCTCGGTACAATCACATCACTCCAGTCTTGAAGGAGCTTCACTGGCTTCCAGTTCAACACAGAGTTGAATTCAAAATTCTGACACTCACATACAAAGCCATGTGCAATGATTCTCCAAGGTACATTGTCAATATGCTTGACATGTATAAACCTCGAAGAGAGCTGCGGTCTGCAACTAAATCAGTATCGCTGGTTGTACCGAGGAGTCGTTTGGTGAGGTTTGGAGATAGAAGTTTCATGCATGCAGCCCCAACGCTCTGGAACAGTCTACCATCAGACATTAGAGATGCAAGCTCAGTTGCAGTTTTCAAAAAGCATCTGAAAACACATTACTTTAATATTTGTTATTAGAACACTGCTACCTATGCGATATGTTCTTGCTGTAGATGTTGCGGGTCCAAATGGGAGTTTCTGGAGTATTATCTGGTTTTCGGTCTCTTATAGAAATTTTAGTTATTGTCGCATGCTACTTTTCCTAGTTATGTTACATTGGGCGTTCTGCTTTTATTTATATCAGTCGGCATAAAGAAGCCATTTGCTTCGTTGCTCTCGATTGTTGAGGTAGTGCAATCGCCGTTTTGGGGGCTGTCTTCTGTATGTTTAGTGGCCTTCATTGGGCGCTCTACTGTTATTTCTATCAGTCCGCATAAAGAAGCCATTTGCTTCGTTGCTCTTGATTGATGGGGTAACGTGATCGCCATTTTGGGGGCTGTCTTTTGTACGTTTATTATGTTTATTTTATATCTAATTGTAGTTATTTGTCTTTTCCTGGCGGCCTGCATTTGGGCGCTCTACTATTGTTTCTATCGGTCGACAATCAGAAGCCGGTTGCTTCATTGCTGATTGATGGGAGTAATGTGATCGCCATTTTGGGGGCTGTCTTTTATATGTTTATTCATGTTTATTTTAGATCATATTGTAGTTATTTTGTCTTTTCTTGTTTGTAGGTACATTTGTGTAACTTAATGTGAAGCGCTTTTGAACGCACTACCCCTGTGTGAAAAGAGCGCTATATAAATCTGGTATAATAATAATAATAATAATAACTGTTGCATCAATATTATGAGAGTTATTCCCCTTTTCAACATGTTTCTGGCTATAACGCCTGTTCTATATATAATGCTTTTCAGATGCAATTTCATTTATTTCAAGAGCTTGACAAGTGGAGGTGTCTTGTACAATGTTCATAACTCTAACATCAATACTGTGAGTGTTAGTCCCCTTTTCTATGCCTTCCTTTCTGGCAGATAACTTCTGCTATTCTGAAAGTTTTCATTTGGCTATAACTTTTGCTCGGCTGATGTTTGCTGGCAGGTGACACATGTGTTCCGAGGAACACTCTTCTAATTCGTTTTTCTTCTTCACCTACTAATTCTTTTCTTTCACTTGTTTTACAGTTGCTATTTCTTGACCTATATCCCTCCCCCATCCTTCATTTCTATTTTATACGAGCGTATATTTCTTTCTTCTTTCCCTGGTTTTCTTGTTTTTCTGCTTTCCTTCTGTTCTCGTTTGCTTCTGTATTCTACAGTTTAGTTTCTTTTCTTGCTGTTACCATTATTCTTTCTTCATATTCCTTTGCGTCGTGTCATCTTCTTCTTCTTCTATTATTATTATTATTATTATTATTATTATAAATTTATTATATAGAGGATAATCAATTCCTTTAGAATGATATGTCCAATATATGAGTTGTTATCTGGTTAAAAAAAAAGTCCGTAGAAAGCAGACACAATTAATTGTTACGCGCGACGTCATAAAAGACGTTGTGACGTCACAAAAATGATTTTGTCGCTGCAAAGTGATATCATCACCAGTGATGATATAAAACTGCACATGACGCAAATGAACTTTGTCTTAATGAGAAATCTCTATAAATCATCGATAGGTACAAATGTATACACGTATAATAATAAGTTATAGTTATTATCATTACTATTACTACTATACTACTACTTGTTAAACATTATTGTAAATAATGATATTTTGTTATCATTATTATTATTCACCGTCGTTGCAGTCCTCACTGTCTATGACGCGGTGGCTGGCCTTGATCTATACTGTTTGAAATGCAAAAAGGCAGGTTTTGTCATGACACGGCTCAATTATGTGTCGCTGTGTCCTATTCAGTCACTCTATCATTGGCGTTGTCACATTCTTCCTCATTGCGTGTATGTTGTATGAGGCTGTAGTGTTTTTATGGAGTCAGTATTGTAACTAATCGATCATGTAAACCATCGCTAGGCTGTGTGAATCTAAGGTAACTAAACTATTACTCTACTTGTACATGTTAACCTATTACTCCATTGACACTCCTTTTACGCTTATAATTTATTCCTCAACCGAAGAAAATAGTTCCACTTTATAAATAGTAAATACATTCATGAATATACACCATCGGAATATTTTCTTTATCCGATTAAATCAGACTGAAAGTAAAGCAGAATGCGCCTTCAGGCGCATTTTGCTTTACTTTTAGCCTGGTTTAGGTGGCCATCTGTCTTCAAAAATAGAAACAATGGGTTAAGAGGTTAAATTTTACGTCAAAGAGTTCTCAAAAGTGTGTTTGACATTATTGTCAATTGTTCATTTGAAAGCGGATTACCTCTTTTTCCGCCGTATGCAATTAACGTCGAATTTGCAAACAGATTGGATCCAAATCAGACGCCACGTAAGACCAGGACTCAAACAACTGATAGAAGGTACGTTTCATTATATCTTCAGTGAAAATGCCAGATTTTACATAAAAAGCAGCAGCTGCATACGACATATTTTAAGCAATCGATAATTGGCCGTGAAATATTTACCAGGAAATCAGGTACGTCAGTTACCCCGAGTACAATGATTATTTCCAAACAGTTAGTATCCTGATCAGGAGTCTGATCAGGATCCAAATTGCTTGACACTCTTAACGATATTACTTAAGTCAATTTACATAAAATTTAGATTTGATAAATAAAAGCAGACGACAATTGTTATATGTAGATGACGTCATTGCAGTGATTGATATATGCGTACAGTAGTTCCAGTATCACTTCCACTCAATATAAGAAACAGTGAATGTCACAGGTGTCACGTGTCGCACTTTTACTGCCAAATCATCGTCTGCTGATCAAGTGTCGTCTGCAATTTAATGCCAAATTCAATTTTACGAAATGTCGACTAAAACAGTATTGATACGAGTATCAAACAGTTTGGATCCAGACCAGACGCCGCGTTACTGTTTGAAATTAAAGACTATTGAGCCATTAGCAGTGAAAGAGTTAGACGAGGCTGGAGTGAAACATAAGGCACCCATCGGGACGTCCTCTTTAACATGTACAGTGGAGAATCTGTTATTCTTTCCCGTTTAAACGCAAACGTACGCAAACGCAAAGCACTAAAACGTAGAAAAGAACAACTTTTTGACAATTCTGATAATTCTTCTTTATCTTGGTGGCAAACAGTTTGGAGCCTGATCAGACGCCGGGTTACCCGGCGTCTGATCTGGCTCCAAACTGTTTGCACTGCAAATAATAGTTTTAGCGTAAACGCGTTTATTGGGAAAGAATAACATATTCTCCACTGTACATTCGCTGTTTTGAAATAGTCAAATGTATTAACCCTTTTGTACACTCAGTGCAAAAAGAAACGCACACTTTTATTACAATATTATCTGTATGTAGAAGGAACGTATTTGTGAAATAATCTTTTCATTACAGTCAGTAGTTCCGTCTTGGGCTATCAATGTTGAAAATGGGAGGTTTATCATTGAATTGGTATCATCACAACCTGTACAAATCGTTGCAAATCGGTGCAATGTTTTCAACAGGCACTAGTTAACTCTTTCGCTGCCAAATTAATCGTGAGATTTTTATCCTACCACCGTTTCATTGTCGTCTGCTTCAATTTTGTTGTTTGCAAGATCGTTTCAAAGTAAGATTCAAAGTAGTATGACTTAAAGTATATCTATACGAGTGTCAAACAGTTTGGATCCTGATCAGACGCCGCGTTACGCGGCGTCTGATCAGGATCCAAACTGTTTGAAAACGCGCCTTTTGACGTCATTAAGAGTGAAAGGGTTAAAATACAGCACAGTTATTTTAAGAATATGTTTGTCTAAACTTGAGGTTGAATTAAATTGATCTTGAGATATGGTCTTAGTATCTTAAAAAAAGTCCCTTAAGCTGCGCCTGAGCACAATGTGCGTTTTTTTTGTACTGAGTGTATATGCTAATATTTTCATTTTGACTATTCTACTTTCGGAGAATAATCAGTTTATGTTGATTTTGAAGGTTGTTTTGACAAAATTACAATCAAAACCACCACTAGCATCCCCCAACCACCATCATAAGTGCGAACATTAGTTGCATAATACAATTCGTCATGTGTGCATGCACATAAAGTGGAGAATCTGTTATTCTTTCCCGTTTAAACGCAAACGTACGCAAACGAAAAGCGCTAAAACGTAGAAAAGAACAACTTTTGGACAATTCTGATATTTCATGTTTATCATGGTGGCAAACAGTTTGGAGCCTGATCAGACGCCGGGTTACCCGGCGTCTGATCTGGCTCCAAACTGTTTGCACTGCAAATAATAGTTTTAGCGTAAACGCGTTTATTGGGAAAGAATAACACATTCTCTACTGTACTGATTTCGAGCGCAGAAATGGTTAACTCTTTCGCTGCCAAATTAATTGTGAGAGTTTTACCCCTTGACCGTTTCATTGTCGTCTGCTTCAATTTTTTTGTTTGCAAGATCGTTTCAAAGTAAGATTCACTTGTTTTAACACATCGATACGAGTCTCAAACAGTTTGGATCCTGATCAGGATCCAAGCTATTTGCAAACGCGCTTTTTGGCGTCATTGAGAGTGAAATGGTTAAACAAATGCAAAACGTTCTCCTTTGCAAATACTGTTACTGTTCTGGGGCCCGTTTCATAAAACTTCTTACGACAAATGTTGTCGTAAGTCAGATTATAAAAGTCTCAATTATTATTTATTTCTCCATCTAATCCTGTCTTGTGACATCTTTTTGGAATCGTCTTGAAAAGACGATTCCAAAAAGATGTCACAAGACAGGATTAGATAGAGAAATCACAGATTAAATGTATTTTAAAGTTTTGACTTACGACAACATTTGTCGTAAGAAGTTTTATGAAACGGGCCCCTGGGGTATAAGGTCGTGGGACGTTTACTTTTTCATCCCTGAAACTATTAATTGACAATTCCAGTTTTCAGTTAAGTCTAGACCATTTATGACTATTTAGGGGTGTTTTTGCATTATATCACAAAATTACAAACAGGACAAACCCTATAAATTAGCCCCTTTATAAGCTTTGCGAGCTGTGTCTTCACTGTTTGCTTAAATGTACTACCAATATTTACAGGTACACAGTTCAATGTGTTTTAGAGAGCATGCATCTTTTACACGACAACAGGGACGTATATTAATATATGTTCCTGACCACAAGTAAACAATGAGACTATTGTGTTGAGGATTGGTTAAAAGTTTTATTAGCCACATAATTATTTTTGTATACCCGGTTTATGCGCGGCAGTAAGAGAAGGAAATGTTGTTGTTTCCAATTTAAACGAAACTAAACGCAATTCATTAATGTAGAGGAAAATACAGCTTTTGGAAAGTTCTGACAATCAACAGTGTTCCCTCTATACAAAAACAGCAAATGGGAGACAAAGAGAATATGTGTTGTTAGGAAGGAGTTGTTATAGGGAGGGTGATTAAGACCTGGCTTACATTTGCAAACAGCTTGAATCCAGATCAGCCGCCGCGTATCGCGGCGTCTGATCTGGATTCAAGCTGTTTGGCACTCGTTATTATATTTCTTCTGTTAAAATGTCCATTAATATGTAACTTTTAGAAAAAGCAGCAGGCAATTTCAAGCAGACGATTTTGCAGCAGGGAAATCGTTAGACATAATTGTCTTGTTTGTGGAACAGCAGTAGCAAGCATTGTTGTACGGAGGAAATCGTTGTTGGGAGGGTCGTTGTAGGAAGGGAGCACTGTATTTGTATTTGAACGGCAAAATAGTAACCCGGTGTCTGGTCTGGCTTCAAACTGTTTACAACGGACATATTTGTTAAAACAAAACCGAGTTTAATGGGAAAGAATAACGTCTTTTCTGCTGTGCTATAAGTAATGCGATTTGCTTTTGTTCCTTCAGAACAGAATAACCTATTATTACATCTATGTGGTAATTTACATATATCTTACACCTATCGCCTAATTACACACAAGTTACCCATTTATGTCTCACCATTGTAATGAACTCTCTCTCTATGCGCTTGCTGGAATAGTTCATTATAGACATACATGGGTGACACGTGCATCTACAAAGTCTGTCAATAGCAGGTGCCCGTTTTATATAAAACGTCGTACGACAAAAGTGGCCGTAAGTCAGATTCTAAAATTATAAGTTATCATTTATTTCTCTATTTATTCCAGCCTTGTGACATCTCTTTGGAATCGTCTTGAAAAGACGATTCCAAAGAGATATTACAAGACAGGATTATAGTGAGAAATCAGAAGTTAGATATATTTTAAAGTTTTGACTAACGACCGTTTTTGTCGTACGACGTTTCATAAAACGGATTCCAGAACGATAATAATTTGGACTTGTAATAATTTTAAATTTCTTGGATAACTACATTTTACCGTTACGTCTAGCGTCAACACTACAGAATACAATGCTTGGATAATTATACAGGTGTTCCCTTAGACCATAACCAATTCACCCATATCATATACTAAATCTCAATTTAACATTGACTTTGACCTAGTTTGGACTTAGAAAAGCTTCAGAATATATTAACAAGTTACAAGGATGCCATGCACCGGGTTATAAGCGTACGTGTACAGTGGAGAATATGTTATTCTTTCCCAATAAACGCGTTTACGCTTAAACTATTATTTGCAGTGCAAACGGTTTGGAGCCAGATCAGACGCTGGGTAACCCGGCGTCTGACCAGGCTCCAAACTGTTTGCCACCAAGATAAAAATGAAATATCAGAATTGTCCAAAAATTGTTCTTTTCTACGTTTTAGTGTTTTGCGTTTGCGTACGTTTGCGTTTAAACGGGAAAGAATAACAGATTATCCACTGTATATTGGATGCAGACTTTTTAGATACTCTACAATACAGTGCTGCCATAATTTGATCTTGAAAAATCCTAAGATTTCCAAATTGTCCTTTTTAAGCGTGATTACTTAAAGCAGGTTGTAAGTAAAGCAGAATACGCCTTAACCCTTTGAACCCTAGTCACGCATATAGGCGTCCTTTTCAAACAGTGTACATGTGAATAGTATACATGTCCTGTGCAAACAGTGAAGACCCAGATCAGAGGGCTCCGAAAGGAGCCCTCTGATCAGGGTCTTCACTGTTTGTCATAATGCCAAACATTGACAAAAACAACCCTTAAAAATCAGAAATGGAATAGAATAAAATGGAAAATGGAATTGTCCATTGAAAGTTTCAGGGAGGAAAGAGTTAAGGCGCATTATGCTTTACTTTCAGCCTGCTTTATGCTACCATCTGCTAGGATAAAAATCCGAATATTTCGGAAAATCCGGATAAATGGCAACCCTGTCAATATGTTCTTGAAGGAGTTGTCTGACATGCATCTGCACTCTTTCATGGGAAATTTTTACCTTATTTTTGACCGGAATGATGAAGGCCGTAAGAAGCGAAAATGTAAACGATAAAATTTTGATTTCAATGACCTTGGGAATTCTCTGGTTTACATGTATATATTATGACAAGTTTTCAACAATTATTTTCAGCATCGCCATTGTAAAACTGTAAGCTTCAACTGTGTTACAAAAACAGGTTCGACACTTATAGATACATGTATGTTCATAAATGGACTAAGAGAAACTCAATTTTTATATCATGTCATTTCAGGTAATGTTGGTGTGAGCAGTTTTGGCAAGAGGTCGCGGCAAGAGCAGGGACAATGTTTACCAACAAGATCTCCGGCTGCATCGCTGTCTTGACAGGAACGACTGTGATACTACAACTTCTGATGCTGATGAACACATCATGCAGTAAGTTATTAACCTATACTCCTTCACTACCATGACGCCACCCTTAACTGGCATGACGTCATCAATTTTAAACCATTGTTGTCTGTTTTATCTCTCAAATTTAAAGTTAAGGTATTTTGACGTAAGAAATATTGGCATGAGTGTTAAATAGTTCGGATTCTAATCAGACGCCGCGTAAATGCGTAGTCTGGTCAGGATTCAAACTGTTTGCAAAGAACTATTGTACTCGGAATCAGGCAGCGAAGGGGTTGAGCACGATATGAAGTTGTCGTCTGTCAAAAATATTCACGGTTAAGGCTTTTTACGGCTGTGTTAAGCGGATTCGTATTTACTAGTATTTAGTTCTTGCCTCTTAGGCATCGTAAATGAATCGTTGTAGAGTCGTGGGTTTTCTAAACTCGTTCGGGGATTCGTTAATTTATGGCTTGGCCACAATCGGTAATGGAACGAAACAGTCACGAATTGTACGAACCAATCAACTTCGTACGACAAATGTTGTCGTAAGTCAGATTATAAAAGTCTCAATTATTACTTATTTCTCCATCTAATCCTGTCTTGTGACATCTCTTTGGAATCGTCTTGAAAAGACGATTCCAAAGAGATGTCACAAGACAGGATTAGATGAGATATTAAAATTAAAGGCATTTTAAAGTATTGACTTACGACCGTTTTTGTCGTACGAAGTTTTATGAAACTGCCCCAAGCTACCGTCGCCGCCGAATTCAATGAGTTTAATCGAACCAGTACATGCACATTGACTTGTCATTACGAGGGGTGTTTCATAATTAATGCAACTAGATCAATAACTTTATTAATATAAGTGCAAAATGCATGTGTGATACATCATTCGAAAGATTCATTCTTCGCCTACACAATGGTATAATGCACAGTAAGATCACATGACTAGACAATTTACACCATGAGCCTAAATGACCCCAAGTCAAGGGCACTGGACCGTTTTTGTGTATTTTTATGCCCCCGGAATCGACAGATGCGGGAGCATATAGTAATCGTCCTGTCCGTCCGTCCGTCCGTGCATCCGTCCGTCCTTCCGTCCGTCCGTAACAGGTTAAGTATATTTTACCGTTTCGTCTAGCATCAACACCGCTTACTCAAATGCTTTGATACTTATACAGTTGTTGCCTTGGACCATTCCCTATTCACCAATATCACCCAACCTTGATTTTGACCTTGACCTTGACCTAATTTGGACTTAGAATATTTTGAATGGGCTATTTCTTGGTTAACTAGATTTTACCGTTTCGTCTAGCATCAACACTAATTACTACAATGCTTCTATACTTATACAGTTATTGCCTTGGACAATTACCAACCCACCAGTAATACCCAAGCTCAATTTGACCTTGACCTTGACCTTGACCTAATTTGGACTTAGAATATTTTGAATGGGCTATTTCTTGGTTAACTAGATTTTACCGTTTCGTCTAGCATCAACACTACTTACTACAATGCTTCTATACTTATACAGTTATTGCCTTGGACAATTACCAACCCACCAGTAATACCCAAGCTCAGTTTGACCTTGACCTAATTTGGACTTAGAAAAGATTCAGAATATATTGTCAAGGATGCCACCGGGGGCATAAGCGTTTATTGAACGCAGTCTTGTTTTAGGTAATGTTTCGAACAAATTTGGATACTGTAATTACCATGACGGTTTAATTGTTTAAAATATTTTTATGAAACTTTCGGTCAGATTAATTTAGACAATTATACACACATTACGCAATTTTAAATTATATTATTTCACAAAATGACAAAAATATAGGTAATATTTAACTCTTACTGAAAAAAATCATAAAAAATGACACTACTGTTATGTTCAAGAGGTTTTGTTGAAACCTAGAACACTTTTTGTTATATCAAACCCTGCTATAATTGAAGTAATTGAAGCAGATGGTCATGTTTTAAAATCAAATTATAGATATACGAATCTAGAAAAATGTCATAGCGTTCGAAAATTCATGTCCAATTTTTTCATTAGCAAATTGAGAAATTTTATTTTTTTTAAAAATGAGATTTAAAACAGCTGAGCCTTTTAATTGTAATGAAATCTTATTTATATTAAAATTCAGACATAAACTGATATATTTCAAAAACAAAGTATAGAAGTTTTACTTTTAAAAAAGTTATTAGGTCAATAAGTAAAGTCTGAAAAGTGCTATGTTCTAGTGCCCTTGAGGAGGGGTCATTTAGATAAGTATTGTGATTTATCCCGTAATGTGACCAAATAGTGCATTATACCATCGTGTAGGTGAGAAATTGCCATTTCCAACGATATATCACACATGCATATTACATTTATTATATCGAAGTTATTAATGGAGTTGCATTAATTATGAAACACCCCTCGTAGTAGTCTTCTTCTAGCTACAGGGCTGTAATTTCTCCGGACTTTTCCTGAATCTTCGCATCTTTCTTTATCTTTACGGAATTTTCCCGAAATATTCGGATTTTATTGAAACGAAATTCATTCTGTTATTTTGTGTAGATCTATGTTTTATAAAGGTCATGGCTGTAAAAGGTGTGATATAGCTTTTGCAAATGTGGGATTCGAGCCAAAGATTCCCAAGAATATTCGTAACTCTGTCGTACCTATATTGTAGCTAAATCATCGAGCGTCACGGTTTGGATTTAAAGAAGTGCAAAATACCACGAACTCCTGCAAATCTTAAATTTTATCAATTTTTAACAATTCGTGGAATATGTGGTCTGTGTGGAATAGTATAAGGCAATTAGGTCAACACTGTTTGCCATGCAATAACCTCTTCACTGTCATGACGTCATCAATGTTAAATAAATGTCGTCTGCTTATTTTTCTCAATATTTAAGTTTAGACCTTTTGACTTAATAAATATTGAAATGAATATCAAACAGTTTAGGATCCTGATCGGACGCCGCGTTACGCGGCGTCTGATCAGGATCCTAAACTGTATTTTCACTTAACGAGTGTACTCTGGTTAAGGCAGTGAAGGGATTTATAAGTATCACGGCACGCCTAATTTGTAATTGATATTCAAGCTATAGTGTATCACTGAATAATTCAGGCAATCAAATCTGGAACCGTGTTCGCCCCATATGCTTCTGGAAATATTTCTCTACGAGTCACTGTTTATCAAGATACGATGTATTTGAATAATTAATAGCGCACCTTGAGCAGCTAATTATACTTTTTGATCGGCAAGACCGTTAACCGTAAGCACCCCATTCAATTGTCGTCTGCAAATTGGGTCTTCTGCAACAGCACGCAGAGTTGATTAATCTGAGATTTCTTCCAGTAAAAGTCAACAAAGTGCCGAACAGTATTGATCCAGGTGTGACGCTTTGTTACTCGGCGTCTCATCTGAATCCAAACAATTGCTAAAAGTAATCACTAATTCGCAGGTAGCATGCAGTATGCTAATTACAGTAAACTATTTTATTGCGACATAAACAAAATTATTTACTATGTAAAGAACAGATAAATGCTTAAAAGCAAGGTGACAGTAAAGCAGAAAGCTCCCTCTGGGAGCTTTCTGCTTTACTTTCATCCTGTTTTAAGCCATTGCTTGTAGTTAATACTATTTGAAGTGTTGTCGTAAATGTGGGGTTTATAGAGGGGTTCGACTGTACAGCAACTGATTGTATTGGCCAAAGATGGTAACAGATGTGATTTGGTATTCAATAGTACATTTATATGGTTGATTCTACACAGAATTCAAGCTGTGTTCACTCAGAGTATAAATGCACGTATAGTTCTTAGCCCGCTAAGCTCTTCATTATCCCTCTGTCTCTCCTCTCACTAACATACTCTCTCTTTCTATCTCGGACGCACTAACTTCCTCTCTCTCTCTCTCTCTCTCTCTCTCTTTCTCTCTCTCACCCTCTCTGTGTCTCCTCTCACTCACACACTCTCTTTCTCTCTCTGTCTATCTCTCTCTCTCTCACTCACACACTCTCTTTCTCTCTCGCTCTGCCTCTCTCTCTCTCTCTCTCTCTCTCTCTCTCTCTGTCTGTCTTTCCTCTCAATCACACCCTCTCTCTTTCTCTCGGGCGCACTCACTCGCTCTCTCTCTCTCCTTCTCTCTATCTATCTTTCTTTCTCTCACTATTTCTAGCCATCTTTCGCCGTCTTTACATCTCCCTTTATAATTATGTCAAAGTATAAATTGTAGTCTCAATGCCTCTTGTCTGTCCACATGTTTGTGTGTGTTGTGACTGTGTGCGATGTATCCATTTAACCCCGTTCCTAATGATTTCTTTCACATGTTCCAGATACCTATTCCGGTGTTCAGCTAGCTAGAATGGAAGCATCACGCCAACAGATTACCTTAACAGATACAAAGACAGTTCTTCAAGTCAATCGGGTAATTTAATTTTCCAATCTCTGTGTAGCAATCATTTAACCCTTTACCCAATGGCCTCTTTCTAGTATTGAAGATATGTGACCACTTAAAGCAGGTTGAAAGTAAAGCAGAATGCGTCTTAGGGCGCATTCTGCTTTTCTTTCAACATGCTTAAAGCTACTATCTGCTAAGATATAGAAAAATGTCCTGTGGTGCATATTTATGACAGTATAAATTGGAACTATTTTCTTTAGTGGGTGATCGATTAAAGGCGTAAAATGCGTATTTATGGGGCAGTGGGCTCATAATATGTCCAAGTGACTCACTTTCAATGCATGTGGTAGCAAACGTTTTAAAGTGACAAGTGTCTTAACGTAGATACAGAGGTATTCTAGATTGGTTTTTAAATTCGATCTGTATTGTATTGTATTGAGATCACCCTTCGCCCGGTGTATGTACGTGTGTCCGTCCATTGCCCCCCCCCCCCCCCCCCCCCCCCCCCAAAAAAAACCAAGATAAGTATGTCCAACCTATTCACGGCTGCAATGTCGTCTCCTTACACTTGTCGTCTGCTGTTTTTCTCAACACTACATAATGGACATTTTTGACAGAAACAACGTAATGACGAGTGACAAACATCTTGAATCCAACGTCTGATCTTGATTCAAGCTGGTTGAAAAATGTAAGCCAATTCCTCTCCCTATAACGACTTTCTCCGAATAATGCACACGATTTTTGTCTCCCATGGATGTCGTTGTAAACAGGGGGCGCTGTATCTTCAGTTAAAATTCGATACATAGTAAAACCTCTTTTGTACGACCACAAAACGAAGGCTAATCGATATGAAAAACAGATGACAGCTTAAAGCCAGGTGTGTCACCTTGCTTTTAACAGACCCCTGCCTGAAACACCTAATAATTAAAGCAAACCAGTGGTCGATATAGAGAGGTTTTACTGTACAGTGGAGAATCTGTTATTCTTTCCGGTTTAAACGCAAACGTACGCAAACGCAAAGCGCTAAAACGTAGAAAAGAACAACTTTTGGACAATTCTGATATTTCATGTTTATCATGGTGGCAAACAGTTTGGAGCCTGATCAGACGCCGGGTTACCCGGCGTCTGATCTGGCTCCAAACTGTTTGCACTGCAAATAATAGTTTTAGCGTAAACGCGTTTATTGGGAAAGAATAACACATTATCCACTGTACCTGTATTTCAAAGATAAGTTCGACTTAACCCTTTCAATGACTTGAAATCGCATTTGAAAACATTTTGGATCCTGTTCAGACGCCGCGTCACGCGGCGTCTGATCAGGATCCAAACTGTTTGACACTTGTATCGATCTTTGTTTTAGTCATGCTACATTGAATCTGAATTTGAAACGATCTTGCAAACAACAAAATTGAAGCAGACGACAAAGAAACGGTGAAGGGGTAAAACTCACACGGAATACATGTACATGTATTTGGTTGTGAAAGGGTTAAACAAGTTTAAGTTCGAGATATCGAAGTTCTATTGCTATAACAAAATATAGGAATAAGGTTACTTGTTCAAAAATGTATTCAGTCTGTTTTCTTATTCCAGACGGTCTTGTTACCTAAGTATGCGGCAAACATAACAGAAACATCGCAAGACTTGCCTGGACTTCAAACTGAGACCAAACGTAAGTGTGACGGAGGCAGTGTATGGAAGCCTTGTTAGCTGTTTCAGGTTGTCGACTGTACAGACCTATTAGTAGAGGGCATTTTGGGGGAAAAAATGCACAGAAATGATTTTTGTGTTTTCATATGCTCCAATATGTACCGAATGACAGAAAAAAAGTCTAGGAAAATCAAACGATGCGAAACATGATTTTTTTGGGGTAAAATGATTGAATTGATAAACGAAAATGATAATTTTTGGAATTTCCATACTGTGACCCTGGGTATTAACATAAAGGCTTCAAATCTACAAATTAGACGGGCAGTTATATCCACTGTGGAATAGTACTAATTAGGATATATAAAACTTACAAAAAATGGTTCTTTTTGGGTGAAAATCATGAAAATATTAAACAAAACCCCAATTTTTGGAGATTTTAGTAGAGCTTCCCTGGTGTCAAACATCCAAATAAAGGAAAAGATGCACAGAAATAGTTTTTGTGTTTTCATATGGTAGAGCATGTACCAAATAACCGAAGACAAATCTAGGAAAATCAAACTATGTGAAATATGTTTTTTGAGGCAAAATTGTTGAAATAATAAATGAAAACGCCAATTTTAGGAATTTCAGTACTGTGTCGTTGGTTATCATTATAAAAGCTCCAAATTTACAGGCTAGATACTTATACATCTCTATTGTGAAATAGTACTATTAAGGATAGCTAAAACTTTGAAAAATGAATTTTGGGGTAAAATTGTTGAAATAATAAATGAAAACGCGAATTTTTGGGATTTCCCTACTGTGAACATGGATATCAATATAAATACACCAAATATGCAGGTTAGACAAAAAATCATTTTTACTGTGTAATGGTACTAGTAAGGATAAATAAAACTTTCAAAAAACTGGTTTTTTGGGTTAAATTGTCAAAATATTAAACCAAAATCACCAATTTGGGGGATTTTCGTAGACAATCCCTGCCATCAAAATCAAAAGTAATTTATGTGTTATCATATGCTTTAATATGTACAAACTAATAGAAAAATCATCTAGGAAAATCATACAATACCAAATATGGTGTTTTGGGGTAAAATCGTTGAAAAATAAAAAGTAAATGAGCTTTTTCGGGATTTTACTACTGTGAAGGTGGCTATTAAAATAAAAGCTCCAAATCTACAGGTTAAACAAATATTCAATTGCGCTGTGGAATGGTACTGATAAAGATGAATAAACTGTCAAAAAACTGATTTATGCAGTAAAGTTGTTATAATAATTAAACAAAAAAATACCAATTTTCGAGATTTTAGCAGAGATCTCCTGACCTGAAAATTCCAAATAAAGCCTTATAAGCAAATAAAGGGAAAAGTATTGAGAACTGAATTATATGTTTTAGTATGTTTCAATATGTATTAAATAACAGCAAAATAAAGGAAACTCCAACAAAGCCAAATATGACTTTTCGGGGTAAACTGGTTAAAAAATTAGTTTAAATTTGAATTTTTTGAATTTCCACAACATGGCTTTAGATATAGTACATGTAAATGTAAAAATTTCAAATTTACAGGTAAGACACATTATACTTTGTACTGTAGGCTATACTCACTCTGATTTTGGGTCCTCAAATGATATATATTCTTGTTCCGCATACAATTAGGGTTAAGTAACTACCTCTAATATTCGCATCGCACACAATAAAGGTTAAATTACAGCATTTTGACAATTAAACCAGTGTACTAGCTTAGAGGCAGCATTTAAAATGCCGCTTGTCAAATCAGAGTGTGCACTGATAGTAGAAAATAAGCACCACAAAACGAATATTGAATGTTATTGACCTGGTGATATATACACTATCAGTTATTTCATATATATAGCAAGCACTGTTAGATCAATTAATTACATAAATTACATGTACTATGTATGCCCAATGTGCGTATACTATGATTTGCTGATATTTCATACAGTTGTCAGATTCCATTATTACCGCTCAAAGTACAGGATAGCTCATGTCTATTAATTTCCAACCAACATCAGAACCAACCACTTTTGCGCAGAAAATCCAACATGGCAGAAAATTGTTCGTTCGTTTATGTTCTGATTTTTTTTATTGGTGGAGGGGGTGTATTTTTCCAAAACCCTAAATATTTATAAATTGTTATGTGTGATTTTGGATAAACTAATTTAAAAGGACTGTGTCAAGCCTATTGATTTGGAGTTTTTATTATTAATTCATATCCTCCCCCATATACAGAAATTAAAAAATTGCTGTTTTATGTATATTTTTTAATGTTTTCCTCAAAAAGTTATTTTCAAACTTTGTATTTATCATCTTTAGTAGGCTGTTGTTTTGGAAAGAATATATTTAACTTATTTGTGCATTTGAAGCTTTACTGGTCATATCCACAGTCATATAGTCAAACAACTTGGCTTGACGTGTCAAAGGTCAGCAGAGTCCATTTTTAAGGAGAGCAGTATTCCGCATGTTCTCCGACCATTTTTATACAATAAAGATTAGTATAATTATTAGATACAAATGAAGGCAATAATATTGTTAGCACTTTAGAGCAGTAGGTAAATATAGGTACACAGAGTGTATTGCGATAGCATTATTTTAATAAGCGTAGGTTCGAATCCCGCGTCGACCTCAAACTTTTTTTCAATCTAAAATGAATTATCTAACTTCATACTTTGTGGTCATACTAACCATTTATTCACATGTTCGTCAAATTTGGGGCAGGGGTGCATGGATTTCTAGCCCTATATTAGCCATACTTTCACAAAACAAATCGATGATAAAATATGAATATCAATATAAGTTTTAGTCACTTTCTTCAAGGGGCTTTCTGCATTACCTTAATGCAATGTAATTCTAGAATCCTAAATAGTGTTTTGGCAAAACAATATCATAGGTTGCTGCGAGATTCTAACCCGTGCTTAATAAAATGTTATCCGATCATATACTTCTACCTACGTCTTATCCACTACGTCATGTTTCCAATAACTAATTCGTTTATTTGTACCGGTAGCCAAACCTTTTCCTTTAAAACTTGACACGGGGACATCTGAAATGCTGATCTCCCTTATAAATGGACTCGGCCACCCTTTGACACGTCAGACCTAGTTGTTTGACTATAGTAATGAAATTCAAAATGGTAGTTATCCTTACTTATAAAAAGTTTCCATTTACATGTATATATTTGTCTTAACTATATTTTTAAGTTTTACATTCATGTTATATTGCTTTAACAATATACTGAAGATATTGTCTTTTTGTTTAACTATTATAATTTATACATGTATATTACTTCATTAAAACTTATATAACTATGCTAACAAATACACTGTAGTGCCTTGATGGTCACATCCAGTTAATGTCAATGTAAAAATCCTCAGTGAAAACTGTTTTCGTTTAACTTATATCATATCACCAAAATTTATTAATTTTAGAAATCATAATTTAGTTGTACTAGTGCTATAGGCTTTATTTCATGGTGCCTGTTGCCTTTTAAATGGATTTGGAGCTTTTTTAAATCATATTTAAAGTCACAATACATTAAAAACATGTGTCTATTTAAATGTTTTCCCGGTTGATTTGTCTTTACTTTAACTAAGCTACATTAAAATGGTGTATGTGTGTAAGTTTTAGACTTTGAACGTTTGGTTTCATATCTAAGGTCACCGTAGTGAAGTGAAAAGATAAGGGTTTTCATTTTAATTCATCCTTAATAGTACAAGGCTACAGTGCACAGTAATATGTATCTTACCTGTAAATGTGTAGCTTCTATATTCCCGTCTAAGGCCATAGTATGGAATTTCCAAAAACATGCATTTACATTAATTGTTTTAATCAGTATACCCCAAAATTTATATTTGGCTTTGTTGGATTTTCCTAGATTGTTTTACAAACAAGAATTGGTGATTTTGGTTTAATATTTAGATAATTTTACCCCCAAAAACAGTTTTTTGAAACCTTTATTTATCCTAACAAGGACCATTCTAAAGTAGACATGAATATGTGTCTAGCCTGGATATTTTACCCAAAAATCATATTTCGGATTCTTTGATTTTCCTACATTATTTGTCTGTTATTTGGTACATATTGAAACATATCATTACTGATAAATCAATTCTGTGCATCTTTTCCATTAGTTTGATTTCAATCTCAAAATCTGTCAAAAATCCCCAAAATATGAAATTTTGGTTAAATAATTTTACGATTTTACCCAAAACAAATTTTTAAAGTTGTATTTATCTTTACTAGGGCCATTCAACTGTAGACATGAATATTTGTGCCGCCTGTAGGTTTCGAGATTTTATATTGGTATCCTCGATCACAGAAGGGAAATCCCAAAAATGAGTGATTTTAGTTATTATTTAAACCATTTTACCCAAAATCATATTTTGCATCGTTTAATTTTCCTAGACTTTTTGTCTGTTATATATATATATTTAAGCAAATAATAACATATAAATCAACTCTGTGCACCTTTTCCTTTATTTGCTTTTAGATGTCAGGGTCTGTTTGAAATCCTCAAAATTTGTGTTTTTTGTTTGATATTTTGACAATTTCACCCTAAAAATCAGCTTTTTGAAATTTTTATTTATCTTAACAAGTACCAATCCACAGTTTACACGAGTATTTGTATAGCCTGTAGATTTCGAGCTTTTATATTGATATTCTCCATCACAGAAGGGAAATCCCAAAAATTAGCAATTTCAGTTATTATTTCAACCATTTTACCCAAAAAACATAGTTTGCATTGTTTTATTTTCCTAGACTTTTTGTCTGTTATTTGGTACATATTTAAGCAGATAATAACGTATAAATCAACTCTGTGCATCATTTCCTTTACTTGCTTTTAGATGTCAGGGTAAGTTTGAAATCCTCAAAATTTGTGATTTTGGTTTAATATTTTGACAATTTCACCCCAAAATCTTTTTTTTGAAAATTTTATTTATCTTAACAAGTACCATTCCACAGCTGACATGAATATTTGTCTAGCCTGTAGATTTCGAGATTTTATATCGATATCCTCGATCACAGAAGGGAAATCCAAAAAATTAGCGATTTCAGTTATTATTTCAACAATTTTACCCCAAAACCATATTTCGCATCGTTTGCTTTTCCTAGACTTTTTGTCTGTTATTTGGTACATATTTAAGCAAATAATAACATATAAATCAACTCTGTGCAACATTTCCTTTATTTGCTATGAGACGTCAGAGTCTGTTTGAAATCCTCAAATTTGTGATTTTGGTTTAATATTTTGACAATTTCACCCCAAAAATCAGTTTTTTGAAAATTTTATTTATCTTAACAAGTACCATTCCACAGCTGACATTAATATTTGTCTAGCCTGTAGATTTCAAGCTTTTATATTGATTTCTACGATCGCAGTTTGGAAATCCCAAAAAAACGTCCTTTCACCTATTATTTTAGCCATTTTACCCCAAAAATCATATTTCGCATCGTTTGATTTTCCTAGACTTTTTTTCTGTCATTCGGTACATATTGGAGCATATGAAAACACAAAAATCAATTCTGTGCATTTTTTTCCTTTATTTCGATTGTTGACGCTATTTGCCCTCTACTATATCGGTTTTGCCGAGATTGCGGTCGTGCTGAGTTATCGGTCGTGCTGAGCTGTCGGTCGAGCTGTCGGTTGTACCGAGTTATCGGTTGTGCGCAAAGTTGTTGGTTGTTTCGAGCTGTCGATTTAATGGCTGTACCGAGTGGTCCGTTGTTCTATGTAATCGGTTGTACCGAGTTGTTCGTTATGCCGAGTTATCGGTTGTACCGAGTTGTTCGTTGTGCCGAGTTATCGGTTATACCGAGTTATCGATCGTACTGATATGTCCGTTGTTTCGAGCTGTCGATTGTGCCAAATTATCGGTTGTGCCGAGTTTGTCCATTGTACTGAATTGTTGAATGTGCCGAGTTATCAGTTTGGCCGAGACATTATTGCCAAATGTTCACTGTACGGATTATTAAACATTTGGAATTGTTCAGCTTAATAAAGTCTTAGTAAAATGACAGATGTGTAATGATGGAACTTAAGTTGTCGAAAATACCACTTCCTTTGCTTTCCATAAGATTAACAAAGAAAGCAATGGAGATGGCATTTCCAACAAGTTAAGTTTCATTATTACATAGCTGTCATTTTACGAAGTTTTGATTTAGCTGAACAGTTGACAATGATTAATAATCATTAACGATTTCTCTTTAAAAGTATAGCATGTCTTGATGCCATGTGATGTTCACGTTACCATGGCAACATTATTAAGAACACTAGTCATGGATTTTCACTAGAGTTCCTAAGTTGCTTAGCAACCGAATCAAATCAGAAGTAATTAAAATTCACCTTTCTGCCTAATCGGAAATTAATTCAGCTTTTGGTAGATATTTACCTTTAGTGACTTTTATGTTAATCGGTATTTCCCTGTTTACCTTAAACAGCTCAAATATATCAAAAACTTATGACAGATTTCCAGGTTGGGAACTTATTTATGGCCCACAACAGTTACTGTACTTTATGCTATGACACTTTTGGGTAAGAGAATTAATAAACTGTATATAAATGTTAAACTTGTAATTCCAAGAACCATAATGAGGTGCTTTCCTGTTTTATATTTGTCCATGACTTGCAGCAAACATTTTGTCACAGGAAAAGTCTTGACCAAACAGGCTGTTTTTTCACTCGTCACTGCATCTAATAGTAAAGCAGTGGTCCATGTATATGTAAGAGTATAAACATGTAATAACATTCAACATAATATATATACTATAGTTACACGAGAATATGTGTTACATATTCCTGGGTGGAAGTAAAACCCAAAACCAGATGCACTTATAAATGTTTAAAAGTAAAAGAAAGCAAGATACCGGTATATCAATTGATAAATCATATAAGTCAAAGTTGCTAAGATTCAACTATATTAAAGGTTGGTTGCAAAAATATACATTAAACTTAGATCATATGATATGAAACCCACACGTTATACATTCATAGTCCACACTTTTAATTTGCTGTAACTAGCCTGCAATGGCTATCAGTCTAGCTGTTGAATCTATGTACATGTATAGCACATTTAAGAATCACTGCAAGCCGGCTTGTAGCTCAGTTTGACTCTTCGCTAGATCTTCCACAGTTGAGGGTCCAGGTAGTTAATTGACTTTTTCAAGGTATTTGTTTCAGACTTGCGAATATGATGTTACCTGTACAATTGAATTGTAGTCAAAGTTTGTCCTTTTGACCGCATTTTCTTCTATTAGGTTTGCATTAGATACAATAGTTCCACTTTTTGTTAGATCTTTGAATGAACATCAATTGCGGGGAAATCCTGCTAGTCCTGTCACCCAGACTTCAAGCCTGTGGGGAGATGCCACCTTCACTGAGAACATCAATGAAGCATATATGAATGGAAGTTAAAATCGCAACGTCTTCGGAGTCTTTTAAGTGTTTCAGAAACATGATCCTTGAGAACTGTCTATGCATGGTCACATTGCGAAGAATATTGATCTGATTTAGTTACTTTCTCTAATAATAAGCTCAAAAAGCTTAAATGTTACTAAAAATAGTCATTTTGGCGGCCATTTTGGATTTCAATGAGTCTGAAACTATTCTAAACATTTTCAAAATTTGTATTCACGTAAACTACATTGATAAGTGTTAACCAAATACCACTTTTAAACCTGTAACACATGAAATATAAGCCCAACAAGAAAGTCAGTTTTGCTTAAAATTCCAAGGACAGACAACTTGCATCTCAATTATCTCCCCTTATCAGTAGCGTAATACCCGTCAGACGAGTTTTCCGAATTCCTGAGGAAATATACTATAAGATAGTACCAAAAATTTGTATGGTGCTTTCACCGCATATAAAAGTGGTCCACAGCTTAGACTAATAATGTTCTTCAGATCCAATCCAATCCAATATTATACAACTGACTAAACTTTGTTGTTTCAGTAAACAATGGAAATAATTGTTTCATCACAAACGCGTTTAATTGAGATACAGAGCTCCAGATCAGGGGAGTATTGTAAAAACTAAAATCTTTATTTCTGCATTAAACCCTATGGTGTCATACTCTCGAAGAGACGATTCTAATGAGTAGTAACGCCATAGGATTTGGTTCTAAAATGAGTGATAATGTGTTGAATTTTGTTCAGTTCACTCCGTTTTATCTGGAACCCTGGCGATAGAATATGGTCTTACTTAGAATAACGTCTTACCTGATATAATATTAGTACATTTTACTGTCGTTTCAGGTCGCCTTACTATCGGTATCCCGACGGTAAAACGTCGTGACGGTAGCTACTTTCTTACCATGCTGGACTCCATGTTAAATAATACGCGACCTGAACATCTAAAGGAAATTGTTTTCGTTATATGTCTTGCTGAGAATAACAACATAACGTGGAAACAGGATATGGAAACATATCTGAAGAAGAAATATCACAAATATGTAGAGGTCGGTTCGCTAATGGTCATTCACGCACCATTGTCATTTTACAAGACTATGCCAGATTTCGGAAACAACAATTATATGACCTGGAGAACGAAACAAAACTTTGATTATGCTTATATGATGAAATACAGCCGCCATCTTTCTGAATATTATATGCAGATGGAAGATGACGTCATAACCAGGGATGACTACTATCCCGCAATTTTGGATTATATAGAGCAACTTCGCAATCAATCATGGGTATGTTTAGAGTTTTCTGAACTGGGATTTATCGGCAAGTTGTATCGTTCCAGCGAGTTGGTACGTCTCGCCGATATGCTTCTGATGTTCAATTCCTCTGCGCCTGTGGATTATACTTTTATATATTTTAATTACTTGTCCGGTCAAACGACCAGATTTCTTAGGAAACCGACCTTGTTTCAACATTTAGGTGTTCAGTCTAGTTTGGTTAATAAAATTCAGCCGTTACAGGACAAATTCTTTGACTATCCGGAAAAGGAATTAAGCGGAGACAATCCACCAGCCAAACTATACACATCGCTAAAGACTAGCCCTGACTTTCCACCAGATTTGGCATACCGGAATGTGCGGGGTCATTTCTGGAGTGATGGGGGTGCTCAACTGAATGATCACTTTACCATTGTGTTTGAACAACCACAGCTATTGAAAGGTGTTGTCATAATTACAGGAGGGAAATATATTCCTGACGATATATTTTATAGTGCTATTGTGGAGAGCAGTCCAATCGCGAAAGGTGAAAACGAATGTGGAGATTATGTAACAATTGGTGAGTTCCAGACAGGCAGAGCAAATATATCTGAGACAGCTATAAAGACAAACATGTCTAATTTCAAAACTGTTTGTCTAAGAATTAGGGTAACCAATCCTCAAATACAATGGATAATCATAAAAGAGATTGCAGTTTTTGTTAAATAATTAGACTTTTATATGTTTGTGTTCAGTTCGTTTTACAGATTATATATCTCAAACCCCTTCACTGCCTTACTCCGAGTACAATAATTATTTGTAAACAGCTTTGATCCAACTGTTTAATATTTATCTTCAATATTCCTTAAGTCAAATTACCTCGAATTTCAACTTAAGAAATAAAAGCAGACGACAATTGTTTAAAATTGATGACGTTATGGCAATGAAGGGGTTTAGTAAGATTTTTGGAAGTATTATTTAAACTTAAACATTTACTGAATTCAGCTTTGTTGATGACCATTATCCAATTTTGAAAGAAAACTAAGATAAAAGTCTGCGTTGGTTAAGGTTTTTGGCTAAGGGTTTTGTAAGACAACATTTCTCAATAACTCAATCACAAGTATCCATTTGAATATTTGTTAAGTATCAAAAGGGTAACTCATTACAACAAGGCAGGTAACCCTATGATTTGTCATTCCAGAGCTATTGTCCATGTCTCATTTACTTAAAAATTGTAAACTGACATATCTAAGTAACTATCAAAGGTATTTACTTGAATTTCAAATAGATATTTAGTATCAAAAGGGCAAATCATTACAATAAGCATGTAACCATGGAAACGTCATTCCAGAGCTATTGTCCTTGTTTTATTTACATAAAATTTGTTTATTGAAATATCTAAGTAACTATCAAAGGTGTTAACTTTAAACTTTGGAAACTTGTTCAGTATCAAAAAGGCAACTCATTACAATAAGACATGTTACCCTTGAATTTGCCATTCCAGAGTTATTACCCTTGTTTTGACTAAGAAAATTTGTAAATGAAATTTCTCAATAACTATGAAAGGTATTATCTTGAAACTTTTGAAAGTTTTTAGTATTAAAAAGGCAACTCATGACAACAAGGTATGTTACACTGGGATTTGTCATTTCAGAGTTATTGCCCTTTAATTAAAATTTGTAATTTGAAATATCTCCAACACATAGAAGGTGAAAGTCGAGCGTCCAGCACCCGTTTGCGGTGCTCTCGTTACGTATTTAGTTTATTACTCAATTTAGATCTAGTCATGAATCTGTATCATAAATATGTTCTATATTATAGAGCAGATGGCAGCTTAGAGCAGGCTGAACGTAAAGCAGGATGTACCAGCCTTAAGGCTCATTCTTTTTTACATTTAATCTGATGTAAGTGGTCACCTGTCTTAAAAACTACATCTAGGCTATGGAATAACAGTTTAAGGCGATAAAAGAATTTTAATTCGTGTTTGCTGAAGTGCCACTCAAAGGAGTTTATTTTTTTCAGTGTGCAATGCAAAATGGCTGCTTAACCAGTTAACTCCTAGAATCGCATATATACATGTATATGTGTATTAATTCATTTTGCAATGAAACATGTATTGTTGCTGAATTAGATATAAACTTGATCTATAAAGACAGTATTTAAATCGTTAAAATGTCAAAATAGTCAGTACTTTGTATTCAACTTTATGCATTGAAAGCATCATACCGTATCGTTTTTATAAGCTTTGGCATATAATATACTTTAACTTATTGCAGGCTACGAATAGTTGCTTTAAAATTGTCAAAGAAACCGTTTTGTTTATATAACGGTGATAATCCGCTCTGTCAAGAACTAAAAGGAATGCTGATCGGTGGTTTAGTCCCATGCGTTACTTTGTCGCAAATGGGATTAGCCAAAACCATCTTCCTGAAATCATCACACATCATCTCATCTCATCTCATCTCATCATTCACCGGTGCTATTTGACATATGCAGAGTTGCAGTGCGGTAAACTGTGACCCAATTAACTTAGTCGGTACTTCATGTTTTCTAGATAAACAATTACATATGTGTGCCGTTTAGATAACACGTCTCCAGATACTTTTAAGGTAATCAGTTCAAATAGTTACATCCTTATTTTTTAAGTCTCAATCGAAGCCGATGATGTGACTACTCGTTACAATGATGATTTTAATGAGTAGTCACAACATAGGGTTCCGTGTAGACGAAACAGAAAAAATGTTGGAAAAGTTCAGTGAACCCATTACCCAATAGCCTGTTTCTAGAATTGAACCACTTAAAGCAGGTTGAAAGTAAAGAAGAATGCGCATTAAGGCGCATTCTGCTTTACGTTCAGCCTGCTTTAAGTATCATTCTGCTATAATATAGAAAATATATCTTATGGAACATATTCTTGGATGTATAAATTGGAACTATGTTCTTCATTGGAGGAATAAATAAAAGGCATAAATAGGCGTATTAATTGGATAATGGGTTGATTGGATGTATTTTTAATGTCGATGAAGGGGAAACAGTTTGAATCCTGATCAGACGTCCGCGTTATGCGGCGTCTGATCAGGATCCAATTTGTTTGCAAATGTGCATGGGGGGGGGGGCATTGGCAGTGAAAGGGTTAAAGATCCATAGAAATACACTGGGCTCAAAGAAGGATAAAGGTAAAACAGAATGCTCCTAATAGGTTTGGTTAGCAACCATCATACTTTGTGCAGTTGCCTGCTTAAATCCATTCTGATATAATACTGAATAATGTTTTCGAGGCAACCAAGCAAGATGTATGCTTATTTTACATAGTTTTCAGCAGAAAATTTAACCCTTTCAGTGCCAAGCTGGACAACACTAACGGGTGCAAACAGTTTGGATCCAGATCAGATGTCATGTTCGGCGGTGTCTGATCAGGGTCCACAATATTTAATATTCACATACTGTAAATGTTTTTAAATCAAAATTCATAAGAATTCTAAACATAAGATATGAAATTGTAAGCAGTGTGGCAGTGAGAGTTTCATACAGGTTATGACGTCATATAATGGTAGTGAAAGAATTTATTTACATGAATTATTATTATTATTACAGTGTATATTTATACAGTAAAACCTCTCTATTACGGCCACTAAAACAAAGGCGTGTTGATTGTATAAAAGACAGGTGACATCTTAAAGCAATATGACAGTAAAACAGAAAGCTCCTAAAGGCACTTTACCGGCAGTAGCAGTCCAGTGGTAACACGTTTGATTACGGCACCAGGGGTCGTGAGTTCGACCCCCCGCCGGACCAGCGGTCTGACTAGGAGATTTTTCCGAATCCCCGATGATGTACAGCAATGTTCATGAGCAATACATGTATATGTACCGCGAATTGCTCCTCTCCACCGAGGGGTAAAAATGGGTACATTTGAAGGGTCTACGCCGGTACTGTGGCTGCATACGCGCATTATGTTAGCAGCGTTCAATATTGTTGTCAAGATGTCGAAGTGAATGTACAGCCGGCTGAACGGTCATGGACTGAAAGTAGACTATAACTTGGCATCGTTTAACTTTCTGTTTACTGTCACCTTGCTTGAAGCAGCCACCAATCGTATACATCTTATACTTTACTCAACATGTGGTCGTAATAGAGAGGTTTAAGTGTACTTGATCTGAATCTCAATTGTCATTATTAAAGAATAGAAGCATCATGAGTCGCCGTTATCATTTTCTCATACACAGTATTATAGCCCTTTCTCCCATAACCTGTTTAAAGTAAATCAAAGTGTGATTTAGCCCATTACTCCATTGATACGCATTTTTACAGCGCTTTTAATTTATTTCTACACTGAAGAAAATAGCTCCTTTTTATAGTCATGAACATGTATGATAAGAAATATTTTCTATATTGAAGCAGATGGTCTCTTAACCCTTTACCCAATAACCCGTTTATAACATTAAATACAGTTGGTCACTTAAAGCAGGTTGAAAGTAAAGCAGAATGTGCCTTAAGGCACATTCTGCTTTACTTTCAGCCTGCTTTAAACTACCATCTGCTAGGCTATATAAAATAGTTGTTCTCGAAATTGTTCATGATGGTATAAACTGGAACTATTTTCTTCAGCGGAGGAATAAATTAAATACGCTAAAAGTCGCTTCTATGGGGGGAAGGGTTAAAGCATGCTGGGCGTAACGCAGAATATGTGCCGTAAGGTGCTTCCGCTTTGCTTTCAATGTTTTAAGTGGTCACTTATCTTCAATACTAGAAACAGGCGATGGAGTAAATTGTTAAGGCTTTTAGTTTAGTCTGCTGTAATATAACGGTATAAGAAACATTGTCTTGTGATTCATTTTCATAACTATATTAAGTGAAACTATTTTCTTCCATTGAGGAATAAATTAAAGGTTTAACGTAGCGTAATACTTTTTAACTTTAAAGCAACCATTGTTGTGAAAATGAGTGGTCCGAGTTATTGACTTTCAGATGTACATTGCAACAAAAGCATAGTCTTTTTGACCGATCCTGTTTTGTTTCACCTTGTCCTGCACAAATTGATTAATTCAATAAAGTTTAACCCTTTCCCCCATAGAAGCGCCTTTAAGCGAATGTGATTTATTCCGCTGAAGAAAATAGTTCCAATTTAATCAGTCATGAATATTATATTATAGAGAATATGTTCTATATTCCAGCACATATTAGCTTAAAACAGGCTGAAAGTAAAGCAGAATGCGCCTTGAATACTAGATATAGGATATCAGGTAAAGGGTTAAATAGGCAGAGAAAAAGACCGAATGCATTAACGAAATATGAGGTCAGATGTTCGAATCCAGTCGACCGCAAACTCATTTTTGTAATAATAAGATAATGCTTAAAAATCATATCCGGCCTTGGCACTGCGTGTCAAATGTTCTTTGTTAAACAAAAAGCCGTAAAACACCAGCACCAGTAGCGCTTTGATTGTCTATTGCTATTGCAATGAACTATCAAACCTGCTTCTAGCATCAGCTGGTGGTTAAATATCTCAACTTTTTTTAGAAAAGGGCGTTTTGCAGTAACTGAACAACATTAAAAAGATAAATTTGTTCGATTCAACGCACGGTTTCACTGCAGTATACAATATACAATAGTACCCCACGGATAGAAAATGACCGGACACGGACGCGGACCACGAACCACGGAGCTATGGAATGCAGGCCTAATTGTACGGGGGCCTCCGTGGCTTAGTGGTAAAGTCACTGTTACTTAGGCCGGCTTCCATAGTTTCGTGTCCAGTCGTCCGAGGTCGTGCCAGTGAAAAGTTTGATGGCGTCTCATCTGGAGCCAAACTGTATGCTTAAAGTCGACTTTAGTCGCCGTTGACGTGAGAACTTTATTACAGTGCATAACTCGATAGTTTAAACATATTTTACAGAAATAGGATCGGGCTACAAGTGCTCACCACTTAGTTACAGCCCTCCCCCTAATTACAACCCTCCCCCTAATTACAGCCCTCCCCCTAGCATAACTCGATGTCTCTTCGGTCGAACTTAATCGCTTTTCAGAGTAAACCAATTGACCCTTACGTCTTTTACAAACACGGTACCTGTGAGGAGTACAACTGCCCTATACAAACAGTGAAGACCTAGCGCAGAGGGCTCATGAAGAAGTTCCGGTGATAAGGGTTTGCATTGTTTTTCAATTTGCAAGCGGCGTTTGACCAGGACCCCAAACTATACGTCATTCAGATTAAGTCGATAATTCATGAAAATAAAGCGGATATATTGCTGTGAGTTTGCGATACGTCCTCTCGCTAAAGGAACAGTGGAGAAAATATAGTAACAGTGCTCCCTCTCTACAACGACCATCCAAACAACGACTCCCACCTTACAACGACCCTTGTTGAAGTTCCCTAAACATGACAATTACTGCAATGTCGTCTGATTGAAATTGTCATCTGCTGTTTTTGTCAAAGTAACATAATGGACATTTTGACCCAAAAAACCTTTAATTACAAGTGACAAACAGCTTGAATTCTAATCAGACGACGCGTAACGCGGCGTCACATCTGGATTCAATCTGCTTGCATACTTCCCTCCCTATAACGACTCCCTCCGAACGACGCACACAATTGTTGTCTCCCTTTGAGTGTCGTTGTAGAAAGAGAGCGCTTTAAATACATATTTTCAGTTTAAACGCACAAGAAACGCATTGAATTGCACTGAAACGTAGAAAATAACGATTTCCCGACGGTTCTGACTATTCGTGTAAGTCTGTGGGGCAAACATTTTGAAGCCTGATCAGACGCCGGGTACCCGGTGTCTGATCTGGCTCCAAACTGTTTGCAATTGAAATAATAGTTTAAGCGTGAACGCGTTTATTGGGAAAGAATAACGTATTCTCCCCTGTAGTCGTAAACTTTGATCTTCACTGTATGTAACCCGACACGCACCATTGTAATACTTGTCTTTGTTGTCGTGTATTTACTCACTTTGTTTTCCAAACTCTTAGTAAACTGAGACGTGAACTGTTAAATTAACGATAGTGTCTCGGCGATTAGTGTCTAGATCGACATACATAATAATATCATGGTTTAAAAAATATTTCACACTCAAATTTTGTATTTCGGCATATGTGAAGGAAATTGCAAATATTTACGCTTTATTATTTTAACAGTTATTAAGACTATTAAATACAATTTGAAAGTGTGAACTGTTGACAGCGTGTTGCTATCTAAGGTACGACACGGCTACAGAAAGACTTCTACTTCCACCAGTCCACCGCCTGTGAACTGTTGACAACGTGTTGCTATCTAAGGTACGACACTGCTACAAAAAGACTTCTACTTCCACCAGTCCACCGCCTGTGAACTGTTGACAGCGTGTTGCTATCTAAGGTACGACACGGCTACAGAAAGACTTCTACTTCAACCAGTCCACCGCCTAAAGCCACCACCGCTGGGCTTTTGAAAATCTTCCGAGAACGTTCATATTGGTAAGTCGTGATTTGTTTATTTTCTCTATACTCGCCATTTTATAACCCTTTCACTGCCAAGACGTCATAAATTCTATACAGTTGCCATCTGCTTTTAACCCTTATCCTGTGGTAATATCGTCTGCTTCGAAATTGTCGTCTGCAAAATTTGTTAAATCTAGATTTAAACATTTTTTAAGTAGAGAAATATAAAGACGAGTGGCAAACAGTTTAGATCCAGATCAGGATCCAAACTGTTTGGAAAATCAGTAAAGTCGCGACCAGCAGGCAAAGGGTTAATTTAAATTTAGATTTTAGGAATCTAGTTGAGAGTATTCTTGTTGTTCCGTGCTGAAGATCTGTATAAAATATAATAACAACATTTGCAAACAGTGTACACCCAGACCACAGGGTTCCTATGAAACCCCTCTGACCAGGTTTTACGCTGTTTGTTAATTTAGAGCAGTATTTATTAAATTACCAAGACTTTCAAGTATACTGGTTCATGTTTTGATAACTAAAATATCCATAAGGAAAACTAATAATCCACGTGAGTTCCTTAGTGTTGAAATAGAGGAGGTAAATTGGTTTTGAATTATTGCAGATTATTTGAGGTTGTCGACTTCTGCGAGTGTTTATACTAAATGTAGAAATGGGTTGGAATTGGTAGGAAACACTGACCTTAATTTGCAATGATTGCACTGAGAATCTCACTTGAACAGCATTTTAATTTTATGTACTGCTTATGTGCCTTTAACAAATGAGTTTGTTATGGACGAGTTACCCCACTGCAGTAAAACTTTTATTACTTAAATCAACACATTAAACCCTAGCGACGAGTATAGTCGTCATTTACAAACAGTGTAACTGTGAGGAAAACACCCGTCCTATACAGTGTTAACCCTAATCAGAGGGCTCCTGAAGGATCCTTCTAAACAGGGTCTACACTGTTTGTCATTTTGAAATATATTGTTAAAGTCATCCCAAAATATTTAAAAATGGACTAGACGTATTTTGAAATTAGAATTATCCATTAAAGGTTTCAGGGGTGAATGAGTTAAGAGGTTTTATTGCTTTTTGACATAAGATATGTCTTTAACCATTTCACTTTCAATGAAGCCGTAAAGCGCGTTTGCAAACAGTTTGGGTCGTGATCAGACGCCGAGTAACGCGGCATCCGATCACGACCCAAACTGTTCAACACTCAAATCAATATTTATTAAGTCATACAAGCTAAAATCGAACTTTGAAACGTGTCTTGCAGACAACAATACTGAAGCAGACGACAATGAAGCGGTGAAGGGGTAAAAATCTCCCGAATAATTTTAAAATCATAAAAGGACAGAGATATAGATATACATGTAGTATAATGGTGATTAGAAAGTGTTATCGCTTATCAACAAAGAGCATTTATAGTAAAACTGACTTATACATAAGATGGTATGCCGATCTGTGTTTTTATGGTTTGCATATAGGACAAGCGTACTATTAACTGGTACATTATTTGCAGAGAACGCATACAGTAAAACCTCGCTATTACGACCACTAAAACGAAGGCTAATTTAGTGTATAACAGACAGGTGACAGCTTAAAGTAAGGTTACAGTGAAACAAAAAGTTCCTATAGGAGCTTTCTGTTTCACTGTCACCTTGCTTTAAGCGGTCACCTATCGTAAACACCCTAATAATTAACATAATTTAGTGGTCGTAATAGCGAGGTTTTACTGTATATATATGCGTGGCTAGGATTTAAATGGTTAATATGTTGTTTTTTAGTTGCAAATTGCTAGTTATTGTCAATAAGCTGTATTGTGTTATATTGTTGTTATTTATATTTTGTATGAAATGCCTTTCTTTTTATATGCATGTACATTTCTTTACACTATGGACATCATTAAAGATTGAATTGATCGAATGAGCTCTCTCTCTCGTTAAATAAAATCTTTATCTATTATTATTAGATGTATGAAATCAAAACAGCGGTATGGCCGTCTGTGTGAGAGTATTCTCAAGTACTGCATTTCAAACAGTGTGGCTCAAGGTCAGCCGCCGCGTCAAGTTAAACGATCCATTTCTCTCATGATATTATTAACCTTAATTCTAAGTATATCATATTTTTGCCAGTGAAACGGTTTCTTCTACGCATTGTTTTATGCCCGCCATTATGGAAAAGCAAATAGTAGCCGCTTTGTCAATCCGTCCATATTTCCGTCCGTCACCATATCTCCTGAACGTTACACCGTAAGTTAATGAAAATTCATAAAGTGATAGAGGATGACAAAAGAAAATTCAGTACTCAAGAATCACAACTGCACAATCGATAGAGGATGACAAAAGAAAATGCAGTACTCAAGAATCACAACTGCACAATCTCCCAATACTGAAATGTCTCCCCTTTTTTTTATTAAACATTACAAATTTGCTCGGAAGATATCTCCAGAAATAATTGTAATATGTAACGCATTGGCTCTTAAAGGAGAAGATAAGGACATGCTTCAAGTTTTATTCGTGTTATGGCCCATATGGGCATGTAAGGACAAATAAAAAAAGTACCTCTGTTTCCGGTAACCCGATCGACCCTAGCTTTTTCCCCGACCCCAAACTTTTTATTCACGTTTTGAAAAATGTGTCATTTTTGCGGCAATCGTTATTTGAGGAGCGTGTAAAAGAAGCTTTTCACCGTTTATTTGCTTAAAAGGCTAATCTAAAGACGTTTCAGTGTTTTAAAAATTGATTTTGAATAAGATTTAGTGAATATCGAAGTGAAAATTGCTCTAAATCTGTCATAAAGTAGCTTCCTTGAAGATTCGATCTGCTAGTTAGTTAACCGTTGACACATTCAACATACAGATATCACATATCAATGACACATTTAACATGCATACAACACATTTCAAAACGTCATCCATTCCATCTGTCATATATAATGTATAAGTCACTAGTTTGCCGTCTTGGTATATCAATATTATAAATAATCATACCGCATTAGATTTTTCAGATAATTTTTGTAATGGGACCTATCAATAAAATCATCAATTTGAATGGATATTTGTAAGGTGTTATATGTATGGCACAGGGCTTTGCACAATAAAATACATTCATACATTTTCATTATTCATATACAGTATAACCTCCGTTATCCGACACCCCATGGTTCCATGTTTGTAAGTCGGTTAAGAGAGGTTGTCGGTTAACGGAATTAGGCCTAAGTTCACAAGTTTACACACCCAAAGATTGTCGCTGTGAGGCGAATTTCTCGATGCCGATTTACTTATTATATATGCTTGTATGACTGCAGTATATCCTTGTCAGGTTATTCCAGTTTAAAATAGGAGTCCCCAGCTCCGGATCTACACGGTTTTTCCATTGTTCTTTCTACAGTAGGCACAAACGTGTATTGTCATTGTACAATAGGAAGTAAACACGCATACATGTAGATATTAAGGGATCGACTAAAACACAGGCACATTCGTTTTTACATTTTATATATAAGTACATTCTTCTCTCGTTATGTCCAACTAGCGGGAAAATAATTAAAACTTCAAATTGCGAGAATGTTTTTATTTTCTCTCGATATAACTTGAGCATACTTTTTACGCCTGCGATTATTACTATAGACTTTTCGGCACTGCGACCCTGAATGGGTTGCTTACACGTGTTGGCTGAAGTTATCTTGGGTCTATGACAAAACGTCGACAGACAAAACGCCGACACGACAAAATGCCGACAGGACAAAACGCCGACGCGACATAACACCGATACGACAAAACAACGACTTGTCGTGTCGATCTTTTGTCGCATTTTTACAGGTACATGTACATGTAACTATAGTTTACAGGTATTCTTCCTGTAATTTTGAAGCTTTTCGTTGAGTGTTTATAAATATTTGGTAATTACTTTTGGTTAAAATAATGAATCTAACCTCGTTTAGTTCATTTAGTTCAAAGGCAAGTACCACGCTATAAAATATGTTGTTAACCTTATTAACAAGACAGATGTCTTGGGTTTTTAATTGCCCTGACTAAAATACACACTGTTAACTTAATTTTATCCACTTGTGCAAGAAACTTTGTATGAATATTCATTAGACCATGATATTTCAAGAAAGCATGATGTTTAAAACCAATCAAGTGATTACGCGTAACCTCTAAAATGTTCAGGGATTACTCCTAATCCATGATTACACTTAATCCCTGTAACATATATACATGTTTATTCAAAGATGAGTTTCAGGTAAATAAACTTTGTCGACGTTTGTCGATGTTTGTCGGTCTTTTTGTCGATCTTTTTTGTCGATGTTTTGTCACGTCGGCGTTTTGTCTTGTCGATGATATGTCGTGTCGGCGTTTTGTCTGTCGACGTTTTGTCGCGCTCCCGTTATCTTATCAACCCTCACATTATTCACTCATTGTTTAAACAATACATGTTGTCTTACACGGCCATCCGAGCAATATGTGTCATTATCACCTTCGCATGTATAGTCAGTCAATGATCAAAGGTCAGCATACCGTCGGATAACGGGGTGTGAAAACCCTCTAATTTGCCTTTTTTGGTCCGTCAAGGTATGTCGGATAACGGTTAACAGAGGATCCGATCAAGAGAGAGTTAGGTTACATAAAATATATAGGGAAACGGCCGGGACCAAACAGCAGGGTCGGATAACAGAGGTTTCCGATCAAGAGAGGTGTCGATCGACAGAGGTTATACTGTATAAAATACTCCATCAGAAAGTTATATGTATCATTATATGTTTTTTTAAAAAAAAAAGATTTTCCGACCGTAAATTATTTGGGCATGTTATAGGAAACACAGGTATTTTTTATTTGGCCTTACGAAATAAAGCTAAATGATTGTCAAACAGACAGGTGACAGCCGCAAAGATTAAAACAAGATGAAGTAAATCAGAAAGCTCATAGGCTACTGCTATACCTCCACCCGCCCCAAGCAACCACCTGATTGAAAAACAAACTATTAACGAAGTCTACGAGCCTTTCAGTCTAGATCTAAACTCTTTGCATAGGACAGAGACAGGGAAGAAAACGCTAAATGTCCCGTTTAAATGCAATAGAAACGCAAACGCATTGCCTTAAAATGTAGAAAATGACTACTTTTTGACAATTCTGAATTTTAATTTAAACATGGAATGCAAACAGTTTGGAGACTGGTCAGACGCCAGGTTAATCGACGTCTGATCTTACTCCAAGCTGTTTGCAAGGGAAATAATAGATTTAGCGAAAACGCGTTTATCGGGAAAGAATAACGTTTTCTTCACTGTATATACTTAATGAATATGAGTATGCATTTTAGTTGTGTAGAACCTTTATTTGGACTGATATGACTCTTCTGTGAAAAAAGATTTTTTTGCAATGAATATCGCCGAACATCACCAAATCCGGGATACGTTAACAAGATTTTTTTCGTGAAAGGTTTTGTTGTAATAATAATTTGTGGTGACAGTATTTGGCACTAACAGGTTATTTGACGCGTTAAGATAATTATCAGGTTTTCGCGAAAAAATCCATTTCCACTTACTAGATAATTATGTCAGATATTAACTGGGGGTTTTTTTCCAGAAAAGCTAAGTGGTAACTGATGTCAGAACCATGCCACCATACATATCAAATGACAAAGCCGACCATAACCCATTCTCAACTGAAAAAGTCTAGTTTCTGGCTCGATCTCGCCCAGTTTTGTCTACTTAAGGTCTTAGATGTGTAATGTGCACCGAAATGATTCCGAAAAACCTACACACTATCTCATTCAGTACCTAATCAGTATCTACATGTACATCATTTTCCAGAGTTTAAAGACTTTTCACTTTTTATAACAGAAAATATGAGTAATTTTGTCGTGTTGCCTACTTTTCGAAAAACACCTTAAAATGACTACCTCCGCCTTTAGTAGTATAAAAATATTGAAAATATTAATAAAAATTAAAAAAAAAAATGTGTATGCATTTATATCTAAGACATTGTTCTATACAAATACAAGCAGAATATTTGAATTTTTTTTTGGCATAATACATTAAACAAAATCTTATATTTCGCAGAAACTAATTTATATGGCTTTTTTTCTTCAAAAATCACTTGTTTACATTTTAGCAAGCCTGAAATTTCACAAAAATGAAGCATAGGCAGTCAGAGTGACTACACTGAAAATGATCTACAATGTCTCTAGAACAAAATAGCAAAAACAATAGAAAGGTTGAGCATCTGTAACTTGAGAAAAAAACATTTGTTTGAGATGGTCACCATTTGTGGAAAAGCAAAATCAAGTAAAATTGAAGTGTTTGCGTAACATGCACTTTCTCACATAACTACACTTGTTTTCTATAGCGAACAACGATGACGAATATCCTGATCTCCAATATGTGTAAGATCACGTTGATGACGTCACTAAAACGTCATTATTTATAACGGCGTTTTGACGTCACTGGGGTTTCATAACATGCATATTGCTTTAAAAAATAGCTTAAATCATTGGTAATGTGAGAAAAAGAATCTGTCGCTCGTCGATGTTTTATGGCCCCGGCATCGACAGATGCAGGAGCATATAGTAATCGCCCTGTCCTTCCGTACGTCCGTCCGTCCGTCGGTAACAAGGTTAACTAGATTATACCGTTTCTTCTATCATCAACACCGCTTACTCAAATGCTTGGATACTTATACAGTTGTTGCCTTGGACCATTCCCTATCCACCAATATCACACAACATTGATTTTGACCATCACCATGACCTTATACGGACTAAGACAATTTAAAATAGGCTATTTCTTGGTTAACTAGATTTTACCGTTTTGTCTAGCAGCAACATCATTGATTACAATGCAGTGATAGTCTAATAGAATCAAGCACGGCTTTTGGTAAAGACGGGGGATTCTATACCCTCGGTTGGTCTGTTCCCAGTCGGAAACGAGCTTTAGCGAGTTTCCGACAGGAAAAGACCAACCGAGGGTATAGAATCCCCCGTCTTTACCAAAAGCCGTGCTTGATTATGTTTCTCGCTTAAAATACCCCTTAAAACGAGTATATTAAAGGAATTGTAAAGATCTACTTTTTTCACCGTATCACACATTCTATATTCAATAGCAACAAACAGCTGTCTAAAGTTCGCGCTATTTCAGCTTGGCTTTGACATCTATTTGTACACACGTTTTAAGAAGAAAACATGTCCCACTTTAGATCATAACTCAGAAATGCAAACGGATTTTATTGAAATCAAGCGATTTTGAATAGTAAAAGTTATCGAAACGACAATGTCTTCCTTTATATACGTTCTAATTCCAAGCCATAGCAACAACCGAGGTCAATGACGTCACGTAATCTTGAACGCGACCTTACGCGTAACTATACTCAATCATGTGAAACAATCAACAAAAACAATATAAATCACTGTTTAAACATCGGATCATTGAATTGTCGAAAGTCACAGCCAGTGTAGAGCCTACTGTACAATTTTCGATTACATTTCTCTCTGTGAACGTAGCTTGAGGTCCATTTTCAGTTTAAGGGTATCTCTGATAGAGTTACCTCCCGTTCCCTTGCTTTTAACCCAATCGGACGGAAGGATACCGTACCAGACAAGGTTTACCGTACGGCTATTTATAGTAACAAAATGTTGTCTAGCACCCCTGAAAAGCGAGAAATACTTATACAGTTGTTACCTTTGATCACTACCAATCCACCCATATTTTCCAACCTTGATTTTGACCTTCACCTAATTCGGACTTAGAATATTTTAAATGTGCTATTTCTTGGTTAACAAGATTTTCCCGTTTCGTCTAGCATCATCACTACTTACTACGATGCTTTGATACTTATACTGTTATTGCCTTGGATCATTACCAATTGACCCATATTACCCAAGCTCAGTTTGACCTTGACCTAATTTGAACTTAGAAAAGATTCAAAATATATTGTCAAGGATGCCACCGAGGGCATAAGTGTTTATTGAACGCGGAGTCTTGTTCTATTTGTTATAGCTGAAGTAGAAAGCGAAAATGTAAAAGAGAGAGTTTTGTTTTCAATGACCTTGAAAATTATGTCGTTTACATACGTACAATATGTATTATGACAAGTTGACAATCATTTGTTCGTGTGTAACAGTCTCGCCATTGTAAAGCTGTTAACCTCAATGTTCCTAAAAGAAGCACAGGTTCAATACTTACGTATATACATATATAGATATATATAGATATATACATATATGTGTTCATATTTAAACGGTCTCAGTTGTATCATGTCATTTCAGGTTATATTGCTTAGAGCAGTTTTAGCAAAAGGACGCGTTTAGAGCAGGGAAAATGTTTACCAACAAAATGTCCGGCTGTGTCGCAGTCTTGTTAGGAACTACTGTGACACTACAGCTTCTGATTCTGATAAACATGTCACGCAGTAAGTGATTTACCTATACCCCTTCACTACCATGACGCCACTCAAATGACATGACGTCATCACTTTTAAACCATTGCCGTCTGCTTTTATCTCTCAAATTAAATTTTTAGGTATTTTGACTTAAGAAATAATAATGATGAGTGTTGACCAAACGGTTTGTGAATACATGTATAACTATTGTACTCGTGGTAAGTCCGTGAAGGAGTTACTTACTTACTTACTTACTTACTTAATCCTCTTCACTTCCAGTGGAGCATAAGGCACCAACGAATCGTCTCCAGCCACCTCTGTCTTGAGCGAGCCAACTTATTTCAGTCCATGTCTTGCCTGCTGTAGTCATCTTTTCTTCTATTGTCCTCCTCCACGTACCCAATGGCCTTCCCCTCTTCCTCTTTCCTTGTGGTGCCCATCCCAGAGCAGTATGTGGATGTCTGCTCTTGTTCATCCGCAACACATGACCCAACCATCTTCAGTGTCTCTGTTTGACCTCTTGCACAATGTTGTTGGTTCCTGTGCGCTTTCTCACCTCTATGTTTGTGATGTCCGTGAAGGAGTTAAGCTCCATATGTAGCTGTCGACTGTCAAAAATATCGTCTGCATACGCCATGACTTAGGCTTTTTACGGCTGTGTGAAGCGACTATTTTACACACAGACCACGAATCGCTTAGAATTGGAACATTTAGGAATCTTGGCTGAACTCTCTCTCTCTCTCTCTCTCTCTCTCTCTCTCTCTGTATCTGTCTCTCTTTCTCTGTCTTTCTGCTCTATCTGCCTCTCTCTCTCTCTGTATGCCTCTATCTATGTATATGTCTCTCTTTCTCTGTCTCTCTCTCTGTATCTCTGTCTCTGTCTCTCTGTCTCTGTCTCTTTCTCCGTCTCTCCCTGTATATCTGTCTCTGTCTCTCTGTCTCTGTCTCTGTCTCATTGTCTCTTCCTCTGTCTTTCTGTCTCTCTCTCTCTGTCTGTCTCTCTCTATGCCTCTCTGTGTGCGTGTCTCTCTCTCTCTGTCTCTTTCTCTGTCTCTCTCTGTCTCTCTCTGTCTCTGTCTTTCTCTCTCTCTCTCTCTCTCTCTCTCTCTCTTTTCCTTCCTTCCTTCCTTCCCGTCGTTCAATGTATTTGCATCTCTCTGTATAATTATGTTAAAATATGTCATAGCATCAATGTCTGTATAGAGTCATATATGTGTGTGATTGGGTCTGCATGAGGTGTATCAATTTAAGCCTAAGCATATCCCATCACCGCCATAGTTTTGTCTGCTTCAATATTGTTGTCTGCAATATCGTTCCAAAGTTAGACTTAAGGCAGTATAACTGACGTAGTTTTAAAACAAGTGGCAAACATTTTGGACCCTGATCAGACGCCGCGTTACGTGGTTTCTGATCAGGATCAACACGTTTTGCAAATGCTCTTTAAAACGTCATTAAGAGTGAAAGGGTTAATTTCTTTCACATTTTCCAGATACCTATTCCGGTGTTCAGCTAACTAAATTGAAAGCATCACGCAATCAAATTATCACAGCAGATACAAAGACAGATAATCAGGCCAATCAGGTAATTTTACTTTCCAATCTGTAGGGAGCAGCTATTTAAGAAATATGTCAAACTGGTTCTCTTTAAATGCAGGACTTATGTCTAACATACACAAAGGTAGTTCATTTAGGTTAAAGCTCTCCTGGGCTCCATGAGGGTGAGCAATTTAGATCACTCTTCGCCCGACGTCCGTCCGTCTACAAACAGTTCGTTACCTCTCAACTGTCCATATTTGAATTGATTTTGAATAAGGGTTAAAATAGTCTCCACAAAGGCCACTTCTTTGATTGATAAGTCTAAATTTAAACCTCTCTATAACGGCCACTAACACGAGGGCTAATTTATTGTATAAATGACAGGTGACAGTTTAAAGCATGGTGACAGTAAAACAGAAAGCTCCTAAAGGAGCTTTCTGTTTTACTGTCACCAAGCTTTAAGCAGTCACCTGTCGAAAACACCTAATAAATTATCACACATTAGTGGTTGTTATAGAGAGGTTCTACTGTATTAACTCTGAAGCTAGAAATTGAAGTCGTAAGTCAGCTACGGTCTTTCGTACAAATATTTGGATACGTAAGAGTTGTTTCCTTGGAACATTCCATATCCCCTATTTTCACACAACCTTGACTTTGACATTAATAATAATATACCAAGTTATAGTCTACTTTAATACATAATGACCGCTCAGCCGACTGTACATATACTCCCCTGATCATTGAGCCATTTTGCCTACAATATTGAGCACTACTAACATATGGCGCAATCAAATACAGCCGCAGTACTGACTCAGACCCTTCACGTGTACCCATTTTAACCCCTGGGTGTAGAGGAGTAATTAGCGGTACATGTTTTGCTCAAGAACATTCCTGTACATCATCGGGGATTCAGAAAATAATCCCCTAGTCAGACCTCTGGTCCGACGGGAGATCGAACTCACGACCCCTGGTACCGTAGTCCAATGTGTTACCATTGAACTACTACCGCCGGTGACCTTGACCTTAGAATATTTCAAATGGGCAATTTCTTGGTTAACTAGATTTAACAGTTTTGTCCAGCATCAATACAACTGACTACAATGTGTTGTTACTTATACAGCTGTCACCTATGATCACTACCAATCCATCGATATTACCTTAATTTTGACCTTGAACTTTTTTGGTCTTAGAATATTTTAAATGGGATATTTCTTGGTTTATTAGATTTTACCGTTTCGTCTAGCATCAACATTACTTACTACAATGCTTTGTTACTTATACAGTTATTGCCTTGGAATTTTACAAATTTACTCTTATAACCCAAGCTCAGTTTGACATTGACCGAACTTGGACTAAGAATTTATTTAGACTATAGTGTCAAGGATGCCACCGGGGGCATAAGCGTTTATTGAAGAAAGTCTTCGGTTTACAATGATCTTGTATTTATAACACATTCACTGCCATGGCACAGTCTGCTTTAAACAATTGTCGTATGCTTTTATGTCTCAAAATTTTAGATAAATTGATAAAAGTGATATCGTTATGAATATCAAGCAGTTTGCACCCTCATCAGACCCCAAATTACTTGATGTCCGATCAAGTAAACTGTTAGCAAATAGTAGCCAAAGCACTCGGGCGTAAAGCAGTTAACAAGTTTAAGTATAGTCGAAACAATCAAAGTTTATAGTCGATAACTTTAAGTATAGTCGAACTGATTAAAGTCTATAGTCGATAACCTTTATCATTTTTTCTTCAGTTACAATCCGATAAATCGAGCTCGCATTCATCTGTACATCTGTATTTCAAAGTTAAAATATGTCTATGCCACATTTCAACATTGAAATATATATGAGCCGTGTCATGGCAAAACCTTCCTTATTGCATTGCACCTTGTACAGGCCAAGCACCATTATCATCCTAGGCTCTGTATCTGAGTCTACACTGCTAAAACCCCTATATATAACAGGTACATAAAATGTTTTAGATGCATGTGGGTGTCAAACAGTGTAGATCGAGGCCAGTCGCCGCATCTTTGACGTGGCAGCTGACCTTGATATACACTGTTTACAATGCAATAAAGCAGTTATTGTCATGACACGGCTCATATTAGTTCGAGATATCGAAGTTCGCATGTAATAACAAAATACATGTATAGAAGAAAAAAATCCTTGTTCAAAAGTGTATTCTTACTCTATTCAATTCCAGACGGTCTTGTTACCTAAGTATGCGGCAAACATAACAGAAAAATCGCTAGAGTTGCCTGGACTTCAAACTGAAACCAAACGTAAGTGTGACGGAGGCAGTGCATAAAAGCCTTATTAGCTGTCATTGAGTGTCCCAACATAACACTGATAATGTATACCAAGTTTGAAGATGGTGTCATATACAGTTTTAAAGAAAAAGGCAACTGTCCCGGAAAAACGCGACGGACGGACCGACTGACGGACCGACGGACAATGCGTTTCCTATATAGCCACAGCCACTAGTGGTGGGGGTTTAAAAATTAAAAGAGGATTACAGTACCTACTAGAAGCTAAGGCAGATTGAAAATAAAGCAGAAGACCCCTTAGGGGGCATTCTGCGTACTTTAAACCTGTTTAAAGTGATCAATGTTTTCACCTTTTATCAACGTACCGGATGAAGTCACAGTCTACATATTCCCTATCAAGTCATCACTACCAAACAAAAATACCAGGGCTGCCATATGTTGACATAAAAAATCCTAAGATTTCCAAATTTGCATTTTTCAGGTGCGATTTTACGAATCGTACCTTTTCCCCATCGCCTGTATCTAGTTTTGTTGACACGTGGCTGCTTAAAGCAGGCTAAAAGTAAAGCAGAATGCGCCTTAAAAATCCGGAGAAATGGCAGCACTGAAATACCAAACGGAAGTGGCCATTGAGAGGTCTGCATTTCAAACAAGTGGTCATTGGCCTTGATTTCTGATTATTCCTGATTGATTAAATTGTGGAGGTCTACAGAAAAAACAGACCCGTCTGTGACGAGAAGCATGAATAAATAGATTTTTTTTTAACTAATTTTATTCGTGAACATAAGACTTATATTTTCACTCGTGGCTTTGCCACTCGTGAAAAAATAACGGACGTTCTACCATTTCAGATTTATGTGACTTTCCCATTGTTAAAAAGGTGTGAAAAGACACATAAAGAAGCCACATAACTTTACCAAAAAGAAGCGACATAAACCCAACATGGACTAACAAGTCAAGTCAAGTCAAATCATTTTATTCGGCATAACATGATACATGTCTGTTGCCTTACACTAGGCGGTTGGTAAAAGCATTAAGAACAGAGTGAACATCATTTTAAACATACATGTACAGGGAGTTTATTGCTATTAATAAACAAGGTGTCTAAATAAACGTATGAATTTGTTTCCCGTCCAGGCATCGACATTGATGTCTGGTTTGGCTCCAAATCTAGTTTAATACTTTTCTTTGCAATTAATTCTTTTTACTTGATATTCATGACATAACTAGCAAAAAGAAAATATCATATATACTGGCCTTTAATCGGTGATCTTAACGTCATCTGATCAAGTTCCGGTATAAATGCATCTCGAAACAAATGAGATATACTGACATAATACTTTGAATAAATTAAGGTCTTTACAATATCACGAAATAAAAAGATATCATTTTACTACGATTACCAATCTGCTGGTTCTAGTTTTAAGGTTGAACAGGTTAACGGAATGAACAGCTCTATTGTTTTCTTTTGTTCTGTGTTACGTAATCTAGTCCCATAAACCCAAAATGTTAGCGCGTCTAATGTTCACTCAATGACTTAAATTTCTATCTAACACTTAAAAAGACAGGTATCCTCTATTAGTTTTAGACTGGAAAGAATAACATCTTCGCCACTGTATACTGGACCAGCGATTGGGCTCGAGATGCGCCAAGTTTCTAATAGTAGCTCCGATATTGTACAGTGGGGATGTAATACGTTTTTCTTTCATATTGAAACAATTGTCCTCTAAATACGCTATTTACGCCTTTAATTTATCGATTCACTAAAATTCGTGAATATGTACCAGGGGAGCTATTTTCTATATCCTAGCAAATGGAAGCTTAATGCAGATTGCGTATTCTACTTTACTTTCAGTCTGCTTTTAAGTGGCCATCGTCTTCAAAACTAGAAACAGGCTATGGGGTAGATCTAATGGGTTAACCCCTTCACGGCCTTACCCCGAGTATAATAGTTATTTGCAAACAGATTGGATCCTGATCAGACCCCACGTAACACGGCGTCTGATTAGGACCCAAGCTGTTTGACACTCAATTTTATATTTCTAAAGTCAAAATGCATAAACTTTGAAATTAAGAAATAAAAGCACACGACAAATCTTTGAAGCTGATGACGCCATGTCAGTGAAGGGGTTAAATAAAACGAAACGCAAGTTGACACGATGCGATAAAATAGCTTAAAAAGTTTACATGGTGTCTGGTCTGGCTCTTAACTTTTTGCAGTGGAAATACACGTGTTATTGTTTCAGCATTAATGCCTATATATTTACATTCACCCTGTAAAGTCTTTATGTAATCCTATTAAAAAAATGCAGTCATCTGCCGATGAACCTACAACTCGAAACTGGATCTAACCAGTTCGGATTTCCCCCGTGCTATTCGTGGACTTCTTCAAATAGACTACATCGGGCACTTAACAATAAGCTCCCATTGGTCGACGGTCATATGACACTAGCGGAGTGATACAGACCCATAGGTCGTTGCCATCGCGTTGCTATGTGTGTAAATGGGTTAAGAAAACAACCGCGACCTGTATTTTTAGAATGTGCTTTGGCAATAGATATTCAAGATGCACTGTTATTTGTTTGCCTTGTAAGTCTTTTCCATTCACAGAGAGAAAGTTTACTGGAAAAAACCTGATTTTTTAGTACAGTTACAGTACATGTAGTTGGGACTACTTTCTCACCATATTTAGAAACTGGAATGGCTATTACATCGACATTACATCTATAAAACCTCGTTGACCGGTATATGATTAATTCTTATACAGAAAAACAAATCTGGCCAATAAACACATTAAATTGACAAGACAGAAAATATAAATATGAGGAATAAACAACATCTCTTTGCCGCTCATGACGGTATGACTACATTAGCTTCGGGTGGTAAATTTAACGTAAACGCCCGAAGGCGTTTACGAAATTTACCCCCTGCGAAGCTAATGTAGTCATACCGTCATGAACGTCAAAAACATGTTGTTTATTCCTATAATTGAGGTCGGATAACGTCTTACTCTCTAAAATAGTATATAGAGAATATTGAATGAGTGTGTTGTGTTTCATGAGTGAATTTATTGAACGAGTTAGATCAATAATATTTTGCGAGCCTTGGCAACAAATACCATTTTATTACACGAGTTAAATTCACTGCTGAAAACACACAAATTTAATTAATTATCTGTTTATCACTGACACATAAACAATTGACACAAAAATCCGAATGTTCTGACTTTCACTTTTTCCTCAGCTATTAGGAAAAACGAATCGACATAAGTGTTATTAAGTTTTATTCATCCATAAATAAAAATACCGATTAAATTAATCTAAACTTAAGAACAAAAACATCAATGTGTTGTGAAAACACTTCTCTGTTACTACATGTATACTCAACTTTTAAATTAAATTTAATCTAAAATTGTTCATATTGACTAAAAACGATCATTTGACATTTAGTTTTTGTTTCAAAACTACGTCATTATTGTAACAAAACGTCATTATTATAGTATCGTCTGGATTTAAAAGTTCTGAGTCAATGTTAATACTAGAGCTCAGGGTAGCCTGATTTGCAGCCTGAATTTACGGGACTGCTCGAGGGGAGTTTTCTAGGACATCTTGAAATGTTTCAATCACTCGTGGTGATCTAAGTTTGTCTAGATTCTCTAAACTGATTTACAGTCGGCGTAGTAGTTTACTATTTGGTGATTCGAAAATTAGTAGAAAAATATACACAGTGTGCCGTACGATATTTACGGAACTCTATATTCTGCAAGGTATGTGATAATACATTTTACTTGTCGTTTCAGGTCGCCTTACTATCGGTATCCCGACGGTAAAACGTCGTGACGGTAGCTACTTTCTTACCATGCTGGACTCCATGTTGAATAAAACGCGACCTGAACATGTAAAGGAAATTGTTTTCGTTATATGCCTTGCTGAGAATAACAACATAACGTGGAAACAGGATATGGAAACAAGTCTGAAGAAGAAATATCACAAATATGTAGAGGTCGGTTCTCTAACTGTCATTCACGCACCTTTGTCTTACAAAACTATGCCAGATTTCGGTAACAACAGTTATATGACCTGGAGAACGAAACAAAACTTTGATTACGCCTATATGATGAAATACAGCCGCCATCTTTCTGAATATTATATGCAGATGGAAGATGACGTCATAACCAAGGATGACTACTATCCCGTCATTTTGAATTATATAGAGCAACTTCACAATCAATCATGGGTATGTTTAGAGTTTTCTGAACTGGGATTTATCGGCAAATTGTATCGTTCCAGCGAGTTGGTACGTCTCGCCGATATGCTTCTGATGTTCAATTCCTCTGCGCCTGTGGATTATACTTTTATATATTTTAATTACTTGTCCGGTCAAACGACCAGATTTCTTAGGAAACCGACCTTGTTTCAACATTTAGGTGTTAAGTCTAGTTTGGTTAATAAAATTCAGCGGTTAAAGGACAAATTCTTTGACTATCCTGAAAAGGAATTAAGCGGAGACAACCCACCAGCAAAACTATACACATCGCTCAAGACTAGCCCTGACTTTCCACCAGATTTGGCATACCGGAATGTGCGGGGTCAGTTTTGGAGTGCTGGTGGTGCTCAACTGAATGATCACTTTACCATTGTGTTTGAACAACCACAGCTATTGAAAGGTGTTGTCATAATAACTGGGGGGAAATCTATTCCTGGCGATATATTTTATAGTGCTATTGTGGAGAGCAGTCCAATCGCGAAAGGTGAAAACGAATGTGGAGATTATGTAACTATTGGTAAGTTCAAGAAAGGCAGAGCAAAAATATCTGAAAAAACTATAGCTTCATATGTAAAGATAAACATGTCTAATTTCAGGACTGTTTGTCTAAGAATTAGGGTAACCAATCCCCAAATACAATGGGTTGTCATAAAAGAGATTGCAGTTTTTGTTAAATAGATTAGTTAGAAATTTATATGCAGCAAAGCCTCTCTACTACTACACCTAAAACGAAGGCTAATTGATTGCAGAAAAGACAGGTGATAGTTTTAATCAAGATTCCGTTAAAAACAGAAAGTAACTTTCTGTTTACTGTCGCCTTGCTTAAGGAGTAATAGAACAGTTTTATTGTATTTGTGTTAAGTTCGTTTGTATCCAGAGCTCCAGATAAGGGGAGTATTTCAAAAATTAAAATCTTTATTTCTGCATTAAACCCTATGGTGTCACTGCTCGTTAGAATCGTCTCGAAGAGACGATTCTAATGAGAAGTAACACCATAGGAATTGGTGCTGAAATGAGTGAGATAACGTTGAATTTGTTCAGTTCACTCCCTCTTATCTGGAGCTCTCTTTGCTCTCTTGCACTTTCACTGTCTTACTCCGAGTATAATAGTTAGTTGCAAAAGATTGAATCCAATGGTTAAACACTCATAGTCAATATTTCATAAGTCAAACAAAAAAATTGAGAAATAAAGCCGATAATAATACATGTAATTGTTTAAATTCGATGGTGTCATAGCATGGAAGGGATTCAGTAATACATGTATTAAAATGTTATTGTGTTTGCTTCATTTGCTTCAAGTGAGTATATATTGCAGACATTGAATCAGGCCTGCCATAAGTTGATAAAAAAATATCCTAAGATTTCAAATTTTTCAATTTTTCAAGCGCGATTTTCCTGATTATACCTTTAACCCAAAGCCTGTTTCTAGTTTTTTAGACACTTGTTGCTTAAATCAGGTTGAAAGTAAAGCAGAATGCGCCTTAAGGCGCATTCTGCTTTACTTTCAGCCTGTTTTAAGCTTCCATCTGTTGGAATAAAAATCCGGAGATTTCGGAAAAATCCGGAGAAATGGCAGCCCTGTTGAATCTTAGTCCCAGACAATTTGGAATCAGATCAGGGCCAATAATTCTGGGGCCTGATCTGGATCCAAATTTTCTGCGAAAGTTATTAACAGTTTAACTCTTATCATGCTAGCGGTGGATATGACTACCATAGTGATTATCTCTACAAACAGTTTGGATTCTGATCAGACGCTGCGTAAATTTGGCGGTGTCTCATCAGGACCCAAACTGTTTGATATTGTTTTGATTGTTTTTAAAGAAACGATAGCAGACGACAATTGTTGCAGACGACAAAATTACCCAGCATGCAAATAGTTAAAACCTCGCCGACAGCGTGCAAAGGGTTGACTACATTAACATATATTGTTTATAGAAGCCGTGGAACAGTGTATTGTTTATGGTGAAACAGGAGTTTTCACATATCGATTGATATCAAAACAAGAATTATCTCATATTGGTCGAAATTGATACAACCAAGCTCAAATAACCTTGCACAAAATGTATATACTTACCTAAGATCAAAATATGACGCATGTCCCCAGGGGACTTAAACTAAATGTTTAACCCTTTCAACCCTAAATATCTCTTGTCGGTATTTATACATCCTTTTGGTCACTTTTAGTACAGACATTTTGAACCAGTCTACTTTTGCATTTTTTTTTGTACGACAACCAAAACCAATGAAAACATCAAACAGTACAGATCCTGATCAGAGGGCTCCTATAGGAGCCCTCTGATCAGGGTCTACACTGTTTGCATATATAATCAGTAATCTCTACAGAGGGGTGTAGGGTTGAAAGGGTTAACATGGCTAAACAATATCAGAAATATACTTACCTCCACTGGCTTCATTGACATTTGGAGTACACAGATGGTCCCTATTTCAAAATGGTTACAAAATGCAATCAACCAAAAGCTTAAAGATCTTTATATCGGCGAATGGTACCGAACCATCGATAAATCTAGTAGCTGCATCAATTACAAGTTGATAAAACACAGATTTGAATTTGAAACTTACCTCTTACAAACGCCAGCCTATTACTTGAAACAAATTATTCAATTCAGGACTCAAAATCACAAGTCACCAATTGAAACTGGGGGATGTTTAAATTTACCTTGCCGTTGAATATCCCATTACTTTTCATTTTTATCTTGACTTTTTCGAAAAGTCGAGCTATTGTCGTCTGCGTCAGCGTCCACGTCTGCGTCTGAGTCTGCGTTGGTTAAGGTTTTAGAATAAGGTTTTTGTAAGACATCATTTCTCAATAACTATCAAAGGTATCCATTTGAAAATTTAAATACTTGTTCAAAGGGCAACTCATTACAACAAGGCAGGTAACCCTGATATTTGACATTTCAGAGTTATTGTCCTTGTTTTATTTACTTAAAAATTGTAATTGAAATAGCTAAATAACTTTCAAAGATATTAACTTGAAACTTTGCATACTTGTTAGGTATCACAATGGCAACTCATTACAATAAGGCAGGTAACCCTGAGATTTTACATTCTATGGTTATTGCCCTTGTTTTATTTACTTAAATTTTGTAAATTGAAATATCTAAATAGTAATGGAAGGTATTAACCTGAAACTTTGAATACTTGTTAAATATCAAAAGGGCAACTCATTACAACAAGACATGTATCTCTGGGATGTGCCATTCCAGAGTTATTGCCCTTGTTTTTATTTACATAAAACTACGTTTTTGTTAGACAATATTTCTCAATAACTTCAAACTTTGAATGTTTGTTAAGTATCAAAAGGACAACTCATTACAACAAGGTAGGTAACCCTTAGATTTGTCATTCCAGAGTTATTGCCTTTGTTTTGACTTATAATTTGTTAATTAAATTTCTCAATAACTACCATAGGTATTAACTTGAAACTTTGAATACTTGTTCAGTGTCGTCGAAAGGGCATCACCTGATAACAAGGCAGATAACCATGGAATTTGTCATTGCAGAGTTATTGCCCTTGTTTTGACTCAAAATTTGTAAATGAAATTTCTCAGTTACTGTAGAAAGTTATTAATTTCAAACTTCAAATATGTGTTTAGTATCGAAAGGGCAACTCATTACAACAAGGCAGGTAAGGTAGGCAAATATATTATCCTTATTTTTACTTACAGGTTACTTTAAATGGAATTTCACATTGACTATCAAAGGTATTAAATTAAAACTTTGAATACATGTACTTGTTCACTACCTGAAGAGTAATTCCTTACAATAAGGCAGCTAACACTGTGATTGTTTTTGCAGATTTAGTACCCTTGTTTGACTTAGAATTACTTTTAGTGGAATGCATATGCAGTTATCTATTCTTTTAAATAAGAAATGAGATTTATTAAAAATTTACATGATACATGTATTAATATCTCTTAAATGACCATAGTAAAGACATGTAGGTCCAAGTATGTTTGAGCTATTGTTGCTTACAAACTTAATATGATCAAGAAAGCATCAAACACCCATACACATTCTTTAAGTTTGGAAACTGTAGCCATCTCAAGTTTATGAAAGTCGAGCGTCCAGCACCCGTTTGCACCCGTTACATAATTATAACGGAAAATGTCTGACTTTCTCGGTATATTTTGCCAACTGAAACATTCTGTTAAGTATATCCGTATCTCTACCGGAATCTAAAAGTAAAAATCTTCTAAAATTTAACTAACTGATAATAGTCAACATTATTTGTTTGCCAATATGTATGTCTTGTCTCTGTCTATACATGTGTAATTTTTTTTTTCCTCATGTATTCATGTATAATATGAGCTGAGTGGAATAAAGGCAATTGAAAATTCAAATAGGTGCACTGCTTGTAAATGGCGACTTCACTCGTACCTAGGGTTAAATGTGTTAACGCATTATATACGAACTCTATAACTGCCCCAGCTTATAGGAAATTCTAATTCAAAGCTGAATTCGGTTCTAAAAGTCCGGTCCAGAAACTCGAAAAACCATCTGCACTTACATGTAGTTGCATAGTAAATGTTTTGCAATTAGGAATAGCTGAGGCCTTGTTGCCTATGAAACCGATTGATGATCATCTGTCAACATTTGGCAACTCTCAGAATCCAAGATGGCCGCAAGAATTGATAAACTCTTATTTACCCGTCATACTCCTGGTAAATATCTTGGATCCCGAGAGCTGCAAAGAGTGTCAGTCTTGCATCGTTACAACTTTAGATATCCAAAGAGGACATTATTGGATGTCCAAGCACAGTGGTTGGACTGTAGCTTGGTAATCGGACGGATGATAAACTATATTAATTAGAGTTTTACGATTCTTGCCGCCATCTTGGCGGCCATGTTCGACCCTGAGAGCTGCCAAAGGTTTCCGGTTTTGCATCACTATAAATGTAGATATCCAAAGAGGGCAATGCCGGTTGTCCAAGGACAGTGTGTGGTATAAGCCTGGTAATCAAATAACTATCGGTTTGATAACAAGTTTCATGTTTTGGCTTTTAGAGCAATGTTTTTTTTCCAGGAATATGACGGTTTAATAAGAGTTTATCAACTCTGGCTGCCATCTTGGATTCTGATAGTTGCCCAAGCGTGACAGTTGGTCATCAATTGGTTTCATAGGCAACAAGGTATCTGCTGTTCATAACTGCAAAAGCACTTACTATGCAACGCAATGCAATGTGCCCTCTGGGTTTTCTCGGACTATAAGAACAGTTATCAAGGAGCGTCCTGTTAACGGCCGTTTTCCCGATATTTGACTACAACATAATTTTAATCTTTTTTTTAAAATTCAACTGGTATTCCCGAGAATACGGACTACATTTAACTGATTTATATCATGCAGGGTGATGTACTCAACCGAAATGATCTAGATATTATTTTGTTATTAGATCTATTATTTTTATGGATGTTACCCCGTATTCGGAGTTTCAACTGGTTTTTAAGCCACAGAAATAATTCTGTAATAGCAATCTATGTGCTTATTAATATTCTAAGGCTTAGCCCAACGAGAATAGGAGACACCAGCCTATGGAGACAAAACTATTCGCAATCTTTGTTCTGTATTGAAAACAGTGGTAATTAGATCAATAGTTGTGTTCGATATAATAAAATAAATATCACATTTCACAGAGTGTGAGAGAACGGTAACCGAAAAATGACAACACCCCCCCCCCCCCCCCCACGGAACACGAGCCCCCGACCGATTTTGCGCGGACGGACACGAGCCCCCCACCTGTTTTGCGCGAGCGGACCTGAGAGCCCCCCCCCCCCCCCCCCAACCCTTGCCCACCCCGACCCACCCTATGATAAGATACATGTTTTATTGTGTAAACTTGTAGATGTAAAACTTCAAAATGTGTTCTTGTGTCCGTCAATCTGAGAGAACGCCTCGGTTGACATTACTTGCCTCGGGTGACCAATCCGTTCTCTCACCCTCTGTTAGATGTGATATTTAATTTTCTATATAATGTACCCTTTTTACGTAGACATGGATGCACGCATAAATTGTGTTTCTCCGTGTTTAACGTATCGGACAATAACGATACAATACCCCTAACTAACACCCCTAAAATCAAAAGTAAATTAGTTCATCTTTGCCAAAGGTTAGGTCCGCCCTGCCAGGTGAAAAAATCGGTCTTTATAACGTTCTTCAACACTCTCTAATAACACCACCAAGTTGATTTACTGTTCAAGGGTACGAACTGAAATGCCTCTATTTTACCACATATACAAATAAAATTTAGCTGCTTAGATGTAAGCTGCTTAATTTGAAACATTAAGTACAAATGTTGGTTTGTTGAAGAGAAATTAACTCGGGGCTGTTCGCTGTTGCTTTCTACTCATGTGGGTGCCATTTTGGAATTACTGTTCGCCTAGGCACACTACCTCTGAGACTGTTTGTGTAGATGACCAACGATATCATGCAAACATGTGGGTTTTTTTTTAAATGTTACGTTTGGAGGCCATCGATGGCCATCGGTATGGTACCTGAACGCGCTACTTGGTTGCGGAGTTCATTCAAAATTGTCTACTGTCAGGCAATGGACTCGAATTTGATCGTCTAAATCTGAAGTATAGTGAATTACTTTAAAAGCAACCGTAAAACCTATATTAATCTACCCTTGCAGGTATAGGTTGATCACATTCTACACCATTTGTCGTAAATTTTCTGGTCGTTTATTTAGGATAAATAATCCCATAAGTAGTGTTATATACTTTTTTTTTATTATACTTACGTGTCCTAGCTTGTCCTAGACAACAACCCACCGACATTTGTCCTGCTGAATCTCATTAGTGGTGTCATCCACCAGGTATGTCAACATATTTATCATATACATGTAGTTAAAATTATTTTCATCCAAAACTTCATTACAACGGTCTGCGACTGTCTACGGCACCCTCGCAGACTTTCAAGATTCCGGTGCCAATAAAGATATGGCCAGTTGTTTTGCCCTCTGTGAACCCTCCGGAGTCAATTACACCGGTCTGCGACTGTCTACGGCACCCTCGCAGACTTTCAAGATTCCGGTGCCAATAGAGTAATGGCCAGTTTTTTTGCTGTAAACCCTCCCGAGTCCATTACACCGGTCTGCGACTGTCTACGGCACCCTCGCAGAATTTCAAGATTCCGGTGCCAATAGAGTAATGGCCAGTATTGTTTCCTCTGTGAACCCTCCCGAGTTCATTACACCGGTCTGCGACTATCTACGACACCCTCGCAGACTTTCCGGATTCCAGTGCCAATAGAGTAATAGCCAGTTATTTGCCCTCTGTGAGCCCTCCCGAGTCCATTACACCGGTTTGTGACTGTCTACGGCACCCTCGCAGACTTTCAGGATTCCGGTGCCAATAGAGTAATGGCCAGTTATTTGCCCTCTGTAAACCCTCCTGAGTCCATAACGACGGTGTGTGACTGTCTACGGCACCCTCGCAGACTTTCAGGATTCCAGTGCCAATAGAGTTATTCATAGTCCAGGCCTCTAGTGACCCTCCCCGGTTCAATGCACCGGTGTGCGACTGTCTCCGACACCTTCACTGACTTCCAGGATGCCGGTGCCAATCGGTTCATGAATAGTTCCAGGCTCTATTGACCCTTCCGTGTTCAATGAACTGGGGCACGTTTCATAAAACTTCGTACGACAAATGTTGTCGTAAGTCAAAACTTTAAATACGTTTTATTTTTTATTGCTCTATCTAATCATGTCTTGCGACATCTCTTTGGAATCGTCTTTTCAAGACGATTCCAAAGAGATGTCACAAGACAGGATAAGATGGAGAAATAAATAACTATTGAGACTTTTATAATCTGACTTACGACAACATTTGTCGTACGAAGTTTTAAGAAACGGGCCCCTGATCTACGACTGTTTTCGCTACCCTCGCAGACTTCCAGGCTAAGGATGCCGGTTCCAGTCGAGTTATGAATAGTTCCAGGCTCTATCCACCCTTCCGGGTTCAATGCACTGGCCAGTTTACGACTGTTTCCGGTACCCTCGCAGACTTTCAGGATCCGGTGCCAAACGAGTTATCGTCACATTCCACCTTCCAGGACCCTCCCGGGTTCATAAAAAACTGTCTGCGACTGTTGGAAGTATCGGCAAATAACAATTTAATACGGAACTATACCTATCGCACCTAAAAGCAACTGCAAATAATTTCATCTTTGCCAAAGGTAAGCTCTGTCCTGCCAGGTGAAATTAAACTGGCCTAGATCTATACAGTATATATGAATACACGTTCTTGATCTGAATCTCAATGTCATTATTAATTAAAGAAAAGAAGCATCATGAATCGCCGTTATATGTTCTATAGCCTAGCAGATGATAGCTTAAAGCAGGCTGAAAGTAAAACAGAATGCGCTTTAAGATGCACTCTCCTTTACTTTCAACTAGTTTTAAGTTGGCACTTATCTTCAGAACTAGAAATGAAGTAACAGGTAAATGCTTAACGTATAGCCTGTTATAACCTGCTATCAGCTAGGATATAAAAAATATATCTTTGGTGCATATTTATGACAGTATAAAATAACACAATTTTCTTCCGCGGAGGAATTAAATTAAAGGTATATGTAACGTAGCATAGAACGTTTAAATAGATTTAACCCTTTCCCCCATAGAAGCGACTTTTAGCCTACATGTATTTAATTTATTCCTCCGCTGATGAAAGTAGTTCCAGTTTATACCCTCATGAACAATAACTATTACAAATATTTTATATAGCCTAGCAGATTTTATCTTAAAGGGACTCGCAACCGGATGGTGTACTTGTCAAAATAAAATAAAATACTCAAATAAAAGCAAATTTGTGGCATTATTTGGCTTCTGACATTAAAAAAATATGATCAGTCCAAAAAAAGTCTCAAGAATCGGCACCGAATCTTAGTTTTTTAAGATATTCTCCATCGTTTTTCCATAGCGTTAGCTAACGGTATAGTTGTTGTTGTTGCTTCTTTACACGGGCTCAGACAAAAACCCGAGACGAATAAAGTAGTAAAAGTACTATCGATCGCTACTAGTGAAGTACGTTAATTCGCTACTATAGATATAGAGAGCGCTGGTAGCCGAGGTAGTATGGGAGCTTCCTCATTTTTTCACGTTTCTCTCCGCATGGAGGGTCACGGGTTCGAATCCCACCAGGGCTTTTTTTTTTTTTTTTTTTTAAATGGATTTTTTAACAGAATTTATTATCCTAAACTAAATCTTACCCATTTATATAAGCATTTGACAAATATTTACAAATTACTATTTTTAATGCTAAATCCGGTTGCGAACCTCTTTAAAGCAGGCTGAAAGTAAAGCAGAATGTGCCTTAGGGCACATTCTGCTTTTCTTTCAACCTGCTTTAAGTGGTCGCCTGTCTTCAAAACTAGAAACAGGCTATGGGGTAAAGGGTTAAAATATCCGTATGTTTGGCTTAGGCAACAATTATTGTAGATGTACGAGTAATGTCGACCTGTGGACTTTCAGCTGTATAGTGCAGCAATTAGTATACAGTAAACCCTCTTTATTACGACCACTAAAACAAGTTTGTATAAAACAGGTGATAGCCAGCTTGAAGCAAGTCGACAATTAAACAGAAAGCTTTTAAATGGGCTTTTCTGTTTTACTGTCACCTTCCTCTAAGAAATCACCTATCGAAAACACCTGATAATTAACACGTTTTAGTGGCTGAACCGGTACAGTAATACCTCTATCTCTTACGACTACTGAAAAGAAGGCTAATTGGTTGTATAAAAGACAGGTGACAACTAAAAGCAGAGAGACAGTAAAACAGAAAGCTCCTTTAGGAGCTTTCTGTTCTACTGTCACATTGCTTTCATCAGGCACCTGTCTTAAGCGCACAATTACCACAATAAAGTTGACGTAATATAGAGGTTGTCCTGCAAGAATTGTTTATTTCAATATAGTTTAATTAGGCAGAGAAAAAGACCGAGTGCATTTCAACTAACTACTCAGCCAAAACAGAAAGTACCCACTTTTTACATTTACTTTAGAGCTTCCTATCTTATAAAGTACCTAATCAATCCCAGTTTTGTCTTACATGTTAAAAGCGCATACGTTCACCAATGTATTTCAGTAAAAACATTTAGATTAAACGTCACACGTGACGGAAATGAAACACTATCATTAGTCCTTTTAATCAAAGGGAGGTAATGTGATAATATAAGATAGTCTAGTCTTAGTAAGACCGTGAATATTGTAACGAATGAAAGTCTAAAGTGATTTTATTTTCTTTAAGCAAAACTTCTAGCTGCTGAATATGAGCATTATCGTTTCTCTTCTATGGAAAAAATCTAGGCAAAAAGCTGTTTTCAGGAGAAAAAAAGTTATAGACCTTTTATTTTCAATACAATGTCACGGGTTTTTTATGTGCCAATTATTTCGCTACAATTATTCCACGTTGCCGGCCATTTTATACAGGGCTTCCATTTCTCCGGATATTTCCTAAATCTTTGGATTTTTTTTTCTGGTAGCTTAAAGCAGACTAAAAGTAAAGAAGAATGCGCCTTAAGGCGCATTCTGCTTTACTTTCAACCTGCTTTAGGCAGCCACGTGTCAACAAAACTAGAAACAGGCGATGGGGAAAAGGTACGATTCGTAAAATCGCACTTGAAAAATGCAAATTTGGAAATCTTAGGATTTTTTAAGTCAAGATATGGCAGCCCTGTTTATATAGAATAAAATTTAATACCGTTTATGTAAATTTAGAATACAAAAGTGGGTACTTTCTTTTTTGGCTGAGTGTATATATACATTCCAAACTGTTTACAAATACACAAAAGAAACTGTGAACCGACCCCATTCCAATCATGAATATGGAATAAAATATATTTAAACTCTTAAACAATTTAAATCCAGATCAGACGCGGCGTAACGCGGGGTCTGATTTGTATTCAAACTGATTGCTACTTATCTGTTAAAATGACCCGTGAACATGTAACTTCGCGAAAAAATACCAGAGTACAATTTTCAGCAGAGAGAATCCTACGATATTGCAACAGTGAAATAGTGAGGCATTCTGTCTTGTTTGGGGAACAGAATCAGTCATTGTTGTAAGGAAGGTCGTTGTTGGGAGGGTCGTTATAGGGAGGGATCACTGTATTTATAACTCCGTGGTCATATGCAAATAGTTTTAATCAATTCTGCGCCGGGGCCTCCGTTGCCTAGTGGTATAGTCATTATGACTTACATCACTAAGCTCCTCGCCGCTGTGGGTTCGAATCCCGGTCTAGGCACTTCGGAATTTCACAAGAGGTGAAGCTTTCTAGCTGACATGCGGAAAGTCAGTGGTTCTACCCAGTTTCCGAGTTGTGCCTGAAACAGAGCTAAAGGGCTTCTGGGTCTTCCCCAACCTGTAATTAGCTGGACGTCGCGATCCAAATCCAAAATCAATTCTACCTCTGACCGGGATCCAGAGTGTTAAAAAATGACATTCTTTAAACAAAAGTGCAGCTGACAGAAGATATTTGTAAACGGTCCGTAGTATTGTCAATAAATGGTTTCGGTTTCGGAAACGGAAAATCGCGGGTTCGATACCCGCTGCACATAGAATTTGTAAAATCAAAAGTAAGATATAATCGCGGTGGATGCACAGGGCTCCAGATAAGAGGGGGCGTAAACTGAACAAATCAAACATTTTCTAACTCGCTTAGCACCAACTCCTGTGTTGTTACTACTCATTAGAATCGTCTCTTTAAGACGATTCTAGTGAGTAGTGACACCATAGAGTTTAAGCAGATTTTTTTTAAGTACTCACCTTATCTGGAACCCTAAATGCGGATGGTTTATTTGGCATTGAAAGGATTTAGTTCCAAAACATTCATCTCCCTTTGAGTGGTCGTAAAAAATAGATCTATATGTGTAACTAGTGTTGGTATAGTTTAATTCTACCTCTTTCTATGATGAAAACCAGTGTTTGCATATTTTGCGAACAGTGTAGACTCTTATAAAAGGACCCTTGAAGAAACCCTCTGATCAGGGACTGTCATGTTTGATTTATATTTCTAAAGAAACTAATTTTCCAAACAGCACAGATTTCTGCTTTGAAAAATCAACTGGTCTTTAGTGGAATAGATCTAGATAGTCCACACGGGAAATCATATGTTTATTTATGAATGCCTATCTGATATATTATGATTTTTTTTTTCGGTTGACTATGAAATTGATAACCCTGTCCCTAGCCTGTTAGGCCTATTCTTTCTCACAATTTTAACCTGTATCAAGCTGAATTGTTGTCTTTTTCAAAAATATAAATATATAGTCTGCAAAAGCAACGGGAAAATAATTTTAAGCATTTTAAACTGATGAAAGGCTGTAGATAAGTGACCGACAGTTTGGATCCAGACCAGACGTCTGGTAACGTGGCGTCTGGTCTGGATCCAAACTGTTTGCAATGTAAGCTAGATCTATTTGAGTCACGCTATTTTAAAGCATAATAAGAGTAAATGAAAAAATGGAAACGAGTGTCAGCCGGATTGGATCCTTCTCTGAACCAAGTATTGAGTAAGGATCGATTATGTACAGTGCTCCCTCCTTACAACGGCCCTTCCAACAACGACTCCCTCCTTACAACGACCATTGCCGCTTTCCTTTATCAGGAAAACACTTTCACTGCTGCAGTATCGTCTCTTTAACTCTCTCCTCCCCGAAACTTTCAATGGACAATTCCAGTTTCCATTTTAGTCTAGTCAATTTCTGTTTTTGTCCATTTTTGGCATTATGACAAACAGTGAAGACCCTGATCAGAGGGCTCCTTTCGGAGCCCTCTGATCTGGGTCTTCACTGTTTGCACAGGACAAGTGTACTATTCACATGTACACTGTTTGAAAAGGACGCATATATGCGGGACTAGGGTTCAAAGGGTTAAAGTAACGTCTGCTGTTGTTCTCAAAGTTACATATAAGTGGACATTTTGATATAATAAATATAATGACATGTTACTAACAGCTTGAATCTGGCCTGGATTTAAGCTGTTTGCAAATGTAAGCCAAATCTTAATGTTCCATTCCTATAACGACTCCTTCCGAACAACACACACACAATTGTTGTCTCCCATTGGGTTTCGTTGTACAGAGGGGGCACTGTAGTATGCATATGTATGTGATATCGATTACCCGAGATTTCTTCTCTGCGATGTCAATTTTGTGAGCACAAGGCAAGAAACATAACCATTCCGCGATAATTTTATATTAAATTTTGGAGTTATGTCCCTTCCAAGCGATGCATTGTGGGTATGACACACTTTGAGAAAATGGCTGCCAAGATGAAGACCGAAAACCGAGACGGTAGTCGGGATAATTAAGTGATTTAGCGACAAGAACGCAAGATCGAAAAAAGTTATGAAACGGAAAAGAAAGTGAAAAGATTAGACTTAATTTGGAAACCAATAGATCGACTATTGGTATGGATTTACTTGTTTAAATCGCGCGATGAACTTTCTGTCTCGAAGAAGCTGCCTGTTTCAGCAACATAATTGTTTGACCGAACTCATTTAGCTGATCAAGGATAGTATAACGATAAGCAATTCAAGATGATGTGCGATGTGATGCCAACGATTTCTGAAGATGGGTCTACGGACCGGGAGTCTCAGGAGTCTGGCGATGACGCCAACTTCGAGCAGCTCATGGTGAACATGCTCGATGAGAGGGACAAGTTAATGGAAGCTTTGCGAGAGGCTCAGGAGAATCAGGCTCAAACTCAATCAAAAGTTGCAGATCTAGAGAAGGAAAAAGAGGCCCTCCAAAGGCAACTGCAGTCCACCCAACCCCAGGTAAATGTAAGGACACGCTTACGCTTTTTATTTTCTTTTTCTTGAGTTTGTTACCCCACCCACTCATTTTCCATAGTGTGAGAGGATGAGGTAATGCCACTGTTTATAACGCCATCTTTGAATCATATATTATCTGCCTTTGCTCATTTAGTTTAATGGCCCATGCCTTCATTTGGTTATTTTAAAATTTGTTTCTATTGCACATCTTGAGCTAAATTATTGAATTATTTTCATTGAAAATTAGATGTAGCCCTTTAGATTTTTGTATTTCGTTTTGTAACAGTTATTGATTTTTCTGGAGCGAATATTTGCATTGTACAACTGCTGCAACTTGTGAAGTATTAGTCATGATTGATTTTACTATATTCAACTGTATTGATTTCATGAAATTGTGTTTTGTTCCTAAATGCACTCTTAGACAGTTTTCTCTGTTAGTGTGTTTGTACACATATCTGCCCATTTGGTTTTATATTAGATTTCCTCTTTAAAGTTGTAATGGAACCTTGCCTTTCAGAAGGGTGCTTGTCACGTCTAAAGAGAAAGTAGTCATGTGTGCCGGTCTATTTCAATTGACATGACACATACCAGGAAGTAGTTGAGAAATAGTATACATGTAAGGGAATTAAAATATGAATATAAAATATATGATCGTAATCCGCAGACTCTCATATATTTTATATTCATATTTTATATTCATATGTTGAAATTTCTGTGTACTTGTTTTAGCAAGAGTGCATTTTGAAATTTAATTTTAAATACAATGAAAAATAAAATCCACCCATTGTCAGTCGGTATAGTACGGTAGATTTATGCAGTTCGCTGTTCAGTGAATTTTCGTTTGTCCAGACTCCAAACTCAAACAAATTTAATGTAATGCAATCCTTTGAAATTGGCCAATGTGTCAGCATGTATCAGAGTTCCCATTCACGCACAGATGTACGTGATTCACGTATAATTTCAAAAAATCACGCATAAAATCAATGCCCTGAACGTGCATGCACGCACAGTCTTATGTTGCAGATAATGCCAAAATCGGATGTAAGAAGACCATTTTATTAACAAACTACAAAATACAAGTTAAACGTCAAAGTCTGACGCGTCAATTTGGATTTGTTTTCATTTTCCTTATAGTGTCTGTCAGGCGCTTGACAATTCTTATCATTCTTAATACGTAAAGCGGCTGGTTCACCCGCATCGAGAATCCGATGATTTAGCAGTTTAAAATAGATTGTGGGATTTCCCGTCTCTGTGCCGAATAAAGTCGCTATTTTTTCTATCAATTTTTGTTTTTATAAGATACCAATACTTATTTAGAGGAATACGTTTTTGAAAAGGAAGTGGCTAGGAGTACGGACCCGTACCCCTAGACTGCGAGTCTAGGAGTACGGACCCGTACTCCTAGCCTGGGGTGATGGGGTTTGGCTAGGAGTACGGAACTTTTATTTCTTTATAGTATGTGGCTTTCTTTAATGCAAAAAAGAATATTACTAATGAAATATCATTTTCCCATGCTTTTCATTCGTAATATACGATGTGTCAGTTATTTGGTGACGGCACGATGAAAAGAAACATGTTGTCTGCCAGTCATCCTAAATACATAGTGAGTCATGATCAACTTACCCTTATCCTGTCGTAATATAGTCTCCTGAAAATTTCAAATGGTTGATTTTTGCAATGTTTATGGTAAGACTAATGATCAGCCGCTTTTTTTTCGTGGCATCTTATCCGGGTTATATATAACTGATTCAAATACCGGTCAGGTCTCAGTCGGCAGGCAAAGTGTGAATACAGTGAAGCGGAAACATGGTATAATAGGGAAAACTGGCATAATAGGGACTAGTTTTGTTCTTCACACTTCGTTAAAGATGCGTATTTGCTAATACACAACACTCCCATGGTTGATTAATCAACCTGGATCCAAACTATTGATATCTCCATGTAAGAGAGTTTTATGTACTAAGATCTATTTTCTGAGACCAAAAAACGGACAGAAATAATTACAATTTTGATGAAATATTTGCGCAGACGCCACGCGTCCACAGACTATATTTTGTTCATTGATCTTGATCCAAACTAATGGAATCTCTATAATATGGCATATAAGAGACTTTTTAATTTTTGAATCTGGATCAACACTTACAATGTATGATTCAAAGAGTGTGAGGGTTCAATTAAGCCCGGGATGAACTGTGACATTAAAACGTTCAATAAAGTGTATATACATGTATGTGCCTGGAAGTAATCTAGATCAAAACTGTTTGCAAGGTAAAACGCAGTATCGCCGCTTACATGCACCTTTAGACGTGTAGAGTTAATAGTCAGTATATAGATATTGATATAGATGCTGTTGTTGTCTAAAAATAAAGGATGAATATCTTAATTATATCAGACTAAAGTATTTCGACTGAAATTGACATTTGTTGTTCAACTGCAGCATCTAATCAGGAGACGAACTGTTTTTGTACATTTTTACTTTAAGGCAAAATTAATGTACTTTCTATACGTGGGAAGATTTGAAATGATCGAGAGTAAGTCGAACAGTTTGGAATAAGACCAAAAGTCGCGTTACGCGCCTGATAAGGTTCTCTGGTACGGGGTTGAAAAGTTGATGTAACATGGTAGACCAACAAGTAAGAAAAAAAAATCATGCAATCAAGCAATTTATGCAATTGCCTTCCAATCACTGGCAGCACGCTGCACGTGCGCACATAGATAGTGTTTTCTTTTGAACAGAACAGAACAATTCCTTCAATGTTGTCAGATCTGCATGTAATGACAGGAGAAATACTTGCATACAATAGTATTTTCGGTTAGCACAAATGGTGAAACTTGTAAAAATTGGTTATTAAGAAAATCGTATAAGCAGGATAGATTTTATTTGAGTTATACACACAGTATGTGTCAATAATACAAAAAAAGATAATTCTCACGTAACTCATAAGTAACATAATTGAGGAAAAACTTGAATTATTACTTTTGTGAATTCGACTGCTCAATGCACAATGTAAAGGTCAGAAACAACACAGAAAGCTCCCGAAAGAGCTTTATATACTACACTTCTGTCCTGATTTAGGCAGTGAACTGTTGTCAAACCGTGTTAGTACAACATCTGATAACGAAAACACACAGTGCAGACAGCTATCAGATAGTCCATGGTAAAGCCCTCTGATCTGGGTCTACACTAGTTGCATAGAAGTCTAGAACTCTTAGTAAATATGTGTTTATCCAGCATAGACAAGTGCACCCTTCACATGTAAAGTGTTTGTAAGTATGTGTTCTACCTAGCACAGTTGTCCCGACCGTGAAACTTCTTGTAACCAGATTCAAAAGTAAATAAAATTCTCTTATATGCCATATTATGAAGATTGCAAATATTTAATCAAAATTGTAATTATTTTTGTCCGTTAGTCTAGTAATATATATATAGATCTAATAGTAAAACTTTCTTACATGGAGATATCAATAGTTTGGATCAAGGTTGATAAATAAATCGTGGACGCGTGATATCTGCGTGTAAGTAAATTTATACACATCTTCAATAAAAGGGTGTGATTAACAAAAACAAGTAGCCATTTTCCGCTATTATGCCATTTTCCGCTCCGCTCTATTTACCTGCCGACTGCGACCTGACTGGTAAATCAGTTAAAACCCGGATAAGATTCCACGTAAATCAGCGGCTGATCTGAATCAAAACTAATGGACACCTGTAATTTGTATAGGTCTGTTTAATTTATAAATGCATTTTTCTTACTTTAACTAATTTAGTTAAAGTAAGAAGTCACTTTCAAAGCAGACGACATTACGACAGGATAAGGGTTAATTCATCTTATTCTAGATAGCTCACTATATTTCGTACGGTTGACTGACAACACTAATTTTCTAGATATTTTTATGACTATGCCGACGGGAATAATGTAAACATTGCATATTACAAATAAAAAGCATGAAACTGTGATTATTTCTCTCTTATAATTCATTTTTTACATAAAAGAAAGACACGCATTTATAAGAAATAAAAGTTCCGTACTCCTAGCCAAACCCCATCACCCCAGGCTAGGAGTACGGGTCCGTACTCCTAGACTCGCAGTCTAGGGGTACGGGTCCGTACTCCTAGCCACTGCCTTTTGAAAAATGCTGACAAATGCAGGGTTTTCCCTTGCATTTTGTAATTGAGAGTCCTAAGGACCCTCAAACCTTTCACTTTGAGAGTCCCTCAGCATATTTGGGGGTCCCAAATTAATTTGATGTGTATAAAATGCCTTACAATGTTGACAAATAACTTGTTAAACCTTTGTAAACACTAAAACAGTGCAGATTCATGATCTCTGTTGACCTGAGCATACCCCACATCAGTACCCAGGATTTACGTATCTGATGATTTGCGGGGTTGGAGTAAAATGTGGTAAAAGATTTGAGGGTCCTGGGGACTCCCAGGGTTGAACAAATAGGAGTCCCAGGTGACAGAATTGAGTCTCAGATGCAGGAAACCTGCGTCCGGGAAAACCCTGCAAATGATTAAAAAAAGAAGTCTGGTCATAGGGCTTATTCTGGTCACTTTCGATTTCAAAACAGCGACACCATTTTTTATGCGAAATCCAAACAACACAGTCGAAAAACTGGACGGGTTATCAACTTATCAGATGTATTTTATCCCGTCTATTAACAATGTTGGGGAAAATGCCTGATTAAGTGAGACACAGTCTGACTCTTAGCATAGGCCTACGCATTAGTGTAGTCTGCAAATATGTCGGCTAAGTCCCAATTGACGGCCTGGTTAAGAAATACACCGAGAGATACGAACAGTACTCATCCAAACAAATGAAATGAAAATTAGCGGTGGAACAACAAATTTCCAAAGATCATCCCTGGTGTGTATCCATTGTTTAAAAAAACAGGATTGCTACTTTGTAATAGAAGAAACAGAAAAACGTTTCGTATGCACCCTCTGAAATGTGTCTGCACCCCCAAAAAATAGCCCTAGGCTAGAGGGTACATGCACCCTCAAAATATAAAGCCAGTGGGAACCCTGATGTATATATCATTATATGGCCAAAATGTCTGATATCAAGTTAGGATAGGAAACCAGCAAGATTGCCCCAGATACGTGATGTCCCCTTTTGTGAAATCGTCGCCATCATGAAATTAAGTTTTATATGCCCCTGGCATTTATAGATGCGGAGGCATATAGTAATCGTCCTGTTTGACCGTCCGTAACCAGGTTAAGTAGATTTTACTGTTTCGTCTAGCATCAACACCGCTTATTCAAATGCTTGGATACTTATACAGTTGTTGCCTTGGACCATTCCTTATCCACCAATATCACCCAACCTTGATTTTGACCTTGACCTAATTTGGACTAAGAATATTTTAAATGAGCTATTTCTTGGTTAACTAGATTTACCGTTTCATCTAGCATCAACATATCTGACTACAATGCTTTGATACTAATACAGTTGTTCTTCAAATATCACCCAACCTTGATTTTGACATTGACCCAGGGTTCCAATTTAAGCTCGCATACTCGCAAAATGCGATGTGGAATTTGTAAATTGCAAGTGATTTTTCCACGAACTCGCAAAAAAATGCGAGTATGGTTTTTCGGACAGCTAAACACAGTATAACGTCTGTAAGATTATGCTCGGTTTTTTCCGTATCATTTCGAGTGGCGGAAATGGACGAGTAAACAAGCAAATACTTTTCGTAAGCCAATCATAGCTTCTCGGGCAGTTTCAACCTCTTTTGTCTGTAAGAATGACGTAATGACGGACTTGGCTAATGAAACGCACACCTTGCTACTTCGGATTTCCGATGTGTAAACAATTCTTATCACAGACTCCACAACCGAAACCGTTCTTCAAAGACGAGGCCATTTAAAAGACTTGCACGTGTACAAGTATTCTTCTAATTCTACTGTGGCATACTGTTTATTAACCACATCCCTGAAATATACGACCAGTTAAAAAACGTTTGTATCGTAGACTGATTTGCGATCTTAAACCTGACCTAATTTTCGAGTAATGAAGTAGCACCGTGTGCGGTCTGCATAGTGCATACAGCATGCATTCTCCCCAATATCATAAAATGTAAGAAAAATACCCCTTTGTTATGTACACGTAGATGTGAAAATCAAGATCTTATCAGCTGTAACCACAAATGTACAGTATGATATACACGAAGTGTAGGTAGATCGTATTTGATTACTACACAAGTCTGTGTCGGGTTAAAAGTTAAAACATATACCGGTATATGTTCAGAATGACAGTTTAACTTTGGCGAGTAGTTTTTGCATTTTGCGAGTAAGTTCAAAAGTCACTCGCAAAAAATGCAAGTGTAATTTTTAGCTAATTTCTAACCCTGTGACCTTGACCTAATTTGGACTTTAAAAAAATCAGAATATATTGTAAAGGATGCCACGGGGGCATTTAGTGCTTATTGAACGTGCAGTCTTGTTTAATGAGGCAAATGGTAAGATATAGAGAAAGCCTACCACTGAGACAAGTGTCTCTTTCCTATACAGTTATACAATAATACTGCTTTTCAGATTTTGGATGATTTAGTCAGGGCTCCAGATAAGGGCCCGAGTATTTTAAAAACTAAAATCTCAATATCTGAATTAAACCTATGGTGTGACTACTCATTAGAATCGTCTCTTCAAGACAATTCTTATAATGAGTAGTCACAGTCACTGTCACACCATAGGATTTGATGCTGAAATGGATGCGAAAATGTTGGATTTGTTCAATTTATCCCCTCTGATCTGTAGCCCGGTTTAGTGTTTCATTTAGCTTAGTACTAACTTATGATATGAGAAATTTTCAAAATCAATGCATCATGTCTCCTGTCTCTGTCCTTTTTGAAATACTGGGATGATAATTATTTAGGGTCATTGAATTAAAAGTGCAAGTTTGAAGCAGGAGTTTCCACTTGCACTAGTTACAGTTTCTCATTCGGGCAAGTTACTGGTGAAATTTACTTGCAGCAAGATCAAATCACCTGCCTTTAGGCTTCGGGCTGGTTGGTTAAGGCGAAGACTAAATATATACAATTGTAATGAAGCTTAACCCTTTACTCCATAGCCTGTTTCAAGTATTGAATATATAAGGTGACCACTTAAAGCAGGTTGAAAGTAAAGCAGAATGCGCCTTAACCCATCACCCCATAGCCTGTTTCTAGTTTTGAAGATAGGTGGCTACTTAAAGCAGGTTGAAAATAAAGAAGAATGTGTCATAGGGCGCATTCTGCTTTACTTTCAGCCTGCTTTAAGCCACCGTCTACTAGAAAATAGAAAGTACTTCTTCTGATAAATATTCATAATTGTATCAATTGAGACTATTTTCTTCAGTGGAGGAATACATGAGAGGCATATTTATGGGGTAATGGGTTAAGGCGCATTCTGCTTTACTTTCAGCCTGCTTTAAGATTCTATCTGCTAGAACAGAAACTATTTCTTATGGTGCATATTCTTGATTAAATAAATTGGAACTATTTTCTTCAGTTGAGGAATTTATTAAAGGTGTAAAAGTGTGTATTTATTGGGTAATGGGTTAAGAACTTGTACTTGTATAGGAGTATTAAAATAAAAAGCCTGCAAATGACAAGCCCTGGTGTTTATTCCAGCTAACACTTAATACAGCAGTTATTTCCCTTTAATTATGAAAACAACAAAACAATGAAAAGTAGCTATGGTACTTAACTTAACCCCTTTAAAGCATGTGACTGCTTAAACTTAAAGCAAGATGAACGTTAAGCGAAAAGCCCCATGTGATTTTAGTAGTCATTAGAGGTTAAAAGAATGTCGTAAGTGGTCATCTCTCTTCAAAACTAGAAACAGGCTTATGAGGTAAGTAACATGTTACAGGTGCTACCTGCTTTACTTTTGCCTTCTTCTGTTTCTTGTTTTGAGAAAAGGTAACTATACAGTACTTAAAGCCTTTAGGCACATTCTGCATTACTTTCAGCCTACTTTCAGCTACTATCTGCTAGAATAAAGAAAATATTTCTAAAGATATATATTCATGACTGTTTAAATTGGAACATTTTTCTTCACTGGAGAAATAAATAAAATATGCTAAAGGGTGCTTCTATGAGGGAAAGAGTTAAGGTGCATTCTGCTTTACTTTCAGGGTTAGATAAGCTATCATCAGCTAGAGTAAAGAAAATCTTTCTTATGATACATTTTCATGACTGTATGACTTGGAACTATTTCCTTCAGTGGAGGAATAGATAAGAGGTGTAAAAAAATGTAAAAATACTTTTTATACATGTGGTAATAGGTTAAGATTGTATATAATCTAATACAGATAAGTGTTATAGACACAGGAGTTAACTCCCTTGGACTGTGAGAAAATTTCTTGTCCATTTGCTAGGTAATAAATTTCGGGGGAACAAGGGAGAAGGGGGAGGATTTTTGCTCCTTCATCAAACTTTTATAGGTCTTCTTTCCAAGGGACTGACAATAAAGGTTGAACATTGCACTGGGTTATGTAAAAAAAATTCCCCAGCTTATATTCGGACTGTACTAGTGTGGTAATTTAGTAATTACAAGACGGATAGTTATGGTCAGTATTGATTCTGACCCGGAACATAACTGAAATGAGTCTCTCTCTGCATGATGACATTCACTTATGAAGTAGGGCTTCAGTTAATAGGAAGTATACTAAAAGTTGTAGAAAATAGTATTGTTTGTTTCTCAATGAGAAGATGATCCTAATGAGTAGTCGATCGAGACGATCCTAATGAGTAGTCACAACATAGGATTTGCTGGAGCATGATGACATTGACTTAAAGTTATGAAGTAGGGCTTCAGTTAATAAGAAGTATACTAAAAGTTGCAGAAAAAAATATTGTTTGTTTCTCAATGAAACCCTATGTTGTGACTACTCATGAGAATCGTCTCTTCAAGACGATTCTAAAGAGTAGTCACAACATAGGGTTTGCTGGAGCATGATGACATTGGCTTATGAAGTAGGGCTTCAGTAAATAGGAAATAAACTTGTATACTAAAAGTTGCAGAAAATAATATTGTTTGTTTCTCTATGAAACCATATGTTGTGACTACTCATTAGAACCGCCTCAAACAGATGGTTCTAGTGAGTAGTCACAACGTATGGTTTGCTGAAGCATAAGGATTTTATTATCTGAATACTTCTTGAATCTGGATCTTCTTGTGTAGATCAGGATATGTGGTAAAGAATAAGTCATGAGTGAAAGAGTTTTGTGTTCTCAGATTTTGTTGTTTTAAATAGGATGATAACATCTTGGAGTTGTGGCTTTAATTCTTTGGAGAAGTGTTGGAATTGATTTAGTAGCAAATGTATAGATCTAAAGGAGATAAAAGTGTGAATAATTTAAATTACAAGCTTATGGGGAAAAAAAGTAAACTATAGTATAGATGCTGTTAAGATAGTCTGTAGTATACATGTTTGTTCAATGTACATGTACTAAGAAAACTACATGTCATGTATTATTAGAATATGAGGTATCTACATTGTATAGAGACAAAGGCTTTGAAGGAAATAAGACAAATACATCTCCAGATAACTCTTTCCTCCCTGAAACTTTAAATGGACAATTCCAGTTTCCATTTTAGTCCAGTCCATTTCTGACTTTTAAGGGTAGTTTTTGTCAATGTTTTGCATTATGACAAACAGTGAAGACCCAGATCAGAGGGCTCCTTACGGAGCCCTCTGATCTGGGTATTCACTGTTTGCATAGGACAAGTGCAATTTTCACATGTATACTTTTGAAAACGACGCCTATATGCGGAACTAGGGTTCAAAGGGTTATGGTGTCATGAATATTTCTAAATACAATGTACTATACTGGTAATCTTAATGTTTGCACCAAACTTGTCTTTTTGATAGCCTAGGATTCTCATGAGTAGTACTGCAGGACTCCAGATAAGTGGAGTACTTTTTCAAAAACTAAAATCTTTATGTCTACATTAACCCCTAAGGTGTAGCTACTCATCAGAAGCATCTTTGAGACAATTCTAATGAGTAGTAATATAGAAGTGTCTCTTTGAGATGATTCTAATGAGTAGTAATGCAGGACTCCAGATAAGGGGAATACTTTTTCAAAAATTAAAATCTTTATGTTTACATTACCAGTAAACCCTAAGGTGTCACTACTCATTAGTAGAGTCTCTTTGAGGTGATTCTAATAGGTATTTATGTAGAAGCATCTCTTTCAGATGATTCTAATGAGTAGTAACACCATAGGATTTTGTGCTGAAAAGAGTGAGAAAGTGTTGTTCAGTTTACTCTCTCTTATCTGGAGCCCTGGTGGTGGCAGTGGTAACATTATCCTATTACCCCATTGCCTGTTTCTAGTTTAAAGAAAGATGATTCCTTAAAGCAGGTTGAAAGTAAAGCAGAATGCGCATTAAGGCGCATTCTGCTTTACTTTCAGTCTGCTTTAAGCTATTACCTGTTAGAATATGGAAAATATTTCTTGACTTTTAATACATTTTTATGACTGTTTAAAAGGTATTTTCTTCAGTGGAGGAATAAGTTATAGGCGTCAAAAGTTATTTAAAGGGGAATGTGTTATGTAAGTATTTGATGGTGACATGCAGGAGAGCCTGTTAGACATGTTTACTCTCTTATCTGGATCCACAGATTAACCGATCTACCCATAGCATGTTTCTAGTATTGAAGATATTAAGGTTACCATTTAACCCATCACCCCATACAAGCCATAGCCTGTTTCTAGAATTGAAGATACTAAGGTTACCATTTAACCCATCACCCCATACAAGCCATAGACTGTTTCTAGTATTGAAGATACTAAGGTTACCATTTAACCCATCACCCCATACAAGTCATAGGCTGTTTCTAGTATTGAAGATACTAATTAAAGGTTACCATTTAACTCATCTCCCCATAGGCTGTTTCTAGTATTGAAGATACTAAGCCAAGGTTACCATTTAACTCATCTCCCCATAGCCTGTTTCTAGTATTGAAGATACTAAGGTTACCATTTAACTCATCTCCCCATAGGCTGTTTCTAGTATTGATTTGAAGATACTAGGGTTACCATTTAACTCATCTCCCCATAGCCTGTTTCTAGTATTGAAGATACTAAGGTTACCATTTAACTCATCTCCCCATAGGCTGTTTCTGGTATTGATTATACTAAGGTTACCATTTAACTCATCTCCCCATAGGCTGTTTCTAGTATTGAAGATACTAAGGTTACCATTTAACTCATCTCCCCAAAGCCTGTTATTAGTATTGAAGATACTAAGGTTACCATTTAACTCATCTGGACATCTCCACATAGCCTGTTTCTAGTATTGAAGATACTATAAGGTTACCATTTAACTCATCTCCCCATAGCCTGTTTCTAGTATTGAAGATACTAAGGTTACCATTTAACTCATCTCCCCATAGGCTGTTTCTAGTATTGATTTGAAGATACTAGGGTTACCATTTAACTCATCTCCCCATAGCCTGTTTCTAGTATTGAAGATACTAAGGTTACCATTTAACTCATCTCCCCATAGCCTGTGTCTAGTAAAGTAGTATTGAGGATACTAAGGTTACCATTTAATCCATCACCCCATAGCCTGTTTGTAGTAATTTGAGATAGGTTACCATTTAAAGCAGCAATGTAAATTGTTCTCTTGCTCTGGTTTGTCCATAATTTAATCAATTGACTTAGATAATTTAAAGCAGGTTCTGTTTAATTTTCAGCCTGATTAAAGTTACCATCTGCTAGGATATAGAATTTTTTCCTAAAAGTGTCTATTTCATGACTGTTTAAAGTGGACTCTTTCTTCAGTGGAGGAATAATTTATTTCACAGACATTTTAAAGGTGTGTTTATGGAGTAATGGGTTAACTCAGATATTGTCATACCTGGTTAATTCAAGGTGTGTTGCATAATAATGTCTCCTGTGTCTTAATTTCCCCCCACTCCAATTTTGATGTCAATAGTTCCATTAATTGGAATGTTTTCTGATGGGACTTTTTGTATGTCGGCAATTTAAATCGTCGGGTATAGGAATAGAAATTAAAAATGCAACAAGCTGTGCAGCAAAGGTAGTCAAATGATGTGATGTCAGATTCAAATCTATGCGGATGTTGTCGAAGTATTGAACTGTTTTGGTCTGTGGTGTAGGTATCCGAGCTACTGAATTATTTATCCCCAATGCAGTCGGAGTGAGCAACTTGCAGTTAAACGAATTATAAACAAATTAAAACACTTTGTAATTCAAGTTGATGATACATGTCCCAGAGCATAGACTTAGCGTTTCTGTCTTTCTTGTCGCCCTGGTGCTGCTGTGTTGAAGAAGCGACAAGACACCATGAGAGTATTTCACAATACCGTGCTAAGTGCTGACTGAGGTGACCACGGGACAAGCAGCTTAGTTATGACACTAAACAGTATAACAGTTCAGTTTGTGGTTATGGATTTAACTGATAGGCGTTTGTAGACTTTCTTTAGTTCTTCAGCTATCATGTTTTAATTAATGAAAATTCATAGACAGACTATGACAGGTTGCAGCTATATGCAGGATTAAAGTTAATGCAGAAAACTCATAAATACATCTCTTTACGTCTTTAATGTTTTCTTTCATGAAGAACATAACACTACTTCATACTGTCATGAATATACATCATGAAAAATATTTTCTATAGCCTAGCATACCTGCTTTAAGTGATCATGTATCTTCAATACTATAAACATACTATGGGGTAATGGGTTAAAAATGACAGGAATTCTGAAAAAGACAAATTAGAAGACTTCAAGTTGTTAAAGGGGTGACGACGAAACATTATTCATGAGAAGATGAAAATAAAAACTTACAATTATGGAGAAACAAAGTTTGTGAATGTAGGATAGTAATTTGAATTCACCAGCGTGATGTTGTGGGATTAATCGTTGTTTCTAAATGGCCAATGGATATAATTTTCATGTGGATTTGAAGCTGTTTGGCTTGGAGTACGTACTGTCTAAGATCATGGGGAACGGAAAATACATGTACTACTGTGTGCAGGTGGGTAGACATTTGGCCTTACCAAACGTAGTACGATAAAACCTGTCGTAAGTCAAAACTTAAAATACAGCATACTTCTGATTTCTCCATCTAATCCCGTCTTGTGACATCTCTTTGGAATCGTCTTTTCACTTTTCTTGAAAAAACGATTCCAAAGCAATGTCACAAGACAGGATAAGATGGAGAAATGAATAATAATTTAGAATTTTAGAATCTGACTTACAACAGTCTTTGTCATATGACCTTTCGTAAGACAGGCCGCTAGTTATCATATCAGTCTGTTGAAATTTGCTTAATACTATAGTATAATAGTAGCTGTTCAGTAAACAGCTACTTTCTTTTAAACCTTAATGCCATAGTCTGTTTCTAGTTTTGAAGACAGGTGACCTCTTAAAGCAGGTTGAAGGGAAAGCAGAATGTGCCTTAACTCTCTCCTCCCTAAAACGTTAAATGGACAGTTCAAGTTTCCATTTTAGTCAAGTCCATTTCTGACTTTTAAGGGTTGTTTTTGTCAATGGTTGGCATTATGACAAACAGTGAAGACCCTGATCAGAGGGCTCCTTTCGGAGCCCTCTGATCTGGGTCTTCACTGTTTGCATAGGACAAGTGTACTATTCACATGTGCACTGTTTGAAAAGGACGCCTATGTGCGTGACTAGGGTTCAAAGAGTTAAGATATATCTCTGTAGCTTCTAAATTTGTGTAGAACTTTCAACACCATGTACCTGATTAAAATATACTCAATGCATTTGTGAAAAGTGTAGACCCAGATCTGAGGGCTCCTATAGGAGCTGTCTAATCAGGGTCATGGTACAGTTATACCTGCATTAAGCGACCTTTCTTTGAAAAAGCATACAGGTCATCAAAGACAGGTGAATCAATGGTAAATGCAGGATGTAAATAATGCAGAAAATCCTGCATATAGCAGCTACCTGTATGATGTATCAGAGTGCTTATGGGCATTGTTTTTAATGATCGCTTGATACAGGCTTACAGATCTTCATAACACATCATTTTGAGATGGTTTTGTTTTTGTTCTGTGGTTTTTAAGGTCTAACAAACAATAAATTATACTTGAAGAAAGGAAATGGGTTTTGAGGTTTTTGGTTACCCAAACAATTAAGTCATATTTAATTATGTTTATGCTGTCAGGCCATAAGTTACAACTTTATTTTCATTATAATTGTTTTTGTTTTCTGATATCATAATTAAAAATCCTGGGAGCTCGAATTTCAGTGATCGTGAGGTTTCCCTAAAGGTGGGTGCCCCTTAACCCATTTTATGCGGGATACACTTTTAGTTGTACCTCTAGGCAAACAGTTTTGATCTCAGATCAGGCCCCACATTATGGGGCCTGATCTGAGATCAAAACTTTTTGCTGCTAAGTCAATATTTTATCAGAAACTGCTAAAATCTTTTGCAAATATTTGAGTTATACCCGCTGCAAACGACATTTTAAAATAGCTGTCAAATATTACCCAGCATACAATGGGTAAATCATATATATTACCACAGATATGGTAAAGCCATTTTATAAGACACATATCATATTGTATGCTAAAGATAAGGTAGAGGGCTCTAATACTTTATAGCACTTTTGCTAAGGATATAAAGCTCCAATAGCCTTTTTGCTAAGGATAATGTAAACGGCTCCTATAGCACTTTTGCTAAGGATATAAAGCTCCTATAGCCTTTTTGCTAAGGATAATGTAAACGGCCCCTATAGCACTTTTGCTAAGGATAATGTGGAGGACTCCTATGGCACTTTTGCTAATGATAAGGTCGAAGGCTACAATAGATATACATGTATAGCACTTTTGCTAAGGATAATGTAGAGGGCTCCTTTAGCACTTTTGCTAAGGATAAGGAAGAGGGTTACAATATGTAACTCTTTTGCTAAGTATTATGTTTACCAGGCAATAATGTAGAGGGCTCCTTATCCTATAGCACTTTTGCTAAAGATAATGTAGAGGGCTACAAAAGATAGCATTTTTGCTAAGGAGGATTCCAATAGTCTGACAATAGACTAGATAGCACTTTTGCTAAGGATAATGTAGAGGGTTCCTATAGCACTTTGGCTAAGGAAAAGGTAGAAGGCTACAATAGAATAGCACTTTTGCTAAGAAGACTGTAGAGGGCCCCATTAATTTTGCTAAGAAAAGGGTAGAGGGATCCTTCAGTACTTTTGCTAAGGATAATGTAGAGGGCTCCTTTAGTATTTTGCTAAGGATAATGTAGAGGGCTCCTATATCACTTTTGCTAAAGAAAAGGTTGAGTGCTACAATAGATAGCACTTTCACTAAGGATAATGTAGGGGGCTCCTATAGCACCTTTGCTAAGGAAAAGGTAGAGGGCTACAATAGATATTGCACTTTTGCTAAGGATAATGAAGAGGGCTCCTATAGCACTTTTGCTAAGGATAATGTAGAGCGCTCCTATAGCACTTTTGCTAAGGAAAAGGTAGAGGGCTACAATAGATAGCTCTTTTGCTAAGGATAAGGTAGAAAGCCCCATTAGCACTTTTGCAGAGGATAATGTAGAGGGCTCCTTAAGCACGTTTGCAAAGGATAAGGTAGATGGTTCCTTTAGCTACAATAGATTGCACTTTTGCTAAGGTTAATGTAGAGTTCTCCTTTAGTAATTTTGCTAAGGATTAATGTTCAACTTCATGTAGAGGGCACATATAGCATTTTTGCTTAGGATAAGGTAGAGGGCTACAATAGATAGCTCTTTTGCTAAGGATAAGGTAGAAAGCCCCATTAGCACTTTTGCAGAGGATAATGTAGAGGGCTCCTTAAGCACGTTTGCAAAGGATAAGGTAGATGGTTCCTTTAGCTACAATAGATTGCACTTTTGCTAAGGTTAATGTAGAGTTCTCCTTTAGTAATTTTGCTAAGGATTAATGTTCAACTTCATGTAGAGGGCACATATAGCATTTTTGCTTAGGATAAGGTAGAGGGCTACAATAGATAGCTCTTTTGCTAAGGATAAGGTAGAAAGCCCCATTAGCACTTTTGCAGAGGATAATGTAGAGGGCTCCTTAAGCACGTTTGCAAAGGATAAGGTAGATGGTTCCTTTAGCTACAATAGATTGCACTTTTGCTAAGGTTAATGTAGAGTTCTCCTATAGTAATTTTGCTAAGGATTAATGTTCAACTTCATGTAGAGGGCACATATAGCATTTTTGCTTAGGATAAGGTAGAGGGCTACAATAGATAGCTCTTTTGCTAAGGATAAGGTAGAAAGCCCCATTAGCACTTTTGCAGAGGATAATGTAGAGGGCTCCTTAAGCACGTTTGCAAAGGATAAGGTAGATGGTTCCTTTAGCTACAATAGATTGCACTTTTGCTAAGGATAATGTAGAGGGCTTCTATAGTAATTTTGGCTTTTGCAAAGGATGATGTAGAGTGCTCCTTTAGCACTTTTGCTATGGATAATGTAGAGGGCTACACTAGAATAGCACTTTGCTGAGGATATTAACAATGTAGAGTTCTCCTTTAGTAATTTTGCTAAGGATTAATGTTCATGTAGAGGACTCATATAGCATTTGCTTAGGATAAGGTAGAGGGCAACAATAGATAGCTCTTTGCTAAAGATAAGGTAGAAGGCCCCTATAGCGCTTTTGCAAAGGATAATGAAGAGGGCTCCTTTAGTAATTTGGCTAAGGATAATGTTCATGTAGAGGGCTCATATAGCATTTTTGCTAAGGATAAGGTAGAAGGCTATACTAGATTGCACTTTTGCTAAGGATAATGTAGAGAGTTCCTATAGCACTTTTGCAAAGGAGATTGTAGAGGGCTACAATAGAGTGCACTTTTGCTAAGGATAAGGTTAAGAGGGCTATAATAGATTGCACTTTTGCTAAGGATAATGTAGAGGGCTCCTATAGCACTTTTGCTAAGGATAAGTTAGAAGACTACAATAGATAAGCACTTTTGCTAAGGATAATGTAAACTAGAAACAGGCTATGGAGTAAAGGGTTAACCCTTACAATGTGGAAACCTATTACATGTACGTCCATCCCTTGCAAACAGTGAACACCCTGAATCTCCCTGATTCACTGTTCTTCCTATTAACTTGTCTTTAATGAAAATGGGAGAATGATGATTCTTTAGGAATGGGTAAAGGTCCAGTGATAATTTTACCTGTGCATCCTGAGTCCTATACTCATTAAATTTGCCAGGGACTCATTATTTAAAAAGTTGCCAGTCCCATGGACCCATAGCTTTTCTTATTACTCATAAGCAAATAGCAGCTTAAAGCAGAATGTGCCTTAAGCAGGGGTGTAAAATTCTTTCAAAAGCTACTCGCCCTGTAGGACTAGTAACTATTGAAATCCACTCGCCCTTCTGCAACTTTTGCTCGTCCGTTAATTTTCATATATAATTCATATGTACATGTACTTAAACTTTCACAATTTTCTAATTTATTTATCTAAACTCGAAAATATTAACTTATAGGAACATACTTTAAAACTCTTTCATCACTTAAGTAATTCTTGTGGGTCTTGTCATCGTTTCGACATCCCTGCTAACGCCGCTATTTTACTCCGAAGAACGACTGTAAGATAGTTTTGTTAGTTTGTTTACATTTTGACATGCAGCGGGAAAACTAACGGTGCTTCCGTTTTTTTCGGCATGTAAAATTTTGACTCGTTCAAATTAAGTACGAAATCGTCGAAGCTTTATATAAAGAAATGTTCGCAGTTTGACGGATGACTGAACAATTAAACATGTTATAACACTGTTATGCATATTTTAATTTTATAATTCGAATAAATATTTTAACCATCGCTCGATACTTTTAACACAAATAAACTTTTTGGGCCGAAACTTTCGTACTTCGAAGGCCGAATAAAGAACAAACAAGTAGGTGCCCGTGAATAGGAATGCCTCTAACTTCTTCGTTGATAATAGTGAAATGCACAACATTGTAGAAAATGTGTCTTTGATGTTGACACACGCGGAGAATTTCAGCCGTTTTAATTTGCACTCTAATACACTACGCAAAGTTTTTTGTTAGGAAAACACCAGACCAAAGATCCACTCGCCCTGAAGGTCGAGCATATATTTGAAAGCACTCGCCCGACTTCAAAACCTACTCGCATTGGCGAGCGAGTGAGTGGAATTTTACACCCCTGATAAGGCACATTCTGCTTTACTTTCAACCTGCTTTAAGTGGTCACCTTTCTTCAAAACTAGAAATAAGTTATTGGATATTTGGTTAATATTTCACCTCAAGGACTCTATGTTTGTCTCAAGGACTCATTGTTTTACAGAATGTGCATCCAGAGGACTCATTCATCTGATTTCTAAAATTATCACTGAAGGTCTACATTTCTTATGCGGAAGAAAGGCTTCCCAAAAGGGTTAGCTTGCTATGATGTCACCGACAGCTTCCATGTGTAGCAAGCACTCCATTGAACTCTTGTGTCAGTTGTACAGTTTTTCAGTCCACGAAAAAAAAGAATTATATGGGTCAGCATTGATTGAGGAGAGCAGGTTATACATGGGCTTGATGTGTGTGTTCTCAGGTTATTGATGTTCAGCAAGGGTTGCCTCCCCTGGGAATAGGAGTACAAAGAGTCTCTATCTAAAACCATCAATAGTCGGGCTAATTGTCTTTAACATCTATATAAATACAGTCCAACTACAAAAATTCAGGACTCCTTCTAAAGTTAACTCTTTGCATGCTGGGTAAAGAAAAAAAAATTGTTGGTAAAAGATTGTTGTGTGCCACTGTTCTTAAAATAGAAATATCTAAATTTCTTTTAAAAACATGGTCCGCTAGTGAAACAGTTGGGAACATATTGAGATGTAGCGTTGTGCGGCATGCCGCGTCTCATCTGGATCCAAACTGTTTGCAAAGGTAATCACTGTGGCAATTACATATCCTCCGTAAGCTTGGTAAAAGTTAAAACATGGCATAGCCACCAATATTTCGAAGTTACAATCTGGCACCAATAAGTTTTACTTGACCCATTACCCAATAGCCTGTTTCTAGCTTTGAAGACACTGGACCACTTAAAGCAGGTTGAAAGTAAAGCAGAATGCACCATAAGGTACATTATTTTTCTCAAAGTGCATATTTAAAATTATCAATGTATAAAGTAGAACTATTTCCTTCATTGGAGGAATAAGTGAAAGGCACATTTTGCTTTATTTTCAGCCTTCTTTAAGCTACTATCTACTAAGATGTAGGATATATTTCTTATATTGCATATTCATTACTGTATAAAATGGAACTATTTTCTTCAGTGAAGTAATAAATAAAATGTGTAAAAAGGGGTATCTATGGATCAATGGATTAAAATATTCTCCCAGTTTGTTATTAACTCTGCAACAATTGTCGTCTGCTACTGTTTTTAAAATGTAATTTTCAAAATTCTTTTCAAAACAGAGTTAGTCTCAGTTACGGGGCGTCTCATCAGGATCCAAACTGTTTGCAAAGGTTATCACTGTGGCACATGTATCCGCCGCTAGCATGCAATGTGTTAACTGCTATTTGACACACATCTGACTTACTGACTATCTGCCTTGGATGGCCAGTTTGATCTCATTTACCCCTGAAACTTCAAATAAATAATTCCAGTTTCCAATTAAGTTTAGTCCATATTTGTAATTATATAATTGTTGTCCATCAAAACAATTTTTATTGCAAAATGTCAAACAATGCAGATCCTGATCAGAGTGCTGCTATAGGAGTCCTCCCTAGCTATTGTTATATATATAATTATTTGCTATTAACCCATTACCCCCATAGCCTATTTCTAGTTTTGAATGTAGGTGACCACTTAATTCTTATGGTACTTACATTCATGACTGTATATAGTGGAACTTTTTTCTTCAGTGCAGGAATATATAAATAAGAGGCGTAAAAAGGTGTATAAATGGGATAATGGGTTTAGGTAATGGACTGCTTAACTCTTTCCTCCCTGAAACTTTAAATGGACAATTCCAGTTTCCATTTTAGTCGAGTCCATTTCTGACTTTTAAGGGTTGTTTTTGTGAATGTTTGGCATTGTGACAAACAGTGAAGACCCTGATCAGAGGGCTCCTTTCGGAGCCCTCTGATCAGGGTCTTCACTGTTTGCATAGGACAAGTGTTCTGTTAACATGTACACTGTTTGAAAAGCACGCCTATATGCGGGACTAGGGTTCAAAGAGTTAAAGCAATGTGAAAGTGAAGTAGAAAGCTTCATATGGAGCTTTCTGCTTTATTTTCACTTTGTTTTAAACTTACAGCACCTGTTTCTAATATATTCAATTAGTCCTCCGGACTTCTACTCAATGGTTGTAATAGAGAGGTTTTAACTGTATTGGCAGATTGCCCACAACTTGCTGTTTAATATTTAGTATGACATGATGTAAGGACACAGTCTTAGTCACCGGAATAGGTTTCGCTTGGCGCGCCCTTAAATAATTTCTAAATGATATTTCTGGTATGGCAAGTTTTTGCTCAACTTTCTCATGTTGTGTTTTGTTAGCTCACCTGAGCCAAATGCTCAAGGTGAGCTATTGGGATGGCCCGGCGTCGTGCGGTGTGCGTCGTCCGTCGTCGTTAACAATTGCTTCAAATGACATCTCCTATACCGCTGAACATATTTCAACCAAACTTTACAGAAATGTTCCTTGGGTCAAGCTCTTTTAAATAAGGAAAATATATAAATTTTGGGCGTTAAAAAGGCGTATTTATGGCGGAATGGGTAAAAGGCCCCTTCTCATGCTGAATTTGCAAACAGGCTTATTAGTTTTCTGATATAATGACTAGGTTACATTTGTGTACCTGTGGGTCAATATTGGGGATTTAGGAGCCATCTGATCCAGATCTACACTGTTGGTAAAGAATGGATAATACGTTGTCCGGTTCAATCTCTGTAAGGGTTAACTATGCTCCATAAGAAGTATTTTCTATACAGTGGAGAATCTGTTATTCTTTCCCAATAAACGCGTTTACGCTAAAACTATTATTTGCAGTGCAAACAATTTGGAGCCAGATCAGACGACGGGTAACCCGGCGTCTGATCAGGCTTCAAACTGTTTGCCACCAAGATAAACAAGAATTATCAGAATTGTCCAAAAGTTGTTCTTTTCTACGTTTTAGTGCTTTGCGTACGTTTGCGTTTAAACGGGAAAGAATAACAGATTCTCCACTATATTCATGTAGATTTAGCATTGTTTTACTTTCAACCTGCAGAGTGCTTTTAGTTGTCCGCTGTCTCCAAAACTAGAAACAGGCTATGGGTACGTAATGGGTTGTAGGGTTAGTTTCCTATGACTATCAGGATGTAGTAGAAGCAGAGCTCCAGATATAAAGGGGAGTTTTTCAAAAACTAAAATATTTATTTCTGCATTAAACCCTATGGTGTCACTACTCATTAGAATCGTTTCTAAGATAGTAATCAGTCAGAAAATGTTGGATTTATTCACTTTACCCATTACCCCGTAGCCTGTTTCTAGTTTTGAAGATAGGTGATCCCTTAAAGCAGGTTGAAAGTAAAGCAGAAGGTGCCTTAAGGCACATTCTGCTTTACTTTCAGCCTGCTTTAAACTATTATCTGCTATAATATAGAAAATATTGCTTATGATTCTTATTTATAACAGTATAAATTGGAACTATTTTCTTTAGTAGAGGAATAAATTAAAGGCGTTTTTATGGGGTAATGGGTTAACTATATCTTATCTGGAGCCCTGGTAGAAGCATGAAAAAGGTGTTTCATTAAAAGAGGGTGAGGGTTTATACACTAGCATGTGCAGAAGCCAATTTTGTTCACTTATCTCTTTAATACTGGGTAATTTTTTCGTTCTTCGACAATTGTTGTGGGCTTTTATTCTTAAGATGTAATTTTCTAAATTTCTTTTCTAAACAGCTGGGTGAGAGTATTAAGCCATTGTTATCCTGATGAGGTATATGGCGTCTCATAAGGATCTTAACTGTTTGCAAAGGGTTTGCTGTTTTGCAACTTTTAAGGTTATCATTGTTTCATGCTTAGAGTTACCTACAAAGTAGTAAAGTACCTACTAGATTTGCAGTTCAGTAAAACCTTATTGTAATGACCACCTGATTAAAACACTCTTTGTTTTAAGACAGGTGTTAATTTAAAGCATGATAAAAGTAAAGCAGAAAGCTCCTTCAGGAGCTTTCTGCTTTACTTTCATCATGCTTTAAAGCAGCAACTTATCTGACACAGTCAGTATTAAGACACACCTGCTATTGAGTGGTCGTTATAGAGGGGTTTGTCTGTAGCCTGAACTGTTTTGTGATTGTTTAAGTGTCTTGTAGGAGAAAGAGGCCGGGTCTGCTATCTTGATTGAAGATGCCAAGTGGTTCTGAAATATTTTATGTACAGTGAAACCTCTCTAAGGAGCTTTCTGTTTTATTGTCCCCTTGCTTTAAGCAGTCACTTGTGGTAAACAACTTATAATTTACACAATTTAATGGTGGTAATATAGAGGTTTTACTGTATATATTCCAAGTGTGTTCTATTATGCTGCATAGAGGTAGTCATGGCGATAATCAATGTTAATTACTAAGTTTTTGAGAATTAGAACCATATAAACTAAGATTTGAAATTAGCTCTTTACCTGTTGAATATTCATATGATAATGTGTAAAGTCCTGTCCACCATAAAACATACATACCGTATAGATCTATAATCTGAACTCAGTGAACTATCACTGTCATTGACTTATATAAAATTATAAAGGACAAGTTAAAGACTTTTCCTCAGTCCATTGAGGGACCACCAGCATATTGTTCTGGAGGTGTCAATGTAACTGTAAAGCATGTGCAATACAATCTCAGAATACCTGGTTAGGTCCATGATTATACTCATGCTCTAGTGATTTTCAATGGTTATTTCTAACCAAACTATCAAATATAAAGGTCCGGTCTCACATAAGACGATTCAATGGTTCAATATGCACAAGACCCATGCTTTTTGCAAGGAAATTGACAGTAAATAATCTGGTAAGGCGTTATGACCAAAAGGTCGCCAGGAGATGTCTTTAAGTTCCACTTTATACAGTCATGAATACTGAGTATGCACAATAACTTCATTAAAAATGTATTTAAAGCATCCTAAAAGTAAATCAGAATCAGTACTTAACCCTTTACCTGATAGATTAGTGCCTTTTAGCGCATTTTAATTTATCCCTCCGCCAAAGAAAATAGTTCAAGATTAAACAGGCAAGAACATGTGCAATCAGAAATATTACTTATACTACTAGCAAGTAGTGACTTAAAAGTTAAAGCAGATTGAAAGTAAGGCAGAATGCGCCTTAGGGCGCATTCTGCTTTACTTTCAATCTGCTTTAAGTGGTCAACTGCTTTCAAATCTAAAAACAGGCTATGAGGTAAAGGGTTAAGGAACATTCTGCTTACGGCATCCATCTGTCTTTATTACTTTAAACAAGCTATGAGGGGAAAGCGTTCTATTCCAACATTACGTATCTGGAGCTTTTAATTTTTCTGCAGTAACGATGACTGCTTCGAAATTAAAATCACATTACAAGAAAAAAACCATAAATAGGCTTCAATTTATTACTTCACTCGAGAAAACATTTTTAAACAGTCATGGTTATGCACCATAAGTAATATTTTCTTAGATTTCTATATCCTAGCAGATGGGAGCTTTAAGCATGTTGAAACAGAACGTGCAGAAAGAATGTGCCTTTCAACCTGCTTTAACTCTTTGAGCCCTAGTCACGCTTATAAGCGTAATTTGATAACAGTGTATCTGTGAGGAGTACACTTGTCCTTTGCAAACAGTGTAGCCCCTGATCAGAGGGCTCCTTAAGGAGCCCTCTGATCAGGGTCTACAATGTTTGTCATTTTGACATTTATTGTAAAAATCAACTCTTAAAAGTCAAAAATTGACTAGACTAAATTGAAAATTAGAATTGTCTATTTGAGGTTTCAGGGAGGAAAGGGTTAAGTGGCCACTTGTCTTCAAACCTAGAAACGGGCTATGGGGTATCAGTTTTATAAGAATTACTTTTACTTTTAAATACATTTATGCTTTAACCCATTACCCCATAGATATGCCTTTTACACCTAACTTATTACTTCACTAAAGAAAATGTGTCAAATTTATTCAATCTTGATTGAGTATGTATTTTTAGGAATATTTTCTATATTTTAACAGGTAATAGCGTAAAACAGGCTGAAAGTAAAACAGAATGCCCCTTAAGGCGCATTCTGCTTTACTTTCAACCTGCTTTAAGTGGTCAATTATCTTCAAAACTAGAAACAAGCTGTGGGGTAATGGGTTAAAGACCAAGATTTACCTAGTATCAGAATATCTGATATCAATAATCATCTTGATCTAGTAGGTTTCCAATTCAGGTTCTGTTTCCCAGGACAAGGGTTATATAGTTGTAGCCTCTGGGTGCTAAGGGCATGTAAATATGGGTTTCCGCCCCAGAAATAACTCATCAAGCCTGATCACACACATGGAATTCAGTTGAGGTCTTTGATTGAGCAATAAAATATTTATTGTTAGCCAGGGATTTCAATAGCCTATAGGGGTTGTTACCTCTGACAGGCCACGTAATTTGCTTTGGTTGATCTATTTGTACATGTACCCCACATTACAGAATGCTGTATTAATAATAAAGTTCTTGAACAATTGAAAACCCTTGCCACTGCTGCACTGCATTATTAACCTATTACCCCCTAAATACGCCTTTTTACGCCTCTATTTTATTCATCCACGAAAGAAAATAGCTCCAATTTATATAGTCATGAACATGTATCTTAAGATTTTTGTTTATACATTCCAGCAGATGATATCGTAAAGAAGGCTGAGAGTAAAGCAGAATGTGCCTTAAGGCACATTCTGCTTTACTTTCAACCTGCTTTAAGTAGTCACCTGTCTTCAAAACTAGAAACAGGCTATGGGGTAATGGGTTAAGGGCTTTAGAAAATCTTTAATTGTTTACCTCATAGCATATACTTCTAGTTTTAAAGAGAGATGAAAACTTAATTAAGCAGGTTGAAATTAAAGTAGAATGTACTATAAATTAATAGGCACTAATGTTTCTGTAATTAGGCTTCAACTCTTTCCTCCCTGAAACTTTAAATGGACAATTCCAGTTTCCATTTTAGTCCAGTAAATTTCTGACTTTTAAGGGTTTTTTTTGTCAGTGATTGGCATTATGACAAACAGTGAAGACCCAGATCAGAGGGCTCCTTTAGGAGCCCTCTGATCTGGGTCTTCACTGTTTGCACAGGACAAGTATACTATTCACATGACATGTACACTGTTTGAAAAGGACGCCTATAGGCGTGACTAGGGTTCAAAGGGTTAGGGTGCATTCTGTTATCATTTCAACCAACTTTATTAAGCCTCAATTTGGAAAGTGCTGGAAATCAGATCTGTGTGTTATATGTGTAGGGTGAGAACTACTTTCCTTACTGTAGAAATAATTAAAAGCCTAAAAACGCATAATGGTGTAATGGGTCAGATGAGGAATGCCCTTTGATGTTTGTACCCTACACCTCAAAAAGGTATATTTATGGGGTAATGGGTTAAGAGTGACAATATTGCCTCTTTCACATAAGTGCTTAACATGAATACTCAATAAAAGTTTTGAAAACAGGTAGAGGAGAAAACTCAGTAGCTTTCTGCTTTACTTTCATCTCGCTTTAAGTACTAAAGTAGTATCCTACCAATATAGGTGTTTAACATTTCTAGCAATTAAAGGGTTTAGCAACTATAGGCTACTTATCTTGGACTCGAACTTTGGGTTTTATCTAGCAATGCTTGTTCTTTTAGAGAGACCAGCTTTGCATGATATTATCCATAACACAACAGAATAGTCCCACATTTCATGAACTTGTCCTTTAAAACACATTCATGAATGCAGCAACCATCCTGACATGTAATACAGTAATTTTCATGAGAAGAACAATTTGTGCTTCATGGTTAGTCTGTACCTTATATTGCAGTGGGCTAGCTGTCTTTGATCAATAGACTCCAGACAAAAGTAATGAAGTAACTCTCAAACCTTTATTGAAACAACCATTCAGTTAGGAGCATGGACCGATCTAATAAGACAGATTACAGGTGACTGTTATATGCAGGACTAAAACAGTGCAGAAAGCTCCCAATGCTTCATATATGCTGTTCTACCATGAAGGTGAAAAGTGTCACAAATACTGGTTATGGTTTTGTTTAAAGGATGGCTGCAAACGGGTGCACCTGTACTTGCCCTTTTCCCTGTGGCTGCAGAGTGGTTATATTATGGTGGCATACTATATATCATACCTTCTGTGAGAGGCAGAAGCCGTTTGTCCCGAGGAAAGAGTGATGATGGTCTGTTACAGTGCATACAGTGGGAAGACATCTATATTATACCGTAATGACCCAATCTATTGGGACAGACAGGGCTGAGCAAACAGTGTAGACCCTGATCAGACTGCTCCTGAGGGAGCAGTCTGATCAGGGTCTACACTGTTTGGCACAAATTTAGTTTTGCACCTTTTTTGCATATTACTGTAACTGTATGATAAAATCAATTTGTTCAAATTTTGTGATAATTACAATTTACAAAAGGTGTCCCATTACTTAGGATCATGACGGAGTAGACCCTTTCAGGGCCTTTTTTCTAAAAATTGGGACGGGGCCTTAGCCTTTCCATTAGGGAAATTCAAGCATGATTTTCGACCAAATTGGGAAAAGTAGATCAACTGACTTCCAAAATACATAAAAACTGAATGGAAGTCTACTTACTTACAGGAAATAGAAAGTTGCATTTATTTAATACCAGAAAATAAAATTATTTAACACTAAAGAACACTGGTAATTGAATTGAAAAAAAAAAATGAAAAAAAAAATTGTTTGTTTTTCTTTTAAATTTTTTTTGGGAAAAAAAGAGGCTTTCTGCAATTGGGAAGTATCCGAAAATCGGCCTCTGTTATAGAAGGTAAAAAAAACCCTGCCTTTTCCTTCAGCCTAGCAAATTTTAATGCAAACACACTGCAATAAAATGGAGAAAACTGCAGGTACATGTATATGAGAATGTTGACCACTTGTTTGTGTCTGAGTGGCAAACAGTCTAGAGCCTGATCAGACTGGGGGTTCCCCGGCATCTGATCTTGCTCCAGAACTGCACAAACATGTTAAAATTTATATAGAAAAGATGAATGTCTTCTTCGCTGCACCATAGGCATACACATATTAGCCCTTTCTTTCTATTGGTGGCTTGTTATCAGTGTCTCTGACAAATTTCTTATACAGGTGATTGCTTAGAGCAGGCTGAAAGTATAACATTAATACAGGGCTCCAGATGAGGGGAGTATTTCAAAAATTAAAACCTTAATTTCTGCTTTAAACCCTATGGTGTCACTACTCATTAGAATCGTCTCTCTGAGACGATTCTAATGAGTAGTAACACCATAGGATTTGGTGCTGTATAAGTGAGAAAATATTGGATTTGTTCAGATTACTCCCTCTTATCTGGAGCCCTGATTAATATCCTTAGCTCTTTTTCTCATAGCTTACTCAATTATTATCAGTGTCTAATACAGGTGACTGCTCAACTAATTCTAAGCTGAATTGTTCAAATCAACTACATGTACTTAAAGACATCTCCTGACGACCTTTTGGTCATAACGCCTTGCCAGATTATTTACTGTCAATTTCCTTGCAAAAAGCATGGGTCTTGTGCATATTGAACCATTGATTCGTCTTATGTGAGACCGGACCTTTATATTTGATAGTTTGGTTAGAAATAACCATTGAAAATCACTAGAGCATGAGTATAATCTGGACATCACCAGGTAAACTGAGATTGTGTTGCACATGCTTTACAGTTACATTGACACCTCCAGAACAATATGCTGGTGGTCCCTCAATGGACTGAGGAAAAGTCTTTAATATTCCACTTTTGAAAATGTTTAGTTTTTGTTGTTGCTAAAGGTATTTCTGAGAAATCAAAGTAAAGCAAACAGTGAAGACCCTGGTCAGAGGGCTCTTTGACCATCCCACTGATCACTCATTATGTAGAAAATTAGACGCCTATCAGACAAGGTGAAGCATGAAAAGTCACCTCTTTGAGAGATGTAACAATATGTGAAAAGGCAGTTTTCTTTAGATTATTAAGCAGGGCTCCAGATAAGGGGAAGTAAACTGACTAAATCCAACATTTTCTCACTTATTTTAGCACCAAATCCTATGGTTTTACTACTCATTAGAATCGTCTCTTTGAGACGATTCTAATGAGAAGTGACACCATTTATATAAGGTTTAAAGCAGAAATAAAGATTTAAGTTTTTGAAATACTCCCCTTATCTGGAGTCCTGATTAAGGCTCCTGTTTCACTTTCAATGATCACATTTTTACTGTCTGACTTTGTTGAGCAGCTGTTGATATAGTTGAACTTACCTATATGTATTTCAAAGTTAAAATGTGGCTTAATTATAGTTACACAATTGTAGCAATATGAGTAAAAGTCTGACTTAACTGAGTTTTAACTCTGCATGCTAGTGGAGGATATATGTGCCACAGTGATTACCTTTGCAAACAGTTTGGATCCTGATGAGACGCCGTATAATACGGCGTCTCATCAGGATCCAAACTGTTTGACACTGACCCTGTTTTGAAAAGAAAATTAGAAAATTCTATTTTTAGAACATTGCAATTGTTGCAGACAAAAAAATTACCCACTATGCAAAGAGTTATGGTTCAACTGTATTCAGACAAGTGTTTTCATTGGACAACTGATTACAAAGAAAGTAGAAAAATTGTCTTATAGACAATGTAAATTATAAAGAGCTAGTTTCACAGACATGTTACGATGTAAATTGTTTCTACTTTCAGGAATTAGCCTCCATAACGAAGGAACTCAATAGTATACGTGAACAACTGTTAGAGAGGGAGGAAGAAGTCTCAGAGCTGAAAGCCGAACGCAACAATACTAGGGTAGGTACACTCTATCAACCCACTGAACCCTAGTAGCAACAAGTATATTTAAGACTTAATCTCTGTTCTAACGTTATTAAAAGGTATATAAGACAATCGTTGGGAGTTGTTATGCGCAGGAATTGACCACAAACATTAAGACCTGTAAGTGATCAATTCCTGCACATCACAAGTATTAACAGCTGTCTAATACCGGTACTGTTTAACAATGGTAGAACAGAGATAATTTGGATTCTAATTTGACAAGCTTTTAAAAATCATTAGAAAGGGAAACAAAATTTTCATGCTTATTTCCTCTGTGGATGAAGTTTTCTGATTGAATTACTTCCCTTGTTAAATATGACTTACAAGAATATAGCAGAGAATTTCACACACATAATGCATATTTGCTGAGCCACCATCTGGCACAGAACACACATTACAGGAAAAAAGACAGATAACACAGGGTTCCAGATAAGGGGGAGTATTCTGAACAAATTCAACATTTTCTCACTTGTACTGAACTCTCTGAGACGATTCTAATGAGTAGTAACACCATAGGATTTGGTGCTGAAATGAGTGAGAAAATGTTGGATTTGTTTAGTTTACTCCCTCTTATCTGGAGCCCTGAGTTCTGTGATACCTTCTCTCTGTCCCATTTCTGTCTGTCCATCAACAACTTCAAAACGTTTTCTTCTCTGAAACCATAGTGCCAAACTTGGTCAGATCAGATACATTCTGTTGGGTTGAGCTTCAAAAGTTGAGCTTCAATAAAGTGGGTGGAGTCATTATGGTCTTCTTGCCATGGCAGCAGTGCAGAAAAACTAAAAAAATCTTCTTCTCCAAAATCACAAATCCTGTTTCAATTTGGTTTTCACCAAAATTATTTGTTAATTAATAGACTTAAAAAGTTGTTCAAAGAATTTTGATCTGTCAATGTTAAATAAGGAGGATGTTCAATAAATCTTGATAAAGTTGTAAATTTGGCTATATCTTTATAAGATTTTGTCAATGTCTGTCCTTAATAAAATTTAGGTCATACATAATATAGGCTAATTTATAGGTCATGTTAGTCAGTAGGTCAAATTTCAGAAAAAGCTTTTGGCCACACCAGGGGCCATATTTCTAGCCCAATCTGCTTGAAACTTGCTAAAAATTATTATCTTGACAAAAGCTAGCAATGTTTGAATATGGGTTATGTAGATCGAGTTACAAATAGGCCAGTAGGTAAAAACATGGAAAAAGCTTCCAGACATTCGGAGCCATATTTTATCTATAAACTCATAAATCTTGCTCAGAAAAGACAATATAATATTCATTACTTGGGGTCAAAAAGTGGGTCAGTAGGTCAAATCATAGAAAAAGGCCCTTGAACACCTTAGGGGCCATATTTTTAGCCCCAAATTAATGATTTTTAGCTCACCTGGCAGGAAGTGCCAAGGTGAGCTATTGTGATCGCCCTGTGTCCGTCGTCGTCGTCGTTGTCCGTCGTCAAACTTTTTATTCAAAGATCTTCTTCTTGGAAACCACTGGGCCAATTTCATCAAAACTTCATAGGATTGTTCCTTGTAGGGTACTCTCTCAGATTTCTTCAAATTAAGGTCATGCAATTGAAATTGTGGTTGCCATGGCAACCAATTGAAAAAACTTTAAAAAATCTTCTTGTCAAAAACTACAGGTCCGAATTGAAAATAATTTTACCCAAATGTGCCATTGGTGACCCTCTATCAGATTTCTTAAAATTATTTTGATATCTTAAAAAACATGGCCGCTAGTGGGTGGGGCAGATTTTCCTTATACATGTATGGCTATATAGTGAAAACTTTAAAAATCTTCTTTTCAAAAACTACTGATCCAATTTGAAAGTAATTTTATGCAAATGATCCATGGGTGACCCTCTACCAGATTTCTTAAAATTAGTTTGATATCTAAAAAACATGGCCGCCAGTGGGTGGGGCACGATTTCCTGATGTTACTGTATAGTAAAAACTTTAAAAATCTTCTTCTCTGAAACTACGGGTCCAAATTGAAAATAATTGCACACAAATGGTCAATTGAATACCTTCTACCAGATTTCTTAAAATCATTTTGTTATCTTTAAAAACATGGCCGCCAGTGGGTGGGGCAAGTTTTCCTTATATTTCTGTATAGAACAACTTTAAAAATCTTTTTCTCTGAAACTATTGGTCCGATTTAAGAATGATCTACACAAATAATGATTCATGGGTGACCCTTTGTCTGTTTTCTTCAAATAATCTTCCTAGCTCAAACAACATGACCACCAGTGGGTGGGGTGTATAAGTGAAAACTTAATAATTACTGGTCCATTACCATGACCATAATCATGGGTACCAGGTGAGCGATTTAGTGCCGCATGCGGCTCTTGTTCTAGAAATAGTTATATAGACAAAATCTAGGTATTGTTTGATTACTATGAATATGAGAACTTTATGTCAGGTCAAAAAGTAGGTTAGTAGATTAATTTATAGAAAAGTTTTTCCATTATCTATACATAAAAATCTCTCTGTTACGACCACAAAAATGAAGGTTAATTGATTGTTTTAAAGACAGATGACAGCTTAAAGCAATGTGACAGTAAAACAGAAAGCTCCTAAAGGAGCTTTCTGTTTTACTGTCACCTTGCTTTAAACAGGCACTTGTTGAAGACATCAAATAATTAACAAAGTTTAGTTGTCGTAATATAGAGATTTTACCGTACTTATCATCTTGTTTGAATCCCAACACTACTGATACGCCAGATTAAACCATTTTATGTGGGATACACTTTTAGGTGTACCTCTAGGCAAACAGTTTTGATCCCACTGTTTGCAACTAGTTCAGTCTGCAGACGACATTTTAGAATAGCTGACAAATATTACCCAGCATACAATGGGTTAAAATGTATTTTGTTTTTCCAGTTACTGTTAGAGCACCTCGAGTGTCTTGTTTCTCGCCATGAGAGATCGCTCAGGATGACTGTGGTCAAGCGGCAGGCCTCCTCTCCTGCAGGAGTGTCCAGTGAAGTGGAAGTCCTGAAGGCCCTCAAGTCACTGTTTGAACACCATAAAGCATTAGATGAAAAGGTAACTGAACTGTCATCCCTATCCTATACAGAAGCAGCTTAACCATTTGTTCCATAGCCTGTTTCTAGATTTGAAGATAAGTAACCAATCAAAGCAGATTGAGAGTAAAGTGGAATGTGCCTTAACTCTTTCCTCCCTGAAACTTTTAATGGACAATTCCAGTTTCCATTCAAGTCTAGTCCATTTCTGACTTTTAAGGGTTGTTTTTGTCAATGTTTGGCATTGTGACAAACAGTGAAGACCCTGATCAGGGCTCCTTTCGGAGCCCTCTGATCAGGGTCTTCACTGTTTGCATAGGACAAGTGTACTGTTCACATGTACACTGTTTGAAAAGCATGCCTATATGCGGGACTAGGGTTCAAAGAGTTAAGGCATATTCTGCTTTAGTCTCAGCCTGTTTTAAGCTACCATTCGGATAGAATATAGAAAATTATAATTCAGCCTAATGAGTGATATCTTTGCTTTAGTATTAGCAACTACAAGGAAAAAGTTCAGATAATTGAAATTCAAGGTCTTGTTTTCACAAAATCTAATTTTATTACTACATTTATTAGAAAGATGAGTTTCAATAAAGTTTTTGTTTACCCCTCTGTCACTTTGATTTGATGTATTGGTACATAACATTAGTTTTTGGTTGGTCCATCAAAGTGTATAGCCTATTTCTAAATTTAAAGACAGATGCCCACTTAAACCAGGTTGAAAGTAAAGCAGAATGCACCTTAAGGCACATTCTGCTTAACTTTCAGCCTGCTTTAAGCTATCACCTGTTAAAGTATAGAAAATATTTCATATGATACATAATATACATGCATTAATGATTGACTGTATAAAATAAACTACATGCATTTTCTCCAGTAGAGGAAGAAATGCTTATCTATGGAGTAAAGGGTTTTAAGTACTAATACTGCGTTTGTCAATTACACTTAAATAATGAGTCACAAATTGCGTGATGCTTAGTACATCTTAATCCATGACTTTGGTGAATTTAGTTAATGGAGAAGCTTTTAGCCACCAAGATACTGACACCTAACATGTTTGATTTCCACTGCTAGAATTATCTTTAAGAAGAACGATTCAATGCTTCAGTTCTACCTTTGAAGGTACTGATTGTCAGAAAGAACATGTTCTAATAGTTTTCAACATGCAAATTAAGTCTGTAGTGCATATAAAATACTAAATACAGTTGAACATGTGTTGAGTTGTCATTTCTTAAAACGTTTACCCCATAGCCTGTTTCTAGTTTTGAATAGAGGTGACCACTTAAAGCAGGTTGAAAGGAAAGCAGAATGCGCCTAAAGGCGCATTCTGCTTTACTTGCAGCCTGCTTTAAGCTTTCATCTGCTAGAATATAGAAAATATTTCCTATGATACATTTTCATGACTATATTAAATGGAACTATTTTCTTCAGTTGAATAGTAAATTAAAGGCGTTAAAGGGCGTATTTATGGGGTAACGGGTTAAAGAAACATGAAACTTTCTAAAAAGATGGATGACTGATAAATGCAAGACAAATGTAAAGCAGAAAGCTTTAAGAGCTGAACACTACACACAAGAAATATATTGATGGGTTTCTCTTTATGGTGAACGCCAATAAGTAAGTAAGTAAGTTTCACTTGATATTTACAGGTGCGAGAAAGACTGAGAGTCGCCCTTGAGAGAGTGTCCACTTTAGAAGAAGAGCTAGCCACTGCCAACCAAGAGGTTTGTACTGTATGTTTCCTGGCTTCGAGGCTATAAAGCTTTTGACTTGAGTCTAAACTCGTTCCCAAGCATTTGATTGGTCAGATTTGAGCTTAGGCTCAAATCTGACCAATCAACTGCTTGGGAACACACTCAGACTCAACTAAAATGCATTATAACCTCCGAGCCTGGTATCTCTGTAACCCTTTACCACATAACAGGGCTCCAGATAAGGGGAGTTTTTCAAAAAGTAAAATCTTTATTTCTGCTTTAAATCCTAAGGTGTCACTACTCATTAGAATCGTCTCTCCGAGACGATTCTAATGAGTAGTAACACCATAGGATTTTGTGCTAAAATAAGTTCGAAAATGTTGGATTTGTGCAGTTTACTCTCCCTTATCTGGAGCCCTGACATATTCTGTCACTAGTTTTAAAGACAGCCTCAGGTGACCTCTTAAAGCAGGTTGAAGGTAAAGCAGACTACACCTTAAGGCACATTCTGCTTTACTTTCAGCCTGCTTTAAACTACCATCTGCTTAGATATACTATAGACAATTTTTCTTATTGCGCATATGCATGACTATAAAGTGAAACTATTTTCTTCAGTGTACAAATAAATCAAAGGAATAAAGAAGTATATATGAACTGTATAAAACATGTTCTACATGTAGTTTGGTTGAAAAAGCTCAGAGTAAAGCTGAAAGCTCCATAGTGATTGCTTTACTTTCAGCTTGTAACAGCTTCCTCTCTTAAACGCAAAAAAAAGTCCATAGGGAGAGTTTAAAAATGTCTTAACAAACATTGAACATACTTACCATCTAATTTTCACTCTTTTAACAGGTTCAACAATATTTATCCTGTCATGTGCCTATTTTTTTCTTGATAGATAAAGGGGTGCCTGATAAACTTTGGTTTATTACTGTATAAGTGGTAATGTTAGCGAAGTGGAAAGTTTTGCGAATTTCGGGAATTAACAAAATTCACAAACAAATCCCACCAGCGATATTATCAGCGACCGTAATGCAATATGTTACCTCAGCACCGATTCAATTATTTACCCTTTAACCGTATCAGATCTATATTTATGAAATTACATGAATATTAAATATTTCACAGAGACTTTATTGTCTACAAATTATAAATTAACGTGACATAGATATGCGGGTTCAAACTAAAAAAAGCAAAATATTAAAAAAGTCTCATTAATTTTCAATCGAGGAAATACTTGACTGCACGACAATTGTGTGGCTCAGCTAAAACATTGACGGATAACGGCGGTTTTGTTTATACCTGTAGTATAAAACACTGACAGTGGGTAACCTCGTCTAAAATATTCCTTTTTACCAATATGTGATAAAATATGAAAAAAAGCCTTTGATCAGGATGAGACGCCGAGTAAATCGGCATTCTATCTTGATCAAGACTATTTGACACTTGGTCAAGGGTTAATCTAATTCGAGAATAAACAAAATATTGCGCATGCACAACACTGAGCTGTTTGGTCACACATCTAATGGGGATAATTACGGGCTTAAACTTAATCCCGCTATCTTCATATTTGTGCTAACATTTGTATCTATATCAAATAAATTAGGAGTCAAGTTTCCGGCAAGAAATCAAACAACAATGATTCAGTAGGGTCACTTTATTTTTTTGTTGATAACTTGTCACTATTTACCGTCAGGGTTACGCAATTGTTTGGAGATCTGGTTAGATAGTCAAAATAAACTATAGAAAGCTTGTGTACGGACAAATTTAATTGTGACATGATTACACTGAATCAATGTGCACATGAAACGTCGCTATGTACTACTAGTACTGATATAATTGCCTAACCCCTTATAGCAACGCTCCAAAAAAGCACCGACTGCGGAGCTTTAACGGAGTCATTATTACGACGTGCAGTTATAACGAAATGAGGTAGAAATGGGTTTTCGCGAACATTTCTGCCAGCGAAACGTCATTTTTGAAAATTCGCAAACTTTTTGACCAGCGAACATAACCACTTATACAGTATGTCAGTTGGTCACATGACGGATGTTATTATGTCAGTTGATCACATGGCCTATAGCTGGAACTAATTTTTTCACCAAGACAGCTGTTAGGAAAAGTATTCTAAAACTCTTTCATCAGAATTCCGAATTGTAATGACGCTTATTCTGATATTCGTTGCAATCAAAGTGTTTGAGAGTATGCGCAACAAGTCGCTTGCTGAGATACTTCTATAATTGTCCACTTTTTAGATGTCCTGAGTGAAAAAAACCACTAGATTGTTAAAGGTTCTTTTATTTCTTTTCAACGTTACTGGGATGTGACATCACTGATGACCATGTCATCTATATAATAGCGTGCTTCCTAGAGTAACATTTCTAGTTCTTTAGTGAGAATCTAAGAACAAAAATGATTCTAGCTTTAAAAAAAAATTCCTCTATATAGTTTGCTATTGTGACAAGGATAAATAGAATATTTGGTTCCTAGCTTTGAATGAGAAATGTTATCTGGCTCGGCTTCTGAAAATATCAGGTTCCTCTGCGGCTCACCTGATATATTCATCCGCCTTTATTCTGTATTGATGTCAGCTGTGGCTTATGACAAACGAAATATGTGCTGATACCAGTGTAATTTAAATCCTCTCCCTGAGAGATAGTTTTCAGTGATTGCTTAAAACAGACTGAAAGTAAAGTAGAAAGCTCCTTCAGGCCTGCTTTTAGCTACAATTTGCTAGAATATAGTAAAGATTTGTTGAGATGCATATTCATGATTGTATAAAAGGGGTTACTTTCTTGAGTGGAGGAGTAAATAACAGGTGTAAAAAGGCCTATGTATAGGTAATGGGTTAATTCCCGCACACTATTTTGTAGTTATTCACCATGAGAGAACAACAGACCAAGTCACGGCATTCTAGTGGATCAACTGAAGATGGTCGTCATTCTGTGAAACTGGACGCAACCTCCCCTCCGCCAAGCTCCGACCACGGGGAAAAAGACCATCATCCTAAGGTAGGTGTATCGTATCAGGGTATATTGATTTAACCCATTGTATGCTGGGTAATATTTGGCAGCCATTTTAAAATGTCATCTAGCGGGTAAAACTCAAATACTTGCAAAAGATTTTAGCAGTTCTTGATAGAATATTGACTTAGCTGCAAACAGCTGTGATCTCAGATCAGGGATTAAAACTGCTTGCCTAGAGGTACACCTAAAAGTGTATCCCGCATCAAAGTTTAAGACAGGTTGTCACTTAATGCAGTCTAAAAGAGCTGTCTGTTATACTTTCAGTCTGCTTTGTGCATACACCTGTCATAATGTAGAAAATATTTCTAAGGACTCTTTTAAAGGGCATGGTGAAAACATGAAAATGTATCTTTATGCGAAATAAGGATCCAAGCTGATTGATATTGCTAATTTTAAGAACAAATGGAAGACATCAGCTGTTGAACACAGCAAAGTTAATTTGCTCTTTAAAAGTTAAAGACTTCGATTAAATGTACTTTTTGACTGACCAGATTAAGTTTTGATTGTTTTTAACCCATTACTACCTTAGTATTCTTTTAGTACCTGTAATGTATTCTGTACTGAAGAAAATAGTTCCTTTTCATATAGTCATGAATATGCACTGAATAACACTTTCCAATAGCCTAGCAAAAGATAGCTTAAAGCAGGCTGAAATTAAAGCAGAATACACCTGACTGCTTTACTTTTAACCTGCTTTAAGTGGTCAACTGTCTTTAAAACTGGAAACAGTCTATTTGATAGGTAAAGGGTAAAGGTTAAGCCGTGTTGCTACAAGAATTAAGTCCAATCTTGCCGAATGTGTCTTTTCTTCTTTCAGAGGCTGTCCAATGGATCCATAGACCCAGACTCAGATATTAACAGAGTGATAGAGTTACAAGAAACTGTAGAAAAACAAAATGCAGAGTTAACAAATACACGAACAAAAATGTTAGAACTGAACAATAAATATACTGAAATGGAGGAGAGTTATACCACAGCCCAAAAGGATTTCATCAAAGCTCAGGAACAAGTAGTAAAACTGCAGAGAGATCTCAGAGAGGTAGGTGCCCTGATCTCGGAGCTCCGGGTATTGTGGGTATTTCAAATACTAACTTTCTTTCTCCACCAAACCCTATGTTGTGACCACTCATTAGAATCGTCTCTTCGAGACGATTCTAATGAGTGGTCACAACATAGGGTTTAGAGGAGACATAAGGAAGATAAGTACAGAAATGATCACTTTACCCACTTTGGTTTGGAGCATTGGTAATTATGCCATTGTTGTTGTTGAAGCTAATAAGGATTTGCATGCCTTCACTGGGCCTTCAGACTCTTCATGCTGTGTCATCCCATCCTTTGAGGCGACGTTCAGCAAGGAAATACTGTATTTGGGATGTGAAAATACCGTATGACATTGAGCTTAGAGTGGTACAGGGTAACGGTTAAGAGGAAGTAATGTAAATGTTTCAGAGGAAGTAATGTAAATGTTTCAGAATTTTCTGTTATACTTCTACCATATCATATGTTGTGATGGTTTCAGTGTTTGAAATACTCCACCTGTCTGGTGCTATGTTGGCAGTTTTAGCTAATTCTGTTTTCAAGTATATAGTTCATGAAATTACAAAAAAACCCTGATATTAGCATCAAACAGTTTGAATCCAGATCAGATGCTGAGTTACTTAGTACCTGATCATGGACCAAACTGTTAGTGCTAGTCTTGTCTAGCTAGACAGCTATTATAGGAACATTCAACTCTACAAACTTTACTGCAGAACAAAAGTACATGTAATACAGAAAGCTTCTTCTAGTATAGGAACTTTCAGTGTAACTTTTATTCTGCAGTAAACAAACACCTGTCATCAGGGCTCCAGATAAGAGGTAGTTGTTTTCAACAAATCCAACATTTTCTCACTCATTTCAGCACCAAATCCTATGGTGTTACTACTCATTAGAATCGTCTCGAAGAGACGATTCTAATGAGTAGTGACACCATAGGGTTTAATTCAGAATAAAGATTTTAAGTTTTGAAAAACTACCCTTATCTGGTGCTCTGCCTGTCATAAAGACTGCTCTTCTATTTTCACTGCACCCTTCTACAGTAAAACCTCTATATTACCACCACTAAAAAAGCTAATTGATTGTATAAAACTTAAAGACAGGTGACAGCTTGAAGCACGGTGAAAGTGATTTCTGTTTAATGGTCCAATTGCTTTAAGCAGCCAATTATTAATTAAACACAGTTTAGTGGTCATAAGAAGGAGGTTTAATTGTACATGTATAAAAGTTTGCCCATGGATAAGAAAACAGTGCAGACCTTGATCAGACAGCTCCTGAAGGAGCTGTCTGATCTGGGTCAACACAGTTTTCAAAACACATCAGTATAAGTTTTAAGCAGGAAAAGGGTCAAATGGCTTTTTGAAGCAAGTTTGACCGTACCAGGATTTTAAACATCCCCAACAACTTTGTGGAAGTGGATTACTGAGTAGAATACCAGAATCTAGTTGTCTATTTGTCTGCCTATCATACTCATAGAGGTAGAGCAGGGCTCCAGATAAGGGGAGTATTTCAAAAACTAAAATCTTTATTTCTGTATTAAACCCTATGGTGTTACTACTCATTAGAATCGTCTCGAAGAGACGATTCTAATGAGTTGTAACACCATAGGATTTGGTGCTAAAATGAATGAGAAAATGCTGGATTTGTTCAGTTTACTCCCGCTTATCTGGAACCCTGGTAGAGGCAATGCTTTGCTTGTCCATTAAACTAACATAAACTGTATCATTTCAAACGACGAAAACCCAAATGAGATCAAATATCAGAAGAATCATATGTGGGTCTACACTATTGGTCTATATTGTTTTCATATGTCCTATTTGTTGAAAGCTAATGCATCAATTGGTACAGTAAAACCTCTCTATTACAACCACTAAAAAGAAGGTTAATTAATTGTATGAAAGACAGGTGGTGGCTAAACTCTTTGAACCCTTGTCACGCATATATGCGTCATTTGCAAACAGTGTACCTGTGAGGAGTACAATTGTCCTTTGCTCTGATCAGGGTCTACACTGTTTGTCATTTTGACATATATTGTTAAAATCAACCCTAAAAAGTCAAAAATGGACTAGACTAAACTGAAAACTAGAATTGTCTATTTAAGGTTTCAAGGAGGAAAGAGTTAAAACAAGGTGAAAGTTAAACAGAAAGCTCATAAAAGAGCTTTCTGTTTTACTTTCACTTTGCTTTAAGCAGTCACCTGCCCTATAACACCTTATAATTACATTTAACACAAATTTGTGCTAAAATAGAGAGGTTATACTGTGCAGTTTTGTGTAACTTGATGTAAGGTTTTCTCCATGTGTAATTAAGTTTTCGTTTACTCAACTCCTATGTTGTCTAAGGATGTTGCCATGTCAGTACAATTCTAGTAAGGGGAACTGACAGGCATGCTTTTTCACAGTTGTGTTTGGTTTATGTAGTTTGCATCTGCTTGTGACTAAATTATGCAGTCACTGAGCATTCCTTATTATAATGCTTAACCCTTAGCCCGCCGAATAAATTGTCGTCTGCTATATTTCTCGTCTGCTTCAAGTTTCAAAGTGTTTCAAAGTTGCTCAAAATTGCTGAAAATGTTGTCCGAGTGTCAAACAGCTTGGATCCGGATGAGACGCCGAGTTACTCGGCGTCTCATCCGGATCCAAGCTGTTTGCATATGCAGCTATAGTCGTGAGTGGCAGGCTAAGGGTTAACCCATTTCCCCATAAATATGCCTTTAATTTATTTCTCCATTGAAGATAATAGTTCAACTTAATACAGCCATGAATATGTACAGTCAGAAATATTTGTTATATTCTACTAATTAGTATCTTTGAGCAGGCTGAAAGTAAAGCAGAACACGCCTTTAGGCGCATTCTGCTTTACTTTCAACCTGCTTTAAGTGGTCACCTATTTTCAAAACTAGAATCAGGCTATGGAGTTATGGGTTAATTGAAAACCGCCTGACCACAAGAGTTGATAAGTGTTGACTGTTAACCCTTTTCTTGGTAGAAACACCCTCACCTCTTACTAATAGCAATGTCTTTCCCGATTTCTTCCTTGTCCTGGAAAATGGTCCCTGGTAAATAGGAATTTCATGATACATTCTCTACCTCCTGACAGCAGGCAGATAGTAAAGCAGAAAGCACATGTTTGATTGCATTTAACCCTTTACTTGGTAAGAGTAATTTTCACGCCTTTATTTTATTCCTCCACTGAAGAAAATAGTTCCAATTTATACAGTGTGAATATGCATCGTAAGAAATACTTTCTATATTCAAGCAGATTTTAGCTTAAAGCAGGCTGAAAGTACAGCAGAATGTCAAATAAGGTGCATTAGTAAGCTGCTTTACTTTCAACCTGCTTTAATGGGTCACCTGTCTTCAGAATTAGAAACAGGGTATTGAGTAGAGTGTTAGTTGTTGCAGATTTTACTGGTCAAAGGTTATAAGATAATTAGACTGGGCACCTGACTGTGCTTCCAATTAACCCTTTTTATGCCAACATTTTCATAAACGGTAAACCATTCCACTTTTGAAAATTGACAAGCTTATTTTGATATTACAGCTGTTTGTAGAAGTTTTTTTTTTAAAAAAGTTATACAAACAGTGCAGACCCTGATCAGAGGGCTCTTTAAGGAGCCCTTTGATCAGGGTCTGCACTATTTGCATTTGTAGTATACGTGTACTTATAAAGTGGGTTTTTCTTGAGAAAAGGATTTAGGGTAAAAGTCAGTTAGGTTCCTGGGTTTCTGTGATAATGAGAAGATATGTTAAAAAACTTTGCATGCTGGGTATTTTTTTCGTCTGCAACAATTGTCGTCTGCTACTGTTCTTAATTTAGATTTTTTCAAAATTTCTTTTAAATTCAGTGTCAGAATAGCAAACTGTTTGGATCCTGATGAGACGCCGTGTTACGCGGCGTCTCATCTGGATCCAAACTGTTTGCAAAGACAATCACTATGGCGGATATACCCGCTGCTAGCGTGCAAAGAGTTAACACAGGGGGCTGAGCTTTTGTTGGGAGATATGAGCCCATTAATGTCACTCTAGATGTGTCAGGACTTCACCTTTCTTCAGGTGAGGGTTCACGTTTAGCATGCTAGCAGTGAAATTTTGATAACCTTTGCAAACAGTTTGGCATCTCATCAGGATCCAAATTGTTTGACACTCTGATATTGTTTTTCAAAAGATTTTTTGAAAATTCTATTTTTAGAACAGCAGCAGACGGCAATTGTTGCAGATGAAAACATAATCCATCATGCAAAGTGTTAATGTAGCGAAAATAGTATGCTGCCTAACTCAGCCCCTTCTGTTTACTGGCTAACTTACCATAATTATGTTGGGAAAAAAGAAAGGGTATAGACAGCAGCTAAATGCAGAAAGAAAGTAATGTAGAAACTCCTGAAAGAGCTTTCTGCATTTAGCAGTTTTTAAAATCTCATTGAAATTTCCCAATTACTCCAATCCATAAATACGCCTTTTTACGCCTTTTATTCCTCCACTGAAGAAAACATTTCCAATTCTTACATTCATGAATATACATCATAAGAAATATTGTCTTTATTCTATCAGATGGTAGCTTAACCCATTACCCCATAGCCTGTTTATTGTTTTGAAAATAGGTGACTACTTAAAGCAGGTTGAAAGTAAAGCAGAATGCGCCATATGGCGCATTCTGCTTTACTTTCAGCCTGCCTTAAGCTTTTACCAGCTAGAATAAGGAAGGTATTAAATATGACACATATTCATTACGGTTTATATTGGAACTATTTTCTTCAGCGGATGAATAAAATGCATGTGCTAAAAGTCGCTTCTATAAGGGAAAGGGTTAAAGCAGGCTGAAAGTAAAGCAGAACAGGTACTAGAAAAAGGCTATGTGGTAAAGGGTTAATTGGATGAGAACCTTTTGCAGAGTGAAAGTAAAATACAGATAGCTCTTTTCAGAAACTATATCCATCAATTTCATTTTGCACTAAGCTGCTGTCAGTCTTTGATGGTGTTTATGCCTTTTTCTTGTAACAGTTGTGAAAGGCTGATTTTAACTGTGCTGTATTTTATTGGCACGTAAAGTCTGTTTCCAGTTACTAGAAATGACACCATCTTACCAAGGCTCCAGATAAGAGGGAGTAAACTGAACAAATCCAACATTTTCTCACTCATTTCAGTGCCAAATCCTCTGGTGTCACTACTCATTAGAATCGTCTAATTCTAATGAGTAGTGACACCATAAGGTTTAATGCAGGAATAAAGATAAAGAGTGAACGTTCTTGAGACACTGCTAACAAAGGTATATTTACCCAGACAGTTTCGTGAACTGGACTGTTCACTTGATCACTGGCGTTGTAGACCTTGCTGAGTCGGAACGCCCCCTGGTCCCTGATCATAACGCTGGGGTTTGCTCGGATCTGGATTGCCTCCCTTATCAGGCGGGTGCGCTGATCACTTTCTTTGTCTAGGATATAAGTGGAGCTCCAATTGATCACGTGATTCTCCTGTGCCACATGATCAGTTATAGCACTCTTGTGGAATTCAGTTTGTGATTGTTTCCTTTCGGACAGAGTGTATGCCCTACCCGTGTTGGCTTCCACGTCCTTTCTGTGTTCCCCGAGTCTCGTTTTCAACTTCCTCCCAGTTTCTCCAACATAGCTTTTGGTGCAATTCCCACATTCAATTTGGTAGACGACGTTACACGTTTCAAGCTTGTCTATTTTGTCTTTAGGGTGCACCAAAATATTCCGTAGAGTCTGGTGGGGCTTTTGGGACACCGCTATCTTGTGGCGTTGGAACACACGTTGGAGGGTTTCGGTAACTCCACTTATATATGGAAGGACCACTACACCTTTGGATTTTTCCCTATCAACACTTGACTTGTTTCTCTCTGTTGCTTTCTTCACTTCCTCTTTCACTCTTTTAAATGTCCAATCTGGGTAACCGCACTTCTTTAGGCCTGCTTTGATATGCGCCTCTTCCTTCTGTCTGTCCTCCAATTCAGTAACTACAGTATTACACCTGTCAAATAAACAGAAACACCTTTAAAAAAGGATATTCAGCGGAGTGCGTGGTGGATGTCTTCAAATACTCCCCTTATCTGGAGCTCTGACCATCTTACAAGGCTCCAGATAAAAGGGAGTTAACTGAACAAATCTAACATGTTTTTAGCTCACCTGAGCACAAAGTGCTCATGGTGAGCTATTGTGATCGGTCGCCGTCTGTCGTACGTCGGTGTTGGTGTCCGTGTTGGTGTCGTCTGTTCACAATTTGTTTCAAATAACTTCTTCTCTGAAACTAATGGCCCAATTTGAACTAAACTTGGTCAGATACATACTGTAGTTGTGAGCTTCAAAAACTGTTGGAAAAAAAGTGGGTGGGGCTATCGATCTTGTTGCCATGGCAACCATGCAAAATATCTAAAAAAATCTTCTTCTCAAAAACAACTGGTCCGATTTCAATTTGGTTTTCACCAAAATGTTTCTCAATTAATATACTTTCAAAATTGTTCAAAGAATTTTGATCCGTCAAAAAACATGGCTGCCAGATGGCGTAGTCAATTTCCGTATTTACATAATATTGACAACCAAAGTCAAAACTTAAGTCCTAGTACAACTAAATTTCATATGTAGCATTATGTTGTGAACCTTCACCAAGATTGTTCAAATAATGACCCCCGGGTCAAAAATGGCTCCACCCTGGGGCTTATCAGTTTTACATAGAGTTATATAGAGTTATATAGGAAAATCTTTAAAACTCTTCTTCTCTGAAACTGTAGGACCCAGACCCTTTATATTTGGTATGTAGCTTTGCCTTATGGTTCTCTACCAAGATTGTTCAAATCATGACCCCCAGGTCAAAGATGGCCACGTCCTAGGGCTTATCAGTTTTACATAGAGTTATATAGGAAAAACCTTTAAAAGTCTTCTTCTCTGAAACTGTATGGCCTAGACCTTTTATGCGTGGCATGTAGCTTTGCCTTATGGTCCTCTACCAAGATTGTTCAAATCATGACCCCCGGGTCAAAAATGGCCCGCCCCGGGGCTTATAAGTTTTACATAGACTTATATAGGAAAACCTTTAAAAGTCTTCTTCTCTGAAACCATAAGGCCCAGATCTTTTATATTTGGCATGTAGCTTTGCCTTTTGGTCCTCTACTTAGATTGTTCAAATCATGACCCCCAGATCAAAAATGGCTCTGCCCTGGGGCTTATCAGTTTTACATAGACTTATATAGTAAAACCTTTAAAACTATTCTTCTCTGAAACCGTAAGGCCCAGACCTTTTATATTTGGCATCTAGCTTTGCCTTATGGTCCTCTACCAAGATTATTCAAATCATGACCTCAGGGTCAAAAATGGCCTTGCCCTGGGCTTATCAGTTTTACATAGACTAATACAGGAAACCCTTTAAAAAACCTTCTACTCAGAAACTGTGACCATTGTCAGAATTCAATAATATTTCGAATGAATATTATTTAAAACACCCTTTATTAAGACTTTTTATATAGTTTCCATATTTCTCCTTTTTGCTCAAACAGTAATAATGACAATCAGATTCTGAGTTACTTCTTCATGCAACAGTCCACTTCCATGCAATGAAAAACTTCATTTTGCATTGAGTATTACACAATAGTTCCTCAGGTGAGCGATTTAGGGCCGCATGCGGCTCTTGTCTCATTCATGTTAGCACCATATCCTGTGGTGTAACTACTTATTGGAATTGTCTCAAAGAGACCATAGGGTTTAATGCAGACAAAAAAAATTGTTTTTGAAAAACTCCCCTTATCTGGTGTCCTGAATTCTTACTAGAAGCATACTAGGACATGATTCTCCTATCCAAAAGCTTTGGTTAACCCATTTTGTATACCTGTTTATGCATTAACTCATAAGTGATAAACAATTATCAATGCTTATCTCAATATGAGCTAGTCGATTAATGTGTCAAAATACGGCAGTATGAGAATATTTCATAATGCGTCAATATGAGTCAGTATGGCTTAATTGGTTAATGCATTACCCAATAAATACACCTTTAATTTATTCCTCCATGTAAGGAAATCGTTTCACCTTATTTTTTCAGTCATGAATTTACAACATGAGAAATACCTTCTATGTCCTAGCAGATAGAAGCTTAAAGCAGACTGCAAGTAAAGCAGAATGTGCCTTATGGCACATTCTGTTTTACTTTCAACCTGCTTTAAGTGGCCATCTGTGTACAAAACTAGAAACAGGCTATGGGGTGACAGGTTAAAAGGAGATTAGTCCTATGCAACCAGTGTAGATCTAGATCAGAGATACAGAAGCCCTCTGGATAGGGTCTGCACAGTTTGCTATTTTGCAATACATTGTGGGGAGAGAAGCAAAAACCTAAATAGTCAAAAATGGACAAGTATTAATCGGAAACTTTAATTTTCCATTTGAAGTTTTAAGAGAAAATATTGGCACTACACCTTTAACACTTTACTCGTTAGCCTGTTCTAGTATTGAAGACAGGTGACCACTTAAAGCAGGTTGAAGGTAGCGCAGAGTGTGCCTTCTGGTAAGGCACATTAACCCTTTCCCACATAGCATATCTCTAGTATTGAATATAGGTGTCCACTTAAAGCAGGTTGAAAGTAAAGCAGAATGCGCTTTAAGCGCATTCTGCTTTACTTTCAGTCTGCTTTAAGCTATCATCTGCTAGAATATAGAAAATATTTTGTATTATACATATTTATGAATGTATAAATTGGAACTATTTTCTTCAGGGCAAGAATAAACTGAATGCGCTAAAAGGCGCTTCTATGGGGGAAAGGGTTAAGGCACATTCTGCTTTACTTTCAGCCTGCTTTAAGCTATCATCTGCTAGAATATAGAAAATATTTCTTATGATTCATTTACATAGGAATATATTAGGAACTATATTATTCAGTGGAGGAACAAATCAAAGGCCTCTGTGGAGTAAAGGGTTAAAACTCATATTATCTATATCGACTTTTCAGTTTATGACACGACAGGAAGACCAGGGTTTGGAGCAGACATAAAGATTTCATTATTTGAACTATTCCCCATGTCTACATATGATATAGAGGATAATCAATTTCTTTGGATTGATATGAAAACTATATCAAGAGAATGGGTTGTTTTCTGGTTAAAAAATGCGGACTCCTTTTTTAACCAGAAAACAACCCATTCAAGTGATGTATTTTTCATATCTATTCAAAAGAATTGATTATTCTATTTATTATATAGATTTTAATGTTTTTACAGAAAAAACACACAAAATTAATTATTTACCCGTGACTTTACAAAAATTATTATGTTGTGACGTCACAAAAAGTTATATCATCACCATTGATGATATCAACTGTGACGATATGAAATTTATCAAACTGAGAAATCTCTATAAATCATTGATAGGTATATAATCAAATCTCTTATTATCTATATCTTAGTGTGTATATCTATTTTACAGTCTATAGCCCAAAAAGAAGACCAGGAGGAGAGAATAGCCACTCTAGAGAAACGCTATCTAAATGCTCAGAGAGAGAGTACATCACTGCACGACCTGAATGATAAACTCGAGTCAGAATTAGCTACAAAAGATGGACAAATTAAAACGGTTAGTATGCTGTGTAAATTTCTCAGCATTTTAGTTTGTTGAACCTATCACCCCATAAATACTTATTTATTCCTGAACTCAAGAAAATAGTTCCAATTATGATGTGTAAATTTCTCAGCCTTTTAGTTTGTTGAACCCATCAGCCCATAAATAGGCCTTTTTACGCCTTTTATTTATCCCTCAACTCAAGAAGATTGTTTTAATTTATACAGACATGAATATGTTTCATAGTAAATGTTTTCTTTTTTCTAGCAGATGGTAGCTTAAAGCAGGTTGAAAATAAAGCAGAATGCGCCTTAAGGCACATTCTGCTTTACTGTCAACCTGCTTTAGGTGGACACCTGTCTTCAAAATGAGAAATAGGCTATGGGGTAATGGGTTAAGTGTCATAGAACGTATCTACATACTTCTCTATATCAATTATCACATCAGAATATTAATTGATAAAGTTGAATATAGAACTGGTGACAACTTGAAGAAAGTTGAAAGTAAAGCAGAATTCTCCTAAAGGAGCTTTCTGGTTTACTTTCATCCTGTTTTAAGCAGTAATCAGCCCTAAACACAGTTGAATAAAAATTGGATTACATTTTTAGCTCACCTGAGCTAGCTCAGGGTGAGCTTTTGCAATCCTTGAATGTCCGGCGTCCGTCGTTCGTCGTCAACAATTTTGGTGTTTACACTCTAGAGGCCACAATTTGTATCCAATCTTTCTGTAACTTACTCAGATGGTATCTTGCCATAAGAGCTCGGATGAGTTCGATTATGGTTGATATTGGACATATAGGTCAAGAGTTATCCACCTTTGAATTGCTGAAAATGCAATATTTAACAGTGTTTACACTCTAGAGACCACAATTTTAATTCAATCTTTCCCAATCTTGCTCAGATTGTATATAACCGCAAGAGTTCGGATAAGTTCAATTATGGTTGGAATTGGATTGATATATCAAGAGTTATCTACCTTTAAATTGCTGAAAATGCCATATTTAAGGTTGTTTACACTCTAGAGGCCACAATTTTAATCCAATCTTTCTCAAACTTCATCAGATGGTATATGACTAACAGACTATAAGAGTTCAGATGAGTTTGATTAAGGTTGCAATCTGACCTGTAGATCAAGAGTTATCAACCTTTGAATTGCTGAAAATGCTATATTTAAGGGTGTTTACACTCTAGAGTCCACAATTTTAATCCAGTCTTTCTAAAACTTGCTCAGATTGTATATAACTATAAGAATTCTGATGAGTTAGGTTATGGTTGGAATCGGATTTAAAGGTCAAGAGTTATCTACCTTTGAATTGCTGAAAATGCCATATTTAACAGTGTTTGCACTCTAGAGGCCACAATTTTCAATGGATTTTAATTATAATTGCACACAATGTATATAGCTATAAGTTCTCAAGGGAGTGCAATTATTGTTGAAATCTGATCATTGTGGCAAGAGTTATCTGCCCTTGATTTACTTTGAAAAGCTAGAAAAGGCTTCATTTCAGTACTATTTAGGCTCTAGTTATCTGCCTTTGATGTACTCTATTATACATACTGGGGTAATGGGTTAAGTGTCATAGAACGTATCTACATACTTCTCTATATCAATTATCACATCAGAATATTAATTGATAAAGTTGAATATAGAACTGGTGACAACTTGAAGAAAGTTGAAAGTAAAGCAGAATTCTCCTAAAGGAGCTTTCTGGTTTACTTTCATCCTGTTTTAAGCAGTAATCAGCCCTAAACACAGTTGAATAAAAATTGGATTACATTTTTAGCTCACCTGAGCTAGCTCAGGGTGAGCTTTTGCAATCCTTGAATGTCCGGCGTCCGTCGTTCGTCGTCAACAATTTTGGTGTTTACACTCTAGAGGCCACAATTTGTATCCAATCTTTCTGTAACTTACTCAGATGGTATCTTGCCATAAGAGCTCGGATGAGTTCGATTATGGTTGATATTGGACATATAGGTCAAGAGTTATCCACCTTTGAATTGCTGAAAATGCAATATTTAACAGTGTTTACACTCTAGAGACCACAATTTTAATTCAATCTTTCCCAATCTTGCTCAGATTGTATATAACCGCAAGAGTTCGGATAAGTTCAATTATGGTTGGAATTGGATTGATATATCAAGAGTTATCTACCTTTAAATTGCTGAAAATGCCATATTTAAGGTTGTTTACACTCTAGAGGCCACAATTTTAATCCAATCTTTCTCAAACTTCATCAGATGGTATATGACTAACAGACTATAAGAGTTCAGATGAGTTTGATTAAGGTTGCAATCTGACCTGTAGATCAAGAGTTATCAACCTTTGAATTGCTGAAAATGCTATATTTAAGGGTGTTTACACTCTAGAGTCCACAATTTTAATCCAGTCTTTCTAAAACTTGCTCAGATTGTATATAACTATAAGAATTCTGATGAGTTAGGTTATGGTTGGAATCGGATTTAAAGGTCAAGAGTTATCTACCTTTGAATTGCTGAAAATGCCATATTTAACAGTGTTTGCACTCTAGAGGCCACAATTTTCAATGGATTTTAATTATAATTGCACACAATGTATATAGCTATAAGTTCTCAAGGGAGTGCAATTATTGTTGAAATCTGATCATTGTGGCAAGAGTTATCTGCCCTTGATTTACTTTGAAAAGCTAGAAAAGGCTTCATTTCAGTACTATTTAGGCTCTAGTTATCTGCCTTTGATGTACTCTATTATACATACTGGGGTAATGGGTTAAGTGTCATAGAACGTATCTACATACTTCTCTATATCAATTATCACATCAGAATATTAATTGATAAAGTTGAATATAGAACTGGTGACAACTTGAAGAAAGTTGAAAGTAAAGCAGAATTCTCCTAAAGGAGCTTTCTGGTTTACTTTCATCCTGTTTTAAGCAGTAATCAGCCCTAAACACAGTTGAATAAAAATTGGATTACATTTTTAGCTCACCTGAGCTAGCTCAGGGTGAGCTTTTGCAATCCTTGAATGTCCGGCGTCCGTCGTTCGTCGTCAACAATTTTGGTGTTTACACTCTAGAGGCCACAATTTGTATCCAATCTTTCTGTAACTTACTCAGATGGTATCTTGCCATAAGAGCTCGGATGAGTTCGATTATGGTTGATATTGGACATATAGGTCAAGAGTTATCCACCTTTGAATTGCTGAAAATGCAATATTTAACAGTGTTTACACTCTAGAGACCACAATTTTAATTCAATCTTTCCCAATCTTGCTCAGATTGTATATAACCGCAAGAGTTCGGATAAGTTCAATTATGGTTGGAATTGGATTGATATATCAAGAGTTATCTACCTTTAAATTGCTGAAAATGCCATATTTAAGGTTGTTTACACTCTAGAGGCCACAATTTTAATCCAATCTTTCTCAAACTTCATCAGATGGTATATGACTAACAGACTATAAGAGTTCAGATGAGTTTGATTAAGGTTGCAATCTGACCTGTAGATCAAGAGTTATCAACCTTTGAATTGCTGAAAATGCTATATTTAAGGGTGTTTACACTCTAGAGTCCACAATTTTAATCCAGTCTTTCTAAAACTTGCTCAGATTGTATATAACTATAAGAATTCTGATGAGTTAGGTTATGGTTGGAATCGGATTTAAAGGTCAAGAGTTATCTACCTTTGAATTGCTGAAAATGCCATATTTAACAGTGTTTGCACTCTAGAGGCCACAATTTTCAATGGATTTTAATTATAATTGCACACAATGTATATAGCTATAAGTTCTCAAGGGAGTGCAATTATTGTTGAAATCTGATCATTGTGGCAAGAGTTATCTGCCCTTGATTTACTTTGAAAAGCTAGAAAAGGCTTCATTTCAGTACTATTTAGGCTCTAGTTATCTGCCTTTGATGTACTCTATTATACATACTAGAATGGGTCATATTGCAATGTTGTGTACAAGCTATACTACAAATTTGAATGGATTTAGAATAAAACAGGTGGAATTCAAAGGTAAAGCTATCAGGCTTCATTATAAAAGGTGAGCGATATCAGGGCCTTCAGGCCCTCTTGTTGGCTATGCAAGGAAGGAACACTTATATATACGTGAAACATCTTGAACATATTCTGTTATTTCTGGTCTGTGAGAAATATCATCAGTTTTAGCAACTGTTGTCATGAATCATTCTATTGCACACCAAATTAATTTAAATGTCCCCCACACCCACTGCCTTTTTCAATGTTTTAGATAGATGGTTGCAAATCAAAAAGCTACGGTACTTCTAGAGCTTAATGTTTTACTTTAAGCTTTAAGCATCCATCTGTTAGGATGCAATATATACAGCGCTCCCTCTCTACAACGGCCCTCCCAACAACGATTCCCTCCTTACGACGACGTTTGTCACAGTTCCCTAACAGGACAATTATGTCTAACGCTTTGACTGCTGTAATATCGTCTGCTTAAAGATGTCGTCTGCTGTTTTTCTCAAAATTACATATTCGACATTTTGACATATAAATACTTAATGATGAGTGACAAACAGCTTGAATCCAGATCAGACGCCGCGTAACGCGGCGTCTGATCTGGATTAAAGCTGTTTGCAAATGTAAACCAATTTGACTCCCTCCGTACAACGCACACAATCAGTGTCTCCCATTGGTTGTCGTTGTAGAGAGGGAGCGCTGTAGAATGTAAGACAAATTACAGGCTTTTGAAAATACTGGGTTACTCAGCATCTTATCTGGCTCCAAACGCCATACTGTATGTACATGTATATCATGAATTTTAATGAGCATGTTTATCAATATTCTCTTACAGTTAGAAGAAAAAATTCGCAATATCCAAGAGAAATTAGAAGCATCAGAACTGAAGCTGCAGCAATCCCTGCGTAAAGCGGAGGTTCTTCCGACCGTTGAGGCTGAACTTCAGCAGCGTATGGAGGCGTTGACAGAAGCCGAGCAGCGGCACGGTTCTATAGAGGAGCGATTGCAACAGCTAGAGGCCAAAGTTCAGGAGAAAGAGTCCGAATTACAGAGGGTTAGTATTTGTGACTAGATATGGGGTTTAATCGTTTACCCCGTAAGTACACCTTTTTACGACTTTCAGTTATTTCTCCGGTAGAGGAAATAGATCAAATTTTTACAACCATGAATATGTATCATCAGAAGTATTTTCTTTATTCTAGCAGATGGTAGATTAAAGCAGTCTAAAAGTAAAGCAGAATGTGCCTTAAGGTGCATTCTGCTTTACTTTCAACCTGCTTTAAGTGGTCACATGTCTTCGAAACTAGAAACAGGCTATGGGATAATGGGTTAACCCTTTCCCCATTAGCCTATTTTATATACAGGAGATTGCTTGAAGCAGACTGAAAGCAAAGCAGAAAGCTGCTTTACATTCAGCCTGCTTAAAGCTTTCATCTTCCAGGATACAGAAACAGTTTTCTATTGCTCCTAAATACAACATGGAAGAAGCATGAAAAGTAATTTCTGTGAGATAAAGGTAAAGGCGTTTCTACCAGGGGAAGGATTAACTCTTTACTTCATAGCATCTTGCTAGTTTTGAAAAAAGATGAACCCATAAAGCAGGTAGACAGTAAATCAGAATGCGCCAAAGGTCACTTTCTGCTTTACTTTCAGCATTCTTTAAAATACACTCCTCTAGGATATAGAAAATATTTTTTATATTGCATTTTCCTTACCACATATAAAATTGAACTGGTTTATTTAGTGGAGGCAAAAAATTGAAGGTGTATCTTTGGATTAATGGATTAATGGATTCAGCACTTATTATAATTCATCTATATTTGAGTGACTGTAAATGAATCAGGGAACCAATCTGATCTCATTCTACAGGGCTCCAGATAAGGGGGGTGGGGTATTTCAAAAACTAACATCTTTATTTCTGCTTTAAACCCTATGGTGTCACTACTCATTAGCATTGTCTCGAAGAGACGATTCTAATGAGTAGTTACACTAGAGGATTTGATGCTAAAATAAAGATTTTAGTAATCTTATTCTACAGAGCTCCAGATAAAGGTTGGTTGGGTATTTCAAAAACTAAAATCTTTATTTCTGCTTTAAACCCTATGGTGTCACTACTCATTAGAATCGTCTCTTTGAGACGATTCTAATGAGTAGTAACACTATAGGATTTGATGCTAAAATAAGTGAGAAAATGTTGAATTAGTGCAGTTTACTCCCTCTTATCTTGAGCCCTGATTCTATACAAACCTTTCTATATCCCACAGGCTCGGCATCGTGACAAGATGAATGAGGAGCACAATGCGAGACTATCTGCCACCGTAGACAAGCTGTTGACGGAGTCTAATGAGAGACTACAGTTACACTTAAAGGAGAAGATGCAGGCGCTAGAGGAGAAGAATCAGCTGACCCAGGAACTGGAGAGGACGAGGAAAGCTCTGGATGATAACCAGCAGGAGAAGGTAGGGGGCGCTGACTACTGACTAGTGCTGAAACAATTACCAGAGTAACTGTTATCGGTTATCGAATGCTGATAAATCGGATACAAAGGTGGTTACCGGTTACCTGGAAGCCATTTTATATAACAAATATGACTTCCTTTGGCTGTGACCAAAATCCGTCACACATAACACAAAGATTTGTTATGTAAACAAAGAGCTTATTTTCCAACCATCTCGATAAGAAATCGGCACATTTATGAATGATTCTTAAAGAAAGGGGGGCATATGTCAGGCATCTGACAACCGTTTTCGCTTAGTTAATGTACATATATAAGAAATTGCGCGTTTTAAACATCAATTTGGGCGACATTCTGCCTTTAAGCTACCATCTGCTACAATAAAGAAAATGTTTCTTATAATGCATACTCATAACTGTTCAAATTGGAGCTATTTTCTTCAGTGGAGGAATAATTTAAAGGCGTAAAAAGGCGCATTCATGGGGTAATGGGTTAACTGGTTACTGAATTCTAGTAATCATTTCAGCACTAGTACAGACAGGTTGATTAGTCATTCTCTCATTGACCCATGAAATATCAGATGGACATTTCTAGTTTCCAATGAAGTCTTGTCTGTTCTTGAAAGTTTTCATTGTGTTGATAAATCAATATTGAATATTTTTTCTTCAAAGCACAACACTTTCAATTTTTTAGCAGGGTTTTCCCTTGCATTTTGTAATTGAGAGTCCTAAGGACCCTCATACCTTTCACTTTGAGAGTCCCTCAGCATATTTGGGGGTCCCAAATTAATTTGATGTGTACAAAATGCCTTACAATTTTGACAAATAACTTGTTACCTTTGTAAACACTAAAACAGTGCAGATTCATGATCTCTGTTGACCTGAGCATACCCCACATCAGCACCCAGGATTTACATTTCTGATGATTTGCGGGTTTGGAGTAAAATGTGGTCAAAGATTTGAGGGTCCTGGGGTTGGACAAATAGGAGTCCCAGGTGACAGAATTGAGTCTCAGATGCAGGAAACCTGCGTCCGGGAAAACCCTGTTTAGTAGTTGTGACTGTTTCATCCACAATTGTGGACATCTTCACAGTCTACAGAATATTAATTTAAGGCGTAAGTAGGCGTATTTAAGGAGTAATGGGTTAAAGTGGATTGTGTTTACAAATGTACTTGTTTTCGACTTTCAGGAGAGAATCATAGATGATTTACAACGTGCCAAACGAGAGGTTGATACTCTGCGACAGCAAATAGAACACCTGGCAAGGTACTGTATCAATGTTGGTGTAACTGTAGCAAGGTTTAGGAGCATGTCTTAAATCTTACCATGCTGAATTTTAATGTGGACTCATTCATTTCATTATTCCTTTACCCCATAGTATTGGAGATCGGTGACCACTTTACACATTCAACCCTAGCTACGAGTTTGCTCGTCATTTGCAAACAACATACCTGTGATGATTACACTTGTCCCATGCAAACAATGCAGACACTGATCAGAGGGCTCCTTAGGGAGCCCTCTGATCAGGGTCTACACTGTTTGATATTTTGAAATATATTGTTAAAATCAACCCTAAATAGTCAATAATGGACTAAACTTATTTTGGAATTGTCCATTAAAAGTTTCAGGGGTGAATGTGTTAAAGCAGGTTTAAAGAAAAGCAGGATGTGCCATAACTCTTTCCTCCCTGAAACTTTAAATGGACAATTCCAGTTTCCATCTAAGTCTAGTCCATTTCTGACTTTAAAGGGTTGTTTTTGTCAATGTTTGCCATTGTGACAAACAGTGAAGACCCTGATCAGAAGGCTCCTTTCGGAGCCCTCTGATCTGGGTCTTCACTGTTTGTATAGGACATGTGTACTATTCACATGTACACTGTTTGAAAAGGATGCCTATATGCGGGACTAGGGTTCAAAGAGTTAAGGCTTTACTTTCTGTCTGTTTTAAGCTATTATCTAGCAGGATATAGAAACTAGTTTTTATGGTCCATATTCATAATCATGACTGTATAAATTATTTTCTTCAGTAGAGGAATAAATTAAAGGGCATAAAAAGGCATAGTTATGGGGTAATAGGTTATAAATGATCAGTGTACATTGATTCTAGAGGGGTGTGTCCACAAAATATTTAAAGTATGGTTAAACAGACCAGTGAGACCTTCAGAAATTTTGGGTATTTTGATAAATACCGCTCTAAATTGACAAACAGTGTAGACCCAGATCAGAGGGCTCCTGTAGGAGCCCTTTGATCTGGATCTACACTATTAGTGAATGTCATTCCTGGAGTGTATTTTAAACAGGTCCATTGTGTTGAAAGAGTTAAATCAAGTTAAAGATCTTGAAAATGTAGAGTTAGAGGTAATACTTGGTGCTTAATGCCAAGCAGTAAATCAGAGCTCCAGATAATGGGAGTATTTCAAAAATTGAAATCTTTATTTCTGCATTAAATCCTATGGTGTCACTACTCATTAGAATCATCGCTTCGAGACGATTCTAATGAGTAGTAACAACATAGGATTTGGTACTAAAATAAGTGAGAAAATTTTGGATTTGTTCAGTTTACTCGCACTTATCTGGAGCACTGTTAAATCCATCATAAGTTTAAAGTTTTAATTTGAAAATACCAGTATGATTTAAATATATCTGGAAGCAAAACTATTAAACAGATAAAGAGCAGCCCGACTATTAAATAGATAAAGAACAGTATGACTGTTTCAATGTTATATTCCATAGAAACAACATATAAACATGTACATTGTATATTAAATTAATTTTCAATCTTATTATCAGAAAATTCACAAACACAATCTTTATACATTCAATCACAATTACTGAAGACAATAAAACCTCTCTATTTCAACCACCAAGTTAAGTTTAGATGTTTGGTGTTTAAGGCAGGTGGATTCTTAAAGTACAATGAAAAGTAAAACAGAAATCTCCTTTAGGAGCTTTCTTTTCTCCCGTCACCTTACTTTAAGCTGTTTGTCATAAATATCCTCAATTAATTGGTTTTTTAGTGATTGTAATAGAGGGTTTCTGCTTTTCTCTCAGTCTGTGTTAAAAAAAGCTTTGTTCTAATAATCCAGATAAGTTTGCTGAATAAAAAGTTGAGGTAAGTATATTTTAACCCAAAACCCCATAACTAGTTTCTTGTTTTGAATACAGGTGACCACTTAAAGCAGGTTGAAAGTAAAGCAGAATGTGCCTTAAGGCACATTCTTCTTTACTTTCAGCCTACTTTAAGCTGTCATCTTCTAGGATATAGCAAAGTTTTCTATTTTCTACAGTGAAGGAATACATCAAAGTCGTAAAAAGGGGTATTTATGGGGTAATGGGTTAAATAAATATAGTAAGTGTATTGATTACTTTGTGGTGTTAATTATTTTACCATATATTTTGTCAGGCCTGGTGACGGCTATCCTAGTCTTATAGGCAGTCCAGAGGACAGTGTTACCAGGAGACAACAGAGAGGCAGGGACTCAATGGATGATCCATCAAAGGTAAAGCACTCTTCTTGGTACTTCAAGTCGTTATCTCCCTATGATACATCAAAGGTAAAGCACTCTTCTTGGTACTTCAAGTCGCTATCTCCCTATGATCCATCAAAGGTAAAGCACTCTTCTTGGTACTTCAAGTCGTTATCTCCCTATGATCCATCAAAGGTAAACCACTCTTCTTGGTACTTCAAGTAGTTATCTCCCGATGATCCATCAAAGGTAAACCACTCTTCTTGGTACTTCAAGTCGTTATCTCCCTATGATCCATCAAAGGTAAACCACTCTTCTTGGTACTTCAAGTCGTTATCTCCCTATGATCCATCAAAGGTAAACCACTCTTCTTGGTACTTCAAGTCGTTATCTCCCTATGATCCATCAAAGGTAAACCACTCTTCTTGGTACTTCAAGTCATTATCTCCCTATGATCCATCAAAGGTAAACCACTCTTCTTGGTACTTCAAGTTGTTATCTCCCTTCAATGACAGGCCATGCCTCAAGGCTATGAAGAGTTTGAGTTTGAGTCTGAGATCATTCTCAACATATGATTGGTCAGATTTGAGCAAAAGCTCAAATCTGACCAATCAAATGCTTGAGAACGATCTCAGACTCAATTAAACTCTTTATAGCCTTGGACCCAGGTCTACGTTGTTGATGGGTGATGTTTAACATAGTTTCTGCTCTATAACTAGCCTTGTCCTGTAAAAAAAAAAGTATTTTCCCTGCTGTTCTTTACCGTTTCCCTAAATATGCAAGTTCAATCTCTGGTAATCAAGTCATCTATACCTATATTCTGGAAGTTAACTGTTAGATGAAAATCCAAATGGACAATTTCAATTTCCAAATGATTATTTCATTCTTAACTATCTTGGATTGGTAATTACAACATTGCAAAAGTACAAACTGTGCAGAGCCTGATCAGAGGGCCCTCTAATCTGGGTCTACACTGTTTTCATTGGACAAGGGACTCTTCACAGGTACACTGATTGTAAATGATTAGTAAACTTAGCTAGGGCTCAATGAGTTGAAATCTTTAACCCAGATCACCAGATAAGGGTAGTTTTTCAAATACTAAAATTTTATTTATGAATTAAACCCTATGGTGTCACTACTCATTAGAATCGTCTCTTCGAGATGATTCTAATGAGTAGTAACACCATAGGATTTGGTTCTAAAAAGAGTGAGAAAATGTTGGATTTGTTGAATTAACTACCTCTTATCTGGAGCCCTGCTTTAACCGTTACAGGTGAACACATTGAACGAGCAGGAATGGGAGAAGCTGCAGCAGGCTAACGTGCTGGCCAACGTTCAGCATGCGTTTGATACTAGTGACACAGAGGGCTCTGACGGTAACGAGAGCCTCATTGGTGCTTTTGACATGCTGTCCCCGTCAGGACACACGGACGCACAGACTCTCGCCCTCATGCTCCAAGAACAATTAGATGCAATAAATAATGAGATTAGGTGGGTAGCATTGTTGTGCTGATAAATTGTGCTTGTGTGTTAACTCTTTCCTCCCTAAAACTTTAAATGGACAATTCCAGTTTCCATTTTAATCTAGTCCATTTCTGACTTTTAAGGGTTGTTTTTGTCAATGTTTGGCATTATGACAAACAGTGAAGACCCTGATCAGAGCCCTCTGATCTGGGTCTTCACTGTTTGCATAGGACAAGTGTACTATTCACATGTACACTGTTTGAAAAGGACGCCTATATGCGGGACTAGGGTTCAAAGGGTTAACCCATTACTCCATTAATAAACCTTTTTAGGCCTCTAATTCATTCCTCCTCTGAAGAAAATAGTTCAAAATTTATACAGTCACGAATGTGCACAATCAGAAATATAGTCTTTATCCTAATTGATGGTAACTTGGAGCATGCAGAAAGTAAAGCAGAATGTGCCTTACTTTCAACCTGCTTTAAGTGGTCACCTGTCTTCAAAAGTAGATGCAGACTGGGAATCTTTGGATAAGAGTTAAAATTGTGTTAGTTGTTTAAGAATTTAGATTCATGGAATGTTTAAAAGATAGTTGGCAGATTCTGCAGTATGAAAGTAACCTTTAGGAACTTTCTACATTACTTTGATTCTGATTTAACATCTAAACAAAGTTTTAAAATCAGTTTTAAGGAGCCTCCAGGATTCTTCAAAGAACAGATCCTAAAAATTTATGTTTTGTAACTGTTACCGTGTGGGGCATGTGTATTTATAAGCAGTTGCAAAATAGTGTGGGCCCTTATCAGAATTTGCACTTTCTTCCATGATTTCTAATATTTTTGTGTCAATTTCCTCAAGGGTCAATATATACTTGTCTTTATTTAGAAAATTGAAGAGTCCATTTTGAAAGTCTGCAGTGTAAAGGTTAATATAGTAATTAGATTAAGTCTTGGTCTTCAGGAGCTTTCTGATTTGTATCTACCCTGTTTTTGAAAAGCATCAATATACACTAATAGCATGAAAAGGATTAATGGATTAACCCTTTGAACCCTAGTCCCGCAAACAGTGTACATGTGAATAGGCGTCCTTTTCAAACAGTGTACATGTGAATAGTACACTTGTCCTGTGCAAACAGTGAAGACCCAGATCAGAGGGCTCCGAAAGGAACCCTCTGATCAGGGTCTTAACTGTTTGTCATAATGCCAAACATTGACAAAAACACTCCTTAAAAGTCAGAAATGGACTAGACTAAAATGGAAACTGGTATTGTCCATTTAAAGTTTCAGGGAGGAAAGAGTTAATGAATGAAACAGACGGCTGTCAACCAATCCAGGGCAAACAAAAATGAAAACAGTTGGAAGTGCATACAGTATAACCTTTTTTTTAGCAACCACTCAATAGAGATGCATTTTTGTGAACAGGAAAATGCTTATTGTGGAATAAAAATATTGTAGAAAGCTCCTAAAGAAACTCTCTACATTACTTTGACCCTATCTAGCTGCCATCTGTCATTAAGCCTGCTCTTGCATCTTTCCTTTACAATGATACTCCGTATAGATTGGACTGTTATCTTTTTGCACTGAAGATGAAATTTATGACACTCGTTCAAGGCTAAAGCAGTAAAGTTTACCCTTAGCACACAATATTTTCAAATGAACTCATCCATTTTCTTATAAATGACAATTTAACCCTTTCAACCCTAGTCCCGCATATAGGCGTCCTTTTCAAACAGTGTACATGTGAAAAATACACTTGTCCTGTGCAAACAGTGAAGACCCAGATCCTAAAGGAGCCCTCTGATCAGGGTCATCACTGTTTGTCATAATGCCAAACATTGACAAAAACAACCCTTAAAAGTCAGAAATGGACTAGACTTAAATGGAAACTGGAATTGTCCATTTGAAGTTTCAGGGAGGAAAGAGTTAATATTGACGCTTTAGGGGCTTGTCTCCAAAATATTAAAAGTATGACAAACAGTGCAGACCCTGATCAGACCCTGAAGGAGCCCTCTGATATGGGTCTGTACTATTTGCAAATGATGGGTAGATATGGGTTCAGCTCTTAAAGGGTTAATAGCCATGAGGGTTGGGTGGTAATGGGTTTTTCACTTGATGGGGAATTAGGTTAGGCCCTTTTATGGGAGCAAAATAGGGGCTATGTTTTATAAGTTTGAATAGATTATTTTAAAAGATAATAAAGCTTTCCATTGAAAGTGAAATGCATTGCAGAATATGTGCAAATCGTTTAACCCTTAGCCCGCCAAATAAATTGTCGTCTGCTATATTTCTCGTCTGCTTCAAGTTTCAAAGTGCTTCAAAATTGCTCAAAATTGCTGAAAATGTTGTCAGGATGTCAAACAGCTTGGATAGACGCCGAGTTACTCGGCGTCTCATCCGGATCCAAGCTGTTTGCATATGGAGCTATAGTCTTGAGTGGCAGGCTAAGGGTTAATGTCTCTGTGTGTAAAGTGACCAATTGGTAAAGAATAGTGGCCTCTAAACATTAGTGAGTGCTTGGTAAGGGGAGTATTTCCAAAACTAAAATCTTTATATCTGCATTAAACCCTATGGTTTGACTACTTGTTAGAATTGTCTCTTGGAGACAGTTCTAATGAGTAGTTACATCTTAGGATTTAGTGCTGGTATGAAAGAGAAAATGTTGGATTTGTTCAGTATACTCCCTGTTAGCTTGGGGACTGTTAATACAGGGTAAAATAATGCACAAAACTCCTGTAGGACAGGGCTCCAGATAAGAGGGAGTAAACTGCAGAAATCCACCATTTTACCACTTATTTTAGCATCCTATGTAGTTACTACTCATTAGAATCGTCTCTTTGAGACGATTCTAATGAATGGTGACACCATAGGGTTTTAAGCAGAAATAAAGATTTTAGTTTTTAATTACATGTACCCCCTTATCTGGAGCCCTGTGTAGGAGCTTTTTGCATTACTTTATATCCTACATTAATCTGTTATCTATTTAATAGACAATAAAATCATCTTCTGAATTACATCCCCAATAAAGTTTGAAAATAATAACAGATATACAGTGAAACCCCTCTAAACCGGACATGTGTGGGGACAACAAAAATGTCCGGTATAGAGGGGTTTCAGGTTTAGAGGGGTTTTGACTTGTATCTAGTATGGAAGATAGCTGACTACTTAAAGCAGGTTGAAAGTAAAGCAGAATGCGCCTTTAGGCGCATTCTGCTTTACTTTCAACCTGCTTTAAGCTATCATCTGCTAGAATGAACAAACTATTTTCTTCAGTGTAAGAATAAACCAAAGGCGTATTTATGGTGTAATGGGTTAAAATAAAGAAGGGTTGGAACGGGGACTTAAGTTTTTGTCCGGTTTAGAGAGAATTCCGGTATTTAGAGTTTCCGGTTTAGAGGGGTTTCACTGTACCTGGGCAAGTGGGTGTGGAATTCAGGCCATCTGTCAACAGCTGTGGTGCAACTGGTTATCTGATGGAAATTTGAATAATTTATTCAGCGGGCTATTGATTTGTACCACTGGAATACGCCACTGTAGTTTCCCACACTCCGTGAGGCTTGATACTATCTGTCATTCATAAAAGTGCAGTCTCTAACTACAGGGCTCCAGATAAGAGGGGGGTAAACTGAACAAATCCAACACTTTCTCCCTCATTTTATCACCAAATCCTATGGCATTACTACTTATTAGAATCGTCTCTTCGAGACGATTCTAATGAGTAGTAACACCATAGGGTTTTTTGCAGAAATAAAGATTTCAGTTTTTGAAATACTCCCCTTATCTGGAGCTCTGTAACTACAGTAAAACCTCTCTATTAAGGACACTGAAATGTATGCTAATTGGTTGTATAAAGGACAGGTGGCAGCTTAAAGGAAGGTGACAGTAAAACAGAAAGCTCCTAAAGAGCTTTCTGTTTAACTGTCACCTTCCTTTAAGCAGTCACCTGTTGCAAAACACCAAATAATTAACAAAATTAAGTGGTCGTAATAGAGAGGTTTTACTGTACAGTATAACCCAGGCTGGGCAGCCATTAACCCTTTGCATACTGGGTAATTCTTTTCATCTGCAATAATTGTTGCCTGCTACTGTTCTAAAAATAGAAATTTTAAAGATTGATTTTCAAAACAGTATCAGAGTGTTAAACAGTTTGGATCCTGATGAGACGCAGTGATATGCGGTGTCTCATCAAAATCCAAACTATTTGCAAAGGTTACCATGGTTTCACCGCTAGAGTGCTTAGAGTTGAAAAAATCAAGGGCTGTCCTTAAAGACAGGTGGGCGCTTGATATAAAACAAAAGTTATACAGAACACTCCAAGAGTACTGTTCTGTATTAAGTAGCCACCTAATTGTACAGAAAATTAAGCTTTTAATTGGAGTCTTTAAAAACTTGTGGTAGCTTAATGCAGATCAAAAGTAATGCAGAATGCTCCTATAGGAGCATTCTGCATTAAGTATGTACCTGTATGTAAAAGTTTTCAATCTTGTTTCATTGAATCGTTTCTTAACATAAGCGAGATTGTACAGAAATATTGTTTATCTTTTTGCACGCTAACTGCCAAATCATGAATACATTTGCAAACAGTTAAGATCCAGATGGGATGTGGCTATTGATCTCTCAGTAGGATCCAAACTGTTTAATACCCAGGCCTTATTTTGAAAAGAAACTTGTGAAAACTTCCTATTGTAAAATAGCAGAAGACAATTGTTATAGACGAAAAAAATTTGCTAAGCATTCAAAGGGTTAGCTCTATAGAACTGTTTGATGAATGAAATGGCCTTGCAGAAAGTGAAACTGACTCAGTGATATTGATTCTTATGTAAAAGTACATGTACAGACCCTTTACCCCTTCACTGCCTTACCCTGAGTACAATTTCGGCGCCATATGACCATTTCATGTGTCGCGGTGCCGTAAAACCCAAGTCAATTAATCAATCAACCTGAGTACAAGTGTTATTTGCAAACAGTTTGGATCCTCAAGGCTCCAGATAAGAGGGAGTAAACACAACAAATCTAACATTTTCTCATTCATTTCAGCACCTAATCCTATGGTGTTACTACTCATTAGAATCGCCTCTTTGAGGCGATTCTAATGAGTAGTGACACCATAGCTTTTTATGCAGAAATAAAGATTTAAGTTTTTGAAAAACCATTCTTATCTGGAGCACTAATCCTGATCAGAGGCTGACAACAATTGTTGGAAGCTGATGACAGCATGGCAGTGAAACTAGTACAGTCGAACTTTAATATCTCGAACTTTGTTAAATCGAACATACCTGTATTTCAAAGTTCAAACGTGGCTTAGCCACGTTTTAACTTTGAAATATGGGTATGTTCGACTTAACCATGCATGAAATAATAGAGTTTATGTGTCAAACTATCTGATAGTTCGAGTTAAGCAAGTTCGAGATATCGAAGTTCGACTGTACATGTATATTTTGCAAACAGTAACCTGATCAGAGGGCTCTCTTATCAGGGTCTGCACTGTTTGTTTTACTGAAGTGACTTTGAAGTGTTTTGTAAAAAACAGCTGTGAAAATCAACATTAACCGGTCATTCTTCATAAGTGGAATATTCCATTTGAGAAATTCAGCATACAGAGAGTTTAAACCCTTGCACTACACAAAATGCTGACTGCTTAACAATTATCTGAGTTTAACTTCAAATTTAGAGCTTTTTGTGGTGTATTCTGGGTGACGGTCTGCACCATTTTCTTTAAACTGAGTTTGCACTCTTTACTGGTAAATATTTTTGGTATTTATTTGCCAATGTAATTGTTCAGCTGGTAGAATTTTTGAAAGTTTTGGAGGAATATTGTGTAGGAATAAGGGCTCCAGATAAGGGGAGTTTTTCAAAAACTAAACATTTAACCCTATGGCACTTATAAGAAACATCTCTTTGAGACGATTCATATTAACCATTTGAACCCTAGTCCCGTATATAGGCGTCTTTTAAAACAGTGTACATGTGAATAGTACACTTGTCCTGTGCAAACAGTAAAGACCCAGATCAGAGGGCTCCGAAAGGAGCCCTCTGATCAGGGTCTTCACTGTTTGTCATTAATGCCAAAAATGGCAAAAACAACTCTTAAAAGCCAGAAATGGACTAGACTTAAATGGAAACTGGAATTGTCCATTTAAAGTTTCAGGAAGGAAAGAGTTAAACCCTATGGCACTTATAAGAAAGATCTCTTTGGGACGATTCTTCTTAGTAGTGACACCATAGAGTTTGGTGCAGTGATAAAGGAGAAAATGTTGGAAAAGTTCAGTTTACTCCTTCTTATCTGGAGCCCTGTATGAATATTCAGAAGGAGAAGGGTTGATATTGAACGCTGGTCTGTTTATATTTTCAGATTAATTCAAGAAGAGAAGGAATCCACAGAGCAGCGGGCTGAAGAGCTCGAGAGCAGGGTAGGCAGTGGTAGTCTTGAGGCCCTGGCCGGCAGATGGCTATCGGACCGCTCCCCCACCCACTCGGGCCCCACTACGCCCACAAGCACTCTCCCTCACCTCACGCCCTCCGACCTGCACATGTATCATACAGTAAGTCTGGGAAGTCTGCCCCCACAGTCCTGCACGTCAGTCCTGTGCACAGAATCATGTGACTCCCTGTCTGGCATCAGTATACAGGGCTCCAGATTTAGGGGAGTAAACCGAACAAATCCAACATTTTCTCACTCATTTCAGCACCAAATCCTATGGTGTCACTACTCATTAGAATCATCTCTTTGAGACGATTCTAATGAGTAGTGACACCATAGGGTTTAATGCAGAAATAAAGATTTTAGTTTTTGAAATACTCCCCTTATCTGGATCTCTGAGTATAGCTCCAAAAACATGCATCACCAGGCCACCTACCCCTAAACAGTTGGCTTTTCATTGGTCTAGTGGATCATGGCATTTCTTTTTCGCAATTGTTTTTGTCTATTTAGCTTCAACTCATTCACCGAACCTCCTTTGCAGAGAGTATTCATTCGTTCCTGTACAGCTCTGTCACAGGCTACAGCTCAAAATGTGAAAATTATTGACATAATTTTTCTCTCATAATTTGTAAGCAATAAAACACTGATTAAATTCAGAAGTGCTTCTTTATGTAAATTATGTAAAATATTATAGTTTTTAGTCAAAAATTGAGAAAACATAAGTGACAAATCTTAGAACTATTTCGTGTATTTTGAAAGTAAAACCGTTTCACCATTTGATGAATTTCATATATTTAGCGCAAGTAAACAAGGAACACAATCACAAGTAAAAACTGCTAACTTTGAAAACACATTAGTTAAAGCCCAATACAGCAGTTACATGTACTCAGTAAGATTCTTTTTCTGCTTTATAAGGCCGATGATTGCTGTCAATTTTCTTAAAAAGATGAGAAAAAAACGAGCATCCCTTGATTGACATGACAATTCAATGTGTAACCCATTAGCCCATAGTCTGTGTCTAGTATTGAAAATAGGTGACTACTTACAGCAGGTTGAAAGTAAAGCAGAATTTCTGCTTTACTTACAGCCTGCTTTAAGCTAGCATCTACTAGGATATAAAGAATATATCCTACAGTTATTATTAATGACTGCGTAAAGTGGCTTTATTTGCTTCAGTGTATGAATAAATTAAAGGCTTAAAAAGTTGTATTTCTGGGGTAATAGGTTAACTATATACAGTCGAACTTCGATATCTCGAACTCGTTTAACTCAAACTATCAAATAGTTTGACACATTAAGTGCATTATTTCATACTCAGTTCAGTCGAACATACCCATATTCCAAAGTTAAAACGTGGCTTAGCCACGTTTTAACTTTGAAATATGGGTATGTTCGACTTAACCGAGTTCGAGATATCGAAGTCCGACTGTATTTGGAAAGTTTGATTTGTAAAATTAGCCAATGACAAGCCAATACTTACACCAATGTTTGCATGGTCCTGGCATTGACTTCCCAGCCTGTGAGGCGTGTTTGGAATATGTGCTTCTTTCATAGCCCAGTCTCAGAGATGACAGTCCAAGCCCGTAGCGGGACCAGTCTTGTCTCAAGGCACGGGCATCTCGTGTTGTTGAAACTGTCCCTAGTAATATTTAACTGCATTTAGGGAAGCAACTATCTTTTTCTTTACTTTTTACGAAAAAAAAGAGAAGAGAATTATGTTTACGGATATTGAAAACTCGTGTTTAATTTAGCTGCCATTCTAGCGGAGGGCCATAACTAATGTTGGTAGAATTTGTGGCCTGACCCGTTTTCATGCTATTTGAAATAAAATATGGTTAAACTATCACTATATATTATTTAAGAATGTGGCTGCTTAACTCTTTCAACACCATGTACCTGTTTAAGATATAATCATTATATTTGCAAACAGTGAAGACCCAGATCAGAGGGATCCTATAGGAGTCCTCTGATCTGGGTCTACCCTGTCTACCCTATTTGCAGTATTTATTAAACTACCCAGAATTCCAAGTAGACTGGTTCATGTTTTGGTATCTAAAAGGATCGGCAAGGGAATCTTATAATCCACAAGAGTTACTTAGTGATGAAAGAGTTAAGCAGTCACCTGACTTCAACACTGTCAGTGAGTCATTTGGATGGTAATATTGATACTGAAAATTTGATAATAGTTTGAAAAATCATTCAGCTTCCCTAAATGCAGAACTAATGCCCCACATACTACATATATCAAGACTGGCTATTGATAAATAACTCTTTATAATCTACACTATCTAAACTACTGTCCTAAAAACAGAATTTTCTAAAATTTCATTTTAAAACGAGGTCAGAGTGTTCAGATATTTTCACTGTACAGTAAAACCTCCCTATTACGACCACTAAATTTTGTTAATTATTTGGATGTTTAGGATAGGTGACTGCTTAAAGCAAGGTGACAGTGAAACAGAAAGCTCCTGTAGGAGCTTTCTGTTTCACTGTCACCTTGCTTTAAGCTGCCACCTCTCTATTATACAATTAATTAGCCTTCGTTTAAGTGGCCGTAATAGCGAGGTTTTACTGTACTTGTTTGGCTTACATACATTACATGTAGTCCTTTCGTAATTTATGGAACAAAACTTTACTACTCAGAACTGTGGGATCTCAGTCTTGAAATGTGTACCCCCATATTAATAGCTGCCCCGTTTTTACGCTGGCTACATTTATAACATACTCTGTCTTCTGTGTGCTGCTGATACATGTGTCTTATACTGACGACACATATTGCAAATATACTTTAGTTTATATTTGGTTGGTACTAGCTCAGTATTTAGGCTTTATTTGAGTTCTAGCTAATATTTTTGAGTTGGGTTTTTTGTTTGGCAAAAAGTTCCATTTCCTATCATCATGAGTTGAATTTTGTAGCAAAATATATCTACCCCTTTCGCTTGTGGCTGGTTTTCATTGTTTAAGAGAAGTGGTTGCTTAAAGCAGGCTGATATTAAAGCAGAAAGATATCTGCTTTGCATTTAGCCTGATTAAAGCAGCCATATGTCTAGATGTAGGAAAGTATTCCTTATGGCAGTTTATAAGGATAAGTTTGTAGCATGGAAAGGCATCACCATCTTTTAACCAATTACATCAAATACACCTTTATGCTAAATGTAAGAGGGTCCTTCCTTAGTTTTGTTATTTAAAGGGTCATAGAACCCAAACCATTTATCGATCAATTTAACTCACATGTGTTTAGTTTTATTTTGTTTCTGTTGTTTGTGATGTAGATTTTACACTTTGTTTTGGTTAATGTCTTTCATCCTTTTTCCTCCGAATTTTTTTGTTTTCTGTTGTTATTCTTCTTGTTATTATTTGGTTTGTTTGGATGGTGACTTTCTTTTTATGGTAGCTCTTGTTTGTGTGATATTATAACAGACTGTATGTTTTTTTTATTGATTTTCTATATCATTATTGTATATTGTGTTTGATTATATACATGTAGTTGATATTTATATAAGTGTTTCATTGGAGACATACCATTATAAGACTGACTTGGTTAACCCTTTCCCCCATAGAAGCGCCTTTTAGCGCATTCAGTTTATTCTTGTCCTGAAGAAAATAGTTCCAATTTATACATTCATAAATATGTATAATACAAAATATTTTCTATATTCTAGCAGATGGTATCTTAAAGCAGGCTGAAAGTAAAGCAGAATGCGCTTAAGGCGCATTCTGCTTTACTTTCAACCTGCTTTAAGTGGACACCTATATTCAATACTAGATATATGCTATGTGGGAAAGGGTTAAAAGCTGTAGAATACATAGCTTGGATTCCAGATAAGAGGGAGTAAACAAACAAATTCCAACATTGTCTCACTCATTTCAGCACCAAATCCTATGTCGTTACTACCTGTACTCATTAGAATTGTCCCTTCGAGACGATTCTAATGAGTTGTGACACTATAGAGTTTAATGCAGAAATAAAGTATTCAGTTTTTGAAACAGTCCCCTTATCTGGAACTTTGTTAATAGCGGTTATATACAGAGCTCTGGAGAAGAGAGAGAGAGAGAGGGGGGGGGACTAAATATTTCAAATGTTTTCCTTATGTCTTCATCAAATCCTATGTTGGGGGCTGCTCATTAGAATTGTCTCAAAGAGAGGATTTTAATGAGTAGTCAAAACAAAGGTTTTGAGCTATGGTCAATTGTTGATAATTGTAGTATACAGACCTCCTGATAAGAGGGAGTAAAATAAATATTTAGAGCATTTCTTTTTAGCTCACCTGAGCTAGCTCAGGGTGAGCTTTTGCAATCCTTGAATGTCCGGCGTCCGTCGTGCGGCGTCAACAATTTTAGTGTTTACACTCTAGAGGCCACAATATTTATCCAATCTTTCTTAAACTTGTTCAGATGATATATTGCCATAAGAGTTCGGATAAGTTCGATTATGGTTGAAATCAGACAAATAGGTCATGAGTTATCTACCTTTGAATTGCTGAAAATGCGATATTTAACAGTGTTTACACTCTAGAGGCCACAGTATTTATCCAATCTTTCTCAAACTTGCTCAGATGATATATTGCCATAAGAGTTCAGATGAGTTTGATTATGGTTGAAATCGGACAAATAGGTCATGAGTTATCTACCTTTGAATTGCTGAAAATGCGATATTTAACAGTGTTTACACTCTAGAGGCCACAATATTTATCCAATCTTTCTCAAACTTGCTCAGATGATATATTGCCATAAGAGTTTAGATGAGTTCGATTGTGGTTGAAATTGGACAAATAGGTCATGAGTTATCTACCTTTGAATTGCTGAAAATGCGATATTAAACAGTGTTTACACTCTAGAGGCCACAATATTTATCCAATCTTTCTAAAACTTGCCCAGATTGTATATGACTATTAGAGTTCTGATGAGTTCGATTTTGGTTGAAATCAGACAAATAGATCAAAAGTTATCTACCTTTGAACTGCTGAAAATGCCATATTTAACAGTGTTTACACTCTAGAGGCCACAATTTGTATCCAATCTATCTCAAACTTGCCCAGATTGTATAAGACCATAAGAGTTCAGATGAGTTTGATTATGGTTGAAATCAGACTAATAGGTCGAGAGTTATCTACCTTTGAATTGCTGAAAATGCCATACATGTATTTAAGGGTGTTTACACTCTAGAGGCCACAAATTTTATCCAAACTTTCTCAAACTTACTCAGATTGTTTATTACCATAAGACTTCAGATGAGTTCAATTATGGTTGTAATCGGATCAACAGGTCAAGAGTTATCTACCTTTGAATTGCTGAAAATGATATATTTAACAGTGTTTACGGTCTAGAGACCACAAGATTTATCCGAGCTCTCTCAAACTTGCCCAGATTGTATATGACCATAAGAGTTTGAAAAAGGGTGATAATGGTTGAAATCGGACATAGAGATCAAGAGTTATCTACCTTTGAATTGCTGAAAATGCCATATTTTACATCGTTTACACTCTTGCAACTACAGTTTTCAATGGATTTTGATTATACTTGTACACAAAGTATATAGCTATACGTTCTCGAAGGAGTGCAATTATTGTTGAAATCTAATCATTGTGGCAATAGTTACCTGCCCTTGATATACTTTGAAATGCTAGAAAAAGGCTTCATTTCAGTATTGTTCAGGCTCTAGTTATCTGCCTTTGATGTACTCTACTATACTAGAGTAGGTCGACAAACTTGAATGGATTTTGAATAAAACGGGTGAAATTCAAAGGTAAAGCTATCAGGCTTCATTACAAATGGTGAGCGATATCAGGGCCTTCAGGCCCTCTTGTTTATCTAATACGAACCCTATGCTGGGACTACTTAATGGAAATTATCTGTTGTGACGATTCTGATGAGTAGTCATTACATAGGGTTTGTAATATTTGAAATACTGGTACTTCCACAATCTTGAGCTATGGTTATATAGATGTTCATTTGAAGATTTCGGTTTATGATAGAGTAAAGTTAATTATATCTGTGATTACTTTTCATAAATTCCCAGCACTTGCATGTTGTTTGGTTATATCGGTTAAAAGTGTTTCGTAAAATCCCGTAGAACATGGCATGACTTGTTTGATTTTGACAGTGTTTCCAGTAGTAATTGCGTTGGGATAGTTCACTACTTTCAGCCATGTTAATGTCAAATATCACATAATTTTATTGTAGTATAGTTGAAAGTATCGTTTGATTTTGTTAGTTTAAAGGATTTTTTACAAAGTTCAGGTATTGCAGAAGACAGAGTGTGTATTGAATTTATGACAGCGGAAATCTCCGCCAGCGGTCTGAACAGATCATCTGCCGAGTCAGGAAATATTACCAAACCTGCTACTTATTATGATTTCTCTTAAGGCTTGTTTTGCAATAAGTAGATAAAAGATGCAGAATGAAATAAAAAACCACACAAAACAAATGAAAGTGCTAAAAGCAGAATAAAAGTAAAGCAAAAAGCTCCTGAAGGAGCTTTCTGCTTTACTTTCAATTTGCTTTAAGCATTCACCTATATTGACTGCAATAAAAGATTGATTGATTGAATACCAGTAAGGGTTTTGTTCTTTTGAGAGATCATAATAGAAGCATTAGTCTGTATTATAAATATGTGTATATTAAGTAGATAGATAGGAAATTAATTTCATTTGATATAAATTTGAACCTCGATATTGTTAACTCCATTTAGTCAAACATATCTGTATATCATGATTTAGACATGGTTAACCTTTTACTCCATAGATACACATTTTATGCCATAAAGTTATTACTCCACTGCAGAAAATAGTTCCAATTCATACAGTCACAAATATGTATCAAAACAAATATTTTCTATATTCTAACAGCTTAAAGCAGGTTGAAAATAAAGCAGAATGCGCCTTTACCTGATAGAAGCGCCTTTTAGCGCATTTGATTTATTCCTCCACTGAAAAAAATAGTTCTTATCTAATAAGTCATGAATATGTTTTATAATAAATGTTTTCCATATTCTAGCAGATGGTAGTTTAAAGCAGGCTGGGAGTAAAGCAGAATGTGCCTTAAGGCACATTCTGCTTTACTTTCAACCTGCTTTAAATGGTCACATATCTTCAAAACTAGAAACAGGCTATGGGGTAATGGGTTAAGGTACATTCTGGTTTACTCTCAACAAGCCTAAGTGGTCACCTTACTTTTATACTAGAAACAGGCTATGGAGTAAACGGTTAAGCTATGTTTTGTATATATTGGTATATTCGATTTAATTAAGTTTGAAATGGTGAAATTCAATTTTGAAACACAGGTAAGTTCAAGTTAGCGAATTTGAGATATCGAGGTATAATTGTTCCGGTACCTTATTTTTATTTACCATAATGTACATAACGCTACTTTACAAATTGAAAACTTGAGTGAAAAGAAAAAGTAAGCTGTACGATTAGGAATATTCAGTGATTCTTTAACCCATTACCCCATAGCCTGTTTCTAGTATTGAAAATAGTGACCACTTAAAGCAGGATGAAAGTAAAGCAGAATGCAACTGAGACACATTCTGCTTTACTTTCATCCTGCTTTAAGCTATCATCTGCTAAGATATAGAAAATATTTCTTTTGGTATATGTTTATGACTATAAAAAGGAACTATTTTCTTCAGAGGAGGAATAAATTAAAGAAATAAAAAGGCATACTAATGGAGGTATGGGTTGAATGAGATTCATGTTGCTGTATGTAAATATAATATACTTTATGGTTGTATAATGTTTTTGAGTTGATGAACATGATAGTAACAGTAATATACAGTGGAGAAAATGATATTCTTTTAAATGAAACTTAATGCAAACGCAATGCAATTAATTGTAGAAATGGCAAGTTTTTGAACATTAATATACAGCATTGTTAAAGTACATGAAATAGTGTATACCAGATATACTGACATATTCAATTATTCATATATAATTAATATTATGTATAGGCTGGTTACAGTAGCAAGGAAAATACATGTAGCCATCTCCAGATACATACACATTACCAGTTGACAGTGTGATACAGTTTGATGTATTTGGCTTGAGACGTTTTTCGCGGAAATAGCTGATCGGTTGTTTCCGGCAAAAACGTCGAGAGCTAAATACAACACACTGTAGCGCACTGTCAACTGGTGATGTGTTTTTTATATGCCTTGAATACACACCAAAAACAAGAATAATGCGGCACTTGTATATTATACGTAAATGACGTCACGCTTAGCGGCTAAATCGAAAGCATTGTCAGAGTAAAATACAAAGTGGCTGTATCATACGAAGGCATGTGATAAATTTTGTTTTCAATTTCAATCCTTCTCCTGCTAAATATTCATATGTTCACCTCGGCCCACTATAAATATAAAGATCTTAACCCTTTCCCCCATAGAAGCGCCTTTTAGCGCATTCAGTTTATCCTCCGCTGAAGAAAATAGTTCCATTTTATACAGTCATGAATATGTATTATAAGAAATATTTTCTATATCCTAGCAGAAAATAGCTAAAAGCAGGCTGAAAGTAAAGCAGAATGAGCCTTAAGGCGCATTCTGCTTTACTTTCAACCTGCTTTAAGTAGTCACCTATTTTCAAAACTAAAAACAAGCTATGGGGTAAAGGGTTAACTATACGAAAGAACTCAATAAATTTTCTTCAAGAAAAGAGTGCAGATACGTCACACCATTCCTTTGAGAAAACAGTGCTGACTCTGATCTGACAGTTCTATTAGGCTGTCTGATCAGGGTCTTCAAGATTTTCAGAAAGTGTCAATATGCTCTTATATCAGGAGAAAGGATAAAGAAATTGAATTGTTTCTAATGAAATGGAAAGTATGAATTAATACGATGTCTAAATTGCTTGTGTATGCTTACATGTACATTGAAATCTCCTGTGGCAACTACATCCATAGTCTTCTAGGGAGTGAAGATCGAGTTAATAACTTTCCTTAATTCTAACAATAACTCTTTAGAGAACTCCAGATAAGGAGAGTATTTCAAAAACTAAAATCTTCATTTCTTCATTAAACCCTATGTTGTTTTACTCATTAGAATCATCTCGAAGAAACGATACTAATGAGTAAAACAACATAGGATTTGGAACTGAAATGAGTGAGAAAATATTGAATTTGTTCAGTTTACTCCCTCTTATCTGTTCAGTTTACTTCCTCTTATCTGTTCAGTTACTTCCTCTTATCTGGAAGCCCTGCTCCTAACTGTCAACCAAACTTTTATGACTGAAAAGCATCCTTGTAGGTGATACAATACATATAGCTGCGAGTGTTATACTTTATACAACCTAATTTGGTACTGATGTAGGTTTCACTGTACATTTGAATATATGTGTTGACTAGCTACAGTTACAGTTAGACTGGTAAATCAGCCAACATTGAAGGTATATGGAAGAAAATTCAAACTTCTAACAATCTGCTATTTCTGATTGATTTGATATTTGAAGAACATAAGTTAGTGGAGCAATGGGCTAATTGAAGGATTACTTTGAAGAGAGCAGAGTGTATATCAACACATTTTGTAAAGTGAAATACCAATAAAGTGTGAATACAGTAGAACCTATCTATTACGACCACTTTGTTGTGTCAAATATTAATGGTTTAAGACAGGTGACAGCTTAAAGCAATGTGAAAGTGAAACAGAAAGCTCCTACAGGAGCTTTCTGTTTCACTTTCACATTTCTTTAAGCTGTCACCTGTCTTTTATATGGAAAATTAGCATTCTATTTAGTGGTCGTAATAGAGGGGTTCTACTGTACAGGTAAATTGTGAAATATAACATCCCAATACCAGCATTAATGTTGGCTGATTAACAAAGGTGCCCACTAACATATTGGTAAAGTCACTAATAGCTTCATTGTTTTAACAACAAAATTAATACTGAAATGTGAAAACCATGCAGACCCACATCAGAAGGAGCATGAAATATTTTATAATCTAAATCTCTGATAACATGGACCCATTAGCCCATAGCCTGTTTCTAGAATTGAAGAGCGGTTAACACTTAAAGCAGGTTGAAAGTAAATGAGAATGTGCCATAAAGTGCATTATTCATTACTTTCAGTCTGCTTTAAGCTTCAATGAGCTAGGATAAAGCAACTATTTCCTATGGTGCATATTCATTACTGTATAAATTGGAACTATTTTCTTAGTGGAGGAATAGATTAAAGCCATAAAAAGGCGTATTTATGAGGTAATTGATTCATTGATCTCTTCATACTGTTTTTCAACAGAAAATCTCAGGGCTGCCATTTCTCAGGATTTGTTTGAAATATTTTGATTCTTATCCTAGCAGATGGTGGCTTAAAAGAGGCTGAAAGTAAAGCAGAATGCACCCTTAGGCACATTCTTATTTACTTTCAACCTGATTTAAATGGTCACGTGTCTTCAAAACTAGAAGCAGACTACAGGGTAATGGGTTAAAGGTATGATTCGTAAAGTTACGCTTGAAAAAATAGAAAATTTGGAAATCTTAGGATTTTTCATGATCAACTTATGGCAGCCCTGAAGTTTGGTTCACCCATTTCCCCATAGCCTGTGTCTAGTTCACACTTAAAGCAGGTTGAAAGTAAAGCAGAATGTGCCTTAAGGTACATTCTGCTTTACTTTCAGCCTGCTTTAAGCTACCACCTGCTGAAATATAGAAAATGTTTTTTTCTTTTGAGAAATATCCTTGACTGTATAAATTGGAATTATTTTCTTCAGTGGGGGAATATGTAATGGGTTAAATGGTCATGCGTCTTCAAAACCAGAAACAGACTAGGTGGTTATTAGGGTTATGTCCTTTGGACTGGCATTCAACTATGGCTGTTAGTTAGTCTATGACGTATCTTTTCGTTGACTCCACCTGATGTTTGGACTACATGTGTTTAGTATGTGTGTTGAACTGCTTGGTCACTGCTAATACTTGCCGTGTGTTTTATCCAGCAGGCGCCCGTAGGCATGCCTTCCCATTTGTATACATACTCCTCCTCTAGTCCTCAGCTTGCCACGGGCACCGCAGACAACAACACCCCTTCACAGGTAAGCCCCTCACCCCCACCCCCACAACACATACAAACACACTGCAGTAGCACCCAGTGGGGATCAACTACCACTAGGCACCTCTTCTGCACCCTTGTATATACATGTAGCTATAATATATAAAACAATATGTTTATTATCTGCTATTGTATTTTCTCTTCCACATGATACAGAACTCCAGATAAGGGGAGTGTTTCAAAAACTAAAATCTTTATTTCTGCATTAAACCCTATGGTGTCACTACTCATTAGATTCTAATGAGTAGTAACACCATAGGATTTGGTGCTGAAATGAGTGAGAAAATGCTAGATTTGTTCAGTTTACTCCCTCTAATCTGGAGCCCTGACGATAGTGGCTAAAGTATGTGGCTTCTAAACAAGGGAAAGTTTAAACTCTAGCATGCTAGGGGTGAAACCATGGTAAAATCACGGTAACCTTTGCAAACAGTTTGGATCCTGATCAGATGCCGCCTTAAGTGGCTTCTGTGCAGGATCAAATTGTTTGCAATGTCGCCATTTTTGGTGCCATTGTCTGTACTAGAGTTAATTTCTCTGCTGAAGCCTACATAGTTACTTCTCAATACAATCATCTCTAGTCCAGAGCTCCAGATACGGGGAGTATTTCAAAAACTAAAATCTTTATTTCTGCATTAAACCCTAGGGTGTCACTACTGATTTGAATCATCTCTTCGAGACAATTCTAATGAGTTGTAACATCAAAGGATTTGGTGTTAAAATGAATGAGAAAATGTTGGATTTGTTCAGTTAACGCCCACTTATCTGAAGCCCTGATCTCTATCGTACTCTTCTTATGAGCAGTCACATTATCGTTTGATGGATACAGTTGAAACTCGATAACTAGCTTGATTTAGTTGACGTTACGATTTAGTTTAATTTATTCATACCCGGTGCACCGGAAGAAAATACTATCAATTTATATAGTCATGAACATGTATCATAAGAAATAATTTCTATTTTCCAGGAGATGGAAGCTTAAAGCAGGCTGAAGGTAATGCAGAATGCACCTTAAGGCACATTCTGCTTTACTTTCAACCTGCTTTAATTGGTCACCTACCTTCAATACTAGAAACAGGCTGCCCACCATCACACATTTAATTTACTTGCACAAAAATTTCCAAGTAGAGTTGGTCTTAAAGTAAATGACTTTGCACATTAATTAAACATCATTATGGTACAGTCGAACTTCGATATCTCAAACACGGTTAAGTCGAACATACCCATATTTCAAAGTTAAAAGTTTTAATTTTGAAACATGGTTATGTTCACCTAAACCGTGCTTGAAATAAGGGAAATTTATTATTCGAAATATCGGATAGTTCGAGTTAAGTGAGTTCAAGATAGCGAAGTTTGACTGTATTAACCATTCTCCCACAGAATATTCATATATCACACTCTGCTTCAGTTGAAATTTGATAACTTGTCTTTGTTTAACCCATTACTCCATAAATACGCGTTTTAAGGCCTTTAAAGTAAATTAAAATGGGCCTTGAGGCGTATTCTGCTTTATTTTCAACCTGCTTTAAATGGTCACCAGTCTCAATTCTTCTTCTTCTTCTGCGTTCAAATGTTGGCATGGTCATGTCAAATATTAAGTTTTGTTTCTTTAATGAAACATACTGTAGCCTTCAAAAGGGCGGTGGCACCAGTCTCAATAACTTATAGAAGCAGGATTTAAATCAAACAATTTTTACATACCTGTATTTTAAATGTTAAACATAGCTAAACCACATTTAACTTTGAAAAACAGGTATGTAAGGTAAACTTAAACCATAATCTCATAGCCTGTTTCTTGTATTGAAGAATAGGTGACCACTCAAAGCAGGTTGAAAGTAAAGCAGAATGCACCTTAAGGTGCATTCTGCTTTATTTTCAGCCTGCTTTAAGCTACCATCTGCTAGGATATATAATTTTTTTATCGTATGGTAAATACTCATGACTGTATAAAATGAAACGATCTCCTTCAGTGGAGGAACAAATGAAAGGCATAAAAAGGCGTATTTATGGAGTAATGGGTTAAGCGAGTTCAAATTAGCGTAATTCAACTGTGTTAAGAAAATCACATTTTTAACATCATCACCATCACCACCACCACCAAACAAACCATTATTTAAAGATTCAAAGACATTTCAGTATCCAAAATAATGAAATCAGCTGATATATTTTAGAGTCACCAACAGTGTAAGTGTCTCTCAATGGTCACCTTGTACCTCTTTGCTTGTGCCTCTTTCATATGCAGGGCTCCAGATAAGAGGGGGTAAACTGAACAAATGCAACATTTCTCACTTATTTTAGCATCAAATCCTATGATGTTACTATTCATTAGAATCGTCTCTTCAAGACGATTCTAATGAGTAGTGACACCATAGGGTTTAATCAGAAATAAAGGTTTTAGTTTTTGAAATACCCCCCTTATCTCGAGCCCTGCATATGGGAGCTAGCAGGGAGTATTTCAAAGTCTAAAATCCTTGTGTCTTCACTAAACCCTATGATGTGACCACTCATTGAGACAATTCTATTGAGTAGTCACAAAATAATATTTTGTGGAAGCATAAAGAAATTAGTATTTAAAATAGTCACCTTAATTCGAGCTCAGATCTCTGTCTGTCAGGTATCTCTCTTCAAATGCATCATGGTTTAACTGCTGCGACAATGGCCTGCTTATGCGTTCCTCCCTAATTGACCTATCGCCAAGACCAGAGAGTTTGCCATTTAAATGAGTATTAAGTTACTGTTAAAGGAAAAAGCATTGAAACATTGATAGACAGGTGGCTTCTTAATGCAGGACAAACCTAATGGAGAAAGCTTGTTCTTCATCAAGTAGCCACCTGTTTTTTAATGTCCCTGGTTCTTTTAGTGGCAGGTTTTGCATTAAAACCTGTGCATTTGTTTGTAGGAGGTTTTGATATGTTTTGAATGGATAACTGAAGATTTATTTACACTTGGCAATATGTCAATTACTAATCAGTATAGGGTTCAGGGTACACTTTAACCCTTAGCCCGCCAAATAAATTGTCGTCTGCTATATTTCTCGTCTGCTTCAAGTTTCAAAGTACTTCAAAGTTACTCAAAATTGCTGAAAATGTTGTACGAGTGTCAAACAGCTTGGATCCGGATGAGACGCTGAGTTACTCGGCGTCTCATCGGGATCCAAGCTGTTTGCATATGGAGCTATAGTCGTGAGTGGCAGGCTAAGGGTTAACTAACCTTAAACCATTACTCCATTGATCACCTTTTATGCCTGTAATATATTCCTCCACTGAAGAGACTAGTTCCACTTCTTAGTCATAAATATGCACCATAAGAAATATTTTCTACATCCTAGCAAATGGTAGCTTAAAGTACCGATAGATTGAAACTTGCTGTAACTTTTGAAAAATTTTGCTTTAAGTTGTAACCTGTCTTCATTACTAGAAACATACTATGGAGTAATGGGTTAACCCTTTACCCCATAGTCGGTTTCTTGTCTTGAAGATAGATGACCCCTTAATGCAGGTTGAAAGTAAAGCAGAATGCGCCTTAAGGCCCATTCTGCTTTACTTTCAGCCTACTTTAAGCTACCATCTGCTTGAATATAGAAAGTATTTCTTATGATATGTAATAATGTCTGTATAATTTGGAACTGTTTTCTTAAGTGGAGGAATAAATTAAAGGCGTAAAAAGTCATATATATTGGGTAATGGATTAAGCATGCTTAGACTGCCAGGAAAGATCTAGAGCTAACAAAACTGCTTGTCATTTTACATACAGTCAAACTTGTATTTAAGGACCATTGAAAGGAAGACAAATTTATAATCTTTAGGACAGATGGCAACATGTGTTCCATATTCTAGCAGATGAAAGCTTAACCCTTTCCCCCATAGAAGCACCATTCAGTTTATTCCTCCGCTGAAGAAAATAGTTCCAATTTATACAGTCATGAATATGTATCATAAGGAATATTTTTTTCTTTATTCTAGCAGGTGGTAGAACAAAGCAGGCTGAAAGTAAAGCAGAATGCGCCTTACTTTCAACCTGCTTTAAGTAAGGACCTATTTTCAAAACTACAAACAGGCTATATGGTAAAGGGTTAAGGCACATTCTGCTTTACTTTTAACCTGCTTTAAGTGGTCACCTATCTAAAATACTAGAAATAGAATATGGGAAAGTGGGATAATGCAGAATAAAAAGAAATGCAGAAAGGCCTGAGGAGCTTTTTGCATTATTTTATCATGCATTATGCAGTCAATTCTCAAGTTTGAAAATTCTTTGAATTCTTTTAGTAAATTTGTCATGTGCACAGTTGTCATTCTGCTTTCTGTTAAAAAATTGAATTTTCTAAAATTTTCTTTTCAAGAAAGGGTCAAGCTGTCATACAGGCGGGACCCTGATGGGATGCTGCATTAACCCTTTCCCCCCATAGAAGCGCCTTTTAGCGCATTCAGTTTATTCTTGCCCTGAAGAAAACAGTTCCAATTTATACATTCATAAATATGTATCATACAAAATATTTTCTATATTCTAGCAGATGATAGCTTAAAGCAGGCTAAACGTAAAGCAGAATGCGCTTAAAGCGCATTCTGCTTTACTTTCAACCTGCTTTAAGTGGACACCTATATTCAATACTAGAGATATGCTATGTGGGAAAGGGTTAACCCTTTTCCCCATAGCCTGTTTCTAGATTTGAAGACAGTTGACCACTAAAACACATTCTGCTTTTCTTTTAGCTGCTTTATGCTATTCATCTACTAGCATTTCTTATGGAACATTTTCATGATTGTAAAATCATCGGAGGTTTTTTTTTAGTGGAGGAATAGATATAGTGGGCTAAAAGGGAAAGGGTTAAGAATAGGGAGCTAGAATTGTCCAATTGAAGTTTCCAGGGTCAAAGAACTAATACAAGTTTGACTGAACCAGATTATCCCTATGGGAACACTAACACTAGAGTTTACAGTGCTTTAACATACTAATGAGAGATCTCTTATTGATCCGTACAGTGGAGATGTCTTTATTCTTTCCCGTTTAAACGCAAATGAGACGCAAACGCATTGCAATAAAAAGACAACTAATTGACAAGCCTGGCTATTCATTTTTAATCTGAGTAGCCAACAGTTTGGTGCCTGATCAGACGCCGGGTTACCCGGCGTCTGATCTGGCTCCAAACTGTTTGCAATGTAAATAATAGTTTTAGCGTAAACACATGTTTATTGGGAAAGAATAGCGTCTTCTCCACTGTATGTCTTAACCCATGTATGCCTGGTTATTGTAATGAACTCTCCCTGTGTACTTGCTGGAAGATTTCATTATATGTATACAAGGGCAATCTAAAGCCACTACAATGTTGTACATACAGCATATCATTTCATATGAAATAGCACACAGTGCAAACTCTGATAAGAGTAAACAGTGCAGATCCTGATGAGATGCCGCATAACCCTTTACCTGATAGCCTATTTCTAGTATTGAAAATATGTGACTACTTAAAGCAGGTTGAAAGTAAAGCAGAATGCTCCCTAAGGCGCATTCTGCTTTACTTTCAGCCTGCTTTAAGCTATTTACTGCTAGAATAAGGTATGTATTAAATATGACACATATTCATTACGGTATAATTTGGGACTATTTTCTTCAGCGGATGAATAAAATGAATGTGCTAAAAGTCGCTTCTATAAGGGAAAGGGATAACACAGCATCTCATCAGGGACTGCACTGTTTGCCCATGTCTACTTTTGTGGGTGATATAATAGGCATTTTATGGTTTAACCCATTACCCCATAGCTTATTTCTAGTATGGAAGATAGGTGGCCACTTAACCCTTTGAACCCTAGTCCCGCATATAGGCGTCTTTTCAAACAGTGTACATGTGAATAGTACACTTGTCCTGTGCAAACAGTGAAGGCCCAGATTAGAGGGCTCCCAAAGGAGCCCTCTGATCAGGGTCTTCACTGTTTGTCAGCAATGCCAAAATGGACAAAAACAACTCTTAAAAGTCAGAAATGGCCTAGACAAAAATCAAAACTGGAATTGTCCATTTAAAGTTTCAGGGAGGAAAGAGTTAAAGCAGGTTGAAAGTGAAGCAGAATGCGCCATTAGGCGCATTCTGCTTTACTTTCAACCTGCTTTAAGCTATCATCTACTGGAATGTAGAAAATATTTCTGATGATACATATTCGTGAATGCATTATGTGGAACTATTTTCTTCAGTGCAGGAATAAATCAAAGGCGTAAAAAGGCATATTTATGGTGTAATGGGTTGATCTAAAATGGCCATTTAGAGTCTCAAATATTTCAAATGAAGATGCATGGGAACTTCTATACTTCAGGCTGCTTAATGGAGGATAAAAGTAGTGCTGAATGCTCCTGCATAAAATTGCTGTAATATTTTTTTTTGCCTGCATTAAGCAACCACTGAAGATAATCTTATTCTGTTTGATGATAATTTGATGTAGAGTAAACGTAATGCTGAAAGCTTCCATGGGAGATTTCTGCATTACTGTTCTTGTGCATTAAGCAACCACTTGTTTCAGGTAGTATTATACAGTGTTGAAGATAATATGCTGAATTTAGAACTTAACTCTTTCAACACAAATTAATTCTTGTGTTGTTCGGTTCCTTTGTGGATCTTTTAATTACCAAAACATGAACTAAGTCTACTTGGAATTATGGGTAGTTTAATCAATACTGGTCTAAATTAGAAAATAGTGCAGACCCAGATCAGAGGGCTCCTATAGGAGCCCTCTGATCTGAGTCTACACTGTTTGCAAATATATTGAGAATATTTTAAATAGGTCTGTGGTGTTGAAAGAGTAAAGTAATACAGAAAAATCCAAATGGAGCTTACAGCATTATTTCTGTTGAGTATTAACCCATTACCCTATAAATACGCCTTTTTACGCCTTTAATTTATTCTTCCATTGCAGAGAAAAATCCATTTTACATAGTTATAGATATGCACAATAAGAAATATAATATATATTCTAGCAGATAATAGCTTAAAGAAGGCTGATTCTGCTTTACTTTCAGCCTGCTTTAAGTGGTCACCTGTCTTTAAAACTAGAAACAGGCTATGGGGTAATGGGTTAAGCTGCCGCCTGTCTAAGGATTTCCATTGATCAGTCTTCAACGCACTATTCAGTTTGATACATTACCAATACAGTTTCAGCTACACAAATCTCCCGGCTTTTTCCTCCCTTTAGCTCCTTTCAGGTTTGACAGGAAAGATGCAGTATAAACTAAAGCAAAATCATCTCATCCAATATGCAGTATGTATCACTACAGTTGAACCTCGATAACTTAAACTTGCTTGTTCATACATACCAGTATTTTAACCCATTATCCCTTAAATACACCTTTTTACACCTCTTATTTATTCCATCACGGAAGAAAATAATTCAAATTTATACAATTTTAAATATGCATCATAAGAAATATTTTCTATATTCTGACAGATGGAATCTTAAAGCAGACTGAAAGTAAAGCAGAATGCGCCTTAAAGGCGCATTCTGCTTTACCTTCAACCTGCTTTAACCCTTTGAACCCTAATCACGCATATAGGCGTCCTTTTCAAACAGTGTACACGTGAATAGGACACGTGTCCTATGCAAACAGTGAAGACCCAGATCTGAGGGCTCCGAAAGGAGACCTCTGATCAGGGTCTTCACTGTTTGTCGTAATGCCAAACATTGACAAAAACAACCCTTAAAAGTCATAAATGGACTAGACTTAGATGGAAACTGGAATTATTCATTGAAAGTTTTAGGGAGGAAAGAGTAAGAGGTCAAATGTCTTCAAAACAAGAAACAGGCTATTTGGTAATGGGTTTAAATAAAACTTTAACCAGGCTTTAGCCATGTTTTAACTTTAAAATATTGGTAAGTTTGATTTTAGGAAGCTCAAGTTATCGAATTCAAACTGAAAAAATATAGGTAAGTTATCTTAAGCGACTTCTATTTATGGAAGTTTGATTCTATACGATGACTTTCCAGGCCTTGATGATGTCTGCCATTGGTAGTGTTTGTTTTGTATATTTCAGCAATATAGTAGAGATGATAGTTCATTAAAGGATGATAATGTACAGATAGTGTGTGAAACTAGTCCCCCTAATACGCCAAGGTCACTGCGCCTGGAGCGTCTACAGACAGCCCTTTCTCAGAGTCAGAGCGGAGAGGGAAGTCCTAGGTGAGTAATCAGCTATTCTTCACTCAGTTGCAGGGTTCCAGATAAGAGGGAGTAAACTGAACAAATTCAACGTTTTCTCACTCATTTCAGCACCAATCCTATGGTGGTACTACTCATTTAATATTGTTTGTTTTCATTACATTTGGTTAGCTGTGATTGGCTGTAATTCTTGTTTCATAACTCCATGAAAAAAATAAAATTCAGGCTCTTCACAAGCGCTGCATGAAGCAGGATGCCAAATGACGTCATTGACGTCGACGTTACTACATAACAACGTTGCGTTTTGGCGGAAAATATATATGGCGGAGGGACTACAACCTACGTTTTAAAAGCGTTAAAAAAGAACATTCGAGTCAGTTTCTCTATTTATCTACTTTCTTAAATTCAATAGTGATATTAAATTATAAGGAATAATTCGGAATATTTATTGTATTCATGGAGGTATGAAAAAAAAACCTGGTCACACTTTTGGTTTCATACAGTATGACCAGGTTTTTTTTTCATACCTCCATGAATACAATAAATATTCGAATTATTCCTTAAATAAATTGGAACTATTTTCTTCAGCGCAGGAATAAACTAAATTTGCTAAAAGGTGCTTCTATGGGGGGAAATGGTTAAGTGTTTATAATAGCAGGTATTTACAGTATCTTGTTTTATTTACAGTCGTACAATAAAAGATGCGACCAGTAGCAGCTTGTCCAATACGTTAGGCAGTAGCACAGCCAGCAGTCAGGACTCCTTACATAAACACCACAAGAAGAAAGGAATCAAAAGCTCTATAGGCCGTCTCTTCAGTAAGAAAGAGAAACAGAAACACAAAGAGGCCATGAGCCGGGGAGAGCTGCCCCCAGGTATTGACAATGATACAGTAAAGCCTCCATATTATTACTGCAGTTTTCTTTTCAAATAACTCCCGCTACGCTTAATCTATTATTTTCATTGCAACAGTTTGGAGCCAGATCAGACGCTGGGTAACCCGGCGTCTGATCAGGCTCCAAACTGTTTGCCACTCAGATTAAAACTGGTATTCTATATTTCATTGCGTTTGAACGAAAGAATTACGTTTTCTCCAATGTATTTCAGACCGGTAGCCAACTCGCAATCGATGGCCATCGACGGCCATCGATTTCTTTACTGAACTCATCACTGATCTGACACAGTGTCCAAGCTGTTTGACACTCCATATGATTGTTTCCTAACTCAAAAACGCCTAAATTTCCAACTTTAAAAAAGTAAAAGCAGACGAAATATATAAGCACCATGGCAGCCACTTTGTTAAGACAGATATTACCATCATAGTGGCAGTTATATGCATCATTGACAAACAGTGTACCTGTGAAGAGGACACATGTCCTTTGCAAACAGTGTAGATTCTAATCAGAGTGCTCCTACAGGAGTCGACTTATGAGGGTCTACGCTGCTAGTCAATTGGCAATATATTGTTAAAAACACCCTAAATAATAGAAACTGGAAATAGGAAAAGGTCCCAAATTTTAATCTGGGTTTCAGTGTTTAACCCATTACCCCATAGCCTCTTACTAGTATTTAAGGTAGGTGACAACTTAAAGCAGGTTGAAAGTAAAGCAGAATGTGCCTTAAGGCACATTCTGCTTTACTTTCAGCCTGCTTTAAGCTATTTTCTGCTAGAGTATAGAAATTATTTCTTATGATACATACTCATGACTGTTATAAATTGGAACAGTTTTCTTCAGTGGAGGAATAAATCGAAGGCATAAAATGTGTATTATAGGGTAATGGGTTAACACTTAGCAGGCTAATGGCGGAACAGATCTTCCTTTGTAAACAGTTTGGATCCAAGTTGGGGAAGTTTAACACAGCGTCTCATCAGGATCTATAGCCATTTGACACTTAGACCCTATTTTAAAAGAATTGTTTTGAAATGTTTAATTTATATACATATATAATTTAATATTATTTGTTTTCATTACATTTGGTCAGCTGTGATTGGCTGTAATTTTTGTTTCATAACTCCATGAAAAAAAATTAAATTCAGGCCACGCCTTTTCAGGACTACTTTCTCTTAGTCCAACTGCTCTCCACAAGCGCTGCATGAAGCAGGAAGCCAAATGACGTCATTGACGTCGACGTTACTACAAAACAACGCCGCGTTTTGGCGGAAAATATATATGGCGGAGGGACTACAACTTACGTTTTAAAGCGTTAAAAATGAACATTCGCGTCAGATTCTCTATTTAACTTCTTTCTTAAATTCATTAGTGATATTAAATTATAAGGAATAATTCGAATATTTATTGTATTCATGGAGGTATGGAAAAAAAACCTGGTCACACTGTATGAAACCGCGAATAATAGAAGTCAAATGTAGTGGAAAAAATCTGCTTTAACTTTAAAGCGTTGAAGTTCAACTGTTTTAGTTAAATTCAGTCTTTTGGACTTGTTTTAGTAGATATTTGGTTGAGGCGTTTATGAGAGGGGTGCATTTAAAGAGTTTACAGTATGTCTGTGTTATTATTGTCCATAAGAATTTCTTAAGTTGATTTACCTGAAAACAGTTTGAATCTAGGTGCCTAGTTACTTAGTGTCACAAATTTGGTGGCAGTGTGCAGAAAATTGAATTAAATTTGTAATGAATTTATATCAACATTGTTTTACAATACTTATTGTTGTTTGTAGGTGCGTATATGGAAGGTGGAGAGGGGGCAACAGATACTCTAGGCAGAGGGCTGGGCCAGTCAGAGTTTGATAGAAGAAAGAAACGCAAGTAAGTTGCCTAACTATATACTCTTTGCTCATATAATGTTAACCAGTTAAAAGATATTAATAAACTGAGGTATTTTTAGAACTATTAAACTATTATTTCTTGAGTGTTTAAGGCTGGTGGCTGTTACCCCATAGCCTGTTTCTAGTTTTGAAGATAGATGACCACTTAAAGCAGGTTGAAAGTAAAGCAGAATGCGCCTAAGGGCACATTCTACTTTACTTTCATCCTGCATTAAGCTTCTATCTGCTAGAATAAAGATAAGATTTCTTAAGATAGAGATTCATCACTGTATAATTTTGAACTATTTTCTACCGTGGAGGTATAAACTAGAGGCGATAAAAGGCGTATTTATGGGGTAATGGGTTAAGCTCATGAATCAATCCTCTTTCATGTAATAGTTTTTGAGGGGGGTCTACTTTAATTGGGTTAAATAACCAATACTTTACCTTTAAGATGTGAGGTATCAAAATTCATCTTTAGAAATAGTGTAGGTTTGACTTAGCCCATTACACCATAGCCTGTTTCTAGTATTGAAAATAGTTGACCACTTAAAGCAGGTTGAAAGTAAAGCAGAATGTGCCTTAAGGCACATTCTGCCTTACTTTCAGCCTGCTTTAAACTACCACCTGCTAGAATTAAGAAAATATTCCTTCTGATACATATTCTTGACTGTATAGATTGGAATTATTTTCTTCCGCGGAGGATTAAATGGAATGCGCTAAAAGGCGCTTCTATAAGGTAAAGGGTTAAGGTAGTTGAGATTTGAGTGTATTTGTTACTTTTCAGGAATGAGTTGTTAGAGGAGGCTATGAAGGCTGGTACAGCATTTGCTCTATGGAATGGACCCACAGTGGTCGCCTGGCTAGAGGTATGTCCACTGACAATGTGGGCCTTACTACAGGCAGTCATTACACATACAGTCAGGACTCGATACAGCAACATAGTTTGTTTCCAACATAAATGTTAGCTTATCGAGTTTGTCATGATATTGAATCTCATATATATAACTCTGTGCAGGTTCGTTCGCACGGAATTCGTGTCAATAAGTAAGAATTCCGTTGTAATGGAAATCAGTGTATCGAGTCTTGACTGTATTGTAGTAGGTGACAGCATGGTCAGCAGCAAAATGCCTAAGTGCTAGACCAACCAAACTTGAAATACAGATACAGTTAAACTTCTATATACCGAACTCGCTTAACTCGAACTATCCGATAGTTCGACACATGAACTGCATTATTTCATGCTCGGTTAATTCGAACATACCAATATTTCAAAGTCAAAACGTGGCTCAGCCACGTTTTAACTTTGAAATACAGATATGTTCGATTTAACCGAGTTTGAGGAATCAAAGTTTGACTGTACAGTGTAAATTAGTGGACAGATTGGCAAAGTGGAGACTGGCGAGAAATTTCATTCTGCAGAAGATACTTGTTTTCAGTTCAAGAAAGTATTTTATTCACCCCTTCTTTTTGCTTACATCTTAGTCAATCACAGAAGTATTACCTTTGTGTCAAGAGTTTTTGTTTTCAACAAACAGTGATTAGATATAAGGCTTCCAATGTTTGTGACAATTATAGTAACATAATTATAATGTTAACAGTAGTACTTGAATGTTCTTAGCTCGCCTGTACGAAGTACAAGACAAGCTATTGCTATACCCCCAACGTAGTCGTCATTGTCGGCGGCGTAGTGAACGGTGTAAACAATTTAAGAAAATGCCTATTACTTCTATGTCCTTTGAGGTATTGCTTTCATATTTGGTATGCATGTGTATATGGACAAGACCTGTCCGTGCTCACAAAAAGTTTGACCCCTGTGACCTTAACCTTGATTAAGGGCCTGCGTTTAGGTTTTGAAATCTGTTTAGGTTTTGAAAAGTACCTATAACTCCTATGTTCATTGAGATATTACTTTCATATTTGATATGCATGTGAATATGGACAAGACCTTACTTTGCATGCAAAAAGTTTGACCCCAGTCACCTTGAACTTGAACTTAGGGACCGCATTTAGGTTTCAGCCTGCTTTAAGCCACCATCTGCTAGAATAAAGAAAATTTTCCTGATAATTCATATTCATGACTGTATAAACTGAAACTAGTTTCTTCAGCAGAAGAATAAACTGAATATGCTAATAGGCACTTCTATTGGGGAAAGGGTTAAACAGTTACAATTCTGTACAGATCTCAGTGCTTCTCCAAAGAGTGATGACTGAACACAAGTTTGACTACCGGTATATGTACACCTTGGTCCAACATTCTATTGGGTTTTCTTGCAGCTTTGGGTGGGTATGCCAGCATGGTATGTGGCCGCGTGTAGGGCCAACGTCAAATCAGGTGCAATAATGTCAGCGCTGTCGGACCAGGAGATCCAGCGGGAGATCGGGATCAGTAACCCGCTCCACAGACTCAAACTCCGTCTGGCCATCCAGGAAATGGTGTGTCTTACAAGTCCCTCAGCACCCAGAACCTCTCAGGATGTAAGTACCCGCTGGTGTTACTGTAGAGCTCCAGATAAGAGGAGTACACTCGAACTCGTTTAACTCGAACTATCCGATAATTCGACATGAACTGCATTATTTCATGCTTTGTTAAGTCGAACATACCCATATTTCAAAGTTAAAACGTGGCTCAGCCACGTTTTAACTTTGAAATACGGGTATGTTCGACAAAACCTACTTGGAGATATCGAAGTTCGACTGTATTTCAAATTTCTCAACAAAAGCCTGTGGTGTGACTACTCATTAGAAGCGTCTCTTCGTATGGGTCTGTCACCCAAACACAAACGTTATTTGTATGTTGGAGTTACTTCCCTTATCACGGAGATCAGTAAAGATCAATAACGAAGAGAACATTTGTTCCATTTTCTGGTATTTATGTTTTATTTACACAATTTTTTAGCTCACCTGAGCTAGCTCAGGGTGAGCTTTTGCAATCCTTGAATGTCCGTCGTCCGTCGTTCATCGTCCGTCGTCAACAATTTTGTTGTTTACACTCTAGAGGCCACAATTTTTATCCAATCTTTCTGTAACTTACTTAGATTGTATATTACCATAAGAGTTTGGATGCGTTCGATTATGGTTGATTTTGGACATGTAGGTCAAGAGTTATCCACCTTTGAATTGCTGAAAATGGATTATTTAACAGTGTTTACACTCTAGAGACCACAATTTTAATTCAGTCTTTTCCAATCTTGCTCAGATTGTATATAACCGCAAGAGTTCGGATAAGTTCGATTATGGTTGGAATCGAACCGATAGGTCAAGAGTAATCTACCTTTAAATTGCTGAAAATGCCATATTCAAGGTTGTTTACACTCTAGAGGCCACAATTTTAATTCAATCTTTCTCAAACTTTATCAGATGGTATATGATTATAAGAGTTCTGATGAGTTGGATTATGGTTGCAATCGGACTGACAGGTCAAGAGTTATCTACCTTTAAATTGCTGAAAATGCCATATTTAAGGTTGTTTACACTCTAGAGGCCACAATTTTAATCCAATCTTTCTCAAACTTCATCAGATGGTATATAGTCCGGCCGCGGACACGTTTAACCTTGCTTGGAGTTGTATAGAAAATGTTTTTGTGGTTTTGGGTAGAATAGACCCTCAGCATCAAGGATCCGATGTATGACCGCCGGTCATCCTTGAGCATTTTAAGATATTCAAGATGGCGTCCAAGATGGCCGCCGTCATATATCTGGCTAACTGTTAGGTTTGATTCAATAAGCTTTAACAGATTTTTCAGCAAATTATTGCTCAATTTTATCTTTTGTGACATAATTAAAGTTCAAAATAGAAATAAATAATCTATAATTCAAAATGGCGTCCAAAATGGCCGACAAAGTACTTTTTTATGTAGAATAAAATGCAAAGTATGTGCTTTGCTTTACAAGGCTACGATTTGCTCCAATTTTTTCCCCGTCGTGATAATAAAATTGTTCATAATTAATAATAAACCGTGAAAAGATCGCGATTAATTAATTCATAAATGAATTATAAGAGACTGTCACCAGAATAGAGTATACATAAAAACCATACAGCTTAAGTGTACATTGAGATAGTTCTTGCATAACGATGTAAAATGCAATAAATATTTCAGATTAACAGAAAAGTAATTAGTCAAGTCAAAACTCAAATATTATAAATTAGTTCATAGATCCCAATTACTTACCTTTAATATATAAATGTCACTGTTTTGTAAGCAAAGAATGCTGAAATTATCGTACAAAAGTAAAGTTCTGTGTTTGCATTACTGTGACATTTGTCACCACATGTCACCTTTCTTGTTAAATAGTTCAATTACATGTGAGCTTCTTAGGAACAGGGAAATAAATTGGTAGAATGGATGCCAATAATTCTTCTTGGGATGCAAGTCTCCTGAGGATGTGGTGGAACTTTTTTGAAACCAGATAACTGTGTACAGTATCTTTCAGTATAAATTTTTGTTCAGTATTCCTTTTCATCAAGCCTTTTAACATGTATTCTGTGAGTTTCTAAGCTAGTACTGCTGCTGCAAAGAATCATCATATCTTTGAAATATTGCTGAATGAGTACATGGCTACACAGACACTTGACTGAACAGTCTTTTGGCTTAACCATAGATTAGAATAAGAAAGAATGACATCACACATATAATTTCAAATATAAAAAATTGCACATCTTTACTCCTGAATTACCAAAGTAAACAGAACTTTGGTACAGTTACTGTCAAAGTCAGTCACTACAAAAGTGGTCATCTTGTATAAGAAGTGCATAACTCTTGACATGATGATATACTGCAAGGCCGCTGGCCTATCAGGAGTGATAACCGAGATGATTAAAGCAGCTTCGGAGAACAAGGGGTTTGAGATTTGAAGACGACTGACTGATGCGATTTTCAGTAATTGTGTGATCTCTGAGGACAGGGAGGCAAATTACATCCTCAAACAATAAACAATAAAAAAGTGAATAACAAGCTCGTATGAGCGACACTTATCATGTGGTAAAGCTCAAGGACCAGACAATAAAGTTGATGAACCGATTAAAAAGATACCTCTGTGCGTGAGATTATCAACATTGATGCATGTAGTTTTGCGTTGTTAAGTGTAGAGATACTATTGATTCGTTCTTCACCGTGTACCATCTATAGCACAAGTAAAAGGTCGAAATCAAACCTCTGCATGTGGCATTGGTTGATCTGGAGAAAGCCTTTAGATTCAATACCAAGAATGAGCTTTTGGTTTGAGGAATGCGATTTGCATGTCAAACAGAGTTTGAAAACCGCTTACATGAAGCGGGCAGTACTACGTGAAGTTTTTGTGTATGGTTTGCATTAGGTATTTGATCTCAACCCTCTGCTGTACCAGTGCTTGATGTTCTGCTTTACTAGTGTATGATGCTCTGTCATAAGAGTCTAGCAAAGGTGTTCCATTGGCGCTTCTGTACACAATTTTCTGTGATCACAAAGTCACTGACAGGGTAACCCAAAAAGGTGGATGGAAGGATGTTATCAAACCGAGTTGACTGAGAGTTAACACGAAGAATTCTTGGCTCATGATCTCAGAGTAGTCATTGGCTTGGTCTTCTTTGAGACTGTAGGGAATGTTCCTGTGCTGACTGTCAGATTGGAGAACATTCAATTACAGTAGTTATGTGACATTAATTGTAAAATTACAAGCAGTGTAGACTTTGTATGCCCATGACGTCAGGACTAAACTTGTCTTTTTGATGGAAGACCAGTTACTCAGTTAGGTGTCGATGGGGCTACGTTTGGTGTCTAGAATAGCTTCTGTAACATGGTGTTTGCTATAAGAGGATTCGAGCTTGTCATAATCACAGGACATTTCAAAGAAAGGCCTAGCACAATTATATCCTTTGAGACTCGTATAATTGTGTTCAACACCTGTTTGTTATTTTTTCATTTAATATGGAGGTTATTCATTAATGTCGTCTGCCGAAGACTTGCAGACAAGTTTGCAGAAATTGAGCCTGTGACAGTTGGATCTGTGGCATTAAACAGGACGAGGAGGTCCCACAGATACAAGTAATGAGAACTAAAGGTTTGGGATGTTTTGGACAGGTGGAGTGTGCCACTTCATGCATCAACTCAATAACGAGGAGGACCATTCTGCGCTTTAGACTTAGTAAGAGATCACAATCGCCATGGTTAGACTATGGAAGAGATGACCAGGTCCTGCGTGTCAGAGGAGCATATAAATCAGGTTTGAGGACATTCTAGCCACACTCAGCCTACCTGAGTTGCTAGGACATCCACAGCAGTTGAGAAATAAACGCAGGATCATGTCAAGTACAACTAACTTAATTGCAAGCTATGTTAGAAACCTGACATGACCTTTTGTTTCTAAATATCATTTATAGTGTGCAATTTTATTCCCTACTAATAAGAATATTCATTTATATAATAGTACAATATGCATGTGCTAATTTATAAACGTACTGTATATCGAAACCAATATGTTTATTAACTCCTTTACATAGTAGGTTGCTGTGTGCGACATACTCATTTTCAAATTCACAATACATGCAGAAACAGGAATAGTATCCAATTTATATTACATCTCACATAATATTACTTCTTGAAAAACAAACAAAACAAATAAATACGAAAGACTCAAGCAGGAAACGTAACACAAGCAATACACCCACCTCTCAAGCAGAACACACACACAGTCATACCACAACAAACACACACACACACAGACGCAATACCATTCCTTCATCTACACACTAAATAGAAAACAACACGCAAGACAAACATAAAGCAAAGTGAATATAGGAGCCCGCCTTGGTACGGTCAGTAGCAATCAATATTCAACTATAAATTAATTAATTATTAACAACCACTGGGGGGGTTAAACCTGGGTTTAGGGGCGCCCAACCTCACACTTATCTCCTATATTCACCTATAAAGACAAACAGTGTACATAAAATATAAACCCTGTTCCACAACCTCACAATCAAAAAGACCGCCAGCACAGTAAGTAAATACATGTAAAACATTTAGCAAAAATTCTATGACAAGATCATTAGTAACATGGGAAAGAATTAAACATTCAAACCCGTGTTAAAAATAACCCACTATGGCAACGGTCAAATTGTACTCAAGCGACTAGTCTGTAGTTACGAGTAACTGTAAGACATGGAAGGGTCCAGGGTACGACAGAGAGGGAGAGAAAAAACAAAGCACGAAAATCCGACATAACTCTCCCGGTTAAGGACGGCTTTAAAGATACATCATCATGTAGTGCTAAGCCCTGTCTGTCGTCGCACAACCAAAGAGGAAAGCATAGTTATCAATTGTAGATTGATCGATAACCAAACGTGAAGTGCGCAGCAATATAGTTGGATCATAATCTTTTTTGAGGAAAAATCTAATACGTTTCACAAATAGTTTAAACGCTGACTTTGGCAGCCATTCTGATTGCCATTTAGAAAACGAAACATATAATTCATGTTCAAAACACAAACATCAATGGTGACTCAAACTAACTTAACCTCAAATTTTGAAAACAGTTATTTCATAATTCTAAGTAATTCTTAAAAACACACATTTGTCTTAAAAAGAGGCTAAAAAGAATGGTATGCTTGGTGGATAGATTATATACTCACTTTTTACATTTATTTTACATTAAGTAAATGTTCAGGCTCCATATCTTTTGAAGTACTTCATCAACTCAAGTTTTGTTTTAGATTTTTAGGGCTCATACGTTCACCAATGTATTCCAGTAAAACATTTATATTAAACGACACATGTAACGAAAATGAAACACACAAGGTATATTCTTATTTCAAATCAAAGGCAGGTTATTTGATATTTGAAGACTTTCTAGTCTTGATAACGCCGTGAATATTGCGATGAATGAAAGTCTTATGTGATTTTATTTTCTTTAAGCAAATGTTCTAGCGGCTGAATATGAGCACCATTGTATCTCCTCAATGGAGAAAGTTTATAATAAAAAATGCTGTTTTCCGGAAAGAGTTATCGACCTTTTCATTTTCAATACAATGTGCCAGTTATTTAGCCACAATGATAAGTATATGTATGAGACGCTGATAATTAAGAATACAAAAGTGGTTACTTTCTGGGTTTTTTTGCTTATTATATAATATTGGAGAGACAAGCATCTGTTTTGCATATTTTGTCGGCCATTTTTGACGCCATTTTGAAATTAACAGTATACTTTTCTCTGTTTGCTTTTTTAAACATCGAAGAAGTATTGAACTACTTTTAATCTTGTTTACAGTTGACAATTACCTAATCTAAACTGACAGCAGTTTCATTTTTATTCTCGCAACCATCTTGGACGTCACCTTAATACTTTGTCGGCCATTTTGGACGCCAATTTGAATAAAGCATTATTATTATTTCTTTTATGCTAAGCAGTGAATTATAGAGTTTTCTCAGTAGATTATAAAGTTATAATCTACAGTGAATTATAACTTTTAGGAACTATTTTTTGCCGGAACTACTTTTTTTATTACCTCCCTTTAATTTCAAACATGATTATTTCCCTTGTAAAGGGACGTCTGCTCTAATTTTTGTTCAATAAGCTGTGATAAAATATGTTCTTTTGAACATTACTGATTAAAGCAAAAGCACAGCAAAATGGAAATCAATGAAAGACATTGTGAGATGTTGGAAATGAAAATAAAACAATTTGCCAAATTTGGTAATAAATCCAAACAGCAATGTTCAACATAACAGACAATCATATTTTTTACATTAAAAAAAGAAAAAAGAGTGTGAAAATGGTTTTTGCCATTAAACTGTTGAAGATGTCCTTTTATCTTTCTCTATGATGTGATGAAGTATCTGATATCATATCATGCATTGTCAGATCTGTCTAGTGTAGTTTACAGACAGTTTACTGACAATACCATTTTGAAAATGTTCATAATATGATAACAAAACAATCTCTGAACTGCAGCTTTAACCCATTACCCCATAAATACGCCTTTTTACGCCTATAATTTATCCCTCCGCTGAAGAAAATAGTTCCAATTCATACAGTTGAGAATATAAATTAAACATTAGAAAAGAATTTTACATTCTAGCAGCTAGTACAGTCGAACTTCGATATCTCGAACTCAGTTAAGTCGAACATACCCGTATTTCAAAGTAAAAACGTGGCTTAGCCACGTTTTAACTTTGAAATACGGATATGTTCGACTGAACCGATCATGAAATAATATAGTTCATGTGTCGAACCATCGGATATTTCGAGTTAAGCGAGTTCGAGATATCGAAGTTCGACTGTAGCTTTAAAGCAGGCTGAAAGTAAAGCAGAATGCACCTTAAGGCACATTCTGCTCAACTTTCAACCTGCTTTAAGTAGACACCTGTCTTCAAAACTAGAAACATGGTATGGGGTAATAGGTTAAGTGTACTTTGTCTCCATCCCTTTAAGTTATCCTCCTTGATCCACGTGTCTCCTTGTTATTTGCTAAACTGCTGTCATCAGCGTCATCCATTTCTGTCATTCATCCAATCAACTTTTCCTTTGCGGGTGTTGTTGAATTCATTTCGCTTTTGGTGGAACCATTCAAGCAGAAACACACAGTAAAGAACTCATCATAGTGTTAATTACATAATGAGTTACTAAATGCTTGCTTCTGAAAGAATAGGCTATCTCTCTTGTCCAATTACACAAAAACATTAGGTGTATGTGTTTAATATTATAGATCTCTACATAGCAGCAATTTTCCTGATTTGAAGTTGTGTTGACTGTAGAGTGAGTGCTGTCATCAATTTCAAATCCTGGCATTTTATATAGATTGGTGCAGAAACTGACAGATGAGGACATCATGGCTCACCATATAATACAAATTCCCATCGCAATGTGACATTCAACTGCAACTGTGAAACGCATAACATTGAAATTTTCGCAAATTTCCAAACTTTTGTTTTTGTTGAAAACCACATGTCTCCCCTGGTTATTTCTACTTCTATTTCTAATATATAGTGACCACCTTCAACTAGTTCAAGTTTCTGTCACTGGTGGTGTGTGTACAACAAAAAGCTGTGTTCACGAAATGTAAATAACAATTTAAAACTATGTACAATGGATCATTTGTTTATGGACTATATGTTTTGATGGCAGTTTTGAAGGAGTCATTAGATTCTTTTGTTGCAAAAGAAAGTAGATCTAAAGCGAAATCAAAAACTGAGTTTTAGTAACAGATGTAACCAGTTTAATAACAAAAGAAAATGCACGAATGAAGATGATAGGCGCAAAAGAACAAAGGTTATTGTCCGAAAACCATAGCGTGACAGACTGACAGTGACAGATGGATAGACAGACAAACAAACGGACGGACAGCACAAACAATATGTCTCTGCGTTAAAGGGGGGGGGGGGGGGGGAAGACATAATGATGTGAAATCCGGAGTTACACTGTTGTGTCAAAAACACGTTACTTTCGCTTTGTTGACCAAGATAAGAGACTGATTAGTACAGGATAAATAAATGCGACTATCAAATTTTCCCACCTTCCCATCAACTTGTTGCACCGGTAGAAAAAAAAATGTGACGGGTTTCCACTAACACTTTCAATCGTCCGATACTGATCTATGTGTCTACAAATCCAATGTTTTTCTTAGTATTGTCTTGTTTATGAACGTTATTCTGTTATTCAATACGCATTTTTGTCCTTGTGTTTACACATCAATTTCTGACCTACACAGCAGACTCAAAAACACGCCACGCGGGTAACTTTAACTCTCAGTTCATTTGAACGTATACGGGTGTGACACAGTGAAAGCTTATTTATAATGTTAAATAATCAACGATAATTAAACAAACATACCTATATAACACCATTTTCCCTCTGTCAACCCTGAAAATAAATTTTCACATTGATTTCGGAAAAAAATGGCGACCAAAATGTTTACGATTGTTGCTCCGGTGTCGCGCGTGCAGATTACTACGCCATCAAAATCACACCAAGTCTGGAATGCTTCGGTTTTGAGAGGCTCCCAACGGGGTATTTAAAATGGCCCAAGTACTAAATCGGCGTCTTTATTTAATATTTCTCTGTTAAAAGCATAAAAGAAATAGAATAATTGTTTGTTTCAGTGTATGATGGGGTTTTCTTTCATCTCATGAAAAGCAAGGGTAATATTTTCACTCGTGGCTTCGCCACTCGTGAAAATATAACCCTTGCTTTTCACTCGATGAAAGAAAACCCCATCATACACTGAAACAAACAATTATCCTCTATTACTTCTATTTTGAACTTAAATAATGTCAAACGTTATGAAAGTGAACTATATTCTGCTGAAAATTTAAATCAAACCCAACAGCTTGTCATTTTACATCGTTATGCATGGACTAACTCAATGTAAACTTAAGCTGTATGTTTTTTACGTATACTGTATTCTGGTGACAGTCTCTGATAATTTATTTATGAATGAGTTAATTGCCAACTTGATCTTTTCACGCTTTTTTTTTTTTATTAATTATGAACAATTATATTATCACGACGGGAAAAAACTGGAGCAAATCGTAGCCTTGTAAAGTGTAATTTTCATTTTATTTCACATAAAAATGGTCTTTGTCGGCCATTTTGGACGCCATTTTGAATTATAGATTATTTTTATTTCTATTTTGAACTTTAATTATGTCATCAAAGATGAAATTGAACTATAATTTGCTGAAAATTCCGTTATAGCTTATTGAATCAAACCTAACAGTTAGCCAGATACATGCTGGCGGCCATCTTGGACGCCATCTTGAATATCTGGAAACGCTCAAGGATGACCGGCGGTCATACATCGGATCCTTGATGCTGAGGGTCTATTCTACCAAAAACCACAAAATCATTTTCTATACAACTCCAAGCAAGGTTAAGCTAAAATATCCTTATCTGCTACCAGACTAATATGGCTAGGAGAGATCAGATGAGTATGATTATGGTTGCAATTTGACCTGTAGGTCTAGAGTTATCTACCTTTGAATTGCTGAAAATGCCATATTTGAGGGTGTTTACACTCTAGAGGCCACAATTTTAATCCAATCTTTCTCAAACTTGCTCAGATTGTATATAACCATAAGAATTCGGATGAGTTCGGTTATGGCTGGAATTGGACCTATAGGTCAAGAGTTATCTACCTTTGAATTGCTGAAAATGCCATATTTAACAGTGTTTGCACTCTAGAGGCCACAATTTTCAGTGGATTTTAATTATAATTGCACACAATGTATATAGCTATAAGTTCTCGAGGGAGTGCAATTATTGTTGAAATCTGATCATTGTGGCAAGAGTTTTCTGCCCTTGATATACTTTGAAATGCTAGAAAAGGCTTCATTTCAGTATTATTTAGGCTCTAGTTATCGATCGATATCTGCCTTTGATGTACTCTACTATACATACTAGAATGGGTCATATTGCAATGTTGTGTACATGCTATACTACAAATTTGAATGTATTTAGAATAAAACAGGTGAAATTCAAAGGTAAAGCTATCAGGCTTCATTATAAAAGGTGAGCGATATCAGGGCCTTCAGGCCCTCTTGTATTATTGAACAATATTGTATGGAAGCAGTACATTTAAAAGAATAAAATAGAGAATGAACTGAACTGAACTTTAATTTAACATTTATATTGAAAAAACGAGTTTTATCAATGCAGAAACAAACAAAGTAACACGTAAGGAAACATGACGCTGTGATAGAAATGACCATATTCCAGATACCTATTTCGGACATTACTACATTCTATACTTTTTACCGGTTTATAAGCAAAACATTAAATTCGGTTAATTTAGAAATAAAGATTTTTGTTTTTGAAATACTTCCCTTATCTGGAGCTCTGTTCCTATATGTTGTTTCAGGCCCTAGCGTTTGGTGATATGAACCACGAGTGGATTGGGAACGACTGGCTGCCCAGCCTCGGCTTACCTCAGTATAGAAGTCACTTCATGGAATGTCTAGTAGACGCTCGCATGTTAGACCACTTAACCAAGAAAGATTTACGTGGCCAGTTAAAAATGGTGGATAGTTTTCATAGGTAAGGGCTGAATCAGCAGAATTTTTTTATTGTTAGTGATTTAACCCTTTCATGATCAAATTTATCGTGACGTTTTTACCCCCTCACCGCCATATTGTGTCTGCTTTAATAATATTGTCTGCAATATCGTTTCAAAGTTAGATTTAAGGCAGTATAACTGATGTAATTTCAAAACAAGTGGCAAACAGTTTTGATCCTGACCAGACAATGCATTACGTGACATCTGATCAGGATCAAAACTATTTGCAAAAACGCTTTATGATGTCATTGAGAGTGAATGGGTTTTAACCCTTTACTCTAGACACCTTTTTACGCATTTGATTAACTCCTCCACTGCAGAAGAAAGTTCTAATCTTAACAGTCATGAATATGCTTTATCAGAAAAGTATTCTATATCCAAGCATATGGTAGCTTAAAGCAGGCTGAAAGTAAAGCAGAATGCACCTTCAGGCGCATTCTGCTTCACTTTCAACCTGGTTTAAAGACGTATCTGGGAGTTTTTTCTAGCGCGGAGAAATTTTTTAAAATTTCCATATAAGTAAATTGATATAAATGAAAGTAAAAACAGTCTTCAAAAACATAGGTCGCCTTGCTACTTTTTGTATAATTTACGCTTTTTTAGAAGTATTATATTCAAATTTTCCGAAATTAGGCCTCATAAGAAGAAAGTCCATCAAACACACAAATATCGATACTTCAAGTCCAATTTTAATTAATAACATGTATATGGAATAGTGTTACAAATGAATGTAAAATAGTTAGACTTGAGTGGCATTATATAGATTTTACGCATAAAATATGTGCAAAATGAACTTGAAAATCGTAACAAAATCGAGCCTTTTTGCAAAAATAAAAAATTCTAGCGCGGAGAATTTCCTACTTTTTTCTATAACAGTAGATAATTATATAACAAGTATAGAACCAATGAGAAAACAGTACCTCGCCTTGCTCGTTTCAGAGATATGTTCAATTTTATTACCTCCCTTTATCAGTGAATATGCACTTTTTTAACAATTTTTTTTTAAATAGTCTAAATGTTATACTTTATACAATAATACCCACAGCTATACATAAATGTCTTGCATTGTGACATATATTATGCACTTTAGAAAGTTCTGCTGAAAAATTCAGTGTTGTCATCATCTCAAGTCGGAGTGAAAAATGAAATGCCCCCTCCCCCCTAAATATGATGCTGATGGTGCATAATTCATTAATTCTTTATTCACAACTTTATGTTTATTTTCACACATATTTTCTTTGGCTTAAAACCCATTAAAGCTATATGATAAATGAATAAAGCTACATAGAGCTGCATGCATATTCATACATCAAAGGGAGGTAATACATGTTCAAATATTTCAGTTCAGAATGTAGGAAGTATCCATACTCAAACACTGAATTTGGAATAGGTAACTGGTAAGATATTGGATATATGCTCAGAACAAGCTTTTTGTAAAATCAAGGTCAAAGGTCAAGGTCACAGTGACCTGAAAATGGTATGCGACACTTCGCCATCCAAAGATGAACTCACACACCTAATTTGTTATCGGTAGCTGTGACAAAGAAAATATACTCTGGACAAAAAGTAGACCCACCAATAAACACATCTACAATCATTATTCAATGTGGGCAGTGAGTTAACATAACCATTCATAAGATCAAATATCATAACGAGCACCGCAGTGCGGCAAAACACGCCCGTCATGGCCAGCGGGTGTCAAAGTCGTCCGGACTCAGGCCGACTGGAAAAAGTCGCCCGGAGTCTAGGCCCGACTATCGATCTCAAAAAGACTATCATAGGAAGGGGCATTCTGTCCCTGCATCCGACTCCGAGTCAATGTCAACACTAAATTCACTCCCTGTCACATTATGATTATTAACGCTGTCTCGAGTCGGCGAGTTCCTGGTGAAAAAACTAACGTTTTCCAGAGATTTCGAGCACTTTTTTGTCACAAATGATCCTGATTTGCGTCTCTTCATATCCCCAGGAATTTTAAAAGTTTTTTTAACGATATATAACGATAGTTGAGTAAATATTGTATTCGCGAAATCCGATGATTTAGACGCTGTTGTGATCATAAATAATTACACCCGCGATAGGAAAATACAGAAAAGAGCGGAAAGGACATGCGCGTTTGGGATGCGCAGTAACAACTCCCGGATACGTCTTTAAGTGGTGACCTGTCTCCAAAACTACAAACAAATTATGGAGTAAAGGTTTAATATCACTTTAAAAATATCTGTTATATCCCAACATCTATAATTGCAGGGCACTTTGAAATTTTCATGTGGGGAAGCCTTTCAGCTTGCTAGCTGAGGTTGTCGGTTCTACCCAATTGCTGATTTGTACCAGAAACATTGTATTTTTTAAAATATTTTATATTTAATAGTATCATTTTATTGAAATAGGCCTTATTCCGCGTTTCATGGCTGTAACAGTGCATAAAGGGCATCTAGGGTCTTTCTCCATCTGTAATTAGCTGGACCTTGTGATATGACTGAAATACTGTTAAAGCGACATAAAATCATACTAAATCGAATCATTCTGCTTTACTTATGTTACCACCTGCTAGAATATAGAAACTTTTGCTTATGATCTATATCCATGACTGTATAAGGTGGGACTATTTTCTTCAGTGACATAATAAATCAAATGCGGAAAAATGTGTATCTATGGAGTAATGGGTTTATAAATGATTTCACATTAATTAATAGTAATTAACCCATTATTCCATAAATATGCCTTGTTACACCTTTAATTTATTCCATCACTGCAGAAAATAGTTCCACTTTAAACAATCATGAATATACATCATAAAAGGTAGTTTGTATATCCTTGTAGATTGTTGCTTAAATCAGGCAGAAAGTAAAGCAGAATGAACCTACAATGCATTTTGCTTTACTTAGAAACTGGCTTGGGATATAAAAATGTGCATACATGACAATCTGAACTGTAGAAGCTTTTAAGTGTCTCAACAGTTTATATGCTGACCAAACACTGCTTTGGCTGTTCTAGGTCTACACGGTTTGCAATGCAATGCAAAGTGATTTATTTTGGTTGTTCTAGACATTTTACCCATTTCGCCATAAGTATTCCTCTTTATGCCTGGAACTTATTCCTCCTTACCGGTATTTAATTTTCTATTTCAGGACCAGTTTACAGTATGGAATAAATTGTTTAAAGAGAGTTAATTATGATAAAAGAGAACTTGAGAGAAGAAGAGAGGAGAGTGCCAATGAAAACACTGGTAAGAATACATTGGGAACACATGTTTATGTCACTGTATGTTAGAGGAGAATTGGCTCCCATTTGCAAATGTTTTGGATCTAGATCAGGTCCAGGGCTTATAAAGCTAGGCTCAAATCTGACCAATCACATGCTTGAGAACATACTCAGACTCAACTCAAACGCTTTATAAGCATAGATTGATTGACGGACATGAGTTAAGGGCCATTCTGGCCCTCTTGTTTATATGCACTTATCCCACAAATTTTTGTAATGTAACTTCATTGTCAGGCCAAGGTCATTTACAAATATAAAAAATAATAGATATAAGTTTAATTACTTTCTGAATTTAGAGATATCCCTTTAAGTATTTTGTCCCTCCAAGCAAAATTGAGCGAAGGGCATTTTGTCGGAGGGGTATTTTGTCCCGTTACAAATATCTCTATTACAACCTCTGTTTGAAGGTAGTTGTTCAGTGTTTAAGGCAGGTGGCTGCTTAACCCTTCACTCCATAGCCTGTTTCTAAGATTGTTTCTAGATATGTGACCATTTTAAGCAGGTTGAAAGTAAAGCAGAATGCACCTAAAAGCACATTCTGCTTTACTTTCAGCCTGCTTTAAGCTACCATCTGCTTGGATAGAGAATACATTTCTTATGGTTCATATTCATAGTAGTATAATGTGTAATAAACTATTGTGATATTATTGCAATAGTAAATCCAACTATTGAGGGCTCCAGATAAGAGGGAGTGATCTGAACAAATCCAATATTTTCTCACTCATTTTAGCACCAAATCCTATAGTGTTACTACTCATAAGATTCGTCTCTTTGAGACGATTCTAATGAGTAGTGACACCATAGGTTTTAATGCAGAAATAAAGATTTAAGTTTTGGAAATACTCCCCCTATCTGGAGCCCTGCTATTGATAACGATTGTGATAGTGGGGGTAACAATAGTCAGTCCTAGTAATAGAAAGGCTTTAGTGTATCTTGTAAAGATTGTTTAGTTATACTTTTGTATGTTTATTTCAGATGCGTTAGTGTGGACCAATGAGCGAATCATCAAGTGGATTCAAAACATAGGCTTACGGGAATATGCAAATAATCTGTTTGAGTCCGGTGTACACGGTGCCCTTATTGCTCTCGATGAGAGCTTCGATCACAACAGCATGGCACTAGCATTACAAATCCCCACGCAGAATACCACTGTAAGTACAGTACCTTCAGCCAAACATAGATTATTTATTTTACACTTTCAAAACTTTGGACCTGTTTTAACCCATTACCCCATTCTAGCCTGATTCTAGTTTTAAAAATAGGCGACCACTTAAAGCAGGCTGGAAGTAAAGCAGGATGCCCCCTTAAGGCGCATTCTGATTTACTTTCAGCCTGCTTTAAGCTACCTTATAATAAAATATAGAAAATAGTTCTTATCATACTTATCGATAACTGTATAAACTGGGACTATTTTCCTTGGAAATAAATAAAAGGCGTATTTATTGGGTAATGGGTTAAATATACTCATTACATTTGCAAACAATGTTATTTAAGATGAAATTTCATTTATGGAAAGAGTTTGATAAGTGGAAGTGTCTTGCACAAGGCTAATAACTCTTGTATCAATACTGTGAGAGTTATTCCCCTTTTCCACATTTTTTATTCAGGCAGATTAATTCTGCTTTTCTGAAGCTTTTGAAACGAAATTTCTTAAATAGAAAGAGATTGATGATTGAAAGTGTCTTGCATAAGGTTTATAACCCTTACATCAATACTGCGACAGTTGTTGCCCCTTTCTACATTTTCTATTCAAGCAGATTAATTCTGTTTTACTGAAGCTTTTGTAGAGAAATTTCTTAAATGGAAAGAGATTGATGATTGAAAGTGTCTTGCACAAGGCTTATAACTCTTGCATCAATACTGTGGGTTATTCCCTTTTGCCACATGCTTTATGTTTCTGCCTTTACTCTTATTCTTATTCTACTGATGCTTTTCAGATGAAAGTTCATTTATGGAAATCGTTTGATGAGTGAAAGTGTATTGCAAATGGTTCATAACTCTTGCATCAATACCATGAGAGTTATTCCCTTTTTCTACACTTTCCAGCAGACAACTTCTGCTATTCTTAAGCTTTTCCTATTGACTACCGTAATTTCCGGCTACGGTCAAGAAGGTACCTGTGGGTTATCTCACGGAGGGGGCTATGTGACGAATCTTTTTACCCATCGGGATTGCAGAAAAAAATCTAATAATAGAGCTTGTGTATCGAGGAGCTTAATGTTATGGTTTCTTTCATCTTGTAAAAAATACAGAGGAATTCAAATATATGTTAGCATTACTAACCTCTTAACTAAGGAAATTACATTTATACGAATGAGAAAAGTAGACGCTGATAGAATAATGCTTTAGCACTATCCAGCATTTAACGTTGATAACGGTCGGAAGTTAGTCCATATTACTCTTTATAGCGGTGAATCTTAAGTAAGTTTCACAATATGGGTGCGGGCATATAGACGGTGTGGGTTATTTGCCGAAATTATTTCATTTTTAAGTTTTCTGCGGGCAATATGCCGGATGCGGGCTATCTAAAGGTGCGGGCTTATTGGCGGAAATTACGGTATAACATGTGTTTGTTCGACTGATGTTTGCAAGCAAGTGACACCGGGGTCCAAGGTTATAAAGCATTTGAGCTGAGTCTGAGTGTATTCTCAATCATTTGATTGGATAGATTTGAGCCTAGGCTCAAATCTGACCAATCAAATGCTTGAGAACGAGTTTAGACTCAACTGAAAAGCCTTGGACCATGTATTCGGAGGAACACCCTTCTAGTAACACTCTTTTGTCTTATTTCAGGCGCGGTCAGCCCTGGAGAGAGAGTTTAACATGTTGCTGGCAAGCGGCACTGACCGACGCCTGGACGAGGTAGGTCGGTAATCACTTTGTTATTTTTTACCCTCAGCTCTCACTGGCTTCGCTATGCTTGGTTACGGCCTATTATATACCCTCATATATTGGGTGAGTTAACACGTATGACTTTATCACCATGTCAAACGTCACAGAAATTCGATCATTTTAGATTAGTTTTATCACAGATTCGTGCAAGGCAAAAATTACTTGTGCTGATTATCAGTTGGAATATTTGTTTAAGAATAAAAATTGTTGCAAGAAAAGGCTGTTTTTTAGTCAAGGAAAAAGATATTTGTTGCAAATATTTCTATTTAACTGACATCTTCTTTACAATGGTTTTCGGAGCAATAAATTTAGATTAGTTTACATGAAGCCTATATTGTTGGTGATAAAGTCATATTTAGGGCTCCAGGTAAGGGGAATATTTTAAAAACTAAAATTTTCATTTCTGCATTAAACCCTATGGTGTCACTACTCATTAGGATCGTCTCGAAGAGATGATTCTAATGAGTAGTAACACCATAGGATTTGGTGCTGAAATGAGTGAGAAAATGTGGGATTTATTCAGTTGACTCCCTCTTATCTGGAGCCCTGATATTTACAGCCAAACACAATAAACAGTCTGCCAGTCTTACTTGAGTGATAAAACAACTGCAGTGCTCTCTCTCTCTCTCTCTAACAGGGCTACCATAAATTGCTCATAAAAATCCTACGATTTCCAAATTTTCAATCGCAATTTTAGAAATTGTACCTTTAAATCTTTCGCTGCCAGGCTCTATAACAATAACAACTATGCAAGCATTTTAGATCCAGCTCAGACGCTGCGTAATCTGGCATCTGATCTGGATCTAAACTGTTTGACACCAATATATCATTGTTTCCTAAGTAAAAAGCGCATAAAATTTCAAATTCTATAAGTAGGGGCAGAAATCCGAAGATTTCTGGAAATCTGTAGATCAGAAGATACGAAACATCCGAAGATTTAGGAAAAATGCGGAGAAATGGCAGCCCTGCTCTAACTGGCTACTTTAAATGCCGACTTGCTGTGACTAGTATTCACTTCTATACTGGAGTATAATGCAGTATAACGATAACATCCGTCTTGCGTAATGGAGAAATAGACTTTGCAAACAGACCTGAAGTCACCTGCTAGATCAAGGTCTACAATAATCGCCACACATCATAGTACAAAATACATGTACAGTGAAACCACTAAAAAGGATACTTTTCGGGACCAAGTGAAGAAAAATGATTGGCCATTTTCTGCATTAGGCCATTCAACCCTATTGAAGAGTTTACTCATCATTGACAAACAGTGTACCCGTAAAAAGTACTCCTGTCCTGTGTAAACAGTGTAGACACTGATCAGAGGGCTCCTTAACCCATTACACCAAAGCTTGTTTCTAGTTTTGAAGACAGATGACCACTTAATGCAGGTTGAAAGTAAAGAAGAATGCGCCTTAGGGCGCATTCTGCTTTACTTTCAACCTGCTTTAAGTCACTATCTGATAGAGAAAAGAAAATATTTCTTATGATCCTTATTCATGACTATAAAATGAAACTATTTTGTTCAGTGGAGAAATAAATTAAAGCGTAAAAAGGCGTATTTATGGGGTAATGGGTTAAGGAGCCCTCTGATCAGGGTCTGCACTGTTTGTCATTTTGCCATTAATTTGTAAAGACTGTCCATGCATTTTCTAATGACTGGGTTGTTACACTAAACAGGGTATGACTATTTGTGGTATGATTCTGTCTTGGTTACAGAACATGCGCAGCGAGCACCTGTCTGTATGGTGTCTTCATTGTATTACGTGTCTTGTCTTGTCATGATTTTACTCTTGCATCTTCTGCTTCAACGATTGAAGTGTACCTAACATAGAACATGTGCTATACAGAGATTGAGCTTCTTTAGATTTTGCAAATAATTATAATCCACTAACAAAATCTTAACATTTATTTCAGCTTCTGCAGCTTTCAACCAATACTAATATTACTAATATTAAAAAAAATTGAAATTTTATACATGTAACTTAAAGAATTTTAAATAATTGTACCTTCGAACATGAGAAGCATTTAAAGCAACTACGATACAATGTACAGATATTTCATGGACAAGCTTTTAGCGCATTCCGTTTAATCCTCCGCGGAAGAAAATAATCCCAGTCTATACAGTCATGACAATGTACCAGAAGAAACATTTTCTTAATTCTAGTAGGTGGTAACTTAAAGCAGGCTGAAAGTAAAGCAGAATGCACATTCTGCTTTACTTTCAACCTGCTTAAAATAGTCATCTATTTTCAAATCTAGAAACAGGCTATAGGGTAAAGGGTTAATACCCAGTTGTACAGCAGATCCATTACTGGGCCCCGTTTCATAAAACATCTTATGACAAATGTTGTCGTAAGTCAAAACTTTAAAATACATTTAATCTGTGATTTCTCTATCTAATCCTGTCTTGTGACATCTTTTTGGAATCGTCTTTTCAAGACGATTCCAAAAAGATGTCACAAGACAGGATTAGATGGAGAAATAAATAATAATTGATACTTTTATAATCTGACTTACGACAACATTTGTCTTAAGAAGTTTTATGAAACAGGCCCCAGGTATGTAAAGAAAAATAACAGCTTAATATAGGATAATGTAATGCAGATTGTTTATATAGGAGCTTTCTGCATTACTTTTGTTCTGCATTTATCAGTCACCATACTTCTTATAGACTGGCCATGTTAATTAAAATTTGAATAAATGAGTCATGGGCTCCAAGAAAATGCTGAGGAAACAGTGCAAACGCTGATCAGACCGTTCCAGAAGGAGCTGTCTGATCTGGGTAATATATTCACTGTTACCAGACTGGTTAAGCCCTCTTTGATTACCCTACAGACCACTAGCTGAATTAACATTGAATTATTTTAACACAGTTAAATAGAAAATAATATTGATACAAGGTGGAGAAAAATAGGTTATTATGATACCGTAAGGCAATATCCGTAGTTCCTCTTATATAAGACTTGTGCTGGGGGTATTAGCGAACAATGCTGGGCTGTCTTAGAGAGCCATCATTGCTAGACAACAGAGCTCCAGATTAGGGGAGTATTTCAAAAACTAAAATCTTTATTTCTGAATTAAACCCTATGGTGTGACTACTCATTAGAATCGTCTCTTTGAGACGATTCTAATGAGTAGTCACACAATAGGATTTGGTACTGAAATGAGCAAGAAAATGTCAGATTTGTTCAGTTTACTCCTTCTTATCTGGAGCCCTGTAGATAATACCCCGAAGCTAAAGTGGCCAGCACTGCAGGATACGAGAGTCCACCATCCAGACTTCTAAGGACGCCCTTGAAATAGAGATAAGTGAAATGTTTGAAGTGGCTGAACTGTTATTACCATATTTTCCTTATTTAACACCTAAGGGGGCATTACAGTTTGCTAAAGGAGCCCATATTTGTTGAACCCATTACCCCATAAATAAGCCTTTTTACGCCTTTAATTTATTCCTCCACTGCAGAAACTATTTCCAATTTATGCAGTCATGAATATGCAAATAAGAAATGTTTCCTTATTCTAGCAGATGGTAGCTTTAAGCAGACTGAGAGTAAAACATTATGGGCCTTATATAAGGCACATTCTGCTTTACGTTCAGTCTGCTTTAAGTGGTCACCAGTTTTCAAAACTAGAAACAGGCTATAGGGTCATGGGTTAAAATATGTTGTTTTATTGGAATTTCTTTGGAATAAATTGATATTTATCTGGCCCCAAGGTTAGAAAGCCTTTAACCCATTACCCCATAGCCTGTTTCTAGTTTTGAAGATAGATGACCAATTACAGCAGGTTGAAAGTAAAGCAGAATGTGCCTTAAGGCACATTCTGCTTTACTTTCAGCCTGCTTGAAGCTATAGTCTGCTAGGAAAAAGAAAATATTTCTAATGGTACATACTCATGACTGTATAAAGTGGAATTACTTTCTTCAGTGGAGGAATATATAAAGGCGTAAAAAGGCGTATTTATGGGTTAAAGGGTTAAGTGGAGTCTGAGATTCTTCTCAAGCATTTGATAAGTCAAATTCGAGCTTTTGCTCAAATCTGACCAATCAAATGCTTTAGAACAATCTCAGACTCATCTCAAAACACTTTTCAATCTTGACCCTGGATTGTACTTTAGGGGCAAGTTAGTTTTATATACAGGTATATTACATAGCATAGATTGGGTGGGGGAAATAGATTGGAGCGTTAAATGGGGGAAATATGGTATTTTCATTTCCTGCATGTACAACCAAAAGTCAGTGGGTAGCTCATTTTGTTAGATGGCTAGCTAGTATCAAATGTGTTGCAAAAGCAGTTTGTTTGGAGTTTTTAAAGTCAGACTTTTCAGTTAAAACATTTTCGTTTTCAGTGATTATTTTTTCATTTCATTTTCTGTGACGTCCTTTATGCAAATTTGTTTTTTGTTGTCACATAAAGAGTATACTTAACTCATTCAATGTGAAATTACTTGTAACAGTAAAACCTCTCTTTTGCTACCACTAAATTGTATTGACTATTTTGGTGTTTCAAACAGGTGACTGCTTTAAGCAAGGTGAAGTAAACCAAAAAGCTTAGGAGCTTTCTGTTTAAGTTTTAGGACCCCTAATGAGATCCAACCAACATCGGTACTCTATGTTCAGCGATCAGCCATTCTTGGTTTCGCCCCTGCTTCGGTCTTTAAGATTTAAGCTGGGAACGAAACCAAAGGGCTAGAAATTGTAGTTTTGAGTCTAGTCCAAGATGTATTGTGATCTCTGACCCAGATCATATGCAGAATTACTAACATGCTGATCTGGTTCTAAACTGTTTTTAAAATCCAACAATATTAGTTTTCAGCCATTGAAGGGTTTAACACATTCAACCCTAGTGACGAGTATACTCGTCAGTTACAATCAATGTATCTGTTAGGAGTATATGTTTCCTATATTGCAAACAGTGCAGACCCTGATCAAAGGGCTCCATGTCTCCTATATTGCAAACAGTGCAGACCCTGATCAAAGGGATCCTAAAGGAGCCCTCTGATCAGGGTCTACAATATTTGTCACTCTACAATATATGGCAGAAAACACCCCCTAATAGTAAAAAATTGACTAGTCTTGATTGGAAACTGGAGTTTTCCATTAAAAGTTTCAGGGGTGAATGAGTTAAGCATTACTTTTTACTGAGCATGATAAAACAATGTTGACATACTGATAAAAAAAGTGTACTAAAATGTTACTCTTTTGTGATATGGCCAGACAATTCATTGAATTGCAAATTTAAGTTATTAGATTTCATTCTAAAATAAGTTAGCTTGATATTTTTCCAGATCACTTTCAACCAAAATGAATTGTGCAAAAACATACTTTACTCTTTGCATGCTGGGTAATTTATTTGTCTGCAATAATTGTCCTCTGCTACTGTTCTAAAATTAGAATTTCAAAATGTCTTTTTAAAACGGGGTCAGATTGTCAAACAGTTTGGATCCTGAAGGGATGCCGTGTAACCCGGTGTCTCATCAGAATCTAAACTGTTTGTTCAGTTAACACTTACCATGCTAGCCACAGTGATTACATTGCAAACAGTTTGGATCCTGGCACATAATGGAGATGGCACATAAATCTGCGTCTCATCAGGATACAAACTGTTTGACAAGCTGGTCCTGTTTTGAAAAGAAATTAAGAAAATTCTATTTTTAGAACAATAGCAGATGACAATTGTTGTAGACGAAATAATTACTCAGCATACAAAGAATTAATCATGATTCCAATGTTAGTATGCATAGAGTTAACAAACAAACCATGTACACTATGATCAGGAAAATTACTTGGTTTCCCCTGATTAGAGTATGTCATGTGTTTTGCCAAGTTCTGGTGTATATTTGGCCCATTACATCATAATTACGCCATTAATTTATTCCTCAACTAAAAGAAGTACTCCATATTATACAGTCACGATCTCCATGAATATTTTCTATATCCTAGCAAATTGTAGCTTAAAACAGGATGAAAGTAAAGCAGAATGTGCCTTAAGGCACATTCTGCTTTACTTTCAGCCTGCTTTAAGTGGTCGCCTGTCTTCAAAATTAGAAACAGGCTATGGAGTAAAGGGTTAGTCTGTGCCATGAGAACGCTAGACTTATTGCATTGCCAAACAGCGTAGACCCAGCCCCAGCTCTCATTTCTGGCATGACGTCTGATCCAGGACTACTGCTGTCGCACAAGTAAGGTAACAAACTACTGCAGTACTCCCTCTTAACAACAATATCCAACGGGAGACAAAGATTATGTGTGTTGTTTGGAGGAACTTGTCATAGGGAGGAAAAATTAATACCCTGATAATAATGCTGATTATGGCTTGGCTTACATTTGCAAACAGTTTAAACCCAGATCAGACGCAACGTGACGTAATGCTTGTCAATAATCTTTATGTTTCTTCTGTCAAAATGTCCAATAACAAACTTTAAGAAAAAACAGCAAACGATAATTGAACCAATTTCCCCATATATACACCTTTTTACGCCTTTATATTATTCATCCTCTGAAGAAAATAGTTCCAATTTAAACATACATAAATATGAAAGAAAAAAAATACATTCTAGCAGATGATAGCTTAAAGCAGGCTTAAAGTAAAGCAGAATGTGCCCTAAGGTGCATTCTGCTTTACTTCCAACCTGCTTAAAGTAGTAACTTGTTTTCAAAACTAGAAACAGGCTATCGGGAAATGGGTTAAAAGACGATTTTGCTGCAGTGAAAGCGTTAGGATGGGGAACAGCTATGAGCATTATTGTAAGGAGGGATTTGTTGTTCCGAGGGCTGTTGTAGGGAGGGAGTACTGTATAGATGCTGGTAATAGTCAAACAGTGTAGACCCCCAACCAGACCTCACATATCTCATAAACTGTGATGGCTAGTCTATGTCTACACTGTTTGTAATGCAATAAGTATGGTTTTCTTATAGCCTGCCCTTCTAAGTACAATGAGGAATTTTAATTCAGGCCCAAGTCTCATAATCATTTTCTGGAAAAATGATCAAAGTTGACGGTTTGTTATTTACTTGTTAATTTTATTTTCAAACTAATGGTAGCTGAAGATGTTTGTAAACTCTTTGCATTAGTTTGTAGATTCCTACAATGTCAAATTGACAATACCAGTTTCCAAGTTGAGTCTTGACTAATTTGGACTTTGAAGCAATTTATAAAAGGATGATGAACATTGTAGATCCTGAGCAGAAGGCTCCTATAGCAGCTCTCTGATCTGGGTCTACACTGTTAGTTTCTTCACAGGTACTCTGTTTGTAACTGAAATATGATCTTTTCATTAGGGCTCAATTGGTTTACTCTTTGAACCCTATTCATGCATATATGCGTCATTTGCAAATTGCGTACCTGTGGAGTACTCTTGTCCTATGCAAACAGTGTAGACCCTGATCAGAGGACTCCTTAAGGAGCCCTATAATCAGGGTCTACACTGTTTGTCATTTGACATATATTGTAAAAATCAAACCTAAAAAGTCAAAAATGGACTGAACTAAATTGAAAACTAGAATTGTCCATTTGAGGTTTCAGGGAGTAATGGGTTAAAGTGGATGTAATTTCAGGGCTATAACTGAAACAGGATCATTTCATTAGGGAGATATGTATGCAAAGAGTTTGAACATTAACTAAATAAAACATTAATCTTAACATTCTGAACATGAGTTTATCGTATATCAGGTTCATAATGTTTCACCGTGTACATTTTTACAGGGAGAAGGCGGCAGATTCCGGCGGGCCCCCTCTTGGCGTAAGAAGTTCCGCAACAAAGACAAGAGTAAAGACGGCAGTGACGAGGGAGAATCAGGGGTCGAAACGTCCCCGCAGCAGTCGTCCCCGCAGAGCATGCGGCGATCAGTAGGGTCTGGCACGGCGATCCAGCAACGCACGACAGAAACCATGCGCAACTTCTAACATCGGAGAGACATTTAGCTACAAAATCATTAACAAATTATCACTTGGTCTCATTTTTTGACAAAGCAAACAACAAATCATGTCATACTTTTGCTATGTTGGTTAACCCAGTACCCTATAGCCTGTTTCTAGTACTAAAAAGAGATCACCATTTAAAGCAGATTGAAATTAAAGCAGAATGGACCTTAAGGTGCATTCTGCTTTACTTTCACCCTGCTTTAAACTTCCATCTGCTAGAATATAGAAAATATTTCTAATGATACATACTCAAAATTGGAAGTATTTTCAGTTTCTCCAGTGGAGTAATAAACTAAAGACGTAAAATCTATGGAGTAATGGGTTAAAACGAAACCTCATTGTGTATGGTTCTATGTATTTATAGTCAACTTTTATCACCAATTTTGCACACAGTCATGATGTGTTAGGTACGGCTCGAGATATGATGAGTATTTTGAAAAAACTGAAATCCTTATTCCTTGACCAAACCCTATGATGTGACTACTCATTAGAATTGTCCCGATGAGACGATTCTAATGAGTAGTCACAACATAGGGTTTGGCTGAGATATAAGGGACACAGGTTTTGTTTACTTCCTGTCTGGAGCCCTGTTAGGGTTTGTAATGTGTAAACAATCATGTATAATGGTTTCTACCAGTGTGTGTTCACAGTTAGATTTTATGTATCGGACCTTTGCTGTTTCATTGAGTACGAATCCTTTTTGAGGAGTTGAATTTTCAATGTTGGATCTTCCGTCACTGTGCACAGTTTAGTCCATTCATTGTGGAAGGGAAATCTTGCGCAAGCCCTCCTATCTGGATCTAAACTGTCTGCGAATGCCAGTTAACTCTCGTGTCATGTATTTGGTGGAGTTAGTTGAAGAGCAGTGCCATGCATTTTCAAGTAACTCTCATGATTATATCCGTAGCTGCACTTAGTAGGGGTATAATAATAAATACTAGAATCCTTATGTCTGCACCAAACCCTATGTTGTGACTACTCATTAGAATCATCTGTTTGAGACTGCAGTCAAACCTGTGTTTACCCTTTGAACCCTAGTCCCGCATATAGGCGTCATTTTCAAACAGTGTACATGTGAATAGTATACTTGTCCTGAGCAAACAGTGATGACCCAGATCAGAGGGCTCCGAAAGGAGCCCTCTGATCAGGGTCTTCACTGTTTGTCATAATGCCAAACATTGACAAAAACAACCCTTAAAAGTCAGAAATAGACTGGACTAAAATGGAAACTGGAATTGTCCATTGAAAGTTTTAGGGAGGAAAGAGTTAAGTGACCACTAAAAAGACATAGATAGATAAAGATGGATATTATTTGCAGTATTCATGACATGCGGCAGCTTAATACAGGAAAAAAGTCATGCAGAAGGCTAAAAGGATAAAGACAGATAATATTGGTAGTTGTCATGACATGTGGCAGCTTAACCATTTACCCCATAGCCTGTTTCTAGTTTTGAAGATAGGTCACCACTTAAAGCAGGTTGAAAGTAAAGCAGAATGTGCCTTAACCCTTTGAACCCTAGTCCCGCCTATAGGCGTCCTTTTCAAAAAGTGTACATGTGAATAGTACACTTGTCCTATGCAAACAGTGAAGACCCAGATCAGTGGGCTCCGAAAGGAGCCCTCTGATCAGGGTCTTCACTGTTTGTCATAATGTCAAACAGTGACAAAAACAACTCTTAAAAGTCAGAAATGGACTAGACTAAAATGGAAACTGGAATTGTCCATTTAAAGTTTCAGGGAGGAAAGAGTTAAGACGCATTCTGCTTTATTTTCAGCCTACTTTAAGTTACCATCCACTAGGATATAGAAAACATTTCTTCTGGTATATAAATTGGAACTATTTTCTGTAGTGTAGGAATAAATCAAATGCGCTAAAAGGCGTTTCTTAGGGGGGAAAGGGTTAATGCAGGAAAGAAGTCATGCAGAAGGCTCCTATAGCAGGGCTCCAGATAAGAGGGAGTAAATTAAACAAATTTCTCTCTCATTTCAGCACTAATTCCTATTGTGTGACTACTCATTAGAACTGTCTCGAAGAGACGATTGTAATGAGTAGTCACACCATAGGGTTTAATGCAGAAATGAACAATTAAGTTTTTGAGATACTCCCCTTATCTGGAGCCCTGCTGTAGGAGCCTACTGCATTACTTTTACCCTGCATTAAGCTGTCACCTGTCTTTAAATATCACCATGTATCATCTTCAGTGGTCGCTGATCACAGATTTGACTGTAAACGAGTTGTCACAATAGAGAGCTTGGTTCAGAAATAGAAGGAGAAATTGTTGGAGATAGTTTATACCCTATTACTTAGAGCCACTATATCTATAAGGACTATATTGATGATAATTAATAATTATTATAGTCTGAACCTGTGTTAATTAGGGACCATTCAATGTAAGATTGCAGTGTTTTACGACAAGAGGCAGTTTGATGCAGGGGCTTTCTGCATTGCTCTTGCTCTGCCGCAGTCGGTGGTCGCTCAGTACAGATTTTTCTGTGTTTTAACTCTTTCAACACAAAGGAACTATTGTTGGTTATTAGGTTCCCTTGTAGATCATTTTAGTTACCAAAAAATGAACCACTCTACTTGGTAGTCTGGGTAGTTTAATGAATACTGATCTAAATTAACAAACAGTGCAGACCCAGATCAGAGGGCTCCTATAGGAGCCCTCTGATCTGAGTCTACACTGTTTGCAAATTTAATGAGTATATTTTGAACAGGTTCATGGTGTTGAACGAGTTAAAGATGATAGTAATAATATTTATCTGAAATTGAAAATATTGATCTGATATGATGTCATAACTAACAGTGTATCCAAGCCAGGCTGGTGTTTATTGACCCATTGAACCTAAGCAACGAGTATACATGTCTCAAGCAGTGTACCTGTGAAGAGTACATGTGTCCTATGCAAACAGTGAAATACCAGGTCAGAGTGCACCAGCCCCCTGATCAGCGCCTCTACACTGTTTGTCACTTTGCAATATATTTTTGAATAAAAACACTATTTAACCCTTTACCTTATAGAAGCGCCTTTTAGCGGATATGATTTATTCATCCGCTGCAGAAAATAGTTCCAATTTAATCAGTAATGAATATTTATTATAGGGAATATTTTCTATATTATAGCACATGATAGCTTAAAGCAGGCTGAAAGTAAAGCAGAATGCGCCCTAAGGCGCATTCTGCTTTACTTTCAACCTGCTTAAAGTAGTCACCTAGTACTTAAGATAGGTATCAGATAAAGGGTTAATGGATATGGACTAGACTTAATAATTGGAAATAAGATGTGTCCATTTCTTTGAGGGAAAGGGTTTAACAGACCTTATATGGATATGGCAATAGGATTTAAAGTTTGAATGAAAATAAGCCAGAATGGGCTAGTATGGAAAACTTGCCTTAATTTCATATTATTTATACTGTAGAAATGTTTTTAGGTGAGCAGTATAGGACTGTTTGGTCATCATGTCCGTGCTTGACACTCAACAATGGTTAACCCTTCTCCTGCTGAATATTCATAGATAAAACTCCACCCAGTTTTAATATCTATGATCTGCATTAGTACATTGGCTTATAAAATAAGGAATATTTCCACAAGAACATTGTGCATACTGGCATATAAGAAAATAGTGCAGACCCTGGGCCCAAGGTTATAAAGAGTTTGAGTTGAGTCTGAGGTACTTCTCAAGCATTTGATAGGTCAGATTTGAGCATAAGCTTAAATCTGACCAACCAAATGCTTGAGAATGATCTCGGACTCAACTCATTTCTTTATAATCGTTGACCCTGATCAGACTGCTCAGGATCTGTCTAATCCTCTGCTATTAATGTTGTAGGCTGTTAGCGGGAGAAGGGCTAATGTTTCACACCTTTAGAAGTCACAAATTTGAGCCACTTTGATCTTATATGTGTAGCCAAAAGTGTCTCTGGACTGATTTAAAGAATGGGATTAGATCTAATCAGTATTGTCAAGAGTTGTGTGCCCCTAGTATTTCACATTGTTTATACACAAGAAAGCCCCCAAACCCCACCCCGCCTCCACCGCCAACAACCAGCTTTAGTCAAGTTTACATTTTAGCTGTTTGCAGTTTAGGTTGAAATACAAAGATAGAAAATTTTTATTATTTCTATTACTCAAGGGAGACTATTTATGATGTTTGAAGGAAGTGAATGCTTAACTCTTTGAACCCTAGTCCCGCATATAGGCGTGCTTTTCAAACAGTGTACGTGTGAATAGTACACTTGTCCTATGCAAACAGTGAAGACCCAGATCAGAGGGCTCCGAAAGGAGCCCTCTGATCAGGGTCTTCACTGTTTGTCACAATGCCAAACATTGACAAAAACAACCCTTAAAAGTCAGAAATGGACTAGACTAAAATGGAAACTGGAATTTTCCATTTAAAGTTTCAGGGAGGAAAGAGTTAAAAAATAATTAAACCATTGGAGCCTAGAGAATACACATCCTATGAGAAGTACACTTGTCTTATGAAAAAACAGTGCATACCCTGATCGTAGAACCCCTAAGTGTGAGACAAGTTGCAAACATTGTAGACCAAGATCAGATTACTCCAATGAAGGGTCCTTCTGATTAACTCATTATCCCCTGAAACTTCCAATCGACACTTCCAGTTTACAATAAAGGCTGGTCCATATAAGCCTATTTAGGGTTGTTTTTATAATATATTGCAAAATGACAAACAGTGAAGTCCCTGATTAGAGGGCTCCTGCAGGAGCCCTCTAATCAGGGACTTCACTGTTTGTATTAGACAAGTGTACTCTTTACATGTACATTTTGGTAGAGGACGCATATATGCGTCACTAGGGTTAAATGAGTTAAGGTCTGCACTGTTTGTGGTAATTTATAAAAAAAGAAAAAGACTAACACCTGAAGTGTCTATGTGAATTGGTAATTATTTAGAAAATTGAAGTTTCCGTTTGGAAAGTCGGCAGGGTAAAGGCTAAGAAGTCATATGATCAGGGACAACACTGTTTTCAAAATAGACATTGGAGTTGGTTTCCAACCTAGAAATTGTTATACAGTCTATTCGCGATACTACAATTCTCGTTATTACGAAATAACGGACTACTACGAAAAACACCCCCGGTCCCGGCCGAATTTGTTCTTTTTTCAATGGTAAAAAAGATGCATTGTTACGAACATGCAAAAGAACGAAAAACACGTTATAAGGAAAGGTTTATGTAGCCCCTTAAACACCTAAACAGGAGTTAAAAGATGCATTGGTACGAATCACACCTGTGGGGTTTTCACACTTACGTCAACAAAGACACATCCGTTGGTTGAGTCGTCATAATTATCCATTGTTAACACACCGACTGCTCGATACGCTTTAATACGCAGCGTGTTAGGATCAGCACACAGGCATGTTTGTAGCAAGATTAAAGTGATTGACTGCATGTCGCAAATGATAAAAAGAAATGTTTTTATGTAATTATCTGCGATGTTTGAAAAGTTTTTATCACACAACACTATGTTGAATATAGAATTCGCAACATTTATGTACACTGGTCATAATTTCTGCTAAAGCACTGCTAACATACGTTTATCAACGATATTACATCTGCAACTACGAAAAGGATTCTACAATGCGATTTTATGACACTTTACTATGCCATGTATTTAATTCATGTTTTATGCATACACGTTGTGTAAACGTTTTGATTCGTTTCTTCTTTTTTGCATTAGATCTATTTCTTATTATATTGCTAGCGTAAAAACGGCCCAGGCTCTAGATTAAAGGGGGTTTACTATGTGATGGCGTGATGCAAACATAACGGGGCAATGTCGGAAATATTTCTTTTTCTCCCTCTGTTAATCTGGTCTTACCGTTTCTTGTTTTATACATACCCCTTATGACATACGACATTCCACTATACACATGTCATTTCGTTAATTTGATTAAATGTGAGTGGACTTTTGTACCTGTATAATTGGATTGGCAAACACGTAATATAAATCAAACCGATAAGTGGATAAAATATATTTATTTTACAACATCGCATTACGACAATGCCTTTACACATATACCAGGTTGGTGTACGGTAGATACATGTATGTTGATATTACGGCGATACCATGAAGAGGTAAGGTGGAAATCTCATCGTATTCTCAAGATGCATTATTACGAAAATGCATTACTACGAACAATCGACGAGACCCGGTGCCGATTCCTAGTATCGTGAATAGACTGTAACAAATTGCATGTTTAAGACATGTTATTGTTAAGTGTTTACTTTGACTCTATTGTTTAACCCATTACCCTATAGCCATAGCCTGTTTCTAGTTTTGAATACAGGTTACCACTTAAAGCAGGTTGAAAGTAAAGCAGAATGTGCCTTAAGGCGCATTCTGCTTTACTTTCAGCCTGCTTTAAGCTACTATCTGCTTGGATGAAAAAAAAAATTCTTCTGTTGCATATTCATGGTTGTATAAATTGGGACTACATGTATTGTGTATTTTCATCAGCGGAGGAACAATACAACATAAAAAAGTGTTTTTATGGGGTGATGGGTTAGTGATAAATGTACCACTGGTAGACGTAAAAGCCAGAGCAAAATGCAACCAACCAGAGCTCTAGATAAGGGGAGTATTTCAAAATCTAAAATCTTTATTTCTGCAATAAACCCTATGGTGTTACTACTCATTAGAATCGTCTCTTCGAGACAAATCTAATGAGTAGTAACACTATAGGATTTGATGTGGATATAGTTAGAAAATGTCGGTTTTGTTCAGTTGACTTCCTCTTATCTGGAGCCCTGACCAACTTTACACCTGTTGAACCATCCCACCTTGAAGTGAACACCTGCATTGGAAAAGCCGTTAAGAACCTGGATAAGCCTGCCAAAATGATCCACCAAATCTATACAATGCCTCTATACTGCTGGATTGATAGAAACTACAGATTTCTGTTTTTGAAGTTGGAAGGTGTATATTGAAAACTGATGACGTCTCGGTCAACATATGTATGAGCTGTGACGTGGAAAAACTAGACTTATTGTATCACATATTCAGACAAATCAGTATGTCCTAGGTACAACAATTGGTCTTGGTCTATTCTCTTTGATGCTTCCAAGTATATATAGTATACAGTAATCTTACTTCTTAACCCTTTGAACCCTAGTCCCGCATATAGGCGTCCTTTTCAAACAGTGTATATGTGAATAGTACACTTGTCCTGTGCAAACAGTGAAGACCCAGATCAGAGGGCTCCGAAAGGAGCCCTCTGATCAGGGTCTTCACTGTTTGTCATAAAGCCAAACATTGACAAAAACAATCCTTAAAAGTCAGAAATGGACTAGACTAAAATGGAAACTGGAATTGTCCATTTAAAGTTTCAGGGAGGAAAGAGTTAAACGGTGTAGATCCTGATCAGACACTGTGACTCAGATTGCTAGGGTTGGTGTACCCTGTTTACCAATGCAGTCAATCTGGTTTTCTCACGGCATGGCTCATATAGATGTGTATAATGTGTGTTGAAGGATCTAGAATCAAGAATTCACTCAGAGTTTGTACAAAACAAACAGGGCAATATTTAGTACAGTGGTTTCTACTGTTTGTTCAAACTTCTAAGGACTTATTTGCAGTACAGTTAAACTCGGTGAATGCTGGGTGATATTGCTGTCTGCATTAACCCATTACCCCATAACCTGTTTCTAGTTTTGAAGATATGTGACCACTTAAAGCAGGTTGAAAGTAAAGCAGAATGCACCTTAAGGTGCATTCTGCTTTACTTTCAGCCTGCTTTAAGCTACCATCTGCTAGAATATAGAGAAAAAAAATGTTGATACGTGTTTATGACTGTTTAAAGTGGAACTATTTTCTTCAGTGGAGGAATAAATTCAATGCGCTAAAAGGCGCTTCTATGTGGTAAAGGGTTAACTGTCATCTGCTACAGATCTGAAATCAGAATTTTCTAAAACAAAATGATAAAATATTGGTTCAGAGTGTCAAACAGTTTTGATCCGGATGCAGCTTTATGCTGCATCTCATCTGGATCCAGACTGTTTGCAAAAGCAATTGCCTTTCTCTCAAATTAGCATACAAAGAGTAAAGAAACCATTTAGTGGAGAAGTATAATGATCTGAAACAATAAATGACTGCTTTATGGATGGCAGAAGTAATATAGAAAGCTTTTCTAATGGCTTTCTGCCTAAGATTTACTCTGCGTTAAGCAATCAGCTGTCTTGAAAATCTGTTCATACACACATTTTGATTAGTTGCTTGTCAAAGATTTTGATTGGTTGCTTATCAAAGGTTTTGATTGGTTGTTTGTCAAAAGTTTTGAATGGTTGCTTGTCAAAGGTTTTGATTGGTTGCTTGTCAAAAGTTTTGATTGGTTGCTTGTCAAAGGTTTTGATTGGTTGCTTGTCAAAGGTTTTGATTGGTTGCTTGTCGAAGGTTTGACTTTTTAGCTCACCTGAGCTAGCTCAGGGTGAGCTTTTGCAATCCTTGAATGTCCGTCGTGCGGTGTGCGTCGTCCGGTGTCAACAATTTTAGTGTTTACACTCTAGAGGCCACAATATTTATCCAATCTTTCTCAAACTTGCTCAGATTGTATATAACCATAAGAGTTCGGATGAGTTTGATTATGGTTGAAATCGGACAAATAGGTCAAGAGTTATCAACCTTTGAATTGCTGAAAATGCCATATCTAACAGTGTTTACACTCTTGCAACTACATTTTTTAATGGATTTTGATTATACTTGCACACTAAGTATATAGCTATAAGTTCTCGAAGGAGTGCAATTATTGTTGAAATCTAATCATTGTGGCAATAGTTATCTGCCCTTGATATACTTTGAAATGTTAGAAAAGGCTTCATTTCAGTATTGTTTAGGCTCTAGTTACCTGTCCTTGATGTACTCTACTACTAGAATTATGAGGTTGTATCCAAAATTGTTTATATGCTATACTACATATTTGAATGGATTTAGATTAAAACGGGTGAAACAGAAAGGTAAAGCTATCAGGCTTCAGTACAACAGGTGAGCGATATCAGGGCCTTCAGGCCCTCTTGTTATCATGTAAATTGGCACTCACAGACATACATATCTAGTATAGTAAGCTGGGCTTGAAGTAAACAGAGGGTTAACCCATTTATGCCAGACAGACTTAATGAATTCTTTCTTTTGTGCGTACTGGAGAAATTCATTAATAATTTAACTCATTCACCCCTGAATCTTTTAATGCACTATGCCAATTTCCAATCAAGTCTTGTCCATTTGTGACTATTCAGGATTGATTTAACAATACGAGTTTTGAATGTACCTTAAAGTTTGTATAGTTGTAAGCTACTTGTTTTACAGCAAATGATGTAGATCAAGATGGGATTCAAAATTGATGTCTAATCTAGGTTTTCATTGATTCTGCACTACACTTTTAAGAGATGTTAGGCATTGATGGGTTAAACACTAGTGATTATTCCAATCACGCAAATCAAGTGCTTACATGCAGAAATCCTTAACCCTTTCCCCAATAGAAGCGCCTTTTAGCGGATATGATTTATTCATCCGCTGAAGAAAATAGTTCCAATTTAATCAGTAATGAAAATGTATTATAGGGAATATTTTCTATATTATAACACATGATAGCTTAAAGCAGGCTGAAAGTAAAGCAGAATGCGCGCGCCCTAAGGCGCATTCTGCTTTACTTTCAACCTGCTTTAAGTAGTCACCTATCTTAAGTACTAGAAATAGGATATCAGGTAAAGGGTTAAACACATTTCCCCCATAGCTTGTTTTCAGTATTTAACCCTTAGCCCGCCAAATAAATTGTCGTCTGCTATATTTCACGTCTGCTTCAAGTTTCAAAGTGCTTCAAAGTTGCTCAAAATTGCTGAAAATGTTGTCCGAGTGTCAAACAGCTTGGATCCGGATGAGACGCCGAGTTACTCGGCGTCTCATCCGGATCTAAGCTGTTTGCATATGGAGCTATAGTCGTGAGTGGCAGGCTAAGGGTTAAGACAGATACATGTAGTTTAGTACTGTGAGGATTCAGATGCCACCTGTGTTTAATACAATCTTCATTTTAGTGCATTTATCAGGACAGGGCTCTTATGAATAGGAATAGACAATACAGTCCTTAGCCGCTTTGGCAGAAGAAGGGTCAGACACTTTACCCCATAGTCTGTTTCTAGTTTTGAAAACAGAATACCACTCAAAGCCGATTGAATGTAAAGCAGAATGCTCCTTAAGGAACATTCTGCTTTACTATCAGTCTGCTTTAAGCTCCCCTCTGGAAAGGTACTCAAAGTGCTTTTTCATGTATAGGACTTTCTAGATTTCATGTTTAGGACTTCCTAGCTAGGGACTACTTTTCTTAGTTTATGAATAGTTAATTAAAAGTGTTAAGAGGTGTGCGTATGGGGTAAAGGTTTAAATGTACATGTTTCTATGTAAGCACTTGAATATGTGTGGTTTTATTATTGCGGCCCCTCTGCGATGGACTTGTGTGACTATAGTCTACGTTGTTGTGATTTCTGGAGCTGGTTTGTGAGATTGCCACCATATCAATGTGTTCAAAGGTTGTTTTCTTTTGTATAGATTTCACTATAGAGTTTAGTTATATTAATATTATATTGCAGAATCTTTTAATTTTCCGATACTGATTTTATTTGGACTACTGTAAAACTGGTTTTATTCGCGAGAATATAATTTACGGGTTAATTCGTGAATGTGTTGCCTCCCGTCTAAGAAGATTGAAAGTAAAGCAGAATGTGCCTTAAGGCACATTCTGCTTTACTTTTAGCCTGCTTTAAGCTACCACCTGCTAGAAACTTTGCATGTTGTAGCGAATTAATACAAATCGCATTATGCGAAAAATTCATGACGTGAAAAATACCTGTTTTACAGTATTTAGTTTTCATGTTGAATGTATACCTCAGTTCCTTCCTAATTGTAATGCTGGAAACAAGAATTTCATCTAAAACTGCAGAAGAATGGTTTGCGATCATTTCGGATATTTTAATTTCGATTTTTTGCTGAACTGTATTTACGAAATTTCCCATCATATATGTTGGAAGAAGTTTATTATTTTGTCCGAGGATCGTTGAAACGACTGGAACATACATAATTATATATCTGAATCTGACCTGTTTTAGCAATCGGTGAAGGCCTTTTACCTCAACCCTTTGAACCCTAGTCCCGCATATAGGCGTCGTTTACAAAAGTATACATGTGAAAAGTGCACTTGTCCTATGCAAACAGTGAATACCCAGATCAGAGGGCTCCTTACGGAGCCCTCTGATCTGGGTCTTCACTGTTTGTCATAATGCAAAACATTGACAAAAACAATCCTTAAAAGTCAAAGATGGACTACACTAAAATGGAAACTGAGATTGTCCATTTGAAGTTTTAGGGAGGAAAGAGTTAAGTGATTGCAGACGTCCATTTTTGGCAAATTAGGTACGAATGAGTATAGATTATCTGTTTGAGCCCTATATATCCCATACAAATGTCCTAAAACATGCAAACAGTATACAGTAAGACCTTTCTGATACTACCACTGAAATGTAGGCTTATTGATAGCATTTAAGACAGGTGACCACCTTACCCTTTACCTGATAGCCTATTTCTAGTATTGAATATAGGTGACCACTTAAAGCAGGTTGAAAGTAAAGCAGAATGCGCCATAAGGCGCATTCTGCTTTACTTTCATCCTGCTTTAAGCTTCCATGTGCTAGAATATAGAAAATGTTCCCTATACTATATATTCATGACAGATTAAATTGGAACTATTTTCTTGAGCGGAGGAATAAACTGAATACGCTAAAAGGCGTTTCTATTGGGGAAAGGGTTAAAGCAAGATGACAGTATAGCTGAAAGCTCCTATAGGAGCTTTCTGCTTTACAGTCATCTTGCTTTAGGCAGCCACCTGCCTAAAACTTTGATTTTTTTTATCTCATGTAGTGGTCGTAATAGAGAGATTTTACTGTGTCTGATTTACAGTATAGATGCATATGTACACTGAAGACACTGATCAGATGGCTCCATTGGAACCCTCTGATCATGGTCTACACTGTTTTTCAGTCATCAAAACACCACTGAGTTATTAGAAGTCAACTAGCCGTACATGAGCACTGGAACTGTCTATTTTAAATTCCGTTAGTCAATGAGATATTGAACAAAATTATTTGTTGCCTTTAACCTTCATTATTAACCCATTACCCCATAAATACGCCTTTTTACCACTTTTATTTATTTCTCCACCCAAGAAAATAATTTCAATTTATATATTCATGAATATGCATCAACAGAAATATGTTCTATATCCTTGTAGGTGGTAGCTTAAAAGCAGGCTGAAAGTAAGGCAGAATGCACCTTAAGGTGCATTCTGCTTTACTTTCAACCTGCTTTAAGTGGTCACCTGTCTTCAAAACTAGAAACAGGCTATGATGGGGGTAATGGGTTAAGAGGTGATAGGCATGTTACCAGCGTTTCCATTGATTTTGTTTTACACAGTGTCTGATTGGCTTCAAGGGGGATTTTTTTTTTCTACCAAATTCATAAAATCTGATTACATGTACATTGTTTCTGAATGACGATACCAGGAGCATCTATCAGTTTCACTGATTTTCTTGTCTTTGTTATTGTTTTCACAGATCAAAATCATGCTATAATCTCAAAACGCATTATTAATCAAAATACAGTTTATATAAGAAATAGAATATTGAGCCATTGCACGAGAAACTCAGACTTATTGCATTGCAAACAGGTTAGACCATTACCATCTATAGCTGCCACATACTTGAAACTGTTTGTGGTCTTGGGTGTAAAATTATAAAGCTTTTGAGTTGAGTCTGAAGTCGTTCTCAAGCATTTGATTGGTCAGATTTGAGCCTAGGCTCAAATCTGACCAATCAAATGCTTGCAAACAAACTCAGATTCAACTCAAAGGCTTTATAACTGTGGAGCTTGGTCAACACTGTTTGGCACTTACCTGTCACCAAGGTGTCTAGTTATTGATATCTAACATGATTGCAATTGAAGATTGAGCAGAAACCAAAACAGAGACTGGCTAGGTTAGATCAATACTGTTTTGCCTTGCAATAAGACTGGTTTATTCATGACAGGGTTCATTTGTCTCTTTAGAGTCCCAACTAATGCTATGTGGCCATTCAAAAACAAAATAATAATAAAACAAAAACAAACCCAGTATTTTGTCCAGGATAAAGAGTACAGTAGAAAAATTGTAAAGGAGCTCTCTGCTTTACTTTTGTCCTGCATTAAACAGCTACCTGGCTCCTATAAGAGCCCTCTGATTAGGGTATGTACTGTTTCACTCGCGTTAGTTCAAACATACCCATATTTCAAAGTTAAAACGTGGCTTAGCTATGTTTTAACTTTAAAATATGAGTATGTTGGAAATAAGAGAGATCGACTTATTGAAATTCATCTTATAAAATACTGGAATGATCGACTTATGGAAACAGGAATTGTTCATTTAAAGATTCAAGGCTGGATAAGTTATAAAGAAATATTTTCTTTTTCAAAGAATGACAGCTAAACACAAGTTTGATGTATTATTATATATATGCTGGCTTCATAATTGGTTTATTATATTATCTTATGTGACCTGCAGTGCAGAGTTATCCAAAGAAATCACTTCGTCTGTTTTTGGTTTGTAGTTTTCTTTAAGAAACGTTTTGTTTTCAATTGAAATATGTTTTCTTTAAAAAGACAAACTTGTTGATATGAGAAGGGTTTACCTTATAGAATCATGTTCTTCAAATTAACCCTTTGAACCCTAGTCCCGCATATAGGCGTCCTTTTCAAACAGTGAACATGTCAATTGTACACTTTGTTAATGCAAACAGTGAAGACCCAGATCAGAGGGCTCCGAAAGGAGCCCTCTGATCAGGGTCTTCACTGTTTGTCATAATGGCAAACATTGATAAAAACAACCCTTAAAGTCAGAAATGGACTAGACTAAAATGGAAACTGGAATTGTCCATTTAAAGTTTCAGGGAGGAAAGAGTTAAGGCATACTTCATTCTGTATGACGATTATTAATAGTGAAAGTTATATCATTTTGTCATGGTTTTGTACAAAAATAGATTTTATAACGCTGAACCCAATTATAGTTGGGAGTCTTTTTTATGAGTAAACATAAAAATTAAATGAGTAATTTACTTTACTGTAAAGTAGAGTTTTATGTATGCAAAGCTTAGCAAGATCATGAACAAATTATATCATAGATTGGTGTAATGATAATTAAGGCATGCATAAATGAAGCTCTTATCAACTAGCATAATATTTAACTAGTGAAAATAGTGATATAATAAAGAAGTGCAGAAAGACATTGCTATTATAAATCAGCAAAAGAAGCTTTATTTCTGCTTTTAACCCATTCAACCATATTGACGAGTATATTCATCCCTTACAAACAGTGTACCTGTAAAGAATACATTTGTCTTATGAACACAGTGGAAACCCAGATCAGAGGAGCCCTCTGATAAGGGTCTACACTGTTTGGCATTTTGCAAATATTTTGAAGAAAACTACCCTGAACAGTCGTTCGGTAAATAGTCTAAACTTTATTAGAAACAGGAATGGTCCATTAACTCATTACCCCATAGCCTGTTTCTTGTTTTGAATATAGCTGACCATTTAAAGCAGGTTGAAAGTAAAGCTGAATGCACCTAAAGGCACATTCTGCTTTACGTTCAGCCTGCTTTAAGCTTCTATCTGTTAGAATGTCGAAAATATTCTAATGGTATAGTACATTTTCATGACTTTATAAATTGGAACTATTTTCTTGAGTTGAGGAATAAATTAAAGGCATAAAAAGGTGTACTTATTGGGTAATGGGCTAAGAGTTTCAGGGATGAGTGGGTTAAAAGTTGATAACCACATAAAGTAACTTTAAAGTAAAGAAAAACTCTCCTAATAGTTTGTCAATAAGTCTGGTTTTCACATGGTACAGCTCTAATATAAATGCTTTGCTCCAACGAGTGAGGACCAACAATTGGGGACCACAATGTTACCATGATTTGACCTTGTGTGACCATAGGTCAATGCAATCTAGTAAATGGCAATGGGCTGAAAAAGTTTGACCTTAACTCTTACATGGTCAAAGGTCACTGGTAAATGGCATAGGGTTAGAAAAGTCATAGGGCATCATAATATAATAATAAACTGTTGTAATACATTCTGTATCTCCCATTGAGTGCCGTTGTAGAGAGGGAGTACTGTAAATCAAGAAAACTTTCCCAGGGTCCAAGGTTATAAAGCATTTGAGTTGATTGTGAAATCCTGTGAAGTATTTGATTGGTCAGATTTGAACTTATGCTTGAGAACGATCTTAAACTCAACTGAAAAGCTTTATAACCTAGCAGGGCTGCCATTTCTCCGGATTTTTCCTAAATATCCAGATTTTTTCCCAGTACATAGTAGCTTAAAGCAGGCTGAAAGTAAAGCAGAATGCGCCCTAAGGCGCATTCCGCTTTACTTACAATCTGCTTTAAGTAGTCGCATGTCAACAAAACAAGTAAAAGGCTGATGGGTAAAAGTATGATTCGTTAAATCGCACTTGAAAAATGCAAGTTTGGAAATCTTAGGATTTTTTATGTCAACTTATGGCAGCCCTGTCCTAGGGGTCAGGAATAAAAGTGTAGAACCATGTCAGACAAATCATACAAAACAAAAAGTGCAGACTGATCTGATAGCTCCTTCACGAGTTGTCAGATTTAGGTGTACACTGTTTAAAAAAAAAAGTTCAATACATGTATATACTGTTTGAAACTCTTTCAGATATCATAGAAAAACACCCCTCAAAAGTCACAATTGACTTATCTTTCTTTTGAAATGGAAGAGTCCATTGGAATATTCAGCATTGTAAGGTTCAAAATAAGCAGAAAGCTACTGGAATTTTCTGCTTTATTTTCATCCTGCTTTAAGCATCTGTGAGTCTTCTTTCAGGTAGTCTTAATAGCAAGATTTTACTGTAAATATAACCTGGATTTATAAGGTTTAGAAGCAATATTCATATCTACCAGTATACCATTTATGAAAGCATAATATATATTATACATAGACAGAGCTCTAGATAAGAGGGAGTAAACTGAACAAATCTCTAACATTTTCTCGCACATTTAAGCACAAAATCCTATGGTGGTGCTTCTCATTAGAATGAACTCAAAAAGACGATTCTAATGAGTAGTGACACCATAGGGTTTGATGCAGAAAAAAAGTTTTTAGTTTTAGAAATACATGTACTCCCCTTATCTGGAGCCTTGATAGAGATAATGATATATACCATAGGCCGGTTTTTGCTACCCGTACCAAAGTTATGAGCAGGATTTACAGTTGTTGTTGTTTCTTAGAAGGATTTAAATACTTTTCAAGCCTTGTAATGATGCAGATTTACATCCTTTTCAAGCCTTGAAATGAGGCAGATTTACATCCTTTTCAAGCCTTGTAATTATGCAGATTTACATCCTTTTCAAGCCTTGAAATGAGGCAGATTTACATCCTTTTCAAGCCTTGTAATGATGCAGATTTACATCCTTTTCAAGCCTTGAAATGATGCAGATTTACATCCTTTTCAATCCTTGAAATGAGGAAGATTTACATCCTTTTCAAGCCTTGTAATGATGCAGATTTACATCCTTTTCAAGCCTTGAAATGATGCAGATTTACATCCTTTTCAAGCCTTGAAATTATGCAGATTTACATCCTTTTCAAGCATTGAAATGATGCAGATTTACATCCTTTTCAAGCCTTGTAATGCTGCAGATTTGCATCCTTTTCAAGCCCTGTATTGATGCAGATTAACATCCTTTCCAAGCCCTGTATTGATGCAGATTTACATCCTTTATTGATGCAGATTTACAGTAATACAATCAATCTTGTACTAAGCCACCATTAACCTGTTACTCTATAGACTGCTACTAGTTTTGAAGACAGGTGACCACTTAAAAGCAGGTTAATAGTAAAGCAGAATGCCCTTAAGGTGCATCCTGCTTTACTTTCAGTCTGCTTTAAGCTACCACTTGTAAATTACACTATGATTGAGTCTTCAACCAAGTGCATTTATTAGAACAAAATTGAGACGTCCAAAGACACATGCTTGAGTGTATAATTTATAGAACTGTGCTTAGAGGCTTCTGTTGAGGAAACGGTTTATAGGTTGTCTGCCCTTTGTTATGTTAGTAATTCTATTACATAAGCAAATCCAAATAGCTTTACTCCCTTACCTTATATTAGCTTATCCCTTTACTCCATAGCCTTTTTCTAGAGTTTAAGATAGGTGACAACTTAAAGCAGGTTGAAAGTAAAGCAGAATGCGCCTTAAGGCGCATTCTGCTTTACATTCAGCCTACTTTAAGCAACTATCTGCTAGGATAAGGAAAATAATTCTTATATTGCTCATTCATTAGTGAATGAAATGGAACTATTTTCTTCAGTGGAAGAATTAATTAAATGTGTAAAAAGGTGGATCTATGGAGTAATGGGTTAAACTCAAGAGACAGTTGTGCTTGTGTTACAGCTTAGTATTACAGTAAGATTGAGTTTTAAAGTTTAAATTAACCCATCACCCCATAGCCTGATTTTAGTTCTGAAAATAGGTGACCACTTAAAGCAGGTTGAAAGTAAAGCAGAATGTGCCTTAAGACACATTCTGCTTTAGTTTCAGCCTTCTTTAAGCATCCATCTGCCAGTATATAGCTAATATTTCTTATTATACCTATTGATAACTGTATAAATTTGAACCATTTTCTACAGTGAAGGAATATTAAAGGCGTAAAAAGGTTTATTTATTGGGTAATGTGTTAAATGAACTTACAAAGGAAAACCTCAGGCACTTATGTCCAATACAAGTAACTTTTCTATTTACATTGTACATAAGCACCATGCATTGTGAATGAATTAGCTCTTTGCATGCTGGGTAATTTTTTTCGTCTGCAAAAATCTGCAAAAATTCTCATCTGCTGATGTTCTAAAAATAGATTTTTCTAATTTTCTTTTCAAAACAGGGCTTGAGTGTCAAACAGTTTGGATCCTGATGAGACGCAGCATAATGCAGCGTCTCATCTGGATCCCAACTGTTTGCAAAGATAATCACTGTGGCAGATATATCAGCCGCTAGCATGCAAAGAGTTAACAAGTCAAAATCAGGGGTACAGACTCACAGTGATTGTCTTATGGCCACAAGGAAGCAAAACTGTGACCAAGGTGTTGTTTTTCTGTCAGCAGCGTCGACGCCAAACATTTTGATTTAGCTCATAAGTTTAAGCTCTGTTACTCAAACAGTATGGGCAAATTAGGGACAGGCAAGATTTTTTTTATTAATTCAGCCTGCTTTAAGCTACCATCTGCTAGGATATAGAAAATATTTCTTATTTTAAGGTACATGTTCATGATTTTATAAGTGGAACTATTTTCTTCAGTGGAGGAATTAAATTCGTAAAAAGGTGTATTTATAGGGCAATGGGTTAATACATGTATTGAAGAATGGACTAGACTTAAATAGAAACTGGACTTGTTCATTTGAAGTTTCAGGTGACAATGAGTTAAGCAGTCACCTGTCTTATTAGGTATACACACGCTGGCATCTCTTACAAATCCACATACTGGTTGCCATGGTCACTGGAAATCTGTATCCCTGAAAATGACCATACTTCTTGTTACCTTTAAACGTCTGTAGAGCAATATTGAGCCCACTTGGGCGTCTTGTCTTTAAGTAAGGGTTTATGTCCATCTAGTCACTGAAACATGTACATACACACAAGTTATACACTTGAGAATTGTAGAGCAACTGTATATGATAATGAATGCCAAAAACATGTAGGTAATACTTGTATCATCCATTATATATCAGGAGTTGAGTCTGAAGTTGTTCTCAAGCATTTGATTGGTCAGATTTGAGCCGAGGCTCAAATTTGACCAATCAAATGCTTGAGAACGGTCTGACTCAACTGAAACTCTTCATAACCTTTGACCCAGATCTGTGTTTCAAAATCCTGGCCTCGAGGTTAAAAGAGTTTGAGTTGAGTCTGAAATCATCGAAACACTTAATTAGTCAGATTTGAGCGAAAGCTCAAATCTGACTAATCAAATGCTTAAGAATGATCTCAGACTCAAAGCCAAATCTTTATAACTTTGGTCCCAGATCTGTTTTTCAAAGTCCCAGCCTCAAGGTTAGAGTTTGAGTTGAGTCTGAAATCAATCTTTGATTGGTCAGATTTGAGCAAAAACTAAAATCTGACCAATCGGATGCTTGAGTATCAACTCAGAATCAACTCAACTCTTTATAACCTTGGGACCCTGTAGGTACTCTAACCTGGAAGTATTTTCTTTGAAAAGTTTGAACCTCAAATTTGTCGTAAGTCTTTTCACGCCAACGGAAAAAACATTGATCTTCTCCCCATGTAGTTTAGATCTTGATAAGAAGCCGAGTAACTCGGTATCTCATCATGATCCAAATTGTTTGACAATATGACCTGATTTTGAAAAGAAAATTATAAAACTTTTAATTTTAGAACTGCTGCAGATAACAATATTACTTGGCTTGCAAAGAATTAAATCTTAATTACTCTGGAAGCTTGTCTTGCCTCTTAAAAAGTTACTTGTCATATTTAAGTCAACTATCAGAATGCAGAAAGTTTCTTTTGATACTTTAACCAATTACCCCATAGTCTATTTCTAGTTTTGAAGTCAGGTGACCATTTAAATCAGGTTGAAATTAAAGCAGAATGAGCCTTAAGGTACATTCTGCTTTACTTTCAGCCTACTTTAAGCTATCATCAGATTCTGCTAGAATATAGAAAATACTTCTTATGATACATATTCATGACTGTATATATTGGAAATATTTTCTTCAGTGGAGGAATAAATTTAAAGGCGTAATGTATATCTGTGGAGTAATGGGTTCATTTGAACAGGGTAGAAGCATATTATGTTACAAAGAAATTTTGAAGGTAAGGGTTGTGACTTGAAATATATTAGGAGGTTACTAAATTGTTTAGCATTTTCTTCATTGTCTTGAGTAATAAGTTTAAGATGTAATGGAGTTATATATCACATGTCCACAACAAACAACATGATTGGTCAGATAAGTCCGTAACAACCACAGTGATTGGTCAGAATAGTCTTTAACAAACACCATGATTGGTCAGACTAGTCAGTAACAAGCACCATGATTGCAGGTCAGAATCGTCTGTAACAAACAACATGATTGGTCAGACTAGTCTGTAACAAACATCATGATTGGTTGAATAGTGAAGTTTTACACCAATCAGTGAGTCTTCACTTGAGTTTTGGTAATAATAGGAGTTTATTGCACTACACCATATGTCTTTTCAGGGCTGCCATAAGTTGATCATAAAAATCCTAAGGTTTGAAATTTTCAGACTCAATTTTACTAATGGTACCTTTACCCCATAGTCTGTTTCGTGTTTTGAAGAAACATGACTGCTTAAAACAGGTTGAAAGTAAAGCAGAATGCGCCTTAAGGCGCATTCTGCTTTACTTTCAGCCTGTTTTAAGCTACGATCTGCTAGGATAAAAATCCGAATACCTAGGAAAAATCTGGAGAAATGGCAGCCCTGTCTTTTCCGTATGTAAAATGCTATGTATGAAAGTCTTATCTGTAGAGGAGAATCTGCTGTTAATTATTTGAAAAAGATTGGATACCAATGATTGTTTTCATCTTTCTAGTCTCAAAATATTAACCAGAATATGTTCAGTTTAGTTGTATTGTCAAGAAGACATAATGCCGTTATTCCAGTTTCCAATTTAACCCTTTACCCACTAGACTGTTTCTAATTTTGAAGACAGGTGATCACTTAAAGCAGGTTGAAAGTAAAGAAGAATGCACCTTCATGTGCATTCTGCGTTACTTTCAGCCTACTTTAAGCTAACGTCTGCTAAGATTTGAAAAATATTTCTTTAGGTTGAAAATTAGAACTATAAATGGAACTATTTTATTCAATGTAGGAATAAACTAAAGGTTTAAAAATGTTTATCTATGGAGTAATGGGTTAAGCTGGCACCTGTTTTCAAAACCAAAATTGAATATTCATCTGTAGCTATTATGTGGAGAGGTAGGTCTGGGTGCTCTAAGGCGCTATAGTTATACAGTAAAATCTCTCTTGTTAGTATGGACTCCCAACACTTAATTCTGCAGTCGAACTTCGATATCTCGAACCTGCTTAACTCAAACTATCCGATAGTTCGACACATGAACTGCATTACCAGTATTTCATGCTCGGTTCAGCCGAACATACCTATATTTCAAAGTTAAAACGGCTTAGCCACGTTTTAACTTTGAAATACTGGTATGTTCGACTTATATCGATATCGAAGTTCGACTGTATTAGTCAATTTTCAGATAGATGAAAGCAGGGTAAAAGTAATGCAGAAACTCCATGCACTAGGCAGTTGTCTGCATAGGTTTACTGTTTCACAGCATGATTCAAGCAAACTGTTGTTTCATCTTCATGAGTTGATATCTCTAAATGTGCAATAAACACGGCCTGTATTAAACATAAGTCAATCGCAGTACCAAAAAAATGTAATCTGCTTCTCAATACGCTGTCTGCTATATTGCTGAAATTTATTGATATTGCTAGCTGTTACCTAGCCAATAGTGTATAAGATTTTCAACAGTGACACTGGAAAATACAGTCAAATCACTATTACGATCATTAAATTGTGTTAATTATTAGGTGTTTGCAAGGCTGGTTGCTGCTCAAAGCAAGGTGAAAGCAAAACAAAGCTCCTTTTGGAGCTTTCTGTTTTACTTTTGCCAAGTGCTTTAAGCTGTCACCTATCTTTCATACAATTAATTAGCCTTATTTTTAACGCTCGTAATAGAGGGGTTTTACTGTACCAATTGGATCAGAGTACAAATTTGATACAGTTTCCCTTGTTAAGTATACGGTCAATTTTGTGTTACGAGTTTACTCAGTAACAGGCATATGGGTAATCATGTACAGATTTATGCTTACTACAGGAAAGCTCCTAGTGAAGCTTTCTGCATTAACCCATTGCCCAATATGGGATAATGGGTTTAGCATTCACCTGTCTGTAAGAGATCCATAGTACTTCAATGAGGACTCGCTTTACACAAGATTTGACTGTAGAATTATTAGTCAGTGCGCGGTATTCCTCTTTCAAAAGGTTTCGAAAACCGTGTAGACTGGGTCTTTTGATAAGTCGTGTTGGTAGGGACAAGTTAGTGTTTTGACAAGGTACGGTCCCTTGGTGGATTTCTTTTTTACCCGCTGCAGGGAGCAGTTATTTATAGATCTGATACTTGTGTAGTTAGTTTACATGTGTATAAAACTAAAAGTTACACCACTTGCATGTTAACTCATTCAACCCTAGCGACAAATATATGCATCCTTTACAAACAGTGTAACTGTGAAGAGTACACTTGTCCAATGCAAACAGTGGAGACCCAGATTAGAGGGCTCCTTTAGGAGCCCTCTAATCTGGGTCTCCACTGTTTGTCATTTTGCAATATATTTCACAAATAAGCACTGCTAGTCACAAATGGACTAGACTCAGTGTGAATTGGAATCGTCCATTTAAATTTTGAGGGGTGAGTGAGTTGATATTGTTACGCTTTACTATCTGGTAGATGTAGATATACCATTTGTATGATTACTTTGTATTTATTCATTATTAAATGTACAAAGTTATGTGATATATATAATTATATAAGACAAAGTGAATTTTTATTTGTACCATTACAAAATGATTTTACTACTTATGCAAATTAATTGTCAGTGAAAAGTTTGGACATTTTGCGAGTGCTTTTGTAGCAGAAGGTGTCATTCAATCTTCAGGTGTGATAAACATGCGCATACATCTTATTTGGTATTTATAAACCTATTCGTAACTACATCTCTGTGTGGAACAATTCACAAATGCCAAACACCACAGCCCCTTGTGGGACAAAGTTAAACAGTGTAGACCCAGGTCAGATGGTTCCAGAAGGAGCCTTATGATAAGGGTTGGCACTATTTGGGTTACAGATTTATGTCCAAAATGTATATCGATATTTACCAAATAAGGACCCCACAAAATCAACAATGGATCAAATAAATCCTGAGGCATAGAATGGGGTGCTTTATTCAAATCAATATCCAACTAGTGAAATACAGACTGATTCTTTTCTTCTTGATGTGTAAAGTCAAACTTATAGTAAGAGACCACTTTAAATTAAAGATATATTTGTATGACAGGTGGTTGCTTAATGCAGGACAAAAGTAATGCAGAAAGCTCCTATAGGAGCTTTCTGCATTACCTTTGACCTGCATTAAGCAGCAGGACAAATGCAATGAAGAGGAAGCTCCTATAGAAGTTTTCTGCATTAATTTTGTCCAGCATTAAGGTGTTCATTGTCTTTAAAGATTCCACAGGCTTCTTCATATAGTGGTTGCTTATTACAAGCTGACTGTACATGATATCAACGCCACCTTCTTCTACAAGAGCGCCTGCAGGGTCAGCAGACATACATTTTGTCCCTGTATTGTTAGCGATTCAAAAGCTGAATGTGACTGCCAGTGCTCTCAGTGAGGGACGGAGTCATAGAAAATAAAGCAAAACAAACAAACCTCGTATTTGTGTATTTATTTGTCAACCAATCTAACAATTACAGTAAAACCTCTCTATTATGACCATTAATTAAGGTTAGGTAGATGGTGTTAAGGCAGGTGGCTGCTTAAAGCAAGATGGAAGTAAAGCTGAAAGCTTCTTTAGGAACTTTCTGCTTTACTTTCATCTGGCTCCAAGCTACCACCTGTCTCTAAATCATCAATTAATATTCTTTTGAGAGAGGTCTTATGTACTGTTTTACTGTACATACAGTTAATCTTATATTCACTCAAGGAAACCTGTAAATGAGTATATGAATGCGTCATTTACAAACAGTGTACCTGTGAACAGTACATTTGTCCTATGCAAATAGTGTAGAATGATCAGAGGGCTCCTGCAAGAGCCTTCTGTTCAGGGTATGCATGGTTTGTCATTTTCTAATATACTAGTATTTGGTTTAACTTAACTGAAGCAACCACAGCTTAAATCAAGTTCAAAAGACAGCTTGCTTCTTTGAGTCAGAAGCAACACCAAAGCCGCAAGATTTACTCCTTAAACCGCATATCACTAAGAGATCTGCTTCTCAAATAAAGCAAACCCTAAATTTCAAGTCTTGCTACCAAAATAAGAAGGCACTCCATCTAGAACTATCACTAAAAGTGATTGATACCCCAACACCAAACTGCCCTGTCACAAACCCCACATGTCACAAACTACCAAGTAAAAACTTGACTTTCACCTTCCTCAGTAACCCATTACCCCATAAAAAACTTCTTTTTACGCTTCTAATTTATTCTTCCACTGAAGAAAATAGTTCCAATTTATTAAGTTGTGATTGTTTACTATCAGAAAAAAATTCTTAATCCTAGCAGATGATAGCTTAAAGCAGGCTGAAAGTACAGCAGAATGCGCCTTAACCCTTTACCCCATAGCCTGTTTCTAGTTTTGAAAATAGGTGACTACTTGAAGCAGGTTGAAAGTAAAGCAGAATGCGCCCTAAGGCGCATTCTGCTTTACTTTCAGCCTGTTTTAAGCTACTATCTGCTAGAATAAAGAAAATATTTCTTATTATACATATTCAAGACTGTAAATTGGAACTATTTTCTTCAGGGTAGGAATAAATTAAAGGAGTAAAAGGGCGTATTTATGATGTAATGGGTTAAGGCGCATTCTGCTTTACTTTTAACCTGCTTTAAGTGGTCACCTGTTTTCAAAACTAGAAAGAGGCTCTGGGGTAAATGTTCATTAGAAAACAAAATACAGTAAATCCTGTGTACAACAGTCACTCAATGTGTGACTAATCTATAGTTAACTCTTTCAACACTACAGGTATGTAACTCTTGTTGGTTATTAGATTTCCTTGTGGATCCTTTTTGTTATCGAAGCATGAACCTGTCTATTTTGAATTCTGGGTATTAATAAATAGTTTTTTTAAATACTGCTTTAAGTTAGCAAACCGTGTAGACCCTCATTAGAGGACTCCTAACTTATAATAGGAGCTTGAGGAAGAGTGATTAAATATAATCCAAGCGTGAAGATTTACTCCTTAAATGTTGATAAGTTTTAGTAAGGATAATAAAAGACTTTAAAAGGTTCATGTTGTTGGGGTTAAAAAACAACAACAAAAAAACCGAATTTTTCGGAATTTCCTTCTTGTGACCTTGTTTGTAAATGCAAATTTGCTCCAAACTTACAGATTATCCACATATTCCTTTACACTGCAGCCTATAACTGCTAAAGGTTAATAAAATTCATAAAATTTGATTTGTTTTTATGGTAAAAATGAATAAACATTTTTTTTTTAATTTACTTAGAACTTCAATGCTGTTGATGTGAATATCAAAATAAATGCTCTATTTCTATTCATTAGACACACAAAATACTCCTTTAATTTATGTAGAAAAGTTTTAGTAAGGATAAATAAAGGCTTTTTAATGTTCATATTTTTTAGGGGAAAACATATAAAAAATAAAAACGTCCCCATGCATTAGCCTGGTTACCTGTGTTTTCGCCACCCTTAGCTATATTTTTCTCGCATGCACCTATCTGATGTAACATTTCTTATTTGTTCACGGATCTAATACTGAACTGAACCTTCAATAACACGAATAATATAGTCTATACAAATAAAACTTGTGAAATAAATACAAAGTGTAAATATTAATAACTCTACCGTTTTCGAACAAGGTCATTGCTCTGGATCACCGGGATTCTTTCTTGTGAATTTGCCACCTCTGATAGGTCGTTCGATAATTAGGTCAATGTAGGCTCTGTCAGTATGTTACTAGTAGCTAGCTAGAGTTTGTTTCATGAAACTTGAACATTTTTTAATGGTTTTGAAATATTTTTTTTTTAAAAGTAAATCATAACTTTTACAACTTAAAATAAAAAAGTAACAACGGACAGCTAGAATTAAAATTACCAACATGTCTTTTGATTGGAAACTTTTTGTGAATTATTGTTATTTTATCTGTTTCTTTCGCATTTTCGGCGCTTGAAATCTTCCTGAGTGAAACTGTCCTAGTATTCGGATTTCCTCTGCAGTTTTCGGGCATCCTCTGTAGCCTGCTCGTGACGGAATTCTAAGTTTTGCTTAGGTGGCGAATTGACAAGAAAGTAGCGAATTGACAAGAAGCAAGGATAATGCATGTGAATATGGACAAGACATTAATTCCCATGTGTGCAAAAGTTTTTAACACTGTCTGACATCAGACTCTGCTTTTAAATTTCAAAATGTGCCAGCGGTGAGCTTTCTCTGATAACTCCTTAAATTTTGGCGCTTAATGTGAACAAGGGCCACCATGGCCCTAAATCGCTCACCTGGTTCACCATGTAAAATTAACCTATAGTGACCTAGATTATGACTGGACATGACCCACAATCAACCTTTAGAGTGTTAACAAGATTTTTCTATAATTTGACCTAGTGACCTAGTTTTTGACCAGACACAATCCACATTTGATTTTGACCTAGATTTGATGTAGGCAAACATTCTAAAAATATTTCATTCAGATCTAACGAGATTTGTAGCCTCTAGAGGGTTAACACTGTTTTTCTTTGATTTGACCTAGTGACCTAGTTTTTGACCCGACATGACCCATATTCGAACTTGACCTAGATATCAATTGGGCAAACATTCTAACTAAGTTACATTAAAATCCAATAAGATTTGTAGCCTCTACTGGATATGACCCACATTTGAACTTGACCTAGATTTCATCAAGACAAACATTTTGATCAAGTTTCATAAAGATCCATTGAGATTTGTAGCCTCTAGAGTGTTAACAAGGTTTATCTATGATTTGACCTAGTGACCTAGTTTTTGACCGGACATAACCCACATTGGAACTTGACCTAGATATCAATGAGGCAAACATTCTGACCAAGTTTCATAAGGATCCATTGAGATTTGTAGCCTCTAGAGTGTTAACAAGGTTTTTCTATGATTTGACCCAGTTACCTAGTTTTTGACCGGACATGACCCATATTCGAACTTGACCTAGATATCAATGAGGCAAACATTCTGACCAAGTTTCATTAAGATCCATTGAGATTTGTAGCCTCTATAGTGTTAACAAGGTTTTTCTATTATTTAACCTAGTGACTTAGTTTTTGACCGGACATGACCCACATTCGAACTTGACCTAGATTTCATCAAGACAAACATTGTCATGAAGTTTCATGAAGATCGGATGAAATTTGTAGGCACTAGAGTGTTAACGAACAAATGTGAACGGACGGACGACGGACATTCAGCGATCCTAAAAGCTCACCTTGGCACTTCGTGCCAGGTGAGCTAAAAAGCATGTCGTCTGCATGTTAATTGCTGAAAATGGGATCTAGATCTATCTGTAATTTTCATTACAATAATTCTGAAGTCTAAAATAACTGCCCAACTACTAGCATTAGCCTATGGCCCAATAGATTCTAGATTTTTATTCGACGGAATTTTAGAATTATACACATTTTTCCCTTTTTTATAAAAAGAGTAAAAAAAAGTAGACCCCCCCCCCCCCCCCCCCCCCCCCCCCCCCCCCAGTCGCGTTGGCGTTTTACCCCAGACCCGAATTTTTTATAGTTTTGAAAAGTTACCTCCCTTGATGAGTTCGACGCCATTCTTCTGTGTTTACATTTTAACCATGGGTGAGAGATAGGTAAATAGAATCTTATATATTTGAGATATTTGTTATTGCAATGTATCATATCATGGCTTAGCTTTGTTTAAATAAAGATTCCTAAATTTTGACTGTAATTTTACTTACCATAACGTTTCATGTCTATTTCGTCGCAGAGACAAATGCTCAGTGACTGTCACTTGACAGGTTGTACATCAGTTAGTCCAAATAATGAAGACGCATGATGGATCCTGGTTCGAGCTTACTGAGAAAAAAAATCAAATAAAGAACGTGAAATGATAAAAACCAGAACGCAGGGTCTCTCTAGAAGGACTAGTTGTCGGTATACAGTTAATCATTAAATGTCATAAATCAGAATGATGTTTTGCATGTATAATCAAAGCGCTGAAAGGAGTTGAAATGCTTGCTGCTGCTAGATTCTGCAAAATAACTATATTGTACTTTTTTGGTAGGAATTCAGTCAAAGATCAACAGCACTCTATGCAAATTGTGACCAATGACTAGAGATACAGATTGTAAACAATTTAAAATTATATCCTCAATTCCCAGTGTTGTGCCTAAGTCCAAAATTTTGGGGGACACGGTGGCCCCCTGTCAAAATTTTTGGGGGACATTTGAAATTTTTGGGGGACACACTAAAAAAGCCTTTAAAAACATGATCCTGAAGGCTTACCTTTGAATTAGAATTAGAGTTTACGATATTGAACATGTTTACTCGTCTAGTAGATTTTCTACATTGTAGAATCCGGTAAGGCTTTTACACGACGGGAAAACTGATTTTCGTCTATTTTTAAATTATTTGTAATGATTGTTTTGGTATATACAAAGTTTAAAGAGTTTGTTCAGCACGTTGTTTAGAGGGGGTTTCATTCGTCAGGTTGTGTAACGCTTCGCGTTTCGTCTGCTCTTTCCTCTCCAATCCGACTAGAAGTGAAGTCAGTCATGCGTAATTTGACTGGTTATCGGGTTTTACCGCAGCCATTTAACTGCATTGGTATATACATGCGTGCACAGTCTACCTTTATTAATGAAGGATAGTAAATCGGTGGAAAGGATAGTAAATAGAGCAAAGGTACGGAAGACGAAAATTTCGCCTGTACGCCCGCGCCGTTACGAATTTTAAGGGTCAAAGTAAAAAATATTGCGGGAATCCCGCAATCAATCCCACGCTCTAGGTGCACCACTGAATTCCTATATATTCGAGGATTCCTATAACCTTGGAGGCATCAAAAAATTGCTTGATACATATGACGTGTGTGACTCACAGTGCTTACGTCATTGCACAAAGCTGTTTCCGGTTTTAAACAAACATCTGCTTTATAAACAGGGCCCCCAAAGCACCGAGAAAAAGCCGTAAAGAAATAGTGAAACTTTAAGAAAATACAATACCTGTGATGATTACACTTGTCCCATGCAAACAATGTAAACCTTGATCAGAGGGCTCCTTAAGGATCACTCTGATCAGGGTCTGCACTGTATGTCATTTTGAAATATATTTTTAAATCAACCCTAAATGCTCAAAAAAGGATTAGACTTATTTTGAAAATTGGAATTGTCCATTAAAAGTTTCAGGGGTGAATGAGTAAAAGAGTCACATGTCTTAAAAAGTCAAAACTGGAAACAGGCTATGGGCTAATGGCCGGGTTAACATCTATATGATATTCAAGTAGATATGCTAAAAGGGGCTTTAATGGGACAAAGCGTTAAAAATGTACTTTAAATTTTTAGGAGGCTATGATAAAAAACAGGGACTGAGGGAACATGGTGATCTGACTCACAGTCAGTCGCTCAGAAGATGGAGTTTTCCTTCACTAACGTAAACGTTGTCCAGTTTGGAAACCATATTCTCCACAATGTCTCTGGAAAGGCATGTCCTGGTGAACTGCTGGCCATTATGGGACCAAGTGGTAAGTAAAAAATATGTAATATTCAGGGCTCCAGATAAGAGGGAGTTATTTCAACAAATCAAACATTTTTTCACTCATTTCAGCACCCAATCCTATGGTGTTACTACTCATTAGAATCGTCTCGAAGAGACGATTCTAATGAGTAGTGATACCATGGCGTTTAATTCAGATATAAAGATTTTAGTTTTTGAAAAACTACCCTTATCTGGTGCTCTGTGTATTATTTTAGGTATGAACTAAGAACCAAAGGTTGGTACGGTTTGGTTTGTTGAAGCAACACTTTTTTTATGCCAAAACAACCATTTTATTATGCCTAGGTTAACTCTGTTTCACACTGCAATAAATCTAATTTTTCTCATTTTTCTCATGGAACAGATCATTTCTATTCTAAAGGGAATCTCTATCTATATATCTAGTGATTTGTGCTTTACACCCTCACAGGTAATTTTAAGCAGTTGCATGCCAAGTGCCTTTAAGTAGAAATATTAGTAGTCATGAAAAGGCACTTCTAGATCTATGGGGAAAGTCGAAAAGGGTAAATATACCTTTAATTGTAATTCAACCATATAGCGATCAGTATTTGTAATTCTTATTTCTAAGACTGCTGTTTCATTATTTGTCTATAGGTGCAGGAAAGACAACTCTGTTGAATGCTATTGCTGGAAGGCTTCCGTATACAGGGGAGATAACCTATGGAGATGTTGAGATTAATAAATCACTGAAAAGAAGAATGTGTTATGTTTTACAACATGATATCTTCTTTGGCAACCTTACACTACGACAAACTTTAGAGGTAAGCCTGGGACTCCTTGTTTGTTTTAACTCATTACCCCATAGCCTGTTTCCAGTTTTGAAGACAGGTGACGACTTAAAGCAGGTTGAAAGTAAAGCAGAATGTGCCTTAAGGCACATTCTGCTTTACTTTCAGCCTGCTTTAAGCTATAATCTGCCAGAATATAGAAAATATTTCTTATGATACATATTCATTACTGTATAAATTAGAAGTAATATCTTCAGTATAGGAAATAAATTGAGGTGGAAAAATGCATATTTATGGGGTAATGGGTTAGATGGAGATAGGTTTTCAGTCTGTACAGTGCTCATACAGTGACACACATCTATATATATGTTACAACATTTGCCAACATGGTAGTGTAGCGGGCAAAGCTCTAGGGGAAGCCTTGCCTGTTACGAATACCGAGTACTTTGTTTGAGGAGAGGAACATACCAGTTACTAGTCCTTCACATTTACAGACCCTTTATTTTCTACTTAAATCAAACTACATGACTGGCGGCTATAATCTATAATTTAGAGTTGGTTACTATGTACCTTTCAATCACTCAAGATCACAAGATCTTTCTTATTGTGTGAATTCAATTTGCCAGCCCTGTTTGATTGAACAACAGCCTACTTACAGACAGACTGTTGTACAATCAAAAGGGCTTACAAACATGAACATCAAGAAATAGGTATACATTACTAAGATAAATAAACAGATTATAATAATTATTCAAAGGCAGTGGCTAGACGTCCGGACGTCTAGCCACTGCCTTATTCAAAATGCCTAGTGAAAGTACTGAAGTTGTTTTAAAAACCTATTTTAGTTTTAAAAACCATCTAGCCTAAACTTTTAAATTACCTCCCTTTTCCCCATTACACTAGTAATTTCATTTCTTACAAGTGTTCCAAATAACAATATCTTAAATGAGATCGCATTTCACATTTCTACTTTGAAGGTTAGGATTACTACATGTATTTATATAAAAAAAAACTAGTGACATAGTGACTTCAGTTCTCATTGAATTTCATGAAATCCCATACACATGTTCCAAATCAGGATTCTGTTTTTTTCGGGAGTCCAGTTTTTGGAGGTTACACTTGAAGTAACACTGTTTTGAAATGAATTTAGTTTACAGCTATGATAAGACTACCAGACAGTATGAGCAGAAAGGAGAAGATGGCCAGGATGTCTCTGGTGTGTGATGACTTAGATCTGACTGGCTGTCTAGATACTGGTAAATATCTCTATTCTGGTTAACCCTTCCTTATATGTAGGACAATGCTGGTTTGATCTACATGTATAGCTTATCAATACAGTATTACTCTTAAAAACTGGAACCCCTATAGGCTTATTATCCGTATACATGTACAGAGCTCCAGATAAGGGGGGTATTTCAAAAACTAAAATCTTTTTTTCTGTATTTAACCCTATGGTGTCACTACTCATTAGAATCGTCTCTTCGAGACGATTCTAATGAGTAGTAACACCATAGGGTTTGGAGCTGAAATGATCAAGAAAATATTTGATTTATTCAGTTTACTCCCTCTTATCTGGAGCCCAGCATGTAATTCTAATTCAACTTTGAACCTACGGCATATAAACAAAGAATACAGAGAAACATTCTCTAAACCGCAGTAATGCACCTAAAGGCCTTGTGAACTAAGGTCCACATCTCAAGTCCTGTGATATAATGCACAGCTACGAATTTGTTATTTCGTAGTTAGAAGTCTCTGAAAATCAAACACATGTTTCCCTTTCTCAAACATTTGTTATGACAGCTCAAGAGCACATTTCTGCCCTGTGTCAACCTATTACTCCATAGAGGCACATTTTAACACTTTAATTTATTGGTCCAATTAAGGAAATAGTTCCGCTTTATACAGTCATGGATATGCGCTATCAGAAATATTTTCTTAATTCTGTCAGATGGTAGCTTAAAGTAGGCTGAAAATAAAGGAGAATGCGCCTTAAGGCGCATTCTGCTTTATTTTCAACCTGCTTTAAGTGGTCACCCATCTTTGAAACTACAAACAGGTTATGGGATAAAAGGTTTAGTTTTCACCCATATGCACCACCTTCTTCTCAGTGTTTTACAGCGTCTCGGGATATTTCATATAATGACTGCTAAATCCAGTTCTTTTGAATGACAGCTACACCTTTCTAAATCAGAATACAGTGTAGCTCCATTACTTCGCGGTCCGCTATTTCGCGAAAGCCAATATATCGCGGTTGCGGCTTGGAAATGTGTAGGTTTACTGTGCTGAATACTGCAGAATTATTGAATTCCTTATCCTGCTATGAGCATATATTGATGCTTTTTGAAAGCAATGTAGACCCAGAACAGACAGCTCCTTAAGGAGATTGTTGATCTGGGTCTGCATTATTTTCTTATATAGGATCTGTCTGACATCAGGGTGCACTCTTTCTTGGGGTAAAGTTTTCCTTCCTTTTGACCAATGTAATAGTTTAGATGATACAAAAACATAGTGGGCAGATTTTTAACCCATTACCCAATAAATACACCTTTTTAAGCCTTTAATTTATTCATCCACCGAAGAAAATAGTTCAATTTTAAACAGTCAGGAATATGTTTTGTAAGAAATAGTTTCTATATCCTGGCAGATGGAAGCTTAAAGCAGGCTGAAAGTAAAGCAGAATGTGCCTTAAGGAACATTCTGCTTTACTTTCAGCCTGCTTTAAGTTGTCACATGTCTTCAAAACTAGAATAGGCTATGTGGTACGGTAATGGGTTAAATAGGAATAGTCAGTAGGGAAAGAGCTTTATCTCTTTCAACACCATGGTTCTGTTTAGAGTATACTCTTTACATTTGCAAACAGTGTAAGCCCAGATCCGAGAGGGCTCCTATATGATCTTGGTGTACACTGTTTGCTAATTTTAAGCTGTATTTATTAAACTACTCAGAATTCTGGTAATTTAAAAGATCCACAAGGGAACATAATAACACACAAGAGATACTTAGTGTTGAAAGAGTTAATTTGGTATGACAGCTTGATGTTGCTATATACAAGATGTGGATTTTGAGTTGTGATATTGTTTCAGTGATGGGGGACATGTTCAGGCCAGGTCTGTCAGGAGGGCAGAAGAAGAGAGCCAGTGTGGCTTGTGAACTGTTGAGGGATCCAGATATGATATTTCTAGATGTGAGTACTTGTATTTAAGAAATATATAGAATATTTGTTTTTGTTTTCATGGAGGTATGAAAATAAAACTCGGCCTAAGCGAAAGTAGTCCTGGCAAGACGTGGCATACATTTTTTACATCAGTGTATGAAAAAATAATAAACAGCCAATCTGAGTCACACAATATTAAAGCAGACTGAAAGTAAAACAAAATGCCCCATAAGACGTGTTCAGGTCTACTTTCAACCTGCTTCAAAACTAGAAGCAGGCTATAATAGGGTTAGGGAATAAATGCAGTTTGGCTTGATAGGCACTTTATTCAAATTTCCCCCACTTTGATAGACCTATTTTGTGCCAGTTCAGAAACAGGGGCCCGTTTCATAAAACTTCATACGACAAAAACGGTCGTAAGTCAAAACTTAAAATACATTTAATTTCTAACTTCTACGTCTAATCCTGTCTTGTGACGTCTCTTTGGAATCGTCTTTTCAAGACGATTCCAAAGAGATGTCGCAAGACAGGATTCGATGTAGAAATGAATAATAATTGAGACATTTATAATCAGACTTACAACAACATTTGTCATATGAAGTTTTATGAAACAGGCCCCAGCGCTACAAATAAGGTAAGATTTTCATCCTTTTTTCTCCACCTAATTTCTATGGTATGGTTACTCATTATGATCATCTTAACCCTTTGAACCCTAGTCCCGCATATAGGCGTCCTTTTCAAACAGTGTACATGTGGATATTACACTTGTCCTATGCAAACAGTGAAGACCCAGATCAGAGGGCTCCGAAAGGAGCCCTCTGATCTGGGTCTTCACTGTTTGTCATAATGCTAAATATTGACAAAAACACCCCTAAAAGTCAAAAATGGACTAGACTAAAATTGAAACTGGAATTGTCCATTTAAAGTTTCAGGGAGGAAAGGGTTAAAGAGATATTTCTAGTGAGTTGTGACAGCATAGACTTTGCTGGCGACATACAAACAATGCCGGAAATGTTCTGTACACTCATCTTTTAATCCTTTACCCCATAGCCTGTTTCTAGTTTTGAAGACATATAACCACTTAAAGCACGTTGAAAGTAAAGCAGTATGCACCTTAAGGCACCTTCTGCTTGACTTTCAGCCTGCTAAAGGTACCATCTGCTTGCATATAGAATACATTTTTTACATGCATATTCATGACTGTTTAAAGTGGTGCTATTTTCTTCCGTGGAGGATTAATAAAAGGTGTAAAAAGTGTATATGGATAATAATGGGTTAATGTGTTTGTATTTATTTAGGAGCCTACCACAGGACTAGACTCTAGCACTGCCTCAGATTTGATAGCCCTACTCAAGTTGTATGCTGCCAAATCAGGGAAGATAATCATAGCCTCCATCCACCAGCCGTCCTCTCACAACTTCTTCCAGTTTGACAAACTGCTGCTACTCACAGGTGGACAGGTAGGTGGAGATAAGGGAGATAATATCAGGGGAGATAATCATAGCCTCCATTCACCAGCCGTCTTCTCACAACTTCTTCTAGTTTGACAAACTTCTGCTACTCACAGGTTGACAGGTAGGTGGAGATAAGGGAGATAATATCAGGGGAGATAATCATAGCCTCCATCCACCAGCCGTCCTCTCACAACTTCTTCCAGTTTGATAAGCTGCTACTACTTACAAGTGGACAGGTAGGTGGAGATAAGGGAGATAATATCAGGGGAGATAATTATAGCCGCCATCTACCAGCCGTCCTCTCACAACTTCTTCCAGTTTGATAAGCTGCTACTACTTACAAGTGGACAGGTAGGTGGCTTTGCAGTGGTTCTGGAACATAAAGGTTATAAAGGATGTCTTTGTTTATTTGGTGGAGATTATCCCCTCTGCCAAAAACTAAAAGGAAGGCAGGCCAGTGGTTTTGATCCCATGCGTTGCTTCTCAGTGAAGAAAATTAGCCAAAATCATCTTCCTGAAATCATCCCTCATCATCCTTTCATCTCATCATTCAGCAGCTCTGTATCAAAAGTATGACCTATTCAGTATTGCAGGCTTTTGCAGCTGGATTGTGGAATGTGGATGGTTCTACCAAGTTGCTGATTTGTGCCTGAAACAGTGCATGGAGGGCTTCTGTGGTCTTCCTCCACCTCATGACCTGTAATTAGCTGGATGTCCCCATATGACTGATAATCAAATCAAATAAGTGTTGCAGTACTGTTGAACCAGACTCACCCACTCACTGACTCGCAGATAGGTTGAGATAGGGTAACCAAACACAGCTAGATGCTATGCAATCGAATGTAGAAAATTAGTACATGTACCGTATTTTCTCGCGTATAAGACGGGTTTTTTTCCTTCAAATTCTCGATCTGAAGTGGGGGGCTCGTCTTATAAGAGAGTCAAAGAATTTCCTAACTTTTTTCCCTATCATTTCAGGTCAAAAGAAGAATCTGAAAAGATCGTGACCAATTTTTTTACCAGAGTACATAATCATATGTTATTCTGTATTTAAAACAAAGACAGAGAATAAACATTGATAAAGTACGTTTAGTTTGCTTTTTGATTAACAACTCACCACAATTCCCCCTTAAAATTGCCGAAAATCTAGGTAAGACTGTCTATAAACGTCAAAACAATGTGTAAAGTGCCCGCCATATTTAATCAACATCCGGCGTATTCATATGGCTGACCTCAGTATATAGTGATTGAAGTCTTTCTCCTACTAGATTTACGTATTATTTGTTTTCATTAATAAAAGGAAATATAAATTACCATACAGGCCTTGGTGTTAAAGAGAGCTATTTAAATTGGTCATGCGCTTTCTTCATCAAGATTTTAGCGGCAGAACAATATGCCTCTCAGTCTGGCAATCAACGTATTACGCAACACTGATCACTGGCCCAAACCTTGTGTTGACTCTTTATATGACACGCTGGGCTGTTAACGGATTATACTCAACACACTTTGCCAGTACACAGGAATGCCTTTGATTGCTAGTTTATCTAGCTGCGACTGCTTATCAGTTGAAATTGGGCTTCGATCCGTGATTAACTCTATCCACCGTTCGAAGTTTTTTTTTCAAAGTCAGGATCTACACTTAAATTTCATAATCTTTTGTACACGCACGCTATTCTTTCATTAAGGTCAGAAAGGTATTTTAAATCAGTAAATTTCATAATTAATGAGTGTAATCAAGCAGTCAAGAAAACTAGTGACATGGAAGCTAAGTCTTACTGTATAAACACTCCCGTAATTATGTCATTATTCTGTAACACTTGTACAATGCTTTTCATGAAATGAAGGCGGAGCTTATTTTGATTGACATCTTAACACTGATCCAGACGTTTGCCGAGAATGGCACTCGGTTGTAGTTACTTTTTTTTGTGTGTTTGAAATATTCGGAATCATGCCCGTATATTATTGATTGTAAATCTTAATAAGTGTTACTAATATTTAAGTTAAAATCTACGAGGGTATTTTAGTATTTTAATTAAAAATATCTACGAACTTGTTCTTACTCTGAATATGCGAAGCTTTAAATGTAAATAAAGTACACCCAGAACAAAACAATGGTGGGTGTTGAAGAGCGCCGTTAGCGAGTAAAAAAATGTTTTAATTGCTGAACATTTGCAAGTAAGTAAATCTATTGAACACAGCTAGGAGAATCATAAAGTAGTCTGCCTAGAATTAATTTTACAGACCCGTTTATGGAAGCATTATTTAAGCTACGGTGTTAAATAGACATGGGTAATTCAATGGAAAAATAAAACTTCGAAGATCGTCACGAAAAAAAAATTCTCGGACCGGCCACGATTTTTCCACCCGTCTTATAAGAGGGTCAAAGCAAAATCCAAGGATTGTCTCCTCAAAGTAGGGGGGCCCGTCTTATACGCGGATCGACTTATACGCGAGAAAATACGGTATAAACCATAAGAAAAGTGTTAGGCATACTTCAGAGGTGGATGCTTAAAACATGCTGGAAGTAAAGCAGAAAGCTCCTATCAGCCTGCATTAAGCAGTCTCAAGATGTTAAACCTTAGCTTGTCATTAACAAACAGTGTATCTGTGAAGAGTAGTCTTGTCCTATGTAAACAATGTTAACCCTGATCAGAGGTTGGAGCCCTTAGATCAGCATCTACACTGTTTGTCATTTTGCAATTTATTGTTAAAATCAGCCCTGAATATTAAAAAATAGACGAGAATTTGAAACTAGATATTTCCCTTGACCCTTTACTCCACAGGCTGTTTCCAATATTGAAGATAGGGTACTACTTAAAGCAGGCTGAAAGTAAAGCAGGATGCACTTTAAGCTTTAAGCTACCATCTGGTAGGATATAGAAAATATTTCTTATGGTACATGTTTATGACAGTATAAATTTGAACTATTTACTTTGGTGTAGGAATAAATTACTTATGCTAAAAGGTGCTTCTATGGAGGAAAGGGTTAAAAGTTTCATTGGTGACTGACTTGACTCTTTTAACACCATTGACCTGCTTGAAATATACTCATTACATTTTCAAACAGTGTAGACCCTGATCAGAGGGCTCCTATAGGAACCTTCTGGTAAGGGTCTACACTGTTTGCTAATTTAAAGCAGTATTTATTAAAAACTACCCAGAATTCCAAGTAGACTGGTTCATGTTTTGATAACTAAAATGACCCACAAGGGAACTTGATAACTCACAAGAGTTAATTAGCGTTGAAGGAGTTAAGCACTACAGACATGATAAGGGTGAAATAGTTAATGTATGTTACAGTGGAGAAAAGGTTATTCTTTCCCAATTTGTGTTTACACTAAACCTATTATTTCAAATGCAAACAGTTTGGAGCCAGATCAGACATCGGGTAACCCGGTGTCTGATCAGGCTCCAAACTGTTTGCCACTCAGATTAAAATGAATAGTCAACATTATCAAAAAATTGTCATTTTCCCCATTTTAGTGCAATGCGTTTGCGTTTTGTTTGTGATTAAACAGGAGAGAATAACGTTTTCTCCACTGAATGTATATTTTGTTACAGGTTGCATATTTTGGAGAGACCAGAGGAGTAGTGGAACATTTTCAGAGTATTGGTATAGAGATGGGCGTGAATCTCAACCCTGCAGATTTCATTTGTAAGTAGTAACCCTTTACCCAATAAATAGACCTTTTCATGCTTCTGATTATTCATGCACTAAGAAAGTAGTCCCCCGCTAGAAATTCCAGATCCTGAAATAAAAATTTCCAGTACCTTTTCAGATGAAATCTTAAAGCAGGCTTAAAGTGAAGGAAAATGCTCTTTAATCCATTACTCAATAGATACACCTTTTTAATGCCTTTAGTTTATTCCTCCACTCAAAAAAGTAGTTACATTTTATACAGCAATGAGTATGCACTATAAGAAACATTTCCTGTAGTCAATACAGAAAACAAGCCTTTAGGTGAAGGGTTAACCCTTTCCCACATAGAAGAACCTTTTAGCGTATTTGATTTATTCCTCAACTTAAGAAAATACAGTGCTCCCTCTCTACAACGGCCCTCCTTACAACGACTACCTCCTTACAACGACATTTGTCGCTGTTCCCAAGAAAAGTATGTCTAATGCTCACTCTGCTGCAATATCGTCTGCTTAAAAGTGTTATCTGCTGTTTTTCTTACTTAACCCTTAGCCCGCCAAATAAATTGTCGTCTGCTATATTTCTCGTCTGCTTCAAGTTTCAAAGTGCTTCAAAGTTGCTCAAAATTGCTGAAAATGTTGTCCGAGCGTCAAACAGCTTGGATCCGGATGAGACGCCAAGTTACTCTGTGTCTCATCCGGATCCAAGCTGTTTGCATATGGAGCTATAGTCGTGAGTGGCAGGCTAAGGGTTAAATGACATTTTGACAGAAAACACATAATAACGAGAGACAAACAGCTTGAATCCAGATCAGATCTGGATTCAAGCTGTTTGCAAATGTCGCCAATTTCCCTCCCTATAACGACTCCCTCCGAACAACGCACATATTTTTTGTCTCCCATTGGGTGTCGTTGTAGAGAGGGTACGCTGTAGTTCCAATTTATACAGTCATGAATATGTATTATAAGAAATGATTTCTATATTCTAGCAGGTGGTAGTTTAAAGCAGGTTGAAGGCACATTCTGCTTTACTTTCAACCTGCTTTAAGTGGTCACCTATTTTCAAAACTAGAATCAGGCTATGTGGTAATGGGTTAAGGAGCATGTTGCTATACTTTTACCATATTTAAAATGGTAACCTGTTTTCAAAACTAGAAACAAGCTACATGTATATGGTAACAGGTTGAATGTACAGTAAAACATCTCTTTTACGACCACTAAAAAGAAGTCTTAATTGATTGCATAAATAGCAGGGGACAAATAGCAGGTGACAGCTGAAAGCAAGGTGAGCGTTAAACAGAAATCTCCAAAAGAAGCTATCTGCTTTACGTTTGTCTTGCTTTAAGCAGTCACCTGCCTTAAACACCTGATTAATTAGCACAACTTTGTGGTCATATTAGAGAGGTTTTTACTCTATATAGAACTATGCTTTTTTACTCTATATAGAACTATGCTAGATGCTAGTGTAAATTGAAGTGTTATTCAAAACAGTGTCCCAGGGTCTGCACTGTTTTCTTACATGATATCTCTGTCATGGGTCTGCGCTGTTTCTTTGTGAAAAATTGTCCTTATTTTATTAGCCTTTGTGATAATTGGGATGATAGATGTTCATAGTGGGCGGAGTTTTATATGTGAACAGCTGGAGAAGGGTTAACCTATTACCACTTAAATACGCCTTTTTACGCCTTTAATTTATTCATTCACTGAAGAAAATAGTTCAAAATTTATACAGCTATGAATACGTATCATAAGAAATATTTTCTATGTTCTGGCAGATGGTAGCTTAAAGCAGGGTGAAAGTAAAGCAGAATGTGCCTTAAGGCACATTCTGCTTTACTTTCAACCTGCTTTTTAAGTGGCCATCTATCTTCAAATCTAGAAACAGGCTAATGGGTTAAAGTATGTAGAGTATAACCTGTCTTATCCGACATCCTTCAGTACCAACTGATGATGTTGGATAAAGCAGTGTGCCGTTTAAAGCAGGTTTTAGATATACAGTCCAACTTTGATATTTCATACTCACTTAAGTGGAACATACCTGTTTTTCAAAGTTATAGTGTGGCTTTGCCCCATTTTAACTTTGAAAAACTTGTATGTTCCACTACAGCGAACTTGAGATATAGACATTTATCAAAAGAACTACAGGTTAGCTCGACTTAATTATGTTTGAGATGGCTAAGTTGGACTGTATGCCAATTCCACAATGTCGGAAAATTATTGTCAAATAAATCAGGTTTCTGGCTTAACCAGGCGTCTTATAAGCCAGGTTATACTGTATTATATTGCTTGGAGAAGCTTTAATATACATTTATATTGCATGATAATGAAAATCCCCATCATAGTTTGCTAGTTTCCTTCTGGTTTATCTAGTCATCATTGAATGACTGGTGAGACAGTTAACCCATTTCCCCATAAGTACACCTAGCCACACCTCCTATTATTTCTATGCTAAGAAAAGTAGTACCCATTACCCCATAAGTACACCTAGCCACACCTCCTATTATTTCTATGCTAAGAAAATTAGTCCCCATGTAGAAAGTCATGAACATAAACCACAGAAAACATTTCCAGCATCTTTCCCAATGGTAGCTTAAAGCAGGTTGAAAGTAAAGCAGAATGCTCCTTAAGGAGCATTCTGCTTTACTTTCAACCTGCTTCAAGTGCTCACCTGTCTTCAAAACTTAAATCAAGCTATGGGGTAATGGGTCAAGGCAAATGAGCTTAAGGTCATCAGAACACAAGACTTGCTGTATGACAAAACAGTATAGACCAAGCTAAGATGGACCAAGCTTAGCCGTCATCTCAATATCAGCATCTGATCAAGGTCTAAACTTGCAAACAGGTACACTAACAGTAAATTGCATACTGTTCAGTGCCAAACAGTGTAGACCAAGACCAGATACAGCATCTTTTGATGTTGTGACTGGTCTTAGTGACTTAGTCTACACTTTTTGCAATGCATAAGTTTTCTCATGGCTCAGCTCAAATGTTTTGGGATCAAGGGGTTTTATAAAGGCAAACTTGTAATAAGCGTCAACTATTTGTAGAAGCATTTATTTCTATCTAGACAGGTGACTGCTTAATGCAGATCAAAAGTGATATACAGCGCTCCCTCTCTACAACGACAACCAATGGGAGACACAACGTGTGTGTGTTGGTCGGAGGGAGTCGTTATAGGGAGGGAATTTGGCTTACATTTGCAAACAGCTTGAATGGTCACCTGTGTTCATAAACAGCTTGAATGCGGCGTCTGATCTGGATTCAAGCTGTTTGTCACTCGTTATTAAGCTTTTTCTGTCAAAATGTCCATTATGTAACTTTGGGAAAAACAGCAGACGACAACTTTAACCAGACTTCACCAGTAAAGCGTTAGACATAATTGTTCTGTTTAGGGAACTGCGGCAAGGGTCGTTGTAAGGAGGGAGTCATTGTCAGGAGGGCCGTTATAGGGAGGGAGCACTGTAGAAAGATTTGATACTTCCCATTTTACTTTTGATCTGCAATAAACTTTTTGTAGCCTGTGTATTAAAGACTTCTAATTTTGTGTGGCCACTTAATCCTTTCCCACCATAGAAGCACCTTTTAGCACATTTAATTATCCTTCCACTGAAGAAAATAGTTCCAGTTTATACAGTCAGTCATAAACATGTACCATAAGAAATAGTTTCTATATCCTTGCAGATGGTAGCTTAAAGGAGGCTGAAAGTAAAGCACAGTGTGCCTTAAGGTGAATTCTGCTTTAATTTCAACCTGCTTTAAGTGATCACCTGTCTTCAAAATTGGAAACATATACAGTGGAGAATCTGTTATTCTTTCCCAATAAACACGTTTACGCTAAAACTATTATTTACAGTGCAAACAGTTTGGAGCCAGATCAGACGCCGGGTAACCCGGCGTCTGATCAGGCTCCAATCTGTTTGCCACCAAGATAAACAAGAATTATCAGAATTGTCCAAAAGTTGTTCTTTTTATACGTTTTAGTGCTTTGCGTTTGCGTACGTTTGCGTTTAAACGGGAAAGAATAACAGATTCTCCACTGTAAAGTGGTAATACAGTGTTAAGTGGCAACTTAACACATTCAACCCTAGCGATGAGTATACTAGTCATAAGCAAACAGTGTATGTGTAAAACGTATAATTGTCCTAAGCAAACACTGTAGACCCTGATCAGAGGGCTCCTGCAGAAGCCCTCTGATCAGGGTCTGCAGTGTTTGTCATTTTGCAATATATTTTAAAAATCATCCCTAAATAGTCAATTATGGACACTTAATTGAGAACTTGAACTTTCCATTAATAATTTCAGGGGTGAATGGGTTAATATCCCGTGTTTATATAGTCTCATTGAGAGGTGGAAACTAAATGGAGCAAGAAAGTAATGCAAAAAACTCCTAGAAACTTCTGCATTGCTGTGATCCTTCAATAAGCTGTTACCTGTTCTTATGGATCTCCATGCTGCTTCAGTTACTGGTGGTGGCTTAACCCATTACCCCATAAATACGCCTTTGATTTATTCCTTCACTGGAGAAAATAGCGCAACTTTATATAGTCATGATTATGTTTTGTAAGAAATATTTGCTATATCCTAGAAGATAATAGCTTAAAGCAGGCTGAAAGTACTTTCAACCTGCTATAAGTGGTGACTTGTTTTCAAAACTAGAACCAGGCTAAGGGGTAATGGGTTAATACAGGATTGACTGTATACTGCCAATATTTGCTAGCTTTTCTTTTTGTTTCTCATGTGTATTGTGTGTGTGTACCTCACAGTGGAGACACTCTCTGAAAGTGAAGACATCAGGCAGAAACTCTTAGCTGCAGCCTCACATAACAGGTAAAACCAGGCCTGATTAAAGCTCTTAGCTGCAGCCTAAAATAACAGGTAAAACCAGGGCTGATTAAAGCTCTTAACTGACACCTCTAATAACAGGTAAAACCAGGCCTAATTAAAGCTCTTAGCTGCAGCCTCAAATAACAGGTAAAACCAGGCCTGATTAAAGTTCTTAGCTGACACCTCAAATAACATTTAATGCCAGATATTATTAAAGCTCTTAGCTGCAGCCTCAAATAACAGGTAAAACGAGACATGGATGAATCAAATAACAGGTAATGCAAGACATGATTAAAGCTTTTAGCTGCAGTCTCAATTAACAGGTAATGCAAGGCATGATTAAAGCTTTTAACTACAGTCTCAATTAACAGGTAATGCAAGACATGATTAAAGCTTTTATCTGCAGTCTCAATTAACAGGTAATGCAAGGCATGATTAAAGCTTTTAGCTACAGTCTCAATTAACAGGTAAAACTAGACCTGATTAAAGCTTTTAGCTGCAGTCGCAAATAGCGGGTAAAACCAGGCCTGATTAAAGCTTTTCAAATGCAGCCTCAAATAGCGGGTAAAACCAGGCCTGATTAAAGCTTTTGGCTGCAGCCTCAAATAGCAGGTAAAACCAGGCCTGATTAAAGCTTTTAGCTGCAGCCTAAAATAGCAGGTAAAACCAGGCCTGATTAAAGCTTTTAGCTGCAGCCTCAAATAGCAGGTAAAACCAGGCCTGGTTAAAGCTTTTAGCTGCAGCCTCAAATAGCTGGTAAAACCAGGCCTGATTAAAGCTGCAGCTAAATGCTGGACAACAGTAATGTAGAAAACAACTAATGCTTTGCTTACATTCTGAATTTAGTTGTCCTGTGTCTTAACCAATTACTTCATAGATTCACCTTTTTAGCTCACCTGAGCACAAAGTGCTTAAGGTGAGCTATTGTGATCGGTTGCTGTCCGTCGTACGTCGGTGTCCGTGTCGTCTGTTCACAATTTGTTTCAAATAACTTCTTCTCTGAAATCAATGGCCCAATTTTAACCAAACTTGGTCAGGTACATACTGTAGTTGTGAGCTTCAAAAATATTCAAAAAAAGTGGGTGGGGCCATCGGTCTATATCTACATGCACAATATCTAAAAAAATCTTCTTCTCAAAAACGACTGGTCTGATTTCAATTTGGATTTCACAAAAATGTTTCTCAATTAATATACTTTCAAAATTGTTCAAAAAATTTTGATCCGCCAAAAAGCATGGCTGCCAGAGGGCGTGGTCATTTTCCGTATTTACGTAATATTGACAACTAAAGTCAAAACTTTAAACATCTTCTTGTCAATAACTATAAGTCCTAGGACAACCAAATTTCACATGTAGCATCATGTTGTGAACCTTTAGGAAGATTGTTCAAATAATGACCCCCGGTGCACCGGGTCAAAAATGGCCCCGCCCCGGGCTTATCAGTTTTTCATAGGAAAACCTTTAAAACTCTTCTTCCCTAAAATTATATGGCCTAGACCTTTTATATTTGGCATGTAGCTTTGCCTTATGGACTTCTACTAAGATTATTCAAATCATAACCCCAGGGTAAAAAATAGCCCCGCCCCGGGGCTTATCAGTTTTACATAGACTAATATAGGAAAACCTTTAAAAATCTTCTTCTCTGGAACCGTAAGGCCCATACCTTTTATATTTGGCATCTATCTTTGCCTTATGGTCCTCTACCAAGATTGTTCAAATCATGACCCCAGGGTCAAAAATGGCCCCGCCCCGGGGCTTATCAGTTTTACATAGACATATATAGGAAAACCTTTAAAATCTTTTTCTCTGAAGCTGTAAGGCCCAGACCTTTTATATTTGGCATCTAGCTTTGCCTTATGGTCCTCTACCAAAATTGTTCAAATCATGACCTCCGGGTCAAAAATGGCCCCGCCTTGGGGCTTATCAGTTTTACATAGACTTATATAGGAATAAACCTTTAAAACTCTTCTTCTCTGAAACCCTAAGACCCAGACCTTTTATATTTGGCATCTAGCTTTGCCTTATGGTCCTCTACCAAGATTTTTCAAATCATGACCCCAGGGTCAAAAATGGCCCCGCCCCGGGGCTTATCAGTTTTACATAGACTTATATAGGAAAACCTTTAAAATCTTCTTCTCTGAAGCCGTAAGGCCCAGACCTTTTATATTTGGCATCTAGCTTTGCCTTATGGTCCTCTACCAAAATTGTTCAAATCATGACCTCTGGGTCAAAAATGGCCACGCCTCGGGGCTTATCAGTTTTACATAGACTTATATAGGAATATCTCTTCTTCTCTGAAACCCTGAGACCCAGACCTTTTATATTTGGCATCTAGCTTTGCCTTATGGTCCTCTACCAAGATTTTTCAAATCATGACCCCTGGATCAAAAATGGCCCTGCCCCGGGGCTTATAAGATTTACAAAGACTTATGTAGTAAAGCCTTTAAAAATCTTCTTGTCTGAAACCGTAAGGCCCATACCTTTTATATTTGGCATCTAGCTTTGCCTTATGGCCCTCTACCGAAATTGTTCAAATCAAGACCCCAGGGTCAAAAATGGCCCATCCCGAGTTGTTTCAGTTTCATGCAACAGTCCACATACATGCAACTATGCATGGAGTATAACACAATAGTACCTCAGGTGAGCGATTTAGGGCCGCATGCCTTTAATTTGTTCCTCTGCTGAGGAAATTAATTTCATTTTATACAGTTATGAATATGTACCATAAGAAATATTTTCTATATCCAAGCAGATGGTAGCTTAAAGTGAACTGAAAGTAAAAAACAGAATGTGCCTTAAGGCACATTCTGTTATACTTTCAACCTGCTCTAGGTGGTCACCTGTATTCATAAATAGAAACAAGCTATAGGGTAGAGGTGTTAGGGCATTCAATGAGAGATATTTTGAATGCAGTTCAAGAGAGGGAGTACTGTACTACATGTAATTGCCAATTATATGTGCAGCATTTGAGTTTGTGATCTTTAACTCTTGCAACACCATGGACCTGTTTAAAATACATTGTGTACTCGATACATTTGAAAACAGTGTAAACCCAGATCAGAGGGCTCCTAAAGGAGCCCTCTGATCAGGGTCAACACTGTTTGCTAATTTACACCAGTTATTAAACTATGCATAATTCAATGAAGTAGATTGGTTCTTATTTGGAAATTAAAAAGATCCACAAGGTAACCTTTGGCGCTTTATGATCATTTAATGTGTCACGGTGCCATAAAACCCAACTCAATCAATCAAGGTAACCTAATAATCCACAAGAGTTACTTAGTGTTAAAAGAGTTACTAATCCATTACCATTTTGCATCTTTTCAGTTACTGTGCTTTTTTAAGAATTACTTATTATGCTTATCAGTACTTTTAAGTTTTTGTGCAGATTTTATTTTTGTAAACCAGACATTTTATAAACAATTGGGAAGTAGATACATTATTTCTTATTTATTCTTTCTGTCATTATTTTCATGATATTTATTGACAGTGTTGTAAATCAAACATCACAGAAACAGTCAGTGTCAACAGAGGTCTACAATCAGGGGAATACCTCAGTGTTTGGTAGATGGATGGCAAAGTTTAAAAAGCAACCACCACAGGCTGTGACTACTGAAGAGTCCCCTGAATTTGATGACTTAGGTAACAAGACTGTCAACTGCATACCCATGGCTTTGTTGGACAATAGCTGATACAGCTAATGTTTATTGTTTTATGGTATCCGACATAAAATAAATCTTCTTATATCTAGCTGAAATAACAGCTTCGGCTTTCAAGTGCGAAATGCTACAGTAAATCCTCTCTAATACGATCACTAATTGAAGTTGATAATTTTGTGTTGAAGGCAGATGGCTGCTCAAAGCAAGGTGAAAATAAAATAGAAAGCCTCTTTAGGAAAGCTCCTTTTATCCTGCTTTAAGTGCCCACATGTCTTTATTCAGTCAATTAGCCTTCGTCTTAGCGCTCATAAAGAAAGGTTTTACAGTAATTTCATATACCCTGGATCACAGTGGATTGAAGAATACTTACAGTAGCATATTGATTTTGGTTTGCTCATGTGTCTGCTTGTTTTGTATCTTTTGTTCTGTGGCATAGTGTTTTAGTTTAGTATTAAGCATTTAACCCATTACCCCATAGCCTGTTTCTATTATTAAAGATAGGTTACCACTTCGAATTAATTAAAGCAGGTTGAAAGTAAAGCAGAATGTGCCTTAAGGCACATTCTTCTTTACTTTCAACCTGCTTTAAGCTACCATCTTCTAGAATATAGAAATTATTTCTTACGATACGTATTCATGACTGTATAAATTAGAACCATCTTCTTCAGTGGAGGAATAAATTGAAGGCGTAAAAAGGTTAATTTATAAGGTAATGGGTTAAGTATTGATTACAGAAATGATTGGACTCTGTAAAATTTCTCTACATGTTACTTTATGTCTATACTCAGATGCTGGAAGTGTTTCTATGAGTCTTCTTGATGTGGAGACATCAGGCAATGAGGTGACCAATGAGATAGATACCAGCTGGCCTACTGGATTCCTAACACAGTACACTCAGCTCACAAAGAGAACAGCTCTCGAGTCTCACACCAGAATCCTAAACCTTAACAAACTGTTGGAGAATGGTTTTGTCTGTGGGTTTGTGTGTTTGATATTCTTCCAATTACCGAGGGATGAGGCGACACTTCGGGACAGAATGGGGGCAGTGTTCTTCATCGCAGCTCACTGGGCATTTATTCCTCTCTTTGATGCTGTGACTTCATGTAAGTTCTGTACAGTGATATCTCTTGTAATGTTTACAGTACATAGGAGATAATGGACAGTCTTAACCCAATACCTCATAGATATGCCTTTTTACGCCTATAATTTATTCCACAACTGAAGAAAGTAGTTCCATTTTTTACAGACATAAATATGTATCATAAGAAATATTTTCTATATCCTAGCAGGTAATAGCTTAAAGCAGGCTGAAAGAAAAGCAGAGTGTGCCTTAAGGCGCATTCTGCTTTACTTTCAACCTGCTTTATGTGATCATTTTTCTCTAAAACTAGAAACAGGCTACAGGGTAATTGGTTAATCCATTTTAATGTCTGATTTACCATACCCTCTTTTAAATGCTCCCTCTCTGATTAAAGCTTCCCCTCTCAATTTACCATAAAATGATAAAGGATGGATGGTAGTGGCCCAATGGTTAACACCTTGGACTACGGTACCTGGGGTCGTTAGATCCCCCGCCGGACCAGCGGTCTGACTCGGGGATTTTTTCCGAATCCCTGATGACGTACAGGAATGTCCTTGAGCAAGACATGTACCGCGAATTGCTCCTCTCCACCCAGGGGTTAAAATGGGTACCTGTGAGGGTCTGAGCCGGTACTGCGGCTGCTTTAGTGCCATATGTTAGCAGTGCTCAATATTGTAGGCAAGATGGCTCAATGATCAGGGGGTAAATGTACAGTCGGCTGAGCGGTCTTTCGGACTGAAAGTAGACTTTAACTGGTACTTTTTTACTTTATGAGTTTGGGTTTATGGGAGTGTGACACAAAATAGTTCATTTAGCACCGATGAATGGTGAGGGATGATGGGATGAGTTGATGATGATTAAGGAAGATGATTTCGGCTAATCTCATTCGTTGCAAGCAGCACATTGGATCAAAGCCACTGACCTGCCTTCCCTTTAGTTCTTAGCAGAGGGAATAATCTCTGTAACATTCCCTATGACAATTTAGTCCCAGAACTGTGACAAAGTAGGAAGGTCTCTGGGGATAAAGTAATAAAATAAACACTGTATTCAAATAAAAACTATTGCACTTAACCATATTAGCTTCTGGTAAATATTAAAGAACCATATTAGCTTCTGGTAAATATTAAAGACAGATTGCTTTACTTTTATCCTGCTTTAAACTTTGGAGTTTTGCATTGATACAAGGGCTATTATATAAGGAACTACAGTATACTTTTTGTCATTGTAGTTCCTCAAGAGAGAATGATGATAAACAAAGAGCATGCAGCTGGCTGGTATAGACTACCTGCCTTCTATATGGCCAAGATACAGTATACCTTTTGTCATTGTAGTTCCCCTAAAGAGGATGGTGATAAACAAGGAGCGTGCAGCTGGCTGGTATAGACTGTCTGCCTTCTATATGGCCAAGATACAATATACCCTTTGTCATTGTAGTTCCTCTAGAGAGAATGGTGATAAACAAGGAGCGTGCAGCTGGCTGGTATAGACTACCTGCCTTCTATATGGCCAAGATACAATATACCTTTTGTCATTGTAGTTCCTCTAGAGAGAATGGTGATAAACAAGGAGCGTGCAGCTGGCTGGTATAGACTACCTGCCTTCTATATGGCCAAGATACAGTATATCTTTTGTCATTGTAGTTCCCCTAGAGAGGATGGTGATAAACAAGGAGCATGCAGCTGGCTGGTATAGACTGTCTGCCTTTTATATGGCCAAGATATAGTAAACCTTTTGTCATTGTAGTTCCTCTAGAGAGGATGGTGATAAACAAGGAGCGTGCAGCTGGCTGGTATAGACTACCTGCCTTCTATATGGCCAAGATACAATATACCTTTTGTCATTGTAGTTCCCCTAGAAGGAATGGTGATAAACAAGGAGCGTGCAGCTGGCTGGTATAGACTGTCTGCCTTCTATATGGCCAAGATATAGTAAACCTTTTGTCATTGTAGTTCCTCTAGAGAGGATGGTGATAAACAAGGAGCGTGCAGCTGGCTGGTATAGACTGTCTGCCTTCTATATGGCCAATATGCAGTTAACCTTTTGTCATTGTAGTTCCCCTAGAGAGGATGGTGATAAACAAGGAGCGTGCAGCTGGCTGGTATAGACTGTCTGCCTTCTATATGGCCAAGATGACAGCGGAACTCCCCCTCATACTGATCCAGCCTACAGTGTTTGTGATCTTTGCCTACCTAGCCATAGGCCTGAATGGCATTTCTAGACTCTACACCATTCTAGGGACGGTTTATCTGGACAGCATAGCGGGACAGGTAGGAACAGTGTAGACTTTATATTGACTGCATAGCACAGGGCTCCAGATAGGAAGGTGTAAACTGAACAATTCCAACACTTTCTCACTCATTTCAGTATCAAATACTATGGTGTTACTACTCATTAGAATCATCTCTTCGAGATGATTCTAATGAGTAGCGACATCATAGTGTTTAATTCACAATTGAAATGCTCCCCTTATCTCGATTCCTGTAAGAACATTTTAGATTTTGAAATATGTGTCTATAACCTACAGTGTAGCATCTTATATACATAGGTCGATTTAACCCATTCCCCCATAACACCTTTATTAATTTTTGCACTGAAGAAAATAGTCCCACTTTATACTCTCATGAATATGCATCATATGAAATATATTCTATAACTAAGCAGATGGTAGCTTAAAGCAGGCTGAAAGGCTTAAAGCAGGGTCTGCATGGTTTTCATATAGGACCAACCTGACATATTCTGCCATTTTTCCTGGAATAAACTTTCCTTATATTGATAGCCATGTAATCAATAGATGATCATATTGGGCCAATTAAAGTTGTATATTTGAATATTCAATGGACGAAGAATTAAGCCTTTAAAGTTGTTGCTTATATTAACTCTTTCAATTCCATGGACCTGTTTTAAATATACTCATCACATTTGCAAACAGTGTAGACCCAGATCAGAGGGCTCCTATAGGAGCCCTATGATCAAGGTCTACACTGTTTGCTAATATAGAGAAGTATTTATCAAACTACCCAGTATTCCAAGTACACTGGTTCATGTTCTTGTAACTAAAAATATCCACAAGAGAGCATAAGAACCTCAGCGTTGAAAGAGTTAACATACTTGTAGTGACACTGCATGTTATAATGAGTTTTGTATCATTGCAGAGTATTGGACTGTTTCTGGGAATAGCCTGCATGCAGATTAACCAGGCTATGACAGTTAGTATCACACTTCAGATGGCTATTATGTTACTGGGTAAGTATTGGACTGTTTCTGGGAATAGCCTGCATGCAGATTAACCAGGCTATGACTATTAGTATCACACTTCAGATGGCTATTATGTTACTGGGTAAGTATTGAGCTGTTTCTGGGAATAGCCTGCATGCAGATTAACCAGGCTATGACTATTAGTATCACACTTCAGATGGCTATTATGTTACTGGGTAAGTATTGAGCTGTTTCTGGGAATAGCCTGCATTCAGATTAACCAGGCTATGACAGTTAGTATCACACTTCAGATGGCTATTATGTTACTGGGTAAGTATTGGGCTGTTTATGGGAATAGCCTGCATGCAGATTAACCAGGCTATGACAGTTAGTATCACACTTCAGATGACCATTATGTTACTGGGTAAGTATTGGGCTGTTTATGGGAATAGCCTGCATGCAGATTAACCAGGCTATGACAGTTAGTATCACACTTCAGATGGCTATTATGTTACTGGGTAAGTATTGGGCTGTTTATGGGAATAGCCTGCATGCAGATTAACCAGGCTATGACAGTTAGTATCACACTTCAGATGGCTATTATGTTACTGGGTAAGTATTGGGCTGTTTATGGGAATAGCCTGCATGCAGATTAACCAGGCTATGACAATAAGTATCACACTTCAGATGGCTATTATGTTACTGGGTAAGTTATTGGGCTGTTTCTGGGAATAGCCTGCATGCAGATTAACCAGGCTATGACAGTTAGTATCACACTTCAGATGGCTATTATGTTACTGGGTAAGTAAATGAAGCGTATTCTGCTATACTTTCAACCTGCTTTAACTTGTGACCTGCTTTTAATACTAGCAACAAATAATGAGGTAGTTGGTAAGCAGTCTTGTAGAGATGAACATGTCATCTGTAGATCACAAGTTTGCATTTTTAAATGTGTATACAGTCGAACTTCGATATCTCAAACTTGCTTAATTCGAACTAGCCGATTTGTCAACACATTAATTGCATTATTTTCATGCTAGGTTATGTCAAACATCCCCGTATTTTAAAGTTAAAACGTGTCTAAGCCACGTTTTAACTTTGAAATACGGGTATGTTGGACCTAACAGATTTCGAGATATTGGAAGTTAAAGTGTATGGTATTTTCAGGTGGACTATTTACACGGAACATTCCTCCCTGGCTGGACTGGGCCAAGTACCTCTCATTCCTACACTATGCCTTTCACTCTCTCATGTTTCTGGAGTTCAACGACGCTCAACCTTTCAGGTAAAAAAGTTAATTGTTTACTAGTAAGCTTGATTTGATTGGTGTTTACGAACAGTTTGGATGAATATCACAGGTCAAGTCCTTTTTATCTGATCAGGATCTTAAATGTTTGGCATTCTGTTTTAGATTTTTGCTCACCTGAGCATGAAAAGCTTGTGATGAGTTGTAATTGTGCGGTTTGTCTTCATGCTGGGTGCGTCAGCCTTAAATATTTTCCGGTAAACACCCTAGAGGTCACAGTTTTGTGTCAATCAATATTAAACCTACTCCAAAAGTTGTTCTTGACGAAGTCTAAGACAAGCTCGAAAATGGGTCATGCAGGGCTGAAAAGGTCACTAGGGCAAATCACCAAACTGTGTACAGTAAAACCTCTCTGTTATAACCACTTAAATGAAGGCTAATTGATTGTAAAAAAGGCAGGTGACAGCTTAAAGCAAGGTGATAGTAAAACAGAAAGCTCCTGTAGGAGCTTTCTGTTTTACTGTCACTTAGCTTTAAGCAGTCACCTGTCGTAAACACCTAATATTTAACCCATTTTATGAGTGATACACTTTTAGATGTACCTCTAGGCAAACAGTTTTGATTTCAGATCAGGCCCAACATTGTGGGGCCTAATCTGAAATCAAAACTGTTTGCAGCTAAGTCAATATTCTATCAGAAATTGCTAAAATATTTTGCAAATATTTGAGTTATACACGCTGCAGATGACATTTTAAAATGGCCGCCAAATATTACCCAGCACACAATGGGTTAACACATTTTAGTGGATGTAATAGAGAGGTTTTACTGTTTTGTTTATACGTCTTTTCAGGTGCCTCTCACCTACTAACAGCTCTGCCTTTGTTGTGTGTAAGGAGACCAATGTTACTGCCATCCCATCATCAGAGGTGCTGAAATACTATGACGTCAGCTGGCAGTACTGGCAGTATATCATACCCCTCCTAGTGTTAACTGTTGTCTTCAGGGTGCTAGGATACCTCACTCTTAGATATGTTAGGAAACCAGTCTGAAGAACAGACAACCAACCAGCTGAACCAGTCTTGACATGTACAGTAACCAGTCTAGGCTACCTCACTCTTAGATATGTTAGAAAACCAGTACAGTAACCAGTCTGAAGAACAGATAACCAGTTAACCCTTTACCCCATAAATATGGCTTTTTATGCCTTTATTTATTTCTTATTTGAAGAAAATAGTTCAAGAAATATTTTCTATATTCTAGCCCATTGTAGCTTAAAGCAGGCTGAAAGTTAAGCAGAATGCTCCTTAAGGCACATTCTGCTATACTTTCAGCCTGCTTTAAGTGGTCAACTATCTTCAATACTAGAAACTGTCTATGGGGTAATGGTTTAAACCAGTCTGAAGAACTGATAGTTAGTACAGTAGCACTATCTTGCCAGTTTCAAGGGTGAATGAGTAAGCAAACCCTGACCCACCTTCTAGCTTTGTTATTTCCTTTTATCACATAACTTGCGGTCTGGGAGTGACATAAAGCGATTATATAAATATCCTAATCCACTAGTGAAATATCGTTTTTTGGGTTCCGGCCCAACCTGTTCGTCTACAAGCGCTGCATGTAGCAGGACACCAAATGACGTCATTTGTAATGACGTTAACGTAAACAATGTAACGTTTGGGCGGAAAATCTATATCATGGAGTGTCTACAAATTACGGCTTCAATCAATTTAATAGGTGCTTAAACTTGTTATGTGATAAATAGAATCTCACATTCGCGTCATATTATTTTAGTCAACTCGTTTATTTAAAATGATAAATAATAAGCACTCATACAAGATCCTCTATTTACACTTTCTTATTTTTGTTATTTATTTTAAACATATTTCTTTAAACAAACTCATTGATTCATTTCTTTAATGAAGTTCATGTAGTGGGTAATTTAAACAGTATTGTTTTATTTATTGTTTTTATATTGTTGTGATGAATATGTGTTTATTTTAATGCCCTGGCACAACATAGCTTGGAGCATATTGTTTTTGCCCTGTATGGCTGTACATAACATCACTTGGCAGCTACATGTCACAAAGACTTTATATTTGACTCAACTCAAGAAGCTCTTTACAACTTGGGTTATGTCCGACTTAGGTCAAGGTTATTTAGAGGTCCTTATCAGACACTGTATAATACCTTGTCAGATAAAGATCCCAACTATTGTGCACTAACATAGATGTTTCAGCAGTCAAAATGCCTGAAATTTTAATTTGAGCTATAAAAGCAGACAATCGGCCCATGAGTAAGGCTCATATTGGACCAATCAAATGCTTGAAAACGATCTCAGACTCAACTCAAATGCTTTATAACTTTGAGGCCTGGGACCCGTATCATAAAACTTCGTAAGACAAAAACTGTCATAAGTCAAAACTTTAAAATACGTTTAATTTCTGATTTCTCTATCTAATCCTGTCTTGTGACATCTCTTTGGAGTCGTCTTGATAAGACGATTCCAAAGAGATGTCACCAGACAGGATTAGATGGAGAAATAAATAATAATTCAGACTTTTATTATATGACTTATGACAAAATTTGTTGTACGAAGTTTTATGAAACGGGCCCCAGGTTTACAAATATTAGATTAAGAAATAAATTATTTGATTACAGTTAATCTTGTACAACTAATTGATGTTGTGTGGATGAGGCAGGTGACTGCATAATGTAGGAAAACAATAATGCAGAAAACTCCTTTATGAGCTTTCTGCATTATTTTTATCCTGTATGAACTTATTACCCCATAACCCGTTTCTAGTATTGAAGATAGGTGACCACTTAAAGCAGGTTGAAAGTAAAGCAGAATGTGCCTTAAAGCGACTCGCAACCAGATGGTGCATTAAAAATAGTAATTTGTAAATATGTGTCAAACGCTTATATAAATGGTAAAGAATTAGTTTAGGATAAGAAATTCTGTTTAAAAAAATGTATTTCAATAAAAAAAAATATTGGTCTCTGGTGGGATTCGAACCCGGGGCCCGGCCTTGGCGGACAGAAGGCAAAATAGGGGAAACCGCTTAGACCAATGGACCACGGAACTATCCGTTTATCTCGGATCGATTTAACGTATTTCAATGTGTAGCGATCGAAAGTGCATACAACTTCGTAATTCGGCTCGTGTTTATGTCTGAGCCCGTGTAGAGAAGCAACAACAACAACTATACCGTCTACTAGTCTGTATAGAAAAACGATGGAAAATATCTAAAAATCTAAGAATCGTTGACGATTCTTGAGACTTTTTTTGGACTGATCATATTTTTTTAATGTCAGAAGCCAAATAATGCCACAAATTTGCTTTTATTTGAGTATTTTATTTTATTTTGACAAGTACACCATCCGGTTGCGAGTCCCTTTAAGGCCAGAAGGCAGTTAGGGGGCAATTGTCACACTACTGTGAGATTTCTTGCTTTTATTTCTAATTGAAATGAATCAGTATGTTCTTTCATTAATGTTTCATTGTTTTATTTTGAATATGCAGTATAATCTTATTTTTGTTTAACCCTTTGCCTGCTGGTCACGACTTTATTGATTTTTGCAAACAGTTTAGATCCAGATCAGACGCCGCGTAACACGGGGTCTGATCTGGATCCAAACTGTTTGACACTCGTCTTTATATTTCTTTACTTTAAATAAAAAATGTATACATCTAAATTTAACATAATTTGCTGACGACAATTTCGAAGCAGACAATATCACCGCAGGATAAGGGTTAATATGTTGTTCAATTTTTGACAACATGGTTTGAAAAGTTGAATTCTTATTCACGTGTACAGGGAAGGTTTTATTCTGAGATTTTATTGTTATCAGTATACATGTTATTTAGTCCAGTAAACCTCTGCTATTATGATTACTTATAAAAATACTCATCAACTGTGTTTAGCCCATTACCCCATGGCCTTCTTCTAGTATTTAACCTCTTAAAACAGTTTGAAAATAAAGCAGAATATGCCTTACGGTGCATTCTGTTTTTCTTTCAGCCTGTTTTAAGCTACTACATGTATCTGCTAGGGTAAAGACATTATCTATGGTACATATTCACGCCTGTTCAATCTGGAACTATTGTTTTCAGTGGAAGAATAAATTGAAGCAGTAAAAAGGTGTGTCTACGGGTGGCATCATAATGCATGATGAAAGTAATTCAGGAAATTCCTAATGGAGCTTTCTGTTATACTTTCATCGTGCTTTAAGCAGTCATCTATCATAACCCTTTACTCCATAAATACACCTTGTTACTTCTCTAATTTATTCTTCACTAATGAAAACTGTTCTAACTTATACAGTAATGAACATGCACAATAAGAAATGCATTCCATATCCTAGCAGATTGTAGCTTAAAGAAGGCTGAAAGTAAAGCAGAGTGTGCCTTAAGGCACATTCTGCTTTACTTTCAACTTGCTTTAAGTGACCACCCGTCTTTAAAAGTAGAAACAGGCTATGGGGTAATGGGTTAAACAATGAAGTGTTATATATGTATAATCAGACTGCTATTAACCCATTACCTCTTAGCCTATTTCTTGCTTCGAAAACAGGTGACCACTTAAAGCAGGTTGAAAATAAAGCAGAATGTGCCTTAAGGCACATTCTGCTTTACTTTCAGCCTGCTTTAAGCTACCATCTTCTAGGATATGGAAAATATTTCTTTTGGTACATATTCTTTGCTGTATAAACTGGAAATTTTTTCTTCAGTGGAGGAATAAGTAAGAGGCGTAAAAAGGCGTTTTTAAGGGGTAATGGGTTAAGTGATTTGTGCTGAATATTGGACGAGGGGGCGGGGTTTCAATCAATCTGAATGTGTTCAGTAAACAATTAATGGTGCTATTATCATTAGATAGTATGTTGCTTTGTTACATATACATTTAGATGCTTAGTGTTTACTTTTGATATTTACATGAACAAAATATTTACAAATACTCAGGACTTAAGAACTTTATATCTGTTTAATGTGTTGTACATTGTTGAAATGTATTCAGATTTTACACTGTATTATACTGAAAATAAAGTTTACTCTATTCTAATTGGAATTTTTTTTCATTTATTTCCCCATGTATAATTTAACCAATGTCCATAACCTTTACACCATAAATATAAATTTTGACGCCTCTAATTTGTTCCTCCACTAAAGAAAATAGCTCTACTTTATACAGTCATGAATGTGCACCGCACATTCTGCTTTACTTTAAGCCTGCTTTAAGTGGTCACCTTTCTTCAAAAACTAGAAACAGGCTATGGGGTAATAAGTTAACCTTTTTCATTGCTAAAATTTGTCATCTGCCACTTTTAGCTACATTTAAAATTTTGAAGTTTTGACTAAAGAAATTTTGACATGCATGCAAAACAGTTTTGATCATGACCAGATGCCATGTTATGCAGTACGTACTGCTACCTTCTGCTAGAATATAAACATATTTCTTATAGCCTATATTCACAAAGACTTGAGGGAGTCTAAGATATTTAGGTTTGACTATCAACACTTTTTGAAAGCAGTGTAGACCTGGATCAGTTGGTTGCAAAATTGACTTTAGTTACCTATGGTGGTGATAGGGTTAACCCATTACTCCATAGTCTGTTTCTACTTTTGAAGAAAGGTGATCACTTAAAGCAGGTTGAAAGTGAAGCAGAATGTGCCTTAAGGTGCATTCTGCTTTACATCCAGCCTGCTTAAAGCTACCATCTGCTAGGATATGGAAAATATTTCCTTTTGAACATGTTTATGCCTGTGTAAACTGGAAACATTTTCTTTAGTAGAGGAATAAATGGAACACACTAAAAGGGGCTTCTATTGGGATGAAAGGATTAAACAAGTTGTCTTCTTGAAAATTGCTGTCAAATACAGTGTCAAACATCTCATCAGGATCTAAACTGTTTTCAAAAGTCGTCAATATATGCTACAAGCATTGGAAGGGTTTAGTTTCTTGCTTAATCACAAGATAACCCATTTAACCTGAGTAAGGAATAAACACACATTAACAAACAGTGTGCCTGTAAAGATTACATTTGTCCCATGCATAACATTTGTCTGAACTCGTTCAACACGGAGGAACTCTTTTGGGTTATAAGGTTCCCCTGTGGATATTTTTAGTTACCAAAACATGAACCAGTCTACTTTGAGCTGTCTGACCAAGGTCTGCACTGTTTCTTTGTAGGCTCTGTCTGACATGAGTCAGCACTCTTTCCTGTCGAATTTTCTTCATTTATTAGTCAATGTAATATAGTTCAGATGATAAATGTTCACAGGTGGCAGGGTTTCATATGTGAATGTTTATCAATATATTAATATACATATAGTTGATTATTGCTCATTATTCTTCCTGAATCAACCCTGTACTGATACAAAGCTACATTAATCATACCGACATGTGGCTTCTCAAAACAAACTGAAAGTAAAGCAGAAAACTCCCAAAGCAATGCTTTTCTGTCCCTCAGGTTAAAACTGAAAGCTATGAAGAATAGGATTAAGCACAGATGGTGAAGATTTGGCAAAAATTACAGGTCTATTCATGGATGAATCAATTAAATTAACAAAGTCATGTGAACATTCACAAAATTTCTTTTTCTTTTCAATATACATGTATATCATCTTCAAACACAAATCTGAAAAGAAACAAAATAGTCAACTAGCTGTCAAATAAGAGATGCATAGAAAATAAAACTTCAGGTGTAAATAAGCAGTGCTTTCAAAACTGAATACATAATGTACAGACAAACTTGTATACATGTATATCACTAGTCTCTGTACACAAGGGTGTATTACACAAGGGCGTATTGTAGTTACGGCAACCCTTCTCCTCCTGTTAGCATATACAGTCCAACTTTGATATCTCAAACTTGCTCAAGTCCAATTTTCCCATAGTTTTACAGTGAACTGTTGAATTTCATCATTTCTACATCGCTTTAGTCGAACATATCCTCATTTCAAAGTTAAAATGTGAATATGAATAATGTATGTTTGACTTAACTCATTACCCTATAGCTTGTTTCTAGTATTTAAGAGAAGTGATCACTTAAAGCAGGTTGAATGTAAAGCAGAATGTGTCATATGGCACCTTCTGCTTTACTTTCACCCTGGTTTAAGCTACCATCTGCTAGAATATAAACATATTTCTTATAGCCTATATTCACAAAGACTTGAGGGAGTCTAAGATATTTAGGTTTGACTATCAACACTTTTTGAAAGCAGTGTAGACCTGGATCAGACAGCTCCTTAAGGAACTGTCTGATCAGGGTCTATTTTGTTTTCTTATAGGAACTGTTGATATGAATCTGCAATCTTTCCAATAGAAAATTTTGATTTTATTAGCCAATGTAATAATTAATATGACAAATGTTTATAGTAGGCAGTTTTATGTGCAGCAGGAGTAGGATTAACCCAATTTACACTTTTAAGTGTACCTCTAGGCAAACAGTTTTGATCTCAGATCAGGCCCCACATTATGGGACCTGATCTGAGATCAAAACTGTTTGCAGCTAGTTCTGTATTCCATCAGAAACTGCTAAAATCTTTTGCAAATATTTGAGTTATTCCCGCTGCAGACAACATTTTAAAATGGCTGCCAAATATTACCCAGCATACAATGGGTTAAAGGGTTGAAAGAAACACTTTTTACCCTTTCCAACCATATAGCCTTTTCAGGCATTACCCGTAACTTATAGAAATGCCTTTTCCAGATTCTACCATAACCTGTGAAAAGAGCCCTAGGAAAGTTCTCCCGCACATTGAAAGGTTATAGCTCAACCCTTTACTCAATCGCCTGTTTCTAGTTTCGAAGAAAGGTGACCACTTAAAGCAGATTGAAAGGTGCTTCTGCTTTTCTTTCAACTTGCTTTAAGCTACAATTTCCTGGGACATAGAAAATATTTCTTAGGGTACATAACTACATATTCATGACTGTATAAAGTGGAACTACTGTGTTCAGTGGAGGAATAAATTAAATGTGTTAAAAGGCATATCTATGGAGTTATGGGTAAAAAGCAGGCTGAAAATAAAGCAGGATGTCAGTTTATATTTCATCCTGCTTTAAGCAACTATCTGTCTTGAACACTGACAATACGCTATTGTGGAAAGAGTTTAATTGAATTTAACCCTTTCCCTCATAGAAGCGCCTTTCAGCACATTTGATTTATTCATACACTAAAGAAAATAGTTCCAATTTATACAGTCTTGAAAATAAACCATCAGAATTTTTTTCTAAATCCTAGCAGATGATAGCTTAAAGCAGGCTGAAAGTAAAGCAGAATGTGCCTTAAGGCACATTCTGCTTTACTTTCAACCTGCTTTAAGTTATCACCTGTCTCCAAAACTAGAAACAGGCTATGTGGTAAAGGGTTAACTGCTTTGTTTATCCTCAATAAGCAGACTGACAACAAAAGGCACCGGAGAACAGCATGTCCTAATGCAAAATGTTTTTTCAATACAGTAAAACCTCTCTACTACGACCACTAAAACAAAGTATAGTTGATAGTGTTTACGACAGGTGACAGCTTAACCCATTACCTTATAAGTACACCTTTTTATCCCCTTAATTTATTCCCCCACCGAAGAAAATAGTTCCAATTTATACAGAAAATATATTTGTAGCACATTCTGCTTTATTTTCAACCTCCTTTAAGTAGTTACCTTTTTTTAAAAACTAGAAACCGGCTATGAGATAATGGGTTAAAGCAAGGTGAAAGTAAAAGAAAAAGCTCCTAAAGGACCTTTCTGTTTTACTGTCCCCTTACTTTTAGCCATCACCTGTTGTTACCACCTAATAATTAACACAATTGAATAGAGAGGTTTTAGTCCATGAAACAATCAAACTTTAACAAATCAAACATAAAAAATGAACCTGTGTGTTAACAGACAGATCCAGGGACCCATTTCATAAGACTTCGTAGGACAAATGTTGTCGTAAGTCAGATGATAAAAGTCTCAACTTTTATCTATTTCTCCATCTAATCCTGTCTTGTGACATCTGTTTGGAATCGTCTTGAAAAGACGATTCCAAAGAGATGTCACAAGACAGGATTTGATAGAGAATCAGAAATAAAATGTATTTTAAAGTTTTGACTTACAACCCATTTTGTTGTACGAAGTTTAATAAAAACGAGCCCCTGGGACCAAAGCAAATACTCTCATATACATGTACATTTCCTGGCCAGCTACATGTATATATATCTTGACAAAAAAGGCCAAGTATTTTATCCAACCATCTCTGAGATCAAAGAGTTAATGTAAAATTGTGATCAAGGGCAGTGATACTTCTAAACAGGCCCAGCGCTTATTAAAGCTTTTGAGTTGAGTCTGAGTTTGTTCTCAAGCATTTGAGCCTAGGCTCAAATCTGACCAATCAAATGCTTGAGAAAGATTTAAAACTCAACTCAAATGCTTTATAAGCATGGTCACTCAAATGTTCTACTATGAAACCTCCCATAATCCATTCAACCCTCGCAACAAGTTTACTTGTCATTTACAAATGATGTACTTGTGAATACAGTGCTCCCTCTCTACAACGATACCCAATGGGAGACAATGCTTATGTGTGTTGTTCGGAGAAAGGCGTTATAGGGAGGGAAATTGGTTTACACTTGCAAACAGCTTGAATCCAAGTCAGACGCCGCGTAACACGGCGTCTGAACTAGATTCAAGCTGTTTGTCACTCATCATTATGTTTTTTCTGTCAAGATGTCTTTTATGTAAGAAAAACAGCAGACAACAATTTGATGCAGACGATATTGCAGCAGTGAAATGGTTAGACATAATTGTCTTGGGAACAGTGGGAAGCGTCGTTGTAATGAGGAGGTAGTAGTTGTTCGGAGGGCCATTGTAGAGAGGGAGTGCTGTAGTACACTTAGGATACTGAGGGATACCCAGTTGTTCTACTTTCAGATTCTCCACTGAAACGTGTTTTTAGAATGTGCTTTTTAACCCTTTCCCCAATAGGAGCGACTTTTAGCACATTTTATGTATTCATCCGCTGAAGAAAATAGTTCCAATTTATTCAGTCATAAATATCTATTATAGGGAATATGTTTTATATTCTAGCACATGATAGCTTAAAGCAGGCTGAAAGTAAAGCAGAATGTGCCTTAAGGCACATTCTGCTTTACTTTCAACCTGCTTTAAGTCACCTATATTCAATAATAGAAATAGACTATCAGGTAAAGGGTTAAAGCACAGAGAGAAAGTTTACTGGGTAAAAGCCTACATTTGTAATGCAATTAGAAAACATGTACTTGAGACTATTTTTCATACCATAGGAAGCTTTCTGTACAGCAGTTAAACATCGATAACTGTCAATCTTCTACATATTTCTACAATTAAATTTGAAAACTTGATGGAGCTCACTTGAGCCAAACATACCTGTTTTTAAAGTTAAAATGTAGCTAAGCCTCATTTTTAGCTTCCAAAAAAGGTTAGGTTTGACTCTACCATTTAATCTATCCCCTGTCTCTAGTTTTGAAGACTAGTGACCACTTAAAATAGGTTGAAAGTCAAGCAGAATTTGCCTCAAGACACATTCTTCTTTACTTTCAGCCTGCTTTAAGCAACCATCTGCTAGGATATAGGAAATATTTCTTATGATACATGATCATGACGGTATAAATTGGAACTGCATGTATTTTCTTCAGGGCAGAAATAAATTAAATAGCTTAAAAGGCACTTCTATGGGGGACAAGGAATAACATGTTAGACAACATCTATGCACCAAATGTACAGGGCCCCAGATAAGAGGGAGTAAACTGAACAAATCCATCATTTTCTCACTTGTTTTAGCACCAAATCCTCTGGTGTTACTACTCATTAGAATCGTCTCTTTGAGACGATTCTAATGAGTAGTGACACCATAGGGTTTAATGCAGAAATAAAGATTTTAGTTTTTGAAATGCTCCCCTTATCTGGAGCCCTAAATGTATACATCAAGCTACCATGCAGAAATAGGCATGATATTAAAATCTTTATCACACAAGACTATCTAGCACTTTCACTGGAAACAAACAAGTGATCTAACCCATTGAACACTAATGATATGTTTACACATTTTTACAAACATTGTACCTGGAAGAATATGCTAGTCCTATGCAAACAGTGTAGGATATGGGAAATATTTCTTTTGGTGCAGATTCATGACTTTATAGAGTGGAGCACTATTTTATTAAGTGGATGATAAAATTACAGGCAAAACAGGTATATCTATGGAGAAATTGGTTAACAGAACGGTTGTAAATTAAAATGGGAAAAATATATATCTATTTCAATTATATACTACAATACACATCACAACTTTAAAACAGCAAACTAAAACTTGCATAGCTTCACGTAAATCTCATACAATAATACATGGACGGCTTTATATAACAGATCAGATAGTGTAAGTCATAAAGGGTAAGTCATATTTGTTATAACATGATGGATTATATGATTTAAGTAGTATTTGTTACAACAAAACATATCATATAGTGTAGGTCATATATATTACAACATAACAGAGCATAATATGTAAGTCATATTTGTTACAACATGAAAGATCATCTAATGTAAGTCATAATATTATTTGTTACATGACAGATCATATATTATATGTAAGTCATATTTGTTACAGCATGACAGATCATATAATGTAAGTCATATTTGTTACAACATGACAGATCATATAATGTAAGTCATATTTGTTACAACATGACAGATCATATAATGTAAGTCATATCTTTCACAACATGACAGATCATAATTATATTGTAAGTCATAATATTATTTTTTACAACATGACTGTTCATATAATGCAAGTCATATTTGTTACAACATGACAGCTCAAAATTATAATATAAGTCATAATATTATTTGTTACAACATAACAGATCATAAAATGTAAACTTTGTACTTGTTACAACATATATTTTCAACATAACAGAAACAAATCTTTGCAGGAAAAACAACTTAATAGGAAACTTAATTGATCTCTATTAGGCAGATGGCAAGTCTATCTGTGCAGAGCTCCAGATAAGGGGAGTATATCAAAAAACTAAAATCTTTATTTCTGCAATAAACCCTTTGGTGTTATTACTCATTAGAATCGGCTCTTCGAGACACATAGGATTTGGTGCCGACATAGGGAGGAAATGTTGGTTCTGTTCAGTTTACTCCCTCTTATCTGGAGCCCTGTTTCTGTGTGCTTATAGATATAACTTTATGTCAAGTCACAGAGGCTGGAGCCTATGTTAAACAATGGCACCAAAGTGATTGGTATACCCTTCATTTACAAACAGTAACTTGTGAAGACTTAATTACACTGTTTAAACAGTGTAGACCTAGTTCAGATGGCTCATTTCTGCCAATATTCAGTCTCTTTTAGTCTGAAGACTGGTGACCATTTAAAGCAGGTTGAAAGTAGAGCAGAATGTACAATAAGGTACATTCTGCTTTACTTTCAGCCTGCTTTAAGCTACCATCTGCCAGAATGTAGAAAATATTTCATAGGATTTATATTCAAAACTGTAAAAATTGGCACTATTTTTTCCAGTGGAGGAATAAATTAAATGTGTAAAAATGTTTATCTATGAAGCAAAGGGTTACCGGTACTCACATTTTTAGTATTATTCTGCTTTAACCATTCCTCCATACAAAGAGGTCTTTTAACACTATTACCTATCCCTTCTGAGATATCATGAGTACACCTTTTCTTGTTTCTTAACCCATTGTATGCTGGGTAATATTTGGCGGCCATTTTAAAATGTCCTCTGCAGCGGGTATAACTCAAATATTTGCAAAAGATTTTAACAATTTCTGATAGAATATTGACTTAGCTGCAAACAGTTTTGATCTCAGATTAGGCCCCACAATGTTGGGCCTGATCTGAGATCAAAACTGTTTGCCTAGAGGTACACCTAAAAGTCTATCACGCATAATATGGGTTAATTGCCCTGATAAATACACATTACCAGTTGACAGTGCGATACAGAGTGATGTATTTAGCTCGAGACGTTTTTGGCGGAAATAGCCGATCTGACTAGTGCCTTGGCGCGAGTCTGATCGGTTGTTTCCGCCAAAAACGTCGAGAGCTAAATGCAACACTCTGTTGCGCACTACCAACTGGTAATGTGTTTATTATATGCCATGAATACAAACCAGAAACAACTAAATAGTTGTTTAAATCATTTTACATCCAAAATTTATTAGTTATTTGAAGCAGAACGAGAAGTTTTGTATGCCACAAAGAATAACGCGGCACTCATACATGTACGTAAATGACGTCACGTTAAATTGAAAGTGACGTCAGAGTAAAATACAAAGTGGCTGATACAAGGTGGCTGATACAGACTCTTGTATTTTACTCTGCAGATACACGCGGAAACGCTCGATATCATTCGAAGGCATATAATAAAGAGCAATATGATTTTTACATGCATCCTTACATGTAGTTGCTTAAAGCAGGTTTAGCTCCTCTATGTTGTACTGAAACAATTTATACACAGTGCACGTGAATACTTTTATATACAGTCAAACTTGTATTAAGTGACCACTCAAAATATAGTACATCAGATTCTGTAGTATTTATGACAGGTAAGCACTTAATGCAGGATGATAGTAATACAGAAGGCTACCACAATAGGAGTGGTCACCTCTTTGAAACCCATTATTCCATAGCCTGTTTCTAGATTTGAAAATAGGTGACTACTTAAAGCAGGTTGAAAGTTAAGCAGAATGGGCCTTTTATAGATAGAGTCTGATAGAATTATGAAAATATTTCTATGATACATATGACTTTATATATTGGAACTATCTTCTGCAGTGGAGGAATAATTTAAAAGCGTAAAAATTAGTATTAACCCATTACCCCATTGGCTGATTCTAGTTTTGAAAATAGGTGACCACTTAAAGCAGGTTGAAAGTAAAGCAGAATTGCCTTAAGGCACATTCTGCTTTACTTTCAGCCTGCTTTAGGCTACCATCTGCTATAATAAAGAAAATAGATCTGATCATTACATTTTCTTAACAGTATAAATTGGAACTATTTTCCTCAATAAAGAAATAAATTAAGGGGGTTAAAGGGCATTTTTATGGGGTAATTGTAAATTGGGTAATGGTTTAATTGACCTATTTATGCCTGGATTTTGCAATGATATTGTAACCCTCCCAATGTACTTGATAGTAGATTTCATTATACATGTACAAGGAGATCTAAAGACACTGCAGTGTTTGTCCGTACAGCAGCTCATTAATTAAATGTGGCATCTTATCAGGTTCTACACTGTTTGTTAACCCATTACCCCATACTAAGCTATTTCTAGTTTTGAAGACAGGTGACTACTTAAAGCAGGTTGAAAGTAAAGCAGAATGTGTCTTAATGTGCATTCTGCTTTACTCTCAACCTGCTTTAAGCTACCATCTGCAAAGATATAAAACAAATTTCTTGTGCTACATAGTCATGGATTTATAAATTGAAACTATTTTCTTCAGTAGAGGAATAAAGTACAGGTGTTAACAAGACTGTGTTCAATAAACGCTTATGCCCCCGGTGGCATCCTTGACAATATTTTCTGAATCTTTTCTAAGTCCAAATTAGGTCAAGGTCAAGGTCAAACTGAGCTTGGGTATTACTGGTGGGTTGGTAATGGTCCAAGGCAATAACTGTATAAATATAGAAGCATTGTAGTAAGTAGTGTTGATGCTAGACGAAACGGTAAAATCTAGTTAACCAAGAAATAGCCCATTCAAAATAATCTAAGTCCAAATTAGGTCAAGGTCAAAATCACGGTTGGGTGATATTGGTGGATAGGGAATGGTCCAAGGCAACAACTGTATAAGTATCCAAGCATTGGAGTAAGCGGTGTTGATGCTAGACAAAACGGTAAAATCTAGTTAACCAAGAAATAGCCCATTCAAAATATTCTAAGTCCAAATTAGGTCAAGGTCAAGGTCAAAATCAAGGTTGGGTATTATTGGTGGCTAGGGAATGGTCCAAGGCAAAAACTGTATAAGTATCCAAGCATTTGAATAAGCTGTGTTGATGCTAGACGAAACGGTAAAATCTACTTAACCTGGTTACGGACGGACGGAAGGACGGACGGACAGGACGATTACTATATGCTCCTGCATCTGTCGATGCCGGGGGCATAAAAAGCATATTTATGGGGTAATGGGTTAATGTCTACTCTTATTGATGGTAAAGATCAGCATGCCTCTTCATTCAGTGGTCACTTAATACTAGATTGACAGAACCTAACAACACAACATACTATGATGTAGAAGATAGACTGTACCTTGGTGCTTATCCAGACCTGCTGACTGTAAAATCACAGGGCAGGGGAATATCACATTTGCTTCATAAATATTGTTGTTGTTCTATAAAAAAGAATTACATCCTTCAAAGCCTTCAGGTGATGTGTCATCCCATCCCTTGCGGCTATTGGCCCGTTTCATCAATATCATCTTTCTGTAGTTGGGACATGCTTCACAATCAGGCGAACTTTATAAAAGGGTTTCAAAGACCAACATCAGGGAGCATATTCTTCTCCCCTGTTTACGTTTAACCCTTTACCCCATAGCTTGTTTCTAGTTTTGAAGATAGGTGACCACTTAAAGCAGGTTCATTCTTAAGGCACATTCTGCTTTACTTTCAGCCTGCTTTAAGCTATCATCTGCTAGGATTTACAAAATATTTCTGGTTATTCATTTTTATTTATGTAAAAATTGGAACTATTTTTTACAGTGTATGAATAAATTCAATGCGCTGAAAGGCGCTTCTATGGGGGAAAGGGTTAAGTAACAGGACATTGTGGTGTTCATGTTGAGAGTCTTGTTACATGCAGTAATAAGCTCTTCCGTATTTAGAGAATCTTGTCACATTGAGTAATACAAGATATGTGAGTTAACTCCCTTTGACTATATTCTAGTAACAGAACAATGAGTCTTGTTACTGAGTGTATTTCAAGATAGTTGAATTATCTCCCTTTCCTGTAAGCATTTTAATAACAGGACAATGTGGTGTTTACCTATTGCCTTGTTACCAAGATTTGCTCAAGGTAGTTGAGTTATCTCCCTTTCTTTTTTAGCATTTTAATAACAGGACAATGTGGTGTCTACCTATTGTCTTGTTACCAAGATTAGCTCAAGGTAGTTGAGTTATCTCCCTTCTTTTTTAGCATTTTAATAACAGTACAATGTGGTGTCTACCTATTGTCTTGTTACCAAGATTAGCTGAAGTTCAAGGTAGTTGAGTTAAATCCCTTTCTTGTTTGTATTTCGTTAACAGGACAATGTGGAGTTCAAGCATCCAGAGTCACAAGGAGTACCACCGGGGATCATGGTTATTTCCCTTTCTTGTTAGTGTTTATCTATGACAGTTTGATTCTTTCAGCCAGAGTCCAAGTCACCAAGATCAAAGTGACATATTTCTGCACTGTCTTCACCGATTGACCGCTTCATCATTGGCCTGTAAAATAAAATATAAAACAAAGTTAAAATTAGTTTGCAATACAGTGCAAAACAATTAACACTGTTCATTGTCTATTGCCCTGCCTTTGGTCTGTCTTCATCAATGAATGTTATCTCATCTTTGTTTGACTATAACTGACAAACATGTTTAACTCTTAGCATGCTAGCGGTGAGGACCTCTCTGATCAGGGAATGCTCTGTTTGTCATTTTACAATATATTTGCAAAAGTACACCTATATACGGTAATCAAATACTAGACTAGACTTATTAGAAACATTTAAATGTCCATTAAAAGTTTCAGGGGTGGACAAGTTAAAGTATAATCAAAGTTTTACTTTAAATTTCACTGCCAACTATTTGTGTCTTGTGAAATATATTGAGGCTGTATATTTAGACAAATAAATTTTACTCTTTCCTTGGACTCTCATACTTTGTTCAATCTAAATTACATTTAATGAGAAAATGCTAAATTTCAATTGTAAAAGCCTGGCCACCAGCACATCTGTGGTTTACATCTGGAAATACCCCGTTAAATTATACGGTTGTAGCTTGAAAACTGTAGGAGGAAACTATGTATCATATTCCGGTATGTGCACCAAACCAAAGGACGGCCACATAAATGGCAAGACTGACAGGGATAAAACAGTATCCCCCCCCCCCCCCCCCCCCCCCCCCCCCCCCCCCCCCCCCCCCCCCCCCCCAAGATCATAAAAAGTCAGTATTCAACCAAAAACACGAAAAGGAAAGGAAAGTGCATCTGTTACAGTGTATAATTTACCACACTTTGTCATACAAATTCAACACATTAGGCAAAACCTGTATCATACCATCATAAAGATGTGTAAAGAAATTTCCATTTGTTCTGTATTAATCCCTTCACTCCCATGACATCATCACCTTTAAACAGCTGTTGTCTGGTTTTGTTTGTCAAATTCAAATTTTAACCCTTAGCCCGCCAAATAAATTGTCGTCTGCTATATTTCTCGTCTGCATCAAGTTTCAAAGTGCTTCAAAGTTGCTCAAAATTGCTGAAAATGTTGTCCGAGTGTCAAACAGCTTGGATCCGGATGAGACGCCGAGTTACTCGGCGTCTCATCCGGATCCAAGCTGTTTGCATATGGAGCTATAGTTGTGAGTGGCAGCCTAAGGGTTAATATTTTGACTTAAGAAATATGAAAGCGAGTGTCAAACAGTTTGGATCCTTTCCAGATGCCGCATGATGTGGCATCTGGACAGGATCCAAACTGTTTGCAAATAAACATTGTACTCTGGGCAAGGTAGTGAATGGGGCTCAGTTGCCACATGTAATCTAACTCTATGCAGCCAAACAGAACAACTTAGATGACCTTTTGCAAACAGTTTGGATACTGATAAGATGCTGCCTTTAGTAGCATCTCACCAGAATACAAACTCTTTAACACTCTGACCCTAACATGAAAAGAAATATATTTGGCACAGTAGCAGACAAAAAAAATATAATTTAACATTCAAAGATTTGGATTTGGATTTGGATTTGTTATGATTTTATGATGCTTTAACCCAGTACCCCTTAGCCTGTTTCTAGTATTGAAAATAAGTGACCACTTAAAGCAGATTGAAAGTAAAGCAGAATACAGAAAATATTTCTTATGGTACATATTCATAACTGTATAAATTGGAATTATTTACTGCAATGGAGGAATAAAATAGAGGCGTAAAAAGGCGTATTTATGGGGTAATGGGTTAACAGTATTTCAGTCATATTGCGATGTCCAGCTAATTACAAGTGGCGGAAGACCCCAGAAGCCCTTTATGCACTGTTCCAGGCACAAAGCTGCAATTGGGTAGAACCACCGACCTTCCGCAAGCTAGCATTCAAAGAGTCATTTACTTTCTTCATGCTTCACTGAACGGTGTTTTACAAATTCGAGTGTTCAATTAGATTAGTGATGAGTTCAGTAAAGAAATCGATGGCCATAGATTGTGAGTTGTCTACCGGTCTAAAATACAGTGAAGAAAACATAATTCTTTCGTTCAAACGCAAACCCATTGCAATGAAATATAGAAAATGACAACATTTTGACAATTCAGACTACCCATTTTAATCTGAGTGGCAAACAGTTTGGAGCCTGATCAGACGCCGGGTAAAGATGCCGGGTTACCCGGCGTCTGATCTGGCTCCAAACTGTTTGCAATGAAAATAATAGTTTAAGCGTAACCGGGGTTATTTGGAAAGAAAAACGTTTTCTCTACTGTAGTCTGCAACCTGCGCACGGGGCAAAAACTGCTAACCTAAACAGTAAACACTGGTAATTGAACATGCTACAGTATCACACAGGTTCTCAGTTACAACAATCAACACCACATGGGTCTTTTAAAACAATTCATAAATACAGAAAATACAACTGATCTTGTGAAATCATTAAACAGTGAACATTTTAGGATATTAAGTCTGTGAACAACTCATGCTCATGGCCAAAAAGGAAACAATTTGAACACTAAATTCAACCCATTTATTCCTAGATACTGAATGCTTAACCCATTCCCACATAGATGTGTCTTTTAGAAGTTTATTCTTCCACTGCAGAAAATAGTTCCAATGTACGTATGCAATCATGAACATGTACTGTAAGAAATATTTTCTAAATACTACCAGATGGTAGCTTAAAGCAGGCTTAAAGTAAAGCATAATGCGCCATAAGGCACATTCTGTTTTACTTTCAGCCTGCTTTAACAGGTCACATGAGTTCAAAACTAGAAACAGGCTAGGGGGTAAAGGTTTAACACATTCAACCCTAACGACAAGTATAGTCATCATTAGTAAACAGTGTATCTATGAAGAGTACACTTGTCCTATGTAAACATTTAATACCCTGATCAGAGGGCTCCTATGTGAGCCTCTGATCAAGATCTGCACAGTTTGTCGTTCTGTCATATATCAACCCTCTATTCCATAGCCGGTTTCAAGTTTTGAAGACAGGGGATCACTTAAAGCAGGTTGAAAATAAATCGGAATGCTCCTTAGGGCGCATATTCTGCTTTACTTTCAGTCTGCTTTAAGCTACCATCTGCTAGGATATAGAAATATTTCTTATGATGCATATTCATCACTATATAGTCACTATACAATGGATTTTTTTATTCAGTAGGGGAATAAATCAAATGAGTTAGAATGTGTATCTAGGGAGTAAGGGGTAAAGTAAAGTAGACACTGATGAGACCCTGCATTTCACAAGTCCCATCTGGATCTACATTACTGCCAGTCATTTTGTTTGTGATACTAGCATAGCCACAGATAAGGGGAGTATTTCAAACAAGAGGGCCTGAAGGCCCTGATATCGCTCACCTCTTGTACTGAATGAAGCCTGATAGCTTTGCCTTTCTGTTTCACCAGTTTTAATCTAAATCCATTCAAATTTGTAGTATAGCATGTAAACAATTTTGGAATACAACCTCATAATTCTAGTATAGTAGAGTACATCAAGGGCAGATAACTAGAGCCTAAACAATACTTAAATGAAGCTTTTTCTAGCATTTCAAAGTATATCAAGGGCAGATAACTATTGCCACAATGATTAGATTTCAACAATAATTGCACTCCTTCGAGAACTTATAGCTATATACTTTGTGTGCAAGTATAATCAAAATCCACTGAAAACTGTAGTTGCAAGAGTGTAAACGCTGTAAAATATGGCATTTTCAGCAATTCAAAGGTAGATAACTCTTGATCTATTGATCCTATTTCAACCATAATCACACTTTTTCAAACTCTTATAGTTTTATACAATTGGGCTAATTTTGAGAAAGCTTTGATAATAAATTGTGGCCTCTAGAGTGTAAACACTGTTAAATATGGCATTTTCAGCAATTCAAAGGTTTACAACTCTTGACCTATTAGTTCGATTTCAACCATAATTGAACTTATTCGAACTCTTATGGTAAGATGCAATCTGAGCAAGTTTGAGATAGATTAGATAAAATTTGTGGCCTCTAGAGTGTAAACACCCTTAAATATGGCATTTTCAGCAATTCAAAGGTAGATAACTCTATACCTATTAGTCTGATTTCAACCATAATTGAACTCGTCCAAACTCTTATAGTCATATACAATCTGAGCAAGTTTGGGATAGATTGGATAAAAATTGTGGCCTCTAGAGTGTAAACACTGTAAAATATGATATTTTCAGCAGTTCAAAGGTTGATAACTCTTGATCTATTGGTCCGATTTCAACAATAATCGAACTCATTCGAACTCTTATGGTCATATACAATCTGGCCAAGTTTGAGAAAGCTTGGATAAATATTGTGGCCTCTAGAGTGTAAACACTGTTAAATATGGCATTTTCAGCAATTCAAAGGTAGATAACTCTTGACCTATTTGTCCGATTTCAATCATAATCGAACTCATCTGAACTCTTAGGTAATATACAATCTGAGCAAGTTTGAGAAAGATTGGATAAATATTATGATCTCTAGAGTGTAAACACTAAAATTGTTGACGCCGGACGACGCACGACGGACATTCAAGTATTGCAAAAGCTCACCCTGAGCTAGCTCAGGTGAGCTAAAAATTAACATCTTTATTTCTGCATTAAGCCTTATGGTGTCACTACTCATTAGAATCGTCTCTGCAAGACGATTCTAATGAGTAGTAACACCATAGGATTTGGTGCTGAAATTGGTGACAAAATGTTCTATTTGTTCACTTTACTCCCACTTATCTGGAACCCGGCACTAGGCATTTATGGGTGAACCTTGATATACCTCTTCAGTCCTGAACAGTATAAAATATAGAGAATAAAAATCTTCATAGGCCCACACATATTTAATCACATACAACTAATATCCAGGGCTACAGATAAGGGGAGTATTTCAAAAACTCAAATCTTTATTCTGACATTAAACCCTATGGTGTCAATACTCATTAGAATCGTCTCGAAGAGACGATTCTAATGAGTATTAACACCATAGCATTGTTGCTGAAATGAGTGAGTAAATATCGATTTTGTTTAGTTCACTTCCTTTTATCGGGAGCCCTGAATATCTGTTGGAACTTTACTATTAAACTCATTCTCTATGCTGTCAGTTAAAATATGTTACTGCTTCTGTGTTTAAATCTTTGCATGCTGGGTAATTTTTTCATCTGCAACAATTGCCGTCTGCTATAGCTCTAAAATTAGAATTTTGTAAATTTCTTTTTCAAACAGGGTCAGAGTATCAAACAGTTTGGATGTTGATGAGAAGCCGCATAATGCGGCGTCTTATCAGGATCCAAACTATTTGCAAAGGTCATCACTGTGGCACATGTATCTGCCGCTAGCATGGTAAGAGTTAACTCTATAGCACAATGAGACACCTCAAGGATGTGGCGTCTAATCAGGTTCCAAACTGTTTGACACTCTTATACTGTTTTGAAAAGAAATTTTGAAAAATTTCATTTTAGAACAGTAGCAGACGACAATTATTGATGGAGATGAATAAATTATTCAACATGCAAAGAGGTAAGTTTAATGTGACAGTATTCTTCTTCATTCCTTTTATGCTGTATTTTTCATATGATTCATTCTACTTTCAAAACAAACCATTATGTTGATTTTAGAGCTGTTGACCAGTCCAAAAGAACATAAATATCTATTAACATATAGTATACCTTACCAACGTACGCTCCTTCTTTATCTTTGTACGAGCTAGCGGTCACTATTTTACGATAGTGCCCACTAATAGTGCCCGCTGAGCACGGTTGACGTCATATATTGACGTCGTGATGATTGCGTAATGAAATTTGAAATAACTGCTTAAGGAAGACTTAGTGTTACCGTCACTTTTAGCAAATATTAGCCATGTCCGAGTAGATCTACTTGTAAATAAATTGTGAAATGTATTTTGAATTGAAATTTATCTATGATAAATATAAGACTCATAGAGATTAGTTGTGACTTAAAGAGTTGATCTGTTTAAGTCTTATAAACGTTTAGAGAATCTAATTTTTTTATTTTTTTTTACAAAACATTAGCTTTGATTATTTGCGATTTAGAAGATCATACAATAAATTTTAAATATCAATTTTACAATATAAGTTTCATAATATGGAAAGTGTAGATTCAAGTATACATAAGGAAGCTTACTAGTTACTACAGATGCAAAATTTTATTGAAGGGAGGTAATCAATGCACATATATTCTTGTACATTACTTGACAATATACAGAACTGTTTTGGTCCTAATTAGAAGTGCGGTATACTATAAGAAAAAGTACAGCACTATAATGCAAGAAGGCCCTCATCGGGCTGTACTATTTCTTATAGAGTGAATCTCACTTATAACAAAATCCGATATAATTAATGCTGGATATAACAAAATAGAATTATTTCCAATTTCTAATTACTGTACATTTGTATAGTAAAATGTACCTGACATTATGAAATTTGGACATAACGAAAGAAATTTGACAGTCCCGAGGACTTTGTTATAAACAGAGAATCTGTTATGAGTGCTCATTACCTATCATTTTTAATAAAGGAGTTGACTAAAATAATATGATGCGAGCCTCGGCCAGGGTCATATTTATTTTAGTCAACTAATTGAAGCCGTATTTTGTAGACCCTCTGCTATATAGATTTTCCGCCAAAATGCAAAGTTGTTGACGTTAACGTCATTGCAAATGACGTCATTCGGTGTCCTGCTACATGCAGCGCTTGTGTACAATCAGGCTTGGCTGGAGCCCAAAAAACTATATTCCACAAGTGGATTACGATATTTACATAATGGCTTTATGCATCTCCCAGACCGCAGGTTATGTGATAAGATTTGTTTTGTTATATCCAATATTTTGTTATATCAAATTTCGTTATAAGCGAGCTGTCACTGCAATAGGAGCCATCAGTTTTAAGATTCTAAAAGATTTATTGAATGAAACATGTGCCCAAAGTATTCGAAACTATCTCAACAAAACAAGTAAGCCTTTAGTATATTTTCATTTTAACAATATATACGTTTTTTAGAGTCTCAATCTTTTATTCATAAGTAACAGTTATATGTGGTCCTAACCTTATCACCATAAAAGTCTGTCAAACTAATAAGCACAGGATTCCTTGCATACCACAAATGCTAACAGAGATACACACACTAAACCTAGTAAACCACCAGTAGCCTAACACAGTCTAAGCCTGCAAAGCATTTACAGTAAAACCTATGTACAGCAGCCACTTAACCCATTACCCCATAGCCTGTTTCTAGTTTTGAAGAGAGGTGACTACTTAAAGCAGGTTGAAAGTAAAGCAGAATGCGCCTTAAGGCCCATTCTGCTTTCCTTTCAGCTTGCTTTAAGCTACTATTTGCTAGGATACAGAAAATATTTCTTATAGAATATTTTCTTATCTGTATAAATAGGCACTATTTTCTTCAGTGGAGGAATAAATTAAAGGAGTAAAAAGGTGTATTTATGGGGTAATGGGTTAAACTAAGCTGGTTTTTTGGTCTCATAAATGTACTAGCTTAACTGTTTGCTCCATAGCTTGCTAACAGTGTTTAATCCTTTACTCATAGATACTCATTCCAATGCCTTTAATTGCTTCCTCCACTTAAGAGATAGTTCTATTTTATTTAGTCAGGAATATGCACCATAAGAAATATTTCCTTTATCCTAGCAGATGGTAGCTTTAAGCAGGCTGAAAGTAAAGCAGAATGCGACTAGTCACATTCTGTTTTATTTTAAGCTTGCTTAATAAGTGGTTACCTGTCTTCAAAAGTAGAAAGACTAAGGAGTAAAGGGTTAAAACAGGTGGTTGCTAAAAGCACCAGTATGTTAAAACGCAGTAAACATTTTCTCTGGCTCTTCATCAGAGCATGGTAAAAACTCTATATCACTTTAAAATTATTTTTGTCCTGCAGTAATCTGTTTTACTATTAGAGATAGCCTTGATTCTATACATCTGTCTTTACTACTAGTATTACAGTATTAACTGAAATTCAAACGACCATACCTTACACTATTACTACTTACATACCAAAATACCAAATACTCATAACACTTTAGTATGCTACCAAAATAACCAAAATCAAGTCCACACTGTGCATTTAAAGCACCAGCTTATGATCATTTATCAAAATTTATGATGTTGACATGTTTTAAATTCGAATAATAGATTTGTTCCACTAAGGAAGTTTGACATATCAAGCTTTGACTGTATTATGCAGACAATTTGGATCTAGAATAGAGTATTTAACCCATTACCCCATAGCCTATTTCTAGTTTTGAAAACATGTAACCACTTAAAGCAGGCTGAAAGTAAAGCAGAATGCACCTTATTGTACATTCTGCTTTACTTTCAGCCTGCTTTAAGCTACCATCTACTGGAATATGGAAAAACATTTCTTAAAATACACATTTTTTATGCCTGTATAAATTTCAACTATTTTCTTCAGTGGAGGAATAGATTGAAGGCATAAAAAGGTGTATTTATGGGGTAATGGCCTAATGGGTTAAACCACATGTCATTTAACTTCAGAATTCAGCAAGCAAAATATTTAGCATCTATACAGTTTTGAAGCCTTCCTTTATAGATATTTTGTACTGTCTAAGACAGGTAAATCAGTCTCATGTAAGGATGCGGTTAAAGCTTCCTATGGTTTATTGATCAGGACATGGCATTAGCATGAAGAGATATTCCTAATAGAATAGGTATTTGTATGAAGGAACGAGTAATCTTTACAACCCTTACAGTGCTGGACGGGATTTATACATTCTTTACAAACAGTGTGGACCATGATCAGAGGGCTCCTTGAAGAGCCCTCTGATCAGGGTCAGCACCATTTGCCATATTTTTAAAAAAAAAAAAAATGGAACAAATCCCTTTAGAGTCAATGTTAACTGGTCATTAACTCTTTCCTCCCTGAAACTTTAAATGGACAATTCCAGTTTCCATTTGTGTCTAGTCCATTTCTGACTTTTAAGGGTTGTTTTTGTCAATGTTTGGCAGTATGACAAACAGTGAAGACACTGATCAGAGGGCTCCTTTCGGAGCCCTCTGATCTGGGTCTTCACTGTTTGCATAGGACAAGTGTACTATTCACATGTACACTGTTTGAAAAGAACGCCTATATGTGGGACTAGGGTTCAAAGGGTTAATCAGGAAACGGAAAAGTCCATTTTGAATATTCAGCATTGTAAGAGTTAACTCCTTCACTGCCGTACCCTCAGGGGTGTAAAATTTTCAGAATTGTTACTCGCCCTGCTGGGTGATAATGACATTTTACTCATTTAGTCATTTGTGTCTGTTGTAAATTATCAGAAAATCTGCTCGCCCTGACAAAATGTTACTCGCCATGGTGAGTGGACGAGTAGAATTTTACACCCCTGACCCTGAGTACAATGATTATTTGCAAACAATTTGAATCCTTATCAGACGCCGCATAACGTGGCATCTGATCAGGATCCAAACTGTTTGACACTCAGTTCAATATTTCTTCAGCCAAAATACCTAAGCTTAAAATTTGAGAAATAAAAGCAAGTGAAGATTGATGATGTCATGGCAGTGAAGGAGTTAAAACTTTTTCAATTTTTTATTAAAGAAAAAAATTGAATAGAGGATAACTGTTTTTTTCAGTCTAAGATCGAAATTTAATCCATTTAGTGAACATCAGACGTTATATTTTCACGAGTGGCGAAGCCACGAGTGAAAATTTATAACAGTCTTGTGTTCACAAAATGGATTAAATTCAATCTTACACTGAAACAAGAGCCGTATACGGCCCTAAATCGCTCACCTGGAGCCATTGACGTAAATGTAACATATCTTGGAAAGCTGAGAAATTATGACAATATGATTGTGCCATTTACTTATGGGATGAGGCTGAGTGTCAAATGGCTAAGCTCAGGGTACTGTGGTTTCAGAGAAGATTTTTTAAAGTTTTTATTGAAAAAATCTATATTTAGCTCCTGTGACCTAGTTATGCAACAGACCAGAAACATTTGAACAATATTGGTATAGTACCTCTAGAAGTTACACCATGCCAAATAGCAAAGCTCTAGCCATATTAGTTTCAGAGATGAAGAGGTTTGAAGATTTCACTATATAACTCTATGTAAATTTGTGACCCCTGGGGCGGGGTCATTTTTGACCAAAGGGACATAATTTGAACAATCTTGATAGAGGACCTGAAGATGATGCTTTGTGCCAAATAGCTAAGCTCAGGGTACTGTGGTTTCAGAGTAGAAGATTTTTTAAAGTTTTTATTGAAAAAATCTATTTTTAGCTCCTGTGACCTAGATATGCAACGGACCTGAACCATTTGAACAATATTTTGGTACAGTACCTCTAAAAGTTACACCATGCCAAATATCAAAGCTCTATCCACATTAGTTTCAGAGAAGAAGAGGTTTGAAATTTTTACTATATAACTCTATGTAAATTTGTGACCCCCGGTCAGGGTGGGATCATTTTTGACCCCAGGGACATAATTTGAACAATCTTGATAGAGGACCTGTAGATGATACTTTGTGCAAAATATCTAAGCTCAGGGTATTGTGGTTTCAGACAAGAAGATTTTTTAAGTTTTTATTGAAATAATCTATTTTTAGCTCCTGTGACCTAGATATGCAAGGGACTGGAACAATTTGAACAACTTTGAAAGAGGACCATATAAGGATCATTCCTGCCAAGTTTGGTAAAATTCCATCTAATAGTTTAGGAGGAGATGTCGTTTAAAGAAATTGTTGACGACGGACGGACGGATGGACGGACTTCCTTCCATTTGGGCACTTGTTGGGTTTTTCTTTTGTTTAAATGTACCCAATAGCAACAAAAACAAGAGGGCCTGAAGGCCCTGATATCGCTCACCATTTGTAATGAAGCCTGATAGCTTTACCTTTGAATTTCACCCGTTTTATTCTAAATCCATTCAAGTTTGTCGACCTACTGTAGTATAGTAGAGTACATCAAAGGCAGATAACTAGAGCCTAAACAATACTGAAATTAAGCCTTTTTCTAGCATTTCAAAGTATATCAAGGGCAGGTAACTATTGCCACAATGATTACATTTCAACAATAATTGCACTCCTTCGAGAACGTATAGCTACATCCTTTGTGTACAAGTATAATCAAAATCCATTGAAAACTGTAGTCGCTGTAAAATATGGCATTTTCAGCAATTCAAAGGTAGATATCTCTTGATCTATTTGTCCGATTCCAACCATAATCACTGTTTTTCCAACTCTTATGGTCATATACAATATGGGCAATTTTGAGAGAGCTTGGATAAATATTGTGGCCTCTAGAGCATAAACACTGTTAAATATATCATTTTCAGCAATTCAAAGGTAGATAACTCTTGACCTATTGATCCGATTACAACTAAAATTGAACTCATCCAAAGTCTTATGGTAATATACAATCTGAGTAAGTTTGAGAAAGAGTGGATAAAATTTGTGGCCTCTAGAGTGTAAACATCGTTAAATATGGCATTTTCAGCAATTCAAAGGTAGATAACTCTCGACCTATAAGTCTGCTTTCAACCATAATCCATCTCATCTGAACTCTTATAGTAATATACAATCTGAGCAAGTTTAAGAAGGATTTGATAAAAATTGTGAACTCTAGAGTGTAAACACTGTTAAATATGGCATTTTCAGCAATTCAAAGGTAGATATCTCTTGATCTATTTGTCCGATTCCAACCAAAATCGAACTCATTCGAACTCTTATAGTCATATACAAGCTGGGCAGGTTTTAGAAAGATTGGATAAATACTGTGGCCTCTAGAGTGTAAACACCGTTAAATATTGCATTTTCAGCAATTCAAAGGTAGATAACTCTTGATCTATTTGTCCGATTTCAACCAAAATCAAACTCTTCCGAACTCTTATGGTCATATACAATCTGGGCAGGTTTTTAGAAAGATTGGATAAATACTGTGCCCTCTAGAGTGTAAACACTGTTAAATATGGCATTTTCAGCAGTTCAAAGGTAGATAACTCATGACCTATTTGTCCGATTTCAACCATAATCAAACTCATTCGAACTCTTATGGCAATATACCATCTGAGCAAAGTTTGAGAAAGATTTGATAAAAATTGGGGTCTCTAGAGTGTAAACACTAAAATTGTTGACGCCGCACGACGCACGCCGGACAATCAAGGATTGCAATAGCTCACCCTGAGCTAGCTCAGGTGAGCTAAAAACCAACAATAACAATAGGGCAATCACGGAATGAATGGAATCTATTGTTCTCCCTATCCAACAAAGGACCTTTCGTGTGTGCGGACGAAGACGACGACGGACACAGCACGATCAAAATAGCTCACCCTGGCACTTTGTGCCAGGTGAGCTAAAAACACAGTTATTCTATTTATTTATGCTTTTAAGCCACTTTTTAAACGAAATTGTTTGACAATTGAAAGCGAAAGTATATTATTTATCCCGTGCTTAGCCCCAATCTTTTTATCGAACATACGTGCGTGATAGTTGGCGGTACAATGACGTCACTTATTTATTTGACGTCAACGGAATTACGTCGTTGGTTCTGATCTTGGATTCGTATTCTTCCGTTGAATGGTTCGCGACAAAACGGACTGCAGGAATTGAACGATAAGACATGATTGACTACGATTCTTGGGGAGCCCTACGGGGAAAACTCATAAAGAAGCATGAGCTACGATAATCCCACTGCTTTTTCCCATTAATCCACCGAAAAAAATAAAATACAAGAGGGCCATGGCCCTTAATTCGCTCACCTGAGGTCATTGTGCCTTAGCTTAATAGGCAAGACAACATTTTAATATAGCTGTAAATGCAATTATCTTGCAGACAAAAAAAAACATGACAAATTGGAATAACTTAAAAAAATATTGTTGGCAGAGTTATGGCCCTTATCCATGACACTTCTTCTTATCAAGCTTCATGTATTTCCATATGATTATTTATTGCGCACTCTGCTTTACTTTCAACCTGCTTTAAGTTATCATCTACTAAGATATAGATACTATTTCTTATATCTTACATGTTTATGACTGTATAAAGTGGAATTATTTTCTTTAGAGGAGGAATAAATTAAAGGCGTAAAAAGGCATATGTATGGGGTAATGGGTTAACATCAGTAGAACTGGAGTTATCTCAAAGACAAGAAAATATGACACTGGGAAATATCTCAAAAATGACATTGACCTTTGTAGGACATGACCCAAGTTATAAAGTTTCTAACTTTAACAAAGTTATGGCTAAGATTAAAGTTGTGGACTGACAGACAAACAAATGGACAAACAGACAAAAAAGCAGACAGACAAAAACAATATGCCCCCAACTGCAGGGCATAAAAGTATAGCAGACAACACCTTATGCTGCTGTTTACAGTGAACCTCATCAGCTGACCAACTGACCTGAGTTCAGTTATGTAACTCTGCCAGTAGGAAATTTGACTAGGGTCTAACTCTTATAATGCTGAATTGCTGTCTGCTATACATATTTTGAATGTGAATTATGACCTAGATATTTAACCGACCAGAACCATTTGAACAAACTAGGTAAAGGACATTTAGAAGTATCACCATGCCAAATATCAAAGCTCTGGCCATATTAGTTTCAGTGGAGAAGACGTTTGAAATTTTCACTATATAACTCTATGTAAAACTGTGACCCCCCGGGGCGGGGCCAATTTTGACCCAAGGGGCATAATTTGAACAAACTTGATAGAGGACCTGTAGATAATGTTATGTGCCAAATATCTAAGCTCTGGCCCTTGTAGTTTCAGACAAGAAGATTTTTTAAGATTTTCTTATTTTTTCACTTTGGTTGCCATAGCAACCAGAGTTCTATATTGTTTTCAATTCTTTGAACAAATTTGAAAGAGCTTGACCCAGGGAACATTCCTGTAAAGTTTGGTTGAAATCTGTTCAGCCGTTAAGGAGAAGATGTCATTTGAAGCAATTGTTAACGACGACACACGACGGATGACGCACGACGTACGACGACGGACACAGGGCCATCCCAATAGCTCACCTTGAGCCTTTGGCTCAGGTGAGCTAAAAATGGCACATTAAAACTAGCTTCAAGTATAATCAACACCATTACCTGTAAATCAGCTGGACTATTTAGATGTGCTGGCGTGAGACAAAAGTAAAACACTTGCAATACAATACAAACCTAAGTTCTATACAACTGTTTTCTGTGAAACAAAATAACTATAGAACTCAATAACATTTCAAGATATGATCATTTTTAATGCTGAGCAGCAGCTCGTATGACAAGAATTCTGCAACATTAGATGCTTTGCTCCAAGGAAGAAATTGAGATTTAACCCATTACCCCATAGCCTTTTTTTTACTTTTGAAGACAAAAGTCCACTAACGCAGGTTGAAAGTAAAGCAGAATGTGCCTTAAGGCACATTCTGCTTTACTTTCAGACTGCTTTCAGCTACTATCTACTAGGGTAAAGAAAATATTTCTTATGATAAATATTCGTGGTTGTACAAAATGGAACTATTTTCTTCAGTTGAGAAATAAGTTAAAGGCATAATAAAGCCTGGGGTAATAGGTTAAGCTACTGATTACAGGAAACCTTTACTTGGTAGTCTTACATCCTAGCAAGTTTCATAAGATTCTAAAAATTGGTTGTAGCAAAATAGCATGGATACAACTACATAAAACCATCAAAACCAACACAAAAGCAATGCCTTTATATGAGATTTTTAATGATCAAATATCATTTTAATGCAAGGCTGAAGACTGTTAACCCATTACCCCAAAGTTTGTTTCTTATTTTGAAGACACATGACTACTTAAGGCAGGTTGAAAGTAAAGTAGAATGCGCCTTAAGGTGCGTTCTGCTTTACTTTCAAACTGCTTTAAGCTACCATCTGCAAGAATATAGAAAATATATCTTATCATACATATTTATGACTGTATAAAAAGGAACTATTTTCCTCAATCAAGGAATAAATTAAAAGCGTAAAAAGGCGTATTTATGGGGTTATGGGTTAAACACCTCATATGCTGCTCTAACATTAAATTTTACAGTATGGTTAACATTATTCCACCACAATCCATGGCATAGAACTAAAAAAACACTTAAAAAATAAGTTAAAGACCTTGGAGCAAAAATTTATATTTGATGTCACATCGATATGAAGTCATCAATAATATTTGATTGAACTATTGCCATGATTGTACATGAGAACAAACAGTATGTGTAAATAAATGAGTGTTTTTTACTTTCAAATGATCAATGATTGAAACTTGAGCAAACTTGCAAAAATTAACCCTATAACTCAAGGCAATCTTTTCATCCATTTTTTTATTGGTAACACTCTTGCAACATGTCAAACATATTTTACATACAACAAATGGTTACCCCAATAAATTATGTCAAATGAACCAATCAGGTTGAAGCAAGTTTATAAATTGCATTAACTCTTTCAACACCATGGACCTTTTTAAAACACAATAATTACATTTGCAAAATGTGTAAACCCAGATCAGAGGGCTTCTTTAGGAGCCCTCTGATCTGGGTCTACACTGTTTGATAATTTAGTCCAGTATAATAATAATAATAATAATAATAACGACTTTATTTACTGAGGCTACACATTTAGGCAAGCCCAATCTTCCATGTGGTATCTATTAAACTACCAAGAATTCCAAGTAGAATGTTCATGATTTGGTAACAAAAATGATCCACAAGGGAACCTAATGACCAACACGAGTTACTTAGTGTTAAAAGAGTTAAAACTCCTTATAATGTGACAAAATACTGTAGGGTTTACCTCAAGTCTTCCTCTGTGAGTGTTCCTGCATTAACCAGCCTGCCCACCTCTCTCAAGCCACGCCCACCTAATGCCTCTTTACACTGTCTGTAACAGATAATAAGGAATACATCATACCCAGACCTCCCTCAAGCCACGCCCACCTAATGCCTCTTTACACTGTCTGTAACAGATAATAAGGAATACATCATACCCAGACCTCCCTCAAGCCATGCCCACCTAATGCCTCTTTACACTGTCTGTAACAGTTAATAAGGAATACATCATACCCAGACCTTCCTCAAGCCACGCCCACCTAATGCCTCTTTACACTGTCTGTAACAGTTAATAAGGAATACATCATACCCAGACCTCCCTCAAGCCACGCCCACCTAATGCCTCTTTACACTGTCTGTAACAGATAATAAGGAATACATCATACCCAGACCTTTCTCAAGCCACGCCCACCTAATGCCTCTTTACACTGTCTGTAACAGTTAATAAGGAATACATCATACCCAGACCTCCCTCAAGCCACGCCCACCTAATGCCTCTTTACACTGTCTGTAACAGATAATAAGGAATACATCATACCCAGACCTTCCTCAAGCCACGCCCATCTAATGCCTCTTTACACTGTCTGTAACAGTTAATAAGGAATACATCATACCCAGACCTCCCTCAAGCCACGCCCACCTAATGCCTCTTTACACCGTCTGTAACAGTTAATAACGAATACATCATACCCAAGTAGGCAGGTACAGTCAAACATGTATGAACCCTTTCAACACAATAGACCTGTTTAAAATACAGTCGAGACTGTCTACAGCAACCTTCCGAGGGAGATTGGAAAGAAGGTCACTGTAGACAAACGGTCGCTATACACAAATTCAAAGTTTCCCCCCTGTAGCTATTGATTCAAAATGGAAAGAGGGGCTTACAGTGTATTACTATACAGGTAGTCATTGCAATATGTGTTAAAAAAGAATAATGTGAATAAATCGTGATAAACTGCATTTGATTTGTCTTCATTACCTTAAACAGACATCACAATTTAAAGTTTACGTTTGTTCTTCATCATGATTGTTTCCGCAGAACGATACTGCTGGCCATCCATATTACACACCCAACTTATCACTAATTTGTAAACTTTGTGTGTTGACTCTTAATCACCGTTTACGGATTCTAATAATTGCCAGTACACACTTGTTTGTATGCCTTTGAAGTTTGAACGCATATAAAAATCTTGCCTCGATCGTGGATTAACACCTCCATCATCCAAACTTTTTTCTTCGTCGGAAGGCTTCAAGCTGTGTAAACCGTTAAAGCTAGCTATTCTTTCAGTAAAGAATGTTCACAACAAACCGCACGCGAATAAACCAGCAAAATTTCATAATTAATGTGTATTATCGCGCAATCAAGAAAACATATGTTGAAGAAGCAATGTCTTACTGTGTAAACACTCTTGTAATTAGGTCAGACGGATATGCGACTTTTTCAGTAGCAGCTGATGTATGATTTTCTAGTGTTTGAGTCAATGAAGGCGGAGCTTAGTTTGATTGACAGCTAGTCATTTCCAGTAGACTGACCATTCTACCAGCATAGTACCTACCCATACATGTCTAAGTAACGGTTAACATGACTGTAGCGCTACAATACAAATTGTGTCTAAAAAAATGGCGGCCACTACGAAAGTTGCTACAGGAGTCCAAAACATCGTTTCGGGAGTTAAAAATCATGGTCGTTGTACGGATTTCGCAGGGAGTCGTTGTATACAGAGCCTTTTCAGTGTAAAACGCATTTGGGGGGTATATAAAAGGGTCGTTCAAGACAAAACGTCATTGTACACAAGGGGTCGCTAAGACAGTCTCGACTGTAATACTTATTACATTTAGTTTAAACATATTTTATTTCAAACAAGACTGCGCGTTCAATAAACGCTTATGCCCCCAGTGGCATCCTTGACAATATATTCTGAATCTTTTCTAAGTCCAAACTAGGTCAAGGTCGGGTCAAACTGAGCTTGGGTATTATTGGTGAGTTGGTAATGGTTCAAGGCAACAACTGTATAAATATCAAAGCATTGTAGTCAGTTGTGTTGATGCTAGACGAAACGGTAAAATCTAGTTAACCAAGAAATAGCCTATTTAAAGTTTTCTAAGTCCAAATTAGGTCAAGGTCAAGGTCAAAATCAAAGTTTGGTGATATTGGTGAGTTGGTAATGGTCCAAGGCAACAACTGTATAAGTATCAAAGCATTGTAGTAAGTTGTGTTGATGCTATATGAAACGGTAAAATCTAGTTAACCAAGAAATAGCCTATTTAAAATATTCTAAGTCCAAATTAGGTCAAGGTCAAGGTCAAAATCAAAGTTTGGTGATATTGGTGGATAGGGAATGGTCCAAGGCAACAACTGTATAAGTATCCAAGCATTTGGGCAAGCAGTGTTGATGCTAGAAGAAACGGTAAAATCTACTTAACCTTGTTACGGACGCACACACGGACGGACGGACGGACGGACGGACGGACGGACAGGACGATTACTATATGCCCCGCATCTGTCGATGCTGGGGGCATAAAAAGTACATATTTTATAATCAAACATAAATATACATTAGGATGAGAACGAAAGCAAAGTTTGCTTATTAAATTCTTCTCCTAGTTAAATTCTTCTCCTAGTAAAGGTAGATAACTCTTGACCTATACGTCTGATTCCAACCATAATCGAACTCATTCGAACTCTTGCAATTACATACAATCTGGGCAAGTTTGATAAAGATTGGATTAAAATTGTGGCCTCTAGAGTGTAAACACTGTTAAATATTGCTTTTTCAGCAATTCAAAGGTAGATAACTCTCGACCTATACGTCTGATATCAACCATAATCGAACTCATCCGAAGTTTGATGGTAATATACAATCTGAGAAAGTTACAGAAAGATTGGATAAAAATTGTGGCCTCTAGAGTGTAAACACCAAAATTGTTGACGACGACGAACGCCGGACATTCAAGGAGCTAGCTCAGGTGAGCTAAAAAGCAGATATGCTAATACTTCCTGTGATAAACCATCATTTATAACATAACCTATGGTGCGAGCGGTGAATAACACTCAATGTTTATTTCTCATATATAACTAGTGGTTTAATTATGCAGATGAGGTTGTCTTTCTAATATGTGTATTTCTACGTGCTGTCAAAATTTGCAAACAAATATGGCGTCAAACATCATTTGTCTGCGATCTAATGGCTATAAATGGGAAGGGACAGGAAATGTTTCCTAACTAGACTCATACTGAATAAATCGGAATTATCCTTGGAACTACCTTTTGCATGTTTGCTCACTTGGGGGGTCCATTCAAGCATCATCTATTTGATGTATGTTGTTGTTGTTGGCGTACCTGTGCTTAACACTCACAGGACGGCATGGTACAGACATTATTGTCTGTCAAGCTGGAGGATTACGTGCATAGCTGTTTTCAATTACCTCGCCATATAGGCAGCCATGCTCCGTCTTCAGAGGATTTTAAATACCCAATAAAAGGTATAGAGCTGCTATTGAATGAGATGAACCATATTGGCGCACTCCACTAAACCAGGCCAGTAACAGAGCTGAACATAGTTTCCCATGAGCAACTCCATTCTGACAAAGTAAAACTTTAAGGGTGCTTGATCTCGCATAATCCCTACAGATGATTTGAGATCGGTTCTCTCTGCACAAAAGGATAACAACTTTTTCTATTGGACCCAATGGTTTCATTTCTTACCTATTGTGTTAGTGTGAAGCAACTGAACACTGTACAATGCCCAGTGAAACACACAACTAAGGTAAGAACTTCAGCCAAGGGCCTATTTGATGCATAAGGAAGCTAGCAATATAGATCCTATATATATATATATATATATATACGATAGAAAACAGTTGGTAACTGAAAGAAGGCTGCAAGTAAAAGCAGACAGCTAATGAAAAAGAGTTGTGACTTTCTTTCAGCCTGTTTTAAGCAGTCACCCGTCATGGCTTAGGAAATGTTTCCTATAGCTATAACAAGAGTTGTCAGAGAGACAACAAAGCTCGCCACCGGCACCTTTAGAAACTTAAAAGCACACTCAAGGTCACAGAGGTCAACCTTTTTGCCTGCATGGAAAGGTCTTGTCCATATACACCGGCAAATCAAATATGAAAATAACACCTCAAGGGACATAGGAATTATAAGCATTTTTGAAACCTAAACGCAGATTTCGAAACCTAAAACCTTTCGGGACCTTAGTTCAAGGTCAAGGACACTGGGCTAATTTTTTTGCATGCATGGAAAGGTCTTGTCCATATACACATGCATGCCAAATATGAAAGAAATATCTCAATGGATATATGAGTTAAAGAAATTTTGAGAAACCTAAACGCAGACTTTGAAACCTAAACGCGGGTCCTAAGTTCAAGGTCAAGGTCAGAGGGCTCAAACATTTTGCATGCAAGGAAAGATCTTGTCCATATACACATGCAAACTGAATATGAAAGGAATATTTCAATGGACATAGGAGTAATAAAAATTTTGAGAAACCAAAACACAGATTTCGAAAACTAAACATGGGCCCTAAGATCAAGGTCAAGGTCACAGGGGTCTAAATTTTGCTGTGCCTGGAAAGGTCTTGTCCATATACACACACATACCAACTATGAAAGCAATACCTCAAAGGATATAGAAGAAAAAGGCATTTTTCAAAACCTAAACACAGGCCCTAAGTTCAAGGTCAAGGTCACAAGGGTCAAAATTTATCTGTGCATGGAAAGGTCTTGTCCATATACACACACATACCGACTATGAAAGCAATACCTCAAAGGATATAGAAGTTAAAGGCATTTTTCGAAACCTAAACACAGATTTCGAAACCTAAACACAGGCCCTAAGTTCAAGGTCAAGGTCACAGGGGTCTAAATTTTTCTGTGCTTTTTCTGTGCATGTAAAGGTCTTGTCCATATACACATACATACCAACTATGAAAGCAATACCTTAAAGGTCATAGAAGTTAAAGGCATTTTTCTAAACCTAAACACAGATTTCGAAACCTAAACACAGGCCCTAAGTTCAAGGTCAAAGGGATCTTAAATTTTCTGTGCATGTAAAGGTCTTGTCCATATACACATACATACCAACTATGAAAGCAATACCTCAAGGGACATGGAAGTTAAATGCATTTTTCTTAACCTAAACACAGATTTCGAAACCTAAACGCAGGCCCTAAGTTCAAGGTCAAGGTCACAGGGGTCCAAATTTTTCTGTGCATGGAAAGGTTTTGTCCATATACACACACATACCAACTATGGAAGCAATACCTCAAGGGACATAGAAGTTAAAGGCAATTTTTGAAACCTAAACGCAGATTTCGAAACCTAAACGCAGGCCCTAAGTTCAAGGTCAAGGTCACAGGAGTAAAAAAAATTCTGACCATAGAAAGGTCTTGTCCATATACACACACATACCAACTATGGAAGCAATACCTCAAGGGACATGGAAGTTAAAGGCATTTTTCTTAACCTAAACACAGATTTCGAAACCTAAACGCAGGCCCTAAGTTCAAGGTCAAGGTCACAGGGGTCCAAATTTTTCTGTGCATGGAAAGGTTTTGTCCATATACACACACATACCAACTAGGGAAGCAATACCTCAAGGGACATAGAAGTTAAAGGCAATTTTGGAAACCTAAACGCAGATTTCGAAACCTAAACGCATGCCCTAAGTTCAAGGTCAAGGTCACAGGAGTCTAAATTTTTCTGAGCATGGAAAGGTCTTGTCTTTATACACACACATACCAACTATGGAAGCAATACCTCAAGGGATATAGAAGTTAAAGGCATTTTTCTAAACTTAAACACAGATTTCGAAACCTAAACGCAGGCCCTAAGTTCAAGGTCAAGGTCACAGGGGTCCAAATTTTTCTGTGCATGGAAAGGTCTTGTCCATATACACATACATACCAACAAGGGAAGCAATACCTTAAGGGATATAGAAGTTAAAGGCATTTTTGGAAACCTAAACGCAGATTTTGAAACCTAAACACAGGCCCTAAGTTCAAGGTCAAGGTCACAGGGGTCAAACATTTTCTGTGCATGGAAAGGTCTTGTCCATATACACCTACATACCAACTATGAAAGCAATACCTCAAGGGACATAGAAGTTATAGACATTTTCTTAAAATTGTTCACGCCGTTCACGACGACGTCGTCGACAACAACTACGCAGGCCATAAGTTCAAGGTCATGGTCACAGGGGTCCAAATTGTTCTGTGCATGGAAAGGTCTTGTCCATATACACACACATACCAACTAGGGAAGCAATACCTCAAGGGACATAGAAGTTAAAGGCATTTTTCGAAACCTAAACGCAGATTTCGAAACCTAAACGCAGGCCCTAAGTTCAAGGTCAAGGTCACAGGGGTCTAAATTTTTCTGAGCATGGAAAGGTCTTGTCTAAATACACACACATACCGTCTATGGAAGCAATACCTTAAGGGATATAGAAGTTAAAGGCATTTTTCGAAACCTAAACGCAGATTTCGAAACCTAAACGCAGGCCCTAAGTTCAAGGTCAAGGTCACAGGGGTCAAAATTTTTCTGTGCATGGAAAGGTCTTGTCCACATACACACACATACCGACTATGGAAGCAATACCTTAAGAGATATAGAAGTTAAAGGCATTTTTCGAAACCTAAACGCAGATTTCGAAACCTAAACGCAGGCCCCAAGTTCAAGGTCAAGGTCACAGGGGTCTAAATTTTTCTGAGCATGGAAAGGTCTTGTCTATATACACACACATACCGTCTATGGAAGCAATACCTTAAGGGATATAGAAGTTAAAGGCATTTTTCGAAACCTAAACGCAGATTTCGAAACCTAAACGCAGGCCCTAAGTTCAAGGTCAAGGTCACAGGGGTCAAAAATGTTCTGTGCATGGAAAGGTCTTGTCCATATAAACACACATACCAACTATGAAAGCAATACCTCAAGGGACATAGAAGTTATAGACATTTTCTTAAAATTGTTTACGCCGTTCACGACAACGCCGACGACAACGACGACTACGCCGGGGGTATTGCAATAGCTCGTCATGTACTACGTACAGGCGAGCTAAAAACAAAAATAGTTTTTCAGATTGCACTGAAAGATCAGATGATCTGTACCGACCCTAGTTGCCTGTACTTACTCCTGCAGTAGCTTAGACTGTTGAAGTTGCATGTCTGTCATACTGTCTGCAAACCAGTCATCCACTGCCTCAATGTCCTGTGCCTCACGAGCCTGGGACACCATCTGATCCAAGTCCTGAAACAAACAGCACATTTATAATACATGCAGATCTCTGTTAGTCATTGGCAAAGAAAGGATTCACATGTCATTATTTTTTTTTCAATTAAATTTTATTTATTCATTTTCTTACTTCGCTGGAATCGTATTCCTCGAATTCCTCATCTGCATACTCGTCCTCCCCTACACCCTCAGCCTTGTCTTGTTCTGTCAGATCTTCTATATCAGACTCAGAGTCATTGTCTTCTTCTATCTCTTCTTTAATGTCATCTACAAACAGTAATAGTTCATTTAACCCATTACTATTGGCATAAGTACGCTTTTTACCTCATAAATAAACCTTTTTATGCCTTTTTATTATTCATCCATTGAAGAAAATAGTTATTTTTTATACAGTTATGAATATGTACCATAAGAAATATTTTCTATATCCTATCAGATATTAGCCTAAAACTGGCTGAAAGTAAAGCAGAATGGGCCTTAAGGCCCATTCTGCTTTACTTTCAATCTGCTTTAAGTAGTCACCTATTTTCAAAACTAGAAACAGTCTGGGTTAAAGGGTGAACCCACTCACTGCCTTAACCAGAGATCACTGGTACAATTTATATTTGTAAACAATGAACACATTCAACCCTAGAGACAAGTATACTCATCATTTACAAACAGCATACCTGTGAACAGTACACTTGTCCTATGCAAACAGGGTAGACCCTGATCAGAGGGCTGCTAAAGGAGAGGTGAAAGTAAATCTGTAAAAATCATGAGACATACTACAAAGCCATCTTATTTTTTTCTAAAGAGGCTCAACATACTCATACTCAAGGGGTTTTTCAAACCAAAACATCAAATATAAGAGACGGGCCTTACATGGGACACTTCACTGATTCTTTGCATAGACATTTTCATAGTTATGAGCTCATTTTAGTTATTTTACACAAGCTTTTCCTGACTAGGTGTAATCATTGAAACTAGGTCAGGACATGCTTTAAGCCATTACCCCAAAGGCTGTTCCTAATTTTATGGGGAAAACTGTTTTCAAAAACATTAATATACACTATCAGCAAGAGAAGGATTTCAGAGTTATAGGTTACACAGGGCTCCAGATAAAAGGGAGTAAACTGAACATATCCGACATGTTCTCTCTCATTTCAGCACCAAATCCTATGGTGTTACTACTCATTAGAATCGTCTCGAAGAGACGGTTCTAATGAGTAGTGACACCATAGGGTTTAATGCAGAAATAAAGATTTTAGTTTTTGAAAATACTCCCCTTATCATAATCTGGAGCCCTGAGGGATGGAAATATCCTTTACCGTCATCAGGCTCTGAGGCAGAGGACTCATCAAAATCATCCGAGTAGTCAGACGAGGCCTCCTGGTCTGGCTTGGGAACCTCTAGCCTATTGTCCTTCAATATATCTGAAAAATAAACCCATTCAAAATGGTGACTTAATCCATTCCTCCACAGAAGAGTTTTAAATTACTTCTTCCTACTCTTTCAAATTAGTGCCAAAAATCAACTTTCAGTCATGACATTTCATTAAAATGACAGCTTACAGCAAGACAAAAGTAAAGCAGAAAGCTCCTTAAGGAGCTTTCTGCTTCACTTCCATCTTGCTTTAAGCAAGATCATGCTTTAAAACCAGTTGGATAGAATAGATTTGCTTTTCTGGAAATAAAGTTGGGTTAACACATTCAACCCTAGCGACGAGTATACTCGTCAATTACAAACAGTGTACCTGTGAGGATTGCACTTGTCCTATGCAACAGTGTAGACCCTGATCAGAAGGCTCCTTAAGGAGCCCTCTGATGAGAGTCTACGTTGTTTGTCATTTTGAAATATATTGTTTAAATATCCCTAAATAGTCAAAAGTGGACTAGATTTTTTTTAAATTGGAATTGTCCATTAAAAGTTTCAGGGATGAATGGGTTAACATAACTTTGACCGTACCTGTCTCCGAGCTAACCCCAAGTCCACTGTCTTGTTTGTGAGGAGATCTTTTATCTACTGTGTCCAAGTCTAGCTCATGCTTGGATGACCTCTGTACTATGGAAGTGGCTATCTTAACTTTATTTCTTTTCAGAGCTGGGCTGGAGGACTCTATTGGTCTTTCACTGATAAAATAAGAGATTACATATTACTACTCTCATAAATACGCCCTTTTACACCTTTAATTTATTACTCCTCTAAAGAAAATAGTTCTACTTTGTACAGTAATGAATAAGTATTACAAGAAATATTTTCTATATCTTTGCAGATGTTGGCTTAAAGCAGCTGAAAGTAAAGCAGAATGCTCCTTAAGGTGCGTTCTGCTTTACTTTCAACCTGCTTTTATTGGATACCTGTCTTCAAAACCAGAAACAGGCTATGGGGTAAAGTGTTAAACCATTACACCTTTTCACACCTCCTTTTTATTCTGCTACTAAACAGAGGGCTCCTATAGGAAAATGTAATGAGTATATTTTAAACAGGTCCATGGTGTTGAAAGAGTAAAGGAGCATTCTGCTTTTCTTTTAGCCTGCTTTATTAAGCAACTGAATATTCATATATAAAACCCAGCCCACTACCAATATATTGTCACCTGAGTACATGTATACAGTAAACCTTGCTTATAATGAACACGTCGGGACCTCAAAAAAGTGTTTGCCATAGCCGAAGTTTGTTGTAACCGTATAGCGAACTAGTATGCTATAGGCGAGGTTAGTATAAGGAAATGATCGGACTTATAACGAACACCAGACATGTACTTGTGTTCATGTGTAAACCTACGTGTTTAAATGAAACAATTATAAATTTGGCAAACAAGAATATTCATGTTTTAACAAACAAGGGCCACTATGGCCCTAAATCGCTCACCTGGTAACCATGTAACCATGTACACCGTGTGACCTAGTTTTTGACCGGTCATGACCCTCATTCTAACTTGACCTCGATTTCAATGAGACAAACATTTTGTTCAAGTTTCATGAAGATTCAATGAATTTTGTAGTCTCTAGAGTGTTAACGAGGTTTTTCGATGATTTGACCTAGTGATCTAGTTTTTGACAAGACATAAGCCACATTTAAACTTGACCTATATTTCATTGAGGCAAACCTTTTCATCAAGTTTTATGAAGATCAAATGAAAATTGTAGTCTCTAGAGTGTTAATAAGGTTTTTCGATGATTTGACCTAGTGACCTAGTTTTTGACTAGACATGACCCACATTTTAATTGTTCTAGATTTAATTGAGGCAAACATTTTGATGTAGTTTCATGAAGATCCAATGAAATTTGTAGTCTCTAGAGTTTTAACAAGGTTTTTCGAAGATTTGACCTAGTGACCTAGTTCTTGACCGGACATGACCCACATTCGAACTTGGCCTAGATTTCATTGAGGCAATCATATTGATGAAGTTTCATGCAGATCCAATGAAAGTTGTAGCCTCTAGAGTGTTAACAAGGTTTTTCGATAATTTGACCTAGTGACCTAGTTTTTGACCGGACTTGACCCGGTTTTGGACTTGTCCTAGATTTCATTAAGGCAAACATTTTGATGAAGTTTCATGAAGATCCAATGAAATTTGTAGTCTCTAGAGTGTTAACAAGGTTTTTCGAAGATTTGACCTAGTGACCTAGTTTTTGACCGGACATGACCCACATTCGAACTTGACCTAGATTTCATTAAGGCAAACATTTTGATGAAGTTTCATAAGATCCAATGAAATTTGTAGTCTCTAGAGTGTTAACAAGGTTTTTCGAAGATTTGACCTAGTGACCTAGTACAGTAGTGGTCAATGCTGTGTCGGCCAGGGACGAACACCTGTCCCGTTTTCAAAAAATCGGTGATTTCAGTAAGTAGACAGTTGAAAGAGCATACTTATAGTTGGTTTAGAGTTATGCTTTTACGGAAGGGTATTATATTAGCTAGACAGAAAGTGAACAAGAGGCCCATGCAGGCCTAAATATTGCTCACCTGGAAAAACCAACACAAGGGTCACATGACCCCTGGGGTGGGATCACTTTTCACCCCAGAGACAAAATTTCAGAAATCTTGCTGATGAACTAGAAAATTAAGTGTGCTGTCAAATATTTTGTACATGGATGGTTTCAGACATGAAGACTTTTCATTGAAAACAATCTATTTTTAGCTAATATGACCCAGATATGAACAGACCCGAACCATTTAAGCAATACAGTGTAGCTCCATTATATCGCGGAAGTTGGGGTCCACGAAATGAAATCCGCGATGTGGTCGGATCGCGATATAGCCCAATTCTGAGCTGAACTAAATTCTGTTGTATATTCCATTGCCAAACTCTATTATATCAATGTCATGCAATAAACACGGTTTCTTGGTTGATTACCTTGTTATTTCTTGTCAAAACAAGTCTTTATATGCACTGTCATATCTAGCATCAGCGTTTTCATGTGTATTATACCAAAAATTCCAACTGAAAACCTACAATCACCAAAACGGATAACCAAAAACATGCACAAACATCACTATAATCATATTTATGCTAGAACAAATAGTTACAAATTTAGTTTTTTCCCTAGTACTGTGAGAGATTGGGACTGCTTAGGTAAAGGTCTCATGGAGAGCATTTCCTTCGACTTCAAAAAAGATTCGACACTATCTTTTGTAAATGAAATCAAAAAAACAAATATGTAAAAAATTATGACGCATGCGCGGTGAAAATTGTCGGAAGACGTATCACTGTAACAAATCAAGATCAAGTTCAAGAAATGCGTACTTTCGTTTTTGACAACGGCCCCCATTTTGATTTAAATGTGCGTGTGTATCAGTAAGATTCAGTTACTCGTGGAAATCACACTTAATGCCTATATCGCGATTAGAAAGCGGATAAAATGAGATTTTCTCGGTTGAATTGTCAAAAAACAACGTACCGCGGTATATGAAATTGAAAGAACAATGAAACCAATTTACAGTTCACAGATTCATTTAATTCATTTCTTGGCCGACATTGTTCGAGTACGTTGTTATCAGGTACGAATCGCAGTTATAATTGTAAGCGTCTGATTGATGTATCAAAATGTGAATGACTGTGATTTTAATGTCTGTATTTATCTCTCCACTGCAATTTATGCAGATTAGTCGACTTTGATAGTTATAACTCAATCAGGTTAGTTTGCTAATTATTGCTAAATAATGAGGGAAACTCGCATATGCACGAGTTCACTCAAGGCATATTGTTTGTTTGTTAGTGCACCTGTCAATCAACGCAGCGGGATGATAATTGACACTGATTACGCAATTATAGCGACCTGTTAAAGGAAGATATAATTAATAAAGAAACAGAAATGATCGCTACTCGGCTTTTATTGACTTTTAGTATACATATAGGAAAAAATGGGGTCCAAGCCGCGACCGCGTTATATTAGCTTTCGCGAAATAGCAGACCGCGAAGTAATGGAGCTACACTGTATTGGTAAAGAACATCTAAAAGTGTCACTATGCTAAATATCAAAGCTCTTGCCATAGTAGTTTCAGAGAAGAATATTTCACTACATATCTCTATGTAAAACTGCTACCCCTAGGGCCTTGGCAGTTTTAACCCCAGGGGTATAATTTGAACAATCTTGATAGAGGACCTAAAGATGATGCTTTGTGCCAAAAATGTAAAAAAGCAGGTTGAAAGTAAAGCAGAATGCGCCTTTAAGCTACCATTTGCTAGAATATAGAAAATATTTCTTATGATACAATCATATTTCATGACTATATAAATAAGAACTATTTTCTTCTATGGAGGAATAGATTAAATGCGCTAAAAGGCGCTTCTATATAGTAAAGGGAGTTTGAGTTACCAAAGTTCTACTGTACCTTTTTAGAGTAGACTTCATGTCTCTTTTATATTGGAACTATTTTCTTTAGTGGATGAAACAATTAAATGAGTAAAAAGGTGTATTTATAGGGTAATGGGTTAAAGGAGTTTGAGTTACCAAAGTTCTACTGTACCTCTTTGGAGTAGACTTCATGTATCTATATATTGGAACTATTTTCTTCAGTGGATGAAACAATTAAATGCATAAAAAGGTGTATTTATAGGGTAATGGGTAAAAGGAGTTTGAGTTACCAAAGTTCTACTGTACCTCTTTGGAGTAGACTTCATGTCTCTATATAATGGAACTATTTTCTTCAGTGGATGAAACAATTAAATGAGTAAAAAGGCATATTTATAGGGTAATGAGTTAACCCATTACCCCATAAATATGCCTTTTTATTCCTCCATTGAAGAAAATAATTCCAATTTATACAATTATGAATATGTACCATAAGAAATATTTTCTATATTCTTACCGATGGTAGCTTAAAGAAGGTTGAAAGTAAAGCAGAATGTGCCTTAAGGCACATTCTGCTTTACTTTCAACCTGCGTTAAGTGGTCACCAATTTTCAATACTAGAAACGGGCTATAGGGTACTGGGTTAAGGGAGTTTGATTTACCAAAGTTCTAGTATACCTTTTTGGAGTAGACTTGGCACTTGAGACGGGTGTTTGCTGACTTGAGGATACATTGGAATCATCTTTGCTGGCTTTCTGCTGAAGAAGGTTCTCCTTCATCGCGATAAATATAGCGAGGTGTTTCTTTACTATTGAAATATTGAGGATTGCACTTGCACTGGAAATATAGGAACAAAATCGAATGAAAAACATGTTGTTAAACAAACAATCCTTGCAAAAAGAATTTAGTACAAGTGAAAAAAACTCTCTATTAAAATCACAAAATTATGTTACCTATTAGGTTTTTAATGCAGGTGGCTGCTTATAAGGTGAATGTAAATTCTAACACACTTCGCGCATGACCCTATATAAACAAAGAACGGACGTATCTGTGTTTATATTCTCAATAAAACACGCACGCGCTGTAACGGCTTTACGTGACGTCATATCACTTCGAAAATGCGTACGCCAAGAAATGTAGCACCTTTGCTTCGGTGCAAATTGTGGTTAAATAGAAGTGTTAGAATCGAAATAATAAATTAATACTTGTGTTTTATTGTGCAATCGAACACAGGTAGTCGTTGAGTTGCTTGTAATTAAACCACTCGGTCTAAAGCCCTCGTGATTAAATTACTACGCATCTCAACTCATACACATGTTCAATTGAACGATAAAACACTGGTATGAATTTATTATTTCTTTAATAAAAAGCTCATTCAGGAGCTTTGTTTTTATTACATTCACCTTGCTGAGTTTTAAGACAGACAATTTTGTTTTCAGATAAATAACCAGTTTACACTGATTTTGATAGGTGTGTCATAAAATATGAAACCTGCAGACACTGATCAAAGGGCTCCTTTACCCCTTTAACCTATTTCTAGTTTTGAAGAGAGGTGGCCACTTAAAACAGTCTGAAAGTAAAGCAGAATGCACCTTAGGGTGCATTCTGCTTTACTTTCAGCCTGCTTTAAGTTACCACCTGCTAGAATTAAGCAAATATTCCTTCTGATACATATTCATGACTGTATATATTGGAATTATTTTCTTCCGCGGAGGATTAAACAGAATGTGCTAAAAGGCGCTTCTATAAGGTAAAGGGTTAAGAGCATACTGATTTGGGTCTACGATGTTTGTAATGGATGTGTTTACTCTATCCCAGCACTATAAGGGTAAATCTGATTTATCGTCTACTTGTGAGGCACTCACATTTGTAGTTTGTTAAATGTAATCCTTAAACCTTTACCCAATAGTTTGTTTCTAGTTTTGAAGACTGGTGACCACTTAAAGCAGGCTGAAAGTAAAGCAGATTGTGCCTTAATACACACTCTGCTTTACTTTCAGCCTGCTGTAAATTACCATCTGCTAGAATATAGACAAGGGCCACTATGGCCCTATATTGCTCACCTGGTACACCATGGCAAACTTGACCTACAGTGACCTAGATTATGACTTGACATGACCCACAATCAACCTCTAGAGTGTAAACAAGATTTTCCTGTGATTTGACCTAGTGACCTAGTTTTTGAACGGACACAACCCATATTTGATTTTGACCTAGATTTGATGTAGGCAAACATTCTGACAATATTTCATGCAAATCTAGCGAGATTTGTAGCTTCTAAAAGGTTAACACTTTTTTTCTTTGATTTGACCTAGTGACCTAGTTTTCAACCAGACATCATTCAGAATTAACTGAGCTAGATATCAATGAGGAAAACATGCTGAGCAAAATTCATTAAAATCCAATGAGAGTTGTAGAATCTGGAGTGTTAACAAGTTTTTCCTATGATTTGACCTAGTGACCTAGTTTTTGACCCGAAATGACCCATATTCAAAAATAGACCTAGGTATCGATTAGGCAAACATTCTGACTAAGTTGCATAAAAATCATATGAAATTTGAAGCCTCAAGAGTATTAACAAGGTTTTTCTATGATTTGACCTAGTGACCTAGTTTTTGACCGGGCATGACCCATATTCAAACTTAACCTAGATATCAATGAGACAAACATTCTGACCATGATTCATTAAGATTCAAAGAGATTTGTAGCCTCTAGAGTGTTAACAAGGCTTTTCTATGATTTGACCTAGTGACCTAGTTTTTGACCCAACATGACCCATATTCAAACTTGACCTAGGAATCAATAAGCCAAACATTCTGACGAAGTTTCATCAAGATCAAACAAAATTTTTAGCATCTAGTGTTAACAAGGCTTTCTATGATTTGACCTAGTGACCTAGTCCTTAAGGCCTTTCGCATACGGAAGTCGGGCGAGCGGATATGCGTCTTGACGACATAGACTTTTTCCGTACGTGCTTATACTAGAAAAATTATATAAAGGAAATGTTGATACGATTTAGTATAATCCTTCATAGCGCAATCAGTAGTGATTGACTAGCAATTCAAAGGTCATAGGTTCGAGACCCATCAAATCCAAATATTTTTTTTAAGTGTCCGATTTATTGACTTGTCAATCCATAATGCAGTGATCAAGGGACATGTTATATTTAGTCTTCATTGAGAATTAGTGATGTTATATACGGTCCAATTATATGTCCACTTACATGTACGATTTAGTTTAATGACTTACAAGTCAATAAAATCGGTATACAGTCAAACCTGTCTGAACGGTCACCTCCGAACAACGGTCACCTGTCAACAACGGCCAGTCTGAATTCCTCCCGGCCAATTTCCTTCTTAATTGACCTCTGAATAACGGTCTCCTGCCGACCGCGGCCAACGGTCACTTAAACTGGCTCTTTTTGACACCTTTTACCCCAAACAGCGGCCAGGCTGAGACACAGAGGTGTCACCTGCCGATCGTGGCCGGCGGTCACTAATTCGGCTGTTTTTAACACCTCTTACAGCAGCCAAATAACACGATTGAATGGGTGCAATTTCGCCAATGTCGGCCGCCATCTTTGTTATGGATGCGCTTGGTTATATAATTGGAAGCAAATTCTAAGGTGCTAATGACAGTTTGCAACCGACTTTCGGGTTTAAAATAAGCCACATTATGATGAAAGAATTTCAAAAAAAATGTTTGTTTTTATATGTTGGCTGATTAATATTGAAGATGTCCGTTGCTGCTTATGTTTGTATGATTGTTTATAATCACGTTGTCCAGATTAAACAAATGATTGGGCGATTTCTAAAATGGCCTTATCCAGATTAGTCATTGGTGATTAATTGTTTTGTTTTGATGTAAGAAACCTTGGCAGATACGAAATTGTGAATTTCTAGTTTAATCATTACACTTTAAAAAGTTGTCTCAGTTGCGAAGTTAAGCAACTTTCTGCGCGGTTAATAACTGGATGGGTGACCGGCGAAGTTAAGCAACGTTCTGCGCGGTTAATAACTGGATGGGTGACCGGCCCGTTACAAAGTCAAAGATAAATTGGAAAATTAACAATGCCGTCTACTCTAGTCGATGAAGTTTCCGAGTTATTGTCGCTGAGCGGGTAAAGGTGCTAAAACCAACAGACTGTGCTATAGATTCTAATATTCAACAACTGCCGTCATATCACGTCAACATTTATGTTCGACAATGTCCGTGTTTTAGTCATAACCTCATTATCATAAATGGCGTCCTTTCCAAATAAACTGTACACCAGCAATAAATTCACGGTGTATTGTGAGTGTTTCCATTGAAATGAAGAAAACCCCAGTACATTTAAGAATCAGAGCAACAAATTAATCATTCAGACAAGCAAATAATGAAAATATCGGCTTTTGAAAGTCCTTCGTTCTTATTAAACGAGATGATTTCGAAGCTATTCGTCCTTTGAGTTACCCGCCCTTTTCCGTATTTTCTCGAAAGCGGCTATGGAACATTATTCAAATATCCATATCTACCTGTACCAATCAAAATGAGAAAATGCGATCACGTGACCAAAACCCATCAGAGTTTGCTATCTACCGAGACATTTACTTTTAACATGGATATCCGTTCAAAAGAAAGATGATGGTCGTGATATTTATTGAAACTTCAAAGACTCTGAATTCTTAAGCAAATAAATATTTTTAATATTTAAATAGATAAATAACTTAGAGTTTAAAGGTATCACATGTTTCTCTTTCATTACTTGCGTACTTGTACTATCCCTTGTAGATATAAAATTCAGTACATGTAGTTGATGAAAACTTAGCCATTTTGCACACCTGCGAACAACAGCCACCTGTGAACAACGGCCAGTTTTGCTAGTTCCCACAGGTGGCTGTTGTTCACAGGTTTGGCTGTACATGTATACGATTTGATCGAACTATAAAGCCACACATTGAAGCTTATCAATACGTCAACGTTTTCAAGATCGATATTGTCCATTATTATTATGTTCAAACAATATAATAAACCTTGTATGCAAGTCCATAAATAAATAATAATGCATTTTTTGACAGAGTTTTAATTTTAAGGTAGGTAACTGTATCTCAACATCAAATATCCCACATTTAAATAAGAAAATCTGTTATTACAACAAATCCTGACTGTAATATTTTCTAATTTTTTCAGACTAACTTCTTCATCAACCATATATTTGAATGAAATGAAAACAAATATACATTGAATGAGTCAGTTTTTTGTAATTCAATTTTTTAGCATTTTGCAAAATTTTAAAAGCTGATAACATCTTTCAGAACACCTTTATTCAAAATCTTTTTAGCTTCTCTTGTAATGAATGTTGTGGACTACTTATTGGGCGAGATTTATAGTCATTAGCTTTATTTATTTTTGAGAAAAATAAAATCATCAAAATTCCAGGTTTTGTCAGAAAAAGAGGCCTTAAAGAGAAACCACACGATAAATTTTGATTATATTTTCACACATTGTTGCTTTGGCTATTATCATTCTTCATGAAAAATTTCACAACACCTTGTATGGAAACTAAGCGCACCTGCAAAGTACCTTAAACGGACATGACCCATATTCAAACTTGACCTAGATATCAATGAGACAAACATTCTGACCAAGTTTCATCAAGCTCCAATGAGACTTGTAGCCTCTAGAGTGTTAACAAGGTTTTTCTATGATTTGACCTAGTGACCTAGTTTTTGACCCAACATGACCCACATTCAAACTTGGCCTAGATTTCTACTAGAATAACATTGTGATCAAGTTTCATGAAGATTGGATGAAATTTGTAGCTGCTAGAGTGTTAACGAACCAATTGTGGACGGACAGACAGACAGACAGACGACAGATGACGGACATCCAGCGATCCTAAAAGCGTGCCAGGTGAGCTTAAAATAAATCTTATGGTACATATTCATGACAGTTTAATGTGGAACTTTTTTTTACAGTGGATGTGTGAATTAAAGGCATCAAAAGGTGTATTTATGAAGTAATGCTTAAGTGACCCTTACAACCTACCTTGGCCTTTCATCTGGGGTTTTGACTAGAACAGCGTTCACAAGATCCTGAAGCTCTGAACTGTAGCTACTGGGTATGGGCTGCAATGAATCGACAACAAAAAGGTAATCAGCTATCAGTTTTACCTGCACCTCCTGAGTCCTATACTCATAAACCCATTCCTTCACAGCCTGTTTCTAGTTTTGAGAACAATTTACCACTTAAAGCAGGTTGAAAGTAAAGCAGAATGTGCCTTACAGCACATTCTACTTTGCTTTTAGCCTGCTTTAAGCTACCTTCTGTTAGGATATATCAAATATATTTCTAAAGTTACATATTCTAGACCGTATAAAGGGGAAATATTTTGTTCAGAGAAGGCAAAAATCAAAGGCATCAAAAGGTGTATATTATGGAGTAGTGGCTTAAATGTGTCATGGACTCCTCTGTGTAAAGGTTGCGAGTCCAATCGACCCATAACTTTTGTGGCCTTTATTACAGTGGAGAAAACGTTATTCTTTCCCGTTTAAACGCAAACGTACTCAAACGCAAAGCACTAAAACGTAGAAAAGTACAACTTTTGGACAGTTCTAATAATTCATGTTTATTTTGTTGGCAAACAGTTTGGAGCCTGATCAGACGCCGGGTTACCCGGCGTCTGATCTGGCTCCAAACTGTTTTCCATAGAAATAATAGTTCTAGCATAAACGCATTTATTGGGAAAGAATAACGTTTTCTCCACTGTAACCCATTATTGCATCATTATGTATTTTTATGCCTTTAATATAATTATTCTTCCACTGAAGAAAATAATTCCTCTTTATACAGTCATTAATATGCAACAAAAGAAAAGTCTCCATTTCCTAGCAGATGGTAGCTTAGGATAGGCTGACAGTTAGCAGAATGGGCCTGAAGGCCCATTCCACTTTACTTTAACCTGCTTTAAGTGTCTTCAAAACTAGAAATAGACTATGGGGGGAAATCTTAACTCAAGGACTCATTTGTTGTCTCAAGGACTCATTGTTTAAACTCTTTGCACACTAGCGGCAGATATATCCACCACAGTGATTGTCTTTGCAAACAGTTTGGATCCAGATGAGACGCCGCGTAACGCGGCGTCTCATCAGGATCCAAACTGTTTGACAATCTGACAATGTTTGAAATAAATTTAGAAAAATCTATTTTTACAACAGTAGCAGACAACAATTGTTGCAGACGAAAAAAATTACCCAGCATGCAAAGAGTTAAACAATGTGCATCCCAATGACTCATTAACCCGATTTCTAAATTCATCAGTGCAAGAGAGTACATTTGTATGAACAGTATGTTTCTGTAACATTATTGTATGCTGACTAACCCTTCAAAAACACTGAAAGACAGTTTTTACACTTTTCCACATACACTGGAGAAGATATAACTATTTTCAACACTACACACAGACACAATATAATGAAATACAGTCGAACTTCGATATCTCGAACTCACTTAACTCGAATTATACGATATTTCGAAACATGAATTTGCCTTATTTCAAGCTTGGTTTAGGTGAACATACCCGTTTTTCAAAGTTAAAACGCTGCTCTGCCGCGTTTTAACTTTGAAATACAGGTATGTTCGACTTAACCCAGTTCGACTGTATAGAAAATGACAGCTTTTTTCTTTTTTTCAAGACACAAAGCATCTGATCTGGCTCCAAACTGTTTGCAGTGGCAATAATTGTTTTAGCATTAAGATTTTTATTGGGAAAGAATAATGTCTTCTGCAAGGTAGAAATATGTTTTAAAGTTTGTACCAAGACCCATTGGAAACTCTTCCTTCATCCCGACAGGTGCTTTTCTGCAAGTCTAGAGAAGCCTTAACCCTTAGCCTGCCACTCACGACTATAGCTCCATATGCAAACAGCTTGGATCCGGATGAGACGCCGAGTAACTCGGCGTCTCATCCGGATCCAAGCTGTTTGACACTCGGACAACATTTTCAGCAATTTTGAGCAACTTTGAAGCACTTTGAAACTTGAAGCAGACGAGAAATATAGCAGACAACAATTTATTTGGCGGGCTAAGGGTTAAAGTAAAGCAGTTATGGGAGCTTTTTCTTTTTTAGTCAGCTTTAAGCAAGCACATGTCTTAAACTCTGAAAACATTCTATGGGAAAAGGATTAAGTGATATGAACCTACCTGAAATTCTCCCTTGATGATCTTGAAGAACAGACTAATAAGATTTTGAGCATCAAAGGGGGGCTTCAGGGCACAAATTTCATACAGAAGACAACCTACAGCCTGTAAATAATAGATCGAGTGAGTGAGTGAGTGAGTGAGCGAGTGAGTTGGCTTTATCCCGTAACCAACAGTATTTCACTTATATGGAGAAAATGTCTACTTGAGACAGATATAGCGCTATCACATTAATAGCATGCAAGAGACTTGAGCATGATACCACATCCAAACACTTTGCAAACAATTAAACCTCAATAACTTGAACTAGCTTAAGTTGAATACACCTGTAGATCTTCGATTGAAATTTCGACAGCATCAGCTCCCTTAACCCATTACTTCATAGATATGCCTTTTTAAGCCTTTAATTTATTCCTCCACTAAAGAAAACAGTTCCAAATTTATAGTCATGAATATACAGAAAAAGAAATGTTTTCTCTACTCTAGCAGAAGGTAGCTTAAAGCAGGCTGAAAGTAAAATAGAATGTGCATTAAGATGCATTCTGCTTTACTTCAACCTGTTTTAAGTGATCACCTGTAATACTAGAAACAGAATATGGAGTTAAGGGTTAACCCTTTGAGCCCTAGTCCCGCATATAGGCGTCCTTTTCAAACAGTATACATGTGAAAATACACTTGTCCTATGCAAACAGTGAATACCCAGATCAGAGGGCTCCCTCTGATCTGGGTCTTCACTGTTTGTCATAATGCAAAACAGTGACAAAAATAACCCTTAAAAGTCAGAAATGGACTAGACAAAAATGGAAACTGGGATTGTCCATTGGAAGTTTCAGGGAGGAAAGAGTTAAGAAACTACTTGTAATCAGGATTCAGCAAGGGTTCTTCTATTGAATGGTTGCTTGAACCCTTCACTGCCGTAACACAATGGTTATTGCAAACATGTTGGATCCTGACAAGATGCTGGGTATTGCTGTATCTGATCAGGATCATAACTGTTTGACGTTGTCATCATAAGAATACTGTAGTCAATTTTTCTGAAACTGTTTGACACTCATTACAATATGATTAGAGTCAATAAACCTAAAATTTAAATTTGAGAAACACAAGCAGATGACAATTGTTTGAAGTAAATGATGTTAAGGCTGTGAAAAGGTAAAACATTCAACCCTAGGGATGAGTATCTCATCCTTTACAAACAATGTACCTGTGAAGAGGACAATTGTCCAATGCACACAGTGTAGACCTAGATCAGAGGGCTCCAATAAGAGCCCTCTGATCTGGGTCTGTACTGTTTGACATTTTGAAATATCTTGTTAAAATAAACCCTAAATAGTCAAAATTAGACTAGATATGACCTAGACTTAATTGGATATTGGAATGGTTCATTAAAAGTTTCAGGGGTGAATAAGTTAATACAATGATGAATGTAGAATGATGTCCTACCCAGATGTCAGACTTGGAAGAGTAGGGAATGTCCTGACACAACTCTGGACTGAGGTAACTGGGTGTACCAACAATGGTCTGGGCAACATCCACCGTGTTCTCCAGTACTTTAGAGATACCAAAGTCTCCTAAATTCAGAAAAAAAAACCTTTCTGCTATATGCCTATAATGACACTTTTTGAAACAAGAGCCCCATGGGGCATATTTCGCTCACCTGAGAATAGCTGACAAAATGGAGATAATGATTTATGTCAAGGACGGGGTAATTTTTTACCTGATGGGCATTTGAACAATCTTGATAGAGGACCTGTAGATTACCTGATGGGCATAATTTGAACAATCTTGATAGAGGACCTGTAGATGATGCTATGCGCCAAATATCTAAGATCAGGGTACTAGGGTTTTAGACAATAAGATTTTTTTAAGTTTCCATTGAAAATATCTATTTTTAGCTCCTGTGACCTAGATATGCAACAGACCGGAACCATTTGAACAAAAATGGTAAAGGATATTCAGATGTGTCCCCATACCAAATTTCAAAGCTCTGGCCAAATTAGTGTCAGAGAAGAAGATATTTGAAAATTTCTCTATATAACTCTATGTAAAACGGTGACCCCGAGGACAGGGCCAATTTTGACCCAAGGGGCATTATTTGAACAAACTTGATAGAGGACCTGTTGGCGATGCTATGTGCCAAATACCTAAGCTCTGGCCCTTGTAGTTTCAGACAAGAAGGTTTTTTAAGTTTTCATTGAAAAAAATCTATTTTTAGCTCCTGTGACCTAGATATGCAACAGACCGGAACCATTTGAACAATATTGGTAAAGGCCATCTAGAAGTGTCACCATGCCAAATATCAAATATCTGGCCATATTAGTTTCAGAGGAGAAATTTTCACTATATAACTCTATGTAAAACTGTAACCCCCAGGGCGGGGCCAATTTTGACCCCACTTTGGTTGCCATGGCAACCAGAGTTCTGCATTGTTTTTAATTCTTTGAACAAATTTGAAAGAGCTTGACCCAAGGAACATTCCTGTGAAGTTTGGTTGAAATCTGTTCAGCAGTATAGGAGGAGATGTCATTTGAAGCAATTGTTAACGACAACGGACAACAGACAACGCACGACGCCGGACACAGGGCCATCCCAATAGCTCACCTTGAGCCTTTGGCTCAGGTGAGCAAAAAGTGTAGACCCAGATCCTGATGGAGCTGTTTGATCTGGGTCTGAACTGTTTTCTAACAAGATCTGTCTGAAATGAGTCCTGGGGAAATTTTCCATCATCAAATTAGCCAGAGTAACATTTCAGGTGACAGATGTTAATAGACTAGTGGACAGTGTTTTATATATCAATATTCAGCAGGTTAAGTTAGCTGATACAAGCATTTGTTCTAAGTAGGTGACAAAAGTAAAGCAGAAAACACCAGTATATGCTTTTTGCACTACTTATGTCATTCATCTCACTGCACTCCGTCTTAAATATAATATTAACAACATGAAGTTGGGCATTAACACTTTTATGATAAAACTTGAGCACGAAGGACTCCTTTCATTCCTTTTCAAAGTTAAATAAACATTTTTATCACATAAACGTGCAAAATATAGAGGGCCGTAAAAATCGTATGGCCCACTGGGCATATATTTTATACTAATTTTCGAATCACCAAAAAGTACTACGCCGACTGTAAATCAGTTAAGAGAATCTAGACAAACATAGATCACCACTAGGTATTGAAACATTTCGAAGTGTCCTAGAAACATTCTCGCAAACTCATGCTGCAAATCAGGCTAAACTTAATACTACGTAGACTTTAGTATTAACAGTGACTCAGACTGTTTTTCAAATTTAGACGTTAGAATGATAATGACGTCATGTTACGTCTTGACGTTATTTTGAAAACGAAACTAGATTCTTAATGTCAAATGATCATTTTTAGTCAATTAGAACAACTTTAATTTAAATATTAATTTAAAATTTGAATATGGTATCAGAGAAGTCTTTTCACAACGTAATGGTGTTGATTTTCTTTACGTTAATATGATTGGTGTTTTTATCTACGGATGAATAAAACCAAATAACACCTATGACGAATCGTTTACCTAAGAGCCGAGGGCAAAAGTGAAAGTAAGACCTTTCGGATTTTCGTGTCATTTGGTGTTTATGTGATAAATAGGATATTAAATTCGTGTTTCTTCAGTAATAAATTTATTGAACTCGTTGGATAAAAATGATATGTTGCTCGCCAAGGCTCGCAAAATATCATTTTTATCCAACTCGTTCAATAAATTCATTACTGAAAAAACACTCATTCAATATCCTCTATATATCTATGTAAGAGGAAGTATCATCAGAGCTCCAGATAAGGGGAGTATTTAACTAAAATCTTTATTTCTGCTTTAAACCCTATGGTGTCACTACTCATTAGAATTGTAGAATCGTCTCGAAGAGACGATTCTAATGAGTAGTAACACCATAGGATTTGGTGCTGAAATGTGAAAGAAATGTTGGATTTATTCAGTTTACTCTCTCTTATCTGGAGCCTTGTACCAAAGAAAGTAATACATTTCTTGATTTTTTTCTCTGTCAAATACTGTTATTACTACTCAATATGTATTGCTGCAACTTGATACATCCATTCTTTACAAACAGTGAAGATCAAGATATGAGGGCTCCTGAAGGAGTCATCTGATCAAAGTCTGCATTGTAGGTCAAACTTATTTTATATCTATGGGTGGGGGAATCCTTGGGGACTTAACATAAACAAGTCATTCATCAGAAAACTGATGAATCCACTTAAAACAAGAGGGCCTTGTAGGCCCTGATATCGCTCACCTGTTTAATGAAGCCTGAGAGCTTTACATTTGAGTTTCAACCATATTAATCTAATTCCATTCAAATTTGTAGATTACAGAGTGTATACAATATTGGAATATGACCTATAGTAGAGTAGAGTACATCAATGGTAGATAACTAGAGCGTAAAAAATACTGAAATAAAGCCTTTTCTAGCAGTTCAAAGTATATCAAGGGCAGATAACTCTAGCCACAATTGTCAGATTTAAAAAATAATTGCACTCCTTCGAGAACTTATAGCTATATAAATTGTGTGCAACAATAATTACAGTCCATTATAGTTGTTAGAGTGTAAAAAAAGTTAGATATGGCATTTTCAACACATCAAGGGCGTAAAAAAAAGTTAGATATGGCATTTTCAACACATCAAGGCAGATAACTCTTGACCAATTGGTCCGATTTTAACCATTTTCGAACTCATCTGAGACCTTATGGTCATATACAATCTGAGCAAGTAGGAGAAAGCTAGAGTGTAAAAAAAGTTAGATATGGCATTTTCAGCAATTCAAAGGTAGATAACTCTTGACCTATTTGTGTGATTTCAACCATAATTGAACTCATCCCAACTCCCAATTTCATCCATAATCGAACTCATCTGAACTCTAATAATTAAAAATCTATAAAAGTTGAGAAAGATTGGATAAAAATTGTGGCCACTAGACTGTAAATACTGTTAGATATGATATTTTCAGCAGTTCAAAGGTAGATAACTCTTGACTTATTTGTCTGATTTTAACCATAATGAAACTCTTACAAACTCTTATAATTATATACAATCTGAGCAAGTTTGAGTAAGATTGGATAAAAATTGTGGCCTCTAGAGTTTAAACACTTAGATTTGGCATTTTCAGCAATTCAAAGGAAGATATCAATCTTGACCTATTAGTCTGATTTCAACCATAATTGAACTTGTCTGAACTCTTATAATTATATACAAGCTGAGCAAGTTTGAGAAAGATTGGATAAAAAATGTGGCCTCTAGAGTGTAAACAATTTAATTGTTGGCGCCGAACGCCGGACATTCAAGCATTGCAAAACCTCACCCTGAGCTAGCTAAGGTGAGCTAAAAATCAGTATTGTAAAAGTTAAAATCATCTCCAAGAGAAGAAGAGGTTAGGTAACAATTAGCTCTGTAGATACTGGTAAGACACTAAGACAGTGTAGACCCTGACCAGATGTGGCATCTCTGATGTGGGGACTGATCTGGGCTTACACTGCTTGCTTGATCAAGGTCTACAATATCCAAAAAGTTAGATAACAGCACTGTAGATACTGGTGAGTGTTGAACAGTATAGACCCAGGCAAGATGAAACAGGTTGAAAACATAGAGAGAATGATAGCAACGGCAAAAGATAAAGTTGACCAGGATAAAGGCAAGTTGGACAAATTACAGTTGAACCTATACCATGTAATAATCGTTTTGCAAGCAAATGGAGTAAGACACTCTTCTTCTTCAAACAATTTTTTCTACTCTCTTCCGCTACTTTTCTTTCCTCACTTTATATATAAATTATTCCTTGCAGTACATAAATAAACAGAAAGTATACTTGTTAAGAAACTAATATGTACTATATGATAGTAATATTTCATTGTGTGTCTTGTATAATTGTTTCTGTCTGTATATGTATATTGAGAAATAAAACATAACATAAAAAAAAAAAAGATGCAGCAGTGTACACTGTTTACTTAGTAGTAAGTCTACATTTCATGGCACAGCTCTTTTTTTATGACTTTGAAAAAACAATTTAACCATCAAATACATTTGCTTTAAATAATCTAACAGACTTGTTTGGTTACATACCTATTTTGATGACATTTTTTCGTGTCATGAAAACATTTTCAGCTTTCAGATCCCTGTAATGTGAAATAAAAGGTGAACATTAAATGTTAAACACATAAAAATCACTAGAGGCTAATGGCTAAACCCCTTTCCCCATTTAAGCGCTTTTTAGCACAATTAATTTATTCCTCCACTGACTAAAATACATGTATTTCAAATTTATACAGTCATGAATATGTATCTTAACAAACATTTTCTATATTTCAGCAGATGGAAGCTTAAAACAGGCCGAAAGTAAAGCAGAATGTGCCTTCAGAATGTGCCTTAAGGCGCATTCTGCCTTACTTTCAACCTGCTTTAAGTAGTCACCCGTCTTCAAAACTAGAAACAGGCTAATGGGGGAAAGGTTAAGTCAATCTTTCAGGCAGCACTTTTGTTGAAAAGCTTACCTATATTTACCAAAGGCTACATGTGTTAAAGCAACACAAATTCTTTTGAAAGTCAAAAAAGGTAAAGAAGCATGAATATGCAGAATTTATTACAACATTACAACTTGAAAGATGAATGATCACAATATCGTTATTGATGGGTATATCCCATAACCCAATAGCCTGTTTCTAGTTTTATAGAGAGATGCCTTCTTAAAGCAGGTTGAAAGTAAAGCAGAATGTGCCTTAAGGCACATTCTGCTTTACTTTCAGCCTGCTTCATGCTATGTTCTGCTAGAATGTAGAAAATATTTCTTAGTTGAGGGATAAAGTAAAGGAGTAAAAAGGCGAATTTACAGGGTAATGGACTATATAGTGGATAAGGACTTATGCAGTGACTACCAGAGGAGTACATGTATACAGTGAAACCCCTCTAAACCGGACATGTGTGGGGACAACAAAACGTTCCAGTTTAGAGGGGTTTTAACCCATTACCAAACAGCTTGTTTCTAGTATGGAAAATAGCTGACCACTTAAAGCAGATTGTAAGCAAAGCAGAATGCGCCTTAAGGCGCATTCTGCTTTACTTTCAAACTGCTTTAAGCTATGATCTGCTAAAATCTGTAAACAATTTCTTCAGTATAGGAATAAATCAAAGAGGTAAAAAGGCATATTTATATGTCTTTTATATGTTTATTCATGTTTTATTTCAGATCTAATTGTAGTTATTTTGTCTTTTCACGATTTATAGGTACATATGTGTTATTTCATGTAAAGCGCTTTTGAACGCACAACCCCTGTGTGAAAAGAGCGCTATATAAATCTGGTATAATAATAATAATAATAACATCAGAGCAGCGACTGCTGCAGTGATTCGATTTCAGTTAAAGTTGATTGATAATAATGATTGGTAATAAAGTTGTTTGCTAATTAAAAAAAAGAAAAGAAAAAAAAAGGCGTATTTATGGTGTTATGTGTAAAAATAAAGAAGGGTTGGAAACGGGACCAAAGCTTTTGTCCGGTTTAGAGAGAATTCCGGTATTTAGAGGTTCCGGTTTGGAGGGGTTCCACTGTATACAATTACAAGTGAGGGACAAGTTAGGTATGCAAAGATACAGTTTCACTTGGGCTAAGTGGCCACTCATGACAGTAAGGAGTTAAAGTAAGAGTGGTTTTATAGTTGTTACAGTGGACAGCTTAACACCTTACCCAATAATTATGCCTTTTTATGTCTTTGATTTATTCCTTCACAGTAGAAAATAGTTCCGATATATACAGTCAAGAAGAACTTTCTATATATCCAAGCATATGGTAGCTTAAAATGGGCTGAAAGTTAAGTCTTCAGCTTTACTTTCAACCTGCTTTAAGTGGTCACCTGTCTACAATACTAGAAACAGGTTATGGCATAAAGAGTAAATGCAAGACAATCGCCAAGGATAAAGGTCCTAAAGGAATTTTCTGCCTCACTCTTGTCTTACATAAAGGAAACACCTGTCAAACCAGGTATCCATTTTTTAACCGATTACCTGGTTCTAGTTTGATGATAGTTGACCATTAAACAGGTGCTGAAAGTTAAGCAGAATGTGCCTTAAATAAGGGGCATTCTGCTTTACTTTCAGCACCCTTTAAGCTAATATCTCCTAGAATAAATAAGACTGTGCATTCAATAAACGCTTATGCCCCAGGTGGCATCCTTGACAATATATTCTGATTTTTTTCTAAGTCCAAACTAGGTCAAGGTCAAACTGAGCTTGGGTATTATTGGTGAGCTGGTAATGGTCCAAGGCAATAACTGTATAAGTATGGAAGCATTGTAGTAAACAGTGTTGATGCTAGACGAAACGGTAAAATCTAGTTAACCAAGAAAGAGCCCATTTAAAATATTCTAAGTTAAAATTAGGTCATGGTCATGGTCAAAATCAAAGTTTGGTGATATTGGTGGATAGGGAATGGTCAAAGGCAACTACTGTATATGTATCCAAGCATTTAGGTAAGCGGTGTTGAAGCTAGACGAAACAGTAAATTCTACTTAACCTTGTTATGGACACACGGACGTTCCCACAGTTGGACATTTGTTGGGTATATTTTTTGTTTAAAAGTACCCAACAGTACACTAAAATACCCAACAATCACAATAGGGCAATCACGGAATGAATGGAATCTATTGTTCTCCCTACCCAACAAAGGACCTTTCGTGCGCTCGGAAGGACTGACAGACAGGACGATTACTATATTGCCTCCCTCCGCATCTGTCGATGCTGGGGGCATAAAAAAATATTTTTTATTATTTTTATTTGTGACAGTATAAATTAGAATTTTTTCTTCAGTAGAGGATTGAATTAAAGGCGTAAAAAGGCACATTTATGGGGTAATGGGTTAACTGAAGGGTTCTGGTTAATATAAGTTTGATTGTACAAGAGTATGTATTGGACTATAAGCAAAGTTTGCTTGAGTCTTATCTTTGTTCATTTGAGAAGACACTTGATAAAACAAAGATGTGAAACTTTATTATGAGGAAGTAAAACAAAGATGCAGGCCTGCCATAAGTTGACATTAAAAATCCTAAGATTTCCAAATTTGCATTTTTCAAGTGCGATTTTACGAATCGTACCTTTACCCCATAGCCTTTTTCTTGTTTTGTTGACATGCGCCTACTTAAAGCAGGCTGTAAGTAAAGCAGAATGCGCCTCAGGGCGCATTCTGCTTTACTTTCAGCCTGCTTTAAGCTATCATCAACTTGTGAAAAATCCGGAGATTTAGGAAAAATCCGGAGAAATGGCAGCCCAGATGATGTGAAACTTTATTATGAGGAAGTAAAAATATTACCCAGCCTTATTCATGTAAATGTTAGAGGACATGTTAGTTTGGACAGATTGTTGAGAGCCATGGCTCAACAAGACACATTGAGTGCCTCTCTTTTAGCTGGATCTGATGCTGTTTTTGACTATATTTGCCAGCCATGTAATGAAGATGGGAACCAGCTTGAAGCTGTTGGGTTTTGTGTGGACTGTTCAGAGTTTCTGTGTGTTGAATGCTTCAGATATCACCTGAAGCCCAAGACTTCACGACACCACAAGCTCCTGGATATCGAGGAGGCCAAGAAAGACACAAATCTCTCAGACTGCCTGGATATTTGCACAGAAAAATGTGCTCAGCATAATGGTAAGACTATTGAGTATTTCTGCTTGGATCATGACTGTCTTGGATGTGGAGCCTGTCTTAATCTTGATCACAGGAATTGTCAAGGTGTCCAGTATATTCCTAAGATTGCTAAGGATATGGGACATGGGGAAGAGTTTTCTTCTTTGATAATAGAGCTTGACATGTTGTTATTTCAGACAAAAACTCTTGTTGACACGTCGCTAGACAACAAACTAAAGTCTCAAGATATCTTTGACAAGGCACTAGATCATGTTAAACAAGTGAAAACTGAAGTAAACAAAGCTTTTAACAAATTGGAGAAGGAAATAGAGACAGAGGCGGAAAAGATGAAGAAAAAAGACATGATGAAAATGGAAGAAAACATTAAATCTTGTAAAAGCATACAAACAAAAGCTCAAAATCTATCAGTTAATATGAAGGAAATGCAAAAGAAGGAACAGTACAGTAATTTGTTTGTTGCCATGAAAGCAACCAAAACTGAAATGAGATCCATTGTGAAATCACTTGAAGATATTTCAAAGGATAACGCAATCAGTAGTTACCTGTTTCAACCCAGTGAACAACTAGACAACTTTCTAAAACATGGTGGAAGTCTTGGGAAACTCTTCATAAAGACAAAAGCTACAAAGGTGGGGGAGATCAATGTGAAACTGCAGAGTGATTCTTTAAGTTGCAATATATTAGGAATGGCCTTGGTCACTGGTGGGAGACTGGCAGCTGCTGACTATAATAACGATAAAGTGAAGTTAGTTGACATCAAACAGTGTAAAGTGATATCAGAGAACCAGTTACAATGTGGACCTTATGATATAACAACTACAGGGGAGAGCCGTGAGATTGCTGTCACACAACCAGAGAACTGGGAGATTGTCCTCCTCAGGGTTACAGACGACAGGCTCTATAGATTCAAGACGATCAAGACAATGGTTAAGTGCTACGGTATAGCCTACATCCATGATAAGTTTGTAGTCAGCCTGAATAATCCATCGGGATTATATATCATGGATACAGAGGGAAATGTGCTTCAAACTATTGAAAAGGATGGGAGTGGAAGGCAGCTGTTTAGTGATGTTGTGTCAATAGCTGCCAGTCAGGATACCGCTACTATTTATGTACCAGACTGTGGTAACAATACAGTCACCAGGCTGTCCTTGTCCGGTCATGTCCTTGGGGTCTATGAAGACAGTGATTTAAATTGGGCGCGCTATGTGACTGTTGATAAAGGAGGAGTAAAATATATCTGTGGTAGTGATTCTCACAATATTCATCAAGTTACCCCCGACTGCAAGAAGATTAGTATTCTTCTTACATCAAAAGATGAACTGGAGTATCCGAAATCACTGTGTTATGATGACAACACTGACTTTCTGTATGTTGGAGAAGAGAATAACAGAGTTTTGGTTTATCAGCTTTTATAGGCTAACAACAAATCTTAACTCTTAGCCTGCCACTCACGACTGTAGCTCCATATGCAAACAGCTTGGATCCGGATGAGACGCCGAGTAACTCGGCGTCTCATCCGGATACAAGCTGTTTGACACTCTGACAACATTTTCAGCAATTTTGAGCAACTTTGAAACTTGAAGCAGACGAGAAATATAGCAGACGACAATTTATTTGGCGGGCTAAGGGTTAAAGACCCTATATGTGGCTGTACTGTATTTCTTCTGAAATTAAAGATGTGAAATAAGTTTTGAAAACCTTTTAAAACAGTCGGGATTCAGATCAAGCCCTAAAAATGTGGGACATGATCAGGATCCAGACAGTTTGCTACTCAGATAATAATATTTTTTATAGAACAAAATATAGTGTTGTCAATTTAACCTTCTGCATACAACAAACAAATTTGTGATAAATGATGAAAATAGTTTTGATGCTGTTTGGATCCAGATGAGATGCTGTGTAACTTTGTATCTCATCTAGATCCAAACTGTTTGACATTCTGATTATAATTTATATATTCTGATAGAAAAATGAAAAGTAAAACTCTTCAGAACATTAATTTTTGTTGCAAAGACAAAATTTGCAGATGACTATTGTGTAGCAGGCTAAAGGTTTAAACAAAACAACCAGATCTTTTCAACAGGCATCAATTTTCAGCATACAAAGGGTCAATATTGTACATATATTCTTGTTAGATAACAGATTTTAAATATCTATGTATATGTATAAGCTTACCAGCTTATTAATGGGGCCCTACCGATATCCAGAGTAACTCCCCTTGCCAGGTTTACATCCTTTGCCCGCTGGGTAGTGATAAGCCAGTAGCATATAGATCATGACAAATTGAAGCAAAATCTGAGTGGAAGTATATTTCGTGAGGTTTTGCAAAACACTGATGTAATTTAAGTTGGTATGGATTCTCTATATTAGTATTTCGCCAAACTCAAGAATTATAAACAACTTTTTTCTCTTGCAAAATCGATTATATGAATGGCAAAATAAAGGCATATACATTTCTCTATTTCTATTTCTTACTTCTACGCCATCAATTCTGATGATTATGAGAAGGGGCACTTTTTAGGTGCACCATTTGGACTGTACCCGGCCGGTCACTTTATCCTGACACCGACAAACCAGTCGTAATGCTAACCCGAATTCCTGAGCGCCAAGGAGGAAAGCCATAACTACCAATTTTCAAGTCTTTGGTTTGACCGGGCTTGGGATTGAACCCGCAACCTCCCGCACTGCAAGCGGATGCTCTACCGCTGAGCTATACAGGCATTTACTTTATAAAACAAGAGGACAAGTATAGCCCTTAAACACTCACCTGATCATGGTGAAATCAAGATTGGTCAAATGATTTCAGAAAATAAAATTTGTAAAGTTAACCTATTACCCCATAGCCAGTTTCTACTTTTGATAACAAGTTGCTACTTAAAGCAGGTTGAAAGTAAAGTAGAATGCGCCTTATGGCGCATTTTGCTTTACTTTCAGCCTGCTTTAAGCAAAAATCTGATAGATTATAATGAATGAATGATGTTTTACGGCCCATCGACACAAAACTTCATTTAAAGCCGAATCTGATAGATTATAAAAAACATTTCTTATATTACATATTTATCACTGTACAAATTGAAAATATATTCCTCAGAGAATGAATGAATTAAAGGTGTAAAAGGGCATATTTATGGGGTAATGAGTTAAAACTTGCACTACAGTTAATATAAGGAAAATCAGCCTCATCCACTGGCAGCCAGGTTTTTTAAGCTAAGAAATTGATTATAAGAAATCTGGTAGAGTTTCACCTATGGATCACCAATTTTGTGTAATATAGATCAAAGAAACTTACCTGTGTAGAACCTTTTTGCTGTGTATGTACTGCACGGCCATTATCAACTGTATGAACCACTGAAAGCAAATTGGAAAGCAACAATGACAGCATGTCTTGTTAAACAAACCCATGGTCACCAAGTACTCAACTCTTTCAACACCATGAGCCTGTTTAAAATATACTCAATACATTTGCAAACAGTGTAGACCCAGATCAGAGGGCTCCTATAGGAGCCCTATGATCTTGGTCTACACTGTTTGTTAATTTAGACCAGTTTTCATTAAACTATCCAGAATTATAAGTAGACTGGTTCATGTTTCGGTAATTAAAATGATCCACAAGGGAATCTAATAACCCACAAGAGTTACTCAGTGTTGAAAGAGTTAACCCTTTCCTCCATAGCCATGTTTGCAAATCATCTATAAGCAACAGCCTTTATAACAGGACACTGCCTAAAGAAAGATGAAAGTAAAGCAGAAAGCTCCTAAAGGAGCTTTCTGCTTTACTTACATTTTGCTTTATGCTGCTACCTGTATTCACCACCATTAATAACTACTCTTTTGTGGCACTTATGTAGTGAAGTAGCCAGGCTTCAGATTAGAGGGAATAAACTGAACAAATCTAACATTTTCTCACTCATTTCAGCACCAAAACATATGGTGTTAGTTCTTGTTAGAATTGTCTCAAAGAGACGATTCTAATAAGTAGTGACACCATAGGGTTTAATTCAGAAATAAATATTTAAAAAAAAAAATCCTCTTATATGGAATCCTGAAGTAGCTAGTGGTGATCATGGTGCTTCTGTTAAAAAATAACCCTAATTTTAACCCTAAAACAAACCTTAATGGACTAGACTTAAATGGAAATTGTAAAATTTTAAGATGTGAATGTGTTAATATTTTGAAAAGGTTAATGAATTATTGACGTTGGCAAAACTGAAATTTGGTTTATTGCTTGTTTATATTAAGCAACCACTAAATTAGACAGACTTGTTGATCTTTAATGACAGGTGACTGCTTAATGCTGGACAAAAGTTATATAGAATGCTCATTCAGGAGCCTTTTGCATTACATGTACTTTGTCCTGAATCAAGCTGCCACTTGCCATACCCAGTAATCAGTGGTGGCTTAATACAGGTTCCTGTATGTTGCTAGAATATATATAACACATACCTCCATCACTTGCATCTCTTCAAAGTACTTGGCTTTCTGAAAAACAAGCAATCACATATAAAGTCTAAGTCACTGAATTTTTAAAATTTATACAATCTCAAAACAGCTGCTTTTAACCCTTTCAACCCTAAATATGTCTTGTTGGTATTTATAATTCTTTGGACTCTTGCAGTACAAGCATTTTGAACCAGTCTACTGTTGCATTTTTGGTATGACAACAAAACCCCATGAAACTATCAAACAGTGCAGACCCTGATCAAAGGGCTCCTATAGGAGCCCTCTGATCAGGGTCTACACTGTTTGCATATATAATCAGTATATCTCTATAAGGGTATAATGGTCTAATCTCTATAGAGGGCTGTAGGGTTGAAAGGGTTAACAAACAGTTTAACTATTTCGAATTAATTGCATACATTGATGACTTTTGCAAAGAGATTTGGATCCAGATGAGATGTTGATTAATTTGACAACTCATCCAAATTAACTCCTTCAACACAACTAAATGGTCTTATTTAAAATATACTCATTAGATTTGCAAATAGTGTAGACACAGGTCAGAGGAAACCCTCTGATCCAAGTAGATGGATGAAGGGGAGGATTGAATACACCCACTGTCCTAGTGGTAAGACTCCACCAAAAATTATTTTATTTATTCCTCAGCTGAAGGAAATAGTTTCAATTTATGCAATCATGAATATGTATCTGTAGATGGAAGCTTAAAGCAGGCTAAAAGAAAAGCAGAATGCACCATAAAGGTGCATTCTGCTTTTCTTTTAGCCTGCTTTAAGTGGTTACCTTGTCTCAAAACTAGAAACAAGCTATGGGTAATGGGTTTAACAAGATGTGTTGGGTACTATTGGCATGACCTATTTTACCTTGAATGACATTGACCTTTGTCTGACAAAACACAGGTTTTACTAAGCTCAAGAGTTTCTTTAATGACCTGACAGGAGTACACATGCTAAAAAGGAAAATCTCTATCACAAGTAGTTCCAAAATTCTGGTCAAAGCTAAATGCAGCTCAATTGAGCTGTAAATGACCTTGACCTTTGTCTGAGAAGTTTTGCAAAGGGCTATAAAAGAACAGCAAAAGATGCAGCCATTGATCATATTTACATTCTACAGTTATTACCACCACTCCTAAAGACCTTTGTTTTGACTTTCTTGTGGCTACTTACAATGTACAGGAGGATGAAGAAAAGACAAATATCTCTTTCATAAATAAATGAATGAATGAATGAATAATGTTTTACAGGCCCATCAACACAAATGGTCATTTTGAGACAAGACAAATGTTTGTTTATAGCAGAAATCTGAGAGTAAGCATCTATCAGAATATACTAGAAAATATTTCTTTGATGCATATTTATGACTACACATATATATATTGGAACTATTTTCTTCAGTGAAGAATTTATTAGAGGCATATAAAGGCGTATTTATAGGGTTATGGGTTAAGTGGTCAAAAAACTAGATATTTGGGTATGTAAAGCATGTCAATGCCTTTCTATGACAGAAAATTCTTAGAGAAGCAGTGATAATTTTAGAAATCAGATGAATGAGCCCTCGGGATGCACTTTCTGTAAAACAATGAGTCCTGGAGACAATCATTGAGTCCTTGAGGTGAAAACTTAACCCAATATCTAATAACATATTTCCAGTTTTGAAGACAGGTGACTAATTAAAGCAGGTTGAAAGTAAAGCAGAATGTGCCCTAAGGCACTTTCAACCTTCTTTAAGCTACTATTAGCTTATGAGTAAATAGGTTAATAAAGGCCAGAAGCTATTGGTCCATGGGACTTTTTAAATAATGAGTCCCTGGCAATTTTAATGAGTATAGGACTCGGGATGGGCAGGTAAAACTATCACCGGAGAAGGTGGTGAGATGTATGTCAACTCACCATGGCAGCATCACGGATCTTGTCATTTAAATTACCACCATCACAGTAGTCCTGGATGATGTTCAGAAATTCCACATTGACATCGAAGAATGAATCATGGTACAGAACAATATGGGGATGTTTAAGCTGGGCTAAAATCCTGATAAAAAGCAACACAAAGTTAACATCATATTTTTTTTACTAAACAACAAAGTTCAGTTCTTACAAACTGTCAAAAACGCCTGTGTACCAACTACCCCATAGATACCCCTTTTACATCTTTAACCCTTTCCCCCATAGAAGCGCCTTTTAGCGCATTCAGTTTATTCTTGCCTTGAAGAAAATAGTTCCAATTTATACATTTATAAATATGTATAATACAAAATATTTTTTTATTTTCTAGCAGATGATATCTTAAAGCAGGCTGAAAGTAAAGCAGAATGCGCATAAAGCGCATTCTGCTTTACTTTCAACCTGCTTTAAGTGGACACCTATATTCAATACTAGAGATATGCTATGTGGGAAAGGGTTAATTTATTCCACCAGAAAAGACAGTACAGGTATAGTGCCAATTTATATAGTCAGGAATATGTACCATAAGAGGGCTTAACAAGGGCCTTGAAGGCCCTGATATCGCTCACCTGTTGTAATGAAGCTTGATAGCTTTACCTTTGAGTTTCACCCGTTTTAATCTAAATCCATTCAAATTTGTAGTATAGTATGCAAACAATTTTGGAATACAACCTCATAATTCTAGTATAGTAGAGTACATCAAGGGCAGATAACTAGAGCCTAAACAATACTGAAATGAAGCCTTTTCTAGCATTTCAAAGTATATCAAGGGCAGATAACTATTGCCAAAATGATTAGATTTCAACAATAATTGCACTCCTTCGAGAACTTATACCTATATATTTTGTGTGCAAGTATAATCAAAATCCATTGAAAACTGTAGTTGTAAGAGTGTAAACACCGTTAAATATGGCATTTTCAGCAATTCAAGGGCAGATAACTCTTGACCTGTTTGTTTGATTTCAACCATAATCGAACTCATCTGAACTCTTATGGTTCTATACAATCTGAGCAAGTTTGAGAAAGATTGGATAAAAAGTGTGGCCTCCAGAGTGTAAACACCGTTAAATATGCCATTTTCAGCAATTCAAAGTAGATAACTCTTGACCTATTAGTTTGATTTCAACCATAATCGTACTCATCCGAACTCTTATAGTCATATATAATCTGAGCAAGTTTGAGATAGATTGGATACAAATTGTGGCCTCTAAAGTGTAAATACTGTTAAATACGGCATTTTCAGCAATTCAAAGGTAGATAACTCTCGATCAATTGGTCCGATTTCAACCATAATCATACTCATTCGAACTCTTATGGTAATATACCATTTGGGTAAGTTTGAGAAAGATTGAATAAATATTGTGGACTCTAGAGTGTAAACACCCTTAAATATTACATTTCAGCAATTCAAAGGTAGATAACTCTTGATCTATTGGGCCGATTTCAACCATAATCAATATCATTCGAACTCTTATGGTAATAAACAATCTGAGCAAGTTTGAGAAAGATTGGATAAATATTGTGGCCTGTAGAGTGTAAACACTAAAATTGTTGACGACGCACAACGCACAACGGAAGACTGACGACGGACATTAAAGGTTTGCAAAAGCTCACCCTGAGCTAGCTCAGGTGAGCTAAAAAGTAATGACACCTGATTAAAAACTTTAATATAATACCTGGTAAGTGCAAAATGCATGTGTGATATATCATTTTAAAGAACAATTCTTTGCCTACACAATGCATGACAAAATCATGTAAGTGGATAAGTCACAACATGAACTTAAATAGGTTATACGGTATGGGTAAATACAATAGTACAATATAAAAAGACTTGTTGATGTTTTCAAAAACAATATGCAGCTTACAGCTTTTTGCTTTATTTTCACTCGCTGATCTTTATGCAAAGACATGTTTCAACATTTGACCCACAACTGTTTGATCGGCTCTGTAAAAACAGAGGACCCTTGTTGATGCCCTACGCTTTTTCAATAGAGCCCTCTAGTTTTTATGCATGCCCAGTGTATAGCACCGATACATGGGACCTCGACGTTACTGTATTAAATTTCATTGACATATATCATAATGTTTTTGAGATATGCTCTGGACAAAAAAGTGTGATGAACATAGATAATCTCACATGATGAATGGACAAAGGGGCAACTATAAGTCCGGACCCAATGGGGAGCACAGAAAAACAAGAGGGCCTGAAGGCCCTGATATCGCTCACCATTTGTAATGAGGCCTGATAGCTTTACCTTTGAATTTCACCCGTTTTATTCTAAATCCATTCAAGTTTGTCGACCTACTGTAGTATAGTAGAGTACATCAAAGGCAGATAACTAGAGCCTAAACAATACTGAAATTAAGCCTTTTTCTAGCATTTCAAAGTATATCAAGGGCAGGTAACTATTGCCACAATGATTAGATTTCAACAATAATTGCACTCCTTCGAGAACGTATAGCTACATCCTTTGTGTATAAGTATAATCAAAATCCATTGAAAACTGTAGTTGCAAGAGAGTAAACGCTGTAAAATATGGCATTTTCAGCAATTCAAAGGTAGATATCTCTTGATCTATTTGTCTGATTCCAACCATAATCACCCTTTTTCCTTTTTCCAACTCTTATGGTCATATACAATATGGGCAAGTTTGAGAGAGCTTGGATAAATATTGTGGCCTCTAGAGCGTAAACACTGTTAAATATATCATTTTCAGCAATTCAAAGGTAGATAACTCTTGACCTATTGATCCGATTACAACCAAAATTGAACTCATTCGAAGTCTTATGGTAATATACAATCTGAGTAAGTTTGAGAAAGATTGGATAAAATTTGTGGCCTCTAGAGTGTAAACATCGTTAAATATGGCATTTTCAGCAATTCAAAGGTATATAACTCTCGACCTATAAGTCTGCTTTTAACCATAATCAAACTCATCTGAACTCTTATAGTAATATACAATCTGGGCAAGTTTAAGAAAGATTTGATAAAAAATGTGAACTCTAGAGTGTAAACACCGTTAAAAATGGCATTTTCAGCAATTCAAAGGTAGATTACTCTTTATCTATTTGTCCGATTTCAACCAAAATCAAACTCATCCGAACTCTTATGGTCATATACAATCTGGGCAGGTTTTAGAAAGATTGGATAAATACTGTGGCCTCTAGAGTGTAAACACCGTTAAATATGGCATTTTCAGCAATTCAAAAGTCGATAACTCTTGATCTATTTGTCTGATTTCAACCAAAATCGAACTCTTCCGAACTCTTATGGTCATATACAATCTGGGCAGGTTTTAGAAAGATTGGATAAATACTGTGGCCTCTAGAGTGTAAACACTGTTAAATATGGCATTTTCAGCAGTTCAAAGGTAGATAACTCGTGACCTATTTGTCCGATTTCAACCATAATCAAACTCATCCGAACTCTTATGGCAATATACCATCTGAGCAAGTTTGAGAAAGATTGGATAAAAATTGTGGTCTCTAGAGTGTAAACACTAAAATTGTTGACGACGGACGACGGACAATCAAGGATTGCAATAGCTCACCCTGAGCTAGCTCAGGTGAGCTAAAAACAATACAGTGCTCGCTCTCTACAAATACATCACTTGGGAGACCAAAAATATGTGCCTTGTTCGGAGGTTGTCCTTATAGGGAGGGAATTTGCAAACAGTTTGAATCCAGATCAGATGCGGCGTTACGCTGCATCTGATCAGAATTCAAGCTGTTTGTCACTAGTCATTATTTGTTTCCATTCAAAATGCTCATTAGGTAATTTTGAGATCAACAGCAGACAACAATTTTAAGCAGACGACATTGCAGCTGTGAATAGATTGGACATACTTGTCCTGTTTAGAGAACTATGACAAGGGTCGTTGTAAGGAGAGAGTTATTGTTGGGAGAGCCATTGTCGGGAGGGAACACTGTATTATATCCAATTATCATCACCTTGCCTCCTTCTGCACTGCTTCTTTCGTTCTCGTTTTCTTTCTATCATCTAACTCTATCTTCTTCAAGGCAAACAACCTGAACAAGAAATAATAATGTAAGACAAGTACATCTTCTAATGAAAGTGCTCCAAACAACCTGAACAAGAAACAATAATGTAAGGCAAGTACATCTTCTAATGAAAGTGCTCCAAACAACCTGAACAAGAAATAATAATGTAAGACAAGTACATCTTCTAATGAAAGTTCTCCAAACAACCTGAACAAGAAACAATAATGTAAGGCAAGTACATCTTCTAATGAAAGTTCTCCAAACAACCTGAACAAGAAACAATAATGTAAGGCAAGTACATCTTCTAATGAAAGTTCTCCAAACAACCTGAACAAGAAATAATAATGTAAGGCAAGTACATCTTCTAATGAAAGTGCTCCAAACAACCTGAACAAGAAATAATAATGTAAGACAAGTACATCTTCTAATGAAAGTTCTCCAAACAACCTGAACAAGAAATAATAATGTAAGGCAAGTACATCTTCTAATGAAAGTGCTCCAAACAACCTGAACAAGAAATAATAATGTAAGACAAGTACATCTTCTAATGAAAGTTCTCCAAACAACCTGAACAAGAAACAATAATGTAAGGCAAGTACATCTTCTAATGAAAGTTCTCCAAACAACCTGAACAAGAAATAATAATGTAAGGCAAGTACATCTTCTAATGAAAGTGCTCCAAACAACCTGAACAAGAAATAATAATGTAAGACAAGTACATCTTCTAATGAAAGTTCTCCAAACAACCTGAACAAGAAATAATAATGTAAGGCAAGTACATCTTCTAATGAAAGTTCTCCAAACAACCTGAACAAGAAACAATAATGTAAGGCAAGTACATCTTCTAATGAAAGTTCTCATCACACAGAACTTACCATATATCTCCTTTTAAACACACCCCATCTAATAAATCTGCCGCCTTACCTGCCAAAAATTAATCAATTAGATTTCGTCTAGGGCAACATTCAAACAACTTATCTAAAGATTAAGAACAAAAGGTGGTGTCTAGTGTGTTACCGTAATAAGGTTTTTTCGTGGATTTGACCTAGTAATCTAGTTTTTGACCCAACATGACCCGCATTCGAGCTTGACTCAAATTTTAATGAGGCAATCATTTTGACCAAGTTTCTATAAGATTCAAGGGAGATTTGAAGCCTCTAGAGAGTTAACAAGGTTTTTCTATGATTTGACCTAGTCAGGAACCTTCTGGTCTTAACCTAGATTTGTATGAGGCAACCATTTTTTCATTGTGAACAGTGAAGGAGTGCATAGGAGCCCTCTGATCAAGGTCTTCACTGTTTGTTATAATTTTAAATATAATGGTGAAAAATCCTTGGATATTCCATATAAACTTGTCATTTATTCGACAATATAAGAGTCCATTTGAAAGTTCATCTCTGTAAGGGTTAACATCTGATCGCTTAGCACTGGTTTAACCAATTACCCCATAAATACGCCTTTAATTTATTCATCCACTTAAGAAAATAGTACTTTGCAGTTTTCAGTGTTTAAAACTGGTTTGTCAACATTTATTAAACCAGAAAGCTAATTGACCTTAATTTACTATGCTGGTTTTTAACTATTTTCCAGAAAAATAGCCACTTGACTAGTATTTACAATCAGTTTGGATCCTGACCAAACACCACATAAGCAGTGTCTGATTAGGATACAAACTGTTTGAGACTCATTTCAATTTTGCTTAAGTCAAATTACCTAAAATTTGAATTTGTGAAATAAAAGCAGAAATTTGTTTAAAATTGATAACGTCATGGCAGTGAACGGGTTTTGTACTTTGTAAAACTGTTTGCAAATAACCGTCACACTCAGGGTAATGCAGTGAAGGAGTTAACCCATTATCCCATAAATACAACTTTTTATGTCTTTCATTTATTCCTCCACTGAAGAAAATAGTTCCAATTTATACAATAATGAAAGTGTATAATAAGAAATATTTCCTATATTCTAGTTGGTGGTAGCTTAAAGCAGTCTGAAAGTAAAGCAGAATGTGCCTTAAGGCACATTCTGCTTTACTTTCAACCTGCTTTAAGTGGTTAACTATATCTAATATTTGAAACAGACTATGGGGTAATGGGTTAAGGAGATGTATGCTTTATTTTGTCTGCAGCCACCTATCCAGATGTAGGAAAAGTCTCCTAACGCTCTTCATCAGGGACCAGTCTTACGAAAGGTCGTACAACAAAAACGGTCGTAAGTCAAAACCTTAAGAGACCTGTTAGTTCTGATTCCTCTCTCTAATCAAGACGATGATTCCAAAGAGATGTCACAAGACAGGATTAGATTGATAAATTAAAGGATAATTGAGAATTTTAGAATCCGACATACAACAACAGTTGTACGACATTTCGTAAGACAGGCCCCTGAAGCATGCAAAGGTAAATCTGTAATTAGTGGGTTTACAACATTAAAAGAAATAACAGTAAAGGAAATAATTAACCCATTACTCCATAGATACACAATTTTACACTTTTATGATTTAATTTATTACTCTACTGAAAAAAATAGTTCCATTTCATAGTCATAACAATATCAAACTTATACCGGCTAAATAAGAAATATTCCCTGCATTCTAGAAGATGTACATGTAGATCTATGGTACATGTAGCTTAATGCAAGCTGAAAGTAAAGCAGAATGTACATTAACCCATTACCCCATAGCCTGATTCTATTTTTGAAAACATGTGACCACTTAAAGCAGGTTGAAAGTAAAGCAGAATGTGCCTAAGGCACATTCTGCCTTACTTTCAGCCTGCTTTAAGCTTCCATGTGCTAGAATATAGAAAAATATTCCATATACTATATATTCATAACTAATTTCTTCAGCAGAGGAATAAATCATATCCGCTAAAAGTCGCTTCTATGGGGCAAAGGGTTAATGTGCATTCAGTCACCTTTGATCTTCCATACTAGAAACGGGCTATGGAGTAAAGGGTTAAGTAACTTACTTTCTATTCTCTTTGTGTCTCACTAAGTACACAGCCCCACATCCTCCTTTCCCAAGCCTGTGTATCGTCTCGTAATATTCCATCCTTCATAGCCAGAAATGTCTCATTTTCTGGATGCTATAGGACAAAACAAGATGAAAGAATCTTGAAGTTGATTTGAAAAGAAAACCTAAAGTTACAAGATAATGTTTGTGAAACACTATGTCCCTGATGTGACCATGACCTCTACATAATCTTAACCTTTGTCCGACAGAGAAAATTGACCCAACTTGAACTCTGGAGTTGAGAAAGAGTACACATACAAATTATGTCTCTATCACATACAGTTCCAAAGTTATAGCAAATGTCAAATCTATCTAAACAACCTTGACCTTTGTTGGATATGATCAAATTTGCATTGATATTAAGAGCTGCTAGGGTTGAGTACTCATGCCAAATATGAAGTCTTTATCACATGTAGTTCCAAAGTTATGGGCCTGGCCAATGTAAAGTTCAGTTTATTTGACATTTGAACGACCTTGACCTTTGTTGGACATGACTCATCTTGTAATGAGCTCAAAAACTATTTGATTTTCAAAATATGAAGTCTCTATGATGACTCAGTATCACATGTAAATCCAAAGTTATGACCAATATTAAATTCAGTCTATTTGACCTCTAAATGACCTTGATTTTATCTGATATGACCAACTTTATAATGACCTAAACTGGCTAAAGAGCTTTTTGATTTGAATACACCTAAACTGGCTAAAGAGCTTTTTGATTTGAATACACATGCCAAATATGAAGTCTCTTTTCTGATATCATATGTAGTTCCAAAGTTATGACCAATGTAAAACAGCCTTTGTCCTAACCCACTTGCTCGAAGCTGAGACAAGTGATTTCCGATTCGGGCAAGTGATTTTTGTATCAAAGTTCTGCACATCACAGTAAAATCAAAGACTGAAGGTCTTGAGAGTTCCCAAGAATATGTTTTTGCAATTCAGAAAACAACTGGATTCGAAGTTAATAATGCATTTGTTAAGGCAGGTCAGGGTCTCCTAAAGAAATGTGAAAGTACAGTAGAGAGCCTTTGCGTATGTTTTCTGCTGAAGGCTTCATCTTGCTGCAAGTTGGCAGCTGTTTTATTCCATCATTAAGTGTGGGTATTTTAAGAGGTAGTTTTAGGAGGATTTTACAACATGAAAAGACTTGGCAGAAGACGGAACATTTTGCACTGACAATGACATGGATCTAAGATGTGACTGAAAGCGACAAGAGTTTTTAAGTGACAGATCTATGAAAAAGTATGGCAATCATAATCTGTGTCTGAAATATGATTCGGATATTTGCAATAATTGCTGACTCAAGCCGATTCTTTAACGAGAGCACCGCAAATGGGTGCTGGACGCTCGACTTTCATATACATGTACTTTACACGGCTACATTTTTCAAACTTAAAGAATGTGTATGGGTGTTAAAAGCCCTATTGATCATAGAAGTTTGTAAGCAACAACAACTTAAACATACTTGGACAGTCTACATACCATTTAAAGTAAACTATAAGTCAAAAGAAGAACAATATCTGCTTAACTGCCTTGTTGATATGAGTTACCCTTTTGAAACTAAACAAGTATTCAAATATATTGGAAGTTTGAAATTAATAACTTTCTACAGTTACTAAGTATTTTATATACAAATTCTTAGTCAAACAGGGGCAATAAATCTGCAATGACAAATCCCATGGTTATCTGCTTTGTTGAAAGGTGATGCCCTTTTAAAACTGAACAAGTATTCAAAGTTTCATGTTAATACCTATGGTAATTATTGAGAAATCTAATTAAATTCTAAAAAGTCAAAACAAGGGCAATAACTCTAGAATAACAAAACCCAGGGTTACCTGCCTTCTTGTAATGAGTTGTCCTTTTGATACTAAACAAGTTTTTAAAGTTTCAAGTAAATACCTATGGTAATTATTGAGAAATTTCAATTTACAAGTTTTATGTAAATAAAAACAAGGGCAATAACTCTGGAATGGCAGGATAGCATTACAACTGGTTCGTCGGTGTCGGGATAAAGTGACTGACCGGATACAGTCCCAATGGTGCACCTCAAAAGTGTCCCTGCTCGTAATACCCTAAAGGGGTGTGTAGCAGTATATATCATATAAAAAAATATTTTGAATGTGGTTTGAAGTCACTTTTTGCACTTGTAGAGGGATTGATTCGGTTGCTTATAACTAAAACGGTACCGAGTCAAAATGGCCCCGAGTCAAAACGGCACCTGAGACTGAGTCAAAACGGCCCTGGGTCAAAACGGCCCACCCTACATTTTTAATGCAAATACTATGCCAAGTTATGAAGTAATAAATTATATTAAAGGTATATCTATGGGTTAATAGGTTAATACTTAGTATAGCAAAACCGACCGATTTAAATATAAAAACTATATATAAAAACTAAATAAAAAAAAAGGTTTTACCCTCTACATCGTAGCTGCCTGAAAACTGATCAGGGTACCGTTTTAATAACATTTCTAGATGGAAATTAGGTCCATCAATCCATTCCATAGTTGTTAATTATTGTAAGGGTTCATTCACTACACTTTGTATTATCATGACGTTCGGGCAAAGTGATGATGAGCTTTTGCACTTACAAGAATAGTCATGTAGCAAATGGTGAGAAAAGGGACAACATATTATTTAGTTCATTGTCAGTTCACTTTATTCCACTTAAATGTTATATAGATCTAGTGTTTGAAAATCAGTTTCAAACCACTACCGATAATTGAATTGAATCGGGGCGGGCATTTCGATTAATATCGGAAAATAATCGGAGATTTCAATATCCATATATTTACGTAGGGATATATTCCAAAGACAGTTGTAAGAACAGTGTAGATCATAAGAAATAAACAACACAATCAATTTGTAAAATTGCAAACAGTGAAGTACTAGATCAGAGGGCTTTTATAAGAGCTTTCGAATATGGGTCTGTTTTACTATGTCCCTAACTCACTTTATGTAGATACTTTTGTACAGAAATCCTGAATGTCATTTGTATTTCCTCTTAAATATTTTTGTCTTTATATCTTCATTTCTATCTGCTAGATCAGGGACGTACATAAAATGTAAAATATACGTTCCTGGCTAGATGAACATCTATCATAATTTAGAGAAAACTATGTTTTGCCCAATCCCGGTCATTCACGGATGTACTATATGTAGATCTACAACATGACTCTAAAATGTTTAAATAAACCACCTTTTATCATAAAACCGGATTATCATTGTTATTTCTTCTTCTATATATTTTTTTCTAATTGGTTGGGGATACATAACTTTAAGTGGAATATCATTTCTGTTGGAAAATGCTGCTATCGTTAATTCACGAAAACTGATGACAAAGTGTACGTGCAAGATTGGAGGAAACAGATGGCAAGCTAACAAAACATTCACGCTAAGTTTTAAGTTACCAACACAGCGATATTTCGGGAATATAATATAACACTCCTATTTCAAACAAATAGATCTACGTGATAATGGAATAAATAGGCTTTATCGACTTTGATTTCATAAGAAACAGAAACCATTTGTGGGCGTGGCATTTTTATCACTACAAACTGTAGCGCGTTCAAGTACCGTTTCGATCATTGCACTGACTGCATCAGAAAAAGGTAACAATTTAATTTAAACGACCGTTTGCATGTTATCGATCAAGAACAGCTCGAACGGCCTCAGAGGTAGTTAGCCAATACCAACAATGAAAACAAAATGGCGACCAAATGAGTTTTAAAAAAATAAGCGAACAGTCCTGAGTTAATTTCTCATCAATAAACCGATACTAATAATGTATCAAACAAAGCAGCTTACATCTGAGCAGCTAAATCTTATTTTTATATGCGGTAAAATTGATGCATTTCAGTTGATTAGTGCACTTTTGCTTGTGATATTTAGATTCGTACATAAATCGTTCGTACCCTTGAAAAATTAATAAACATGGGGGGCGCAATGAGTTATTATTGAAGAGTTATTGGTGAAAGTTAGATGTCGTACTAAATGGGTTGTTTGCATCGTTTAACATTGTTGTTCGCTGATATGGTACTTGAACGCACTACTGCTGTGAGCTAAAAATAAACGTTGACTATGGAAATTCGCGATAAAGTGGAAGCATTGTTTGATAAAAATCATTATTAACCGGCAAATGGCGACAACCTCCGAGTATAAATTATGAATGACCTCAAAGCTGCGAGGAGCTTTTATTGGTTATGTGGCCGCAAAATCGTAATTGCTCAAGGCTTATCCATAAGGACATTAGGCAAGGTGTTCCAATTGTATTGACGCATTTGTAAAAATTTTATGGCTGTCAGTTGACATGTGACGGTATAATCTCTGCCTCCACGGCATAGCGTAATCAGAGGTACACAGATAACTGTACCCTGCTGAGAGGCCCCCAATTACCCCACAGATTAATTAGCAAACTGATAAAAATAGTGTTACTACCCGCTAGCCTGTTGATATATCACAATGGTTGGGCGGAATGCGGTCTTAGCGACATCGATTATACGGCAGCACTATCTATTTTCGCCGACGTGACACACATAAAGTGACATATCGACGATTATGGATAATAGTCGATAATCGTTTCATCACTATATAGACTGATTAGAGCTATCCATCTTTCTTAAATGTGATAATACGAATTATTACCATAATTAATAATAATCCCAATAATACTTGAATCATTATCAATACAGTTAGTCAAGGGGTTCCGGATCACTGGGTGTTCCGGACCAGTCGATTACTTATCTGAGAAAATATTGCAGAAATGATAAAATAAGATATATTTTCTTGTAAATACCATAAATTCAATCAAATTCTTGATGATATGTTGTATTTTTTCCAGCTTTGCTTCTTAATTGTGTATGGATACGTCCGTTTAGAAAATACGCATGCGCACAAATTTACCCATACACCGTTTCCTGAAAACCGTCGTCTGGTCGTTTATCATCAACAAAACTATAATTATCAGGTAATTGCAAGAAAATTTGGTATGGTTTTTTTTGTTTATGCACACTTGATGCAATATATATCTCATTTAGTTTAATATGCAAACTTACTGGAGAAATCGAGTTGGAAGTGAACTGTTGTGCATAAGGCATTCCGGACCAGCATCCGCACTACTTGGGGGGAAATCTCCAAATGGTTTTGTTCTTAATGGGACGAAAAATAAAGGTTTTTTTCTAACTTTTTGTTCATTTTATGGAATATTTTCAATGTCAAAATATTTGAAATAACACAGAATCAATATTTTATTTAATTTGTATATATACATGTACTGGTATTGTATTCTTTGGTCTAGATCTATACGATACTGTATGGCTACAGTACTGTACATATTGCAATTTGATTTACCCATCAGGTAATCATTATTTATTGTGCTGAAAGATTTCATTTTTCATTTATGTTGCAGAAAAGCTTTAGAAAATGATAAAAGATGGGTCCAAAACGTAAAAATCAAGACAGCCCATTACATTCTGCTGCTAAGAAGCACAGGTGCCAGACGCATGCTTTGACCAAATATGCACCTCAAAACACAAATAAAAGGCATAAAACCATAAACACGTCCTTTTCTATGACCAAACACCATATTCTGACCAAAAGCTCATTTTTCAAAAAAAAATTTTTTTTTATAGTATATACCTTAGAAAGGTGTCCAACTCCCACGGCAAATGTGCTTCGTGAAACGCACGGATTTTATGCCGAGTCTTGTTGCGCAATCAATTCTCGATCGATTGTGAATACAAAGATACCATCGCATGCAGAAAACCCTATGGTATACAATATAATTCCATATAAGATCAATTTCCATAGAAAACAAGGGATGATGGACAATTCGTCACCATGCAGATTCGTCACCAAAGCATTATAGTACAAAAGGGGTAGTCAATTCGTCACCAAAGGAAATATAGTAAAAACATTGTATATACTGATTTAATGAGTATAATTGTTCACACATAGAGGTGTTTTAATTATCTTTTTTGTAGTGTTAATATACACGTTATGTAGATCTAATTGACACTTACATTTTGTTTGGATCCCGATATATACGGACAAATTTTTGTTAGTCAGTTAGGAGCCCGATATACGGGAAATGTAATTATTTATGGCTATATTTACGCTATGGGCAATTTGGTAATATTTTACCAAATACTTTGGATCCACATATGATCTGGCTCCAAAATGCTTGTCAAGCGGAAGAAATAAAATGCAACCAGAAACTATAGATGACATTTTATTCCAATACGTTTAAGCGTTGTTTGGAAATAAATCGGAGCCAGAAAAGATTTGGATCGAAACTGTGTTATCTTTTTAGAACTTCATAGGTGAAATAAATACTCAAGACCGATCATATCATATCATATAAACATTTATTACATTAAAGATAGAAGATCTTTACACCCGCTTCCTAGTTACTATATAATATGTCACGTAGGCTAAAGCAAAATGAAAGTAAAGCAGAAGGCAAATCCATCTTTACTTCGTGACTGATTTTCCCAAATAAAAGTGGGTCTTTATGTATATAAATATGTCCATATCTCTAGAACACTCTGTATGGAATTATTTGATAGTATAATGAGATAGATTATAATAAATGATGATGTGCAATAAAATTACAGTTAGCATTTTTTACAAAATTAAATGCAGCAGTGATAAGGGTATAGACAGATAATAATCATGCCTCAATTAAAATCCTCTGCAAATGCCGCCAAGGACCTAAACCATAGATAACCAGAATTAATTTACACTGATCGGCACACGTATAGTAAAGGTCTTGCATTAAGCTTACCACTGCATTACTTTTGTCCAACATTAAATGGGATTAAGTATTTAATTAATTTCTTACTTTCTCATTATTTTTAAACTATTTATATAACTACCTTTAATCGGTGACATTTGAAGCCTGAATCAAAGAAAACCTGTTATCAGTATCCAGTTTCAAACTGAATGGCACCAGGAACGTAGATTATATCTAATATACGTTCCTGATGGCACGTGACTGACTGACACGTGTATGTTCACTGAGCATGACATTCCTTTGTACGTGTGCCTATGATAGTTACATTAATTGGTTTGTTGTTTTTACAGTTTAATATCAATACAGGTATAACAGGTCGGGTAATTACCAATCAACATTTCACACCAGATTAACAACAATGTACATGTAATTAAAGTAATCCGCCTTTGGCGGTAGATATAACAAACTTTTACGTTTGACCAACTGTTTTTTACTGTATTAATTAGATCATTTTTGCATTCATTTTAAATAACATATTCGAATATTTTAAAAAACACTCAATTAATAAATACATGTCAATTTCCGTTTTATGGAGGTGGCTAGATTAAAAAACCTTCATTTCTGTGGACACAATAGAGAGGATTTATCTCGCATTTCCATTTTTATTTTAGATTAGTTTAATAAAACCAGGGTCAGCGAACATACTCACGTATTTGTTTTAAGACAGGTTTTTTTTAACAATCCACCCTTCTCAAGTGCAAGAACCTAAACACATATTTACTTTGAAAAGTCTTCCTATTATTAGTGTTTTAGACAGTTGGCTGCTTAAGGCAAGATGACATTAATAAGGGAACACGTATAGCAGCTTTCTGCAACAATTTCATGCATAATGGGCCTTTGGCAGTAATAAGGGTGATCATATATGATCCTCCTTAAGCAGGAGGGATTAACGTTAATTACACAATAAGTTTTTGCCGCTGCAATCCGTGTCGCTAATTAATTTTTACATGCACATGTGGAATGTTATTTATCTAGTATATTATATCTAATTACTTTAATCTATTTAGATATAAATAAACTTGGTCATAGTTTTATCTTTTTTTCGAAAAATTTCGGCATCTAGATTCATCTTTTATACTTATAGTAATTTATATATTACAATTGTAAATTCTAGAATATACATATGGGCTTATCGATACTTGTCAATTTCAACAATATAACTTATACAATTAACAGAAAAATGATCCTGATCATATATATACCAGGTAAGAAAATACCCTATACAAAGTCTTTGGTGACGAATCGTCTTTTGCCATTACTATATATCGCTTTGGTGACGAATTTGCATGGTGACGAATCGTCTGTAATTCAAAACAAGCCCATCCGACTCTCGGAAGTCGCAACTTATCCAGGTCAAACAAGTCTCTACCGTCACATACACAGTACTTTTTACCGCTGGCGTCTTATCTTTACACCTTAAATCTACGACATGCAATCAGTGTCCTCCATATTTCGATAAATACATTTAAAAGAAGAAACTTACCATACATGACACAGCCAAACTACTCTGCATTATCGTAAAAGGGCACCAGTCCATGTTGACGTTTTTCTACCTCCGGGTCACGGAAAGCAGATGGCCAGTGCGATTTAAATTGAAACACCGGCCGTTGCGCGATAATGTAGAGTAGTTTTGCTTTGACATATATGGTAAGTTAATTCTTTTAAATGCATTTGCCATGCATTTTAGATCGAAATAAAGAGGACACGGAGTGCATGTCGTAGATTTAAGGTGTAAAGATAAGACCCCTGCGGTAAAAGTACTGTGTATGTGACGGTAGAGACTTGTTTGACCTGGATAAGTTGCGACTTCCGAGAGTCGGATGGGCTTGTTTTCGATGGAAATTGATCTTATATGGAATTCTATTGTGTACCATAGGGTTTTCTGCATGCGATGGTATCTTTGTATTCACAATCGATCGAGAATTGATTGCGCAACAAGACTCGGTATAAAATCCGTGCGTTTCACGAAGCACATTTGCCGTGGGAGTTGGACACCTTTCTAAGGTATATAATATAAAAAAAATTTTTTTTTTGAAAAATGAGCTTTTGGTCAGAATATGGTGTTTGGTCATAGAAAAGGACGTTTTTATGGTTTTTTGCCTTTTATTTGTGTTTTGAGGTGCATATTTGGTCAAAGCATGCGTCTGGCTCCTGTGCTAAGAAGGTAAAGGCAAGATACACAAGAAAGTCTCCAGGCAAGTTGTGTAGAGCTAAACAAGCTCTGTTTGAAGTGGAGAAGAAACAGTTATCAGTAAGAAAAGCCGCTGAGAAATATGGACTCTCTTACGGTTTTCTTCACCGTAGGTTATCGGGGGATGTAGCACTAGATAGTAGAAATGGTCCTCCAACAATATTTACAAATTCTGAGGAGGAAGTCATGGCAACTTGGTTAAAGGAAATGTGTGAACGGGGCATGGGACTGAAACCTGGGGAGTTCCTAGATTTTGTTCAAAAGGTTGTGAATGAAGAGAAGAGGATTGCTCCATTCAAAAATGGCCGACCAAGCTATGACTGGTACAAGGCCTTCATGACCAGAAACAGTCATATTATACAGACAAGGCAGGAGACGCCGTTAGAAGCTTGCAGAGCCAAGCTTAGCAAAGATGTGATAGATAAATGGTTCTCTCGATACAGAAATTTTGTTATGAATTCAGGTCTAGTTGATAAGCCGAAACGTATTTTTAATGCTGACGAATCTGGATTTTCGCTTGGGAGTAAAGCTGGCAAAGTCATAGGACCACTTAAGAACCAGATACCTCAAGTTCCTCACGTATAAGGGGGTCATAGTAAGCAGAGACTGACAGTGATGTTCTGTGCCTCAGCTGATGGGACGATGCTACCACCATACTTTGTATACCCAACACCACCTCCAAGAGGTTACAATCCACTTACTGGTGCCATTGAAAATAGTGCTATAACCTACACTGCCAAGGGATGGATGGACTCTGTGGCATTTCAGGGTTTTATACGCCATTTTGTGGAACAGAAAGACCAGTAGTGCTACTTATAGACAGTGTAAGCAGTCATGTGAACATGGGGGCCTTTGAAGATGCCAAGTCTAAGGGTATAGAACTGTACAGGTTAGTACCCAATGCTACTCATATTATGCAACCCCTTGATAAAGGGGTGTTCGGACCACTGAAGAAAAGATGGCACCAGGTGTTGAGACGCCACAGTAGGGAAAATCCTGGGAGTCCTGTAGGCAAAGACAAATTTGCAGAACTACTGAAGGAGGCTTTCTTCCTCTTCTATAAGCCTTTAACAGTTATGAACAGCTTCAAAAGTTCTGGTATATATCCAATTGACAGCACTGTAATAACTTCTACAATGTTGAAACCAGGACTTACATTCTCAGAGGAATGTGGTAATCAAGAGGGTTCTACATCACAAACCATCCCATCACCAGAAAATGTAGTGCCAGCCAGTACAGATGTATCAGCTACAGATTCATTGGCTGCTCTTAATGCCCTGGAAAATGCCCTAGCAACTCCTGTTCGGAAAAAGTACCAACAGAGAATTGAGGAGAATTACGACATTGTAGGCAATTCACCATGTTTTGAAGTTTATAAGAAGTTGCATTATAAGGCAAACAGAACATCAACTTGCTGTTCTACAGAGACCAGTGATAGCCTGCCACCTTCTTGTCTACCTCAACAGCCAGACAGTATTACCACTGCAGATTCATGTGGACTGGACTTGCTTGCATCTGTTGTGTGCTCTGAGACCATACATAAGGCAGGACCAAGCACAGTTACTAGTACATCTGAACCTGAAAAGTTTGACAATCTGATCTCTCCAGTGTTGCAAAAAACTCTGATATACCCTTGTGCAGACACCTCTAATAAAGCACCAAGGAAAAGACTTCTTCAAGAAATCCCTGATAATTTGACATCCCCAGATGCTTTGCGCAAGATGGCGCTGAAGGAATTAGAGAAAGTCAGGAAGTTTGCTAAGAAAGAGAAGACTGCTAAAGAAAAGTATTTTAAGCAAATAAATAAAAAGGTATCCTCTTCAGTTAGCTCAAAAAGAAGCAGTAAGCCTAAGAAATCAGTAAAACCTAAAAACAAAAACAAAAAAATTGAAAGCATGGCACAGTCAAGTCAGTCTGAATCAGAAAAAGTTAACTGTATTGGCTGTCACATGTCTTGGCAAGAAGATCAGGTATTACAGTTGGGTAGTGTATGGATCCAGTGTGATAAATGTGATGGTTGGATGCATAAGGACTGTTGTGGAAATAGTGAAGATATTAGTTTGGCTGATGGATCCCCATTTACATGTCCAGATTGTGATTAAAGTTGGGTCCACATTTGTAGTCTTCTGCGTTCAGCAGTCACCTTAACTCATTAACCCTGTTTCTAGTTTTAACCCATTACTCCATAGCCTGTTTCTAGTTTAGAAATCAAGTGACCACTTAAAGCAGGTTGAAAGTAAATCAGAATGTGCTTCTTTCAGTCTGCTTTAAGCTACCATCTGCTAGAATATAGGAAAGAGTTCTTATGATACATATTCAGACTTTATACAGTGGAATTATTTTCTTCAGTGGAGGAATAATGTCAAGACATAAAAAGGTGTATTTATGGGGTAATGGCCTAATGGGTTTATGAAAGTTGAATACTTGAAGCAGGTTGAAAGTAAAGCAGAATGTGACTTTAGGCACATTCTGTTTTACTTTCAGGCTAATTTAAGCTACCATATTCTAGGATATAGATAATATTTCTGATGGTATGTTTTTATGGCTGTATAAATTGGAACTATTTTCTTCAATGGAGGAATAAATTAGGGGTGTAAAAAGGTACATGTATGGGGTAATGGGTTAAACAACTATTGTTTGTTTCTGTGGCCATATATTGCAATTCATGTCAGTTCACATTTAACTGTGCCTGGTTAATTTTTGTTACTTGATACATACGCATATGCCAAAGGTATTGGTTTTGATGTATCTCATCAGATGATAACGTATTATGTTGACTGTGATAAGCCAATAGGTATTGGCATTAAATATGAAAATCAGTTGATACATGATTATTTTGTTTGTTTGTTATTTTCCCCTTAATTGCTCATGAGCATAGTTTCGAACTTTCCATTCAACTTCCATATGTACGTGGATATGTGGTTATGAGAATATATACTAGCCCTCTGTTATCGTCACCAGTTTCGACAAGTTACATTTTGACATTTGTTTGACAGTTAAAAAACATCTTGACCTGCCCCCGACCTTGATTTTCGGCAAGAGTTACTCCGATTGGCTAACACGTCACGTGGTCCGGAAAACACGCGGTTGGTTCGGAACCCTCGCATAGAGCGTGTTTATACAACTTTCAATTGGCATAGGATCGTAAACACTGTGTGTCATTTGACAAATACAGTTACAAAGATGAGACACCTGGCCTTCAGAATATGTGAAGTTTTAGTAATTTGTACATTGTCGTGAGTAGCTGACATCGATTTTATTGTTAGTGGTCCGGAACCCCTTCACTGACTGTACAATATCAGATGGGGCCGTTTTGACCCGTGCCGTTTTGACTCTGGGCCGTTTTGACCCGGAATCAACTAAAACGACATACGCAATGCACGGAATTATACAAGAGTGTATAGGTCCGTGCGCAATGTTTGTGTCTCGACAGATCAATAACTCATGTTAATGAATTGAAACTAACATTTTAAAAGCCCTAGATCAGTATCGTGTTTACCTTTTATTCCTTAGGTAAATGTTTAGAGGTATTCCGGTTGTATTAAATCGCTCAAACAATACGAGACGAATGATTCCATTTGATAACAATCTTATTTTAAACCAATCAAACGTGTTGTTGTATATGACAATTTGCCGCAGCTTATTCGGCACCTCTTGCATGTTGTCCCCAAAAAGTGGATATGATTTATCAAAGTACTGAAAGTACTGCAGGTTGTGCAATAGACTTGATTTGGATTTGACTTTCGTATGATTGTACGTCACTTTAACAGTATTTAAGTAATTTTCATGAATCATTTTAAGCCTTAAGTCAAGAAATGGTGTTTTTATCCTGCTTTTACATTTTTTCCTGCTGAGTTTTAGCATTCTTATAACTTTGTTTTATCCGCTAACCCTATCTTTTATCCTGTTTTAAACTCTACTAACAGACACAGACGCGCACTGCCCGAAATTACCCGTGAGGATGTCAGGCAGAATCAAAAGAAAGAAAGAAATTTAAGTTATATCACGGGGCGCAATGAGTTATTATTGAAGAGTATTGGTGAACGTTAGATGGCGTACTATAAGCGTTGTTTGCATCGGTTAACCTTGCTGTTCGCCGATACGGTACTTGAACGCGCTACTGGTTCTAAAGTGGTTACAAAAACCGATCAGTATTTCACCTGCTAGAAGCGTATATTAACACCTTCAGACGCATTCCGCTTTACTTTCAACATGCTATATAAGTGGCAATATCTTTAAAACAAGAACCAGGCTATCTGGCAATGAGTTAATAAACATAGTACACGGAAGGAGCTGTCTGATCAGAGTCTACACTGTTTTGAACAGGGTGTGTTTGATATAAGTATGCTTACGTTTCTTTGGAAATATTTTTTTAAAGATTATGAGCCAATTCAGAATTGCTTGGCAGGGTTAAGAGTGAATATTGAAATCAATTATTCTAGATGAATTGGAATACAAGTTTTGTAGATGAATTGATATTTGTTTAATTGTGATATTGAAATTTCCCATGAGATTCACACTTGAAGGATAATCACACACTAATTATTGAGCTATGATCCCTGGATAATGAAGCAATCATGTATTTTAATGGACCATATTTTACTTATATATTTCTGATTGAACTGCAAATGCCACATGTTCAATGATTGCGACATACTGTTCTTTGAAACTGCAATTTTGGAGATGTAAACGATCGTTATGGAATATATCTCGTTCAGTTTTCAATCTAGTCAAATATCCTCTGGTATTTAGTATCAATCCTATCACTGTTATAACGTCATCAACAATTTGTAATTGTCGTCTGCTTTTATTTTTCAATTTTAAAGTTCAGGTATTTTGGACTTAAAGGATATGGAAATGAGTGGCAAAGAGTTTGGACTCTGATTTCAAATTACGTCGAGTCCAGTTTTGCCTAGTTCGGGTTAAATATAACAATATAATGAAAAGCGACACAAAGTGCATACCCTGATCAGAGGGCTCCTGTGGGAGCCCTCTGATCGGGGTATGCACTTTTTGCAAAGGACAAATGTACTCTTCACAGGTATATTGTTGGTTAAATAACGCGTATTCTCGTCGCTAGGTTCGATTGTATTTAAGTGGTCACCTGCCTTCAAAACTAGAAACAGGTAATAGTGGTACATGTAATGGGTTACGAGACCACCTAGATGTTTTACACAATCATTTAGCTGTCGGTTTTATTGACGGTGGTACAGGTAGTGAGGCTTGACTGTACATATATAATATAAGCAACACTTCTAGTGTTAGCTCTGAAGTGGAAAGAACATCATCATGCACTACTGTTGATACCAGTGAAGGAATATATCCAGTCAATCTTGTATTGACTCTTTCAACACAAAGTAAATCCTGTGGATTATTAGGTTTCCTTGCGGGTCATTTAAGATACCAAAACATGAACCAGTCTACCTAGAATTTTGGGTAGCTGATATAATACTTCTCTAACTTAGCAAACAATGTATACCCTGGTCAGGGGGCTCCGATAGGAACCCTCTTATCCGGGTCCACACTGTTTGCAAATGTTTATAGTACATTTTAAACAGGTCCATGGCGGTGAAAACGTCAAATCGACCATTTGTGATTTGTAAATACAAGTGGTTGCTGATTTGCTAAATAAAAACAATACAGACAACTCATTTAGGATTTTTCAGCGTAGTTCTTATTATGCACTAATCCATGCAACCTTAGCGACACGAACAAACAGTATACTTGTAAAATTACACTTGTCCAGTGCAAACATTGCAAATCATTAGCATCTGATAAGGATCTACACTGTTTGTCATTGTGAAATTATATTGTAAAATCCCTCCTAAAATAACACAAAAAACAACAAAGCCAACCCAACTCAATTTGAGATAGGAAATTTGCTTTAGGTGTTTCAGTGTTGAGTGGATTAAACAGTCACTTGCCTTCAGAGATCTCGGTGCTACTTGGATTTCGTTTAATACAAGATTGACTGATTGTGTAATGAAACTATGGTTTATTAGTATGAAAGAATTTTTAGACATTGTGAAAAATGTATAACTTGATAGTACTATTAATGGGAAGCCTATCACCTATCGTAGTCCATATTCACACGGTGTTATTTGTGTTAATGTGTGTATACACCAGTTGCAAACAATATACGCTTCGCACATAAAACCGCAAATGGCGTTAACTATTACTGACAGTGTTCTTAGCCAGTTTGCATGTTCTCGAGAAGACGACAGTCTATGTTACTTGGTAGTTTGGATTTACAGAGTTTTCTGGATATTTGTATTGATAGGTACAGTCGGAAATTGTCTCACCTTGTTAGTGTTATCAAGGAAAAGAATGCGAAAACTGCCGACAAGTGTCTACTGGGCATTTCTTGCCTGTTCAGACCTAAGCCATCTTTGGCTAGTAACCTTTCATCAAACATTTCGGATAGAGAATGGTGAAAACATTCAACTGACAGGAGCATTTCCCTGTGTTATGATTCAATGGTTACTGCATACCACTGGTGGATTTTCAATTTGGCTGCTTGTTCTTCTAACAGTTGAACGGCTCCTGTTCACATTAGTTCCGTACTCGGCACGAGCCAAGATAACAACACGCAGTGCTTTCATTACTGCACCAGTAACTTTAGGAGTACTTTGTCTTTCAAATGTCCACACGATTTTCAGCTTTACTTGGGTTCCTGAGAACGATACTTGTGTATATTCCTCAGAGGCATACAAGAGTTTCAAAACGACTGGGTATCCTTACATGTTATTTATTATGTACACTTTAATCCCAATACTTGTAATATCAGCAGGAAATATAACTATTGCATGTAAACTGAGAGACCGGTCCAGGCTAGTTATGCCCATGTCTGCTATCTCACAAGCGGCAACAAGAAACACATCGGCCACAAAGATGCTATTCTTTGTGAATGTTGTTTTTATTATTTCGACACTACCATATTGTGTGTTTCTGATATCAGTGTCGTTACTTGGACGTGGCTATATAGAAAGTAATCAAAGGCCTCTACAGCTTGTTAGAGCTGTGGTTCTTCTACTGGCCCAAAGTAATTTCACATTCAATTTCTTCCTGTATTGTGCAAGTGGTACGTTGTTCAGAGAGGAGTTCTGGAAGATGGTGCGGAAGTGGCGAGATACATTGGCATCTAGAGCAGAACCCAGTCAGGAACAAGTGACTATTTCAACAGTTCCTTAGCTTATGTGTAACATTGATTATTCAAGGATCAATATATATACAATGGAACCCCTCCAAACCGGAACCTCGGAATACCGAAATTCTCTCTAAACCGGACAAAAGCTTTGGTCTCGTTTCTTTATTTTCACCAATTACACCATAAATACCCCTTTTTACGTCTTTTGTTTATCACTACACTGAATAAAATAGTTTATATATTATAGCAGATGATAGCTTAAAGCAGGTTGAAAGTCGCATTCTACTTTACTTTCAATCTGCTTTAAGTGGTAAGCCATCTTCTATATTAGAATCAAGCTTTTTGGTAATATGTTAAAACCCCTTTAAACTGGAAGTCCCTCTAAAACGGACATTTTTGTTGTCCCCACACATGTCCGATTTAGAGGGATAGAGGGTTTTTACTGTATACATGTATAGCCTTTGTTAAAAGGACGACTTGTCAGAGGGTTTATTATCAGGGTGTACACTATTTCTTATAATGTTCATGCATCTTTAAATACCTGTACAGATAAATGCCCCAAATAAAGTTTTCTCTTTATATTTGCAGATGACTGCTTAGAGCGGACTCAAATAAAAGCAGATAATTCCTACAGGCTATTTATTGTTTTACATCCTTTAAGCAACCACCTGTCTTAAACACTGAACTTAGTTTTAAAAGAAAGGGTGGAATGATTTTATTTGCAAACTGTATATACAGTAAATCCGCTCTATTAGGACCACTAGATTATGTTATCTATCGTGTGTTTAAGGAAATTCGACAGCGGGCGGCCCGCATCTCGAGTTCCGGAAATGCTGATGTATTTCACCTGATCTTTGCGGTACGTGCTTATAGTAGTAAATTTAGATAAAGAAAAGTTTGATCTGCTTCAGTGTCTACTCTGTTAGCGCAGTTGGTACGGTAATTGACTTCCAAAGGTTCTAGGTTCGATTCCCACTCGCTTCAAAACTTTTTTTAACAAATGTCCGATTTTAGTGACTAGTCAATTCATAACGCAGTGATCAAAGGACAGGCTATGTTTAGTCTAGTAATAATGAATAATATCAGATGCAAGTATAGTCAAATGACAGCTAAATTTGTGAGGATTTATAGCCTATATAACGGCAGCTTAAAACAGGAGAAAAGTAATGCTAAAAGATAGATCCTAAAGGAGCTTTTATGCATTACTTTTGTTATGCATTAAGCAGTCAATTGCATTTAAAGATCTACAGGCTACCGTATTCAATGGTCCCTTATTACAGGTTTGACTTATGGTATTATTTAGAGCTGACGGCATTTTAAAGTTGAACTCAAGGGAGGTTACTCGTTTTGTGTTAACATTTTGTCAGCATTTCAGGAAATCATGTATAAAATGTAAATTCTACTGTAAATTTTCATTAAATTTTTGTGACTAGTAGAATTAAGTTATATCTATCTAATAAGAGTAAAATTAGTGTATGTTAAACAGCTAGATTTTTGGTAAATTTGAGATTTTCAGAATTTGACTTTTTTAAAATATTGATATTTCCAGAAAATATGTCATGACATACTTTTGTTTGCCCAATATCTTATAGTCTATGTACAGTTTACTTGAATGTACAGAAATTATTGAGTTATATCATGCTATAAAGAAAATATTCCTGTTTATTAAAAAAGAAGCTTTTCTCGACAAAAGGTCCTGTCAGAAAAAAACGACACTGTAACTTTCTTTTATTTTAACGATTTTTCACTCTCCATATGGTATATTTCAATTTAATCAAGGTTTCAAAGAATTCTGACACAGAATAAGCTGACCCGCGAACCACCTTAACGCTGGATGATGCTTAAAGCAAAGTGAACATAAAGCAGAAAGTTCCAATTAATGAAATATGTTTTTAAAATGTGTACATGTATGTGGTAAATAGAATCTCACATTCGTGCTCATTACTTAACGTTTTTAATTTAACAGCATTTACAAACAACTACGATCCAGATCGGATGTTGTATAATGTTGCCTCATTACCCATGTCGCATAATGACACCTGTCGCTATAAAAAGCCACATTCTACCCCAATTAATGAACGAAACTGTACACATTGTGATAAATTGGAAGATGAATTCCATTTTAATGGAGTGTTATATGTACCATGATTTAAGAAAACATTACATTGACAAGCATTATTGGCAAAGACCAAACATTCCAAACTTGATAACTCTTTTAACAACAGATTGTCCAAATGTAATAAGGTCTTTAGGTAATTTTGTCTTCAAAGCTTCCCAAAGAAGAAATGGTAATATGTTATAATCTGTAATGCACATCGCTTTTGTGTTGGTTTTTTGTGTGTAATTTTGTCAAAATTATTTAAAAGTTGTCATTTTCTATATTTCACGGCAATGCGTTTGCGTTTGAACGGAAGAATTACGTATTCTCCACTGTATTTCAGACCGATAGCCAACGCGCAATCGATGGCAATCGACGGCCATCGATTTCCTTACTGAACTCATGGCAGGAGAAGGGTTCATAAAGTTATGTAATGATACAGTGGAGATAATGTAATTCTTTCCCAATACATGCTTTTACGCTTAAACTACATTTTCCATTGCAAACAGTTTGGAGCAAGATCAAACAACAACTAACCTGGGGTCTGATCAGGTTCCAAACTGTTTGTCACTTAGGTTAAAGTTAATGGTCAGAATTGTCTTGAAAGGTTAATTGTCATACTCTACATTTTATAACACGCATTTGCGGCTAAACGAGAAAGAATAACGAATGTGATGATGACGGCTTTGGGTCATTATTTATTCTAGCGTAATTGTTTAAGTATTCCGGTTATTTCGTGCAGAGCTCAGGAATTAGCCTTACCTTTTTGGTTTATAATAGAAACATGTAATAGAAATCGTTCTTTCCGAAATAGAGTTCAGAGTGAACAGTCAGGGCATTGGTTGACTAAGAAGTTGGATTTTGGGTGGTTAAAGTTATGTCGACTTGACGACTAACAATGTCAAAGGTATTTATTCTGCTGTATTACTAAAAAGGTTTTTATTGAATTGGAATTGTTTTAGATGTGTCGGTCGGTTTAGCGAGCTTGCACGTTTTAAAGGTTTTCGTCTGAAATTCTGTAATGGCGGCGTGTGTTTGTCACATGGTCAGAATAATCTTTTCATTTCGGCTAACCATAGTTTCATCTTTACAGTAATGAAATACAACACGACGAAACTGGACTGCAGATGAGATACTTGAAGTAAAGGACGCCCTTGGTACCTTATACCTGGTAAGCAAATGTACACGAGGTTGAATATTACGGCGAGAAGGTTTGGACTTCACTGACTGACTCGTTAGCTCAGACGCGAGTCTCGGTTAAGTCACAACTTTGTCACTATAATATTTCGTCTGCTTTGCACATGGAATTCTAAATGTATAATAAAGTAAGGACAGTTCAGGCATATGGGAGAATGTTCATTTACTAGTAAAGAGAGATAGTTCCGGAGCCAGTAACATTGTACTTCTTACAAACTGTATGTAACTACAGTATTATATTTTGAGTGGTCACATACCATAAATTATTATTAAAAACTGCTTAAATTATATTATTTAAAATGAAAGCATTGAAAGCTCATATATGTATATATATATATTATAATGTGAATTTCAGGGACAACATGCAATTATTACCCTGTACTTAATTATATATATGCTATTTCAGGGCAGGGTTGTCTCCCCTGCTGTGTATCACCAAATAAAGGACGAACCTACGTTCCGGCTTGGTTTAGTTGTTTACCCCCTAAGCAAGCATGGTTACATAAATATAATTTAAGCATGTCTATTGTTTATAGTGCTTCAAAGTCCTTGCAGATGGATCAGATGATTCGACCCACTTTGGCATCCAGAAGTAGGGAACCAGTTTCCCCATGCCGGGGTAATATTTCTCGAACAGCCGCCGATAGTATAGGGACTCTTTAGATGAAGGCACGTTGTGGTTGACTTGTATTGTAAACGTACGGTGGCACTAAGGTGACATCCCGTGTCAAAAAATTCAGTTTGTTTTCCCGAGTCCAAATTTTTTTTTTGGACACGGGAAAACAAAAGTTTTGTTTTCCCGACTTTTTTTTTTTTTTTTGGACACGGGAAAACAACATAATTTTGTTTCCCCGACTTTTTTTTTTTTTTTGGACACGGGAAAACAAACTTTTGTTTCCCCGACTTCTTTTTTTTTTTTTGGACACGGGAAAACAAACCTTTGTTTCCCCGACTTTTTTTTTTTTTTTTGGACACGGGAAAACAAACTTTTGTTTCCCCGACTTTTTTTTTTTTTTTTGGACACGGGAAAACAAAACAACTTTTGTTTCCCCGACTTTTTTTTTTGTTATGCACCGACATTTAACAATATATTGTAAAATGACTAACAATGCAGGCCCTGATCAGAGGGCTCATACAGGAGCCCTCTGATCAGGGTCCACACTGTTTGCATGGGGGTCAAGTGTAATCCTCCCAGGGACACTGTTTGTAAATGCTGAGTACATTCGTCGCTAGGGTTGAATGAGTTAAAAAAATATGGTGCTACAGCAGGTGGTGAGCACTTTGCATAAAAAGTGGCCTGTCGTCTTGTCTTATTTGGGGCTCGAACGTACGTGTCTTGAAAGATATTAGTTATACCTCTGAATTCTGGACACTTGTGTTGGTTGAAATAGTCTCATCAATGAACCCCTGTGACGACAAGCTAACTTTTGACGGGTGCCGTCCTCAGGGTCTCATGGCAATAGCCGAAAAACAGGGAGGAAATTAAGTTTTGCCTCATTCTTTAAAATCACAGATTGAGTCACATCTACTAGTTAAATTCACACAATTTTTTCTAAAAGTCATTTTGAAAACAACTTCTGACCTCAAATCAATCTTCATGTTACCACTCATCTAATTTTAAACTTTTCAAAATACTCCAGCAGAGGTTGTTTTTATGCTGTTTACATGGCTGTAAGTACACGCTGTACACAAAGATGATACTCACTGGACTTAAACCAGATTTAGACTAAATCTCTAAAACTAAAATGTAAACAAGTTTTTTGCAGAAGATTAACCCTTGTTAAGAGCACATGTGACCATTTAAAGCAGGTTGAAAGTAGAGCAGACTGTGTTTGACTTTCAGCCTGCTTTAAGCTGAAATCTGCTAGGATATAGGATTTTTTCTTATTTTGCAAATTTATTACTGTATAAAATGGATTTATTTTCTTCAATGGATGAATATAATATATACGTAAAAAGGCGTATTTATGGGGTAATGGGCTAAAAATATGTGACCACATAGAGCAAGTTAAGGGTTAAATCTTTAGCAAATGCCAAAAAAGCAGAAATTGCTATAAGCATGGTTTCTGATAAGGGACTTGACTGTTGGCCACTTTACTTATCAGAATGATTTAATATCATTTGCTTTTTAAGCAAAGTTCTCTATATATATCGGTAGTCAAAATGGACAAGCTAGACTTTACGAGTAACTAGAATTGTTATTAAAAAGTTTTAGAGGTGAATGATCACTCAGTTTTGTCCCAGGGCATGTGCTTTGTAACTGGGAAACAGTTTTGATACAGATCAGATGCGACATTATGCAGCATCTTATAATGGATCCAAACTGTTGACAAATAACAATCAACTCGCGATCAACAGCATAAGGGTTAATTGCAGTCTATCATAATCCCCTAGATTGGTCAACATCTATCAATTAGTACCCTGCTGTGATAATTAGCATACTCTAATCGTATCTCCAAGTATTCAGCTGTGTTGGGGGGGGGGGGAGGGGGGGTTGGGGGGGGGGGGGGGGAGAGACTGTTAATAGTGGCTTGAAACAGCCCTTTAATTAATGCCGGTGTACTGTGAGGACATCGCCTGAAGTCTAAAATTAGCTCGCTGTCTCTAACTGTACACAGAGTGGACTAGGGTTGAAAGAGGGATCTAACGACGAACTGTTGCGTTGTTGGGTGCGATGGTGTTGCAGAGAGCTCTTATATCAGCTTTCTGTAATCATTGTAATACCATCGTGCTGCTCTGGGCGACCGCCTGTTGGGGGAACCGTTGATGTTTGTGTCTGTATACGACCGTTTGAAAGTTCTACATTCCGATAGCGTCATCATTATGACGTCATATAACTGTACGATTATGTGATGTCATGATTGTGAACGTATCGCATGCTTTGCTTAGTCTGGTTACCGTCGTGCCACAATAAACGGCGTTTTAACTTCTACATGTAGATCTATATAGACTCAGTTTCTAACAGATCTTTTTGTATCTAATTTTCACTCTGGATTTAGATGAATTTCGCTTTAGCTCTTTGTAGGGTTTTTAAGCAACATGACATCATATTCTGTACAGATCTATCCTGATACGTCAAAGGTCTTAGTAGCGTCACGTGAGCTTTGGAGCCATATTGTGGAGGGCAGTTAAATACGGGCTTTACGATTGGCTGAACTATACGGTGGCACTGAGGTGACATGCAAACTTTTTTTTTTTTTTTTTTTTTTTTTTACTTTTTATCTCGTGCGCACGACTTAATTTGAAGGGAAAAAAAAAAAAAAAAAAAAAAATCTTTGCCTTTTTATCTCGTGCGCACGACTTAATTTGAGAAAAAAAAAAAAGAAAAAAAAAAATTTGCTTTTTATCTCGTTCGCACGACTTAATTTTGAAAAAAAAAGGCGCATACTGCTTTACTTTCAGCCTGCTTTAAGCTGCCATCTGTTGGAATAAAAATCCGAATATTTCGGAAAAATCCGGAGAAATGGCAGCCCTGACTTGAAAATCTTGAGAAATCGTTGAAGCATTTCGCCAAAATGGCTCGTGACCGAAATATTAAGAGTCTTAGACGCAACATTTTATAAACATGTATGCACAATTCGACATGTTCCTATCTCAACTTCAGCAACTCGTTCAAAGAGCAGAATATTATATTGAAGATCAAACAGATTTTCATTCTTTTATTGTGTTATATAATTTGAGATCACATACAGCAATTTCTACTCTTAGTTTATTATTCTCCTTCAAAACTGCATACATACCTTCGAGGGCTTGGTGCAAAACTATTGCAACTCCCTCACACTTGTGAGGGAGTTGCAATAGTTTTGCACCAAGCCCTCGCCTTGCAAGTAGGCTATACAATAAATGGAAATGTCAGTGGTCGTATTCGAATCAGGGCAACTATCGCGTTAGTTGGAATATTTGTCAACAAGTTCTATTCGAATCACGACTTGATTTTTTCCGTTGACAAAATGTTGTCAAACCCTAAAATCGAGCGTTGATTTAGTCACGTGACCATGTTTATACCACGTGATTAGTGTATCTAGATAAAACAAACATAAAGACCCTCTCAATTAATCGATTGGATCCAGATCACATGCATTATGTGCGTATATAAAAATTGGGAGCATTACGACTGTTTTAACGGGTGTTTGATTCATTTCCATTCGTCCGGAAGTACAAAGTTTTCTTTGACTACAATTTCTATTCGAGTCGGGCCAAAATCGTTGACATCAGTAAATCTTCGCGCGTTTGCTCCGCCCACTTTTCGTTGACCACAAAACTCGATGATTCGAATACGACCATTGTGTACAATAGTCTATAATTTCTTCCGTAGAAAAGTTACAGCGGTATTCGGCACAACCTCTTTTTGATATAAGGTCAACTTTGTTTACGGACTGGCGTCACAGGATGTGCAAGCGAATTTGCCGGTGAAATATCAAAAGCGAATTAACTTTGGCAAACAAATTGTAGAGGTCAGAATAATGTAAGGTTTGACCAGTTATGAGAATATCTTCCGGGCATAATGTAAAAACAAAAATAAGTGACACACACATGTAGATCTACATTATTTCCGGTGTAACGCAAGAGAATGACCCACCCCTGCTAAAATGACCCATGGGTCATGTAACTACGTAGAACAGTGACCCAGGTCATTTTACTACGTAGAAAAATGACCCCAGACCGCAAAAAAGGACCCATTGATTTGTAGTAGAATGACCCCCTCACGGTCTGGGGTCATTTCTCTACGTAGTATAAAGACCATGGGTCCTTTTGCACGGGTGGGTCATTCTACTGCGTTACACCGGAACCAACATAATGTGGTCTGTCTGTTGATACCGTACAGTCTTGCCGAACTAGACGCTGTTTGAAAACGACATCGAAGTAACGTCAACGTAACAAATGCGTTTGTTGAACTGCTGTTCTAGGTATATGTGTGCTGTCTACGGCGAAGTGCCATTCCCCTCGTATGATGAAAACGTTTGAGCAACCGAATGGTTGTGCTTCTTTGGTATTCTAACTTGTGTGACGTTGCAGTTGTGAACAAGCATTGCAAAGTGCGCCATGCTAAATGCGAATTGCTTAATGCGAAATGCTAAATGCGAATTGCGAAATGCTATTTAAGTACAAAACTCTATTAGGGGTGTTTAATGCTAAATGCTATTTGTAAAATGCCAAATGTTAAATGCTGATTACGAATGCGTTTTGCGAAATGTCATTTGCGGATTGCAAAAATGCTAAATGCGAATTGCAAAAATGCTATTCGCAAATTCCTTAATGCCAATTGCGAATTGCTGTACTAAGACCAAACAAAAATACCTCGGTTTCCGGTACCCAAACCGACCCTAGTTTTTTTAACACAATCATATAATGATGATATATTTAACTTTTCTGATGGAGTATTTTATATAATTATATTCAAATTGTTATTAATTTAATTGATAGGCCCCAAAACCAAATTTACCTAAAACATTGAAATCTGGTATGATTGTTAACCAATATTGGGATACCAAACCTGCAAAGTAGTGGCTTATATATGATAGGTGGAATTAATAATATTTTGTAATGTGTTGTATGTTTGTCAAATATGTCAATAAAATGTGTTGTCTGCCTGTTGAATATGTCAATGGTTAATTTCGAAAAATGAAAAAAAAAGTTTAGGATCGGAGGGAAAAACTAGGGTCGGTCGGGTTACCGAAAACATATGTTTTTTTTGTTTGTTTGGCCTTAGTACAGCACTTCGCATTTGGCATTTAGGAATTTGCGAATAGCATTTTTTGCAATTCGCATTTAGCATTTTTGCAATTAGCAAATGGCATTTCGCAAAACGCATTTCGCAATCAGCATTTAGCATTTTAAGAGTTTTGTATTAAACTAGCATTTCGCAATTTGCATTTAGCATTTCGCATAAAGCAATTCACATTTAGCAATTAGCATGGCGCACCGGCCTTCCATAGCAAATACTCTAATTTGCCTATTTTCATTCAATCTCAGCAAGTTCGTTGTGTACCGATGTGAAGTAAAATGTGTCGTTAGGCAGAATAGTGGACATCACTAGATTATCGATAAATTGCCCTACGCTAGCTGGCGAGCCCGTCAATCTTCGGCTCTTACCGCTCGGTATTTACGGAAACTCCCGACGACACTTTGAACATATTAATTTTATTTTCAATTTGAAAAAGGACCAAATTAACATTAACTTACAATTCTTAAATTTATATCAAAAGAAAGAACAAATATTCAATTATACGAGCCCGTTTGCACAGAATTGATATCGATTTGTATAAATGCACAAGGTCGTGTTATATTAACCGTACCGAGGCTTATTTTCAGCATTTTACTCTTTGTTTAATGTGATTAAGAGGTGTCTTTTTCAACTTAAAAAAGGACCAAAATCTTATTAAAATATATTTTCAAAACAAATTTCATCATAAAGGAAAATGATTAAGCTAACACGGACCGTTTGCACAGGAACGATATCTGTCCAGAAAAAAAGTTATTACAAGTTATGTAAAATTGCCCTTCTTATTTTAATGCGCGAAAATGAAAGCAAGTGAGCTACCTGAGTGTCCACTATTCTGCGTAACGTTTTTTCTTTGTATAAGGCATACAAATTACACTCGTGCACATTTTCGGTGGCATGTGCATTTTCCTTGAACTGCACGTGCAAAACATGCAATATAACGTATTTCAAAATAACCTAAAAACTCTTCATACTCAATAAAAGATTTTATTATTGATAGATGGCGAATATACATGAGATATTGTGTGCGAAATTTTAAATCGATACGTCTTCTAGATATTAAAATATTTGAAAATAAAAAGTGCACAGTTTATTTTGGAATTGAGTATATTAACAGAGGCTGAGAGCGTAGCTTAAAGCAGGCTGAAATTAAAGCAGAATACGCATTATAAGGCGAATTATGCTTCACTTTCAACCTGCTTTAAGTGGTCATACTGTAATGAAAGGTACCCTTATGCCACACCATTGTGAAGTTGAACAAAGATAAACACTTGTGTGTATGTGTACAGCTGTATTCCGTTGCAGAATATTGGCGTACACGCATAAGAGTTGATCATTTGAAGGGTGTGTTAACATACAAGAACCTCGCGTTGGCACTTCTACCCTGAACCAAAACTACAGACCATTGCTCGTTTTACGAGTATTTAAGACACTTGTAGTATTTATATGATTTGGATATATTAGGTACTTCAATGCGTATCTCGGTCTTACCTTAGTATGTATTGAATTACCATAATAACTCCGAGAATCTGCAGCTTGTTTACACTCAGAAACCGCCGTTGGGAAGCATGGTACAGATAATTCACGTTCAACTATTGGCGCCGTCCTTACTCAGGATTTTGTATGTTTAGGACATGGCTTGGAGCTCTCGGCCAATCAGATGCCTCAAAAACACCCCCCTCGAACTATATCGTTTATTCGCTCGCAACCATAGTCTAACCTATACTTATTGCGCTGTGGCGGTCTAAAATACATTGCCCTGGTATAATGAATTCTTAGTATGTGTTTAATACTGACTTTGGACAGTGTTAGTCCATTTTAACTAGAGATAATCGGAGAGCTATATCTGATGCGGCGGAGGGGTATTCCGTACGGATTTCATCGCACTGCAGCCGAATGGACGAGGATGACGGAATGGGCTAATACCGCATTCTCATTGGATGGTGAGGCGAATTACCGCTGTGATGCAACCAACAAATATCATGACGCAACAGCTTATATAAGAGCGCGGCAAACCTCATAATGTCAGCTTTCAAATACGGTTACTGTAAAAAGTAGATCAACTAGTAAACTTACCAACTTAACAAGAACTCTAGGAATATTAAGATGACTACTATTAGCCGCCCATCAGAAATGTAATTATAAACTTTACAAAGAACAAACCCATAAACAGTAACAATATAATAAATAGAGGTCCTTATTAATATTTGTAACGAGATTAACTCTGGCGTTTATCAAGGACTCTATAGACGCAAATCGGACATTTAACCTGACTCTGTTAAGACTCTATAGTGAAGTCTATATATATATATATAACAAAGCGTCTCTAGCACTTATTACTTTTGATATAGATCTGCATAATTTATTTAACCCTTTATTAAAAGTTAAACTTGTTCAGCAAGTGTTGTCCTGATCGGTTTGCCAACCCCACCCGTCCCCGTACTATATGTCCTGGATCCGTTGTTATGATGCGTAACTAGGGGAAGTAAAGAAAACAACAACAACACAGGCCAGAAGTCTTCAAACCCAGAAACAGGCAACGGATTATGTGTTAAATGTAACATTGTCTGCACTATTGATCTGTCTATTGTTTCAAATTTAGATTTACAATAGAGAAAAGGTTATTCTTTTGTTTTAACGAAAACGCAATGAAATTAAATGAAGAAATTTACAAATTATTGACAAACCCATTTGTAATTTCAATGGCATAGAGGTATGACTGTTCCAAGCTCCAAACTGTTTGCAATGGAAATAAAAAAAATAGCGTAAACGTGGTTATTGGGAAAGAATATCACTGTAAGACATGTTGACTAAACAGATATCGATACAAGGGAAAATGAAAATGACTAAAATCTGTTCGTCAAATTGAAAGAGTACGAATTATTGAAATGAGTGTAAAACAGTTAATGGTTACGCGGCGCTCTGTCCAGACGCCACTCTTTGTAACAAAAGTGAAAGGGTTAGCTTGGACTGACCCAACATTCGACGGTTGCAGCGCTCATTTAGGTCGATCGTATTTCAAAGTTGAACGTGGGGTTTATTTTGAAATGTGTGTACGTTCGACTAAAACCAGATCGAGTTCTCTTGGTTTGGCTTTTTAAACAAAAATGAAGTCTGTTTTGTCTCCTGAAAGATGATTCCTTTTGGACTGCAGATACAAACATGCTTTTATGTCCCAACTAAAAGGAAGGGTGTAGATTCTGTTGCCTTTGTCCGCCTGGAAAGTCAGTGACACGCACACATCAGACCCGTGCTTATGAAGCGTTGGAGTTGAATCTGAAGTCGTTATCAAGCTATTGATTGGTCTAAGTTGAGCGTACGCTCAAATCTGACCATTCAAAAGCTTGAGAACGAACTTAGACACAACTCAACGCTTTATAGGCACGAAGCCAGATCCTCAGATAAGGAAACCAAAAGACAGAACATGTGTTTTTTAGAAGCCAAATTTATTAACTGTGGAAATGTTTGCTCTGAAATTATATCCGTATTGCAATTATACTTTAAATTACTGACCTTTAACAAAACTGTGACATTTAATCTGTTTTATTAATGAATCTACATGTATATAACATTTTGTTTGGAAACTCTATGCCTATAGATGCGATCACGGCTTCTAAGTGACTTTGATCTTTGTCAGACATTACCCAACTTGCAATAAGCTCAAATGGGAGTAGCGTACTAAATAGTACATGTAGGTTCGATGTTATGGCCAACGTCAAATTCAGTCTACATGACTTCTAAATGAACTCTAAGTGACATAGACATGTGTTGGACATGGCCAGAGTTGTATATAGAAAAAAACTTATGTATGGACAAACACAACGTCCATTGCAATATCCAGACATAACTTTAAGATTGGTATAACTGTAACATGAAACGGCACGGCTGGGAGTCCATCGCAAACTGTTCTTTATTCCCCGAGAGTTCACCTTCAAACAAATAATACTGTTCAATGACATAACACCATTGGAAAACCAATATACACGGCTATTTCTTCAGAATGCACCTCTTTTAATCTAGCCATTTGGAACTTCATTGCTATATCTGAACATTTGGGATCAGGACTGCCATAATTCCATCTTGAAAAATCCTAAGATTTCAAAATTTTCCATTTTTCAAGGGTGATTACTTTATGCGGGTTGGAAGTAAACAGAATGCGCATTCTTGTTCACTTTCAGCCTGCTTTAACCCTTTACCCAATAGAAGCGCCTTTTAGCGGATATGATTTATTCATCCGCTGAAGAAAATAGTTCCAATTTAATCAGTAATGAATATGTATTATAGGGAATATTTTCTATGTTATAGCACATGATAGCTTAAAGCAGGCTGAAAGTAAAGCAGAATGCGCCCTACGGCGCATTCTGCTTTACTTTCAACCTGCTTTAAGTAGTCATCTATCTTAAGTACTATAAATAGGCTATCAGGTAAAGGGTTAAGCTACCATCTGCTAGGATAAAAATCCGAAGATTTCGAAGAATCCGTACAAATTGCAGTTCTGCTTGATGTTTTTTCGTTCTTGCACCATCACGATATCGCGTTGATACTGTATCCAGCAGGAAAACAACGCTGTGTCAACGTTGAAACAATGTTTATGTGTTTGATTGGTGTTGTCTGCAACATGTTTTAACCCTTTACCCCATAGAAGCGACTTTTAGCGTATCTAATTTATTCCTCCGCTGAAGAAAATAGTTCCAGTTTATTAAAAGTTTATACCCTCATAAACAATTACCATAACAAATATTTTTACATAGCCTAGCAGATGGTTGTTTAAAGCAGGCTGAAAGTAAAGCAGAATGTGCCTTAAGGCACATTCTGCTTTACTTTCAACCTGCTTTAAGTGATCACCTGTATTTAATGTTATATACGGGTTATTGGGTAAAGGGTTAAAGTCAAAGTTATAGCACATTGACTGAAGAAATATCGAAGTCATTGTCAAACAGTTTGGGCCCTGATCACACGCCGTGTTAACCGGTATCTAATCAGGATCTAAATTGTTTGCAAAGTCGATTATAGACGCCATGGTTAATACACTGATTATGTTCTGGTGCATTGGAAAAAAACGACTTAGCAGTGTTTGTTCTCATTTTATATGTATGTTGATGATATATTTGACGTTAACGGCCAAGCTGTTCTATCGGAAATTACACTTCTATTAAATGCAACTGATGGAGACTGCATTGTTTGAAGGGCTTGGTCCTGCGGCATAATGCCCACATGATTTTTCTTCCCAAAATTAGATGCAGTCGTTATTGCATATGTATTTCCCCGGTAACATTTCATTTGCGACATGCAGAACACTTCTCGACAACCCCGCCGGAAGTTGGCGTTGCAGAATATATATATGAGGGGTTTCAATATCGTTGTGAGATAAAGCACCAGAAAGCATAACACAAACGTTGAATGCCTAACATGAGTCCTGGACGAGAAAGTATACCATAACTGGACACTGTAATATGGAGTGAAAAGTATAAAGGTCGTCAAAGAAACTATTATCAACATTTTTAGCATTTTTACTTTCGTTCTAGGGACTGGGTTCATTGTTCGTCTGAAACGCCTGCGTCCGATACCCGCTGTCCACACATACCTGAATATCCTCCAATACACAACTGTTACAAATATTGCCGGTATAATGAATGTCAACAATACTAGCATTCCGCCGTAACAAAAACTTGCCCATTTCTGGTTAGGCACAAAGGTCGGGCACCGAAATGAATCAATTTCGTTTTCGTCCATCTCGTAAAAATATACGGCAAAAATACAAAAAGCAAAGGACACAACCCAACAACAAGCAATTAGATGTTTAGCCGTGCCTCTAGTTATTTTGAAACTCAGCGGGTAAATAATTGTATAGAAGCGATCTACAGATATCGTGACAAGAACGAACACGGAAGTCGTTGGAACTATTTCTTGTACAAAACGAATAATCCTGCACATGACGGAGCCTATTAGCCAATCACCGGCGATTACGTTATGTGCAGCAAAGGGCACGCAAAACACGGATAGTATCAGGTCAGATGCAGCTAAAGAAACGACGAAGAAATTGGTGGTAGACTGCACTCTTCTGCTTCGGTAAATCACGATGCAGACTAAAATATTGGCTGGAATGCTTGTCATCCATATTAAAGTTAGCATTAGGGTCTCGAGCACGGATACGTATACAGGTGACTTCTCTGCCGTGTATTTGTCGTCAGTAACATTGATGATCACGGACACAGTTGTGTTGAAAGGTGTCGTTGACATGGTTTACGTTCTCTCAGCTGGAATTCGTTGTCATTTTATTCTCCTGAAAGAAAAACAAAGATAACTTGTATTTATAAACAAAATTCTAAATAAGTTATACTTACAGATACAGTCAGTGGACATAATTGTTCGATCGCCACCCTGCGAAAAAGTTGCTTATTTTTATCAGTATTTCTCAACAGTTTATTAGAATTAAAACTCTAAACAACATGCGTTGTACTTATGCTTGGTTTTAAGAGTTTGAGCAAAGAGCCGTAAAATGTTTTCTAGTTTCGAATTAAGCATGTGGTTCTTTGGTTCTTGTTGCTAGGTAATTTTAGAATGTACGTGCAAAATTTGAACCATGTTCACATTATATGGTTGCCATGGTAACAATAGATGAAAATTATGTAAAACTACACCGGATTAACGAACACCAAGTACATTTACGATTAATAGTAAAATAAGAAATTGTCATTCTAAAGCTCTGTAACTTCATGGTCAGTCACACAGTTCTAAAATTTAATCGGTAAACTTGATTTCCCATAGACTCCCATGTTAATTTTAACATTTATCGTATGTCAGTAAACTTGAACATTAACAATTTCTTTAACTTTCTTTATTTTCCTTTTGAAAGCGCACTATTGTGCGGGAGAATATGTTTTTAAATAAAAACGTTCTTCAGTTCTAGTTATTTGTCCCATTTGTTACCATGGCAACCAGTTTAATGGAACGAGTCGAGTTTTTTCATTTATATTCTAAATAAATACGAAAGAAGACTCAAGCAGGAAACGCAACACAAACAATACACCCATCTCTAAAGCAGAACACACACACAGCCATACCATAACACACACACACACACACGCAATCCCACAACCCAAACAGAAAACAATACGCAAAACAAACATAAAGCAAAGTGAACATAGGAGCCCGCCTTGGTACGGTCAGCAGCAATCAATAATTAATTATAAATTAACCATTAACAACCACTGGGGGGTTAAACCTGGGTTTAGGGGCGCCCAACCTCACACTTATCTCCTATATTCACCTATAAAGACGAACAGTGTACATAAAATATAAACCCTGTTCCACAACCTTACAATAAAAAAGACCGCCAGCACAGTAAGTAAATACATGTAAAACATCTAACAAAATTCTCTGACAGGATTATTAGTAACACGGGAAAGAATTAAACATTCAAGCCCGTGTTAAAAATAACCCACTATGGCAACGGTCAAATTGTACTCAAGCGAATAGTCTGTAGTCACGAGTAACTGTAAGACATGGGAGGGTTTAGGGTACGACAGAGAGGGAGAGAAAAACCAAAGCACGAAAATCCGACATAACTCTCCCGGTTAAGGACGGCTTTAGAGATACATCATCATGTAGTGCTAAGCCCTGTCTGTCGTTGCACAACCAAAGAGGAAAGCATAGTTATCAATTGTAGATTGATCGATAACCAAACGTGAAGTGCGCAGCAATATAGTTGGATCATAATCTTTTTTGAGGAAAAATCTAATACGTTTCACAAATAGGTTTTGAAAATGCATATGTCCAAGAATCTTACGAAGTCTGTAAATCACATCACCATAAAACTCCGGATGTGAAATACCTTGCCGCAGAAAAGACTTTAAGTTACATTTATACTTGTTAATGAGAGGAAGATTTCTATAAAAGAATTTAGAAAATGTTTTACGAAGTTTATGAAATCTGTACCCCTGTTTAAGAAGCTTTTCAGTAATAGTTTTATTACGAATGTGGAAGTCCTCAACAGAGGTACAAGCCCTAGCAAAACGAATAAGTTGTGAAATATAAACCCCGTAAGATGTAGAACGGGGAACATCGCCATCTAGATGAGGATAGTTTACAATACTAAAATCAAAATCATCTCGTTTATCGTAAATCTTAGAAGAAACAATTCCGTTATTTATAAAAAGATCCAAATCTAAAAATGGTGCCGATAAATTTGACTCGTTTGTTTTATTAAGGCGTAATTCTTTTGGGTAAATAAAAGGAAACAACGTATCAAAAAATGGGTTGTCTATATTAAAAATATCATCTAGATAGCGCGATGTGTTGTTAAAGGCTTCGATCATATCTGCCTGTGTATCAGGTTTTAGACTTAGCATAAAGTCCCTCTCATAACAGTACAAAAATAGGTCTGCGACAAGGGGCGCACAGTTTGTACCCATAGGGATACCAATCACTTGGCGGTATATGGTACTCCCAAAACGTACATAAATATTATCCAGAAGAAATGATAGTGATTTACAGACATCGGTGCAAGTCCACATAGTGTAATGCTTAACCGTGTCATTTGTAAAAAATGCACGATCAGCATTACACGCAAGAAATAGTTTCCTTTCTCTGGCAAAAGTCTTTTCAATAAGTTGTACAAGTTTAGCTTTTATTAAATTATGAGGTAAGGTAGTATATAGTGTTGAAAAGTCATACGTACATATATTGCAAGCTTGGTATTTTCTATGTTCAAGCTTCGTCAAAATTTCATTAGAGTTTTTGATAGACCAAAACAGATTAAGTCCAGAATTTTCGTAAGTCTTGTCACAATACCTTTGAACATGTTCTTTGATTTTAATTAAAGACGATGTCAAAAGTTTGGAAAGCTTAGTAGTAGTACATGTACTTGAATTAGCAATAAAACGAGACTTATATGGTGTTTTGTGGAGTTTTTGGTATCCAGTACATAGTAGGAAGTTTATGACATGGAATGTTGACGTCAGCTTTTAATTGTTTACAAGTATCAAGATGATTAGATACTACATTATGCTCCGTTAAATTAGTTGTTGTATAGGAATTGGTATTAAAGCATCAACATAATGTAATCGTCATACAATTATCACATTATTGGATGCTTTGTCTGCAGGAACGAGTACATATTTGGAATGAAAGTCTTGTATGCCCTTCTTTAAGTGACGAATGTTAAATTTAGGTATAGGTGGTAAAAGATGGTTATTGGATAAATAGAACGAAATCCGGGTATCGATAATATCAAAAATTAATTCTTTCCATTTTGTAAGAGCGTCATTTTCAGCATGTTCTCTACGGCACCAGTTGGTACTATACTTATTCAAAGCTTCAGAAATATGATTGCGACAAGTATCGAAATAAATTAAGGCAGGTAATCTAAAGTTAGGTCCCTTACTCAAAAGCGCTCTAATGCGTTTATCTTTAATGCTATCAAAATTGCCAGTTATTATATGACCCACTGGAGCGTAACATAATTTAGAAGAGGTACAGTCTCATGTATCTGGTGTGTTTTCGAGAATTTTAAGATCAGAAACAATTCTATTGTAGTTAAAAATTAACCCTCTAACAGATTTATTATACTTATAACAAATAATAGGTGGTTCAAGATTTTTGAAATAATTCGGAATAGCATTCATCACATTTTTGTTACGGAGAATACTTTGTAAATCTATGAAATCAATACCTTTATTTATAAAAGGGACCTTAATGAAATATCTTTTGTGATCGTTTAAAGAATCAATATGAGGTCTAAGAACATGCTGAGTATAACTTTGTATTAAACCTGCAGTATAATACAGAGGATCTGTGCGTAAAATTATTCCATCAGCCTTGTCGTCAATATCTTTTAAAGACGACAATGACAACGAAGAAAGCCGAGAAAGCATTTTATGTTTACCAGAATGTAACAGCAGATTATGCAAATCTGTAATAGAAATCGACTGACGTGATTTACGTTTAATATTTCCATTTATACGAATACCATGCGATCTAGATTTACGCTTTCGTGTAGAATAAATCGAAAAAATATCAATTGAAGGTTCTTTAGAAATATTGCCAGATTGATATATATTATCATTCAAGCCTAAAGGAAAGGGTGTCTGTAAATTTTTAATCCATTTTAATTCCGTTATAAATCTAGCCTTACATTTGAAACTATTAGTAGCATTTATATCATACGTAATATGTTCAACAGGCTGAATTGAAATAAAATCTAATCCATGTCCAGATTTCCGAAAATGTTGATACAGAAAGTTCCTCAGTTTTTTGTTCCTACAAGTACGAAGATGTTCATTAAACCTAGTTTTGAAAGGACGACCGGTTTGCCCAACATACTGGATACCACAACCTGGTGCTTTTCAAGTTAATACGTATATAATATGGTTAGTTCGTCAGTTGATGTCTGAATCTATGACAACACTAAATAATCTACCGTTTACTGTTGATTGTATAGTAGACTTGCAAGATAAATAATTGCAACACGCTCACCTCTTAGCATTGCACTTTTCAATAATAGGATGCACTCTACGTTTTTTGTTCAGTGGTCGTAATAAAACAGAATTATTGCGTTGAATAGAATATTTAAGAGGTGAAAGCACCACTTTTGGACCATTATGAAAACAATTATTAATAGAAATAGATGGAATGTGAAAAGAAGATGCCGAAAAGAGCTTAAGTGGTGTTAGCTGTACGCACGGCTTTAGTGATGCAAAATTAGTAGTATTTCTAGGGATATGAGCAGAACACGCAGAGTGCATTCTAAGTGGTGTAAGGGGTATTATTAGTCTTTTGTTTGTTTGAAGTTCCATGTTTAAGAGTAGTTAGTTAGCACCTGTCCCTATGTATCGACTATAACTCTACAGAAAGAAAGTTCGAAATTTATTATAAAGTAATTCCAATTGGAAAAATGTGAAGATTGAAAATGGTTAATGTAAGTAGTGAAAAAAGTAACTGGTGCGACGTTAGCAACTCATCGCCATACCTTATCTTTAATAGAAAGAAGAGAGTTAATGAAGAACCGGTACAATACCGAAGCTCATCTGACCATCGGTACATAGAGACCTACCATACGGCGCAAGAAAGAAAGCCAAAGAGACGAGTTGTACAACAAGTGCACGCTCCTGCAGGAGGAATGATAACAATATTGATTAAATGTACGGGGCGACGTTTTACGGCCTCCACACGGCACAAGTAACACTATTGTGGCAACAAATAAATACGAAAGAAGACTCAAGCAGGAAACGCAACACAAACAATACACCCATCTCTAAAGCAGAACACACAAGTTGCCTAGCAACAGATGTACTGGTCCGAACAGCAGAGAATAGATCTATATTTGAAAAGTCAACACCCTAACTTTTAAACTGCCCTACTGTGCTACTGCCCTATTGTGTAACATTTTGTTCGACAATTGTGTGGCATCACCAGCAATGGAAAAAATGTGTGGAAAAAATGCCAAAAATTCGTAGGGTGGCGAATAATTATGTCCTATGACTGTACGTACATATCCTCTTCTTAGAGCTGGCATTAAGATACCACTATTCTAAGCTCCATATCTGGATTATCCTCGTTATATAGTTCGGTTTCGGTTCCGGTGGTAATTTTAATTCATAATTAAATTTTATTTCTTGGTGCTCCCAATATTTATCAAGCCTATGTTCAATTAAGTGTACGTTTTAGAGGGTCTCACTATTTCTGGTAAATTATTCCATATTCGCACAATTCTGTAAGTGAAGAAAATTTTTCGGATATCTTTATTTGACCACTTTTAACTATGTTTTATCAGATGGAGAAACAGTTAGTAATAGGGTAATGCAGTGTCATATAGGGCAGTTTGTTTCAGCTGGTAGGGCTGAGCACAGAATTATACACTGACGGAATTGAAACCTCGGGCTATATCGCAAACCTCGTGTGGCGAAAACGAGACTCGCGAGACTTGATGTCTATCGGTAGTCAATATGATAAATGTCTGTTTCGACGCATTGTTCACGGGTTTATATTCCCGTGAATTGACAGGAATGTCCATCAAGTCGTTTAAATCCTATAAAACGTCAATAAAACACTCGAGTCGGTAAATTTTCACCCCAGAAATGGCGGACAACGAGGCAAAAAGTGAAGATGTTGTCTCGTGACACATAATCTCGCAAAATTCAACCGCCGCGAGAGCTCAGATGCTCGCCTATTCAACTTCGCCGAGTTGCTATTCCGTCTTGTGTAATTCCGTGGGCCAAGCAAACATTTGGCAAAGATTAACTAATTTGTATTTTTGTTTTAGGGGTGATAGGTAGTAGTTCCGTATTTATACGCAGATACCCCCCCCCCCCCCCCCCCCCGCAGAGCTATTCAAAAAATGTCTTACTTTCTGTTATTGTATACTTTTTACGGGTGTGGTGCACGTGGTGAGCATGCGGTCATCGGTTTAACTCTTGCACTGAGGTAACCCTTGTAATGCTACAGTGGAGAACACGTAATTCTTTCCCGTTTAAACGCAAACGAAACGCAAACGCAAAATGTAGAAAATAATAACTTTCTTACACTTTTCATCATCTATTTTAATCTGAGTGGCAAACAGTTTGGATCCAGATCAGACGCCGGGTTACCCGGCGTCTGGTCTGCCTCCAAAATGTTTGCAATGGAAAATAAAGTTTAAGCGTCAACGCTTGGGAAAGAATAACGTTTTCAACTGTGAGTACGGCTTGGCTAACATTTGCAAACAGTTTAGATCCATAGAAGACGTCGTGTAACGCGGCATGTTACTCTGGATCCAAATTGTTTGGCACTGATTTTCATTTTTAATTCAATTTGAAAAGCATAAGAAAGATTTTAAGATTCTCCGCAGACGATAAGTTTGAAGCAGACGGCAATTCAGCACGATAAGGGCTAACGAACTTTTGCAAATAGCGTGGATCAATATCAAACACTCAGTAACACAGCATTTGAACAGGATCCAAACTGATAGACACTTGATACGTGCAATCAAATCCCGAAACTTTGCATTGGAAAATAAGTGCAGACAGCGATTTCAAGCAGACGACAATATGGCAACTTGCAAGAGTAAACAACGCTATTTAACATTGTGCCTGTTCAGGATAAAAATATCTGGTCCGTGGTTTGATTATAAAGGAGCGAAAAAGGAATTATATCGGGCTAAAATTATAAAATATTTATTGACCTTAAATCTAAATGCTTAAAATAAGATGTCACCTAAACTGATAAATAAAGCGCTTACCTTACTATTGTCGATAATGTGTCTTTTTTTTAAACGTTTTTATGGTAGATGCATACAAACCATGATATTCATGCATTTGTATTAAATACAGTACAGTGAACTTGCCTAAGGAAACTTGGATAGAAAAGATCGTATACAGTGGAGAAAATGTTATTCTCCCTTTTTAAAAACGCAAACGAAACGCAAACGTATATCAATAAATCATAGAGCAGGACCCATTTTCGACAATATTTGCTATTCATGTTGATCTGAGTGGCAAAAAGTTTGGATCCCGATCAGACGCCGGGTTACCAGGCGTCTGATCGGGCTCCAAACTGTTTGCTATGAAAATAATAGTTTTAGCGTAAACGCGTTTATTGGAAAAGAAAAACGTTTTCTCCACTGTAGCAACATTACGCTATGCAAAGCACTCTCTGGCAAAACTTTCTCTAAGCAGCAAGTTTTTCTTTACCCAAAGTTAACGTTTAATACTGTTTTATTTCAGTAAAATATATACTTATCGAAAAAGAATACCTGAAGCCGACGTTTACAAAACAGTGCCTAGACTCGAACCAACGACCCTGGCACTACGAGTCAATGACACTATCCACTGAGCTATTGCGACAGTGGCGTTAGATCATCGACTGAAGTATAATACCTGAAATTTTCATTGATTTATAAATAAATTATACGGAAACTTCCGATGGTACCAACGAAAGTTGACGGAAAGTGATGACTGACAGGTCAAACCTTATGGATAATAGCTGAATACTAATTCTGAGCGCAGATAAACCAATACGTAGTTATTTTACGGCATGACCCAGCATACAGGCTGCACGGAATGCTCGAGCAAGTTATAAAAAGGACAAAGAAAATAATAGTTAGTTGGTTTACGTAAATTTCAATATTTTAGAAATGGATATATTAATTTGCTATATTACATTGACCACAATTATTATTGACTCGGTGTAAGGTATTTATTAAAATCTACGTATAAGTCAGATACAGCGACTCGTTCGCCTTAAAAGTGTACGGTATCAATCGTAATAAGACTGTTTCGCTCGGACGAACAACAAATTATATGTCCTCGGCTTCGCCTCGGATAATTTGTTGTTGTCCTCGCGAAACAGTCTTATTGCGATTGATACCGTACACTTTTAAAGCGAAACTAGTCGTGTATCTATTACTTAATCGTTATTTTCCGATACTTTCCATGAGGTGAAACACAATATACGTGCAGACATATCCACGTGAAAAAGGTATGTACGGTGCCCCCTCTCTACGACAACACCAAATGAGAGACAGAGATTGGGGGTGTTTTTCGGAGGGAGTTGTGTAATTGGGAAAGGTAATTAAATTTGCTTACATTTGCCAGCAACTTGATCCAGATCAGACGCCGCGTAACACGACTTCTGATCTGGATTCAAGCTGTTTGTCATTCGTCATTATATGCCTTAAGTCAAAGTGGTCACTAATATGTAACGTGTAGAAAAAACGGCAAACGACAACGGTAAATTCTGATAATAAGCGAACGTGCTGGCGCCCCAAAAGTTGAAATGCAAAGGTCCTCATGGGAACTCTGCCTTCCCATATCGAAGAAAAGGGCCTATAACTCTTCAAATGAACGAATGCTGTGAAATGGTGATGGTGATAAGTACTGATTACCTTTGCAAACAGTTTGGGACCAGATGAGTGTAACTCTACGTCTGGTAACTTTGTACCCAGCGAGCACATAGTGTTTTTATGTCAGTTCGGATCCAGATCGGAATCACTTGATCGGGTGTCTTGACTTTATCTAAACTGTTGGACAGTTAATGTTCACAACTAAAGTTTGAAATAGCTCCATGGATCTCTAGTAATAACTTCTTTATCCAAAACTATAGTTTTAACTAGTTGAAATGTGTATTTTACTGTATAAACCATATTTTGCCGTCATCTGACAATTGTAGTTTGATCTCTCTTGAACGACCCTCAAACTAATACTATATCTTTCGTTTGTTCTATAAGACGGCTAGAGAGTGCAATGCAGAAAGCTTCTAAATGGGTTCTCTGTATTGCCAGGAGCTCTTATATATTAATTTCCCTGGTATTGCCTTCATTCACAAGCGCTAAGATCTAAACTTTTTCCTGGTGGGTCGCTGAAGAGAGGTAAAACTGTAAATCAAACTGTAAATCATGTGTTATTAAGATTCCTCACTTTCCTCGTGATGTATATCCGGTATTGTACCCAGCGAACGTTCAATAGCATTTTATGTCAGTTCGGAACCAGATCAGACATCAAATGATTAGGTGTTTGAACTGCATCTTAGTGGTCTGGGCAATTGTACAATGCCCAGACATATTAATTGATAATAACAGCCTCAGGTAAATGCAATTTGTAAACTCTTATCAGTTTCACAAGGGTTTAGATTTAAAAGCAGGCGACAGTTATAAAATAAAAGCTATGCTATCCCGAGTATCTTTTTGCAAAATGTGAATAGAGTAAGTTATTAAAAGACGAACTTTGAAATAGCTCAATTGGTCATTGGTAATACAGAGCTCCCTTTCTTCAACGACACCCAATGGGAGACAGAACATGTGTTCGTTGTTCGGAGGGAGTCATTATAGCACATTGATTTACATTTCAACAGCTTCAATCCAGATCAGACGCCGCGTAACGCGGCGTCTGATCTGAATTCACGCTGTTTGTCACTCATAATAAAGTTGTTGTTTTTTTATGTCAAAATGTCCTTTATGTTACGTTGAGAAAATCAGCAGACGACAATTTGAAGCAGACGTTATTTCAGCAATAAAAGCGTTTATATACAATTTTTCCCCGTTTATGAAAATGCGGCAAGGGTCGTTGTAGGGAGGGAACACTGTACTCTGTTTATTCAAGAATCCGTTGAAAGGTGTCTATTTTTCTGTAATAACGATATAGAAAAAGTCATTTTTATAAACTTGCAATCTGTTTGACACTTTGATGATAATTTTTTTAATTAAAAAAAATTGACGGAAAAAAAGTATTGCAGGCGACACAAATTGCAGACAACAATCACATAGCATGTAGAAGATTAATGTCTATAACTGATTCCATTATTCCTATGAACTGGAATTATCCTTGTATTAAATACACAATGTTATTTTCTGCTTACGTCGAGACAAAGGGCACGGCAGAGAGTTGTGTACAGCGGTGACATCTTTGTTTTCCAATACACGCGTGTGTCATAAATCTAAAACTATAGATTCCATTACAAACAGTTTGGAGCTCGAGATCAGACGCATGGTTACAATAGACCACGACTTTTGATCTAATTTTACTTATTTTCTGTACTGTTTATAACCGTCACCAGCAGGAATTCTATACTTCACGTGTGAACTTCCTGTTGCAAGACGTTTCCATCAAATTTTTTATGTATGACCTTGACCTTTGATCTAAATTTAAAAAAAATTAAACAACCCATCCCCACCAAAAACTTTAAAATCTCAACCAACGGCCATTATTTCTTCACTTTGAACCTTTTTTAGCACTGCCTATCACCGTAGCAGACGACAACGATACTTAGCATAAAAATAGTTTAGTTTTAACGCAAGTTTGTTATGGTCAAGATCGACCAACAACATTAGAAACAACACCTTTCATTACCGATTCACACATTCGCTTCCGTCGTAGGTTTTAACTGTAAGTACATGTACTATTTTGGGCGTAGTTTCTTAACTCATTTCAATGCCATGACGTCATCAAATTATTTCTCAAAACCAAAGTTTAGGTATTTTGACTTATAGAGGAATATTGAAATGAGTGTGAAGCAGTTTCAAACTTTGGGTCCGATCCAAACTGCTTGCAGATCTCCCCTGGGCATGGCAGTGAAGGGTTTTAAAAGAATTATGATGACATGCAGTCGTCTACGTCAGGGTCTAGTATATAAGAAAATGTACCATACGTGCAAGTCTTTAAACGGTAACTACTCTACTTGTCTATAGTAGATGGGTGGTAGTGTTTCGTGTTAAATTGCGATGAATTATTTAATTAATCATATGGTTAAAAGGTTCTACTGACAAAATAAATGAAATAGTTCTCAGATTTGTCTGTAATTATTCATTTCTTTTCCACTGAAAACTAATATTTGACATTTTTTACACACAACTTTACTATTGCTCTTAATCGATATGGTTTATTGATTTCAAATTGTATTTGAAAAAGTATGCCAATAAACTTGGCATTGTGAGCTTTATAGTCTGTGACAGAGATGCAGGGCTGCCATAAGTTGACATGAAAAATCCTAAGATTTCCAAATTTGCATTTTTCAAGTCCGATTTTACGAATGGTACCTTTACCATATAGCCTTTTTCTTGTTTTTTTTTGGCATGCGACTACTTAAAGCAGGCTGTAAGTAAAGCAGAATGCGCCTAAGGGCGCATTCTGCTTTACTTTCAGCCTGCTTTAAGAAACCATGTAATGAAAAAAAATCCGGAGATTTAGGAAAAATCCGGAGAAATGGTAGCCCTGGAGATGAACGACGGGGAACAAATGGGTTCTCTTTGATAAGAAGATTAAAGAAGAAACTATGTATTAGATAAGGCAACAGAGCAAAGACAATGGCTGACTGAGAAGCTGCACGCGCGCCACAATTATTCCAATTAATTAAGCATTCCTGGTATCATTGACGAAATCCTCAGAAAGATTGTGATCTCATGGCTCTGCTGAATTATCCAGGAATTAATCTGCTGTAGAACTAAGTCATTCGCACTTATGTCGGCTCTTCTAGATGGTATCGCCTTCATTGACAATGTACGTGTGTAGCATTAACCCTTAGCCTGCCACGCACGACTATAGCTCCATATGCAAACAGCTTGGATCCGGATGAGACGCCGAGTAACTCGGCGTCTCATCCGGATCCAAGCTGTTTGACACTCGGACAACATTTTCAGCAATTTTGAGCAACTTTGAAGCACTTTGAAACTTGACGCAGACGAGAAATGTAGCAGACGACAATTTATTTGGCGGGCTAAGGGTTAACCCTTCGTCTGCTCGTCATCACTTTACTAGAATATGAAAACAGTTGGATCCAGATCAGACGCCGCGAAACGCGGTGTATGATCAGGATCCAAACCGTTTAAAACTCATATTTAAATATCCTTGAGTTGTTTAATTGCTTGAGACTGTGAAGCAGACGGTACTGCAGCAGGCGAAAGTTTGACCTTTTCTTCACTCAATCGTGTGTTGATTAGTGTCTGCAAGCAGTTTTCAACGTCGCCAGATCAGTAACTCAGCATCAGTCTGTTCTGGATCCAAATCGTCTGTCTATCATCTTTAGGTAAGGTAATTGCGCTTGGGTCGCGAATAGTGGCGTCTGATCAGGCTCCAAACCGTTGGACACTCAAAGAACTTTAGAATAGTTGTCTGAATAAGTACACGTAAGCTTTATTTTGTCATCGTGTAACATGCTTGAATTATAATCTTTAATTGGAAATATTGCTAGAAAATGAAACATATAAATGTATATGACACTACACATGTAGTTACATTTCTGGCTACAATTCAATTTTGCGGTTGATAAAAATCAAACAGTTATACTTATCTCAAATTATTCACATTTGTCTTAGAAAGAAAATAGGAAAACTTCGTTCTTAAATGAAATATATTTTCAAAACATCGAAGTCTCGGACATTCCATTTTTTAAAGCGCCAATTATTAATGATCCTAATATACAGTTGATAAAAGGTTTTTCTTTCCCAATAAACGCGTTTACGCTAAAACTATTACTTCCATTGCAAACAGTTTGGAGCCAGATCTGACGCCGGTTCACCCGCTTACGTTTAAACGGGAAAGAATAACAGAGTCTCTACTGTATGAAGAATCAATTAAATTGATCAAACATCATCAGCTAGCGTGGTATTATCTGCATTTTCAGCAACAGAGGGAACAAAAATAATAGCTCATCCATTTACAAAAGAATATGGAATATGCACTTTCCTTAAAAGATTTCGTATTAAAAACACTATGTGAGCCTAGATATAGCATTAAGCTTGAACTCTTATCATCGGCCATTCATTTTACAAAAAAATAAAAATAAACATTTCGTAATTTTAATCATTTTCGCCAATATTTATTGTTTGTTATTTTACCTTATCACTCCTTAAATAAGACTAAATTTATTCATCCACTGAAGAAAAAAGATAATACAGTCATGAATATGCACCATCGGAAATGTATTCTATATACTAGCAGATGTAGGCTGAAAGTCTTAACGCGCATTCTGCTTTGCTTTCAACGTGCGTTAAGTTGTCACATTTCTATAAAACTAGAAACGTGCTATGAGGTAATCCCTTAACAAGCAAGAGTTGTCAGAGAGACAATTAAGCTCGCCACCGGCACCTTAAGAAACTTAAAAGCACACTCAAGGTTACCGAGGTCAACCTTTTTGCCTGCATGGAAAGGATTTGTCCATATACACATGCAAATCAAATATGAAAATAACACCTCAAGAGACAACAGAATTATAATCATGTGGGCCCTAAGTTCAAGGTCAAGGGGGTCTAAATTTTTCTGTGCATGGAAAGGTCTTGTCCATATACACACATACATACCAACTATGAAAGCAATTCCTCCAGGGACATAGACGTTAAAGGCATTTTTTAGAAACCTAAACACAGATTTCGAAACCTAAACATGGGCCTTAAGTTCAAGGTCAATGTCACAGGGGTCTAAATTTTTCTGTGCATGGGAAGATCTTGTCCATATACACATACATACCAACTGTGAAAGCAATACCTCAAAGGACATAGACGTTAAAGGCATTTTTCGAAACCTAAACACAGATTTCGAAACCTAAACGCAGGCCCCAAGTTCAAGGTCATAGGGGTCTAAATTTTTCTGTACATGTAAAGGTCTTGTCTATATGCACATACATACCAACTGTGAAAGCAATACCTCAAAGGACATAGAAGTTAAAAGCATTTTTCGAAACCTAAACACAGATTTCGAAACCTAAACGCAGGCCCTAAGTTCAATGTCAAGGTCATAGGGGTCTAGATTTTTCTGTGCATGTTAAGGTCTTGTCTATATGCACATACATACCAACTATGAAAGCAATACCTCAAAGGACATAGAAGTTAAAGGCATTTTTCAAAACCTAAACACAGATTTGAAACCTAAACGTGGGCCCTAAGTTCAAGGTCAATGTCACATGGGTCCAACTTTTTCTGTGCAAGGAAAGGTCTTGTCCATATACACACACATTTCAACTATGAAAGCAATACACCAAGGGACATAGAAGTTAAAGGCATTTTTTTTGAAACCTAAACACAAATTTCGAAACCTAAACGCAGGCCCTTAGTTCAAGGTCAATGTCACAGAGGTCCAAATTTTTCTGTGCATGGAAAGGTCTTGTCCATATACATGCACATACCAACTATGAAGCAACATCTCAAGGGACATAGAAGTTATAGACATTTTCTTAAAATTGTTTACGCCGTTCACGACGACGCCGACGACGACTACACCGGGGGTATTGCAATAGCTCGTCATGTACTTCGTACAGGCGAGCTAAAAAGGCTTATAGGAATAAACAACATCTTTTTGACGTTCATGACGGTATGACTACATTAGCTTCGCAGGGGGTATGTTTCGTAAACGCCCTTCGGGCGTTTACGTTAAACTTACCCCCGAGACTACATTAGCTTCGCAGGGGGTATGTTTTACGAAACATACCCCCTGCGAAGCTAATGTAGTCATACCGTCATGAACGTCAAAAAGATGTTGTTTATGCCTTATATTTATATTTTCTGTCTTGTCAATTTAATGTGTTTATTGGCCAGATTTGTTTTTCTGTATAAGAATTTATCATATACCGGTCAAAGAGGTTTGATAGATGTAATGTCGATGTAATAGCCATTCCAGTTTCTAAATATGGTGAGAAAGTAGTCCCAACTACATGTACTGTAACTGTATTAAAAATTCAGGATTTTTTCCAGTAAACTTTCTCTCTGTGAATGGAAAAGACTTACAAGGCAAACAAATAAACAGTGCAACTTGAATATCTAATGCCAAAGCACATTCTAAAAATTACAGGTCGCGGTTGTTTTCTTAACCCATTTACACACATAGCAACGCGATGGCAACGACCTATGGGTCTGTATCACTCCGCTAGCGTCATATGAACGTTGACCAATGGGAGCTTAATGGTAAGTGTCCGATGTAGTCTATTTTAAGAAGTCCACGAATAGCATGGGGAAATCCGAACTGGCTGGAACCAGTTTCGATTTGTATATTTCACCGGCAGATGGACTGTATATTTTTAATAGGATTACATAAAAACTTTACAGGGTGAATGTAAATATATGCAGTTATTCTAAAAAAAGCGTGATTATACATGCTATTCTTCTTTAAAGGGACTCGCAACCGGATGGTGTTCTTGTCAAAATAAAATAAAATACTCAAATAAAAGCAAATGTGTGACATTATTTGGCTTCTGACATTAAAAGAATATGATCAGTCCAAAAAAAGTCTCAAGAATCGTCACCGAAGCTTAGTTTTTTTAGATATTTTCCATCGCTTTTCTATAGCGTCAGCTGACGGTATAGTTGTTGTTGCTTCTCTACACGGGCTCAGACATAAACCCGAGCCGAATAATGTATATCAATCGCTACCAGTGAAGTACGTTAATTCGCTACCATATAGATAGAGAGCGCCAGTAGCCGCGTGGATAGAGGTGCTTCCTGTTTTGTCATGTTTGTCTCCGCATGGAGGGTCACGGGTTCGAATCCCACCAGAGCTTCTGCTTTTTTCTTTTTTTTAAATGCATTTTTTAACAGAATTTATTATCCTAAACTAAATCTTACCCATTTATTTAAGCATTTGACATATATTTACAAATTACTATTTTTAATGCTAAATCCGGCTTCGAGTCCCATTAAGACAATTATATACAGGGAATATTTAACTCCTCGTCATTCTCATATATGTTTTGTTGTTCAGCGACAACAAAAAAGTAGGAAATAGACATTCCTCTTTTCAAAGAACAAACGTAAAATACTCAGACACTTGGATTCTCTCAATTAGTTCAAATGGAAGCCATCAGTAATAAACCCCTCCACATGAAAGCCTTTGTGCATCTTTTACTGATGGTGTTCAATGAATGGATTCATAAAGCAGTATGAAAGGAAAACGGAAAGCTCCTAAACATTCTTCTTTACTATCATCCGTTGTTTTAACGCTTTACTCAATAAATACCGGTACGCTCTTTTGTGTCTTTAAAGTAGTCATCCACTGAAGAAAATAGTTCCACCTTTAACAGTCATACATCATAAGAACTATTTTCTATACCCCAGCAAGTGGTGACTTAAAGCACGCTGTAAGTTTTGTTTTGTTTGTGAACGTCCGTTTCTGCAATATATGGGCTAATTGGGCGCCCCAGAGAGAGGGGAACAGATACTGAGAACCCGGGCGCGATGCACTACTCTTATTATCGACATAGTTCTCTGGTTCTTTTAGATGCCCAATGTGTAAAGCATTGATACATCGGACCTCGGTTTTATAAAGTCTCATCCGAAGGGCCGAACTCACGACCCCTGACGTCGTAATCGAGCGCGTTACCTCTCGACTACGTCCGCCGGTCATGCTGCAAGTAAAGCAGAATGTACCTTAAGGCGCATTATGCTTTACTTTCGGGCTATTTAAGTGGTCACATGTCTTCAAAATTAGAAAGAGACAATCTCACTCCCAGATGACGTCATAAACGCATGAGAGATTGCGTAACGCGGAGTCTGATCAGGATCAAAGCCGATTGTCACTTGTTTTGAAATTACGTCAGTTAAACTGACTTAAATCTAACTTTGAAACGATATTGCAGACAACAATATTGAACCAGACGACAATATGGCGGTGAATGGATAAAAACCTCACGATAAATTTGATCATAAAAGGTTAAGTTTTCTTTCTAGGTACATTATCTCTAAGAAACTATTTTCTACATATGGACGGATATAAATAGGGGCTTGTAGTATTTAAGTAAAACAGAAATCCTTTATTGGAGCTAGATATTGTTTATTTCAGCCTATTTTTCATCTTCGCAACCATATGCCTATAAACATACAAACACATTTCTAAACACAGCTGAATTGTCAAAGTAATACTTTCCTTTAACCCTTTACCTGATAGCCTATTTCTAGTAGTGAATATAGGTGACTACTTAAAACAGGTTGAAAGTAAAGCAGAATGCGCCTTAAGGCGCATTCTGCTTTACTTTCAGCCTGCTTTAAGCTATCAATTGCTTGAATATAGAAAATATTCCTTATAATATATATTCATGACTGATTAAATTGGAACTATTTTCTTCAGCGGAGGAATAAATCATATTCGCTAAAAGGCGCTTCTATGGGGGAAAGGGTTAATTAAAGCGACTAGCAACCAGATGGTGTATATAAAAGAGAATACTCAAATAAAGCCAAATGAGTGGCATTATCATGCATCTGACATTAGAAAAATATGATCAGTCTAAAAACATCCTTAAGAAAAGTCTTCAAATCTTAATTTTTTAGATATTTTCCATCGCTTAAATTTATCCGTTGCGTCGAAAGACGCAACAGAAATTGATCTCGGGCTCAGACATAAACCCGTGCCGAATTATGTACTCTCCATGGCTACACACTGAAGTTCGTTAAACTGATCCTGAAGATATGAATAGCCCGGTGGTGGAGTGGGCTAAGGGGTTGACATATATTGCTAGTATGTCCACGCATGCCGGGTCCCGGGTTCGAATCCCACCAGAGCTCAATAATATTTTTTATTGGAATGCATTTTTAAACCCGTTTATAAAAGCGTTTGACATATACATGTATTTACAAATTACTATATTTAATGCTAAAACTGGTTGCGGGTCTCTTTAACAAAAATAGTCTATGTTGACAGCTGTCACAACAGTGTTTCTAAGTAATTACAAACAGTGTAGACCCAGGGCAGAGTTCTCCTTAAAGATCACTCTGATCTGGGTCTACATTGTTTGCAGCTGATGATCGTAAACATGGTTTTCACAATTTAAGGTTAACGCTGGCGCTTTTCCCTTTTACAGGGTTAATCTTCTTCTAGTCCATTCATTATTGGAGCTAAACTATTTACACTTACACAGATTTGGAATGAACATCTGTCAAAGGGTGAAATACATCTTGGTTGTCACTGACGCCATGTTTGTTGTTATGTAAGATTTCCTCACACTCACCATATTTCTGAAGTCACTTGTAGGAGTTTGCGTTTGTTACCATTGTTCTCCAACTTTCGTTTCACATCCAACAATTTTAATATTACATGAAATACTATACGATAATATTCTTTATTACTACATCCTTTATCACTATTTCTAGAAATCTAGAATGCCACGAAAAATGAACAGGTAAGAAATCGACATCATTCTCGAACGTATTTAGCATTCCGAACCTCGTCATTTTATGTCATATTGATTTATTTTATCTCGCTTTTCAGACTGTCGCTTAGCAACGGAACGCGAGCCGACGCAAGATATAGAAATGCATTGTGATGGACAGCGCCGTTCAGTTTCAGTACCCGATTGGGAGTGGATGTGGTGGTAATTATGGTGTCGTTATGTACAGTCGAGCTTGTGATCGCGGCCATTCTTTCAGGAAGCGTGATAGTGGTTGGATACCCACATGTGGCTAAAGACAGGTGATTGCTTATATATAAGCAGTCACCTGTACATACGATTCAAGTCAGCTCCTGTTAACATATTATCTCATAAATAATAAATTTGCATTTTCCTTCACTGAAGAAAATAGTGCCGATCTATACAACCTTGGAATGTCTTATTATGGCACGACGGTCGTGCCGATAACGTTTCACACGACGGTCGTGCGGATAAGGATTCTTATCGGCACGACAGTCGTGCGGATTAGAAAGCTTATTCGCACGACGCTCGTTCCTATACTAGTCGTACTGTTTAGAAAGCTTATTCGAAAGACAGTCATCCCGATTTACACATGCAGCCCTATCGACGACTTTACTCGTCATTTAAAACAGTGTACATGTGAAAAGTACAACAGAATAGTCCTATGCAAAATATGTAGACCCTGATTAGAGGGATCCAAAAAGAGATTGACTTACTTTATGATTGGAAACATGAACTGCTTATTTGAATGTAAATGACTTAGGAAACTCTTTGAACAGTCTATTTTATTTGTTTTCAATAGAATACACAAGTTTATCTTATCGTCGATCTCATTCTACAGTTTTTAATGTTTATCAAATGGTACACCCCAGGTCCATAGGAACAGGCGGAGGGGAACATAGATCTTTACATAGGTTAATGTCAATTTTGCAATTTTGTAAGTATATTATTTTTTTGAATTGCGAAACGCCCTAAAAAAGCACCAGAGACCATCTAGGTTTTTTTCTACCTACAGATAGTCCGTTTATTTACATTAAATAACAATCATAAAAACAACCGCCTTATACAAAATCAACATACATACGTATACTGTAAGAGATTAAATCTGAGTTTTCAATGCTTTGTTGATTTTTCAGCGGAGCTGCCTATTATCTATTTAGACCTACATTTTTATTTAGACAAACATTTCAACCAATCATATTTGATCAGAAATTTAGAATTAAGAGCACCTGTTGAAACTGAATTATCTGATTGGATAGTAGCCAGGGCTCCAGATAAGAGAATTATTTCAAAACTTAAAAACTTTATGTGTGCATTAAACCCTATGGTGTCCTACTCATTTGAATTGTCTCTTCGAGATGATAAAAATGAGTGGTAACACCATAGGGTTTGGTGATGAAATGAGTGAGAAAATGTTAGATTTGTTCAGTTTACTCCCTCTTATCTGGAGCCCTGATAAACTGTAGCCAGTGCTACTGGTCTAATTGTGAGACACAGTGCAGTGTTTACTAATACTGAGCTGATGACATCATGCTTCTATTTTAAGATTATGACAATTTGTCTTAGTGGTACCTCTAAGGTGTTTTGTTACGGTTTACTACCAATTTATTTAATTGTTAACTATTTGTACAAATTTACCATACATTGATAGCAATATAATAAATGGCCTCGAGTGAGTTAAACACAATTGTGTTGTTTCATCATTTATTCACAAGAGTGAGGTGTTATAGAACTGTTGTTCTGTAAGGGCATGCACAGTTTATTTAGTTATAGTTTGTTTCAAGAAACTCCCCATGAATGAAGTTTGATATATAGAACAGTAGTTTTATCTGAGGATCTCCTACCAGTAGCTAGGATATGGGTTATATTATTGTTTTGCATTTCTGTACATTTATAGTTTTTTAGTCAGAGTTATAGTTATCCTTGAATGTGTATTTTTTGCTTTTCAATCCAAGATATTACAATTCTTTGAGAAAACCCAATTTCATACAATTTTGCACACCCATCTATAGCATGAATTCTACCACCCATTCCGCTGAATATCTTTTTAAAGATATTTCTTGTTTCATTTTATTTATTTTTTTGGGGGGGGGGGGGGGGGGGGGGTTACGGGGGAACATGCCCCTGAAATCCCTAGTAACTAAGAGAGCGTACACTTTTCGGATTGGGTAGGTAGGGATTAGATATTAATGGCTTGAAGGCAACCTGTCAAAATATTTATTATCCTGTAAATATTAAATATATTATGTTATTTTAAGTCGGTTTTTTTTTTCAACATTAATTTCTGTTTGTGTTAAATTACACCTGTTTGGAATGCGCGAAACGCCTTCAGAACGCACCAAAAACCATCTATAGGAAAATATCAGATTAACTACCTGTTTTAAACGCTTTAATCTGTCAGCTAAGTATCTGTCGGTTAAAACGACACTGGCTGTTGCTTGTAGCTAGTTACCTTGCAGGTAGCACATTAACCTATCACTCCATAGTCTATTTCTAGTTTTAAAAGAATTTTACCACTTATAAAGATGGAAAGTAAAGTAGAATGATTCTTAAGGAGAACTCTGTCTTTACTTTCAAGCTGCTTAAATTAATCCCTAACTCCATAAATACACCTTTAATTTAATTCTCTAAAGAAACTATTTAACTTTTAAATTATTTAACTTATACAGTCACAAATATGCACCATAGGGTATATTTACTTTATCCTAGCAGATGGTAGCTTTAGATGCATTATGCTTTACTTTTAACCTGCTTTACGTGATCACCTAACTTCAAAACGAAAAATAGGTTATGACGTAACGGGGTTTAAGCTTCCATGAGGAACTGTACAGGAATAGCCTAAGTTGTATTTCATATTCAGGACTTCCTAGCTGTGGGCTACTTTTCTTAGTGTATGAAAAGTTTGTAGCGTAAGTACGTTTTGTTTTGTTTGTAAAATATGCCATCTATGGGCTAATTGGACGCTCCAGAGACAGAGGGGAGCGGATACAGAGAACCCGGGCGCGATGCCCTACTCTTATAATCGAAGGAATTCTCTGGTTATTTTAGATACCCAGTGTAAAGATGATACATCGGACATTGGTTTATAAAAATCTCATCCGAAGGACTTGGTCCGGCGGGGGATCGAGCTCACGACCCCTGACGTCGTAATCGGGCGCTTTATCCCTCGACTACGTCCGTCGGTAAATTGTGTATTTATGAGGTAAACGGTTAAATCAACCAGCTATTTAAAGCAAGGTTATATCAGTGCAGACCATTAGGAGGGGGAGAAGGCACAAGAAACGTCCTCAAGAGACCAAATATTAACCCTTAGCCTGCCAGTCACGACTATAGCTCAATATGCAAACAGCTTGGATCCGGATGAGACGCCGAGTAACTCGGCGTCTCATCCGGATCCAAGCTGTTTGACACTCGGACAACATTTTCAGCAATTTTGAGCAACTTTGAAGCACTTTGAAACTTGAAGCAGACGAGAAATATAGCAGACAACAATTTATTTGGCGGGCTAAGGGTTAAAAGCTTTCCAATCAGAAACACTGCAGCAATGTAATGCAATAATACAGCTAGTTCTGCAAAGCAAGTTCAAAACGCCTATGACAAATAGCTCTTCAATGACTACTTCATGTACATTGTACACAGTTTGGATCAAGATAAACCCATGTGATTTGGCAGCTGATCGGGTCCAAAACTGTTAGACGCTTATTGACGTCTTAAGTTTGAATTTTAATTCAGAGTGCAGTCAAAAGCAAACGGCGTTATTGCCGTAAAAATATCAATGTAAACAAACATATGTGGCGCTGAAAGGGTTTAAAATACAAGCTTAATTTATATTTATATTGTAATTAAAATGTATTGATGTACCCTTTCCATTTTATGTCTCATATGTTGTACAACATAAAATGAAACACTTAAGTCGGAATATCAGCCAGTAACAATTGAACAGAAAGTATTTGTGCAGTTTCGAAAGGGTATTTAAGGATTGTCGGAGACATTTTTTTATTAAGGTACTTTTATAAAAAATAAAAAAAGATGTTTAAAGTCCATTTTAGTGAGTAGCATTTAAATAATCACATGAATCACACAGGTACATGTAATAATTTACGGTCACTCGGTAATACATATGCGTACATTTTAACATTGCTGAGATTAACTCATTGAACCCTAGCGACGAATATATTCGTCATTTACAAACAGTATTGCCCTATATGCAACAACTTACTGTAAACACAGATCGGAGGGCCCCAAAAGATTAAAGACTCCCCTGATCAGGGTCTGAACTGTTTGTTATTTTACAATAAATTGTGCCATACTGCTAATAATATCAAGAGCCGCATGCGGCCCTAAATCGCTCACCTGGGGAACTATTGTGTTATACTCGATGCATAATGAAGTTTGTCATTGCATGTAGGTGGACTGTTGCATGAAACTGAAACAACTCGGAATTAGGTTTTCCTGTAGAAGTCTATGTAAAACTGATAAGCCCCAGAGGCGGGTCCATTTTTGACCCTGGGGTCATGATGTGAACAATCTTGGTAGAGGACCGTAAGGCAAAGCTAGATGCCAAATATAAAAGGTATGGGCCTTACGGTTTCAGAGAAGAAGAGTTTTAAAGATTTTACTACATAAGTCTTTGTAAAACTTATAAGCCCCGGGGCAGGGCCATTTTTGATCCAGGGGTCATAAATTGAACAATCTTGGTAGAAGACCATAAGGCAAAGCTAGATGCCAAATATAAAAGGTCTGGGTCTAAGGGTTTCAGAGAAGAAGAGTTTTAAAGGTTTATTCCTATATAAGTCTATGTAAAACTTGGAAAGACTATGTGCATTTGAATATGTTGAGAGTTGACAACAGAGCTAAACAACTTAGACTTAGCCACATGCATAAAGTCCATTATAAAACTTGTCCTTCATATCTTTTGGAAAACTTTGTAAAAAGTTCTAGGGGTTCTAGCCAAAATAATTTTATATTACCTAGTGTCAGTAACAATTTAAGTAAACATACTTTTTTGTATACTGGGTCAAGAGACTGGAATTCTCTTCCGGATCACATTAAAGGTGTCAAAAACATCAGCAAATTCAAACAGTTAGTTAAGAAGCACCTACTTGACGTGCAAGTCTTAGAGAGCAAAAGTGACTTTCTATATTATTAACACTCTCATTGCTGGAAACAGTTATTACATTTTCTACAAATAGTGTAGACCCAATTCAGAGGGACAGTGAATGAACCCTTTGAAATGAGTCACCACTGTTTGCCAATATTTTGAAATATTATATTTCTGAATTTATGTAAAGTGGAAACTGTTCGAGTCCATTTCGAAATTCAGCACTATGAAGGGTAATCTGAATGTGATAAATGTATCTGTGATAATTTGCTTAACCCTCAGTGATATATATATATGTGATATGATGCAGTAAATGAATGCATACTTTTAATAATCCCGTTTTGTACCTAAATCTTTGGCTTAATTAGTTTCTTTCTTAGTAGTTTTAGTCTAGAATAGTTGGACCCCATTGGAAATAAGCTTTTAGCTTAATTGGGTTATCCATAGGACATCTGCAGGTAATTTACTAATTCAACACACATTATCCTTTTAAGTAATCAGTTTTATCAAAAGTATGCAAGCTTTTATTCTTATTAGCTTTCTTTTAGTCAATATTCTATAACTTAACTAAATTTCTTATTTATTGCTGTGATATATTTAACTTTGTTACATGTGTTGAACTATGCAGTTGACCTTAAATGTAAATAAATAAATAAAACTGATAAGCCCCGGGTGGGTCCATTTTTGACCCTGGGGTCATGATTTGAACAATCTTGGTAGAGGATCATAAGGCAAAGCTAGATGCCAAATATAAAAGGTCTGGGTCTTAGGGTTTCAGAGAAGAAGAGTTTTAAAGGTTTATTCCTATATAAGTCTATGTAAAACTGATAAGCCCCGGGGCGGGGCCATTTTTGACCCTGGGGTCATGATTTGTACACTCTCAGTAGAGGTCCATAAGGCAAAGCTACATGCCAAATATAAAAGGTCTAGGCCATACAGTTTTAGAAAAGAAGAGTTTTAAAGGTTTTCCTATGAAAAACTGATAAGCCCCGGGCGGGGCCATTTTTGACCCGGGGGTCATTATTTGAACAATCTTGCTAAAGGTTCACAACATGATGCTACTTGTGAAATTGTGGTTGTCCTAGGACCTAAAGTTATTGACAAGATGATGTTTAAAGTTTTGACTTTAGTTGTCAATATTACGTAAATACTGAAAATGACCACGCCCTCTGGCAGCCATGTTTTTTGACGGATCAAAATTCTTTGAACAATTTTGAAAGTATATTAATTGAGAAACATTTTGGTGAAAACCAAATTGAAATCGGACCAGTAGTTTTTGAGAAGAATTTTTTTTTTAGATATCGTGCATGGTTGCCATGGCAACAAGACCGATTGCCCCACCCACTTTTTTTTAACACTTTTTGAAGCTCACAACTACAGTATGTATCTGACCAAGTTTGGTTAAAATTGGGCCATTGGTTTCAGAGAAGAAGTTATTTGAAACAAATTGTGAACAGACGACACGGACACCGACACGGACGTACGACGGACGGCAACCGATCACAATAGCTCACCTTGAGCACTTTGTGCTCAGGTGAGCTAAAAATGTAAACACAGTGCCAATTAGGAATAACATCGCAGTAATAACAAGAGGGCCTGAATGCCCTGATATCGCTCACCATTTGTAATGAAGCCTGATAGCTTTACCTTTGAATTTCACCCGTTTTATTCTAAATCCATTCAAGTTTGTCGACCTACTCTAGTCTCTACTCTACTCTAGTCTACTCGAGTACATCAAAAGCAGAAAACTAGAGCCTAAACAATACTGAAATGAAGCCTTTTTCTAGCATTTCAAAGTATATCATGGGCAGGTAACTATTGCCACAGTGATTAGATTTCAACAATAATTGCACTCCTTAGAGAACGTATAGCTACATCCTTTGTGTACAAGTATAATCAAAATCCATTGAAAACTGTAGTTGCAAGAGTGTAAACACTGTAAAATATGGCATTTTCAGCAATTCAAAGGTATATAACTCTTGATCTATTTGTCCGATTTCAACCATAATCACACTTTTTCGAACTCATATGGTCATATACAATCTGGGCAAGTTTGAGAGAGCTTGGATAAATATTGTGGCCTCTAGACCGTAAACACTGTTAAATATATCATTTTCAGCAATTCAAAGGTAGATAACTCTTGATCTATTTGTCCGATTTCAACCATAATCACACTTTTTCGAACTCATATGGTCATATACAATCTGGGCAAGTTTGAGAGAGCTTGGATAAATATTGTGGCCTCTAGACCGTAAACACTGTTAAATATATCATTTTCAGCAATTCAAAAGTAGATAACTCTCGACCTATTGATCAGATTACTACCATAATTGAACTCATCCAAAGTCTTATGGTAATATCCAATCTGGGTAAGTTTGAGAAAGATTGGATAAAATGTGTGGCCTCTAGTGTAAACAGCCTTAAATATGGCATTTTCAGCAGTTCAAAGGTAGATAACTCTCAACCTATTAAACTGATTTCAACCATAATCAAACTCATCTGAACTCTTATAGTCATATACAATCTGAGTAAGTTTGAGATAGATTGGATAAAAAATGTGAACTCTAGAATGTAAGCAACGTTAAATATGGCATTTTCAGCAGTTCAAAGGTAGATAACTCTAGATCTATTTTTCCGATTTGAACCAAAATCGAACTCATCTGAACTCTTATGGTCATATACAATCTGGGTAAGTTTCAGAAAGATTGGATAAATATTGTGGCCTCTAGAGTGTAAACACTGTTAAATATGGCATTTTCAGCAATTCAAAGGTAGATAACTCATGACCTATTTGTCTGATTTCAACCATAATCGAACTCATCCGAACTCTTATAGCAATATATCATCTGAGCAAGTTTGAGAAAGATTGGATAAATATTGTGGCCTCTAGAGTGTAAACACTAAAATTGTTGACGCCGCACGACGGACGACGCACGCCGGACATTCAAGGATTGCAAAAGCTCACCCTGAGCTAGCTCAGGTGAGCTAATAAACACATCAATGAGAGTGCACTTAGCAAAAAATCAGGAAAATGTTGTTGTCCTCGAACCCCAATCAACAGCGGGGGTGCAATAATGCAGACGTAACTGTTGAAAATACTCGGGGGAAAAACTTGCATCAATAAGCAAAACCTCATTTCGCACTGTACTAATAAGTTTCTTTCTCTACTTTATAAACTGTGTTACCCTTATTCTATGTATCACACTTTTTTTCATCCAGTAGATCTACCTCGGAAGGACGTCAATAGATGTCACTCTATAGAACTTTTTACATTTTTATAAATACCTAGATAATAATAGATACTTTCCTGTATACTTAATTTAGATTTTATATTAGATTTTAAGTAGGGTCTATTTACAATGACAGGTCTGAGTGGATCTCTCAATGAAAACCGTATTATAGATCTAGATCTATTTCCTAAAACAAACCAGGCTTACATTTTCCTTTTAACAACATCAGAAAGTTGTGGGATCTGTTTGTAAAACACTATGGCCCCTTATGTGACCACCACGACCTTCAAATAACCTTGACCTTTGTCTGCCAGGAAGCTCTCAAGAGCTGAGCTGAAGTTAAGTCATGTCAAGAGACTTAACTTTGAGAACAACGGAGCTCAATAGCTTCCATTTATTTGACTTATAAATGACATTGACCTTTGCCGGACATAACCCATGTTGTACTAAACTCCAGACCCTTCTGCGTTCAGTACACATGCTAAATATGAAGTCTCTATCACATGTAGTTCAAAAGTTGTGACCAAGGTTAAAGTTGCAGACAGAGACAAACAGACACAGCAAACCCCGATAGTCCCTCGACTAAGTTATAATATCAGTTGGATGCATGGAAATGAGAATTGATATATATTACAGTTCTCCCTCTCTACGACAACATCCAATGAGATAAAAGGTGTGTGCATTATTCGGAGGGAGTTGTTATAGGGAGGGAACATTAAGATTTTGATTACATTTACCAACAGCTTAAATCCGGATCAGACGCTAGATATATGTAATGCAGAGTCTGATCAGGATGCAGACTTTTGGTCCCTGGTCATTATATTTCTTCTGTAAAAATGTCCACTACTACGTAACTTTGAGAAAAACAGCAGACGACAATCTCAAGCAGACAATACTGCAGCTGTGAAAGAGTTAGACATGAAAACATCTTGTTTCTGGAACAGCGGCAACCGTCGTTGTAAAGAAGGAATCGTTGTTCAGAGTGCCGTTGTAGGGATGAAGCACTGCATATATATCATTCAAGTAGATTATATAATAAATACTTGATTTCCTTTTAACCCATTCACCCCTTGAAACGTTTAATGGACGACTCCAATTTTAAAATAAGTCTAGTCCATTTTTGACTATTTAGGGTTGATTTGAACAATATATTTCAAAATGACAAACAATGTAGACCCTGCATGATCAGAGGGTTCCTTACGGAGCCCTCTGATCAGGGTCGACACTGTTTACATAAGACAAGTGTAATACTCACAGATACACTGTTTGTAAATGACGAGTATAGTCGTCGCTAGGGTTGAATATCAATATTTTCTCAATCTCGCGAAAAAGGAGAAAGAAGGGGATATAGATCTATTAATGTTATGTGGATAAGCCATTATATTACCGTATTGTCGTGCGGATAAGGAATAGTATCGGCACGACGGTCGTGTGGATAAGCAGTATAATCCGCACGACGGTCGTGCGGATAAGAGTTCTTATTGGCACGACAGTCGTGCGAATAAGAACTGTTATCCGCACGACCGTCGTGCCGATAGACACTTTCGTCTTATGATATATAAGAAATAATGTATGTGCTCAAGCAGATTGTTGTTTACAGCAGATTGAAAGTAAGCCATAATGCAGAATGCGCTAATTTAAACTACATGTAGTTTTAAATCATGGACACATGTCTTCTTCAGCCCCATGTCTACGGACAAGATTTGTAAAAAAAATTGTGGTCAAAGGTCAAGGTGACCTAAAAGTAGCACACGACACCATGACATCCCTAGATGTACTCATACAACAAATTTGGTGTCCATAACCAATGTGGAAATACTCAGGACAAAATGAGTTACATACATGTACCACAGAATTATACACTGTATAATTCCGTGCATGTACATACAAAATACACACATTTAACGTTGAGGTCAAAGGTCATGGTCAAGTCAACCTTAACCCTTAGCCCGCCAAATAAATTGTCGTCTGCTACATTTCTCGTCTGCTTCAAGTTTCAAAGTGCTTCAAAGTTGCTCAAAATTGCTGAAAATGTTGTCCGAGTGTCAAACAGCTTGGATCCGGATGAGACGCCGAGTTACTCGGCGTCTCATCCGGATCCAAGCTGTTTGCATATGGAGCTATAGTCGTGCGTGGCAGGCTAAGGGTTAAAGTAGTATGGGACACTCCCCCATCCCATGATGTACTCACACATCAAATTTGCTATTCCAAGCTGATATGGTACAGGAGATAAGCTCCGGAAAATCTTTTTAAAAAAATTGAGGTCAAAGTGACCTAAAAAGTAGTATGTTAGTGGAGGAATAAATAAAATATAACAATAATTACAAAACTTAAACTAAAGGAAACATATTTAAAAATTGCTTTATTCATAATATGTACAACAGAATGTACAGATACAAACAAAATCACAAAAGACTAAACACCTCTGTAGTCAAACATTGATACAAGTAAAAGCATTGAACCCATTACCCCATAAATACGCCTTGAATTTATTCCTCCACTGAGGAAAATAGTTCCACTTTATACAGTCATGAATAAGTGTTATAAGAAATGTTTTCTATATCCTAGCAGATAATAACTCAAAGCAGGCTGAAAGTAAAGCAGATTGTGCCTTGAAGCGACTCGCAACCAGATTGTGTATTTGCAAAAGAAAGAGAAAATACTTAAATAAAACCAAATGAGTAGCATTATCGTGCATATTGCATTAGAAAAATATGATCAGTCTAAAAATACCCTTTAGAAAAGTCTTCAAATCTTAAGTTTTTAAATATTTTCCATCGCTTTATCCCGAGTCGAAAGACTCAACAGAAATTGATCATGGGCTCAGACATAAACCCAAGCCGAATTATGTAGTCTTCATTGCTACACAGTTAAAAACATTAAATAGATCCCATATATCCCAATAGTCCGGTATCCCAGTGGGTTAAGTGGTTGTCTTATTTTGCTCTCTGTCCCTGCATGCCGGGTCCCGGGTTCGAATCCCACCAGAGCTCAATATTTTTTTTAACTGAAATGCATTTTTTTAACAGAATTTCTTATACTAAACTAATTCTTATAAGTGTTTGACATATAGATATCTAATTACAAATTTCTATTTTTAATGCTAAATCTAGTTGCAAGTCTCTTTAAGGCGCATTCTGCTTTACTTTCAACCTGCTTTAAGTGATAATCTTTCTTTAAAACCAGAAACAGGCAATGAATTGTCCTTAAATTTGCAAACATCTTTGATCTATATCAGATGCCACATGTCTTGACATCTGATCAGGATCCAAACTGTTTGCAATTTTGACTGCCAATCTGAAAAATTCAAACCTTAATATCTCAAATGAAACCCTAATTATATGGTTAAATTTCAATTTTATTATATGCGTTCGAGTGATATCGAGCGTTTCCGCATGTATTTGCAGAGTAAAATACAAGAGTCTGTATCAGCCACCTTGTATCAGCCACTTTGTATTTTACTCTGACCTCGCTTTCGATTTGACGTGACGTCATTTACGTACATGTACGAGTGCCGCGTTATTCTTTGTGACATACAAAAAATCTTGTTCTGCTTCAAATAACTAATAAATTTTGGATATAAAATGATTTAAACAACTATTTAGTTGTTTCTGGTTTGTATTCAAGGCATATAATAAACACATCACCAGTTGGCAGTGCGCAACAGAGTTTTGCATTTAGCTCTCGACGTTTTTGGCGGAAACAATCGATCAGACTCGCGCCAAGGCGCTCGTCAGATCGGCTATTTCCGCCAAAAACGTCTCGAGCTAAATACATCACTCTGTATCGCGCTGTCAACTGGTAATGTGTATATATCTAACTCACTTAAGTCCAACATACTTGTATTTCAAAGTTAAAATATGGTTAACCCATTACCCCATAAATACACCTTTTTACGCCATTAATTTATTCCTCCACTGAAGAAAATAATTCCAATTTAAACTGTTACAAGTAAGAATCATAAGAAATAATTGCTATATTCTAGCAGATAATAGCTTAAAGCAGGCACAATATGCTTTACTTTCAACCTGCTTTAAGTGGTCAAATGTTTTCAAAACTAGAAACGGGCTATGGGGTAATGGGTTAAGATATGTTTTAATCTTGAAATATGAGTAAGTTAGACTTAAGATTGGGTAGGATGTTATGATCTGGGTGTAAAGTTTTAGCAATTCTCAAGTTTCTCCCCACAGGCACACTGTTTGTAAAGGATGCGTCTGTGTGTCATTATGGTTTAATGGTTTAATTAATAACTCTTTCCTTCATGGCCCCCAGAACAGAATACAACTGACATAGATAAAGTACTTTTGTGTAAAATTCTTTCCCAAATAGAAGCACATTTTAGTGCATTTCATTTATTTCTTCACTGAAGAAAATAGTTCCAGTTTATAAAGCCTTGAACATGTACCATCAAAATATTTCCTTAGGCAAGTTCTGTTTTATTTTCAACTTGCTTTAACCCTTTACCTGATAGCCTATTTTTAGTACTTAAGATAGGTGACTACTTAAAGCAGGTTGAAAGTAAAGCAGAATGCGCCTTAGGGCGCATTCTGCTTTACTTTCAGCCTGCTTTAAGCTATCATGTGCTATAATATAGAAAATATTCCCTATAATACATATTCATTGCTGAATAAATTGGAACTATTTTCTTCAGCGGATGAATAAATCATATCTGCTAAAAGGCGCTTCTATTGGGGAAAGGGTTAAGTGATAACCTGTGTTCAAAACTAGAAACATGCTAATGGGTAATGGGTTAAGGCAGGTGAATGTTAAAAGTAATATGACAGTATAACAGAAAGCTCCTTGATGAGCTTTCTTTTTACTTATTTCTTTCTTTAAGTAACATCTGTATTTAACACTCTCAGTGAATCCCAATTTGAGTGTATTCATCAAAGAAATGTAAAGGTGTCCTCTGACATTACTGATCAAGTGTAGTTGGGTACAGGTACCTGGCGAAAAAATCCCAACAACTTGAACAAGTCCTTTATTGTGTAGCTAGGTAACTCAGTGGTTAGAGTGCTGGCAGGGTAAGCCAGAGACTCTGGTTTTCAAGTCCTGGTTGGGTCACAATTTTTACCTGTTTTGTTCCAGTAGGTGCCTAACATAAATCAGACCATGTATATACTTTAGTTCCTTGCTAGATTCTATGTGAATCGCAGGGTAAGAGGGGAAGTAAGGTTGTGGGATTGAGAGTGATCGTCACTGATCCTAGGTGGAAAATCAATGAGTTTCTGATCATGTAGCTTGGTAAAGCAGAAACCTGGGTTTGAGACTCAGTTGGTCCAGGATTGTTCACCAGTCCTGTTACACTACTGTGACCTGACAGGTTGTTTGACAGTCATATACTGTAAGCAACAGTTACACTCTTGGTGAAAGTCTTCCTGTAGTTCTGAAAATACATAAAAAAGATCATTTAACAGTTAAAGAAACAATAAACAAGAGCTGTTACAAAAAAAAACCAAAAACCTAGCTTGTCTTCTACAAACAGCATTCATTTGCATACAAATTTTTAATCAGTACCAATACTAATGCCAATGTGACGATTTAACCCATTACTCCATAGATACCCCTTTTTACGCTTTTGATTTATTCCTTCATAGAAGAAAATAGGTAAAATTTATACAGCCATAAAATATTTCCTATATCACATGGTAGCTTAAAGCAGACTTTAAACTAAAGCAGAATGTGCATAAATGTTCATTCTGCTTTACTTTGAATCTGCTTTATGTGGTCACCTGTCTTCAAAGCTAGAACAGGATATGGAGTAAAGGGTTAAATGGCTCCTATTCTTTGAAGGGCAAGTTAAAGTTGACTTACAGACTTAAAACCTTCCAGTGATATAGTCCCTGCCAAAAACATGTTAGAAGAAAGTCAGATAAGTCAATAAACCTTGAAACCTCAAATGGTAAATTCCAGTTTTCTATTAACCCTTAGCCTGCCACTCACGACTATAGCTCCATTTGCAAACAGCTTGGATCCGGATGAGACGCCGAGTAACTCGGCGTCTCATCCGGATCCAAGCTGTTTGACACTTGGACAACATTTTCAGCAATTTTGAGCAACTTTGAAGCACTTTGAAGCTTGAAGCAGACAAGAAATATAGCAGACGACAATTTATTTGGCGGGCTAAGGGTTAAGTCCCATTTCTGACTATTTAGGGTTGTTATTACAATATAATGCAAAATGACAAACAGTACAGACACTGATCAAAGGGATCCTTTAGGAGCCCTCTGATCAGAGTCTACATTATTTGCATAGGACAGAACTGATGTTACTCTTCACAGGTACATTGTTAGTAAATGACACAAATACACATCATTAGAGGTTTATGATATGATGACCTTGACAGTAAGGTCAGGGTTGGTAAAAAGACCTTCTCAAGATGTTAGTACAGGCAAAACATACTAAGAATTCATTGAAAATTACATTAAATATATATGCACAGGCCTTCAACTGGTCTCAGTGCAAAAAGTAGGAAAAAAGTAGGAGGTTTTCCAGTGGAAAAGTAGGAAGATTTTCAATTAAATAGTAGGAATAATAGGAACTGTTTGGTACAAATGTGTACAAGATAACCTATGAAATCATCGTGCTCATAGAAATTAAAGTATCCCGCAATCTTGAATGAAAGATATTTTCATCTCAAGACATTTCATTCTTTGTTCATAATTTGGTTCAACAGGCCCCAGAGACGTTCAGTCACGTGTAGGGGGGTTCGGAGGCCCTCCCCCATGAACATTTTGAAATCATGCGCTTCATTTCCTGCATTTTTGGCCATTCTAAGGGTGCTTGAAGATTCACTAGGCAAAAAGTAGGAATAGTAAGAGGTTTTGGAAGAAAAATAGGAAAAAGTAGGAGGGTATTTAACAAGAGGGCCTGAAGGCCCTGATATTGCTCACCTGTTGTACTGAAGCCTGATAGCTTTACCTTTCTGTTTCACCTGTTTTCATCTAAATCTTTTCAAATTTGTAGTATAGCATGTAAACAATTTTGGAATACAACCTCATAATTCTAGTAAAGTAGAGCACATCAAGGGCAGATAACTAGAGCCTAAACAATACTGAAATGAAGCCTTTTCAAGCATTTCAAAGTATATCAAGGGCAGATAACTATTGCCACAATTAGATTTCAACAATAATTGCATTCCTTGGAGAACCTATAGCTATATACTTTGTGTGCAAGTATAATCAAAATCCATTTAAAACTGTAGTTGCAAGAGTGGAAACGCTGTAAAATATGGCATTTTCAGCACTTCAAAGGTATATAACTCTTGATCTATTTGTCTGATTTCAACCATAATCACCCTTTTTCAAACTCTTATATAGTCATATACAATCTAGGCAAGTTTGAGAAAGCTTGGATAAAAATTGTGGCCTCTTGAGTGTAAACACTGTTAAAAATATCATTTTCAGCAATTCAAAGGTAGATAATTCTTGACATATTTATCTGATTACAACCATATACACTCTGAGCAAGTTTGAAAAAGATTGGATAAAATGTGTGGCCTCTAGAGTGCAAACACCCTTAAATATGGCATTTTCAGCAATTCAAAGATAGATAATTCTCGACCTATTAGTCTAATTTCAACAATAATCAAACTCATTTGAATTCTTATAGTAATATACAATCTGAGATAATTTGAGAAAGATTGAATAAAAATTGTGGCCTCTAGTGTTTAAACACCCTTAAATATGGCATTTTCAGCAGTTCAAAGGTAAATAACTCTTGATCTATTTGTCCGATTTCAACCATAAACGAACTCATCCGAACTCTTATGGTCATATACAATCTGGGCAAGTTTTAGAAAGTTTGGATAAATATTGTGGCCTCTAGAGTGTAAATACTGTAAAATATGGCATTTTCAGCAATTCAAAGGTAGATAACTCTTTATCTATTTGTCCAATTTCAACCATAATCGAACTCATTTGAACTCTTATAGCAATATACAATCTGAGCAAGTTACAGAAAGATTGAATTAAAATTGTGGCCTCTAGAGTGTAAACACTAAAATTGTTGACGACTAAAGACGGACGACTAACAAAGCACGCCGGACATTCAAGGATTGCTAGCTCAGGTGAGCTAAAAAGTAGGAAAAAAGTAGGAAAAAAGTAGAAAAAGTAGGACAAGAGCCCCATAGGGCATCAAAATGGAGATAATGATTTATGTCCAGGAGGGGGTAATTTTTTACCCAAGGGGCATAATTTGAACAATCTTGATAGAGGACCTGTAGATGATGCTATGTGCCAAATATCTAAGATCAGGGTACTAGGGATTTAGACAAGAAGATTTTTTGAAGTTTGTATTGAAAAAATCTATTTTTAGCTCCTGTGACCTACATATGCAACAGACTGGAACCATTTGAACAAAATAAATAAAGTACATCTAGAAGTAACACCATGCTGAATATCAAAGCTCTGGCCATTTTAGCTTCAGAAATGAAGACGTTTGAAAACTGTGACCCCCGGGGTGGGGCCAATTTTTACCCCAGGGGCACAATTTGTACAAACTTGATAGAGGACCTGTAGATGATATGCAACCGACCAGAACCATTTGAACATTATTGGTATAAGACATCTAGAAGTGTCACCATGCCAAATATCAAAGCTCTGGCCATATTAGTTTCAGTGGAGAAGACGTTTGAAAATTTCACTATATAACTCTATGTAAAACTGTGACCCTCGGGGATAGAGGACCTGTAGATGATGCTATGTGCCAAATATTTAAGCTGTGGCCCTTGTAGTTTCAGACAAGAATATTTTTAAGATTTCCTTAATTTTTCACTTTGGTTGCCATGGCAATCAGAGTTCTACATTGTTTTTAATTCTTTGAATACTTTTGAAAGAACTTGACCCAAGGAACATTCCTGTAAAGTTTAGTTGAAATCTGTCAAGCCGTATATGAGGAGATATCATTTGAAGCAATTGTTATCGACAACAATGACTGTATAAAGTGATATTGTTTTCTTCAGTGGAGGAATAAATTAAAGGCGTAAAAAGGAATATGTATGGGGTAATGGGTTGATAAGGCCTCTAGAGTGTAAACACTGTTGAATATAGCATTTTCAGCAATTCAAAGGTAGATAACTCTTGACTTATTTGTTTCATTTCAACCATAATTGAACTCATCCAAACTCTTATGGAAATATACAATCTGAGCAAGTTTGAGAAAGATTGGATAAATATTGTGGCCTTTAGAATGTATAAACACTTAAATTGTTGACGACGGACGACAGAGGACAAATGCCAGACATTAAAGGATTGCAAAAGCTCACCCTGAGCTAGCTCAGGTGAGCTAAAAATCCATTAAAAACAGTAGTTGCAAGAGTGTAAATGCTGTAAGATATGGCAATTTCAGCAAAAAAAATTGTAGCCTCTAGAGTTAAGAGTTAATTATAGCATTTTCAGCATTTCAAAGATAGATAACTATTGATCTATTGGTTTGAATTCAACCATTATAAAACCCATCCAAACTCTTATGGTAATATACATTCTGGGCAAGTTTGAGAAAGATTGGATAAATATTGTAGCCTTTAGAGTGTAAACACCCTTACATATGGCATTTTAAGCAATTCAAAGGTAGATAACTCCTGACTTATTAGTCCGATTTCAAGTTCAACCATAATCAAACTTATCCGAACTCTTATGGTAATATACAATCTGAGCAAGTTTGAGAAAGATTGGATAAATACCGGTATTGTGGCCTCCAGAGTGTAAACACTAAAATTGTTGATGATGAACGACTATCGCCGGATATTCAAGGATTGCAAAAGGTCACCTTGAACTAGCTCAGGTGAGCTATAAATGCATAAAGTGTAAATGTGTGGAGTAAAGGGTAAAGGAAGTTAAACCCTCCACCTGCTGTAGTATTTACATTCAGTCTTGTTGCCATTTTACTATAACCCTTCTCCAGCTGAATGTTCATACACAAAACTCTGTCCACTATGAACATCTATTATATTAACTGTTTCATAGGCTAACAATGCTCACTCCAGATCCTATAGGAATTGTCATGTATGGGCCTACACTGTTTTGAAAAATCATCAATATTAATTCATATATATTGTTCGATTTTTCTGACCTGTCGGAGTTATTTTTAGAACAGAATAGTTCATAATGGTAAATAGATAACAGGGTAACATCGGATCTATATAGTCGTACACTTTCCAACTTGAGATAACATGATCCTCGTGCAGCACGAGACCCTTGCGCTAACTTTACTGATATCTTATTCTTTCCCAAAAAACGCATTTATACACATGTATACTAAAACTATTATTTCCATTGCAAACAGGTTAGAGCCAGATCAGACGCCGGGTAACCCGGCGTCTGATCAGGCTCCAACCTGTTTGCTTCTCAGATTAAAAATATAGTTAAAATTTCTGAAAGTGAATTTCCACAGTTTAGAGTATTGCGTTTGCGTTTAAACGGGAAAGAATAATGTATCCTCTACTGTAGATTACACACACAAATTACAGCTATCCGTATCTCTAACTGGATGTAAAGAAAACTCATCCCTGTTAAAATTTTAAAATGTTCCAATCTAAAACTAACTCCGACAGGTCAGACGAAAACACTAATACTAATGGCATCTGCTCCTGCACTTTATACCATTTTCTGAATAAACCTAAAAACAAGTGTTGAATGGTTTTGATCCTGATTAATGAAGCAAGCACTTTAACCATACATAGAAGAATGGAGCTTTCTGCAATATCAAATCTTCTTAACCCATTACCCCTTAGGCTGTTTCTAATTTGGAAGATATGTGACAACTTACAGAAGGTTGAAAGTAAATGAAACTTTAAATGGACAATTCCGGTTTCGATTTTTGTCTAGTCCATTTCTGGCTTTTAAGAGTTGTTCTTGTCAGTTTTTGCATAACTGACAAACAGTGAAGACCCTGATCAGAGGGCTCCTTTTGGAGCCCTCTGATCTGGGCCTTCACTGTTTGCACAGGACAAGTGTACTATTCACATGTACACTGTTTTAATAGACGCCTATATGCGGGACTAGGGTTGAAAGGGTTAAGGCACATTCTGCTTAACTTTCAGCCTGCCTTAAACTATAATCTGCTAGGATATAGAAACTATGTTTTATGGTTCTAATTTTGAAGACACATGACTACTTAACCCTTTACCTGATATCCTATTTCTAGTACTTAAGATAGGTGACTACTTAAAGCAGGTTGAAAGTAAAGCAGAATGCGCATTAGGGCGCATTCTGCTTTACTTTCAGCCTGCTTTAAGCTATCATGTGCTATAATATAGAAAATATTCCCTATAATACATATTCATTACTGATTAAATTGGAACTATTTTCTTCAGCGGATGAATAAATCATATCCGCTAAAAGGCGCTTCTATTGGGGAAAGGGTTAAAGCAGGTTAAAAGTAAAGCTAAATGTGCCTTACTCATGCTATTGTTTCCAAATTAAGCATTTTTGGCAATTTTACTTTACCCATTACTCCATAGCAGGGCTGCCGTAAGTTGACATGGAAAATCCTAAGATTTTCAAATTTACACTTTTCAAGTGCGATTTTACGAATCGTACATTTACCCCATAGCCTGTTTCTAGTTTTGTTGGCATGCGACTACTTAAAGTAGGCTGTATAAGTTAAGCAGAATGCGCCTTTAGGCGCATTCTGCTTTACTTTCAGCCTGCTTTAAGCTACCATGTTCTAGAAAAAAATCCGAAGATTAAGGAAAAATCCGGATAAATGGCAGCCCTGCCATAGATACATCTTGTTATGCATTTAATTTATTCATCATCTGACAAAAAATTCCCTTTTTTATACAGAAATGAATATGTTACCTATCTTTTAACCGTAGGTAGCTTAAAGCAGGCTGGAAGAACCTGCTTTATGTGTTCCCCTGTCTTCTAAACTAGAAACAGGCTATAGAGTGATGGTTTAAGGAGCATTAAAACAAGTGACAAACAGTTTTTATCCAAATCCTTTATTCAAATACCAGTGAAAACTTTAATCTGCTTTCTATTTTAACCCTTTACCCCATAGCCTGTATCTAGTATTGAAAATAGGTGACCACTTAAAGCAGATTAAAAGTAAAGCAGAGTGTGCCTTAAGGCACATTCTGATTTATCTTCAGCATGCTTTAAGCTATCATCTGCTAGGATACAGAAACTATTCTTTATATCTTTTTATGACTGTACAAATTGGAACTTTTTCCATCAGTGGAGGAATTGATAAAAGGTGTAACAAGAACCCCATGGGGCATATTTCGCTCACCTGAGAATAGCTGAAAAAATGGAGTTAATGAATAATGTCCAGGACAGACCTAGATATGCAACAGACCAGAACAATTTGAACAAAATATGTAAAGAATATTTAAAAGTGTCACCATACCGAAAATAAAAACTCTGGCCAAATTAGTGTCAGAGAATAAGACGTTTGAAATTTTCTCTATATAACTCTATGTAAACTGTGACCCCAGGGGCGGGGCCAATTTTGAACCCAAGTTCATCATTTGAACAAACTTGATAGAGGACCTGTAGGCGATGCTATGTGCCAAATATCTAAGCTCTGGCCCTTGTAGTTTCAGACAAGAAATTTTTTTAAGTTTTCATTGAAAAAAATCTATTTTTAGCTCCTGTGACCTAGTTATGCAACCAACATGAACCATTTGAACAATTTTGGTATAGGACATCTAGAAGTGTCACCATGCCAAATATCAAAGCTCTGGCCATATTAGTTTCAGAGAAAAAGACGTTTGAAAATTTAACTATATAACTCTATGTAAAACTGTGAGCCCCGGGGCGGGGCCAATTTTGACCCCAGGGGCATGATTTGAACAAACTTGATAGAGGACCTGTAGGCGATAATATGTGCCAAATATCTAAGCTCTGGCCCTTGTAGTTTCAGACAAGAAGATTTTTTAAGTTTTCATTGAAAAAAATCTATTTTTAGCTCCTGTGACCTAGTTATGCAACCAACCTGAACCATTTGAACAATTGTTGTATAGGACATCTAGAAGTGTCCCCATGCCAAATATCAAAGCTCTGGCCATATTGGTTTCAGAGAAAAAGACGTTTGAAAATTTCACTATATAACTCTATGTAAAACTGTGAGCCCCGGGGCGGGCCAATTTTGACCCCAGGGGCATAATTTGAACAAACTTGATAGAGGACCTGTAGGCGATGCTATGTGCCAAATATCTAAGCTCTGACCCTTGTAGTTTCAGACAAGAAGATTTTTTAAGTTTTCATTGAAAAAAATCTATTTTTAGCTCCTGTGACCTAGTTATGCAACCGACCAGAACCATTTGAAAATTTGGTATAGGACATCTAGAAGTGTCACCATGCCAAATATCAAAGCTCTGGCCACATTAGTTTCAGAGAAGAAGACGTTTAAAATTTTCACAATATAACTCTATGTAAAACTGTGACCCCCAGGGCGGGGCCAATTTTGCAGTTTTTGACAAGAAGAATTTTTAAGATTTCCTTATTTTTTCACTTTGGTTGCCATGGCAACCAGAGTTCTGCATTGTTTTTAATTCTTTGAACAAATTTGAAAGAGCTTGACCCAAGGAACATTTCTGTAAAGTTTGGTTGAATTCTGTCAAGCGGTATAGGAGGAGATGTCATTTGAAGCAATTGTTAACGACGACGGAAGACGGCGGACACAGGGCCATCCCAATAGCTCACCTTGAGCCTTTGGCTCAGGTGAGCTTAAAAAGCGTATTGGGTTAGAGACTATAAATCCCTCTTTCACTGAAGAGTCACTCTCTTTGCAATATCACATCATATCTAGACAAAGCCTTGAGCTAATGATCATAATATACATCATGTTAGTATGTGTACATAGTTATGTAACTGCTAATAGACCCACACCTATGATACAGTTTGTGTTTGTTTCAATATCAGATATTACCTACATTCACCATCTAAGTCTCTGAAATGTACAGGCATGGGTACAATCATTCCACATACATTATCCCTTGGCCTAAAAAGACTTTTATTCAGTAAACCTAAGTGATAAGTAAATGCATTATCTATAAACAGTGTACCTGTGCAGAGTACACTTGTCCCTTGCCAACAGTATAGACCCTGATAAGAGGTTTCTTCAAGGTCTTCACTGTTTGTCATTTTGCAATATTTCAAACACCATTATAACGTTCCCAACGATGGATGCTTCCCACAAAGAAAAAACGCCAAGCTATAGCATGTTTAGTAGGTGAACACAGTATCAAGTTATGATGTAATGTTCAGGAGGTATGATTCAACCCAAAATTAATTTTTTACGAAAAAAGGGAGACAATTCAATATTTGGAGACAACAGAGTTATCATTCTTGCGTACAACACTTCTTTTGGTCATGCTCCAACACAGTATCAAGTTTCATCAAGTTACAGTGCGCCAGAAAATTTGATTTTTTTATAAGAACAAGAGGCCCAGAGGGTCACATTTCGCTCACCTGAGACATTGTACCATAGAAACTGACTGGGCAAGACAACATTCTGATTTAGCTATGATCCAGGTGTCATTATTTGATCTTGGTAGAGGACTACATTGCGAAGCTAACTCACAGATATTAATGATTTAGGTCTTACCATTATAGAGAAGATTTTTAAAGGTTTTCCCACACACATAAAAAGGACAAGGCCACGGCGGGGCAAATTTTAGTCCGGGTGTCATAATTTGAACACACTTGGTAGAGAACCATAAAGCAAAGCTATATGTCAAATATTAAAGATCTGGGCCTAACAGTTTTAGAAAAGAAGATTTTTAAAGGTTTCCCTATATAAGTCTATGTAAAACTGATAAGCCCCGGGGTGGGGCCAAATTTGATCCAGGGGTAATAATTTGAACATTCTTGGTAGAGGACCATAGGGCAAAGATACATGTCAAATATAAATGATATGGGCCTTACAGTTTCAGGAGAAGATTTTTAAAGGTTTTCCTACGAAAAACTGATAAGCCCAAGGGCGTGGCCATTTTTGGCCTGGGGGTCATAATTTGAACAATCTTGGTAGAGGACCACACGGCAAAGCTATATGTCAAATATAAAAAATCTGGGCATTACAGTTTCAGAGAAGAAGATTTGTAAAGGTTTTCCTATATAAGTCTTTGTAAAACTGATAAGCCCCAAGGGCGGGGCCAATTTTGACCAGGGATCATAATTTGAACAACTTTGGTAGAGGACTATAATGCAAAGCTACATGTCAAATATAAATGATCTGGGCCATACAGTTTCAGAGAAGAAGATTTTCCTATGAAAAACTGATAAGCCCAAGGGCGGGGCCTTTTTTAGCCCGGGTCATAATTTGAACAATCTTGGTAGAGGACCACAAGGCAAAGCTATATGTCAAATATTAAAGATCTGGGCCTTACAGTTTCAGAGAAGAAGATTTTTAAAGGTTTTCCTATATAAGTCTATGTAAAACTGATAAGCCCCGGGGCAGGGTCAATTTTGACCCGGGGGTCATAATTTTTTTAAGGTTTTCCTATGAAAAACTGATAAGCCCCAGGGCGGGGTCATTTTAAGCCCCAGGGTCAAAGTTTGAACAATCTTGCTAGAAGATCATTAGGTAATGATACATACCAAATATCAAAGGTCTGGGCCTTTGGGTTTCTGAGAAGAAGATTTTTTAAGATTTTCTTATGCATTAAAAGTTGTCTATACGGTCATGTTAGAAAATCTGGTCCTACAGCAAGGGGAATAACTCTAGCCAAAATCTTTGAATAAGATTTCCTTCCCCCTTGTCACTGATGTTTCTGACAAAGTTTGGTTGAAATCGAGTCAGTCGTTTCAGAGGAGATGTTGTTTGAAAATGTGAACGTACGACGGACACCGGACGCCAGACACCGGACGCCAGACGGAATGGTATCACAATAGCTCATCCTGAGCCTTCGGCTCAGGTGAGCTAAAAAGGGAGATAATTCAATATTGGGAGATGGTAGAGTTATGGTTCTTGAGTACAGCACTCTCTCTTTCAACCTGTATCAAGTTTTTTCAACATGGAGATAAAGTCGGGGCAAAATTTTGATTTTTTTTTAATAGAATAAGGGGCATAATTCAATATTGGGATATGACAGAGTCATGGTTCTTGAGGACAGAACTCTCTCTTTCAACCTGTATCCCTGTATCAATTTTCATCAACATGGAGATAAAGTCTGGGCAAAAATTTGATTTTTTTAAATAGACAAGAGCCCCATGGGGCATATTTCGCTCACCTGAGTATAGCTGAAAAATTGAGATCATGATTTATGTCCAGGGCGGGGTCATTATTTTACCCCAGGAGCATTATTAAAATTGAACAATCTTGATAGAGGACCTGTAGATGATGCTTTATGCCAAATATCTAAGATCAGTGTACTAGGGGTTTAGAATTTTTTTTTTTATAAGTTTCCATTGAAAAAATCTATTTTTAGCTCCGGTGACCTAGGTATGCAACCGACCAGAACCATTTGAACAAAATAGGTATAGTACATCTAGAAGTGTCACCATGCCAAATATCAAAGCACTGGCCAAATTAGTTTCAGAGAAGAAGACATTTGAAAATTTCACTATATAACTCTATGTAAAACTGTGACCCCAGGGGCATAAAATGAACAAACTTGAAAGAGGACCTGTAGATGATGATATGTGCCAAATATCTAAGCTCTGGCTCTTGTAGTTTCAGACAAGAAGATTTTTTAAGATTTCCTTATTTTTTCGAGTTATTTTACGTCATGGCACTTCCGTTCTCAAGGTGAGCTAAAAACAATGATGTCAGAGTTATGGCCTTTGCAAATGGCACTTCCTCTCATTAGGCTCTTTCCAAATATGCAATTTCATTTTACCCATTACCCCATAGCTTGTTTCTAGTTTTGAAAATAGGTGGCCACCTAAAGCAGATTGAAAGTAAAGCACACCCTGCTTTAAGCTACCATCTACTAGGATATAGAAACTTATTTCTTATCTTACAATTTCATGACTGTATCAAGTGGAATTATTTTCTTCAGTGGAGGAATAAATTAAAGGCCTAAAAATGCATATTTATGGGTTAATGGGTTAACAAACATCAGTATTTATGGGGGAATGGGTTTTTAATTAGATTATCTTCTGGACAAGAAAAAATGACAAGATCTGATAAAACCAATATTAAACATATGTATAAATATGGCATAAGACATAATTACATAACTGTCAGTGGCTCACTTCCAGATCCTGTTTCTATAAGTATGAAGCAGACTGAACCATTTCTAAACTTTAGCAGACAACATGTTCAGCAGACACCACCAGTTCTGTTGCTGTACAGCAGCTGACCTGAGGTCAGTTATGCAATTCTGCCACTAGCTGGAAACTTAACTCTTATAATGCTGAATTGATGTCTGCTATACATATTGTATGTGAATTTTGCATAGCAAATCATTCTTTACATTTTCTAAATTAAAAAAAACTCTTTACATTTTCTAAATTAAAAAAAACTATGTAAATAAATGGCAAATAGTTTGGAGCCAGATTAGATGCAGCATAATGTAGCATCTGACCTGGATCCAACCTGTTTGCAAATATAGGTGATTTAGTATAAGGGTGCTTGAAACCCTGCTTAAACCTCCAGTAAAACAGTATAACCTGAATAAAGGGGCAATGAAATCCTGCACAAAGCGGCAATGAAAAAATCCCTATGGTGAATCCCTATGGTCTGTTTTAGCTTTGATATTAACAATTTTGAGAGAGAATCACCAGGAGATACTATAAAAAAAATATCAAAGCTGTGGGCCTAGCAGTTTTTTACAAGAAGATTGTTTAAAGTTTTTCACTTTTTTAAATAAATTTCAATAAGTAGTCCACTTTTGAGTTTCATTTTAACGATTTCTGTAGAGAAGCATGCAAGGAACACCCTGAGCAAACTAAAATTACCTTAACATTATCGGTTTCAGAGGAGATGTGGCTTGAAGTACATTTGAACGGACGGACGTTCTTAGGAGACGGTGTTGTGGGGTTGAATGCTATATAAACCCTAACCCTAAAACTAACCCCACAAAAAAATGCCATTTTCAACACCACAATACTCTCTTTCAACCCCTCAATCACTAACTGGCCAGGTTAATGACCCAAAACTGCCAGGTTAGGACCCCATAATGTGACTCCTGTAAGCCCGGACAGACGGACGGAAGTGCCACCGAAATGGGTTAGAGGGCCTTTTCTTTTGTTATTTTCTTTTGTTTGAATAACGGGCCACGGCCCCTTATTCTATTGTTACGGAATGAACTCTATTGTCTTCTTTTGTTATGTTTACCGTTATCTGGCCAGAAAAGGCCCTCTAACCGATTTCGGTTGTGCGGACGGACGGACAGACGGACGGACGGCGATCACAACAGCTCACCTTGAGCCTTTGGCTCAGGTGAGCTAAAAAAGGGGAATAATTCTATATTGGGAGATGACAGAGTCATGGTTCTTGTGTACTGCACCTCTTTATGTCATCATCAATCACTGTTTCAAGATCCATTAACTTACGGTGTAACAGTCAAGGGATATACTCCGGGCAAAATAGATTTTTTTTTTAGAACAAGAGGGCCAGAATGGCCCTTGATCCCTCATCTGACCATGGTGACACTAGGATTGGTCGCGTGATTTCAGAAAAGTAGATTTGTAAAAGGTGACCCCCAAGGCGGGGCCAATTTTGACCACAGGCCAGTACAGGGCAAAATTTGAACAATCTTGATAGAGGACCTGTAGACGATGATATGTGCAAAATATCTAAGCTCTGGTCCTTGTGGTTTTTGACAAGAAGATTTTTAAGATTTCCTTATTTTTTCACTTTGGTGGCCATGGCAACCAGAGTTCTCCATTGTTTCAAATTCTTTGAACAACTTAACCCAAAGAACATTCCTGTGAAGTTTGGTTGCAATCCAGCCAGTGGTTTTGGAGAAGAAGATGTTTGAAGAATTTGTTGACGCATGACGCACAACGCACGAGACCGGACAAAGACCGACCACAAAAGCTCACCTTGAGCACTTTGTGCTCAGGTGAGCTAAAAAGGGACATAATTCAATATTGGGAGATTGGTTTACTAGCGTACACAATTAACAACAGTGAGTAAAATAAACAATTAAAGCTTTTCTCTTTTATATCTCCACTAAACCCTATGTAATGACCACTCAAAGAGATTATTCTAAAGAGTGGCAACAACATAGGGTTAGTGAAGGTGTAACTGTTTAATTTGCTTTATCTGGAGCTCTGAGTAAAGGCATGGCAAGTCATTTTAGCTACATGAAATTAAACCCTTCCCCTGCTATAAGTGTATATTGAGGTTTTTATTTAAAACAGTGTAGACCCAATCAGGTAGCATCTGAAAAATCTGTCTGATCAGGATGTACACTGTTTTCTTACAGGATATGTCTGACATAAGTATGCACTCTTTGTAAGGGAAAAAAGTTCCTTGTTTTATCAGCCAATGTAATAGTTCAAATGATAAATGTTTATAGTGGGTGGAGTTTATACATGAATATTCAGCACAAGAGGGTTTACCCATTACCCCATAGCCTGTTTCTCATTTTGAAATTATTTTACCACTTAAAGCAGGTTATAAGTAAAGCAGAATGTGCCTTAAAGCGACTCGCAACCGGATGGTGTACTTGTCAAAATAAAATAAAATACTCAAATAAAAGCAAATTTGTGGCATTATTTGGCTTCTGACATTAAAAAAATATGATCAGTCCAAAAAAAATCTCAAGAATCATCACCGAATCTTAGTTTTTTTAGATATATTCCATCGTTTTTCAATAGCGTCAGCTGACGGTTTTGCTGTTGTTGTTGCTTCTCTACACGGGCTCTGACATAAACCGGAGCCGAATAATGTAGTATTAAGCACTACCAGTGAAGTACGTTAATTCGCTACCATATATATAGAGAGCGTCCGTGGTCGAGGCGGTAAAGGCATGTCCTCATTTTTCTTGTTTGTCTCCGCAATGGAGGGTCACGGGTTCGAATCCCACCATAGCTTCTTCTTTTTTTTTTTTTGGAAATGCATTTTTTAACAGAATTTATTATCCTAAACTAAATCTTACCCATTTATATAATCATTTGACATGTATTTACAAATTACCATTTTTAATGCTAAATCCGGTTGCGAGCCTCTTTAAGGCTTTACTTTAAACCTGCTTAAAGGGGGTAGGTGCACCTTTGGAAAGTAATTACCAAATTCTTCAAACTTTGCATAAAGACAGTAAAATTAGTTTCTATGACAAAACTGGTGTAAAAAGTGGGGGTACCGGACCTTTCTTTTTCACAATTTGAGATTTTTCAAGGCTACCCCTCTAAAATTGAAGCTTCATAAAAACTCCTACTTTTTTGTACTACGGTTTTTCAATCTTTATTTAAACAACCTATTTGTACAAAAAGTATCCTAATTTACATTACCATAGTAAGAATAAACTCTGAAAATAATGTTTTATCAAGATCCAAAATAAAAATGTTTGATTTCACCGGAAAGGAGTAAAATTTACCCCACCCACTTTTTTATAATGGGAGAATAAGGCACAGTGAAAATTGCCTTACAAATTGTAGCAAACTAATTACCAAATTTTTTATTTGTTGTTTTTAGCCTTGCAAACAAAAAGTTTTAGTGAAATAGCAAATAAAAACACAGGGTCCCGGATCTTTTAAAAAAGATATAGATCATTTTATCTAAAAAAATCATTTTTTCTCATTTTTTCAATTTTTCGTGTATTTTACTAAAAATATTTTTTTTCAAACAAATTTCATTTTATCTATTGAGTTATCTATAATTTATACTAAAACTGTACTACCATGAAAATTTCATGCTTATATTCTGAGAAATTGAAATGAAATCGGATGTAACAAAATGCAACCTACCTATGAAAACAGTGTATGCTGTAAACTACGAATAGGACATAAAACTTAAAAAGTCCCTTCCGGAACGAAAATCCAATTTTTTCCCGGGAAAATAGTATTTTATTACTGTATGCATTCACCAAAAATGAGTTCTTAACATTTTTTTGAAAATGAGTTCGTAAAATTTTTCAGAAATTTCATAATGCTCAAAAAGACAGGCCGACATCCTTAAGCTACCATCTGCTAAAATACAGAAAATATTTCTTATAAAACAAGTTCATGACTGTATAAATTGGAACTGTTTTCTTCAGTGGAGGAAAATAATTTGATGCGTAAAAAGTTGTATTTGTGGGGTAAAGGGTTAAGATGTTACATAGGGAGGCACCTACTTTTGACTACACATTAGGATGAGATTTTGCACGGCTGTAATGGTTGACTGGACATTCTGTCCTGTGATGACGTGTCTGTCTATTACAACATGAACACAGTCCAATTCTCCACTGCCTGTTGAAAGAGAGAGAAAAATAAATACTTATAGCCAAGAAAATATATAACATGTTTATTCTGCCATTGAAGCATTAAAACCATTACCCCATAAACACACATTTTCATGCATTTAATTTATTCCTCTGTGTCCAGAATTCAATCGTAATGTCTGGGTTTTTTTGGGTGAAGCCTAGACTTCTTTTATTCATCATTATTTACATATACACAGACAATAACATACATACATAAATACATGAAAACTAACAATTCAGCAAGGTCATGTAGGAATAAAGACTATACAATCTTTGTGTTGACCTGCTAAATACCGCGAAGTGGAAGTAAACAAGGGCCTTTTAATTGTCTTGGTTAACACTATGATTACAGTATTTAAGTATAATTAATATTTCTTTGTATTAAGGAAACAATGCTTTTTGAATTCTTAAAACAAAAGAATTAGTTAATCCTTTATATTTTAAGAATTCATTGAAAAATATTAAAATTGTTTTTGAATTCCAACTTCATAACATTAAGCGGACATGAGCCCCCCGGACACGAGCCTTGGCCGTTTTTGCGCGGGCGGACACGAGCCCCCCGCCTGTTTTGCGCGTGCGGACATGAGCCCCCGACCCACCTTATGATAAGATACATGTTTTAAAGTGTAAAATGATATATTTAAAACTTCAAAACGTGTTTTTCAGTGTTATTTTGTCATTATTGCACTTAATTTATTATGCTTTTAACCCCAAATGTTTGAGAACTTTGATATGTTTGAGAATTATGAGACACAAACAACACCTTTAACTTACGATTTTAAGGACAATGAATTCAATCAATCTATCAAACTAACACGTTTCACTGGCGGTGTTTCTTCAGTAAACAAATCTATTAGAGACAATTAAACAATTAATTCCATGTATCATCAAAGTGTTACCGACAGTTTACATCGCTAATAGGCAACGATTATCTTATTTTGTCACTATTGTGTAATCAAGTTGACAATATAAATGAGGAGATCTATCATCATTATATTTTTCCTGCGAGGTATCATGATTAAAATAAAACAATTAATAATTGGTGAATTATTACAAACAAGCAAGGCAATATCTACAGCCTAAGAAAAACTTAATTTATTGCTAAACATATTAACAAAACATAAGTTAATCATCTGTTCGACCAGGGGGCTTATGTCCATCCGTGCAAAAAAGGCGGGGGCTCATGTCCGCCCGCGCAAAAGCGGCCGGGGGGCTCGTGTCCGGGGGGGCTCATATCCGTCAATCCTTCATAACATCAATGTTTGACCCAGAATGAATTTAAGTCTAAAAACACCTTGTATCGAAAACAAATCAATTTTCAGTTTAGAAAGATTATTAAATGAATGGTGAATCTAAGTCTAGTTTTATGATCTAGATGTGATTGTATTAAACTTTAAAACAGCCCGTCAAAAAAACTTTAACCTCATGTTTTGTAGCAAAAAAACCCTCATGTTTTGTAGCAAAAAAAAACTAAGTCCAAAACATGTCAAATATTGACTAAAAATTAAATCATTTTTAAATCTTTACTTCATAACATCAATCTTGACACCAAATGAGCATTTACACAAAATTTCAGCACCCTAGCACAAGTATAAAGCTTTAAAACAACCCGTCCAAAGAACTTTAACCTAGGGTTTTGTAGTAAAAAAAAATAAGTCCAAAACATGTCCAAAATTGACATAAATTCAAAGAAATTTTAAAATCCAACTTCATAACATCAATCTTTGACACCAAATGAGCCTTCATACAAAATATCAGCATCCTAGCAAAAGTATTAAGCTTGAAAATAATCCATCCAAACAAGAGCCGCATGCGGCCCTAAATCGCTCACCTGAGTAACTATTGTGTTATACTCGATGCATAATGAAGTTTGTCATTGCATGTATGTGGACTGTTGCATGAAACTGTAACAACTCGGAATTAGGTTTTCCTGTAGAAGTATATGTAAAACTGATAAGCCCCGGGGCGGGGCCATTTTTTACCCTGGGGTCATGATTTGAACAATCTTGGTAGAGGACCATAAGACAAAGCTAGATGCTAAATATAAAAGGTATGGGCCTTACGGTTTCAGAGAAGAAGATTTTTAAAGGTTTTACTACATAAGTCTTTGTAAAACTTATAAGCCCCGGGGCAGGGCCATTTTTGATCCGGGGGTCATGATTTGAACAATCTTGGTAGAGGACCATAAGGCAAAGCTAGATGCCAAATATAAAAGGTGTGGGCTTTACGGTTTCAGAGAAGAAGATTTTTAAAGGTTTTCCCATATAAGTCTATGTAAAACTGATAAGCCCCGGGGCAGGCCATTTTTGACCCTGGGGTCATGATTTGGGCAATCTTGGTAGAGGACCATAAGGCAAAGCTAGATGCCAAATATAAAAGGTCTGGGCCTTACGGTTTCAGAGAAGAAGATTTTTAAAGGTTTTCCTATATAAGTCTATGTAAAACTGATAAGCCCCCCGGGCGGGCCATTTTTTACCATGGGGTCATGATTTGAACAATCTTAGTAGAGGTCTATAAGGCAAAGCTAGATGCTAAATATAAAAGGTCTAGGCCATACAGTTTTAGAGAAGAAGAATTTTAAAGGATTTCCTATGAAAAACTGATAAGCCCCGGGGTGGGGCCATTTTTGACCCTGGGGTTATTATTTGAACAATGTTGCTAAAGGTTTACAACATGATGCTACTTGTGAAATTTGGTTATCCTAGGACTTATAGTTATTGACAAGAAGATGTTTAAAGTTTTGACTTTAGTTGTCAATATTACGTAAATACGGAAAATGACCACGCCCTCTGGCGGCCATGTTTTTTGACAGATCAAAATTCTTTGAAAAAATTTGATAGTATATTAGTTGAGAAACATTTTGGTGCAAACCAAATTGAAATCGGTCCAGTCGTTTTTGAGAAGAAGATTTTTTTAGATATTGTGCATGGTTGCCATGGCAACAAGACCGATTGCCCCACCCACTTTTTTTAACATTTTTGAAGCTCACAACTACAGTATGTATCTTACCAAGTTTGGTTAAAATTGGGTCATTGGTTTCAGAGAAGAAGTTATTTGAAACAAATTGTGAACAGACGACACCGACACGGACACCAACACTGACACCGACGGACGCCAACCGATCACAATAGTTCACCTTGAGCACTTTGTGCTCAGGTGAGCTTAAAACTTTAACCTAGTGTTTTGTAGCACTATGGCAGGTTGCGTGATAACAAGCTTGGGTAAAAGTTTGAACACACCCTCTGAGTGGGTTTTCACACATGGCTTGTAATTGTTTTAGATCTAATTGGTTATCAAAAAAAGTGATTGACAGGATTGCCCGGATCGAAGACCTGTCAAAAAGATATTTTTTAAAAGCGGTGGTGAGAGCAATTAGATATATGTCTCCTACGGTTCCGATTAAAATCAGACAATTCTCCAAAAGTTCTAGACAAACAAACATTTTAAGGACAAACAAACATTTTAAGATGAATGGTAATCAGAATTTAACATCAATGAAATACTTTGACTAATTTTAATTACAGTTAATACCGTTTACAAAATTCTCTGAGTTATTTTTTGTGCATCTTCTTTCAGAAAATATCAGTTTCAAATAGTTTGTATCTAATTATAAATGAGATGTTGCAGCGTTCATCTGAATCCAAACTATTTGCAACATCACAAAGAACAACATTAATAACAAATTGTTTTAAAAGTTTCTAACTCTTTCTACTCTATAGACAGAACCCATAGCCCTACTTAACTGAGAAACACTCCCAAATCATGTCGTTACTACTTCATGGCAGCATTAATAACAAATTGTCAAGTTGCTAACTCTTTCTACATAGATCTACTCTATAGATAGAAATCTAGACCATTTGAACACATTTAATATATTCATTTACTCAAGAAAATAAATCTAGTTCCACTTTATCTTTACTTTAGTCATGAATAATGCAAGAACCATAGGAAATATTTCTTATAGATCTATCCTAGCAGATGGTAAATTAAAGCCGGCTTAAACTAAGTAAAGCAGAATTCTCCTGAAGAGCATTCTGCTTTGGACTCTACTTTCAGCCTGCATTACACAACCATCTGGGCCCGGGTGCATGACACATAGTTAGAGCTTACCTGTATACTAAATCCCTCGCTGAGAGATAAATATCGATTTTAAACTACAAGATAAACTAACTGTGTTGCATGACACACCGCTAAATTCTAGTAACATACTAAAGTTTTAGTTGATAGTTAAATATTGATTTTAGTAGACAGGTAAGATAACTAGTGTTGCACGAGCGCAAAATTGACTAACTACAAGTTAAGTTTCACCGCTAAATTTAGAGGTACTCAGTGCAGCGATAAATCCTCTAGTAGCCAGTTAAGTCAGCTTACATAGCCTCGTTAAAGAAACATTTGGGATCCAGATCAGAAACTTAGCACCTCGGTTTCTTATCAAGGTCAAAATTGTTTTATTATTTTTGTTATTTTATTTCATTTTTCATTTTCTCTGTTTGAGATTTACATATTACTAAACGCCAACACAATGCATTAAAATATTTTAATTGACAACGGAATATGATTTATATTATTCTGCGAGGCAAACAGTTTGGAGTTTGATCAGACGCCGGGTCACCCGTTATCTGATATGGCTCGAACATTGTAAGCAAAGAAATTAAAACAATTTAGCTTAAGCGGAATGGAAAGACACACGTATTGTCCACTGTATGGATGTAATACGCCATAAATATGTCAACTAATTCCACGTTTGAAACCTGTATTTTGGAAAAGCGGGTCCTGATCAGGGTCCAAACTGTTTTTACCGAGATCCTGTTTTCTGTAACATAAAGAAGTACGAACCAATTTCAGAATACAAATATGAATCTACAATACATAATAATAATTGGTACATTATCGCAGAAAGATCTGTTACATGTAGTAACAACGAATCACTTTAGTGTGTGTTGCCATAATGTTTTCGTTTAGCCCTTTCGGTGCCAATTAATCGTGAGTGTTTATCCCTACACCGTTTTATTGTCGTCTGCTTTAATATTCTTATTTGTAATATCGTTTAAAAGAAAGCTCCAATGTAGAATGACTTAGAAAATGTCGATACAAGTGTAAAACAGTTTGGACCCTAATCAGACGTCGCGTTACTAGGCGTCTGATCTGGATCCAAACTGTTTGCGAAGCCGACTTTATGCGACTCCGGCGGTGAAAGAGTTTTTAAAACATTTCTATCAAACAAGATTTTCCCATAAAGCTCATCTTTAAAGAACAATACAATAATAACAATATACTAATAACTCTATAACGGATTAACCTTCAGAACTGAATATCGATACGATCATTTAGGATCTTGATCAACTACGGGTCAGAACAAGAATATTTAAAATGTACCAACCTTTTAGCGTCAAGTGTAATGCGTAGTAACAGCTTAGGAACCGTCTGTCCGCACGTCTGTCTTTCTGTCTGTCACTGTCTACCATCCCATTTTCTCTCCTCCCCCTCTCTCTCTCTCTCTCGCCCATTTACCTCTCACTGTATTTCAGTCTCTGCCTGTCCGTATGTACATGTATACAATGGAGAATCTGTTATTCTTTCCCAATAAACGCGTTTACGCTAAAACTATTATTTGCAGTGCAAACAGTTTGGAGCCAGATCAGACGCCGGGTTTCCCGGCGTCTGATCTGGCTCCAAACTGTTTGCCACCAAGATAAACAAGAATTATCAGAATCGTCCAAAAGTTGTTCTTTTCTACGTTTTAGTTTTTTGCGTTTGCGTACGTTTGCGTTTAAACGGGAAAGAATAACAGATTCTCCACTGTATATACCTCTCTCTCTCTCTCTCTCTCTCTCTCTCTCCCGTTTACCTCTCACTGTATCTCAGTCTCTGCCTGTCCGTATGTACATGTATATCTACCTCTCTATCTCGCTCTCTCTCTCCCTCTCTCTCATTCTCTCATTCTCCCAACCTCTCAAGTTTGATTCCTCTCTCTTTCCTTTCTCTTTACGTCAAAATTCCCTGCCTGTCGTCTTTCTGTCCCTCTTTTTTACTGGTTTGTTGTTGTTTTTTTTAATCTGAATAGAATCTACTTTCATATGATAATTTTGTTTCTACTCACCTTTTCAACCCATAATTTCGTCTGATTTTTACTGCATGGTTTAGATCTAACGAAACATGAGTGCCAAATAGTTTTGATCATGATACGCTGCCATGTCTAGCTGTCATATCATGATCCAAAATGATTATATTGTTAAAACTAAACTCAGCAATTAAGGTTTATGATTTGCTTGATGCGTCACAAATTCCTAAATGTTGGAATTAAAGTGAACAAGAAAACGGGTTCCGATCACAAGTACTTTCAACATTAGATCCCCCCATTTTGATTAACAACCCCCCCCCCCATTTTCAATATACAAACGTATAAACACAATGGAGAACAAAGTATGAAGTGCATTTTAGCCAAAAAAGCTTATGTTCACTCATGTTCAATGCATTCACCAAATTTAACCCGACTTTAGCTTCCTACTAAGTGTACTACCTACAAGGTAACTACCTACAAGGTAAAATGGACATGTGCACGCCAGTTAGTGGGTCCTTCTAGTTGACAGGTAACTAACGGACAGGTAGAATTTATCGGATAGTTTAGCGCGGAGATTTAGCGGTGTGTCATGCACCCGGGCCCTGTCTGTAATACTGAAATACTAAAATACTAAAATAGTAGGCCCCTGTCAGCTTTGTAAGACCTATAAATTGTCCCTGTGTTAGGGGTCTATATTTACGGACTTATCTGTTCTCTTATTAAAAACAATAAGCAATTAGTGATTAACTTATAAAAATAAATAAATGTATTGGATTTTCACTGTCTGCACCCAATTTTTTTCGTGAAAAAAGCTCCATATTTGGCACTCCAATCTCCCTATTAAAATTTCCAGATCTCCCTATTTGGGTCCAAGAAAATATCACATGTATAGTAAAGATAGCGCAATCTTTAATTAAGTTGACTGTAATTATATCCCTTCCTAGCAATACGACTGAAGCGCGATATCCGTATTGTATTGAAAGCCAGAATTCCGGTACAAACAGATTAACCAGTATATTGATCCAGCCCTACTACTTGTCATAGTGAATGAATACATGTAATAAGAAGCCTGAAAAGGGGTATTTATGAGGTAAAGAGTTGAAACAAACTTTATTGTAAGATTTTAATAAATACAAGTTTCCAGACCTCATTTCTCTTTAGCTTTAGTACCAGTTTGCAATAGGTACATAGTAATACTCACAACTATATTTAGCGCCATTGTCTTTCACAAAATCTTCAGGTATGATAGGAAGAGTGGGAAACTCTGGGTTTCTTGCCAGCTCATACAGGGACACCTGAAACATGACAGGAGATAGTGGCAGGGCTCCAGATAAGAGGTAGTTATTTCAACAAATCCAACAATTCTTACTCTTTTAAGCACCAAATCCTATGGTGTTACTACTCATTAGAATCGTCTCGAAGAGACGATTCTAATGAGTATTGACACCATAGGGTTTAATTCAGAAATAAAGATTTTAGTTTTTGAAAAACTACCCTTATCTGGTGCTCTGTAGTGGGTTATTGAATACACGTGTAGCAGCAACCTTTGTAAACAGTAAACAATATACTGGCATACTCGTATGGTAGATTGCGTAATGTGGCCACTGAAAGGAATATGAATGATCAGTCTTTAATGTTTGGAAAATAGTACAGTAAAACCTCTCTATTTCCACCACTAAACTGTGTTGATTATTAGGTGTTTGAGACAGGTGACAGCTTAAAGCAAGGTGAGAGTAAAACAGAAAGCTCCTTCAGAAGATGCCTGCCTTACTGTCAAAATGCTTTCAGCTGTCACCGGGCTGTCTTGATTGACGGACATGAGCCCCCCCCCCCCCCCCTACCGATTTTGCGCGGTTGGGCACGAGCTCCCTGTCTGTTTTGCGAGGGCGTACATAAGCCCCCCTGGTCGAACAGATAATTGCTGGAGTTAGTTTCATATTCTTGGTTCTTTGTTTGTAATTTAAAGAGAATATTCTACAACCCCACTAAATTAATACCGTTGGCACTATGGTAGGTTTATTAAACTGAACTCAACATATGAAACTTTATCACAAAATGAAGTATGGTTGATGCATTTAAACATGTTTATCATGTTGCATAACAAGAGTTGTCAGAGAGACAACAAAGCTCGCCATCGGCACATTTAGAAACTTAAAAGCACACTCAAGGTCACCGAGGTCAAGCTTTTTGCCTGCATGGAAAGGTCTTGTCAATATACACATGAAATTAAATATGAAGTTACACCTCAAGGGACATAGGAAATATAAACGTTTTTCGAAACCTAAACACAGATTTCGAATCCTTAAACCCTGGATCTAAGTTCAAGGTCAAGGTCACAGGGATCCAATTTTTTCTGTGCATGGAAAGGTCTTGTCCATATACACACACATACCAACTATGAAAGCAATACCTCAAGAGACATAGAAGTTATAGGCATTTTTCGAAACCTAAACACAGATTTCGAAACCTAAACGCGAACCCTAAGTTCAAGGTCAAGGGGTCCAAATTTTTCTGTGCATGGAAAGGTCTTTTCCATATACACACACATACCAACTATGAAAGCAATACCTCAAGAGACATAGAAGTTATAGGCATTTTTCGAAACCTAAACACAGATTTCGAAACCTAAACGCCAACCCTAAGTTCAAGGTCAAGGGGTCCAAATTTTTCTGTGCATGGAAAGGTCTTGTCCATATACACACACATACCAACTATGAAAGCAATACCTCAAGAGACATAGAAGTTATAGACATTTTTCGAAACCTAAACACAGATTTCGAAACCTAAATGCGAACCCTAAGTTCAAGGTCAAGGTCACAGGGGTCCAAATTTTTCTGTGCATGGAAAGGTCTTGTCTATATACAAGGTCTTGTACACATTTCACCTGTTATACTTACTGTAGTCAAACTGTAGTCTTCAAAGCTCCATACACTCTCCACCATTGATGAGAACAGTCCTGCCACCCCCATACCAACAGCACAGAGTGGCTCTAGAGATGCATTAATAATACACCTTCAAATCATCCAATACTGATTTACATTATCAGTTATTACATTATCGGTAGTTTGAAAGTAAATACCAGTTATCTCCCGAACCTTAATACCCATATAGATGTGCTTTTTTACTCCTTTCAATTTATTCTGCCACTAAGGAAAACAATTCCACTTGATACAGTCAAAAATATGTACCAAAAGAAATAACTCCTATATCCTTGCAGCTGGTGGCTTTAAGCAGACTGAAAGTAAAACAGAATGCTTCTTTAAGGTGCATTCTGCTTTACTCTTAACCTGCTTTAAGTTATTATCTGTCTTCAAAATTAGAAACAGACTATGGAGTAAAGAGTTATGGGAGTTTCAGAAAATGAACTGTAGAAATACAGGATATTTTGATTTAACCCATTACTCCATAAATGCAGTGCACCTTTTTTATGCTTTAACTTATTTCTGCATTGAAGAAAGTATTTCCACTTTTTACAGTCATGAATATGTACCATATGAAATGTTTCCTATATCATAGCAGATAGTAGCTTAAATTAGGTTGAAAGTAAAGTGTAATGTGCCTTAAGGTGAATCCACTTTATTTTCAACCGGCTATTAGAGGGGCATCTGTCTTTAAAACTAGAGACAGGGTATAGGGCAAAACCTTAAGACAAATATATTCGATTTCAAAGTAAAAACACGTAAAAGGCCATGTTTTATCTTTCCTACACTTGCAGGCATCTATGTGCCTCCGGCTTAGGCTTACAGAGCCAAAAGCGCACCCACCGCTAATTAGCAGATTCTGTCATCATCAGTTCGATGGACTACCAAGAAAAAGAAGATCTTTTCTACAGATATGTTTCATTTAACTCTTTGAACCCTAGTCCCGCATATAGACGTGCTTTTCAAACAGTGTACATGTGAATAGTACACATGTCCTATGCAAACAGTGAAGACCCAGATCAGAGGGCTCCGAAAGGAGCCCTCTGATCAGGTTCTTCACTGTTTGTCACAATGCCAAACATTGACAAAAACAACCCTTAAAAGTCAGAAATGGACTAGACTAAGATGGAAACTGGAATTGTCCATTTAAAATTTCAGGGAGGAAAGAGTTAAAGCAAGTTTGAGAAAGCAAAACACAGGATAGTTTGACTAAACTGAGTGTAATATGTTAGAGTTCAAACTGTAGGTGTTGGACGATGATCATGACTGATGGAGTGAACTCTTTCAACACCATTGACCTGTTTCAAATATAATCATTACATCTGCAAACAGTGTAGACCCAGATCAGATGACTCCTATAAGAGCCCTCTGATCTGGGTCTACACTGTTTGCTAGTTTAGACAAGTATTTATTAAACTACCCAGAACTCCAGGTAGACAGGTTCATGTTTTGATAACTAAAAATATCCACAAGGGAACCTAATAACCCACAATAGTTACTTAGTGATGAAAAAGATAACACGACTTACTCTTATCTTTCACAAACTGTTGCAGTATCTGTTGGAGATCTGGGTTGGAGCACAGGTCATGGACAGCTCCTGGGCTATCTGGGATGACTAGGGCAGCATAGCGAGCGGGGTCAATGGTCTCCAGTCCTATAGGTATAGCACTGGCCTTGGTACGGAACTCGTTAAACCATCTCCTGTTACTATCGTCTTGATGTACAAAGTCAACGTTCTTTCCCTGTCAATTAAACAATATTCAAAGACTAGTTTAAGACTAAATTGATGCTAGTTCAAAATGTCAAACAGTGCAGACTCTAAATGCAGGACTCATGAAGGAGTGGCCTCTGATAAAGGTCTACACTATTGCATAGGACAAAAGTACTCTTCAATTGTACACTGTACGTAATGGATAATGCATATGCATCACAAGGGATCAATTGGCTAATGCAGAAGAAAGTCAAACAGAAAGCTCCCATAGAACCTTTCTACTCTTTGAAAACAGTTGGAGAAATTAGATGGACAAGCATGTACCATATATGTACAAAACCACAGACTGACATATAATATAATCATCATTTGTCATACGTGGATATTTTTACGTGGCTAGCCACATGTGACCAAAATTTCCTAGAATAGAATGATCTAGAAGCTAAACCTATTCCACTAATCGCCCTTGACAAAACACAGATTATTCACAGATTCCCGGAACCTATATTTCTTATGGAAAAGTCAAAGGTATTCCAAATAATCACCCGTGATTCATTGGTAATTGTAACAATACACAGATTTTTAGCTGAGATATTCCTAATTATACGTGATATTGTCCGTGACTCTCATCTGTGAATCTGACAAAACACGGATTTTTAGCCGAGATATTCCTACTTTTCCATGATATTGTTTGAGTTCTGTGAATTAAAGGAAAACAGACAAGGGAAGTTTCCGAGACCGTTCGATAACGTCCGTGATCACTAAGCAACAGAGGACGTCAATATTTCAGTAGAGTTTCTCAGTTTTCAGTTTTTACTCTTTCGAGAAGGTAGTGGACTTGTCTGTTATTTTTTGGTTTTTCTGTCAGTGTGGTTCCTTCTGAAACGACTTCCTTATACAATTTATGCGCAGGCTTGTCTGTGTTGTCCCTGATTTTTCTGTTATCTTTTCGGCGACAGATGGCTTGGTGCATATTGAAATATTTGTTTGTCTCAAACTGTTGCCATGTGCCCTTGGTATAGATAGAGTCTCGTTGCCTATATAATGAAGGATGACTGTGATTTGGAAGTTTTCTGAAGTATACACTTCTTCTTTTAATCTTTTGTCTGTTGATTCTCTTTTTCTTCTCCGTTTTAAGTAGTAAATAGTGATATTTCTTGCATATCGACCCAGACCTACCTCTCATCTTGTGAGACCCTTCACATGAGAAGTTGTGGCCATCCGCAACCCAGTCTTTAATTTCCGCTGCATTTTCTGGCCGAAACACATATATCTTTCCACCTTTTAGCCGGAATGGCATGGCTTTGTTACATTTTGATACAGAAATAAATGGTCCAGCTCATGTGTCATTAAAGGCGAATGCCAATTATCTGAAATTGGTTCTTCTGAATCTAATTCATTATCTAACCCATTGTACTTTCTTTGTAAACTACATGTATATAAGACGCCATTAATAATAATGTCGAGAATTTACCTTTGATACAATGTATCGGCGTTGTCGACATCAGTGATACTTCGTAAACAAGGCAAACCCTTCAATTTCCGTCAATGTCAGTCATTTAAAGGTTTCCGTGAATCTGTCCTCGGTTTTGTATAATTCCGTCAAATCGTCCGTGGTTTGTCAAATGTTCCGTGAAATCGTCCGTGTTTTGTCAAATAATCCATGATATCATCTGTGTTTTCTTATATTTTCATATAGATTTCCGTGAATTTAGCCGTCCGTAAATATTCCGTGTTTTGTTTACCTCCCCCACTAATGGCCAGGTTAATGTCACACTCACAAGAGATGGCCAGGTTAATGTTTTTCATCTATGTACCTATTTAGTTAATAATAAGTAAAGAATGATTGTCTCAATGATCTTAGTATATCCCTGAACACTTTGTTATGTTGGGTATATCTAAATATGACAAAAAGGCTGTTCACTTACATTTGGTGTTGCAAGTTGTACCATAAAATTTGAATTGGCCAAATTGTAGGCTTGGGCAAATGATTGTGCGCTCACACCTGAAATAAGAAGAGATTCAGTTAGACATTTCCAAACAATAACAGAATATTGTCCTGCTTTAATGGTGTCTTCTTTGAAACTGTAATCTGAAAAGTTATCTCAATATCTGCAAACAATGTCAAAGTTCAGAATTATTATTTTTAAACAGAAGAAAATATGAGTGGCTTGACCCCTGTTATATATAAACACAGGTCGGTAGTCGGTACTGAGGTAGAGGCTTAACCCATTACCCCATAAATACACCTTTTTATGCCTTTAAGTTTTTTTCTCCACTGAGGATATTTACTGTTACAGCTCCAATTTATACAGTTATGAAAATTTATGATAAGAACAGTTTTCTTTATTCGGCGTTTTTATCCGGATCCAAGCTGTTTGCATATGGAGCTATAGTCGTGAGTGGCAGGCTATGGGTTAATGAAGATTTATTTATTTAACAAGAGCCCAATGGACTCTAAGGAGTTACACAGGCCCCAGATTTAACAAGACTTCTCGCTAAAGATGACTAATACCCAAACAAGGGCCTTGTCACAAGAAGCAATTGTGTCAGGATAATGTTGATGTGTGTTCTCCATATGAACTAGAGGGCTCAGAAGCATTTTCTAGGCTTTGACCTAATGATCTACTTTTTGATCTGACACAACTCATACCCAAAATATTAGTGCGGACAGACAAACGGATGGACGCCAGACAGAGCGGTATCACAATAGTTCTACTTGAGCACTTTGAGCTCTGGTGAGCTAACAATTATTTACAAGAGCCCCATGGGGCATATTTCGCTCACCTGAGAATAGCTGACAAAATAGAGACATTGATTTATGTCCAGGACTGGGTCATTTTTTACCCGAGGGGCATAATTTGAACAATCTTGATACAGGACCTGTAGATGATGCTATGTGCCAAATATCTAAGATCAGGGTATAAGGGTTTTAGACAAGAAGGTTTTTTTTTAAGTTTCCATTGAAAAAATCTATTTTTAGCTCCTGTGACCTACTTATGCAACAGACTGGACCCATTTGAACAAAATAGGTAAAGGACATCTAGAAGTGTCACCATGTCAAATATTAAAGCTCTGGTCATATTAGTTTCAGCGGAGAAGACATTTGAAAAATTCACTATATAACTCTATGTAAAACTTTGACCCCTGGGGCAGGGCCAATTTTGACCCCAGGGGCATAATTTTGAACAAAATTATTAGAGGACCTGTAGATGATGTTATGTGCCAAATATCTAAGCTCTGGCCCTTGTAATTTTTGCTGAGAAGACTTTTTAAATACATAAGGGATATTTAGAAGTGTCACCATACCAAATATTAAAGCTCTGGCCATATTAGTGTCAGAGAAGAAGACGTTTTAAATGTTCACTATATAACTCTATGTAAAACTTTGACCCTTTTTGTTGTACTCTGTACTGAAGATAACGGCATTCAAGACTTTCTTTGCACTCAACGTGTATTTTGCAAATATTGGCATTCCATATTTGTTCTTAACCTTTCTTGCTTGTTAAAAATACACCTAGGTTACTTTATCAACAGCTTCCAATACCAATTAGTCGTTTTTGGGGGACACGACATCTTGTGCAATCCTTTGTCAGTTTCAACATGTAACCATTCTTAGTTTTAAGTCAAATATGGAGTACCAGCAGATATCGTTTAAAACAAAATGTGCTCTTGATAGTGAATTGCCAAAAATGTGTGCAATATCACGTACTTTATATCAAACATACTTTTTTGATTTTTAAAACATTTTTTTCACGCGTTTCTGTTTTTGACCAACCTGATTGTGTGGCATTATCAACAGGTTCTATGTTAACAATCAAATATCTTTCTTCATCTTCAAACCACCTCTAAGAAGACCATGCATCACTGGTTATTTTGGAAGAAAGCTCTTTTAACCAGGGTTCCACAAACGTTATATATGACTGAATATCGTCAGTAGTTGTAACTCGTTTTCAAACTCATTTTTATGCCCCCAGAATCTACGATTCAGGGGCATATAGTTTTTGTCATGTCTGTTGGTTTGTCCGTCTGTCTGTGCCAAAAACCTTAACCTTGGCTATAACTTTTGCATTTTTGTACCTGGGCCTTTTATACTTGGCATGTGTCTTCCCTGTATCAAGACCTTTCTAACCATACAAAACTTTTTGACCTTGTGACCTTGACCGTTGGCATACTTTTGTAAAAATCTTTAAATGGCTATAACATTTGCACCAGTTGGCCCAGGGTTTTCATATTTTGTATGTATATTTCTTTTGTCAAGACCTTTCCAACCATACCAACATCTTTGACCATGTGACCTTGACCTTCACCTTTGACCTATATAATCAAACTTTAACCAAAAACCTTAACCTTGGCTATAACTTTTGCATTTTTGAACCTGGACCTTTTATACTTGGCATGTGTATTCCTCATGGTAAGACCTTTCCAACCATACAAAACTTTTTGACCTTGTGGCCTTGACCTTGGACCTGCTTTTGTAAAAATCTTTAAATGGCTATAACATTTGCACCAGTTGGCCCAGGGCTTTCATATTTTGTATGTATATTTCTTGTGTCAAGACCTTTCCAACCATACCAACATATTTGACCATGTGACCTTGACCTTCACCTTTGACCTATTTAATCGAACTTTAACCAAAAACCTTAACCTTGGCTATAACTTTTGCATTTTTGAACCTGGGCCTTTTATACTTGGCATGTGTCTTCCCTGTATAAAGACCTTTCCAACCATACAAAACATTTTGACCTTATGACCTTGACCTACTTTTGTAAAAATGTTTAAATGGCTATAACATTTGCACCAGTTGGCCCAGGGCTTTCATATTTAGTATGTATATTTTCTTGTGTCAAGACCTTTCCAACCATACCAACATCTTTGACCATGTGACCTTCACATTCACCTTTGACCTATATGATCAATTTTTAACCAAAAACCTTAACTATAACTTTTGCATTTTTGAACCTGGACCTTTTATACTTGGCATGTGTATTCTTCATGGCAAGACCTTTCCAACCATACAAAACTTTTTCACCTTGACCTTGACATTTGACCTACTTTTGTAAAAATCTTTAAATGGCTATAACATTTGCACCAGTTGGCCCAGGGCTTTCATATTTTGTATGTATATTTCTTGTGTCAAGTTTACTCCTTACTGCTGATCGCGGACACTGTCCGTTTCCTGGAGTATATTAACATTCCAATAGGGTGTACAGAATTACTGCAGCTAATTATGAATGAGGGATAGTGTATTCATTCATAAATAGTTCCCAAGTAATTATCACCTAGGTTAATCTTAAAATAACAGTTAGTTCCTGTATTCAAATGAAACAAAGTCTGGTTCCCACAGAATCTTGACATATGAAAATATCAAAACGGGGATACACAGAATTAATGTTGAGGATGTTTAGGATCAATTACATGGATTTTCATACATGTTGAAAACATTTAAAAGGCATTCAGCCAGACCTTTTTGATAGTTATCAACTAAATCTTTATAAACATTTTCATCATAATATTACTACTTATTATAGTCCGATTTTGACCCGTGAGCTGTGACCTTTAGGACGAGTCCACCCGTATAGGTAAAACGCATCACAAACCATGAATTGTTCAGGAGTTACCTACCTTTCATGGTATACTAAGGATATAATACCGTTTGTATTGAAACTAAATCAATAATCGAGTTAGAGTAATTGGTAGCGGGTTAGGATACTTGCTATAGTGTAAAAGGCTGTGGGTTCGATTCCCAGTAGGATTTGGGTTTTTTTTTCAAAAAAAATTATTATTATTATTATTATCTATTAGAGCATAAGTTTTCAAACAATTACTTATTTGAATTGTTCAAGATAATATGCGAAATGTGTCATGGACATACTAAACGTTAAACGTTGTGAAGTTTAAAATGTATTTAAAATCTTACCCTATGTGTCCAGTTTCTCACTTTTAGAAAACAATTGCATTAATTCATTTATCACTGAAATTCAAATTTCCAATTAAGTCTAGTTAATGTATGACAACTGGAAAATGATAAATAGTGTTGCCCTGACCAAAGTGCTGCTTAAGGTGCCCTCTGATCTGGGTGTTCACTGTTTTCATGGGACAAGTGGAGTATACTCTTTCTAAATGACGATTATACTTGTCGTTAGGGTTCAATGTGTTAGGTACTTAGGGTTACCCCATATAAGTTATGTGGGATTCGGATTAGATCCAATGGAAATTTATATCGCTTCTGCTTCTCCTTCATACTGGCTCGTAGACATTTTCTACAAGCTTCCGTGCTATGGAAATTTAGACTATTGACGCCGTGGTTTTGTCTGTCGTAGCATCTTTAGTTTGAACAACGTGGTTATAACTAAATGTTATAAGAAATTGAATAATATATATTATTTAAACACTGAACACTTACTAAAGGTTCCTTGTGGTTATCGTCATGTGTAGTATAAAAATGCCTTTCCCAAACCCCCCCCCCCCCCCCAAAAAAAAAGAAAAAAGAAAGGAATCACTGGGTATCGAACTCATGACCATACCCAGTAAAACACTACTCTACTACCTCGACCACGATGACATATAGGTCTCAAACTCTTATTTTACATATCAAGTTAAGGTTTGAACCCTAACTTACCCATAACATGGAATGGTTGCAACTTCTATAAATAGAAAAGCTCAGTCACGGTTCAGCGCACGAAATTTACCTATAGTAGGTAATTAATCAAGTTATTATGAATATACTTAGAAATTGTATTTGTTTGCCATTAAACATGTATGTAAACAGCCATTTTTACCATTCAACATTTAAACAAGATGCTGATTTTTACACCAATGTGTAGCTGCTTTACTTATCTACAACTTTCTCACAGATACTAATTAGCTAATATTAATGGCCATTGAGATATAGCGGTCAAAGTAGGGCCACTACGGTGCCGTTATGAGTGAGTTGGACGGTTATCATGTAAACAGATCACAGATGGTAAAGTTTAGCCGCAGTAGCTGAACTGATAAGCCCTTAGTTACGTAGCAGGATAAGGGTTAAAAAAACAAAAACATAACACGTAATGTGTTTTAAACATAACTGCTTTTTTTAATACTTTACAAATTTAGAGATGAATTAAGGAATATTAAAACGTTCTTGCTTTTCTACCTTATGCCTTGGCACTAAATGAAAACATTCAATAAAACATATTCAAAAGGTAGCAATTTATAAAATTGTTCAAACTATTTAGATAATGAAACAAAAAACACATGTACAAGCATAATGAATCTTGGAAAAATGAATTTGAGTTATTGTGTAAGCAAACCGGATATACAGATATACATGTATGTTGTTTATCAGACAGACGGACGAACAATACTGCCATACTTCCACATTATAAGTCCCGTCTTCGAGTTAATAACTTGGTAACAAGTCAACCAAGGATCATTTGTGTTATATCATATTGATATAGGGACAGAAGTGTCTGTCAAAAAGAGTTGCACAAGTTTCACCAAAGTCATTTAAGTAAAACTTACCCCAGTGGCAGGTATATATTTGTACCAGGGCTCCAGATAAGGGGTAGTTTTCTGAACAAATTCAACATTTTCTCACTCATTTCAGCACCAAACCTTATGGTGATACTACTCATTAGAATCGTCTCGAAGAGACGATTCTGATGAGTGGTGACACCATAAGGTTTAATGCAGAAATAAAGATTTTAGATTTTGAAAAACTACTCTTATCTGGAGCCCTGTGTACGAAAGATAATATAACTATATTTGACGAAATCCAGTAGAAGGTCACCCGAAAATTACATTTGTAAAATTATATAAGATAGGCAACAAGGGCGTATCTGACGAAACTCAGTAGCAGGTCACCAAAAGGTAACTGGTACAAAATTATATTTTAATGGGCCCAGTAGTGTCTGAAAATACATGTAATAGTTTTTAAATATTTTGGTTCCAATGATCATATAAATAATAAGGAATAATTTCCTTACCTAATGGCGGGGGCAGTGTCTTATGAGCCTGAGAAAACATTTGAAAACAAGACTGCGTGTTCAATAAACGCTTATGCCCCCGGTGGCATCCTTGACAATATATTCTGAATCTTTTCTAAGTCCAAATTAGGTCAAGGTCAAGGTCAAACTGAGCTTGGGTATTACTGGTGGGTTGGTAATGGTCCAAGGCAATAACTGTATAAGTATAGAAGCATTGTAGTAAGTAGTGTTGATGCTAGACGAAACGGTAAAATCTAGTTAACCAAGAAATAGCCCATTCAAAATATTCTAAGTCCAAATTAGGTCAAGGTCAAGGTCAAAATCAAGGTTGGGTGATATTGATGGATAGGGAATGGTCCAAGGCAACAACTGTATAAGTATCCAAGCATTGGAGTAAGCGGTGTTGATGCTAGACGAAACGGTAAATTCTAGTTAACCAAGAAATAGCCCATTCAAAATATTCTAAGTCCAAATTAGGTCAAGGTCAAGGTCAAAATCAAGGTTGGGTATTATTGGTGGCTAGGGAATGGTCCAAGGCAACAACTGTATAAGTATCTAAGCATTTGAATAAGTGGTGTTGATGCTAGACGAAACGGTAAAATCTACTTAACCTGGTTACGGACGGACGGACGGAAAGACGGACGGACAGGACGATTACTATATGCTCCCGCATCTGTCGATGCCGGGGGCATAAAAATATTAAAGTGGGTCACTAGTGGATTATTTGTATTAAAACAAATCAGAGCAAAGGTTCTGGACAAGAATATTATTCAAGTTTGTTTCATTTTGGTCATTTCACTATGACCATATTCGGAATTCTGACCCGACCCACAGACAATTATGTTAGATAAGCTTAGACAAACCTTTAAAATTAAGTATTGAAGTGGGTCACTAGTGGATCATTTGTATTAAAACAAATCAGAGCAGAGGTTATCATCAAAGTTTGTTGCTATAACCAAAAAAGGAAATTTTACCCCACCCACTGGCGGTCATATTTTTTTAGCTGCGAAAATTATTTGAAAAATTATAGAAGTACGTCACTAGTGGATCAAATGTGTAAATGAAATCATCATAATGGTTCAAGACAAAATGATTTTTAAATGTTGTTTCTTTTGGTAGTTATGGCCATATAAGGGAAGCTTTCCCCACCCACTGGCGGCCATGTTTTATGAGCTAAGAAAAAATTTGCAAGAATTATTGAAGTGGGTCATTATTGAATCATTTTTTTTTAAAAGTAATCATATCAGCATAGAAGTTTCAGACAAGAATGTGTTTAAAGTATGTTTCCTTTGGTTACAATGGCCAAACTAAGAACAATTCCCCACCCACTGGCGGCCATGATTGATAAGCTAAGATAGAAATTACAAAGAATAATTAAAATAGGTCACTAGAGGATCGTTTGTGTAAAATAACGAATAAAAAAGAGGTCCCATACAAAAAGATTGTTTAAATTTGAGTCATTGGGTTTTTATGGCAACATACATGTAAGAGAACATACCACACCCACTGGCCGCCATGTTTTTGAAGCGAGGCGGATAATTTCAAGAGTTCTTCAATACAGTTAGTCATTTATCATAAATATATATAAAAAATTAAATTGGACCAATAATTTCTTGATAAATGAGTTTTAAATATTTTTTCAATTGGTTGCTATGGCAACGAAAATTTTAGTAAGATAATCTACATTTCAAGAAATTTGATTGTCCAAGAAACATATATATGAAATTTTAATGAAATTGGCAAAATAGTTTCTATTTACGACTTCTTTAAAGACGGCTGGCGCACAACATACTGTTTTATTTACTCACGTCAAGGGCCATAACTCTGGCAAAAAATGTTTAAGCATAACACAATTAGCAGATTTACAGCAGCATATCATGTTGAACCATTCTTGGTAGTTTTAACAAATTACAGTCAGAACCATAGGAGAAGTGGACGTTTAGCCATTAAAAAAACATTTATTTACCGACGTCAAGGGCCATAACTCTTGTATATTTTGACCATACAGTACAACAAGTATAAAAATCATTGATGTTTCGTGAAATAGATTATTTCTTAGCATAAAAACATAGACATAGACACAAAAACATGTTTTCTTGCGTTTCTATTAGCAAAAAGATAAAAACATTTAAAATTTGAGTCCGCCATTTTGAAAAATGGCTGCCATTTTGGCCACAGGTGGAATTGAGCTGGGGTCCCGTTTTTAAATAACATTGTAGGTGCTAGGTGAACTGTGTGCCAAATTTCATAGGTGTATAAACAAGAGCCCTATGGGGCATATTCGCTCACCTGAGAATAATTTGAAAAATGGAGATATTGATTTATGTCCAGGGCTGACCTAGATATGCAACAGACCAGAACAATTTGAACAAAATATGTACAGTACATTTAAAAGTGTCACCATACAGAATATAAAAGCTCTGGCCATATTAGTTTCAGAGAAGAAGATGTTTGAAAATTTCACTATATAACTCTATGTAAAACAGTGACCCCCGGGGCGGGGCCAATTTTGACCCTAGGGGCATAATTTGAACAAACTTGATAAAGGACCTGTAGGCGATGATATTAGCCACATATCTAGGCTCTGGCCCTTGTAGTTTTAGACAAGAAGATTTTTTAAGTTTTCACTGAAAAAATCTATTTTTAGCTCCTGTGACCTAGTTATGCAACGGACCAGAACCATTTGTACAATTTCGGTATAGGACATCAAGAAGTGTCACTATGCCAAAATTTAAAGCTCTGGCCATATTAGTTTCAGAGAAGAAGACGTATGAAAATTTCACTATATAACTCTATGTAAAACCGTGACCCCTGGGGCCGGGCCAATTTTGACCCCAGGGGCATAATTTGAGCAAACTTGATAGAGAACCTGTAGGCGATTCTATGTGCCAAATATCTAAGCTTTGGCCCTTGTAGTTTCAGACAAGAAGATTTTTTAAGTTTTCATTGAAAAAATCTATTTTTAGCTCATGTGACCTAGTTATGCAACCGACCACAACCATTTGAACAATTTTGGTAAAGGACATCTAGAAGTGTCTCCATGCCAAATATCAAAGCTCTGGCCACATTGGTTTCAGAGAAGAAGACGTTTGAAAATTTCACTATATAACTCTATGTAAAACTGTGAGCCCCGGGGCGGGGCCAATTTTGACCCCTGGGGCATAATTTGAACAAACTTGATAGAGGACCTGTTGATGATGCTATGTGCAAAATATCTAAGCTCTGGCCCTTGCAGTTTTTGACAAGAAGATTTTTTAAGATTTCCTTATTTTTTCAATTTGGTTGCCATGGCAACCAGAGTTCTGCATTGTTTTTAATTCTTTGAACAAATTTGAAAGAGCTTGACCCAAGGAACAATTCTGTAAAGTTTGGTTGAATTCTGTCAAGCGGTATAGGAGGAGATGTCATTTGAAGCAATTGTTAACGACGACGCACATACGCACGACGCCGGACACAGGGCCATCCCAATAGCTCACCTTGAGCCTTTGGCTCAGGTGAGCTAAAAAATGCAAGATGTACTCGCACACCAAATTTGGAATCCCTAGCAGTAAGGAATAGGCGATAAGCTCCGGACAAGCTTTTTGTTAAATCAAGGTCCAAGGTCAAGGTCACATTGACCTGAAAGTGGTACACGACACTCAGCCATCCCAAGATGTACTCACAAACAAAATTTGGAATCCCTAGCTGGTAAGGTATAGGAGATATGCTCCGGACAAACTTTTTGTTAAATCGAGGTCAAAGGTCAAGGTCACATTGACCTGAAAGTGGTATGCGACACTCCACCATCCCAAGATGTACTCACACACCAAATTTGGAATCCCTAGCTGGTATGGTATAGGAGATATGTTCTGGACAAGCTTTTTTTAATCGAGGTTAAAGGTCAAGGTCACAGTGACCTGAAAGTTGTACACGACACTCCGCCATCCCAAGATGTACTCACACACCAAATTTGGAATCCTTAGCTGGAAAGGAGATATGCTTCGGACAAGCTTTTGTACACACACCACACACACACACACGCACAGTCCAATTACTATATGCTCCCAAAGCCTCGCCGTGGGGGCATAAAAACAAATTATATCATATCAGTTTTTTTTTTGTTTTTTTTTAAATGCTTCAAATAAAATAGCTGGTATTCATTTGATCTATTGCTATGCATAATGTCATTTGTTATTAAATCATGAAAATGCATCATATCATTTGGGTTATATACCCAATAAATATGCATTAATTTATTCATCCTCTGAAGAAAATAGTTCCATTTGATACAGTCTGAAATCTGTACCATAAGAATTATTTTCTATATCCTGCAGGCATAGATCCAAAGAACAGAGAAGCGTGGAGACTGGGTGTTAGACACTCAAGCCACCTGCTGCCTACCCCAGTCCCTGGGACACCCGCAGCAGTTGAAAAATAAACTCAGGATCAAGTCAAAGACAAAGTCAATCCAAGCAGATACTAATTTAAAGCAGGTTGCAAGTAAAGCAGAATGTGCCGTAAGGCGCATTCTGCTTTACTCTCAACTTGCTTTAAATAAGTTGTCACCAGTTTTCAAAACTAGAATCACACTTCAGGCTATGGGGTAATTTGTTAAGATGCTCCATTCTTTGCTTTCGACAGCTTCGCTCAGTTGTAGGCTGTGCCTTATTACATATTATAAATAGTTATTATAATTGTAAATTAAACACGTTGTAGAAAGTTTTTGTGTGTGCCAGTCGTATAGGGTTTTCCATGGACTCCCAGATCTCCCTATTTGTGTCCAAGAAAATATCACATGTATGCTGATGAAATTGTCATGCATCGTATCGTGTGTCGTGCGTAGACCTGAAAATCTCGACATACGACAATTCAAATGGCACCAACGAAATTCTGTGTTAATTAAAGTCTTAAGTCTAACTCTAAGATCAATTCTTCTAAACTAGTAAAAGAAAAAGTGGGCGTTTCACAGTGCATCGACACACGTTCAATGAGTGAAATGCACGTCTTTAAGCATACAGTTTCTTTGATTTAAAAGTCACATCAGTATAATCATAAAGTACTTCAAGGTATATACAGTCGACAGGTGCTTCAAAACTTGCCTTCACTGGATGAACTCAAAACAAACAAACATGATTGTCTGGGTGCAGACATCTTTGTTTATGTATACTCGGAATCTCTCGGGAAAGCCGACGAGAAGCTCCGATGGTGTTTGACCCAATCAATAATCTGCCGGAAATCGACGATATCATCCGATCGAACTTAACCGGTATCGCGTGAGATCATCAAATTCCGTGAGAAATGCAATTGCGCTTTGACGAGATCTAACGCGAGAAGATTTTTTTTTCTCTCAGAATCTCTCTATTATTCTCTATTTAATCTAGCGAACTTTTCCCTAGTCATTACGTCTAACGCGAGAAGAAATTTTTTCTCTAAGAATCTCTCTATTATTCTCTATTTAATCTAGCGAACTTTTCCCTAGTCATTACCACAGGTTTTCGGCGCGTAAGCTATGACCCCCCCCCCCCCCCCCCCCCCAAATGAGTCAAAATACATCCATATGTTCAACAAACATCCTTAACAAATGTTTCAAGAAGTTTCAAGAAGTTTCAAAAAAAAAAAAAATCGTATCATGTATGTATACAATGAGAAGGTGGATGTGTATTCAGGGCCATCAACTTCCCAACCTTGTCATTTTGTCATTTTTGGGCCGATTTTGACAAATGATGGCTTATTATTTACATTTAACAGTTCTGTTCAAAGAAAGTTAGCTCACAGCCCAAGCAAGACACGAGCACAAGTGAAGAAATAAAAAGTTCGATAGGCACCTTATATCGGAATCCTTCTGTCACCTTAATTTTTGGACTTGTTCGTCAGTCATTCACTGATTCAGCGATTAACAAGTGCATTTGCGACCATGCATTACACCATGGTACGGGTAATTAATAGAAAATGAAATATATAATAAATACCTTTTGAATTATCGGTAACTGAGCATTTTCTGTTACGAAATAAATTTCTAGATAACTTTCGTTTCGTTTCGGTTGACAAACGGATATGATATCATTGGTCGTATTCGAATCATTCAATTTGTTGTCAACGAAAACTAGGCGGAGCAAATGCTCGAAGATTTACTGATTACAACGTTTTTGACCCGACTCGAATCGAAATTGTGGTCAACGATTTGATGGTTTGACAACATTTTGTCAACGGAAAACATCAAGTGGTGATTCGAATAGAACCTGTTGACAACACGTCCAACTAACGCTATGGTTGTCCTGATTCGAATACGACCAATTGAGGCGCTTGACTTTTGCGTCATTTCCTGCTTTGAAGCTGGTTCTCGGGTTCGCTAGAATGATAATAGTTTGACTGGGCAACCAGTCGTTTGTTTGGGAAAATTTTGCGTGACAGATGGTTTCCGAATAAGGGGTCTTCCCACCCTTCGAGTCCCCATGCGCGTGTTCGCCGATTGCTTTGAATGTTTTACCAATTATCGTCAAAGAAAACTGTTTGCTGTAAACAATGAGCCATCATCTGTCCAGATCGTCCAAGATTTGACAAAATGACAGGGTTGGGAACTTGAGGGTTGCTTCTGCAAGGCGCTTTTTCATGGCAGCCTTTACTATTTTACTTAATAAATTAGCAAAAAAAAATTTTTTTTTTAAATTTCACGAAACTTCAGGAAATGTTCTTTTATGATGATTATTGAATGTATGGATAGATTTTAGGGTATTTTATCCACGTTTGGTGGTGATGGAGGGGGTTATAGCAGCTAGGGGTAGTGTCATAGCCAACGGGCCGAATGCCTATGGTCATTACGTTGCATACAGAAATGACCGTAGAATACAATACAAATACAAAACAGACATACTAAAACCAGAGACGGCCGTGACGCCCGTGACGGATCAGACAGTTCAGGGGCGTAGCTGATATTAGGCACAACAGGCCCGGGCCTACACAAATTTTTTGGCTTTGAAAAAATAAAGAAAATTAAAAACGCCAAAAAAGGCATAAACACTGAAGGCTAAAGGGGGGTAGACCTTATTTTCTAAATTTCTCCAAACACACTTCAGAGCTCACCATTTCATTTCTAATTTCAATTTTTTTTCTGGGGCAGCACCCCCAGACCCCCACGTGTATTTGTCAAATTCAACTTAATGAAATTCAAGACTTTAATAACCTCAAAGTCGGCTGCAAAAAGGGCCTAGAGCAACATGTATCTCTCATGAGTCTAAAAGTAGATTTATTCTAGCAGAAATAAAGGCTAGTCACACATACACAATATATGTCTAATATAAGGGGACCTTGAACAAAAGTGTATGGTTCACGCAGAGCGTAACCAGTGACCAAAAACACACTTCAGGGCTCACCATTTCAGTTCTTATTGTTATTTTTCTCCCGGGGGTAGGACCCCCGGACCCCCTGCCAACACTTTTGGATTTAAAGTTTTGCAAAAAAACCCAAACGAACTTGCCGTAGTAACTACAAAGTTGGCAGCAATAAAACACGCGGTTACACATGCCCTTCTCATGTGTCTTAAAGTCATATAGCTTTATCTGAGCTAAAGGTAAGTCACAAAAACTTTTTATGTAAAATATAAGGGATCTTTGAACAGAATTGTATGCTTCACGCTGATCGTATTCAATGCCTCAAAACACAGTTTAGGGCTCATCATTTCAGTTCCAATTTCCATTTTTGTCTCCCTGACCCAATCAGCATCTATCTATTTCAAGTTTCAGAAACTTAAGAACTTAGATCTAGTAACTACAAAGCAGTCCTTCAACATTAACTCTTTATTCCATATAGCTTGACTGTCTCCAGTATTGGAGATAGGTGACCACTAAACGAGTTTAGAGTAAAGCAGAATGTACCTTAATAGAGGAGGTGGTATACGATAAACGGTGGACAGTCACATTACATTGATGGCCTCCTCCATACGACAAATTTCTCTGTCAATGAAAACCTGTGAATTTCTTGTATAGGTTACAATGATTCGAGAGGAAAGTAGATTTGATCAGTTCCAAAAGTGTATATCTATACAACTGTATGACTGTCATGCTTGACATTGCCGCCTATACAAACGTACAGAAGTAGCCAATGTTATATCAGCACAGGACGCACCCGTGTCCTTACGCCAGAAATATGTCTTCCATTTCCATGGATAGGCGCAGTTACTGTTGTATGATTACATTTGGATTTATAAATGTTTTTATGGAAGGGTTTTATGTTAGCTAGCCAAAAAATGCAACAAAAGTCAATTATTATTCACGAAATGACAAGTTTTGTTTCGGTAGGGCGAGAGTAAAATGAAAATCAGTTGAACAGTTTGTCTCTTTATTATATACGCTTTTGTCACAAACATTTTCAACATCTACTGTGTCGGCTTCTTGTGTGCAACACATCGTCCGGGGAATGATTGTCGGCGATAGATCTCACCGTTGATGGGATATTCAATACATGTGCATCAGTCAAATCTAGGAATTCGGAATTAATTTCATGAATTTCTAGATTTGACTGAAGCTTTAAAGGTATCTACGTGTTCAATCGTAGGTAAACCAGAGACTATACATTAGATAAATAAAGGTATTGTTTTGCGAAAGTTTCGCTATTTTCAATCTCAGCTTACCTAGAGCTTCGGGGGGGGGGGGGGGGGGGGGCCCAAACCCCATGACCAAGGGGCAACCGACCCTTGGAACCCCATACGGGCATACAACTCAAATTTAGCCAGCTACGCCCCCTGATGGTACTGTCATGGGTTTTATCCACGGTGTAACGGGTTGCGTCACGGATTTTATTCATACCGTCACGGCTTATTATTAATAATTATTCTTATTTTATTCCTTCAAAGTATGTTGTCACGGATGATAAAACAGGTTTTATCAATGTCGTCACGGCCACATAAAAGTATGTGCGTCACGGGATTTGTACTAATAACGTTGTTACGTCACGGATTATGTTTGTCAAAAGGCAAAAAGGCAAAAAGGCAAAGGCAAGCTTTATTTAACGTCGCATATGGTAAATAATCAACATAAGCTCTGTAGAGCTTTTATTGCGACAAACAAGGTATCCATTAACATGCATACTTACCTGGGCATTACAGTCACCTTCCTAGCACTACCCTTACAATACCGAGCGTCAGGCATGGGAGCTACTAGTACCGTTTTTATAATGGTCTTTGGTATGACCCGGCCGGGGATCGAACCCACAACCTCCCGCCTCGAAAGTGGACGCTCTACCAATGAGCTATCGAGGCGGTATATGTCAATTACGTCGTCACGTCACGGGTTCTGTGAACTATAACGTCGTAACTATCATTGTCTAGTAACTATAAGTCACTCAGAATAAATAACAGAAATACATAGTATGGATGTTTCCTGAATATGACGCATTCAACAGACAAAATAATACGTCTTTTGAGGAAACAGCAGCCAATATCAGCGCTGCCGTTTCGCCCAAAAGGTATATTTAAAGGAGATGGAGGAAAAAATCAGGATTGGCGTGCCGACGGGCATCGATGGATAAACCAAGGTACCGTCGGTCTCCCAAGAAGCAACCCTTGGCTAAAGAAAAAATATCTTTACATAAACACTGAAAACGGAGCTTCAAGGGAATTTGTTAAATTTGCTTTCCATGAGTCAAACTGCATTGACGGCCCATTTTGCATCACATATCATGGCAACGATGAGGTATCCCAGCCATTAGCCCATGGAAATGCCAAAAGCCAAGACCGCCCATTTCTGCGGACAAAGCCTAGCAGTCTGGAAAATTGGCTGCAAAAACCAAAGCCAGTAACCCGGGGATGCTACGGCGTCTGCTGCGATGGATGCAGCATCTGGCACCACAAATCCTGCATGGATCTGTGTACACAAGACTTTGAACTTTTAGATAGATCCAATGTACAATGGCTTTGCTGCAAATGTGATAGTATTAACGTCAGTTTATTTACATTCAGATCCTATGAAATAGATTCCTCAAATTACTATGAGCCAATCTCTGGACTAGATATCACAATAGAATCGCTTCCCTCAGCCTTAAGCCCAATACGGGCAAGCAGCCCCAGAAACACAGAAAGAGAAATAAAATAAATCATTCAAATAACAACAGGTCGTCAACGGGCTCTGGACAGCCTCAGTAAAGCTAGCAACCCTTATGACATACCATCAAAGAAGAACCAAGGAATAATGACTATAAATTGCAGAAGTATTATTGACAAAAAGAGTGAATTTGATATGGCACTCCACTATCTCAAACCTGACATAGTCTGTGGGAAATCATGGTTAAGAGGAATTAAACCAGGCAAAAACCCAGAGGGAAATGCAAAGTAAAGTTAGAATTTGAAGTAAAAATGTGGAAGTTGGAAGTCGGAACATGGAACATAGAACATGGAATATGGAACTTGGAAGTCGGACACGATATAAATGCCTACAATTAGTAGTCTCAACTCATTTTCGGTCCAGTATCACACAGCAAAACTTGTGTGGGGTCTTTTCCAGATGTGGTACGCTAGGGTTATGCTAGCTGCTATGTATGTTAATATGGGCAATTATGGAGGAAAAGGAAGAATGAAACTTTGTTTAAACAATATTACTTCGATACAATTGTCTACATGTAGTAGTTACAACTAGTGTTTAGTCCAGTATGACACAGCAAATCGTGTGTGGGGTCTTTTCCAGATTTGGTTCGCTAGGATTATGACTTGCAAAAATGTAAATATTTATTTGCTTTTTAGGGAACAAAGGATTAAAAACTTTAATATAGTCATACACTTTGTCTACAATACTATTAAATCGATAAAATGTCTACAGATAGTAGCTTCAACTCGTTTTTGGTCCCGAACCACACAGTAAATCTTGTGTGGGGTGTTTTCCAGATATGGTACGCTTGGGTTATGGCTGCTATATATTTTTTTATGGACAACTGTGGAGGAAATAAAGGAGAAATACTAGTTTAATATGAATCCGGGTCAAAACGGCCCGGGTCAAAACGGCCCCCAAAATGGCCCGGGTCAAAACGCCCCCCTCTGATATTGTATTGGTACAAGTATTATTAGGACAATTATTGATTATGATTAGTATTATTACGTTTATTAAAGATAAACATAGGCCATTACAAACGTGGAACATGTAGATTGAGAATGACAATGAATGAACTAATTAATCTGTTGGCCATTTTCTCACCATTTACTAACTACATGTACGTGACTATTAATGAAGACGCTAATCATAATTATTCCCTAGCGTCATAATAATCCAATCTGCAGCATATTAAGCATTAAAATAATTAACAATATTTGAATGGATAGACGGACACACCTTACATCCAGACATGTTAGTATTTTAAAGCGAGTTAAGTTTTTCATGCAGAGTGTAAGGTGCCTAAACGGCGTAGAGGGTAATCATTAAAACTACTTAAAATATAAAGTTGTTCTTATTATATATTTAAGCTGGTTTTCTATAGAAACTCGTTGCTATAATTTGATTATTATTCACGGCATGGCATATATTTTTGTATTAAAACTGTAGGGTGAGCCGTTTTGACCCGGGGCCGTTTTGACTCGGGCCGTTTTGACCCGGTACCGTTTAATATGGTCAAAACATTTATTACAACACTATTCAATCGATACAAATGCCTATATATAGTAGATTTAACTCATTTTGGTGCTGTTGGTATGTGTTGGAAAGTGCTGTTATGTGTTGGTATGAATTGGGTGTTGTGGGGTGATTGTACGGACAATAATTCACCCCACAAAACCCAACAGACACCAATAGTAACCAACAGATACCAATAAAACCAAATATGAGTTAAATCTACTACATATAGGCATTTATATCGATTTATAAGTATTATATTATGAGTTTATGGCTATATTTAAGTTACATTTATCATTTGGAGTAAAAAATCGACCAAATATACATTAATACCGGTCATAACCATACCGCTCCAAATCTGGAATTCATCCAACAAAATGTCATGTGGTTACGTCGCAAAACGAGTTGAATCTACTACATATAGGCATTTATATCGATGTAAGAGTATTATAATTAAGAAGTATGGTCGTATTAAAGGTTTATGTATCATTTAATTTTTTAAAAAATCGATCATTTTATGCATTTATGACAGTTATAACACTAATGCTCAAAATCTGGAATTCACCCAACAAAACTTTTGTGATATTATGTAGCTCTCCATCATTGGAGGTATTAAAGATCTACTACTGTCAATTTCGTCAGTACAATGGATTCATTCGGTTTTCAACAGCATGTCAAAGAAGCCACTCATGTCGGGGGACACACTCTTGACGTTGTTATCACAAGAGATAATGAAGACTGTGTGTCAAATATCGAAGTCACAGACCCTGGACTATCTGACATTAGTGGCAAAATCTCAAGAGACCATTTCTCTGTGTCTTTCAGAGCAAAGGCAGAAAAACCTCCACCCATCAGAAAAACTGTTTCATTTAGAAGGCCTAGGGACATTAATGTCGATTTATTTAAAAGAGATATCCTTAACTCAGATTCAATGAAAGAAATTCTGAAAATGACAGATATTGACGAAATTGTCAGTGTATACACACATGAACTTAAAGCTCTGACCAATAAGCATGCACCATTGTGCACTAAGACCATAACTCTCAGGCCATCATATCCATGGTACACGCAGGAACTTCACGATGCTTAACACTTAAAGCGTAAGCTGGAACGAAAGTGGAAATTATCCAAACTCGCAATTGAGCATCAACTGTATCGAGACCAGTGTGCTAAAGTAAACAAATTGTTAGCAAAGTCAAAGGTTAATGTTTACACAGAAAAAGTAGAATCCTGTCAACGGGACTCGAAGAGTCTTTTTAAAGTCACTAAGCATCTCCTGGGTGCAAACAGTGAAATTGCACTGCCGAAAAATGTGTCCTCAAAACAACTTGCGCATGATTTCAGCGACCTTTTCATTGAAAAAGTGGACAAAATACGAACAGGCATTGCCTCTGAATCAACGGCATGCACCCCAGTCATCACAGAAACTTTGCATTCAATGAGCTCTTTAGAAAGTTTTGACACTGCTACAGCAGCAGAAATCGGGGAGATTGTCAAGGCATCCCCATGTAAGTCCTGTGAACTCGACCCAATACCTACATGGCTCTTAAAGTTATGCCTTGGCGAGCTCCTACCGTCGTTAACAAAAATTGTGAACTCTTCTCTGGAATCTGCGTATGTTCCAAAAGAATTCAAAAGGTCGCATGTAAGACCTCTTTTGAAGAAACCTGATCTCGATACAAATGATCTTAAGAACTACAGGCCTGTATCAAATTTGCCATTTCTCTCCAAAGTATTAGAAAAAGTTGTAGACAGACGCATTGAGTCCCATTTGGCCACAAACAATCTGCATGAACAGCATCAATCAGCATATCGTAAGCATCACTCTACAGAAACTGCTCTTGTTAAAGTTCAAAATGACATCTTGCAATATCTTGATAAGAATGAAAACACAATTCTGGTGATGCTTGACCTATCAGCCGCATTCGACACACTTGATCATGAAACATTACTCAATCGCCTTGAAAAAGACTTCAAAATCATTGGAAACCCACTAAAGTGGATGACCTCATACCTGAATGACCGTTACCAAACAGTCGCAGTGGATGGAGAATTATCTGCCCCAGTTCAAATGAAATATAGTGTGCCACAGGGTTCAGTCTTGGGACCCAAAAACTACATCTTGTACACAAAACCTGTCGGCTCAATTTGCAGAAATCATCATCTGGATCATCATTTCTATGCAGATGATTCACAGTTATACTTGTCATTTAAGCCTAAAGACACATCTAGTCAACAAGAATCCCTTTCAAAAGTCGAAGGATGTCTTAAAGACATAGTCTCATGGATGCACCAGAATATGTTGACGCTGAACACTGACAAAACTGAGGTCATACTGTTTCACTAAAAAAAGGTTAACATTCCCGGAAATTTTCATGTTCAAGTGGGAAACTCTAAAATCAAACCGTCATTATGTGTGAACATTCTTGGTGCTAGATTTGATTCCCAAATGGATATGACACAGCACATCAACGCTGTGTGCAGATCTAGCTACGCACAGCTGCGGCAAAATGGTCATATTAGACAGTACCTTTCTCCAGAAGCTACCAAGACTTTGGTCAATTCTCTGGTCACATCAAAAATTGACTACTGCAACTCACTGCTATATGGGATTCCCCAAACCTCACTACGAAAACTACAGCGTGTGCAAAATACAGCAGCCCGCATCATTACCAGGACTCCTCGGTATAATCACATCACTCCAGTCTTGAAGGAGCTTCACTGGCTTCCAGTTCAACACAGAGTTGAATTCAAAATTCTGACACTCACATACAAAACCATGTGCATTGATTCTCCAAGGTACATTGTTAGTATGCTGGACGTGTATAGACCTCGAAGAGAGTTGCGGTCTGCGAGTAAATCAGTATCGCTGGTTGTGCCGAGAAGTCGTTTGGTGAAGTTTGGAGATCGAAGTTTCATGCATGCAGCCCCAAAGCTCTGGAACACTCTACCATCAGACATCAGAGATGCTAGCTCAATTGCAGCCTTCAAAAAACGTTTGAAAACACACTTCTTTAATATCTGTTATTAGAAGAAAGTAGGTAATCAATGACTGCTACCTCTGGGTTGTGTTCTTACTGCGGATGCTGTGGGTCTGAATGGCAGTTCTGGAGTTGTACCGTTGACCTTGTGCCTGTCTGGTAGATCTTGCTGGTAGTGATTGCCCAATCGCTTTTAAACCATTTGGCTAGGGGTCTATGGTGTAATTCTTGGACAGCTTTATGTTTATGAACTAAGGGTGTACCACGGCCATGGATTATACAATACTCAAGCAAACAATACGGAGAGTATTGTTTTAAACATTCGTTTTACGACTTGTGAACTGCTCTCCGGCTCTACACTGAAACAAACAAACAAACAAATTCAACCAAACAACATGGAGAGTATTGTTTTAAACATTCGTTTTACGATTTGTGAACTACTCTCCGGCTCTACACTGAAACAAATAAACAAACAAACAAAAAACCACTCTGTTTTTAATCATGCCATTGATCTTTTAACTATTTGACTCATTTTAAAAATGATTTTACAAACTTCATTTCTCAGTGTCGTTATACTTTCTAGTCCTTTGGAATCATTGATTTCAGCGCATTTACAGTTGAAAGTTGAATTCCGCTTAAGCTGGTGCTAGGGGGCGTGAGCACTGTTGCATATTTCAGTATTGCTCATGAACAGACTCAATTAAACCGAGTCTGCAATTTTCAGTATTTGCTTTGTTTTCTGTGCTTTCAAAGGATCTCCCCTTATTCAGATTTACTATAACAATTTTATAATCGTGGTAATAATATTGAAAGAATTTCCATGTTTCCATGCTACTCAATATTGTATCATTTTTATTGTGAATGTATTTATTTGTCTTTCTTGCTTTGTAGGTACATTTATATAATTTCATGTGAAGCGCTTTTTAACGCACAACTCCTGTGTGAAAAGAGCGCTATATAAATCGGGTATAATAATAATACTACATCAAAGGCACACTTCTATCAGTGGGCGGTGTTATTGTTAATCTAATTATAAATAAAGCACAGCTCGTTAAAGGTGACAAACGGTGGCAGTTAGCTTATCATTTACAAGATTTAACAAATCTATTGATTCATTGTGAAACACTGGTTGGTTCAATTTTTACATAACAGGATGTACCCTGATCATCAATTTCTTTGAATTTATGCATATAAATTTACAAAATACTTAAACATTTAATTACAATACAATAAAATATAATTACAGATTTGGAGCGTAAAGTTATAGCTGATTTTAACTGAATAATTATTGATCGATTTTTTAACTAAATGATACATAAAATTTCAATATAGTAATAAACTTTGAAACTTATGACCATAAACACTGATTATAAAACTCTTATATCGATAGAGAACATATATAAATGCCTAAATGTAGTAGATTCAACTCGCTTTACGTCGTGGCCACATCTCAAAAGTTTTGTTGGGTGAATTCCAGATTTGCGTTCATGGCCACTTCTCAAAAGTTTTGTTGGATGAATTCCAGATTTGGAGCATTAGGGTTAAATGACTGTGATAAATGCATATATGATAAATATTTTTTAATTAATTGATACATAAGCATAGAAACTGGCCATAAACTCAGATGATAATACTCTTATATCGTTATAAATGCCTAAATGTAGTAGGCAATGCCTGTTGTCCAATCCATTTCATTATTTGAATAAAATATTGTTTAAACCTAAATGTAGTAGATTCAACTCGATTTGCGTTCATGGCCACAACTGAAAAGTTTTGTTGGGTGAATTCCGGATTTTGAGCATTAGTGTTATAACTGTTATAGATCGATATAATATAGTCTATTTGATACATTAAACCTTTATGTGACTGTTAACTTGGATCATAATACTCTAAAATAAATATAAAGTCCTATATGCAGTAGCTTCATCTCATTTTGCGACCATGGCCATATCACAAAAGTTTTGTTGGGTGAATTCCAGATTTTGAGCATTAGTGTTATAACTGTCATAAATGCATAAAATGATCGATTTTTAAAAAATTAAATGATACATAAAACCTCTATGTGACCATTAACTTGGATCATAATACTCTAAAATAATTATAAAGACCTATATGCAGTAGCTTCAACTCATTTGCGATCATGGACCATATCTCAAATGTTTTGTTGGGTGAATTCCAGATTTTGAGCCTTAGTGTTATAACTGTCACCAGATAGCTACATTGCGCATCATCATCGAACAGTCAATCGAGTGGCGATCTCCACTATATGTCAACTTTATCGACTACAAGAAAGCGTTCGATATGATAGACAGGACATTCATCTGGAGAATCCTTCGACATTATGGCATCCCAGATAAGATTGTTAGCATAATGCGCAGCATGTACAACAACACAGTCTGCCAGGTCATCCATGGCATGAACCTTTCAGAACCCTTCCGAGTCAACAACGGTGTCAGACAAGGCTGCTTACTATCGCCATTGATCTTCTCAGTTGTCATTGACTGGGTGATGAGAACCACAATAGACAGGCCAAGAGGAATTCAGTGGACATTCACTCAGCATTTAGAAGATCTATACTTTGCTGACGACATTGGACTCCTATCTTACACCTACCAACATATCAAACAGAAGACAGAACGTCTACAGATTGTTGCAAGACGCACTGGGTTAGAGCTGAACAAAAAGAAAACCAAGAGCCTGAGAATCAACGCAGCACATGATACACCAATTGTACTTGAAGGAGAGGACATTGAAAATGTATCCCAGTTCACCTACCTAGGAAGCGTAGTAAGCAAGACAGGAGGCACTGAGGAGGACATCCAAGCCAGAATCGGGAAAGCAAAACAAGCTTTCGCCATGCTGAAACCAATTTGGAACAGCAGGAACATCCAACTTCCAACCAAGCTCCGTCTATTCAACTCAAATGTTAAAACCGTGCTACTGTATGGATCGGAAACCTGGAGGCATACAAAGAATCTAGACAAAAAGTTACAGGTCTTCGTCAACACCTGCCTTAGACAGATTCTGAAAATCAGATGGCCCAATCGCATATCTAATCAGGAGCTATTACAACGGACAAAGCAAATCCCCATCACCATTGCCATAAAACAGAAAATGGAAATGGATTGGCCATACGCTGAGAAGAAACCAGCCCAACATAGCCCGTTGTGCCCTTGATTGGAACCCCCAAGGAACAAGGAGAAGATGCCGTCCAGCTCTTACATGGAGGCGAACCCTTCATAATGAACTCTAGAAAACACGGATGTCATGGGGAGAAGCTAAGCACGCGGCCCAAGACCGAGTCCGATGGAGAGCTGTGGTGGAAGCCCTATGCCCCAGGTGGGGTGAAGAGGATTAAGTAAGTAAGTAAGTTATAACTGTCATAAATGCATCAAATGATCGATTTTTTTAAAAAAATTCAATGATACGTGAACCTTTAATATGACCATACACCTTGATTATAATACTCGTATATCGTTATAAATGCCTATATGTAGTAGATTCAACTCGATTTGCGTTCAGGATCACATCTCAAAAGTTTTGTTGGGTGAATTCCGGATTTTGAGCATTAGCGTTATAACTGTTATAAATGCATATAGCCTGTTTACCTGTGTTTTCGCCACCCTTAGCTATTTTTTCGTGCATGCGCCTATCTGATATAACATTTCTTACTTTTTCACGGATCTAATTCTGAACTGAACCTTCAATAACACGAATATATACAAATAAAACTTGTGAAATAAATACAAAGTGTAAATACTGCACCGTTTTCGAACGAGGTCATTGCTCTGGATCACCGGGATGCTTTCTTGTCAATTCGCCACATCTGATTGGTCGTTTGATAATTAGGTCAATGTAGGCTCTGTCAGTATGTTATAGTTTGTTTCATGAAACTTGAACATTTTTTAATGATTTTGAAATATTTAATTTTTTTAAAGTAAATAATATTTTTTACAACTTAGCAATAAAAAAGTAACAACGGACAGTACTAACTTCTCTGTTGAATTGTGATAACTTTTTGTGAATTATTGTTATTTTACCTGTTTCTTTCGATTTTCTGCACTTGAAATCTTCCGTTGTTAAACTGTCCCGGTATTCGGATATCCTCTGTAGTTTTCGGACATCCTCGGTAGCCTGCTCGTGACGGAATTCTAAGTTTTGCTAGGTGGCGAATTGACAAGAAAGTGGCGAATTGACAAGAAGCAAGGATAATTATAGTCTATTTTTTTTAAAATTAAATGATACATATAACCTTTATGTGACCATGAACTTGGATTATAATACTCTAAAATTAATATAAAGGCATATATGCAGTAGCTTCAACTCATTTTGCGATCCGTCGTGTAAAAGCCTTTTGTTGGGTGAATTCCAGATTTGGAGAGGTATGGTTATGACCGGTATTTATATATTTGGTCGATTTATTTTACTCCAAATGATAAATATAACTTAAATATAGCCATAAACTCATAATATAATCGATATAAATGCCTATATGTAGTAGATTTAACTCATATTTGGTTTTATTGGTATCTGTTGGTTACTATTGGTGTCTGTTGGGTTTTGTGGGGTGAATGTACGGACCCCTCAGTAAGATGTTTGTTTCCGCGGAAACAACATATTTCCGCTATTTACGAGTTGCATCCCTTGATTTCAGCAGTATTTATAGATGTCGTGATAGTCAAGCATCACGCCCAAGAAGTGCATCTGAACATAAAATTTGGAATTCTCGGGGCTTTAATCTACACTTTTTGCATTTGAACGGATACTTGGTAGGTTTATAATCATCATTGAATAGCGAATCTCAGTAGTATTTCGAGCCATATATCGTAGAATACTTGTCATTTGTCAACATTCGAGATGACGATGGCCTGAATTTTTCTCCCAGAATCTCCATACAAAATTATCGATTTGTAAAAATCGTAGGCTACGTGACACCAGAATATTAAGTTTCAAATTCCGACACCACACTGAAGCTATTTACTTCGATTTTCTTTTGCACATTTACCGCATAAGATTCATCTTTCTTATTAAACCAGCTTGGCCAGCTGTTTTCTCGGACACTGCTCCTTTCTAGTGGATTATCCAAGCTGTCAGCAGGTGACCTACTTCGCTCTGTTAGATTTATAAATAAGCAATTGTTGATTCCAACACGTTGTAAAATAAAAGGGTTGGAAACTATCCTAGTAAACTAGAAGTCTAAATCAAGGAGACATCCACGCCGAAATAAGTATTACCTGAACAAGTGATTATAACGAGTTATAGACTAAGCATGCCACCGTACTAAGTGTACCAGGTCTAAGTGTGCCATTTCAGGACTAAGTGTGCCACATATAAATTATATATCCTCGAGTGACCCAATTGCCCCCCCTAAGCGTCGCCACTGAAACGGACTATAAATAACAGAGAGGACACATAATTCAACATATGAACATGTATCATGCATCCTTTCTGCATTATTCTATGCTAAATTCCACCAGTATTACGGGAAAATACCGTTGAAATTTAATGTCAACTGTACTGGGTGCCTAAACGCTTCAGCCATTATGGTCGCATGCGATTTCTCCTAGTTATGTTACATTAGATGGCCTGCATTGGGCGCTCTGCTATTATTTCTATTGGTCGGCAATCTTTAGCCGGTTGGTTCATTGCTGATTGATGGGGGTAGTGTGATCGCCGTTTTGGGGGCTGTCTTTTGTATGTTTATTCTTGTTTATTTTAGATCTAATTATAGTTATTTGTGTTTTGTCGATGGCCTGCATTGGGCGCTCTACCATTATTTATATCAGTCGGCAATACTTAGCCGGTCGGTTCATTGCTGATTGATGGGGGTAATGTGATCGCCGTTTTGGGGGACTGTCTTTTATATGTTTATTCATGTTTTATTTCAGATCTAATTGTAGTTATTTTGTCTTTTCTCGATTTATAGGTACATATGTGCAGTGTTCTGCCAAGGCTGAGCCATTGGCGCATAAAAATCACAAACGGCGCATAAAAATTCCCGTAAATGGGCCCGAGGGTGCGCTGAAAAAATCGCAAAAAAACCCACAAATTCCCGTTACGACGGTCAATGTTTTAGTCGTTCCGTACTATTAGAGCATTTGAAACGACTAATTTCATTGGATACGTCGACCGGAAGTATCCGCTATAGTCCAATCGCTAATAATCGTAAGGCAGCTACACTGATAGACTTTTTTCAAAGTTCTCGAAATACACGGAGTAAAATTAAGGAAATAGACGAAAATAATATTAAGTATTCCACAGAGAAAACGTGCATGATGCTGACGCGGATCAGAATACAGCCGTAAGTAGTAAAAACGTTCAATTGATTACCCCTATACAGCCGACGAACGAGTTTGATAAAGTTGACCGCTCTTCGAAACGCACGAATGGTATATCCGCCGAGAAAAAGAAGGGTTGAACTTTTCAGCATAGGTGGTTAAAAAATCACATGTGGCTTGTTTACACTGGTGGGTCAGTTTCTATGACTTGCAATCTGTGTCTAGACTAATGCACTTTAAGAAAAAGAGCACACCACTGGTGAATGTCGTAATTGGAAAACGAGTTATTTTTATTGTGTTTTCTATCATTTTTATGAGAAAAAAATGTGGGGCCCACACTTTTATAAAATGGCCCCCTTTTTTCATGTCCAGTGGGCCCTGGGGCCCATAGTTTTGGATTTCTTGGCAGAACACTGTATGTGTTATTAAATGTAAAGCGCTTTTGAACGCACAATCCCTGTGTGAAAAGAGCGCTATATAAATCTGGTATAATAATAATAATAATAATAATTTTGATTGTGCCTAGTTTCGCCCTCTATAATGGGTGCCGGACGTTTCGGTAAATGACCAGTTCGGTAAATTGATTTTATATAGTAAAAGGTCTGGACGTTTTGGTAAAAAGGTAAATTATAGTAATTAAAGGTTCATGTACCTGTATATCACACCTCTCGCTTGATCAATAACTAATTGATATGTTATCACTTGTGCCTTTTAATGCCTTACAAATGGGTTGGATCTAAACTATACGATCCATTTCTGGAACGGTAAAAAATTCTATGCTGAATCTGGGCAATAAAGTCGGTAATAAAGTGGGAAATGGAAAACAAAAATAAAATTGAACACTGAGAGTCATTTGAAAGTATTTGCGACCCCGATTAGAATCTGTTTTATGATCAGGATCTACTATGTAGACAGTGTTTTAAATTTTTTTATAAGAAATACTAGATCTAGTTTGGTTGGGGGAAGGTAGAAGCTGCTAGAATCTACTTTTATAAAGCGAGTGTACATTGCTACATTTTTGCGTTTCTTCAAATAAAGAAATAAATCTTTTCATCTAATATTTATTAATATATTATTGTATTGATATTATCATAATTATTGTCATTAATATGTCTTCAATGTCCTTCTATTTTGTTGGTAGATCAGGATCCACGCATACCAAAACAACCCTTCACAGTGGCACAAACACCGTGACATAGTCTCATTGTTACTGGGAGAGGTGCGATATACTAACCCTTTAATCACTATAATTTACCTTTTTACCGAAACGTCCAGACCTTCCGCTATATAAAATCAATTTACCGAATTGTTCATTTACCGAAACGTCTGTAAATCTCTATAATATGACGTCATAAAGCGCGTGCGGGAGACAACAATTAAGGCCAAGCTTATTCACATTTGGTTCCAATGTCATTGAAAAAGTATAAACTATTAAATTTGATTAATATGTGCAAATGTAAATTAACTTTTGCTATTTATTCTTTATTTTTGGCAATGAGGGCACATTAATTTGCATCCCTTCTGTGTGCCTTCATTGGTTTTCAGTACTTACGATGTGTGCTCTCTTCCAGACAGCCTATTTCTCAAAATACTCTGACCAGTGTGAATTGAAATTTTGGCAGCTTTTCTTATTGGCATATTATTTTAAATACACTCATTGTATGCATTTTTTAGCTCATCGTATGAATAAAAATTGAATATGAGTAAGGATTTTTAAGGAGGATTCGACTTTGGGGGCGAGGCTGAAAATATACAAAATGTAAGTTTTATGCCTAAGAACCGACTGCGAGTGGACAGAAACCTAATTTTTTTCTTACTTAGGCCGTACTAACATTGCTTTGAGTCACGTGATTTCCATTAACAGAATATAAATATGGCAGCCGAACAGGCAGAATATTTTCGGCACTTTCCATTTGCTTCTTAGGAGAAGGGTTTATATGGAATTCATTTGAACATAAGGAAAAAGAGGTGAAAACTGTGACTTAGTGTAAAATCTCTCATATTTTACTGTTTTTGCAACTTTTTTCAGAGAAAGTTTGTCTTCGTAGTAGTTTACGTTATAGTAGAAAAACTCCCACGATCAGTCATGCGCACCGATCAAATCTCGCGAGACTATAGAGAAAACAACAAAGATGGCGGAAGTAGGTCAGGGGCGAAACTAGGGCACTCACCGATAGAGGATTAGAGGAATATTTAATACGGTAACGGGTCAAATCGGACCCGAGTCAAATCGACCCAAAACCAAATCGGACCGGGTCAAATCGGCCCATTTATTATTTTAGTGTCGAAGCAAGAAAGCTGATTATGCTTGGTTACGGTATATCACTTTTTCACCTTTAGGTCTACTTGTTATTGTATTACTAAAGTTTCATTGATACATATCAGTGTAAATGAAGAATTGAAATTAAATGTCGTACTTGAATTAATTAAGTATAACAATAATGTAATGCTATTTAGAAATTGTGAAAATTGCAATTTAACGAAATAAGTCAACGAGGCTATAGTAAAACAAAAAGCACACAACAGCAATAACACATCAAACGTGTATACAATACAATTTTGGATATAAGTTGGAAACAGATCTATAAGTTAAGTTTACCTGATCTCTTAAGATGTCATATGCAGTTGTTGTCTGCTTATATTTCTCAAAGTTTATTTTGTGTTTTAACATCAGAGTCCTAGTCAGAACCGTATTACGTGTCTCATTAGAATAACGATGTGTGAAGACAGTGAAGTGATAACTGATTAACTGTCACAACAACATGTCAAACATCAATTAACACCTTTACTGCAAACTAACAATTAATGTACACTTTTGGCGACACATTGGGCACGTTCGCACATAGCTGATTGTAGGGTATGAATTATATAATATTAGTGCCTCCATATATCTTATTGATCTGCAGTATTAAAAGCAACTGACAAAGCTTAAAACAAAGCACAGCGTCTAATCAGGATCCAAACTGTGTTTGTGATTTTAGCTCACCTGAGCTAGCTCAGGGTGAGCTTTTGCAATCCTTGAATGTCCGTCGTCCGTCGTTAGTCGATAGTCGTCAACAATTTTAGTGTTTACACTCTAGAGGCCACAATTTTAATCAAATCTTTCTGTAACTTGCTCAGATTGTATATTACCATAAGAGTTTGGATGAGTTCGATTATGGTTGAAATCTGACCAATAGGTCAAGAGTTATCTACCTTTGAATTGCTGAAAATGCCATATTTAACAGTGTTTACACTCTGGAGGCCATAGTTTTTATCCAATCTTTCTCAAACTTCCTCAGATTGTATATTACCATAAGAGTTCTGATGAGTTCGATTATGGTTGAAATCAGACCAATAGGTTAGGAGTTATCTACCTTTGAATTGCTGAAAATGCCATATTTAACAGTGTTTACACTCTAGTCTAGAGGCCACAATTTTTATCCAATCTATTTCACACTTGCTCAGATTGTGTATGACTGTAAGAGTTCAGATGAGTACGATTATGGTTGAAATCAGACTTATAGATAGAGAGTTATCTACCTTTGAATTGCTGAAAATGCCATATTTAAGGTGTTTAGACTCTAGAAGTCACAATTTTTATCTAATCTATCTCAAACTTGCTCAGATTATTTATGACCATAAGAGATCATATGAGTCCGATTATTGTTGATATTAAAATTAAAAGGTCAAGAGTTATTTACATTTGAATTGCTGAAAATGCCATATTTAACATTGTTTACACGCTAGCGTCCACAATTTTTATGGAGTCTTTTCCAAACTTGCTCAGATTGTATATTACCATAAGAGCTCTAATAAGTGTGATTATGGTTGAATCGGACGAATAGGTCAAGTGTTATCTGCCCTTGAATTGCTGAAAATGCAATATCCAACAGCGTTTACACTCGTGCAACTACAGTTTTCAATTGATTTTGATTATACTTGCACACAAATTATATAGCTATAAGTTCTCGAAGGAGTGCAATTATTGTTGAAATTTTATCATTGTGGCAATAGTTATCTGTCCTTGACATACTTTGAAATGCTAGAAAAGGCTTCATTTCAGTATTATTGTTTAGGCTCTAGTTATCTTCCCTTGATGTACTGTACTATACTAGAATTATGCAGTTGTATTCCAAAATTGTTTACATGCTATACTACAAATTTGAATAGATTTAGATTAAAATGGGTGAAACAGAAAGGTAAAGCTGTCAGGCTTCAGTACAACAGGTGAGGGATATCATGGCCTTAAAGGGACTCGCAACCGGATGGTGTAGTGTACTTGTCAAAATAAAATAAAATACTCAAATAAAAGCAAATTTGTGGCATTATTTGGCTTCTGACATTAAAAAAATATGATCAGTCCAAAAAAAGTCTCAAGAATCGTCACCGAATCTTAGATTTTTAGATTTTTTCCATCGTTTTTCTATACCGACTAGTAGACGGTATAGTTGTTGTTGTTGCTTCTCTACACGGGCTCAGACATAAACACGAGCCGAATTACGAAGTTGTATGCACTTTCGATGGCTACACATTGAAATACGTTAAATCGATCCGAGATAAACGGATAGTTCCGTGGTCCATTGGTCTAAGCGGTTTCCCCTATTTTGCCTTCTGTCCACCAATGCCAGGCCCCGGGTTCGAATCCCACCAGAGACCAATATTTTTTTTTATTGAAATACATTTCTTTAAACAGAATTTCTTATCCTAAACTAATTCTTTACCATTTATATAAGTGTTTGACACATATTTACAAATTACTATTTTTAATGCACCATCTGGTTGCGAGTCGCTTTAAGGCCCTCTTTTCGTTAATGTAGTGACTAGTACTGACTACTAGTCTGTTTTTCAATACATTGTCATTGTGCCTTATTCAGGCTACAGAGTCCAGCACAGTTGCTCTGATTTATTAGACAATAATCCTGGCTAGGAAAAGACAACCCAGTATGAATCAAAGGGAAATAATGATAAACTATTATAGACTGGCGTCAGTCTACCCAGTGGCTAAACTGCACATGTACTATCAGATCAGATCTCATACATGTATATATGTACAGCGTTTGTACTTTAACCCATTAATTTACTCCATAAATTTATGCATTTTATGCCTTTAATTTATTACTTTACTGAAGGAAATGGTCCAACTTTATAAAGTAATAATCAAACTCATAAATATGTATCAAAGAAATATTTTCTATTTATTAGCTCACCTCGCACAAAGTGCCAAGGTGAGCTATTTTGATCATGCTGGGTCCGTCGTCGTTCGTCAGCGCCACTTAAGTGGGTTAGAGGGCCAGATAACGGTAAACATAACAAAAGGAGACAATAGAGTTCATTCCGTAACAATAGAAAAAGGGGCCGTGGCCCGTTATTCAATCAAAAGAAAATAACAAAAGAAAAGGCCCTCTAACCCACTTCAGTGGCATGTCCGCCCGTCCGTCATGCATCCGTCGTACACAATTTCTTTAAATGACATCTCCTCCTAAACTACTTGTTGGATTTTTACAAAACTTTGCAGGAATGATCCTTATATGGTCCTCTCCCGGAGTCATCGATTTACATAGAGTTATATAGTGAAATTTTCAAACATCTTCTTCTCTGAGAGGAATACAGCCAGAGCTTTGATATTAAGCATGATGACACTTCTAGGGGCCCTTTACAAATACTGTTTACATATTTCCAGTCCGTTGCATATCTAGGTCACAGGGGCTAAAAATAGATCGTTTCAATGAAAACTTGAAAAATCTTCTAGTCAAAAACCACAAGGGACAGAGCTTAGATATTTGGCACATGGCATCATCTATAGGTCCTCTATGAATGTTGCTCAAAATTTTCCCCTGGGGTCAAAATTGGCCCCGCCCCGGGGGTTACCGATTTACAAAGAGTTATATAGTGAAAACTTCAAACGTCTTCTTCTCTGAAACTAATGTGGCCAGAGCTTTGGTATTTGGCATGGTGACACTTCTAGAGGCCCTTTACTAATATTGTTGAAACAATTCTGGTCCATTGCATATCTAGGTAACAGGAGCTAAAAATAGATTTTTTTCCCAATGAAAACTTAAAATATCTTCTTGTCAATTACCATTGTACCCTGAGCTTAGATATTTAACACAAAGCATCATCTACTTGTTCTCTATCAAGATTGTTCAAATTATGCCCTTAGGGTAAAAAATGACCCCGCCCCAGAGGATGCTGATTTACGTAGAGTTATATAGTGAAATTTTCAAACATCTTCTCTGAAACCGATATGATCAGAGCTTTGATATTTGGCATAGTGACACTTCTAGAGGTCCTTTACCAGTATTGCTGATATGGTTCTAGTCTGTTGCATATCTAGGTTACAGGAGCTCAAAATATATATTTTTATCAAAACCTGTTACGGAACAAAATCCACAACTCCTATCAAGTTAATAAACAAATTATTCCCTTTTGTGAAAAATGACACAGCAGAGGGTGTTTTTTCCAGGTGAGCGATTTAGGGCCGCATGCGGCTCTTGTGGTAAAGCAGAATGTGCTCTATAGTCTATAGTGCATTCTCCTTTACTTTCAGTCTGCTTGCCACAAGTTAGTATTTTGGTTTGGGTAATCAAAACCAGAAAAATGGTTCAGTATGGATGTCTATTAGCAAATGGTTTGTAGCCTGTCAGATCAGAGGTCATATAACATGTAAGGTTTCTCCTTGGCTTTCTGAGCATGGTGCTCCACCATACATATCCTATTTATCTGACCTGGCTTCCAAATCTGACTAAGACAAACAGTCAATGTTTTAAGAATAAACTTGCCATTTACTTCATCTACATGTAATTTCCCTGTGTCAAGATGATTATAATTAGAAGGCAAAACATTGGATTTGATGGAGACCTTTACATGGTATAGGATTTACATGTACAGTAAAACCTGTCTAATACAACTACTTAAACGAGGACTTATTGATTGTATAAAAGACAGGTGACAGCTTAACCCTTTGAACCCTAGTCCCGCATATAGGCGTCCTTTTCAAACAGTGTACAAGTGAATAGTACACTTGTCTTGTGCAAACAGTGAAGACCCAGATCAGAGGGCTCCGAAAGGAGCCCTCTGATCAGGGCCTTCACTGTTTGTCATAATGCCAAATATTGACAAAAACAACCCATAAAAGTCAGAAATGGACTAGACGAAAATGGAAACTGGAATTGTCCATTTAAAGTTTCAGGGAGGAAAGAGTTACGGCAAGATGACAGTAAAACAGAAAGCTCCTTAGGAGATTTCTGTTTCACTATCATCTTGCTTTAAGCAGTCACCTATCTGAAACAACTTGTAATTAACAAATTTAGTGGTGGTAATAGAGCTAGGTTTTACTGTAGATAGTTTCTAGCAGGTCAATTTGAAGCATAGGGGTGTTTATTTCACTATGTAGCCACACTGGCATTGTTGCTGGTTATGGTTGATGCAAATGTTGAGAAATGTTGGCAGCATGAGAGTTATGATTACCTCCAACAGCTCCTCATAATCCTTTAGTGCATTTACCCCAGCTTTGAAGATAGATGAGCACCTAAAGCAGGTTGAAAGCAAAGCATAATGCTTCTTAAGTTAATTTCAGCCTGCTTTAAGCTATCATCTGCTAGGATATAGAACATATTTCTAATAGTGCATATTTACGAGTTGTATAAGGTGAAACTACATAGAGGATAATTGTTTTTTTCAGTATAAGATAGAAATTTAATCCATTGAGTGAACATCAGACGTTATATTTTCACGAGTGGCGAAGCCACGAGTGAAAATATAACAGTCTGATGTTCACGAAATGGATTAAATTCGATCTTATTCTGAAAAAATACAATTATTCTATTTATTTATGCTTTTAAGCCACTTTTTAAACGAAATTAGCGAAAGTACATTATTTACCCCGTGTTGAGCCCCAAGTTTACATCGAAACAGTTTCCCGTACGACGACGTCACTTATTTATTGATTTGACGTCATCCGAATTACGTCGTTGCTCCCGATTTTGGATTCGTGTTCTTCCGTTGAGTGGTTCCCGACAAATCGGACTGCCGGAATTTAACAATAAGACACGATTGACTACGATTTTTGGGGAGCCCTACGGGGAAAACGGCGATTGGTGATAATCTACTGCAGTGGATTACCAAGTGATAATCCACTGCTATTTTCCGGTAATCCACCGAAAAGCATAAATAAATGTATTTTCTTCTGTGAATGAATGAATTAGTGGTGTAAAAAAGCATTTCTGTGGTGTAAAATAATGGGTTCAGGTTGAAATACTCTTAAATATATCTTAACCTTTAGTTACTGACTTACGGTATAAGTAAAATTTCCTCCAGAGCCAAAAGTGTAAATCACCTATCTTAAGGTACTTCGCATATGCGCGTAGTTTCCATACGATTGTTATGAAACTTTTCATGAAGAATGATAATAGCCTAAGAAACAATGTGTGTAAATATAGGCAAAATTTATCGTGTGGTTTGTCTTTAAGGTCTTTTTTCTGACAAAAACCTAGAATTTTGATGATTTTATTTTTCTTAAAAATGAACAAAGCTAATGACTATAATTCTCGCCCAATAAGTAGTCCACAACATTCATTACAAGAAAAGATAAAAACATTTTGAATAAAGGTGTTCAGAAAGATGTTATCAGCTATTTAAATTTTGCAAAATGCTAAAATTTTGAATTGCAAAAAACTGACTCATTCAATGTATATTTGTTTTCATTTTATTCAAATATATGGTTGATGAACTAGTCAGTCTGAAAAAATAAAAAAATATTACAGTCAGGATTTGTTGTAATAACATATTTTCTTATTAAAATGTGGGATATTTGTTGTTTAGATACAGTTACCTACCTTAGAATTAAAACTTTGTCATTAAAATGCATTATTATTTATTCATGGACTTGCATACAAGGTTTATTATATTGTTTGAACATAATTATAATGGGCAATATCGATCTTGAAAAGGTTAGCGTATTGATAAGCTTCAAGGTGTGGCTTTATAGTTCGATCAAATCATTTACATGTATACCGATTTAATTGACCTGTAAGTCATTAAACTAAAATGTACAGGTAAGTGGACATATACTTGGACCGTAAACATCACTAGTACTAATCAACGAAGACTAAACATAACATGTCTCTTGATTACTGCGTTATGGATTGACAAGTCAATAAATCGGACACTTAAAAAAAATATTTGGATCGGATGGGTCTCGAACCTATGACCTTTGGATTGCTAGTCAACCACTATAGTCAACCACTATACTAACTGCGCTATGAAGGATTATACTAATTCGTATCAACATTTCTTTATATAAATTTTCTAGTATAAACACGTACGAAAAAAGTCTGTGTTGTCCAGACGCATATCCGCTCGTCCGCAAGACCGACTTCCGGTAGCAAAAGGCCTTAAGTCATCTTTATTGCACAGTTTGTAGTGTAGTTTGATTCTATATTTCAGGTTGTATATTTGAGAAGCAGAAACATGGGGTTTTGTGGAGGCTGTGCTAAGGCCCTGTTGATCATCTTCAATTTCATATTCTGGGTAAGTTCAACAGTGTGACTAAATCCTTGAATCAGGAATCTAGACATAGATACCTGATCCACTCATCAAGGTGAGCTATTGGGATGGCCCTGTGTCCGTCGTCCGTCGTCGTTAACAATTGCTTCAAATGACATCTCCTCCTATACCGCATAACAGAATTCAACCAAACTTTACAGAAATGTTCCTTGGGTCAAGCTCTTTCAAATTTGTTCAAAGAATTAAAAACAATGCAGAACTCTGGTTGCCATGGCAACCAAAGTGAAAAAATAAGGAAATCTTAAAAAATCTTCTTGTCAAAAACTGCAAGGGCCAGAGCTAAGATATTCGGCACATAGCATCATCTTCAGGTCCTCTATCAAGTTTGTTCAAATTATGCCCCTGGGGTCAAAATTGGCCCGCCCCGGGGGTCACAGTTTTACATAGATTTATATAGTGAAATTTTCAAACGTCTTCTTCTCTGAAACCAATGTGGCCAGAGCTTTGATATTTGCCATGGTGACACTTCTAGATGTCCTTTACCAAAATTGTTCAAATGGTTCTGGTCCATTTCATAACTAGGTCACAGGAGCTAAAAATAGATTTTTTCAATGAATACTTAAAAATCTTCTTGTCTGAAACTACAAGAGCCAGAGCTTAGATATTTGGCACATATCATCGCCTACAGGTCCTCTATCAAGTTTGTTCAAATAATGCCCCTTGGGTCAAAATTGGCCCCGCCCCCGGGGGTCACAGTTTTACATAGAGTTATATAGTGAAATTTTCAAACGTCTTCTTCTCTGAAACTAATATGGCCAGAGCTTTGAAGCCTTTGATATTTGGCATGGTGACACTTCTAGATGTCCTTCACCAAAATTGTACTTATGGTTCTGGTCCGTTGCGTAACTAGGTCACAGGAGCTAAAAATAGATTTTTTTTCAATGAAAACTTAAAAAATCTTCTTGTCTAAAACTACAAGGGCCAGAGCTTAGATATTTGGCACATATCATCGCCTACAGGCCCTCTATCAATTTTATTCAAATTTTTGCCCCTGGGTTCAAAATTGGCCCCGCCCCAGGGGTCAAAGTTTTACATAGATTTATATAGAGAAAATTTCAAATGTCTTCTTCTCTGACTCTAATATGGCCAGAGCTTTTATATACTGAATGGTGACACTTTTAAATATACTTTACATATTTTGTTCAAATTGTTCCGTTCTGTTGCATATCAAGGTCAGTCCTGGACATAAATCAATATCTCCATTTTTAGCTCACCTGGCACGAAGTGCCAAGGTGAGCTTTTAGGATTGCTGGATGTCTGTCGTCTGTCTGTCTGTCCGTCCACAATTGGTTGTGATCACTCTAGCGGCTACAAATTTCATCCGATCTTCATGAAACTTGATGACAATGTTTGTCTTGATGAAATCTAGGCCAAGTTCGAATGTGGGTCATGTCGGGTCAAAAACTAGGTCACTAGGTCAAATCATAGAAAAATCTTGTGAACACTCTAGAGGCTACAAATTTCATTGGATCTTAATGAAACTTGGTCAGAATGTTTGCCTCATTGATATCTAGGCCAAGTTCGAATGTGGGTCATGTCGGGTCAAAAACTAGGTCACTAGGTCAAATCATAGAAAAACCTTGTGAACACTCTAGAGGCTACAAATCTCATTGGATCTTGATGAAACTTAGTCAGAATGTTTGTTTAACTGATATCTAGGTCAAGTTTGAATATGGGTCATGTCTGGTCAAAAACTAGGTCACTAGGTCAAATCATAGAAAAACCTTGTGAACACTCTTGAGGCTACAAATCCCATTGGATCTTGATGAAACTTGGTCAGAATGTTTGTTTAATTGATATCTAGGTCAAGTTTGAATATAGGTTATGTCTGGTCAAAAACTAGGTCACTAGGTCAAATTATAGAAAAACCTTGTGAACACTCTTGAGGCTACAAATCTCATTGGATCTTGATGAAATTTGGTCAGAATGTTTGTCGCATTGATATCTAGGTCAAGTTTGAATATGGGTCATGTCCGGTCAAAAACTAGGTCACTAGGTCAAATCATTGGAAAATCTTGTTTACACTCTATAGGTTGATTGTGGGTATACATGTCCAGTCATAATCTAGGTCACTATAGGTCAAGTTTGCCATGTTGTACCAGGTGAGCGATTTAGGGCCATAGTGGCCCTTGTTTCAGCTATTCTCAGGTGAGCGAATTATGCCCCATGGGGCTCTTGTCTTGAAAACTATTAATGACATTGTCTTCAAACTTGTTACACATTATAAGTGTGATATTTGCAGACTCTACTTGAAGTTACATAAATCTTGACAACAAATCACAGAATTATGCCCCTTTTTAGCTCACCTTGAGCACAGCACTTTGTGGTATACCGCTCTGTCCGGTGTCTGTTGTCCGTCTGTCCATCCGTGCTCACAAAATGATAGTTACATGGCTAAAATTGGCTTCCATAACCAGACACATAATTGAAAAACATCAACCTGGCAGTTTCTTGTAACATTAACCTGGCCAGTTGTGGGACATAGGGTTAGGTGTAGGGTTAGCCTCCAGATCATCCTATAACAAAGCTATATTTTATTTATGTGGCTCACAACACACATTTTAACCACATAAAAGAGATACAATAAAGAAGGAAATGGCCACTTAAATGAAGATTGTGGGTACGTCCTCTGAAACCACTGACTTGATTTCAACCACACTTTGTTCGAAGCATCAGTGACAAGGGGGAACGAAATGTTGTTCAAAGATTTTGGCTAGAGTTATTCCCCTTGCTGTGGGATCAGATTTGCTAACATGATGCTATAGACACCTTTTAATACATAAGAAAATCTTTAAAAATCTTCTCTGAAACTGAAAGGTCCAGACCTTTAATATTTGGTATGTGCCATAGCCTAATGGTCTTCTACCGAGGATGTTCAAATTATGACCCTGGGGTCAAAAATGGCCCCGCCCTGGGGCCTATCAGTTTTTAGCTCACCTGAGCCACAGGCTCAAGGTGAGCTATTGGGATGGCCCTGTGTCCGTCATCGTGCGTTGTCCGTCGTCGTTAACAATTGCTTCAAATGACATCTCCTCCTATACCACTTGACAGAAGTCAACCAAACTTTACAGAAATGTTCCTTAGGTCAAGCTCTTTCAAATTTGTTCAAAGAATTAAAAACAATGCAGAACATGGCAACCAAAGTGAAAAAATAAGGAAATCTTAAAAAATCTTCTTGTCAAAATCTGCAAGGGCCAGAGCTTAGATATTTGGCACATAGCATTGCCTACATGTCCTCTATCAAGTTTGTTCAAATTATGCCCCTGGGGTCAAAATTGGCCCCGCCCCGGGGGTCACAGTTTTACATAGAGTTATATAGTGAAATTTTCAAACGTCTTCTTCTCTGAAACTAATATGGCCAGAGCTTTGATATTTGGCATGGTGACACTTCTAGATGTCCTTTACATATTTTGTTCAAATGGTTCTGGTCAGTTGCATAACTAGGTCACAGGAGCTAAAAATAGATTTTTTTCAATGAAAGCTTAAAAAAATCTTCTTGTCTGAAACTACAAGGGCCAGAGCTTAGATATTTGGCATATAGCATCGCCTACAGGTCCTCTATCAAGTTTGTTCAAGTTATGCCCCTGGGGTCAAAATTGGCCTCGCCCCTGGGGTCACAGTTTTACTTAGAGATATATAGTGAAATTTCCAAACGTCTTCTCCTCTGAAACTAAATGGCCAGAGCTTTGATATTTGGCATGGTGACACTTCTAGATGTCCTATACCAAAAATGGTTCTGGTCGGTTGCATTACTAGGTAACAGAGCTAAAAAAAGATTTTTATGCCCCCAGAATCTATGATTCGGGGGCATATAGTTTTTGTCATGTCTGTTGGTTTGTCTGAGCGCACGAAAGGTCCTTTGTTGGATAGGGAGAACAATAGATTCCATTCATTCCGTGATTGCCCTATTGTTATTGTTGGGTATTTTAGTGTACTGTTGGGTATTTTTAAACAAAAAAAATACCCAACAAATGTCCAACTGTGAGAATGTCCGTCCGTCCATCCGTCTGTGCCAAAAACCTTAACCTTGTCTATAACTCTTGCATTTTTGTACCTAGGCCTTTTATACTTGGCATGTGTCTTCACTGTATCAAGACCTTTCCAACCATACAAAACTTTTTGACCTTGTGACCTTGACTTTGACATTTGACCTACTTTTGTAAAAATCTTAAAATGGCTATAACATTTGCACCAGTTAGCCCAGGACTTTCATATTTTGTATGTATATTTCTTGTGTCAAGACCTTTCCAACCATACCAACATCTTTGACCATGTGACCTTGACCTTCACCGTTGACCTATTTAATCAAACTTTAACCAAAAACCTTAACCTTGGCTATAACTTTTGCATTTTTGAACCTCGGCCTTTTATACTTGTCATGTGTATTCCTCATGGCAAGACCTTGCCAACCATATAAAACTTTTTGACCTTGTGACTTTGACCTTGACATTTGACCTACTTTTGTAAAAATCTTTAAATGGCTTTAACATTTGCACCAGTTGGCCCAGGGCTTTCATATTTTGTATGTATATTTCTTGTGTCAAGACCTTTCCAACCATACCAACATCTTTGACCTTGAGACCTTCACCTTTACCTTTGACCTACATGTATTTAATCAAACTTTAACCAAAAACCTTAACCTTGGCTATAACTTTTGCATTTTTGCACCTGGGCATTTTATACTTGGCATGTGTATTCCTCATGGAAAGACCTTTCCAACCATACAAAACTTTTTGACCTTGACCTTGACATTTGACCTTCTTTTGTAAAAATCTTTAAATTGCTATAACATTTGCACCAGTTAGCATAGGGCTTTAATATTTTGTATGTATATGTTTTGTGTCAAGACCTTTCCTACCATACCAATATCTTTGACCATGTGACCTTGACCTTCACCTTTGACCTATTTAATCAAACTTTAACCAAAAACCTTAACATTGGCTATAACTTTTGCATTTTTGAACTTGGGCCTTTTATACTTGGCATGTGTATTCTTCATGGCAAGACCTTTCCAACCATACAAAACTTTTTGACCTTGTGACCTTGACATTTGACCTACTTTTGTAAAAATCTTTAAATGGCTATAACATTTGCACCAGTTGGCCCAGGGCTTTAATATTTTGTATGTATATTTCTTGTGTCAAGTCCTTTCCAACCATACCAACATCTTTGACCATGTGACCTTGACCTCGATCTTTGACCTATTTAATCAAACTTTAACCAAAAACCTTAACCTTCGATATAACTTTTGCATTTTTGCATTTTGGCCTTTTATACTTGACATGTGTTTTCCCTTTCTAACCATACAAAACTTTTTGACCTTGTGACCTTGACATTTGACCTACTTTTGTTTAAATCTTTAAATGGCTATAACATTTGCACCAGTAGGCCTACGGCTTTCATATTTTGTTTATATATTTCTTGTGTCAAGACCTTTCCAACCATACCTACGTTTTTGCCCTTGTGACCTTGACCTTTGACTTTTATTTGTATAAATCTTTATACGCCTATAACATTTGAACCAGTAGGCCTAGAGCTTCCATACTTTATATGTTTCTTGTGTTAAGACTTCTCCAACCATGCCAATGTTTCATTTACCCTACGACCATGACTTTTTACCTACTTTTGCAAATAAGCATTACATTACAGAACATGATGCTGGCTGGGGGCATTTGTGTTTCACAAACACATTTCTTTTCATCTGATCATCACCAAACTTTCTGAAAATGTTTGTTGACATAAAATGGAGACCAATTTGAAAATGGCTCTCTAACTTTTACGTTTGATAGTCTGGATTCCCCTCCCTGTATCATCGGGGGCATTCGTGTAACTGGGACACGCTCTTGTTTTTAATTAAAACTTAAAAAATCTTCTTGTCTGAAACTACAAGTGCCAGAGCTTAGATATTTGGCACAAAGCATCGCCTACAGGTCCTCTATCAAGTTTATTCAAATTATGCCCCTGGGGTCAAAATTGGCCTCGCCCCGGGGTCACAGTTTTACATAGAGTTATATAGAGAAAATTTCAAACGTCTTCTTCTCTGACACTAATATGTCCAGAGCTTTTATATTCGGTATGGTGACACTTTTAAATATCCTTTACATATTTTGTTCATATGGGTCCGGCTGTTGCATATCTTGGTCAGTCCTGGACATAAATCATTATCCCCATTTTTAGCTCACCTGGCACGAAGTGCCAAGGTGAGCTATTGTGATCGCCCTGTGTCCGTCGTCGTCCGTCGGTCCGTCGTCCGTCATCAAACTTTTTGTTCAAAGATCTTCTCCTTGGAAACCACTGGGCCAATTTCATTAAAGCTTCATAGGAATGTTCCTTGTAGGGTACTCTCTCAGATTTCTTCAAATATTATAGGTCATCCAATTGAAATTGTGGTTGCCATGGCAACCAATTGAAAAAACTTTAAAAATCTTCTTGTCAAAAACTACTGGTCCGAATTGAAAGTAAGTTTATGCAAATGATCCATGGGTGACCCTGTACCAGATTTCTTAAAATTAATTTGATATATAAAAAAACATGGCCGCCAGTGGGTGGGGCAAGTTTTCCTTATGTTACTGTATAGTAAAAACTTTAAACATCTTCTCTGAAACTACTGGTCCAAATTAAAAATAATTTTACACAAATGGTCAATTGATGATCTTTTACCAGATTTCTAAAAATCATTTTGTTATCTTAAAAACATGGCTGCCAGTGGGTGGGGCAAGTTTTCCTTATGTTTCTGTATAGTAAAAACTTTAAAAATCTTCTTCTCTGAAAGTACTGGTTCAAATTCAAAATAATTTTTAAAAATGGTCAATTGATGACCCTCTACCAGATTTCTTAAAATCATTTTGTTATCTTAAAAATGGCCGCCAGTGGGTGGGGCAAGTTTTCCTTATATTTCTGTTACATAGAAAACTTTCAAAACAATTTCTAAAACTATTGGTCTAGCTGATTTAATAATGATTTTACACAATTAATGATTCATGGGTGACCCTTTGCCAGTTTTCTTCAAATAATCTTCCTAGCTCAAACAATATGGCTACCAGTGGGTGGAGGTGAATAAGTGAAAACTTAATCATTACTGGTCCATTAATACATGACCGTAATCATGGATACCAGGTGAGCGATTTAGGGCCGCATGCGGCTCTTGTTTGAACTAATCTCAGGTGAGCGAAATATGCCCCATGGGGCTCTTGTTCTTAGGAGAACCTTCAAAAATCTTCTTCTTTGAAACTGTAAGGTCCAGATCATTGATATTTGACATGTAGCTTTGCCTCATGGTCCTCTATCAAGATTGTTCAAATTATGACCCCCGGACCAAAAATGGCCCGTCCTCAAGCTTATCAGTTTTTCTTAGAAAAACCTTTAAAAATCTTCTTCTCTGAAACCGTTAGCCCCAGATCATTAATATTTTACATGTAGCTTTGCCTTACAGTCCTCTACCAAGATTGTTTAAATTATGAACCCTCGGTCAAAATTGGCCACCCGGGGCATATCAGTTTTACATGGACTTATTTAGGAAAACCTTTAAAAAAAAATCTTCTTCTCTGAAACTGTAAGGCCCAGATCTTTAGTACTTGACAGATATCTTTGCTTAATGGTCCTCTACCAAGATTGTTCAAATCTTGACCCTGGACCAAAAATGACCTCGCACTCCGCCGTGACTCCGGCTTATCAGTTTGTCATAGGAAAATCTTTAAAAATCTTCTTCTCTGAAACCGTAAGGCCCAGATCATAAATATTTGACATGTAGCTTTGCCTTATGGTCCTCTACCAAGATTGTTCAAATTATGACCCCTGGACCAAAAATGACCTCGCACTCGGACTTATCAGTTTGTCATAGGAAAACCTTTACAAATCTTCTTCTCTGAAACCGTAAGGCCCAGATCATAAATATTTGACATGTAGCTTTGCCTTATGGTCCTCTACCAAGATTGTTCAAATTATGACACCTTGATTATAACTTTATTAAAATGTTGTTTTGCCCTGCTAGCTTCTTCAGGTGTGCGAAATGTGATCCTCTGGGTCTCTTGTTTAATTTATTTGCGCTGCTATCACATGATAGTATGGCAAAGCACAGGGGCTCACAATCATTGACTTCCCCTGTTTTGAAATATCACAAGCGTGTATAGCAAAAGTGTGATAGTGATGCATGGATCCTACAAATGGTGAATGTGACATAAACTTCATGGTCCATAGACTCTCTCAACATCTCTATTTGAAAACAGTTTTTGCAATAAAATTGTTTGCTGAGCTTTTGTTTCAAAGTGCTAAACTATGATTCTAATGAGTAGTCACACCAAAGGATTTGGTTCTGAAATGTATGAGAAATGTTGGATTTGTTCAATTTACTCTCTTATCTGGAGCCCTAACTCCCTCTTTATACCAATACCTGGAACACTATACAATTATTGGAGCAATACTTTTAAAGGTGACATGACGATATATTACTCTGCAGAGCTCTAGAGTCTCAGCTATCACCAGGACAACACATTTGTTTGCCTTAATAATTTAACTCTCTTCATCAGGCTACAAATCAATCAATAGTATTGCAGTTTTGAAAAGAGTACTGTCCTACCTGTATCAGGCTCAAAGAAACAATAATTGTAAATCTCTAGTATAGTGACAGATTGATGAGAATGTTCATAGCTTGTAATGCAGGGAAAGTGAATGCAGAAAGTGACTAAAGGAGCTTTCTGCATTACTTTTGCCATGAATTAAGCAGTCATGTCTTCTTTTAAGGTTTAACTGTACAGTGATGACACACATTTAAGCCTGTATTTAGCGACAACTAATAGAGGCAATCAAAGCCAGGTGACTGCTGAATTCAGGATAAATATGATACTGAAAGCTCCTGCAGGAGCTCTCAGTATTATTGTTATCATGCATTTAGCAACAAACTGTATAACACTCTGCATAAAGGGCTAATTTGTATTTTAAAGGTCACTTATTACAAGCATGGCAATAGTCCAGACCAAGTGACTTCTGAATACAAGATAAGAAATGCAGAAAGCTCCAGGAGAAATATATTCTATATTTTAAAAGAAGGTAGCTTAAAGCAGAATGAAAGTTAAGCAGAATGCATATTCTGCTTCACTTTCAACCTGCTTTTTAGCTCACCTGAGCTAGCTCAGGGTGAGCTTTTGCAATCCTTGATTGTCCGGCGTCCGTCGTGCGTCGTCCGGCGTCAACAATTTTAGTGTTTACACTCTAGAGGCCACAAAGTTTATCCAATCTTTCTTAAACTTGCTCAGATGGTATATTGCCATAAGATCTCGAATGAGTTCCATTATGGTTGAAATCAGACAAATAGGTCATGAGTTTTCTACCTTTGAACTGCTGAAAATGCATATTTAACAGTGTTTACACTCTAGAGGCCACAGTATTTATCCAATCTTTCTCAAACTTGTCCAGATTGTATATGACCGTAAGCGTTCGAAAGAGTTCGATTTTGGTAGAAATCGGATAAATAGATCAAGAGTTATCTACCTTTGAATTGCTGAAAATGCCATATTTAACGGTGTTTACACTCTAGAGGCCACAGTATTTATCCAATCTTTCTAAAACTTGCCCAGATTGTATATGACCATAAGAGTTCGGATGAGTTCGATTCTGGTTGAAATCAGACAAATAGATCAAGAGTTATCTACCTTTGAATTGCTGAAAATGCCATATTAAATAGTGTTTACATTATAGAGTTTACAATTTTTATCCAATCTATCTCAAACTTGCTCAGATTGTATATGACTATAAGGATTCAGATGAGTTTGATTATGGTTGAAATCAGATTTATAGGTTGAGAGTTATCTACCTTTGAATTGCTGAAAATGCCATATTTAACGATGTTTACACTCTAGAGGCCACACATTTTATCCAATCTTTCTCAAACTTACTCAGATTGTATATTACCATAAGAATTCAGATTAGATCAATTATGGTTGTAATCGGATCAATAGGTCAAGAGTTATCTACCTTTGAATTGCTGAAAATGATATATTTAACAGTGTTTACGCTCTTGAGGCCACAATATTAATCCAAGCTCTCTCAAACTTGCCCAGATTGTATATTACCATAAGAGTTCGAAAAAGGGTGATTATGGTCTGAATCAGACAAATAGATCAAGAGATATCTACCTTTGAATTGCTGAAAATGCCATATTTTACAGCGTTTACACTCTTACAACTACAGTTTTCAATGGATTTTGATTATACTTGTACACAAAGGATGTAGCTATACATTCTCGAAGGAGTGCAATTATTGTTGAAATGTTATCATTGTGGCAATAGTTACCTGCCCTTGATATACTTTGAAATGCTAGAAAAAGGCTTCATTTCAGTAGTTTAGGCTCTAGTTATCTACCTTTGGTGTACTCTACTATATGCTAGAGTAGGTCGACAAAACTTGAATGGATTTAGAATAAAAAGGGTGAAATTCAAAGGTAAAGCTATCAGGCTTCATTACAAATGGTGAGCGATATCAGGGCCTTCAGACCCTCTTGTTAAGTTGTTTCAAAACTAAAAATAAACTATGGGGTAATGGGTTAAGTGGTCACCTATTTTCAAAACTAGAAACTAGGGGTGTTACAATACGGCAATATATTGTTATATTGCAATACGCCTCTTGGCAATAAGTATTGCAATACAGTCTTTCCAAATTGCAATATTCTATACATGTACATGTATGTTATTTGAGCACACAAGACAGGGGTTGCCCCGATTATTTTGAATGTTAAAGTTTAAACTGTGACAATTATAACATTCACAGCAAATGTCTATGTTAATATGGACTCTCCCTTGTATTTAAAGCACTCCTTTTATTCTTTAAATGCTATAAACAAGTTTTCAATGATAATTTCTATCCAATTTTTGTACTTACAAGTTGCCACAATATATTGCAATATATTGCAATACAGTTCCTCTAAATTGTAATATATTGCAATATGGTTATCACTGTATTGTTACACCCCTACTAGAAACATACTATGAGTAATGGGTTTTTCAAAACTAGAAACATACTACAGGTATGAGTAATGGGTTAAGTGGTCACCTATTTGTCAAAACTAGAAACAGACTATGGGGTAATGGGTTAAGTGGTCACCTGTTTCAAAACTAGAAACAGACTATGAATAATGGGTTAAGTGGTCACCTATTTTCAAAACAAAAACCAAGCTATGGGGTAATGGGTTAAGTGGTCACCTGTTTCAAAACTAGAAACAGACTATTGGGGTAATGGGTTAAGTGGTCACCTATTTTCAAAACAAAAACCAAGCTATAGGGTAATGAGTTAAGTGGTCACCTGTTTTCAAAACTAGAAACAGACTATGGGGTAATGGGTTAAGTGGTCACCTATTTTCAAAACAAAAACCAAGCTATAGGGTAATGAGTTAAGTGGTCACCTGTTGTCAAAACTAGAAACAGACTATGGGGTAATGGGTTAAGTGGTCACCTGTTTCAAAACTAGAAACAGACTGTGAGTAATGGGTTAAGTGGTCACCTATTTTCAAAACAAAAACCAAGCTATGGGGTAATGAGTTAAGTGGTCACCTGTTTTCAAAACAAGAAACAGACTATGGGGTAATGGGTTAAGTGGTCACCTATTTTCAAAACAAAAACCAAGCTATGGGGTAATGGGTTTAGTTGTCACCTGTTTTCAAAACAAGAAACAGACTATTGGGTAATGGCTTAAATGTTTTACAGTACAGGTTTTACTGTACTAGTTGATCACTGGATGATAGCTGCTCACCAGAGCAAGAACACATTCCAGCAAATACCATAGGACAATTGTCAGCAGTCAAGCTTCATTACTTGGGCAAATGCAATCAATAAACTTTCAACCCACAGAGAATATGAGGTGGTCTGCATAATGGCTACAGTCAGCAAGCTTTACATCCATTTGGGAAATTTACATATAGAAATACCAGACTAAATGTCTTTGTTTTTTTGTACGTTGACCTTATATCTCTCACTGAATATTAATATGTAAAACATTGCTCACTATGAACATCTATCGTCTATAACCAAGTCACATTGGCTTAAATTAACCCTTTCCCACATAGCATATCTCTAGTACTGAATATAGGTGTCCTCTTAAAGCAGGTTGAAAGTAAAGCAGAATGCGCTTTAAGTGCATTCTGCTTTACTTTCAGCCTGCTTTAAGCTATCATCTGCTAGAATATAGAAAATATTTTGTATTATACATATTTATGAATGTATAAAATGGAAATATTTTCTTCAGGGCAAGAATAAACTGAATGCGCTAAAAGGCGCTTCTATGGGGGAAAGGGTTAAGGAAACCTTTCCTTTTGAAAGAATGAAGTGCTGTTTACAGTTTAGTGTTTTACCCCTTTCAGTTTGTCAGAGTTTGAATTTTGTCCGTCTATCCACATAATTATAAATAAACTGCAAACTTTGTCCATCTAACTTGGATCCTGCAGTGTGGCAAGCTACAACTTTATAATCATATAGAATGTTTCTCATATACAAAGAACCAGAGCAGTCTCCTGCACAGAGAGGTGTTCATTCATTCTTCAACTGACAGGCCCGTAGGAAGCAAAATTAGATTGGGGGGGCACACTCTATATTGGTCACTCAACATTGGGGGGGCACCACCGATTTTTTTTTTTTTTTTTTTTTTTTTTTGGTTGTGCGTTAAATTTTAGGTAAAAACAAGCGTTTTTAGGCCTTTTTTAGTACAAATATATAAAAATTTGCTTGCTTACTATAATTGGCAAAATTATTGGGGGGGGGGGGGGGCACCCCCCCTGTTCCTACGGGCCTGCAACATACATCATTCTGTGTCACAAGCTACATATCCAAATGTCAAAATCCTTCACATAACTTTTCTTGTATTATTTGTAAGCAATAAAACATTATATCATATCAGATGATAGCTTAAAGCAGGCTGAAAGTAAAAAAGAATATGCCATAAGGCGCATTCTGCTTCACTTTCAACCTGCTTTATGTGGTCATCTGTCTTCAAAACTAGCAATAGGATATGGGATCCACATGTTCAGGGACTGTTCGTGGTGGCTGTGGTACACAAGTGAAGTAAGAGTTGTGTTAGTTAGGAATACTTTGGCAATTTGTTACACGCAAGCTTCCAATTATAAGGGTAATATTTCCAAAGCTAAAACGTTCATGTATGCAATAAACCTTATGATGTGACTACTCATTAGAATCTAATTGTGTCTTCAAGAGGATTCTAATGAGTAGTCACACTATAGCCATTAGAGTATCCATAAAAGAGAAAATGGTGGAAGTTATAGTTGACTTAGTTTTAAAGAATAGTAATCCTTATGTATGTATATACAATAAACTGTATGGCTTCAGAACACCAGTTAGAATTGTGTTTTCAAGAAGATAACTTATTACCTAGTGTTTCCCCTGGATTTGAAAGGGCCCTCAAAGGGGCATGGTAATTTTTCCTGAAAAGGGCACAGCAAAAGGGGCACATTATAACTCACAACAATCACCTCTTAGTTAAAAAGGTGCAAAGTAAGGTCGAACACAAACACTATGCCCCATTATGTGACCATTATTCTGAATGACTTCGATCTTTGTCTGACATGACCAACTTGTACTCAGGAGCTTCTTAAATAGAGTACACATACCAAATATGAAGTTTCTATTCCAAAGTTAATGCCAAGCTGAATTTACAGTAGCATATTTGACCTCTAAATAGCCTTGGCCTTTGTTGAACATGACCCTAGTTGTACTGAGCTCAAGCACTTATTGACTTGAGTACAAATACCAAATATGAAGTCTATGCCATGTAGTTCCCCAGTTTCTGAGCATAAAATGAGCATTAAGTTTTCCTTATTTTTCTGTATAGAAAAACTTTAAAAAAAAGTTTCTTTGAAACTATTGGTCTGATTTAAGAATAATTTTACACAAATAATGATTCATGGGTGACCCTTTGCCAGTTTCCTTTAAATAATCTTACTAGCTCAAACAACATGGCCACCAGTGGGTGGGGTGAATAAGTGAAAACATAATCATTACTGGTCCATTTACATGAACATAATCATGGGTATCAGGTGAGCGATTTAGGGCTGCATGTGGCTCTTGTAGTATTATTTAGGCTAGTTATCTGCCCTTGATGTATTCTACTCTGCTAGAACAGAACAGAACAAAACTTTATTCACTCAGTCATACAAAGTACAGAACAAGAGGTTGATACAGTTCACACATACACAATATAAATGATCAACATGGTTGCTAGAGAAGGTCGTAGCCCAATGTTGTTTACATGCTATATACTACAAGTTAATTTGAATGGATTTAGAATAAAACGAGTGAAATTCAAAGGTAAAGCTATCCAGCTTCATAATAACAGGTGAGCGATATCAGGGCTTTCAGGCCCTCTTGTTGTGTAATGGGTTAATGAGTACCGTAGTTGCACCATAGGGATCAGTGGAAACATAAAATGAGGTTTTGTTTAGGTTGACTGTCTCTTATCATTATAGCCAAAGAGAGTGGGCATGTACATGTACAAGGCTGTACATCTAGAGCCTTACCAGTATATGACCATCTATTCTGCTTTGTTCTCCTGTTACATACTTATTCCATTTCTAGACTTCTGTAAATAAGAGATGGTTGGTGGAGATAAATGAGGGTATGGAAATAGCTTCACAGTAAAGTCTGTCTACCAACTACCACACTTATTTAACAGCACCTTTTAGCACATTTGATTTATTCCTCCACTGAAGAAAATAGTTCCAATTTATACAGTCATGAATATGTATTATTACAAATATTTTTAGCTCACCTGAGCTAGCTCAGGGTGAGCTTTTGCAATCCTTGAATGTCTGGCGTCCATCGTTCGCCGTCCGTCGTCAACAATTTTAGTGTTTACACTCTAAGAGGCCACATTTTAATTCAATCTTTCTTAAACTTGCATAGGTTGTATATTACCATAAGAGTTCGGATGAGTTCATTTGTGGTTGAAATCTGATAAATAGGTCAAGAGTAATCTACCTTTGAATTGCTGAAAATGCCATATTTAACAGTGATCACTCTCTAGAGGCCACACTTTTTAGCTCACCTGGCACGAAGTGCCAAGGCGAGCTATTGTGATCGCCCTGTGTCCGTCGTGACGTCCTTCGTCGTGTGTCATCAACATTTTAGCTCACCTGAGCTAGCTCAGGGTGAGCTTTTGCAATCCTTGAATGTCCGTCGTCCGTCGTCAACAATTTTAGTGTTTACACTCTAGAGGCCACAATATTTAATTATTTATCCAATCTTTCTCAAACTTGCTCAGATGGTATATTGCCATAAGAGTTCGGAAGAGTTCGATTATGGTTGAAATCGGACAAATAGGTCATGAGTAATCTACCTTTGAACTGCTGAAAATGCCATATTTAACAGTGTTTACACTCTAGAGGCCACAGTATTTATCCAATCTTTCTAAAACTTGCCCAGATTGTGTATGACCATAAGAGTTCGGATGAGTTCGATTTTGGTTGAAATTGGACAAATAGATCAAGAGTTGTCTACCTTTGAATTGCTGAAAATGCAAGTTTTAACGGTGTTTACACTCTAGAGGCCACAGTATCTATCCAATCTTTCTAAAACTTGCCCAGATTGTATATGACCATAAGAGTTCACATGAGTTCGATATTGGTTGAAATGGGACAATTAGATCAAGAATTATCTACCTTTGAATTGCTGAAAATGTCATATTTAACGGTGTTTACACTCTAGAGATCACAATTTTTATTAAATCTTTCTTAAACTTTCTCAGATTGTATATTACTATAAGAGTTCAGATGAGGTTGATTATGGTTGAAATCAGACTCATAGGTCGAGAGGTATCTACCTTTGAATTGCTGAAAATGCCATATTTAAAGATGTTTACACTCTAGAGGCCACAAATTTTATCAATCTTTCTCAAACTTACTCAGATTGTATATTACCATAAGACTTCGAATGAGTTCGATTATGGTTGTAATCGGATCTATGGGTTAAGAGTTATCTACCTTTGAATTGCTGAAAATGATATATTTAACAGTGTTTACGCTCTAGAGGCCACAATATTTATCCAAGCTCTCTCAAACTTGCCCAGATTGTATATGACCATAAGATTCGTAAAAGGGTGATTATGGTTGGAATCTGACAAATAGATCAAGCGATATCTACCTTTGAATTGCTGAAAATGCCATATTTTACAGCGTTTACACTCTTGCAACTACAGTTTTCAATGGATTTTGATTATACTTGTACACAAAGGATGTAGCTATACGTTCTGGAAGGAGTGCAATTATTGTTGAAATGTAATCATTGTGGCAATACTTACCTGCCCTTGATATACTTTGAAATGCTAGAAAAAGGCTTAATTTCAGTATTGTTTAGGCTCTAGTTATCTGCCTTTGATTTACTCTTCTATACTACAGTAGGTCGACAAACTTGAATTGGTTTAGAATAAAATGGGTGAAATTCAAAGGTAAAGCTGTCAGGCTTCATTACAAATGGTGAGCGATATCAGGGCCTTCAGGCCCTCTTGTTCTTTAAAGATCTTCTTCTTGGAAACTACTGGGTCAATTTCATTAAAACTTCATAGGATTGTTCCTTGTAGGGTACTCTCTCAGATTTCTTGAAATATATGTCATCCAATTGAAATTGTGGTTGCCATGGCAACCAATTGAAAAAACTTTAAAAATCTTCTTGTCAAAAACTACTGTTCTGAATTGAAAATAATTTTACACAAATGTGCCATTGGTGACCCTCTATAAGATTTCTTAAAATAATGTTCCTATCTTATAAAACATGGCCGCCAGTGGGTGGGGCACGTTTTCCTTAAAGGCTATATAGTGAAAACTTTAAAAATCTTCTTGACTGTAACCACTGATCCGATTTGAAAATAACTTCACACAAATGATCCATGGGTGACCTTCTACCAGATTTCTTAAAATAATTATGATATCTAAGCAAACATGGCCGCCATTGGGTTGGGCACATTTTCCTTATGATACTGTATAGTAAAAACTTTAAAAATCTTCTTCTGTTAAACTGCTGGTCCAAATTGAAAATAATTTCACATAAATGATCCATGGGTGACCCTCTACCAGATTTCTTAAATTAATTTTGATATCTAAAAAAACATGGCCGCCATGGGTGGGGCATGTTTTCCTTATGTTACTGTATAGTAAAAACTTTAAAAAATCTTCTTCTGTGAAACTACTGGTCCAAATTGAAAATAATTTCACACAAATGATCCGTGGGTGACCCTCTACCAGATTTCTTAAAATTATTTTGATATCTTAAAAACCATGGCTGCCAGTGGGTGGGGCAAGTTTTCTTTATATTTCTGTATAGAAAATTTTCAAAAAATATTTTCTCTGAAACTATTGGTCTGATTTAAGAATATTTTTAAAAAAGTAATGATGGGTGACCATTTGCCAGTTTTCTTCAAAGAATATTCCTAGTTCAAACAACATGGCTGCCTGTGGGAAGGGATTAATTTACCGGTGATGCTGGCTTACAGTGGAATTTTATTATTACATGTACTGGTCCATTACCATGACCATAAACATGGGTACCAGGTATGCAATTTAGGGCCGCATGCGGCTACTGTTATTGTATACAGTATAAAACTAACATGATTTTATTAGAGCATAATTTCATTTCTTTTGGATAACTCTTTAAGTCTTAATATGTGAGGTTTAGTGTAGTTACATTTAGTTTTAACTGCTTTTCTTTTCAGCTATCTGGGGCAGCCATACTTGGTGTTGGAATATGGATGATTGTGGACAAAAACATTGGCAGCTATTTTGAAGTGGTGAACATTGACACCCATGACAAGTTCTTCCAGTACTCGGCCTACATGCTGATAGCGTTTGGTGTCTTTGTCCTGCTGGTTGGCTTCTGTGGCTGCTGTGGTGCAATCAGGGGAAGCAAGTGTCTGCTTGGACTGGTAAGAGTCTTCTCCCTTCACTTCTCCTTATCCAATCAAAATGCGCCAGCTTAAGACATATGACCACTTAAAGCAGGTTATACATAAAGCAAAATGCTCCTTAAGGTGCATTCTTCTTTACTTTCAACCTGCTTTAAGGTACCATCTGTAGACCTTTTGCTTATGATACATGTTAATTTGAATTACTTTCTTTATTTGATGAATAAATCAAATGTTCTAAAAGGCGATTCAATGAGGGAAAGTGTTTATAATGGATACAACTTTGTGGTCATAATAGGGATGTTTTACTGTATATTGTTAAAAACACCACAATGTCACAACCTTTTCAGCTTGGGGATGGGTAAACACGTGTTACAAACACTTGCTCTCCTCTCAGTCAAGACAGTCACTTGTTGTAAATTCTTGATAATTGATACAATTTATGGTCGTAATAGGGAAGTTTGACTGTATATTGTAAAAACAACACAAGATACATGTAGTTCAAAAAAAAAAGGACAATTTTTTCAGCTTGGGAAGGCTTAAAATCGTGCTACATAATTAAAACACACACAGTGACATACAAACTTGCTCTCCTCTCAGTCAGGACGTAATTGGACAGCAATCTAAACATCCTGACATGTATAATTTTGCAGCTGTTTTCCACTAGTATTGATGGGACTTTTATTGTGCAATGCAACCTTTTGTTGGTGACAAACCAGGGATCTTGAAAAGCAGTTGAATGCTTTATGCAGGACAAAAGTAATGTACTACTTCTTGCTTAACTTTGTTCTTGCACTAAGCTGGCAACTGTCTTAACCCATTCCCCCACAGCCATTAGTGCAAATCACCTACTTGTATATCAAACTGAATTTACGGCAGGTTACTGCTTAAAGCAAGGTTAAAGTAAAGTAGAAAGCTCCTGAAAGAGCTGTCTACTTTACTATACTCTTGCTTTAAGCTGTCACCTATAAACAATACCATTCAGTTGTGGAAAAGGCACTCTAATGGGCTTATTTGGAAGCAAGGGTTAAACGAAAGGGTGATTTACTTGTTGTTGCATGACAGATATTTTATTGTATGTATCTGATGTCATATCTCCACATTATTATAAAGCTTTTCTACCAAGCCATATTGCAAATCATTAAATATTTACTGAATAAATAGAACATTATGTGGTGACTCTAACATGATCCTTATCTTTGACTTGTAGCTCTAATTCTACCATGTTCTATTAAACCATTTCCTTCATTCTGACACGGGTTGTTGCTTAACCCCGACTAGAGTATAGTAGAAAGCTAGAAAGCTCAGAATCTTTCTGCTGTACATGCTTTGCTTTGAAACTTTAGTCAAATGTCTCACAGCACAGCACTGTTTTTAGCTCACCTGTGCCAAGGTGAGCTATTTTGATTGTGCTATGTCCGTCGTCCGTCCGTCCGTCGTCAACAATTTCTTTAAACCTCTTCTCCTAAACTACTGGATGGAATTTTACCAAACTTGGTAGAAATTATCCTTATATGGTCCTCTTTGAAAGGTGTTCAAATATTTCCGGTCTTTTGCATATCTAGGTCACAGGAGTTAAAATAGATTTTTTCAATAAAAACTTCGAAAATCTTCTTCTCTGAAACCACAGTACCCTGAGCTTAGATATTTGGCACAAAGCATCATCTACAGGTCCTCTATCAAGATTGTTCAAATTATGGCCCTGGGGTCAAAAATGGTCCCGCCCGGGGGTCACAAATTTACATAGAGTTATATACTGAAATCTTCAAACCTCTTCTTCTCTGAAACTAATGTGGCTAGAGCTTTGATATTCGGCATGGTGTAATTTTTAGAGGAATTTTACCAATAATGTTCAAATGGTTCATGTCAGATGCATATCTAGGTCACAGGAGCTAAAAATAGATTTTTTCAATAAAAACTTTAAAAATCTGCATCATCATCATCATCATCATCATCATCATCTTCATTAATCGCATCACTCTGCAAAGAGTATACTCACGATATGCTTCTTCTCTGAAACCACAGTACCCTGAGCTTAGGCACAAAGCATCATCTACAGGTCCTCTATCAAGATTGTTCAAATTATGTCCCTGGGGTAAAAAATGACCCGCCCCAGGGGTCACAAATTTACATAGAGTTATATAGTGAAATCTTCAAACCTCTTTATCTCTGAAACTAATATGGCTAGAGCTTTGATATTTTGCATGGTGTAACTTCTAGAGGTATTTCACCAATATTGTTGAAATGTTTCCAGTCTGTTGCATAACTAGGTCACAGGAGCTAAAAATATATTTTTTCTATAAAAACTTTAAAAATCTTCTCTGAAACCACAGTACCCTGAGCTTAGCTATTTGACACTCAGCATCATCCAATCAGCAAATGGCACAATCATATTGTCATAATTTCTCGGGTCTTCCTCCACCTATAATTAGCTGGACGTCGCGATATGACTGAAATACTGTTGAAAGCGACGTAAAATCAAAACAAATCAAATCAAATCATAATTTCTCAGCTTTCCAAGATATGTTACATTTACATCAATGGCTCCAGGTGAGTGATTTAGGGCCGTTTACGGCTCTTGTTGTATAACTTTTGTTGTTTGTATTTTTCAGTATATCTTCTTTCTGGTCATCATCTTTGCTGGAGAACTGGCTGCTGGAGTCCTCATGATTGTTTTTAAAGTAGAGGTAATATAAACAAATATTTGTTTATACCATAATTAATGAGTTAATCTTGCTTTCCCCCATGCCGTAGAAACACCCTTTGATGCCGTTACCTATTGCATCAAATTTTCATGCTTCTACCATGTCCTGTTAAAGATCCATTGAAAGTTTTTCTACATTTTGACAGGTGGATGCTTAAAGCAGACTGAAAGTAAAGCAGAAATCTTATTCAGAACAATATAAGAGAGAAAGGTTCGAACAAACACTTGAACAGTGATATGCAATCTAAGCGTTATTGTTGGTTTTTAGCTCACCTGGCACGAAGTGCCATGGTGAGCTATTGTGATCGCCCTGTGTCCGTCGTCCGTCGTCGTCCGTCCGAGCGCACGAAAGGTCCTTTGTTGGGTAGGGAGAACAATAGATTCCATTCATTCCGTGATTGCCCTATTGTTATTGTTGGGTATTTTAGTGTACTGTTGGGTACTTTTAAACAAAAAATATACCCAACAAATGTCCAACTGTGAGAACGTCTGTCCGTCAGTCCGTCGTCAAACTTTTTATTCAAAGATCTTCTTCTTGGAAACCACTGGGCCAATTTCATCGGATTGTTCCTTGTAGGGTACTCTCTCAGATTTCTTCAAATTTAGGTCATCCAATTGAAATTGTGGTTGCCATGGCAACCAATTGAAAAAACTTAAAAAATCTTCTTGTCAAAAACTACAGGTCCGAATTGAAAATAATTTTACCCAAATGTGCCATTGGTGACCTTCTATCAGAGTTCTTAAAATAATTTTCCTGTCTTAAAAAACATGGCCGCTAGTGGGTGGGGCAGATTTTCCTTATATGGCTATATAGTGAAAACTTTAAAAATCTTCTTGTCCAAAACTACTGGTCCGATTTGAAAGTAATTTTATTCAAATGATCCATGGGTGACACTCTACCAGATTTCTTAAAATTATTTTGATATCTAACCAGTGGGTGGGGCACGTTTTCCTGATGTTACTGTATGGTAAAAACTTTAAAAATCTTCTTCTCTGAAACTTCTGGTCCCAATTGAAAATAATTATACACAAATGGTCAATTGATGACCCTCTACCAGATTCTTAAAATAATTTTGTTATCTTAAAAAACATGGCGGCCAGTGGGTGGGGCACGTTTTCCTTATGTTACTGTATATTAAAGATTTTAAAAATCTTCTTCTCTGAAACTACCGGTCCATATTCAAAATTATTTTACACAAATAGTCAATTGATGACCCTCTACCAGAAATCTTAAAATCATTGTGTTATCTTAAAAAAACATGGCCGCCAGTGGGTGGGGTAAGTTTTCCTTTTATTGGCCGGATTGAAAATGCGGTCTATAGATTGGCGAATGCCGTCCGTCCGTGCAGCTAACTTAGAGTAAGGGGCCATTTTAGTGGACTGTGAACAAATATAGGGCTATTGGCAGTTAAAGGGCCATGGCCCCTTAACTGGTTCTAAAAATTGCAAAAATGGTATCAGGGGGCCTCAAGGGAGGTAAAAAATAAGTTTTCAAATTAAGGCCCTTTACCACAAATGTCCATAATCTGTCCATATGTAGGGGGTGACTTTAAAGGGCCATTTTAGTTGCTCAGATAATATCAATGGGCCACTTGCGGCCCTTTAACTTGGACAATTGGCCCTTTAAATTTGGCCCCTTAGCAGGCTGGCCCTTAGACCTAAGTTAGTAGACCGTCCGTCCGTCCGAGCGCACGAAAGGTCCTTTGTTGGGTAGGGAGAACTATAGATTCCATTCATTCCGTGATTGCCCTATTGTTATTGTTGGGTATTTTAGTGTACTGTTGGGTATTTTTAAACAAAAAAAATACCCAACAAATGTCCAACTGTGAGAACGTCCGTCTGTCCGTCCGTCCGTCCTCACTTTGGTTGACCTTTTTGTTAGTGTCAGTTTTAGCCAAAGCTTAAGTCCTACAGCAACCAAATTTGGCATGTACACTTATAGTGAGGTCATCATCACATGCTGTGGGTAACATGGTCACTGTGACCTAGATTTCACGGTCCAATGACTTAGAGAATTCTTGGTTAACCTTTTCGTTTGCGTCTTGGTTTACCTTTTTGTTAGTGTCAGTTTTAGTCAAAGTTTAAGTCCTACAGCAACCAAATTTGGCATGTACAGTTGTAGTGAGGTCATCACCACATGCCATGGGTAACTAGGTCACTGTGACCTAGATTTCACGGTCCAATGACTTAGAGAATTCTTGGTTAACCTTTTCGTTTGCGTCTTGGTTTACCTTTTTGTTAGTGTCCGTTTTAGTCAAATTTAAGTCCTACAGCAACCAAATTTGGCATATACAGCTGTATATAGGGCTATTGGCAGTTAAAGGGCCATGGGTAACTATATATATATACACAAAACAAAAGTGCAGACAATCCGGCCATACCGACCTTGGCGGTTTCTCGTTTCTGTATAGAACAATTTTAAAAATCTTTTTCTCTGAAACTGTTGGTCTGATTTAAGAATGATTTTACAAATAATGATTAATGGATGACCCTTTGAAAGTTTTCTTCAAATAATCTTCCTAGCTCAAACAACATGGCCACCAGTGGGTGGGGGTGAATAAGAGAAAACTTAATCATTATTGGTCCATTACCATCACCGTAATCATGGGTACCATGTGAGCGATTTAGGGCCGCATGCGGCTCTTGTTGAGATGAGTGATACATAGGCTTATAGACTATAGGCAACTTTTGCATATAGAAACAACCCTCTTTTAACCCTTTACCCCCAAGCCTGTTCTAGGTTTGAGGACGACAAGGTAAACTGGTAGCACAATGCAGCTATTACTGATCATCTCCAAAATAGTCGAATCAAGGTGTTGATAGTATTATACAGGGTTCCACGGTCACGGAATTGTCAGGGAAAAATGAGGCCTCAAAGTTCCCTATTTTCAATCCAGAATTTCAAAAAATTCTTTGGGGAAGGACCCCCAAACCCTCACGTTTATGGCAGATGTGTAAAAGAATATTATGATTGCAAAAATGAAATTGGTCAGGGAATAGTCAGGGAATTTTGATCTGCAATTTTTGTGGGAATCCTGTTATAGTGATTCATATCAAATCTATCATAACAAAGTAAAACCTCTCTATTACGACCACTTAATCATTTTAATTTCATGTTGATTATGACAGGTGACTGCTTAAAGCAAGGCAACATACCTTCAACTTGCTTTAAGCTTTCGCCTGTCTTTTATACCATCAATTAGCTTTGTTATAGTGGTCGTAATGGAGAGGTTTTATGTATGATAATAATATACCAACTTATAGTCTATTTCAGTCTGAATGACCGCTCAGCCGACTGTACATTTACTCCCCTGATCATTGAGCCATCTTGCCTACAATATTGAGCACTGTTAACATATGACGCAATCAAATGCAGCCATAGTACCGGCTCAGACCCTTCACAGGTACCAATTTTAACCCCTAGGTGGAGAGGAGCAATTCGCGGTACATGTCTTCCTCAAGAACATTCCTGTTTCAGAAAAAAATCCCCTAGTCAGACTGCTGGTCCAGCGGGGATCAAACTCATGACCCCTGGTACCGTAGTCCAATGTGTTATCACTGGACTTCTGCCGCCGTACTATTGTGTGTACACAATATAGAGGTTTTACTGTATGTACATGTGTGAGTGCAGTGCTCTATTGTAATTGATTTCAATTTATTTTGTTATTAGATAGAAGATAAGATTTCCAGCACCCTAAAGAAATCAATTGCTGAGAAGTATGGGGATTCAACAACTATCACAGACGCCTGGAATGTAGTGCAGATTCAGGTACTGTATTATAATACTGCCAATCCTTCCTATTGCTAATCAATTAAATTCATAATCAATACTACAGACTGACTTTACTTAATAGTCTGGTTCCAGTTCTGAAGACAGATGACCTCTTAACCCATTACCCCATAAATATGACTTTTTATATTTTTCGTTTATTCCCCCACAGAAGAAGATCATGAATATGTATACATGTTATATTCTAGTTGGTGGTAGCTTAAAGCAGGCTGAAAGTAAAATAGATTGCATCTTAACCCATTAGCCTATTGAAGAAAGGTGACCACTTAAAGCAGGTTGAAACTAAAGCAGAATGCATCTTAAGGTGCATTCTTCTTCACTTTCAGCCTGCTTTAAAGACATACGCTTGCAAATCAAAAATGTTGAAAAATAAACTTCTTAAATACCTTGATTACTATATATTTTCTGGTCTGCAATGCATTTATAACCACAAAAATGAATTTTGAAAAGTTCTTGTATGTAAATTATGTGAAATATAGTCTTTTCCGTACAGGCACTGTTTCAAGATTTAAAAAAACTGTCCCGAGTGGTATTTCTTGTAGAAAACATGTTTTTGTTTTTATCAGCAGCACTGTAAATCCTTGAAGTAACTAAAACATTATTAAATGCTGTTGTACTAACATACACTCATATATTAACCAATTTAAGCAAATATTGGATGAATATTTCTCTATTTTAGGTCAACAGAGACCTAATTTGGCTAGTGGGGGAGGTAATTTTTCTGCATAAAATCTAGGGGTTAGGGTTAGAATTTTGACCATATTCAATAAATAAGCATGATGACACCTAGGTTTCTTTACATTTTCTGATGGGTATTGGAGTAATCATTGTTTCTGCCAAGTAAAAAAAAATTATTATGGGTGATTATAAAAAATTAGAAATTTTTGAACATTTTTATTTTGAAAATGGAAAAAGTTCTTATAAAAGAGAGTGTCAAGGTAAATTTTGTTTCCTAGTTGTTCTTTAAATTGTTACATTTTACATGTAGAATCACTTTGATATACTTTATTCATATCAATTTGATGAAATAACACTTGACTCAACATAAAATATCACCAAATTAGTAAAGAGAGAAACTTAAAGATAATCAGCAGCAATTTTAAAATTTATTTCTCAGCGGTGTTCAAAAATGATTAAGGGTCATATTTGTAAATGCCTATATTTGAAAATTAAGCACGATAACCCAATTCTTTCTTTTTATTTTCTTTCTTAAAATGGTTGAGTGGATATGTTAACAAAGTATGAAGACATTTTTATGGAAATTTCATTTGCACATGTATGTCTTTAAGCTACCATCTGCTAAGATAAAGAAAACATTTCATGTGGTGAACATTTATGAATTTATGAAATGGAAATGTTTTCTTCAGAGGAGGAATAAATTGGAGGCTTTAAAAGGAGTACTTATGGAGTAATTGGTTAAGGTGCATTCTTCTTTACTTTCAGCCTGCTTTAAGGTATCAATTGCTTGAATGTAGTACAGATTCAGGTACTGTATTATGATATGGCTAATCTTTCACTCTAGTGATGGTAATGGCTACAGAGTGTTACTATTGATAAATCAGTTGAATTGAGAATCTATAGCTCAGTCTATCATGACCTCAATAAGAAGACCATTTCGATTTGGAAAAAATGTAAATACAGGTGATTGGGAATCTCTTAATATATAAAAATATCAAAAACGTTTCTAATGTGTAGTCACACTATAGGGTTTGATTTATACATAATATAAAGGAGAATATTGCTAGACTCTCTCTTATCTGAAGTCATGATAATGACCACGGTTTTACATTGTATATTTACAGTTGGATTGCTGTGGCGGTGAAGGACCTAGAGACTACAACAACAGCTATTTCAATACTCAATCTCAGGATCCTGACAAGGTACTGTCAAATTTATAACCCAGTCGCAATAGTTCTAACACTCAGGAAACTTCTGTATTAGAGCATCATCCAAATTAATGCATTTTCTCAAAGTCCCCACAAGTCCTTAGTAGCATTTACATACTTGTGATTGTTACACATAATTACAGCATTTATTGATGAAATTATTCCTTTAATATCATGTATTGATATGAAATATATGTTGCTTTTGCCACATCAAGCTTATCATTGAAGCTCCATTGTTAAGGTTTTACCCTTATTTTCATTGCAATACAGCCACTCATATTTAGCGACTGACTTAGTATATTTATAGCCTATATCATAATTAATATGACAGAATGATGCAGGACAAAAGAAATGCAGAAGCTCCTATTACAGCTTTCTGCATTTCTTATGTCCTGCTCTCAACCCTAGCGGCGAGTAGACTCATCATTATCAAACACTGTACATGTGAAGAATACACTTGTCATATGCAAACAATGTTGACCCTGATAAAAGAGCTTCTCCATCTGATCAGTCTGCACTGTGTGTCATTTTTAGCTCGACTTTTTCAAAAAGTCGAGCTATTGTCGTCACCCTGTCGTCTGCGTCTGCGTCAGCGTCTGCGTCAGCGTCTGCGTCGGTTAAGTTTTTTGCTTAAGGTTTTTGTAAGAGTCCATTTCTCAATAACTATCAAAGGTATCCATTTGAAACTTGGAATAGTTGTTCAGTATTAAAAGGGCAACTCATTACAACAAGACAGGTAACCCTGGGATTTGTCATTTCAGAGTTATTGCCCTTGTTTTATTTACTTAAAAATTATAAATTAACATATCTCAATAACTATCAAAGGTATCCATTTGAAACTTTGAATAGTTGTTCAGTATCAAAAGGGCAACTCATTACAACAAGGCAGGTAACCCTGGGATTTGTCATTTCAGAGTTATTGCCCCTATTTTATTTACTTAAAAATTATAAACTAACATATCTCAATAACTATCAAAGGTATCCATTTGAAACTTGGAATACTTGTTTAGTATCAAAAGGGCAACTCATTACAACAAGGCAGGTAACCCTGTAATTTGTCATTTCAGAGTTATTGCCCTTGTTTTATTTACTTAAATATTATAAATTAACATATCTCAATAACTATCAGGGGTATCCATTTGAAACTTTGAATAGTTATTAAGTATCAAAAGAGCAACTCATTACAACAAGACAGGTAACCCTAGGATTTGCCATTCCAGAGTTATTGCCCCTGTTTTATTTACTTAAAAATTATAAATTAACATATCTCAATAACTATCAAAGGTATCCATTTGAAACTTTGAATACTTGTTTAGTATCAAAGGGCAACTCATTACAACAAGGCAGGTAATCCAGGGATTTGTCATTTCAGAGTTATTGCCCATGTTTTATTTACTTAAAAATTGTAAATTAACATATCTAAATAACTATGAAAGATATTAACTTGAAACTTTAAATACCTGTTAAGTATCAAAAGGACAACTCATTACAACAAGGTAGGTTACTCTGTGATTTGTGATTCCAGAGTAATTGCCCTTGATTTATTTACTTAAAACTTGTAAATTGAAATATCTTAATAACTGTCAAAGGTTTTAACTTGAAACTTTAAATACTTGTGTTATAACAAAAGGGCAACTCATTCAAACAAGAGAGGTGACCGGGATTTGCCATTCCAGAGTTATTGCCCTTGTTTTTATTTACATAAAACTTGTAAATTGAAATTTCTCAATAATTACAATAGGTATTAACTTGAAACTTTTAATGCTTGTTCAGTTTCAAAAGGGCATCACCTTTCAACACAGCAGATAACCATGAGATTTGTCATTGCAGAGTTATTGCCCTTGTTTGACTAAGAATTTGTATATGAAATTATTCAGTAACCGTAGAAAGTTATTAATTTCAAACTTCCAATATATTTGAATACTTGATTAGTTTCAAAAGGGCAACGCATTACAACAAGGCAGGTAAAGCAGGCAAAGATATTGTCCTTCTTTTGACTTATAGTTTACTTTAAGTGGAATGTAGACTGTCCAAGTATGTTTAAGTTGTTGTTGCTTACAAACTTCTATGATCAATAGGGCATTAAACACCCATACACATTCTTTAAGTTTGAAAAATATAGCCGTCTCAAGTATATGAAAGTCGAGCGTCCAGCACCCGTTTGCAGTGCTCTCGTGTACTATATTGTGAAAATCAGCTCTAAATAGGAAAAATGGAGTAGATTTAATTTTTCAAGGGTGAATTAGTGAAGGAATCACATGTCTTTAAAGATAACCCTGTTAATTTAGTGGTTGCTTTGTACATAGTCACATTCTGGGGCCCGTTTCATAAAACTTCTTACGACAAATATTGTCGTAAGTCAAATCTTTAAAATGCATTTAATTACTTATTTCTCCATCGAATCCTGTTTTGTGACACCTTTTTGGAATCGTCTTTTCAAGACGATTCCAAAAAGATGTCACAAGACAGGGTTAGATGGAGAAATAAATACTTATTGAGAGTTTTAAAATCTGACTTACGACAACATTTCGTACGAAGTTTTATGAAACGGGCCCCTGGTTGTTTGTCAGTGAAAGAGGTACTATGTAATAGTTGAAGGAGCATTGTTATATATGTTCCAGACTATCATACCAGTGTCGTGCTGTGTTCTGAAGAACAAGGAGGCTGCTGAAGAGAACCCTAAGGAGGCTGACCCAGTGAACATGGAACTGTGTCAGAACATCACTGGTGACTACCACAGCAAGGTACCAGAAATCAGGCAGGCTTCCAGATAAGGGGGAGTAGACTGGACAAATCCAACATTATCTTTACCATTATAACATCAAATCCTATGTTGTTACTAGTCATTAGAATCGTCTCTTTGAGACAATTCTAATGAATAGTGACACCATAGGGTTTAAAGGAGAAATAAAGATTTTAGTTTTTAGCTGCTCAAGGTGAGCTTTGTGATACCGCTCTGTCCAGCGTTTGTCCGTCCGTTCTTTCGTTCGCTCATCCGTCCTTTCGTTCGTTCGTCCGTCAACATTTTGTTTGTCTGGAGTTTTTCTGGGAAACTATCATAGGGATATTGATGAAACTTCACACAAATGTTATATGCATCAAGATCTAAAGCTGAGTCGAGTTTGAGGTTCATTCGAATTTCAGTTACAGAGTTATCTGCCCTTGATGTACTCAAATATGCTCGGGGAAAATTATTGGAGGGATATTGATGAAACTTCACACAAATGTTATATGCATCAAGATCTGTAGCTGAGTCGAGTTTGAGGTTCATTCAAATTTTCTTTACAAAGTCATCTGCCCTTCATGTACTCAAATATGCTATAAAAAGCTTGTCCGGAGTTTTCTTGGAAAACTGTTGGAAGGATATTGATGAAACTTCACACAAATGTTATATGAATCAAGATCTAAAGCTGAGTCGAGTTTGAGGTTCATTCAAATTTTCTTTACAGAGTCATCTGCCCTTGATGTACTCAAATATGCTATAAAAAGCTTGTCCGGAGTTTTCTGGGAAAACTTTTGAAGGGATATTAATGAAACTTCACACAAATGTAATATGCATCAAAATCTAAAGCTAAGTTGAGTTTGAGGTTCAGTCACATTTTGGTTATAAAAAGCTTGTCCAGAGTTTTCTTTTAAAACTATTTGAAGCATATTAATGAAACTTCATAGAAAGGTTATATGCATCAAGATCTGAAGCTGAGTTAAGTTTGAGATTTACTTGATATTTCGTTACAGAGTTGTCTGCCCTTTGTGTACTCAAATATTCTATAAAAGGCTTATTTGACAGTGTTAACACTCTTAGAAACTACAGTTTTGAATGGATTTTGATTACGTTTGCCCACAGTATAATTATAGAAGTATAAGTTCATGATAGGGTTGATTATTGTTGTTATCGGATCATTGTGTGGAGTTATCTGCCCTTGGTGTACTCAGATATGCTAGAAAAAGGCTTTATTTTTGTATTGTTTATGCTTTCAGAGCTCTAAAAGTCTACAAATTAGAATAAATTTTGATAAAACTATATATTTCTTTGCCAATGAGCGTATAATGTACCGCTTGCGGTGCTCTCGTTAACAATGGGAAAGTCACATAAACCTGAAATGGTAGAATGTCCGTCTGTCTGTTTGTCAACAATTGCAAACGACTTTTTCTCTGAATCAAAAGCCCTAGTGTAACCAAACTTCATTAGAAGCATCAGTAGGGTGGGGGAATGAAAAGTTGGTAATAGTTTGGGTGGGGTAATTTGTCTGGTTGCCATGGCAACCATGCGCAATATCTAGAAAAATCTTCTTCTCTGAAACTACTGGTCCGATTTCAATTTGATTTTCATCAAAATGTTTGTAAATGGATAGACTTCAAAAGGTGTTAAAAGAATTTTGATCCGTCAAAAAACATGGCGTTGTCATTTTCTGTGTTTGGAAATATTGAATTAAAAGTTAAAAACATTCTAGAAGTCATATTTTTGGCTATATCTTTATAAGATTTTGTCGGTGTTATGTCCTTGATAAAGTTTAGGTCATAGTGGAAATAGATCATGTTGGGTTATAAAGTAGGTCAGTAGGTCAAATCACAGAAAAAGCTTTTTGCCACTCTAGAGGCCATATTCTACGCTCAATCTCTTCTTAAAACTTGCTTAGAATGATAAGCTTGACAAAAGCTAAACACTATAAGAGTCATATATTAAGCTATAATTTCATAAAACTTGCTCTGACAGAATGATCACCTTAATAAAATCTAAGCAATGTAGTAATATGGATTACTTTAGGTCAAAAAGTAGGTCAGTAGGTCAAATCATAGGAAAAGCTTAAAAGTATTCTAGGGCCCACATCTTTTGCCCTTATTTCATGAAACTACTTCAGATTGATTACCTTTACAAAATATAGGTCAATTATGACTATGGGGTATGTCTGAATAAAAAGTATGTCAAGTCATAAAAAAGGCTTCTGAACACTTTAGGGGCCACAATTTTAGCCTAAAATTCACAAAACTTGCTCAAAATAATTACCTTTGACAAAATCTAGGTAATGTATGAATATGAGTTATGTCAGGTCAAAAAGTAGGTCATTAGGTCAAATCATAGAAAAGGCTTCTGAACCCTCTAGTTCTCTTCTCACCTTTAGTGACAAAATCTAGTTAAATCTGGGAACTTTGTACTCTGGGGAGCGCCTTAGAGCCCAATGGGCTCTTGTTGAAATACTCCTCTTATCTGGAACCCTGAGATTTAGGTGAAACTGATGTACACCAAAAACCACTTTGGTACTGTATTAACCTACACAGCTTAACCCTTAGCCCGCCAAATAAATTGTCGTCTGCTATATTTCTCGTCTGCTTCAAGTTTCAAAATGCTTCAAAGTTGCTCAAAATTGCTGAAAATGTTGTCCGAGTGTCAAACAGCTTGGATCCGGATCCAAGCTGTTTGCATATGGAGCTATAGTCGTGAGTGGCGGGCTAAGGGTTAAAGTGTAAATTACCTTTGCATTCAAATTAACTTGTATTCAGTTTGAGTTTAATGTTCACATTAGTTGAGCTTGACTGAGTTAAATATTCAAAAGGCTTGGGTCCAAAGTTATCAAGCATTTGATTGGTCAGAGTACAAGCTCAAATCTAACCAATCAAATTCTTGAGGAAGTATGTTGCCAAAATATTATTAAATATATCAAAGAGTGCAGACTTTGACCAGAAGAGTCCTTTTGGAGGTTAAGAGTTCTGTTGTCAAAACAGTATAAAATATGACAAACAGTGCAAACCCTGGTGAGAGAGCTTTGGCAGCCCTCTGCTCTTGGAATGAACTGTTTGCATATATTATGGCAAGTGAACTCTTCATTGATACATATTATAAAGTGTAACAAGTAGTGCGGGCGCTGATCAGAGATCTTTATGAGCCTTCTGCTCTGCGTTTACACTGTTTGCCTGTGGCAAGTGTACTCTTCATTGGTACACTGTTTGTAAATGATGAGTATAATCAACGCTCAGAATTGGTTCTACACTTCTTGCAATGGATAGATAAATGTTGTTTAAGTATATCAAGTGCTAAAACTAGAAGGGCTGCCATTTTCCCATATTTTCCAAACTTTTTGGACTTTAATCTTAGCAGATGGTACTTTAAAGCCAACTGAAAGTAAAGCAGAATGCACCTCAAGGCCATTCTGCTTTACTTTCAACCTGCCTTAAGCAATTGCACTTAAAAAATAGAAAAAATGGAAATCTTCGGATTTTTCATTTTCAAATTTTGGCAGCCCTGCACTAGTGACACTCCTTTAATTATTATGTATGTGATTGACAGGGTTGTGAGGATAAGTTACTTGCCTGGGCTCAGAAACACTCAATAATTCTGATCGGAGTTGGAGTTGGCATCGCTTGTTTGCAGGTAAAAACAATTAATTCAATATTGTCAAAGTGAAACCAGTCCACATATGTGCTACAAGTCAAAATTGTGTTGATATAACTCCCCATCCCTGCTTATGTCAGAGCTCCAGATAAAAGGCAGTAAACTGTACAAATCAAACATTTTCTCACTTATTTAGCACCAAATCCTATGGTGCTCATTAGAATTGTCTCTTCAAGATGATTCTAAAGAGTTGTGACACCATAGGGTTTAAAGCAGAAATAAACTTTTTTTGTTTGAAATACCACCCTTATCTGGAGCCCTGTAATGTTCATCAGGTGGTTGCTTAAAGTAAAGCAGAAAGATCCAGCTTTACCAAATCCAATTGTATAATTACTTATTAGAATGGTCTTTATTTTCAAGTTTTGCACTCACATGAATCAGGAAGATTAACTGGCATTTAGGGAGTCGGCTTAAATCATGTCAGATGAATGTTTGACATGTCAGTTTCCAATGATTTCATACCTGTTTGCAAAGTGTTTGGATTTTTTTCACATGTGTAGATTTATTTTATGGCCTTTGCAGTTGTAGCATCTAAGAGTTATTTACAAACTTTTCTTCCCAGACTAAGTGCAGTCATTTAATCAATGAAGCAAAAATACTTGTGTAGCCCTGTCTGCTTATTTGACGCCATGTTACAAAGCACTGGACTGGTTCCCTATATTATGTACGGGTCTTAGGAGACCGGAAATAAATAAAATGTCAATGTGTGTATGTCCCTGTGCGGTAATTACAAATCTGGGTACAGCAGAAAACTCAGCGATCAAACTGATATGCGCTTCCCTGAGATTTACTCTCGTACATGGAACCTCAATATTTTAAGTATGCAGGCCAATCTGGATCCTTGTTATTATAATTGTTATTATTTATATTATCATCTATGAGAAAACTGTAGTTGCCTCAAAAGGTGTTACCCTGAGGTAAATGGTGAAACAGCTTATCTCAAACAAACATTAATTTTTACTCAGACTGATGACTGCTTAATGAAGTGTAAACAGGTTGTTCTTATATAGAAACATACCCCCTCAGGTCAGGGATCGAACCTGTGTCACAAGGTACCCAGTCATACACCCTACCACATTGCCATAAAAGCAAGGTCATGCATGTGATGGAAAATCTACACATTATGACATAAGGACAAATGTAAAGCAAGGCCTAAAATCCCATGGACGTTCATGTACCTTTCTGGATTTTGGTTTAGTTGCTGTTTAATAAGTTGGAAGTTATGTTTTTGTTTACACTGCTTCCTGTATTTTCAGATATTTGGCATTGTTATCGCATTCTGCCTCTGTCGAGAAGTGAACATGGAAGATAAATACTAGAAGAGCCAGACTCACACAGAATCTATGTCTAAAGTGCAGGGATTATGCAACTGAAATCGTCATCAGAACAACATAACATCAAGGGATCGAAAATTACAGCAATATTTGGATCATAATTTATTATTTTGTACTGTCAGTTATGTATTTAGTGACCACACATTAATGTAGCGTAGATATCTCTTGTGATAGGGTGACTGTTTAATGCAGAATAACAATAATGCAGAAAGCTCCTTAAGGAGCTTTCTGCATTATTTTTATCCTGCATTATACAACCAATATCAACCGCTACACATTGGTCTTCTATTACATAGTCAATTAATTTCAAGATTGACTGTAAATGGTAATGATATGAGGGACTCTCTAATAAAAAATGATGTAAATTTGTTTTCAGTATTTTTTATGGTTGGGGAGTTTGCAATTTAGTATATGTTTAAGATCTGATAATTTACTAGAATTTAACCTTTTAAGTATTTGGAAATGAGATTAATTGGATTTTACATCGCAATAATATTATAGTAAAGAATAATATAAGATGGGTCTGGGTTCTGCATGGTTCAAAGTCAGGTGAATCACGAGCTGAACGACCAATACAGTAAAGGTACATGTAGTTCAATATTCAGCTTGCAAAAAAAATGAAACTTTTTTGTATGTCAACTTTTTTCATCCTGAGTGTTTTTGTGTTCATGTATGGGTGTTTTTATATGCATTCCCATGATGTAAGCTATAGCTAGATAGATCATGTTTCAAATTGGATATGAATTGAGACTACATGTATTTATCCTTGTAATGTGTCTTGAATTGTTAGGTCGTATGTGTAAGTGTCATGTATGCAGGGTGTATTCTATTTGTAGCATTCTAAGACTGATATGCCAGTACAATTGAACTCATAACTCGAGTTACTTCAGCCGAATTTACCAATCTATTAACCCTTTACTCCATAGATTTGCCTTTTTATGCCACTAATTTGTTCCTTCACCGAATTTATTTTGTCATGAATATATATCATATGAAATATTTTCTATATCCTAGCTGATGGAAGCTTAAAGCAGGCTGGAAGTAAAGAAGAATGTGCTTTAAGGCACATTCTGCTTTACTTCCATCCTGCTTTTAGTGGTGACCTATTTCCAAAACTAGAAACAGACTATGGAGTAAAGGATGAAATAGGCTGCCAAGTCCTATTGTTTTCCATGACGACTGTACACATTTTTTTCTGCTGTTTGTAAGAATTTATTAATGTATATCAGTATTGCTTATGATTGTTCTCGTGAACTATTTATAAAAAAAAAAAAGAGAGAAAATACATTGACAAGAAGGTAAGAGAACAGGCACTAGGATATTGCAACTATTCTAAGTTTGGGTCAATTGCCATGTAAGACTGATCTGGGCCTGCACCATTTTCAAAGAGCAGCAGTCAAAGTTTTTGTTGACATCAACAATTTTACTTATTTGCAAATAAAGTTAAATCTTTTGTATAGCGACTTTTTAGCTCACCTGAGCTAGCTCAGGGTGAGCTTTTGCAATCCTTGAATGTCCGGCGTCCATCGTCCGTCGTTAACAATTTTAGTGTTTACACTCTACAGACCACATTTTTAATCCAATCTTTCTCAAACTTGCTTAGATTGTATATTACCATAAGAGTTCGGATGAGTTTGATTATGGTTGAAATCGGACCTATACATCAAGAGTTATCTACCTTTGAATTGCCGAAAATGCCATATTTAACAGTGTTTACACTCTAGAGGCCACAATTTTTATCCAATCTATCTCAAACTTGCTAAGATTGTATATTACCATAAGAGTTCGGATAAGTCCGATTATGGTTGAAATCTGACCAATCCATCAAGAGCAATCTACCTTTGAATTGCTGAAAATGCCATATTTAAGAGTGTTTACACTCTAGAGGCCACAATTTTTATCCAATCTATCTTAAACTTGCTGAGATTGTATATGACTATAAGAGTTCGGATGAGCTTGATTACGGTTGAAATAAGAGTAATAGGTCCAGAGTAATCTACCTTTAAATTGCTGAAAATGCCATATTTAAGAGTGTTAACACTGTAGAGGCCAAACTTTTTAATCAATATTTCTCAAACTTGCTCAGATTGTTCAGATGAGTTCGATTATGGTTGAAATCCCACAAATAGGTCGAGATTTATCTACCTTTGAATTGCTGAAAATGCCATATTTCACAGTGTAAACACTCAAGAGTCAACAATTTTTATCCAGTCTTTTCTGAACTTGCTCAGATTGTATATTACTATAAGAGTTTGAACAAGTGGGATTATGGTTGAAATCGGACCAATAGGTCAAGAGTTATCTGCCCTTGAATTGCTGAAAATGCCATATCTAACAGCTTTACACTCTTGCATCTACAGTTTTCAATGGATTTTTATTATACTTGCACACAAAGTATATAGTTAAAAGTTCTCAAAGGAGTGCAACTATTGTTGAAATCTAATCATTGTGGCAATAAATAGTTATCTGCCTTTGAAATGCTAGATTAGGCTTCATTTCAGTATTGTTTAGGCTCTAGTTATCTGCCCTTGATGTACATGTACTCTACTATACTTGATTTATGAGGTTGTATTCCAAAATTGTTTACATGCTTTTCTACAAATTTGAATGGATTTAGATTAAAACGGGTAAAACAGAAAGGTATAAAGCTATCAGGCTTCAGTACAACAGGTGAGCGATATCAGGGCCTTCAGGCCCTCTTGTCTATGGCATACTCTTCAACAGATTATATCAAGACAGTCTGTTGCTTAATACAAGACAGAAGTAATGCAGAAAGCCCCAAATGAAACTTTCTGCATTACTTGTGGCATGAATTAAGATGAGTAAAGATTACAAATACATTTTGAACATGTGTTTTATCATATTGTGTTATAAGACAGTTCATATGCTATTCTGGATATATACAAAATTTTCAATATCCAAAGGTCCGTTTTCTGGCCAACCACTCCATTTGGTATATTTGCGAAGTCAGTTTGTAGCCATTGTTTTTCATGTTGTTTAGCAAACATTTGTTTTACAAAATCATATACATGTATTAATAATGACTCTGAATGTCATATTTGAATGGTTCACAAGAATGTTTTTAGATGGGAAGTATAGCTTTAATATTAGCTTGTGCCATATTGTCTCATTTTGCAAGTGAAAAATGATCTGAGTCTTGTCAAGCTAATGCCTTAACCCTTTCACTCATTGTATATGCTTAAACAGACAGTGGCTGTTTAAAGCAGGCTAAGTAAAGCAGAAATCTCCCTAGGAAATCTCCCTTTAGGTCTGCTTTTAGCTTGGTAGAATGTAGGAATTTCGAGACTAGGTAGCGGCATGAGCAGGTACATATACACATGTATGAGGAATCGGTTAACACATTCAACACTTGTCATGAGTAAACTTGTCATTAACAACCCTTGTACCTATACCCAGTAGGCTTGTTCTATGCAAACAGTGTAGACCCCTATCAGAGGCTCCTAAAGGAGCCCGCTTATCAGTGTCTGCACTGTTTTTCATTTGGCAATATATTATGAAAATCAACCTTAAATAGTTAAAGATGTACTAGACTTTATTGGGAATTGGAGTTGTCCATTTAAAGTTTCAGGGGTGAAAGAATTCATGTGAAAAGGTTTTATATGAAGGAAAGGGTTAATTGAAAGATCTTGGCTGTAGTGCTTTCTATTATGATTTCTTTTTACAGTTGATCTGATTTTTAGCTCAACTGAGCCGAAGGCTCAGGATGAGCTATTGTGATACCATTCCGTCGACCGTTGTACGTTCACATTTTCAAACAACATCTCCTCAGAAACCACTGACTCGATTTCAACCAAACTTTGTCAGAAGCATCAGTGACAAGGGGGAAATCTTGTTCAAAGATTTTGGCTAGAGTTATTCCCCTTGCTGTGGGACCAGATTTTCTAACATGACTTTTAATGCATAAGAAAATCTTAAAAAAATCTTCTTCTCAGAAACCAAAAGGCCCAGACCTTTGGTATTTGGTATGTATCATAACCTAATGATCTTCTAGCAAGATTGTTCAAATTTTGACCCTGGGTCCAAAAATGGCCCTGCCCTGGGGCTTATCAGTTTTACCTAGGAAAACCTTTAAAAATCTTCTCCTCAGAAACTGTATGGCCTAGATCATTTATATTTGACATGTAGCTTTGCCTTAAAATCTTCTACTAAGATTGTTCAAATTATGACCCCGGGGCTTATCAGTTTTACATAGACTTATAAATGGAAAACCTTTACAAATCTTTTTCTCTGAAACTGTAAGGCCCAGATCTTTAATATTTGACACATAGCTTTGCCTTGTGGTCCTCTACCAAGATTGTTCAAATTATGACCCCTGGGTCGAAATTGGCCCTGCCCTTGGGCTTATCAGTTTTTCACAGGAAAACCTTTAAAAATCTTCTCTGAAACTGTAAGGCCCAGATCTTTTATATTTGACATGTAGCTTTACCTTATAGTCCTCTACCAAAAGTGTTCAAACTATGACCCCTGGGTCAAAATTGGCCCGCCCCGGGGCTTATCAGTTTTACATAGACTTATATAGGAAAATCTTTACAAATCTTTTTCTCTGAAACTGTAAGGCCCAGATCTTTAATATTTGATATATAGCTTTGCCTTGTGGTCCTCTACCAAAGTTGATCAAACTATGACCCCTGGGTCAAAATTGGCCCCGCCCCCGGGCTTATCAGTTTTACATAGACTTATAGGAAAACCTTTAAAAATCGTCTGCTCTGAAACCGTAAGGCCTAGATCATTTATATTTGACATGTAGCTTTGCCCTATTATCCTCTACCAATATTGTTCAAATTATGACCCCTGGATCAAATTTGGCCCTGCCCTTGGGCTTATCAGTTTTACAAAGACTTATATAGTAAAACCTTTAAAAATCTCCTTTTCTAAAACTGTAAGGCCCAGATCTTTAATAGTTGACATATAGCTTTGCTTTGTGGTTCTCTACCAAGTGTGTTCAAATTATGACCCCAGGACTAAAATTGGCTCCGCCCTGGGCTTGTCAGTTTTTTTATGGGAAAACCTTTAAAAATCTTCTCTTAAATCGTAAGGCCTTGATCATTAACATCTGAGATGTAGCTTCGCATTGTAGTCCTCTACCGAGATCAAATAATGACATGTGGATCATAGCTATATCAAAATGTTGTCTTGCCCAGTCAGCTTCTATGGTACAATGTCTCAGGTGAGCGAAATGTAGCCCTCTGGGCCTCTTGTTGTCTTCCACATTGGTTAATAAAATTTTCAATGTCACTTTTATCAAACTTGTATTAAATGGTCACTAAAAAGATGATGCATCAGCAGTCCTTAATGGAGGCATCAGCGTAATTCAGGACATATGTTAAACAGAAAGCTCTCACTGGTGATTTCTCATTTACTTTTGTTCTTCTTTAAGCACTCACATGTTTTTCACCCTTTACTCCATAACCTATTTCTAGTTTTGAAGACAAGTGGTAACATATTTAGCAAGTTGAAAATAAAACAGAATGTGCCAACTTTTAACCTGCTTTAACTCTTTCCTCCCTGAAACTTCAAATGGACAATTCCAGTTTCCATTTAAGTCTAGTCCATTTCTGAAGTTTATGGGTTGTGTTTGTCAATATTTGGCATTATGACAAACAGTGAAGACCCTGATCAGAGGGCTCCTTTCGGAGCCCTCTGAGCTGGGTCTTCACTGTTTGCACAGGAAAAGTGTACTATTCACATGTTCAAAGTTTGAAAAGAACGCCTATATGCGGGACTAGAGTTCAAAGGGTTAAGCTACCATTTACAAGAATATAGAAAATATTTCTTCTGATATATGTGTATATTCATAACTATAAAATGGAACTATTTTCTTAAGGGTATGAATAAATTAAATGCATAAATATGCATGTCTATGGAGTAAAGGGTTAAATTGAGCCATGTGTAATCAAATAGTGGCCGCTTATGCTAGTTTTAGTGCACCTAGGGACACTATTCTCTCTACATTCCTTATGTTTTTTCACCATTTCTTCAATTTTCTGTATATATGTAAAAAGTAAATATTTTAATCACACACATTCAGACCCACTTTTCATGAGACATTCTTTGCCGAAAGTGACTTTCCTAATTTTGGCAATGTTTCTGAAGCAATGGGACTGCTATTCCAACTTTCCTCTGTTCTGTGGAGTATGATTGACCAGCAACAATAAACTGTAATGAAATATTATTTTTTCGACCCCTGTATTGCACCTGGCAAGGTGTTATATTTTGTACAGTGTCCGTCAGGTGTTATAGTTACTCTAAATCATCATTACGCAGTCATGTGTTTGTTCAAACAATTTGTTATACTGTAATTATAAGTAAAAATTACATGTATACAGTGCTGTTTACCTACAATAGCCCTCCAAACAATGATTACCTCCACACTTCAATGCTTGCCAGTTACCCAAAGAAGACAATTATATTTGATTTTCCTTCCCTATAACAACTCCCTCCGAACAGCACACAATATTTGTCTCCAAATGGGTGTTGTTGTAGAGAGGGAGCACTGTATAGTCAAATTGTACAGTGGAGAATCTGTTATTCTTTCCCATTTAAACGCAAACGTACGCAAACGCAAAGCACTAAAACGTAGAAAAGAACAACTTTTGGACAGTTCTGATAATTCTTGTTTATCGTGGTGGCAAACAGTTTGGAGCCTGATCAGACGCCGGGTTACCCGGCGTCTGATCTGGCTCCAAACTGTTTGTACTGCAAATAATAGTTTTAGCGTAAACGCGTTTATTGGGAAAGAATAACAGATTCTCCACTGTATACAGTAAAACCTCTATTGAAGACCACTAAATAATAAACTAAATGATGATACCTAAGACAGATGATAGCTTTAAACAGGATGAAAGTAAAGCAAAAAGCTCCTGTAGGAACATTCTGCTTTGCTTTCATCTTGCTTTAAGCAAACACCTGCATAAACCATTAAAAGTTTAACCTTAGTTTGGTCTTAACACAGTGGTTTTATTGTATTATCACCTTATAGACGATGAATGGTGAGATTTTAATACAGATCACTACACAATCTTTTACTGCCTGAAACTTCAAATGGATTACATGTATTCCAGTTTTCAATTTAGTCCAATTTTACTATTAAGGGTTGTTTTTGTCAATGTTTTGCCATGTACAAAAAATTGTACCTGTAAACAAGATGGATCCAGATAAAGGGCTTCCATCAGGAGCCATCTGAGCAGGGTGTGCACTGTTTGAGATTTTACCATATACCGGTTGGATATATCGTAAAAATTGTTCACAGTCAATAATGGATCCAAATTAATATTTGAAGTTTCAGGGTTCAATAAGCTAAACAATTCCTTATCCATAGAATATATTACAGTCAAAACTCAATACTTTGAATTCACTTAAATTGATCGTTTTAGTATTTCATTAGTTGAATTTTGATAATTCGATCTTGCTTAAGTCGAACATACCTGTATTTCAAAGCTAAAACATGGCTAAGCCACATTTTAACTTTGAAATATGGGTATGTGTGAGTTTGAACTATCAAATTCATACTGTAGTTTTAAAGGTATAGGGCTTTCATAGCCCACTTGTTACACACAACTCTGTGAATAGATGTTTTATTTTGTATATTAAGAATGTTGCGGGTCAGTGGGCTTATTGTACAGTAGGTTGTATTTATATATTTGGATAGTATCCCTTACTGTGCAGGGAAACTTTACAAACAGTGTAGAACCTAACCATAGAGCTCTGGGACAGTGGAGCATCCCTCTCAGTTTGATCTTCACAGTTTTGTCATACTTCTAAATATTTTTGTTGACAGATACCTCAGTAGGCAAAACTGTTCATGTTTGAAAAATCAGCATTGTTGGAGTTAAAATAGGAACAATTGTTCCCTTGCTGCCAGGGCTTTTTTCATCATTTTTTGAAATATAACTCATATCCCTTGAATTGGTAATGATTGTGACGTATTGCTGAAAATAGAGAAATTTGCATATATAACGAAATGAAACAAATTGAATCAGTTATTTGACTAATCAATGATTGTTTCAAATTATTTGACCAGAGACTTTATATACACATTATATATCGAGGGCTTGGTGCAAAACTATTGTAACTCCCTCACAATTGTGAGGGAGTTGCAATAGTTTTGCACCAAGCCCTCGATATAGTGTTCCTGATTTGACAAATTGACTATAAGATAGCTTAGGATTTTTAGCTTACCAGAGCACAATGTGCTCAAGGTGAGCTATTGTGATACCGCTCTGTCCGGTGTCTGTCATCTGTCCCTCAACAATTACAAACGACTTCTTCTGTGAAACCAATAGCCCCAGTGTAATCAAAACTTTTCAGATACATGCTGTTGGTTTGAGCTTCAAAAGTTGTTCAAAGAAAGTGGGTGGGGCTAATAGCCTTGTTGCCACAGCAATCGTGCATATCTAGAAAAATCTTCTTCTCCGAAACAACTGGCCAGATTTCAATTTGGTTTTTACCAAAATTTTTCTTAATAGATAGACTTTCATTTCAAAGTTGGTAAAAGAATTTTGATACGCCAAAAAAACATGGCCGCCAGAGGGAGTGGTCATTTTCCGTGTTCGGTAATATCGAATGTTAAGTTGAAGAACCGTCTAGAAGTTGCATTTTTGGTCATATCTTTATGAGATTTGGTCAGTGTCATGACCTGAATAAAATATAGGTCGTACATTAATGTAGGTCATGTCGGGTCATTAAGTAGGTCAGTAGGTCAAATCTTAGAAAAAGCTTTTTGCAACTCAAGCTGTCATATGTTAACCCGATCTTCTTGAAACTTGCTTAGAGTGGTTATCTTGACAAAAACTAGGCACTGTGTGAATATGGGTTACATAAGATTAAAAAGTAGGTCAGTATGTCAAAACATAGAAATAGCTTCTAAACATTGTAGAGGCCTTATTTTTTGCCATAATTTCACACAACTTGCCTAGAATGATCACACTGATAAAATCTAGGCAATATATGAATATGAATTATGTCAGGTCAAAAAGTAGGTCATAAGGTCAAAGTGTAGAAAAGGCTTCTGAACCCTCTAGTTCATATGGAGGGCACACATCAACATTATCCTAACACATTTTGCTTCTTGTGACAAGGCAGCGGGGGTATTAACCGCATTTAGTGTTAAGTCTAGTTAAATCTGGGAACTGTGTACTCTGGTGAGCGCCATAGGGCCCCTGCGGCTCTTGTTTAAAATTTTAGTCATTGACTTTTTTTACTGAAAATTAGGAAAAAATGTACTTTTTGCCATTGAGTACATAGCTCAATAATAGCTATAAGATTGATTGAAAGGAAAGAAACACTGGCAGCGGAGCAGTTTGTTTTTGCACCTCTATTATACACCTTGTAGTCAGCTCAATTGGGTACATTTTCTATCATATTTTCTTTGAAGAAGGAATCATCTCTAAGTACATATTATGATATATTTATGCAATATTTTTTTAATTTTCATGTCTGTCTCGATAGACTGTAGTATCCTATCACCTGCACCAGACAAATGGGCTTCAGTAGTCTTCCTCCACCTGTAATTACCTGGACGTCGCAATATGACGAAATCTTAAATCCAGACAGACATTCACTAAATTTAGTTAGCTTTTACATACAATAAACCCCCTCTATTACGACAGCCAAAACAGTTCTTACTGATTGTATGAATGACAGGTCACAACTTGAAGCAAGATGAAAGTACAACAGGAAGCTCCTTTATAGCAAGATGGAAGTCAAATAGAAAACTCCTATAGGAGCTTTCTGATTTACTTTCAATTTGCTTTAAGCAGCCACCTGCCTTAAATAATTAACAGATATTATAGGTAATAATAGAAGGGTTTTACTATATTTCAAACAAGGTTTGACATATACCATCTTTGTTATCACTGCTGCCAGTTTGCTTCAGGCATTTTCTGCTCTCTCTCTCTTGCACAGTGCTTGGACAGTTTTAGCAAACATAGAGATTTTTGCATTTTTTTGTAGTGAATTACCTGATTGAGATTTTGCAGGGTTTTATAAGCAGAACTCTAGATAAGGAAAGTATTTCAAATACAAAAATCCTCTATGTCTCATTCATAATGTGACTTCTCATTAACATCATTGGGAGGTTTCTAATGAGTAGTTACACAATATGGTTTGCAGGAGTACACATTAAAAAGTAATTGGTTTATTTCCTCATTTATGAAGCCCTTTATAAGTCTAGTCATGTTTAATTATTTTTATTTAGTGGTTAAATCAAAACTTTGTGCATTCTTCTGTCTCATAGTTGTTGCTTACACTTACAGGTATGAATAATTTATAAAAAACTTTTTTTTTTAAAAAAACAAAACAAACAAACAACAACAATAAAAAATGTAGTTATTGATATAGACCTTGGTTATAAGTTATTTACAATTTATGGCATTTTTTATGTTCAATGGATTTACCAGTATACTTACATCCATATCATTTAAATTTCTTAGGTGCTACTCAGTTTTCTTTACTACAATAAAAAAACATTACCAACACTGATTATAAACACATGTAAGTTTCCCCTTAATGCTTTCATTGTTAAAGGAAAGACTGTTCAAATGGGAGTATAGGTGCAGTATCAAAAGGTATTTCTATAAGGGGAATAGGTTAAAGGTCTGAATTTACCAATAATTCAAGACCCCTTCATGCTTTATGGTATTGACCCTTTATCCATTTTACTACATAACCTGTTTCTAAATTTTGAAACAGGTGACCACTTAAAGCAGGTTGAAAGTTAAACAGAATGGGCCTGCACATTCTGCTTTACTTTCAGCCTGCTGTAAGTTACCATCTCTTAGGATATAGAAAATATATCTATACACTATTTTTTTCAGCCGAGGACTGAATTAATTTAACCCTTTGAACCCTAGTCCCGCATATTGGCGTCCTTTTCAAACAGTGTACATGTGAATAATACACTTGTCCTGTGCAAACAGTGAAGACCCAGATCAGAGGGCTCCGAAAGGAGCCCTCTGATCAGGGTCTTCACTGTTTGTCATAATGTCAAACATTGACAAAAACAACCCTTTAAAGTCAGAAATGGACTAGACTAAATGGAAATTGGGAGTGTCCATTTAAAGTTTCAGGGAGGAAAGAGTTGAGGCATCAAAAGGTGTTGCTATGAAGTAATGGGTTAAATTAATATGCAGTATTTGTAACATATCTCGATTTAACTGTAAATTTTGAGATATTAATCAGTCAACAGATAATACTCTGGTAACAGATGTTTGTGTTCAGTTGCTAATTTCAATATCATGTATTTATTTACAAACCTCCGGAATCTCATCTTGTTTTCATGATATAATCACTGACAGATTTAACATGACAACAATAATTAAAATAATTTCCATACTTGTAATCTCGTATTAATGTATTCTTCGAATTAGTTAACTCTTTCAACACCAAGTAACTTATGTCTGCTTAAATTTTAAAATGGGTTTGGTCTTCTCAGACTCTTTTGAAGTATTAGAGAAATAGAATATGAGTGACAAACAGTTTGGATCCAGATCAGGCCCCACTAAACTAAATGTGGGGCCCTGATCTGGATCCAAACTGTTTGAAAAGATCTTCGATACAGATCTTCAGTGTTGAAAGGGTTAATTCAGCTTCGTTCTGCATGCAGTTAATTAGTGTGTATATACCATACTGAATAATATCCATCTTTAAGGGTTTAGTGGTGATGTTGTAATTATGTGCCTTTGTATTTAATAATTTTGTGTGGTGTATTGTATATTGTAGTCAGTAAATATTAATAGATATTTAAGTATCAGCAAATTTGGGATTGGAATTGCTGTAACAGTCTTGCCACACCTACAACACAATGGCTGTGTGCCAGCTGCTTCAAACACGGAGACATTCTTTATACATATAGTCTATCTATCTTCCATTAATGATGACTACTCCTCTTTCAAGTGTTGCAGTTAGGAAAGTGCTTATTGGAGTACTAGTAGGGACAAGTGAAAGTTTAACCCATTACCCTATAGCTTGTTTCTAGTTTTGAAGATAGTTGACAACTTAAAGCAGGTTGAAAGTAAAGCAGAATGTGCCTTAAGGCACATTCTGCTTTACTTTCAGCCTGCTTTAAGGTTCAATCTTCTAGGATACAGAAAGTATTTCTTATGGTACATATTCATGACTCTTTACGTTGGAACAATTTTCTTTATTGGAGCAATAAATTAAAGGCGTAAAAAGGTGTTTTTATGGTGTGATGGCTCAAGAAACCTTGCAATAGACAATATATACGGTATGGTGAAACTTCAGAATAAAGGATTGGTTACTGAGTGAAGGAAGAGTAAAAGTGTAGGTAGAAAACATTTCTCTCAAGACTAGTACCGTGCTGATTGTTCACCACTGCTCTCTTGAACTGTTATAGATCAGAGAGACTAGCAATTTCACAAGGAAGCAAGGAAGAAGTTAATACAGTGGGGTTGACCACAGGGACCAGACACGATTGATTTTTGAGAGAAAGAAATTCTTAGAAGGTATATATAGAGACAAGGGGTACAAATGATCGTCAGTATATTCTCACTCTGACAAAACCAGGCATATCATGAATAATAATTGATGAAACGACATCCTTTTGCATTTCTGTCTAGCTAATATAATACCCTTCCATAAAAACATAACATAAAGCCAACTGTGAGCATGCACTTTCAACAGTAACTGTGTCTACTCGCTGAAATCACGGGACAGGGGCTCATTCATAGCCTACACAGCATTAACCACTACTGTACGCTTGTTTATGCAGTAATATCGAGCATGACAGTCATACAGTTCCAGTTTTCTGAAAATCGGTGATTTCAGCGAGTAGACGCAGTTACTGTTGAAAGTGCATGCTTACAGTTGGCTTTATGTTATGTTTTTATGGAAGGATATTATATTAGCTAGATAGAAATGCAAAAGGATGTCGTTTCATCAATTATTATTCATGGTATGCCTGGTTTTGTCAGAGTGAGAATATGCAGATAGGGCTATGGGAGAAAGGGTATAGCACTAAGATTTCTGTCTGCTATAACTTCAGGAACAGGGGGAGTATTGAAGCAGCTGGCAACAGCAATGTCTATTTTTATTTTCAAAAAAGGAAGAAAAAGAATGTTCAAATAATGGGACCTTCTTTTAGGATTTTCATTTCTAAAAGGAGGCAGTATTTGAATTATTGCGTAATGGCCTAAGATTTCAAGTTTGTTAAGAGTTTATTATTGATAGAAATTTTAACTGTTTGTTTGATGTTTAACTAGAAGCACTGATGGTTTCTAGCCTGTTGACATGACATTATATAGCTAAGTCAGACAATAGACAACACGCTGCAAGGTCTGAAAGTGTCAACAGGCTAAAGGCTAATGAAGTATTAGTAGTGAATGTATATTTTCCTTAACTCTAGAAATAAACTTTTAGATCTCAATACATGGTGTAGTTTTTAGTACTTTCTCAGTTTCTCTGTCCAGTCCAAATAATGTTGAGCGTATACAAGTGCTTTATATCTTTCTGTACACATTTTGTCCCCACAGGCCTCCACCATTTCCTGCCCCCCTCCCTCTCTCTCTCTTCAGAAATCAATCACTTTTCTTTGTCTCCCAATTCACCCCTCTATCCCATCTCTTTAACACTGCCTTTGTCACAAACATATCATTGCATACAGTAAAAATGCTCTAATATGACCACTGAAATGTAGGCTCATTGCGAGCATTTAAGACAGGTGGTAGCTTAACCCATTACCCCATAAATGCCACTTATTACGCCTTGAATTTATGTCTCAAGAGCAGAAAAAAAAGTTTCACTTAATACCATCATGAGTATGCAGCATCAGAAATATTTTCTTAACTATAACAAATTTAAGCTGAAAGTAAAATGAAAGTAAAGCAGAATGCACATTACTTTCAACCTGCTTTAAGTTGTCACCTGTTTTTAGCTCACCTGAGCCTTAGGCTATTGTGATCCCAATCTGTGGTCCGTTGTCCGTTCACATTTTCAAACACCATCTCCTCAGAATCCACTGACCCGATTTCAACCAAACTTTGTCAGAAACATCATTGACAAGGGGGAACGAAATCTTGTTCAAAGTTTTTTGCTAGAATTATTCCCCTTGATGTGGGATCAGATTTTCTAACATGACTGTATAGACTACTTTTAATGCTTAAGAAAATCTTTAAAAATCTTCTTCTCAGAAACTAAAATGCCCAGACCTTTTGATATTTGGTATGTATCATTACCCAATGATCTTCTACCAAGATTGTTCAAACATTGACCCTGGGGCATATATGTTTTTCTTAGGAAAACCTTTAAAAACCTTCTTCTCTGAAACTGTATGCCTAGATCATTAATATTTGATATGTAGCTTTGCCTTATGGTCCTCTACATAGATCCCAATTATGACCCCCGGTCAAATTGGCCCTGCCCTGGGGCTTATCAGTTTTACATAGACTTATATATGAAAACCTTTAAAAATCTTCTTCTCTGAAACTGTAAGGCCCAGATCTTTAAAATTTGACATATGGTCCTCTACCAAGATTGTTCAAATTATGACCCCCGGGTCAAAATACCATATGACACCGGGGCTAAAAATGGCCTGCCCTTGGGCTTATCAGTTTTTAGCTCACCTGGCACATAGTGCCAAGGTGAGCTCTTTCGATTGTATGTTGTCCGTCGTCGTTCGTTTGTCCGTTCGTCGTGAACAATTTCTTTAAACGACATCTTTTCCAAAACTACTGAATGGATTTTTACCAAACTTAGCAGGAATGATCCTTTTATGGTCCTCTTCCAAAGTTGTTCAAAAAGTTCTGGTCCGTAGCATATCTATTTCACAAGAGCTAAAAATAGATTGTTTCAATAACTGCATGGGGTCACAAATTTACATGGAGTTATATAGTGAAATCTTCAAACGTCTTCTTCTCTGAAACTAAAATGGCCAGAGCTTTGACCCTTGGCATGGCAACACATCTAGAGGTACTTTATCAATATTGTTCAATTGATTCCATTCCAAATGCATATCTAGGTCACAGGAGCTAAAAATAGATTTTTTCAATTGAAACTTAAAAAATCTTCTTGTCTGATACAACAGTACCCTGAGCTTAAATATTTGGCACAAAGCATCATCAACAGGTCCTCTATCAAGATTGTTCAAATTATGTCCCTGGGGTAAAGAAGGACCCGGCCCGGGGGTCACAAATTTACATAGAGTTATATAGTTAAATCTTCAATCACCTTCTTCACTGAAACTGATGTGACCAGAGCTTTGATATTTGGTATGGTGACACATCCAGAGGTACTTAACCAATAATGTTCAAATGGTTCCGGTCCATTGCATATATAGGTCACAGTCCTGAGCTAAAAAATAGATTTTTTCAATTAAAACTTAGAAAATCTTCTTGTCTGAAATAACAGTACCCTGAGCTGAGATAGTTTGCACAAAGCATCATCTACTCAGTAAATGACACAGAGTATATAGCAATTAATAACATGATTTTTTTCAAAATAATTGGTTTATTTTCGTTCATATGTGTACACACGGAGAAATAAAATTTTCCTTTTTTTTGAAAATCTTACTTCCGCAGAAAGGAACCTTCTTTCCGCGGAAGGAACGTATTAACATCTGATTTTATCATTTTAATATCGTATATTCATATAAAATAGCAATGAATAACATAATTTTATTCAAAATAATGTTTTGTTTGTTCATATGTGTACATACGGAGAAATAAAATCTTCCTTTTGTTTAAAAATCTTCCTTCCGCGGAAGGAATCTTCCTTCCGCGGAAGGAACCTTCCTTCCACGGAAGGAACCTTCCTTTCGCTGTTTAGTCATACCCCATTAATAGTATACAATGAATGGCCTCAAGTGAGTCAAACACGAACGTGTTATTATTATTATTATTATACCAGATTTATATAGCGCTCTTTTCACACAGGGGTTGTGCGTTCAAAAGCGCTTTACATGAAAAACATAAATGTACCTACAAATAGAGAAAAGACAAAATAACTACAATTAGATCTGAAATAAAACATGAATAAACATATAAGAGACAGTCCCCAAAACGGCGATCACATTACCCCCATCAATCAGCAATGAACCGACCGGCTAAAGATTGCCGACTGATATACATAATGGTAGAGCGTCCAATGCAGGCCATCGACAAAACACAAATAACTATAATTAGATCTAAAATAAACATGAATAAACATACAGAATACAGCCCCCAAAACGGCAACCCCATTACCCCCATCAATCAGCAATGAACCGACCGGCTAAAGATTGCCGACCAATAGAAATAATAGCAGAGTGCCCAATGCAAGCTGCCTAATGTAACATAACTAGGAAAAATAGCATGCGACCATAACTACAAACTCTATTGAAGATCAATGACATGATTAAAAATGGTGAAAGCTGTCCAAGAATTATACCACGGACCCCACCAGCTGGTTTCAAAAGAGATCAGAGCCATATCCCTACCATCAAAGATCCACCTGACAGACATTGTTCGACGGTACAACCCCAGAACTAAAAATTAGACCCATAACATATACAGAATGAACACAGCCCTGGGGTAGCAGTCATCTACCCTCTCCACCCCACACCCGCGGGACCCACATGTTCCATGGCTGAAATTACACCCTTACTTTATAAAACATTAAGATAAGAAGCTGTCCCTGAATTATACCGCAAACCCCAAGCCAGTTGGTTTCAAAGAGATCAGGGGCAATCCCTACCATCAAGATCCACCAAACAGACACGGACAAACGGTACAACTCCAGAACTCCCATTTAGACCCACAATATCCACAGCAAGAACATAGCCTATCCTAAGATAGCAGTCATCCATTTCCTAATGTGTTCTAATAATAAATGTTAAAGAAGTGTGTTTTCAGACGTTTTTTGAAGACTGCAACTGAGCTCGCATCTCTGATGTGTTGTTTCATTGTTTATTTACAAGAACGAAGTGTAGAGAATCTACAGCAGACTGCTATAACATACTGGTCAGTATATGTATGAGCATGCACAGTAGTTACTTTAGTTATAGTCTGTTTCAAGATACTGCATGAATGAAGTTTAACATAATTATAGAACAAATTCCATGGTGATTATGGTACATTTACAAAATTGTCGTACAAGGCTGCACTATGTTGATTATGAAAAATCCTAAGATTTTCAAATGTTCTATTTTTAACGCCTGATTACTTAAAGCAGGCTAAAAGTAAAGCAGAATGCGCCATAGGGTGCATGTTGCTTTTCTTTCAGCCTGCTTTAAGCCAACATGCATAAACAAGAGGGCCTGAAGGCCCTGATATCGCTCACCTGTTGTACTGAAGCTAAGTGATAGCTTTACCTTTCTGTTTCATCCGTTTTAATCTAAATCCATTCAAATTTGTAGTATAGCATGTAAACAATTTTGGAATACAACCTCATAATTCTAGTATAGTAGAGTACATCAAGGGCAGATAACTAGAGCCTGAACAATACTGAAATGAAGCCTTTTCTAGCATTTCAAAGTATATCAAGGGCAGATAACTATTGCCACAATGATTAGATTTCAACAATAATTGCACTCTTTTGAGAACTTATAGGTATACTACTTTGTGTGCAAGTAAAATCAAAATCCATTTAAAATTGTAGTTGCAAGAGTGTAAACGCTGTTCGATATGGCGTTTTCAGCAATTCAAGGGCAGACAACTCTTGACCTATTGGTCAGATTTCAACCATAATCAGACTTATTTGAACTCTTATTGTCATATACAATCTGAGCAAGTTTGAAAAAGACTGGATAAAAATTGTGGCCTCTAGAGTGTAAAAACCCTTAAATATGGCATTTTCAGCAATTCAAAGGTAGATTACTCTCAACCTATTGTTCCGATTTCAACCATAATCTAACTCATCTAAACTCTTATGGTTATATACAATCTGAGCAAGTTTGAGATAGATTGGATAACAATTGTGACCTCTGGAGTGTAAACACCCTTAAATATGGCATTTTCAGCAATTCAAAGGTAGATAACTCTCGACCTTTTGGTCTGATTTCAACCAAAATCAAACTCATTTGACTCGGTAAGCTTTGACCATGGTACGCTTTGACCATATCCCTATAGGTTAATTATCGTCAGATACGCCCGATATCTGAAAATCCGTGACCAATGTTAAGTTTTTTTCTGAAAAATTTGATTCAAAGGTAACCTAATTAATAATATGTATTTAGGCTTTGCCTATGGACGGAAAAAAGCAAAATTGTATTAATGAAAACGGAATAGATCTATCGCCAGTGTGTGATCAGCGCTCTTGTATCAGTTCGTTGTGTATTCCAGATCACACTCGAGGCTACGCCTCTCGTGACTAAGATCTGGATTACACAACCGACTCGAACTTTTATTATAAACCTAAATTGTAAGGGACAAGATCTATCATATATTGTTACCCAATAATCAAATAGATAATAAATTATATAAGCACCCGTGTATACAATGTTAAAAGTTAAAACTCCTCCGTACAGCTATATTATCAGGGTTAAAGCAGGCTGAACGTAAAGCAGAATGCGCCATAAGGCTCATTCTGCTTTACTTCCAGTCTGCTTTAAGTAGATCTAGTCACATGCCAATAAAACTTGAAATCGGCTATGGGGTAAAGGTACGATTCGTAAAATCGCGCTTGAAAAATGCATATTTGGAAATCTTAGGATTTTTCATTTCAACTTATGGCAGCCCTGTATTATAATGCAATCTGAAACTATTTTTGGAAGTCATCTGACCACCAATAATGACGTCATTATTTTGTATTGATGACGTATGGTAATCCGTTATTTTTATCGGTTCGATTGAGAAGTAGCTTTTTGCAAATAACGTTCATTTTTAGCGTTAAAGGGTATGGATTGAACTGTTTGAAAGTTTGTCATTTGGAGGAAATCATTACAAGTGAGTGTTGTGGTTTATTCATTCTTAAAATGGTTTAAAAATATCACCGAAATCGGGAATTCCGAAACGTCACGCACAACTCTTCGTAAAAGCCGTGACATCATCATCCAATATGTCAGCCCCCATGTTTTGTAGTTGCCTAGTTTTGAGGAAATTATTCACGCGCAAATCAAACACTTTTCAAAGTCTATCAGTGATTAAATAGAATTGGAATACCTTTGATTTTATCGTGCATTACTTAAGAACGGAAAAAAGGCAAGCCTTTTTTCCGTATAATAAGCTTGTACGAAATTACTCCTGATGTAGCTTTCAATATAAAGTGGTAGATTGTGCCGGGAACCATGATGATACGTCACAATTCTGCTCACACCACCTCCTTGAACAGAACTGATAGAACAGACCATTCGATTTCGATTCCGTCAATCCCGTCAATTCCGAACTGATAATCGAACACGCCCTTATAGTTAGTCAACTGAACTCACCCTGGCAAATATGGCGGCATGCGCAATTAGAAAATTTTGACAACTCTAGCAATAAACGGTTAACACTTATTTTCAATTCTAAATGTTACTTTATAATTTATGTAAGCTCAGGCTTGTTGGTTTAAGTGATAGTATATTTAAAATGTGTGAAATAGTGTTCATGTACAATAGGTTGAGTCTAATAGACCATTTATACCGGACGTTTCGCTACCTGTACATTTCGCCCTAAAGTTTCGCACCTGGCATTTTTGTACCTAGTAATTTTGTTACTGGTTATATTTTGAAACTTCACACCAACTTATGACTGAATGTGTGATAGACTTGTGCAAACATTGTACACTGAGATCAGAGGAATCCAAAATGTTGTTATTTGGAAAATATATCCCCGAGGACTTTTTCCCCTATCAGATACCGGCAGCCATAAAAGTTAAAAAAATGTACCAGAAACATCAACATAAGCACTTACCTAATCAAATAATCCCTAAAGCCTTATTGTACACCAGTGAAATTTGAATTAATACTAAAGCTCCACTAAAACCGTTCTTCAAACATGCATGTATTTTCACTGTCAAATCTAGCCGCCGTTTTGAAAGGGTACCTTGAACCGATGACATCAACAACCCAGCAAATTAAGGCCAAGTGAAATGTAATTTTTAGGTTAAAGTCCTAGATCCCATACAGGTTTTTTAACTTGACACTTTTTTCAATGTTTTCAAATGAAAAAAAAAGTAAAATAAACTAGAAAATGAATAAATAAAATATTTTCTTAATACTGGTCAAATATTGGTATTTTCAACAGTCACAGATTCTGGGTCAACATTGCCTAATTATAATTTGTCCCTCAGTATAGTTTAAAGGGTACTCCATGAATATATCCTGTTCTCCTGACTGAACCATTGTTCTCTTTTACATATTTTTATGAATTTGTGAGGGCTGATGGTGAGTAATTTATTATGTTGTTTTTATTTAATGTAGGTGAGGTTGATCTGAAAGTAATGCAAAAATGGGCTAGTTCTTTCCTTACTCATGATAAGGTGATTGCCTATAAACCAAACAATAAAATGTTATTGGCCTTACATATGACGTATTTATAGTCACGTGACCTTCATTGAAAATAGACAGTGCTTGCAGACGATGTAGTAGTAAATTAAATTCTGTATGTTTAAGGCATCAAATTCGTTGCTAAGATACAGGTAAGTTTGGGAATAGTGAAAGTAACTGATTGTGTGTGAATATGTATATTCATATCGAAAACATTATTGTGTGTGCTGCATTTTTCACTTGTGTTGTTTGGAAGATGAAATACGTTCATAGTAAAAACAAATCCCACAGTCGGATTTGTGATGTGTGCAAATCTCGCGCTGCGCGAGATGTAAACAAAAAGTCATCGGAATTTGGTACCCCACGGAATTAGGGACCTTGGCGATATTACAGAAAAACTGGGGTGTTTCACCAAATCACCCAAATTCACCCAAATCCACTTTAAATACCACCAAATTCACCTATTACCACACCTTAAAGCCACTTTAAGTTCCATTTTCTGACATTTTATCACTGTTTGAATGTCAAATGGCTATTTTTCAGCAATTACTTTTATCGTACTTAACGGAGTGTTTAAAAAAATTATACTTTTCAGGTGGTTACTAAAAACGTGGAATACCGGTGTAACAGACCAGAATTTTCCCCCAGTCAGTTTTTTCCCCGGGGAAAAACTGAACTAGTCTAGTTTTTCCCAGGGGAAAAAACTGACTAGTCCAGTTTCCCCCCCCCCCCCCCCCCCTCCCCTTCTTACTGAACATGATAGTGGGGAAATTCTGGGCTAGTCCAGTTTTCCCCCCCTTCCCATTTTTTTAACCAGGTTTTTTAATGAAAATATTTGTAGGTGTCCAGTTTTTTTTCTCTTTCAAACTAACTACTGTTGAGGGGTGGAATTCTCAGCTACTTCTGTTTTCCCCCTAGCAAATTGATAAATGCAGGTTTAACTAGGTTTTTCAATGAATAAAACAAGTTAATTTAAATTGTACGTTTTTAGCTCACCTGAGCCGAAGGCTCAAGGTGAGCTGTTGTGATCGCCCGTCGTCCGTCTGTCCGTCCGTTCAAATTTACTTCAAGCGACATCTCCTCTGAAACCGTGAGTCTGAGGGGAAAACTAAAATGCTCACCGTGTTCCTTGGATGCTTCTCTACAGAAATTGTTAAAATGAAACTTTCAAGTGGACTACTTATTGTAATTTATTTAAAAAAGTGAAAAACTTTAAACAATCTTCTTGTAAAAAACTGCTAGGCCCACAGCTTTGATATTTGTTTTTTAGTATCTCCTGGTGATTCTCTCTCAAAATTGTTAATATCAAAACTAAAACTGACCATAGGGATTCACCATAGGGATTTTTTCATTGCCGCTTTATGCAGGATTCATTGCCGCTTTATTCAGGTTATACTGTTTTACTGAAGGTTTAAGCAGGGTTTCAAGCACCCTTATACTAAATCACCTATATTTGCAAACAGTTTGGATCCAGGTCAGATGCCACATAATGCAGCATCTAATCTGGATCTAAACTATTTGCCACTCATTTACATATTTTCTTATATTTAGAAAATATAAGTTATTATTTTTTACATATTTCACATACAAACATTTGGAGCAGACAACAGTTCAGCATGATAATAGTCAGTTCTCCCTGAGACGGTCTCTTATTGCATAACTGACCCATAGCTAGCTCTGAACTCAGGTCACTGAGATACATAGCAGAAATTATGATGTCTGCTATTTTATGCTCAAGCACAACTTAGTTCAAGGCATATTACTTTTGGTCTGTCTGTTTGTTTGTTTGTTTATCTTTCTGTCTATCAGTCCACAATTAATTCTTGGCCATAAACAGTATGGATCCAGGTCAGATGCCACATAATGCTGCATCTAATCTGGATCCAAATTTGCCACTCATTTACATATAGTTTCCTATATTTAGAAAATGTAAATAATGATATTTATTAACCTATTAACGCATACATATTCCTTTTTATGTCTTTAATTTATTCTTCCACAGAAGAAAATAATTTCACTTTATACAGTCATTGTTGTCTTTAACAATTGCTTCAAATGACATCTCCTCATATATTGCTGAAAAGATTTCAACCATGTTCCTTGGGTCAAGTTGTTTCAAAATTGTTCAAAGAATTAAAAACAATGTAGAACTCTGGTTGCCATGGCAACCACGTGAAAAAATAAGGAAATCTTAAAAAATCTTCTTGTCTGAAACTACAAGGGCCAGATCTTAGACATTTGTCACATAGCATCATCTACAGGTCCTCTATCAAGTTTGTACAAACTATGCCCCTGGGGTCAAAATTGGCCCCGCCCCGGGGGTCACAGTTTTACATAGAGTTATATAGTGAAATTTTCAAACGTCTTCTCCTCTGAAAATAATATGGCCAGAGCTTTGATATCTGGCATGGTGACACTTTTAGATGTCCTGTACCAATAAGGTTCAAATGGTTCTGGTCGATTGCATATCATCTACAGGTCCTCTATCAAGTTTGTACAAATTATGCCCCTGGGGTCAAAATTAGCCCCACCCGGGGGGTCACAGTTTTCAAACGTCTTCTTTTCTGAAGCTAATATAGCCAGAGCTTTGATATTCGGCATGGTGTTACTTCTAGATGTCCTTTATCTATTTTGTTCAAATGGTTCCAGTCTGTTGCATATGTAGGTCACAGGAGCTAAAAATAGATTTTTTCAATGGAAACTTAAAAAAAATCTTCATGTCTAGAACCCTAGTACCCTGATCTTAGATATTTGGAACATAGCATCATCTACAGGTCCTCTATTAAGATTGTTCAAATTATGCCCCTCGGGTAAAAAATGACCCCGTCCTGGACATAAATCATTATCTCCATTTTGATGTACAGCTATTCTCAGGTGAGCGACATATGCCCCATGGGGCTCTTGTTCGTCTTTCTCAACCTATCTACTGTAATGGTGGAAAATTCTGTGCTACTAGACCATTGTTCCCCCCCCCCCTAGTCTAGTTTTTCCCCCGTCTTAAACAATGTACTGTTGAGGTGGGGAAATTCTGAACTAGTCTAGTTTCCCCCCCCCTCTTAAACAATATACTGTTGAGGTGGGGAAATTCTGGACGAGTCTAGTTTTTCCCCCCATGCACAATATCTAAAAAAATCTTCTTCTCAAAATCGACTGGTCCGATTTCAATTAGGTTTTCACCAAAATGTTTCTTAATTGATATACTTTCAAAATTGTTCAAAGAATTTTGATCCGTTAAAAAACATGGCCGCCAGAGGGCGTGGTCATTTTCCGTATTTAAGCATCTTCTTTTCAATAACTATAAGTTATAGGACAACCAAATTTCAGATGTAGCATCATGTTGTGAAGCTTTAGCAAGATTGTTCAAATAATGAACCCTGGGTCAAAAATGGCCCTGCCCCGGGGCTTATCAGTTTTTAGCTCACCTGAGCACAAAGTGCTCAAGGTGAGCTATTGTGATCGGTTGCCGTCCGTCGGTGTCCGTGTCGTCTGTTCACAATTTGTTTAAAATAACTTCTTCTCTGAAACCAATGGCCCAATTTTAACCAAACTTGGTCAGATACATACTGTAGTTGTGAGCTTCAAAAATTGTTAAAGAAAAGTGGGTGGGGCAATCGGTCTTGTTGCCATGGCAACCATGCACAATATCTAAAAAAATCTTCTTCTCAAAATCGACTGGTCCGATTTCAATTTGGTTTTCAACAAAATGTTTCTCAATTAATATACTTTCAAAAGTGTTCAAAGAATTTTGATCCGTAAAAAAACATGGCCGCCAGAGGGCGTGGTCAATTTCCGTATTTACGTAATATTGACAACTAAAGTCAAAACTTTAAACATCTTCTGGTCAATAACTATAAGTCCTAGGATAACCAAATTTCACATGTAGCATCATGTTGTAAACCTTTAGCAAAATTGTTCAAATGATGACCACTGGGTCAAAAATGGCCTCGCCCCGGGGCTTATCAGTTTTTCATAGGAAATCCTTTAAAACTTTTCTTCTCTAAAATTGTATGACCTAGACCTTTTATATTTAGCATCTAGCTTTGCCTTATGGACCTCTACTAAGATTGTTCAAATCATGACCCCAGGGTCAAAAATGGCCCTGCCCGGGGCTTATCAGTTTTACATAGACTTATATAGGAAAACCTTTAAAACTCTTCTTCTCTGAAACCGTAAGGCCCAGACCTTTTATATTTGGCATCTAGCTTTGCCTTATGGTCCTCTACCAAGATTGTTCAGACTATGACCCCCGGATCAAAAATGGCCCCACCCCGGGGCTTATAAGTTTTACAAAGACTTATGTAGTAAAACCTTTAAAAATCTTCCTTTTCTGAAACCGTAAAGCCCATACCTTTTATATTTGGCATCTAGCTTTGTCTTATGGTCCTCTACCAAGATTGTTCAAATCATGACCCCAGGGTAAAAAATGGCCCCGCCCCGGGGCTTATCAGTTTTACATTTTACTTCTTCAGGAAAACCTAATTCTGTGTTGTTACAGTTTTATGCAACAGTCCACATACATGCAATGACAAACTTCATTATATAATGCATCGAGTATAACACAATAGTTTCTCAGGTGAACGATTTAGGGCCGCTTGTGGCTCTTGTTCATAGGAAAACCTTTAAAACTCTTCTTCTCTAGATTGTTCAAATCATGACCCCAGAGTCAAAAATGGACCCGCCCGGGGCTCATCAGTTTAACATAGACTTCTACAGGAAAACCTAATTCCGAGTTGTTTCAGTTTCATGCAACAGTCCACATACATGCAATTACAAACTTCATTATGCATCAAGTAAAATAGTTCCTCAGGTGAGCGATTTAGGGCCTCATGCTGCTCTTGTCTGGTTTTAAATTAATGAAACTTTCTATTTCCTGTAAGTAAGTAGACTTCCATTCAGTTTTTATGTATTTTGGAAGTCGGGTCTACTTTTTCCCAATTTAGTCAAAAATCGCACTTGAATTTCCCAAATGGAAAGGCTAAGGCCCCTTCCCAATTTTTGGAAAAAAGGCCCTGCTAAGACTTAGGATACATATCAGGCCTTTTTCTGGCCATTTTTGGGAAATTTTGTGTGCGAAAAATCTTGTTTTGGGAAGAATTGTTAGAGTTGATTTCTCATATATTGAAGCTAAATGGCCAGAAAAGGGGCATGTAGTAGTTAATTACACCTGTTTTATTTGAATTGAGTTATCAGTAACAATCTGTATAAAAAAACAAAACATATATATTTTTTTTAAATTGGGAATATTTTTTTACCATTTCCCATTGGGAATGGGTCCCTTTACCAGACCTGTGGATACACCTTAGGCGCATTCTGCTTTACTTACAGCCTGCTTTAAGTAGTCGCATGTCAAAAAAAACAAGAAAAAGGCTATAGGGTAAAGGTACAATTCGTAAAATCGCACTTGAAAAATGCAAATTTTGAAATCTTAGGATTTTTCATGTCAACTTTTGGCAGCCCTGAGTGCAACAGGTTTTACATGTCAAATTTAAAAAAAAAAAATTCAAATTCAATCAATGTTTTATGGGTACATACTACATACCACATTTTCCAATAGAAATTTATCAGAGGAAAACAGTTGGTAATACTATTTCTATCTTTCCTTTTTCCCTTGCACATTTTCTTCTTCACTACACGTGCTGAAACAGTAATGGTTAATGTTGACAGCAGTTTCGTAAGATATAGACATAGACATATACTTCTGCATGTCAGAAGGGTCCTTTTCATCCGTTTTCCATATTAACCCTCGAAAATAGGAGACCTCCTGAGAATACAAGAATTGGCTATAATAATTTACTAATACAGTAATACTATAACTTATAAAAGTAATATAGATACTACTACTACTACTACTAAGAGTTTGAGTTAAATGGAAATCTAAAGTTAGAACTGTCCATCGGTATTCCATGACCCCCAAGAATATGAGAATGCCTGAGAATACAAGAATGGGCTATGGTAATACGGCAACTTTTATAAATACTACTACTACTAAAAATACTAAAAATTGAACTAGAGTTATGGATACTTGGAGTAAGAAATGTCCATTAAAAGTTTCAAGGGTAAATGAGTTCATTATATCCACTTTCGCACCTTTGCAGATTTGTGTGACATTCCAAGATGGACCCATCGCTGCAGCAGGCTATGAAGGGTGGAATTGCACCTTTACAAGAATACTTGCTACAAGGAAGCATAGTCGACTCTTCCAAGGATGTCTTACTGCATAGGCTGAGAGGTCTATGTGACAACTCCGAGACCCAGCCAGAAACATTCAATGACCATGAGATGGTGTTTCAAATGAGTAAACCTTTTAGTTTCTTATATAAATAAAATGTATTCTATCGCAGGGTTGAACTGTTCCTGAATCCTGTTTAGCAATTTTGTTTAACTCTTTCCTCCCTGAAACTTTAAATGGACAATTCCAGTTTCGATTTTTGTCTAGTCCATTTCTGGCTTTAAAGAGTTGTTTTTGTCAATTTTGGCATTACTGACAAACAGTGAAGACCCTGATCAGAGGGCTCCTTTCGGAGCCCTCTGATCTGGGCCTTCACTGTTTGCACAGGAAAAGTGTACTGTTCACATGTACACTGTTTGAAAAGACGCCTATATGCGGGACTAGGGTTCAAAGGGTTAATGTTTGAACAGTCAGCCTTAAAGAGACTGGCAACCAGATTTAGAATAAAAAGTAGTAATTTGTAAATGTATGTCAAACGTGTGTACATGTATAAACAAGTAAATATTAGTTTAGGATAAGAAATTCTGCTTAAAAAAATGTATTTCGATGGAAAAAAATATTGGCTCTGGTGGTACATAGCCCAGGACCCAGCATGCCAGGTTGAAAAAAGACTCGCTTAACCGACTGAGTTAGTAAAGTGGGTTATTTAATATAAGGTGATCGATTTAAACTATTTCACTACTGCCTACGCAAACGGTTTCAATTGAGCCAAAATGGATTCACTCCATTTTTCGATAGAGTTGATAAAGCAATGGAAAATATTTTTAAAAAAACGTAAGAATTGATGACTTTTCTTGAGGATGTGTAAGACTGATCATATTTTGTTTAATGCCAGATGCTCAATCACATTTGCTTTTTAGCTCACCTGGCACCAAGTACCAAGGTGAGCTTTTAGGATCACTGGATGTCTGTCGTCAGTCCGTCTGTTCACAATTGTTTGTTAACACTCTAGGGGCTACAAATTTCATTTGATCTTCATTTCATGAAACTTGATGACAATGTTTGTCTTGATGAAACCTAGGCCAAGTTCAAATATGGGTCATGTGGGGTCAAAAACCAGGTCACTAGGTCAAATCATAGAAAAACCTTGTTAACACACCAGAGGCTACATATCTCATTTTATCTTCATGAAACTTTGTCAAAATGTTTGCCTTATCGATATCTAGGTCATGTGTGAATGTGGGTCATGTCCAGTCAAAAACTATGTCACTGGGTCAAATCAGATAATCCATGGTTAACACTCTAGAAGCTACATGTCTCATTTGAGCTTAACGTAACTCAATGCTCAAAATGTTTGTCTCATTGAGATCCAGACCATGGTTGAATGTCGATCATGATGGGTCAAAATCTAGGTCACTATAGGTCAAGTTTTAGGTGGTGTACCAGGTGAGTTATATTTGGCCATTGTGGCCCTTGTATTTGAGTATTTTCTTTTAATTTTGAAAATACACCATTTAGTTGTGAGTCCCTTTGATCCATTACTCAATAATATTCCTCCTCTGAAGAAAATAGTTTCGGTTAATTATAGTCATGAATATGCACCATGAAAGATACTTTCTATATCTTAGCAGATTGTAGCTCTAAAAGGAGGCTGAAAGTTTAAGCAGAAAGTACCTTAACGCAGTAGGGTAGTCACCTGTCTTCAAAACTAAAAACAGACTATAGGGTAGGGGTTAAATAGAAAAAAATTAGTTTGAACACTTAAAATTAAACTGTAATTTGTTGTCTTTAGAAATGCCTGTGTATAATATAGGGAAGAAATTAAGATGTAAAAATACTCAAGGTGACAGGTTATAAATATATGTACATGACATCACTGATTGAAAGGTTGAAAGCTAGGATGCATTGGAGGTCAACATGGTGTTAAATCTGTGACAAAGCTTTGCAAAAGAATTAACAGACTACATGATAAGTCTCCAAGCTAGTGTACTGGTGGTTTTGAATTGAATACATCTTTTAAATGTGTATCAAATTCTTTAAACATTTAAGCTTGATATAGTATATCATCTGCTTGGATAAAGAAAATATTTCTTACGGTACAAAAAAGTAACATACCCATAACTATACATATTGGAGCTATTTTCTTCAGCGGATGAATAAACTAAAGGTGTAAAAAGGCCTACCTGGTATCTAGGGAGTGATGGGCTGATTGTCCATTTGAAATTTCAGCATTGTAAGGATTAAACTTCAAAGAAATCTCAGCTATATATGTATGTTGACACATGCCAGAGATAGTGTGTCGTTATGATATTTTTGTCCTATTGCTGTAACTTCCAGAAGACATGCTCTTTATGTTAGTGTTGTACATGAGTTGTTTCGTTTCAGCAGGCAGTGCAGGACAACAGCCAGTTACAGTCCATCTCAGGCATTCCTTGATTCATAAAGAAGTGTGGTAGGTTCTTTTTATTTGTGTTTTTATGCCCCCGGCATCGACAGATGCGGGAGCATATAGTAATCGTCCTGTCCGTCCGTAACCAGGTTAAGTAGATTTTACCGTTTCGTCTAGCATCAACACCGCTTATTCAAATGCTTAGATACTTATACAGTTGTTGCCTTGGACCATTCCCTAGCCACCAATAATACCCAACCTTGATTTTGACCTTGACCTTGACCTAATTTGGACTTAGAATACCTTGAATGGGCTATTTCTTGGTTAACTAGATTTTACCGTTTCGTCTGGCATCAACACCGCTTACTCCAATGCTTGGATACTTATACAGTTAATGCCTTGGACCATTCCCTATCCACCAATATCACCCAACCTTGATTTTGACCTTGACCTTGACCTAATTTGGACTTAGAAAAGATTCAGAATATATTGTCAAGGATGCCACCGGGGGCATAAGCGTTTATTGAACGCACAATCTTGTTTTTTTCACTGAAAGGGGAATGATGGTCGGATGCTTTGAGAAGGTGAAATTAGTACCATGCTGATATACAGAAGTTAAATTGTTTCTAGTTTTGAAGACAGGCTGACAGTAAAGCAGAATGTGCCTTTAGGCACATTCTGCTTTACTTTCAACCTGCTTTAAGCTACCATCAGATGGGATATAGAAAATATTACTAATGATACATGTTCATGTCTGTATAAGATCGAACAAGTTTCTTCAGTGGAGGAATAAATTGAATGCATATAAATGTGTATCTATGCAGTATTGGGTTAAACACTGTGAGTTTACTAATAGTCCTGGTGTTTTTACAGGCACCTGAGATATGTGGGGTCTGCAGAAGTGGGAGACAAAACACGACACACTCTTGTCAGAACATGCTTGGATATTGGTGTATCAGATACTATAGTAGCATTTCTAAATGAGATGGGATTCAAGTAAGTGGATCATTGTGTGCAAGGTTTTACATATTCTCATTGACAATCTGACAATGTTTACACACTGTTAACCCTTTATCCAATAACTTGTTTATAACTTTGAAGACAGGTGATGACTTAAAACAGGTTGAAAGTAAAGCAGAGTGCACCTTAGGCGCATTATGTTTTACTATTAGCCTGCTTTAAGCTGCCATCTGCTGATAAAGAAAAAGATTTAAATGGTAAATGTTCATGATGGTATAAATTGGAACTACTTTCTTCAGCGGAGGAATAAATAATAATACATGTATGCTAAAAGTCGCTTCTATGGGGTGGTGACCCGCTCTTGAGGTGAAAAAGGGGTGAACTTTTGTTGTTTTAGATAGTTCATTGTCAATCAAATAAGCATGCCCATTTATATTCAATGGGAAGCTAAACTTCACTAATATATGAAGTTTACCTAAAACACGATATTTAAATTGCTCACCTAAGCAAATAAAGAAATTCTTAGTTACTCTATGGCCTGTTTCCACTATTGATGATAAGAGACCACTTAAACTACTCTTTAATTACATGTATATGATTAACCAGGTTTTAACCCTTTGAACCCTAGTCCCGCTTATCGGCGTCCTTTTCAAACAGTATACATGTGAAAAGTGTACTTGTCCTATGCAAACAGTGAAAACCCAGATCAGAGGGCTCCTTACGGAGCCCTCTGATCTGGGTATTCACTGTTTGTCATAATGCAAAACATTGACCAAAACAACCCTTAAAAGTCAGAAATAAACTAAACTAAAATGGAAACTGGGATCGTCCATTTGAAGTTTTAGGGAGGAAAGAGTTAATCTATAAGTCTCAATACCATATCTCATATTATCACTACTGATATATGAAATCTCTACTCATGTTTAATGTATTTCACGTTTTGAAAATGGCTATTGAAAACATACAGCTTTGTAAAAACAGGCGTTTAATCAAATAAACCTGTTTCAGTTTAAGCAGGTTGAAAGTAAAGCAGAATACATAGGGAGTCTGATGGGGATCCAACTGTTTGCCAACAAAACTGTGAGGTGGCGTTCAGCAGGCAAAGGATTAAAAAGAAAATCAGCTATTCTACTAAGTGTCACATGTTAGTTAACAATTTTCTCTGTTGCAGAATGGAGTACGAATTTGTGACAAAGGGATTTTTCTTCCATAAAGGAAGAATGAAAGTAACAATTTCCAAGTTGTTTAAGGTAGGTTAGTTAAAGTTTCTGCCCTTACAAATTCTTTCTGCTGCATGTACAGTGGATAATCTGTTATTCTTTCCCGTTTAAACGCAAACGTACGCAAACGCAAAGCACTAAAACGTAGAAAAGTACAACTTTTGAACAATTCTGATATTTCATGTTTATCTTGGTGGCAAACAGTTTGGAGCCTGATCAGACGCCGGGTTACCCAGCGTCTTTTCTGGCTCCAAACTATTTGCACTGCAAATAATAGATTTAGCGTAAACGCGTTTATTGGGAAAGAATAACACATTCTCCACTGTAAGTATCTCTTATGTTGAACAGCCATTATTCATGCTTCATCAAAATTCAAACTGAAAGTAATATTTTCTAATTAGCTCACTCGAGTCAAAGTTCAAGGCAACTCAGTGTGACCACTTAACATCTGTCTGTCTCTCCATTGGTCCATTTAGAATTCTTTCAAACTGCATCTTCCTTGAAACGAGTGGATGAAAGTTTGTGAAACATAAAATGAATGTTCCTTAAAAGGTTCTATACAGAACTTGAATGTTCAATTAAATGAACCTGTGCAGATCTTTGAAAAAATGAACTTGTTAAAGAGGCTCGCAACCGGATCAAGCATTAAAAATAGTAATTTGTAAATATATGTCAAATGCTTATATAAATGGGTAAAATTTAGTTTAGGATAATAAATTCTGTTCAAAAATGCATTTCCAAAAAAAAAAGAAGAAGAGGCTCTGGTGGGATTCGAACCCGTGACCATCCATGCGGAGACAAAAATGAAAAAATGAGGCATCGCCTTTACGCCCTCGGCTACGGACGTACTCTATATATATGGTAGCGAATTAACATACTTCAATGATAGCTATTAATAATTAATAGAACATTATTCGGCTCGGGTTTATGTCTGACCCCGTGTAGAGAAGCAACAACTATACCGTTAGCTAACGCTATGGAAAAACGATGGAAAATATCTAAAAAACTAAGATTCGGTGACGATTCTTGAGACGTTTTTTGGACTGATCATATTTTTTTAATGTCAAAAGCCAAATAATGCCACAAATTTGCTTTTATTTGAGTATTTTATTTTATTTTGACAAGAACACCATCCGGTTGCGAGTCCCTTTAAAATCCACCCAGTTCAGATATGAGATAGTTGAGTTTATCGCATTATCTACAACATGTACACCTCTTTCAAAATTCTTAAAATCATAGTCCCAGACAAAATTGATCTGGACCTGTTGTGCCTAGTTTTACATGGAATTGTATTAGGAAAACCAAAACCACCCTGTCAAAAACTATGAGGCCTAGAGCTTACAATATAAACATTGTTTGGTGCATAGGTTCACCTGGTAGACCGCTACAAAGCCCTTGAGGTAAATTAGACCCGCACTAGGGGTCACTAGCATCTGTACCTAGGTTTAACATACAGTTAATCTTGTGTTAAGAGGTACTTATTAAAATAGAGCTGACTCAGCTGAGATCTCTAAAACAGATGACTGCTTAATGATGTACCCAATAGACTGTTTCTAGTTTTAAAGACAAACAACCACTAAAAGCAGGTATCGAGCATTGTAGTCATACAGTTCTATAGATATCCATTTTTGACACCGATCAAAGCTGATTTATACTCAAATCATTGCAATACCAACAACAAATTTGCATGTTTTCATCGGCAGTAAAGCTATTCTTGTATATGTAAGCTTTTTTGGTACGGCAATGATTTGAGAAGAAATCTGCTTTGATCCGTGTCAAAAATGTATATCTATGGAACTGTATGACTATTATGCTCGAGATTACCGCCTAAACAAGCACACAGTAGTGGTCAATGACTGTGTATGCTCGATAATACCGCCTAACAAGCGTACAGTAGTGGTCAATGCTGTGTCGGCTGTGGAGGAACCCCTGTCCCATTTTCCGAAAATCGTTGATTTCAGTGAGTAAATGCAGTTACTGTTGAAAATGCAATCTCTATATACATATATATACCTTTTGACGATTTTACTCTAAAAAAGCAACGGTGTCTAAGACTACAAATTGGTATTGTATTAAGTGATTGCTTAGCACATTCAACCCTAGTGAATGGATGGACTAGCTTGTTTTACGTCACTGAGACTCAAATAAGTCATATAGCAATGATGAATGATGAGATAAGATGATGATGATCTCAGGAAGACGGTTTCAGCTAATCTCATTCAATGCAAAGCAACGCAGGGGATCTAACCACCAACCTGCCTTTCTTTTAGTTCTTGGTAGAGGGGATAATCTCAGTCTAAAAAACATAAACTATTCCCTACGACAGTTAAGCCCCAAAACTGCAATAAAGTAGGAAGGTTTCTTGGTTCAACCCTAACGAGGAGTATACTCATCATTTACAGAGCACCAGATAAGCTTAGTTTTTCAAAACCTAAAATCTTTATTTCTGAATTAAACCCTATGGTGTCACTACTCATTAGAATCGTCTCTTCGAGACGATTCTAATGAGTAGTAACACCATAGGATTTGGTGCTAAAAAGAGTGAGAAAATGTTGGATTTGTTGAAAAAACTACCTCTTATCTGGAGCCCTGCATTTACAGTGTACATACTTATTTGTCTTATGCAATATAGACCCAAATCACAGAGCTCCTAAAGGAGACCAGTGATCAGGGTATGCACTATTGGCCATTTTGCAAATAAAATGCATATTGCAAACATTGAAGATTCGGACCAGTTGGCTCTTTTATATTGCAAGATATCAACCCTAAATAGTCAAAAATAGACTAGAATTGATTAGAAACTGAACATGTCCAGTAAATGTAGTCAATACAAGATTGACTATTTTGTAAGTACAAAGAATCTTATAACTTCTGTTTTTCCTGTCTTTTGTTTATTTTCAGTTACTTCAACCTGGGATTGTGGACAATCTGGAGCCAATCTCTCTGTCCTATATTGTAGAACTTAGTGTAGTTGCCCCGTCAGGCCAGGAATTGATTGGGGAAGACATGAAGAACTTCTCAGAACAGCTCAAACCGTATCCTTGATGTTTGTATTTGGGTCCTCGTCAAAAAGCAGCAAATATAATGTAATTGCGAGAAGTTTTGACACATTCAATCTAAGCGATGAGTATACTTGATATTAACAAAGAGTTTCTTTGTGAAGAGTAGGCTTGTCATAAACCTTGTAGACCCTGATCAGATAGCTCCTGCAGGGTCTGCACTGTTTGTCATTTTGCAATATATTGTTAAATCCTAAAAAGTAAATTAGCATGCGGGTGCCAACGCACATCTGTTTTGTTATCCTAATAGATTAATGCTTCTGTCTGTCTGGACTATTTATTAGTCTGTCTATGGTAGGACTCTAAATGACCTTTACCTTTGACGGACATGAACCAACTTGTACTGAGCTTCTTGCATCAAGAACACACATCAAATGAGAAGTCTCTATCACATGTTGTTTCAGAGTTATGGTCAATGTTAAATTAAACCTATTTGACCTCTCAATGACCTTGACCTTTGTCAGACATGAGTTTCTTCAGTCAAGTACACATTGGAAATATAGTTTCTTTCAGATGCAGCTCAAAAGTTATGGCCAATTTTAAATTCACCCTATTTTACCTGTAAATGACCTCTAAATGACCTTTGTCAGAAATGACCAAAGTTGTGCTAAGCTCAAGAGTTTCTTAAGGTAATAACACATACCAAATATATAGTCTGTATCACATTTAGTTCCAAAGTAAACAACTTAAACATTTTGGTCGATGACGACAAACTCCAAAAACGACGACAAATGACCACACACAAGTGATGACAATAGCTGTTTTCTTTGGAACAGACAAATTCTATACCTTTAATTCATTCACTCACTTTAGAAAATGGTTCCAATTCATGTATTCCATAAAGATATTTTCAATATCCTAGCTGAGGGTAGCTAAAAGCAGGCTGAAAGTAAAACAGAATTTTCCATAAGGCGCATTCTGCTCTACATTCAACCTGCTTTAAGGGACAGTCTGTTTTCAAAACTAGAAAAAAGTTTTAGGGTAATGGGTTAAATGAATTCAGTTAAAAACTTCATAAAATGTGTATAAATTGTTCATATCTACTAAAGTCCAACTGACTTGATGACCGTATTCTTTGTCAAAACTTGTCTGTTCTGTGTTACATGTATTTGATTTGCACATAATCCTGCATTTCTAAACAATATTTTCACTGTAAAACCATTGAACATTAGTGATAAGTATACATGACCTTTACAAACCATAGCCAGCCTTCTTATCTCCCTTTATTGGAATGTCTAGACATATTTTTAACTCTTTGAATTCTTGGTAATTTTTTCGCCTGCAACAATTGTTTTCAGCTACTGTTCTAAATATAATTATTTCTAAATTTTTACCCAAAGCAGTCAGTGTCAGTTTTGTTCCTGACGAGACGCCACATTCAGGATCCAAACTGTTTGCAAAGGTTATCATGGTTTCTATGCTAGCAGGGCTGCCATAAATTGACATGAAAAATCCTAAGATTTCAAAATTTGCATTTTTCAAGTGTGATTGTACGAATCGTACCTTTACCCCATAGCCTTTTTCTTGTTTTGTTGACATTCGACCACTTAAAGCAGGCTGTAAGTAAAGCAGAATGCGCCTTAGGGCGCATTCTGCTTTACTTTCAGCCTGCTTTAAGGTACCATGAACTTGGAAAAAATCCGGAGATTTAGGAAAAATCCGGAGAAATGGCAGCCCTGTGCTAGTATGCTTTTAAGTAAAGCAGAATTTTCCTTCACCTAAGTATCAGCCTTGTACATCTAGAAAAAGTTGATCACCGTCGTCTTCAGCAAAGTACCACTTGATGTTATGTTCTTCATGACTAAGTTGAGCAAAAGTTGTGCATCTGTTGTGCAATACATCGATGGAACTGCTGAACTGTGAAAACATGGAAGGGCAGAGAGGTGATGAACGGAACTGCAGGCAGTGCTATCATAAAACAGTGGACTAAAACTTATGATGAGTTGTTTATTTTGTACAGTAAAACTTCTTTATATCGACCTCTAAAAAGAAGGCTAATTGATAACATAACAAACAGGTGACAGTTTAACTCTTTGAACCCTAGTCCCGCATATAGGCGTGCTTTTCAAACAGTGTACATGTGCATAGTACACTTGTCCTATGCAAACAGTAAAGACCCTGATCAGAGGGCTCCGAAAGGAGCCCTCTGATCAGGGTCTTCACTGTTTGTCACAATGCCAAACATTCACAAAAACACCCCTTAAAAGTCAGAAATGGACTAGACTAAAATGGAAACTGGAATTGTCCATTTAAAGTTTCAGGGAGGAAAGAGTTAAAGCATGATGAATGTAAAACTGAATGTTCCTTAACGTTCGACTTGCTTTTAAGTAATCACCTGCCAGGAAACCTGATAATTATTCCATTTAGTAGTCATAATAAAGATGTTTTACTGTATTTGCTTAACCCTTTACCCAATAGAAGCGCCTTTTAGCGGATATGATTTATTCATCCGCTGAAGAAAATAGTTCCAATTTAATCAGTATTGAATATGTATTATAGGGAATTTTTTCTATATTATAGCACATTATAGCTTAAAGCAGGCTGAAAATAAAGCAGAATGCGCCCTAAGGCGCATTCTGCTTTACTTTCAACCTGCTTTAAGTAGTCATCTATCTTAAGTACTATAAATAGGCTATCAGGTAAAGGGTTAAAGACAATGTAAAAAGACTTGTGTAATAGAAAGAGAAAACTTGTTGAAAGTGGAAGGTGCAATTGAGGGTAAAGAACAAGAGCCAGAAAGATTGTCACATGAATGTCTCATGGTGTAGTTACAGTTACAGTGGAGAGGAAATTATTCTTTGCTAAAAAATGTGTCTGTGCTAAAACAATTGTTTCCATGGCAAGAATTTTGGAGCAAGATTGGATGCGGGGTTTCAACATATTTGCAACTCAGATTAAAATAAATATATATACTTAATATTTTCAAAAGGCTATTTCTTGGTCTATTTCTTTGCATCACATTTGCATTTAGTTCCATTAAACAGGAAGGAGTTATGTCTTCTGGACTATACGAAATACACCAAAGTACGTTGGCTAGCCAAAGAAGAAATATGTCGACCTCTAGAGACGATTTAAATGTGTTGCTTCATACGGAGCAATCTAATGCAGAAAGGTCTTCAGCAATGTACCACTTTCTCATGTGTTAATTATTACCCCATAAATATGCCTTTTTATTACACTTTAATATATTCCTGCACTGAAGAAAACAGTTCCACTTTTTTACAGTCATGAATATGCAGCATAAGAAGTAACTTCTATGTCTTAGCAGATGATAGTTTAAAGCAGGCTGAAGGTAAGGCATAGTGCACCTAAAAACACTTAAAGCATATTCTGCTTTACTTTCAAGCTACTTTGAGTGGTTATATGTCTTCAAAACTTGAAACAGGCTATTGGCATATTAACCCATTACTTCATAGCCTATTTCAAACTTTGAAGACAGGTAACCATTAAAAAAGCTTGTTGAAAGTAAAGCAAAATGCTACCTTCTGCTAGAATATAGAAAATATTTCAGGACTATAAATTGGAACCATTTTATTCAGAGTGGACTAAATTAAAAACGTATAAAGAAGTATCAATGGAGTAATGGGTTAAGCTTTAGTAAGACTGTAACATAAATGTCTTGTGAAATTCCTGTATACAGCTATAATAAAGAATCATGCTGATCTCTATAGACATATGCCTACTTAACTCTTTGCATGCTGGATAAATTTTGATGGTTTCAATTCTTTGATTTGAGTCCGTCTATAGTCAGTGTCAAGTTATCAAAACTTTGACTCAGTACTCATAGGCGCAAGAAAAACAACACCCAATATCGTTCAGTTCCACATAATCAAAACATCAATTAAGTTTGAGAACTGTATTAGATGAAAAAGTGTGACTATTTAAAATCATAAAATTCTATTGAATAAACATTTCATTCTGATGGAAATATGATGACCATTAAATCAGCAGAATCTACTTTCACTTTGTGCTGTTTAGTTTTTCCAATAATTTGAGGACTACGAAAGTGACAAGCTGCTTTTTAATGCAGTGATACCGAAGTTTGTTGATTTTGCATCTGTAATAGGCCCAATTTTAGCTCACCTGAGCCAAAGGCTCAAGGTGAGCTATTGGGATGGTCCTGTGTCCGTCGTCCGTTGTGCGATGTGCTTTGTGCGTCGTCGTTAACAATTGCTTCAAATGACATCTCCTCGTATACCGCTTGACAGATTTCAACCAAACTTTACAGGAATGTTTCTTGGGTCAAGCTCTTTCAAATTTGTTCAAAGAATTAAAAACAATGTAGAACTCTGGTTGCCATGGCAACCAAAGTGAAAAAATTAGGAAAACTTAAAAAATCTTCTTGTCTGAAACTACATAGGCCAGAGCTTAGATATTCGGCACATAGCATCATCTACAGGTCCTCTATCAAGTTTGTTCAAATCATGTCCCTTGGGTCAAAATTGGCCCCGCCCCGGGGGTCACAGTTTTACATAGAGTTATATGGTGTAAAGTTCAAACGTCTTCTACTCTTACACTAATATGGCTAGAGCTTTGATATTTGGTATGGTGATACTTCTAAATATCCTTTACGTATTTTTTTCAAATGGTTCAGGTCTGTTGCATATCTAGGTCACAGGAGCTAAAAATAGATTTTTTCTATAAAAACTTAAAAAATCTTCTCGTCAAAAACTACAAGGGCTAGAGCTTAGATATTTGGCACATAGTCTACAGGTCCTCTATCAAGTTTGTTCAAATCATGCCCCTGGGGTCAACATTGGCCCCGCCCCGGGGTCACAGTTTTACATAGAGTTATATAGTGAAATTTTCAAACGTCTTCTCCTCTGAAACTAATATGTCCAGAGCTTTGATATTCGGCATTGTGACACTTCTAGATGTCCTTTACCTGTTTTGTTCAAATGGTTCCAGTCTGTTGCATATGTAGGTCACAGGAGCTAAAAATAGATTTTTTCAATGGAAGCTTAAAAAATCTTCTTGTCTAAAACCCTAGTACCCTGATCTTAGATATTTGGCACATAGCATCATCTACAGGTCCTCTATCAAGATTGTTCAAATTATGCCCCTCGGGTAAAAAATGACCCCATCCTGGACATAAATCATTATCTCCATTTTGTCAGGTATTCTCAGGTGAGCGAAATATGCCCCATGGGGCTCTTGTCCAATTTAAGATGACTCGCTTGGGGGTACCCGCATCTGGAGTTCAGTAAATGCTCATGATTTTCACATGATCTTTTCGGCACAAGCTTATACTAGACAATTACATAAAGAACTGTTTGATAGCTCAGTCGGTAGAATGATTGACTAGCAATCCAAAGGTCTTTGGTTTGAGTCGCATTCCATTCAAAACTTTTTTAGCTCACCTGAGCACAAAGTGCTCAAGGTGAGCTTTTGTGGTCGGTCTTTGTCCGTTGTGCGTCGTGCTTCAACAATTTCTTCAAACATCTTCTTCAAAACCGCTTGCCTGATTGCAACCAAACTTCACAGGAATGTTCCTTGGATCAAGCTCTTTCAAAGTTGTTCAAAGAATTTGAAACAGTGCAGAACTCTGGTTGCCATGGCAACCAAAGTGAAAAAATAAGAAAATCTTCTTGTCAAAAACCACAAGGGCTAGAGCTTAGATATTTGGCACATAGTATTATCTATAGGTCCTCTATCAAGATTGTTCAAAGTTTGACCCTGGGGTCAAAATTGGCCCCGCCCCGGGGGTCACCATTTTACATAGAGTTATATAGTGAAATGTTCAAACATCTTCTTCTTCAAAACCACATGCCTGATTGCAACCAAACTTAACAGGAATGTTCCTTGGGTCAAGCTCTTTCAAAGTTGTTCAAAGAGTTTGAAACAATGCAGAAGTCTGGTTGCTATGGCAACCAAAGTGAAAAAATAAGGAAATCTTAAAAAATCTTCTTGTCAAAAACCACAAGGGCCAGAGCTTAGATATTTGGCACATGGCATCATCTATAGGTCCTCTATCAAGATTGTTCAAAGTTTGACCCTTGGGTCAAAATTGCCCCCGCCCCCGGGTTCACCGTTTTACATAGAGTTATATATTGAAATGTTCAAACATTTTTCTCTGAAACCATTATGGCCAGAGCTTTTATATTTGGCAATGTGTAATGTCTAGAGGTCCTACACAGATGTTGACCAATTGGTTCCGGTGTGTTGAATATCTGGGTCACTGGAGCTAAAAATAGATTTTTTCAATGAAAATTTTAAAAAATCTTCTTGTCTGAAACCAAAATACACTGAGCTTAGATATTTTGCACATAGCATTGTCTACAGGTTCTCTATCAAAGTTGTTCAAATTTTGTCCCTGGGGCCAAATTTTGTCCCTGGGGCCAAAATTGGCCCCGCCCCGGGGGTCGCTGTTTTACGTAGAGTTATAGTGAAATGTTCAAACACATTTTTCTCTGAAACCATTTTGGCCAGAGCTTTGTTATTTGGCATGGTGTAACGTCTAGAGGTCCTTCACATATGTTGTCGAATTGGTTCCGGTGTGTTGAATATCTGGGTCACTGGAGCTAAAAATATATTTTTTCTATGAAAACTTTAAAAAATCTTATTGTCTGAAACCAAAATACACTGAGCTTAGATATTTTGCACATAGCATCGTCTACAGGTCCTATATCAAATTTGTTCAAATTTTGCCACTGGGGTCAAAATTGGCCCCAGCCCGGGTGTCGCCATTTTACATGGAGTTATATAGTGAAATTTTCAAACCCATTTTTCTTTGAAACCAATATGGCTGGAGCTTAGATATTTTGCATGATGTAATGTCTAGAGGTCTTTCACATATGTTGATGAATTGGTTCCTGTCTGATGCATATCTGGGTCACCAGAGCTAAACATAGATTATTTTCAATGAAAACTTTAAAAATCTTCTTGTCTGAAATCATAGTACACTGAGCTTAGATATTTGGCACATAGCATCGTCTACAGGTCCTGTATCAAGAGCATTCATATTATGTCCCTGGGGTAAAAAGTGACCCCGCCCGTGGGTCAAAGTTTCACAAATCTTCTTTTCTGAAATCACTTGACCCATCACCATGTACAGGTGAGCGATTAAGGGCCATTCTGGCCCTCTTGTTTAAAATATATTTTTAGATTTTACTGACTTGTCAGTTCATAATGCAGTGATTAAAGGACAGGTTAATGTAATAATGAATTATAACAGATGCCATTATATTTAAGTGACAACTAAACATTGTGAGGATTTAATTATAGCCTATATGACAGCTAAACACATGACAATTAATACCACACAAAAAAGATCCTAACGGCACTTTTATGCATTACTTTTGTCATGCATTTAGCGGTCACCAGTCTATAAAGACTACAGGCTATCATATTCAATAGTCCCTTATTACAGGTTAGTATTATTTAGAACATGACAGCATTTTGAAGTTTTAACTCAAGTGAGGTAACTGTGTGAAAAGTTTGTCTGAATTTCTGGAAGTCATTGTATAAAAAGTAAAGTGCTGTAGAAATTCTATTTAATTTTTGTGACTAGTAGAATTAGGTATTATCTAATTAATATCTAAAATATATAATAAATATTAATTTTTCACAAAGTTATAGCCATTTGAACTTGGTCATTTTTAGCACGCCGGACTGTGTCAAAGAGTTTATGTTGTCACCCTGTCGTTGGCGTCGGCTTTCTTCTATGTCCCTTGAGTTATTGCTTTCATATTTGGTATGTGGGTGTATATGGACACGATCTTAACATTCACACAAATAGTTTGACCCCTGTGACCTTGGTCGTGAACAAAGAGTCTGCGTTTAGGTTTAAAAAAGGGCCTATAACTCCTATGCTCATTGAGATTTTTGGCATGCATATCATTATGTATATGGACAATACCTTTTTATGCATTCAAAACTTATTAGCCTAGTGACCTCGACTTTGAACTTGGGGCCTGTGTTTAAGTTTTCAAATGAAAATTAGTCAGGAGTTATCTGCCCTTGACAAGTTAAAAATCCAATTTTAACAGTTTTTAGCTGGACTATTCAAAGAATATGGAGAGCTATTACAGTCACCATTGCATTGGCGTTGCATGTTAAGGTTTTTGATCAAGCTAGAAAATGCTATCCTCTTAAAGTATATATCACTCATGTTGCATTTTAGTTTTACCATACAAATCTAACCTGCCCTCAATCGTTCTAGATGGTACTTTGGGTGAATTATCTCCCTTTTTGGACTTGGGCATCCATGTACGATTTTTGATCAACCTAGAAAAAGCCATCCTCTTAAAGCATATATATAACTGCAGCTATTGTCTTTATTAGCTCGCCTGGCACAAAGTGACAAGGTGAGCTATTTTGATTTTCCTGTGTCTGTCGTTCGTCCGTTCATCGTAAATGACATCTCCTCCTAAACTATTGGATGAATTTTAACCAAACTTGGCAGGAATGATCCTTATATGGTCCTCTTTGAAAGTTGTTCAAATATTTTTGATCTGTTGCATATCTAGATCACAGGAGCTAAAAATAGATCGTTTCAATAAAAACTTAAAAAATCTTCCTTTGAAATCACAGTACCCTAAGCTTAGATATTTTGCACAAAGCATCATCTACAGGTCCTCTATCAAGATTGTTCAAATTATGTCTTTGGGGTAAAAAATGTCCCTGCCCCGGGGGTCACAAATTTACATTTAGTTATATAGTGAAATCTTCAAACTTCTTTTTATCTGAAACTAATATAGCTAGAGTTTTGATATTTGGCATGGTGTTACTTCTAGAGGTACTTTACCAATATTGTTCAAATTGTTCCGGTCCCTTGCATATCTAAGTCACAGAAGCTGAAAATAGATTTTTTCAATTCAAACTTTAAAAAATCTTCTTCTCTGAAATCACAGTACCCTGAGCTATGACAAGCATCATCTACAGGTCCTCTATCAAGATTGTTCAAATTATGTCCCTGGGGTCAAAAATGATCCGCCCCAGGGGTCACAAATTTACTTATATAGTGAAATTTTCAAACCTCTTCTACTCTGAAACTAATATGGCTAGATCTTTGATATTAGGTATGGTGCAACTTTTAGAGATATTTTACAAATATTGTTTAAATGGTTTAGATCTGTTGCATATCTTGGTCACAGGAGCTAAAAATACATTTTTCAATAAAAACTTTTAAAAACCACAGTACCCTGAGCTTAGCTATTTGGCACAAAAGCATCATCTTCAGGTCCTATATCAAGATTGTTCAAATTGTGTCCCTGGGATAAAAAATGACCCCGCCCCGGGGGGCACAAAATTACATAATGTTATATAGTGAAATCTTCAAACCTCTCTAGTTATAAAACTTCTTAAATATCTTTTGAATGTTGATCCTTAAAGACAGGTAATCACCATTTGCCCCTTCCTTCCGCAATAAAGTTTGTAATTTTCTTCTTGACAATCCCTGCGGCAGTGGATATCAGCTCTAGGGTGCTTGTTGTTTTTTAGCTCTCCAGACTGTGTCAAAGAGCTCATGTTCTCACCCAGTCGTTGCCTTTGCCTTTTCCGTTCGCGTTAGCAGTTTCAAGAAAATCCTTATAACTTCTATGTTCCTTGAGGTATTGGTTTCATATTTGGTATGTGTGTGTGTATATGGACATTACCTTTCCATGCACACAATTTCTTTTAACAACATCTGCTCCTAAACTACTGGATGGATTTTAACCAAACTTGACAGGATTGATCCTTATATAGACCTCTTTGAAAGTTGTTCAAATATTTCCGATCCGTTGCATATCTAGGTCACAGGAGCTAAAAAAGATCGTTTCAATAAAAACTTAAAAAATCTTCTTCTCTGAAACCACAGTACCCTGAGCTTAGATATTTTGCACAAAGCATCATCTTCAGGTCCTCTATCAAGATTGTTCAAATTATGTCCCTAGGGTCAAAAATGGTCCCACCTCGGGGGTCACAAATTTACATTGAGTTATATAATGAAATCTTCAACCCTCTTCTTCTCTGAAATTGATATAGCTAGAGTTTTGATATTTGGCATAGTGTAACTTCTAGTGGTACTTTACCAACAGTATTAAAAAAGTTCCGGTCTGTTGCATATCTAGGTCACAGGAGCTAAAAATAGATTTTTTCATTAAAAACTTAAAATATATTCTTCTCTGAAACCACAGTACCCTAGCTTAGATATTTTGCACAAAGCATCATCTTCAGGTCCTCTATCAAGATTGTTCAAATTATTTCCCTGGGGTAAAAAATAACCCCGCCCAGTGGTCAAAAATTTACAAAGAGTTATATAGTGAAATCTTCAAACTTCTTCTTCTCTTAAACTAATATGGCTAGAGCTTTGATATTTAGCATGGTGTAACTTCTAGTGGTATTTTACGAATATTGCTCAAATGGTTCCGGTCTGTTGCATATCTAGGTCACAGGAGCTAAAAATAGATTATTTTCAATAAAAACTTAACAATTTCTTCTCTGAAACCACAGTACCCTGAGCTTAGATATTTTGCACAAAGCATCATCTTCAGTTCCTCTATCAAGATTGTTCAAATTATGTCCCTGGGGTCAAATATGACCCCGCCCAGGGGGTCACAAATTCACATAGAATTATATAGTGAAATCTTCAACCCTCTTCTTCTCTGAAACTAATTTAGCTTGAGCTTTGATATTTTGCATGGTGTAACTTCTAGTGGTATACTTTATCAATATTGTTCAAATGGTTCCGGTCCGTTGCATATCTATACTCAGCAAAAATAGAAACTTTACATTGGATTCAAATGTGTATAATTCTGTCTGCAAACACAATTTTGCAGAAAGCTTAGTGTTTTTCGAAACTTTGGATCATTGTCTGGAAGTTTTCGACAATGGTGATGAAAAAAAATCCAAAAGCTATGTCGTGATTTGACGTCAAAATGCATAGGGGTCGATTTAAAAATTATCAGAGATGTGAACATGTACGCAAGATGTGTTTTATTCATTTTACGGTTTCATTTTAAATGACTTTTTAGCTCACCTGAGCTAGCTCCGGGTGAGCTATTGCAATCCTTGATTGTCCGTCGTGCGGTGTGCGGCGTCAACAATTTTAGTGTTTACACTCTAGAAACCACAAATTTTATCCAATCTTTCTCAAACTTGCTCAGATGGTATATTGCCATAAGAGTTCGGATGAGTTCGATTTTGGTTGAAATCGGACACATAGATCAAGAATTATCTACCTTTGAATTGCTGAAAATGCCATATTTAACGGTGTTTACACTCTAGAGGCCACAGTATTTATCCAATATTTCTAAAACCTGCCCAGATTGTATATGACCATAAGAGTTCGGATGAGTTTGATTTTGGTTGAAATCGGACAAATAGATCTAGAGTAATCTACCTTTGAATTGCTGAAAATGCCATTTTTAACAGTGTTTACGCTCTAGAGTTCACAATTTTTATCAAATCTTTTTTAAACTTGCTCAGATTGTATATTACTATAAGAGTTCAGATGAGTATGATTATGGTTGAAAGCAGACTTATAGGTCGAGAGTTATATACCTTTGAATTGCTGAAAATGCCATATTTAACGACGTTTACACTCTAGAGGCCACAAATTGTATCCAATCTTTCTCAAACTTACTCAGATTGTATATTACCATAAGACTTCGGATGAGTTCAATTTTGGTTGTAATCGGATCAATAGGTCAAGAGTTATCTACCTTTGAATTGCTGAAAATGATATATTTAACAGTGTTTACGCTCTAGAGGCCACACTATTTATTCAAGCTCTCTCAAACTTGCCCATATTGTATATGACCATAAGAGTTGGAAAAAGGGTGATTATGGTTGGAATCAGACAAATATATCAAGAGATATCTACCTTTGAATTGCTGAAAATGCCATATTTTACAACGTTTACTCTCTTGCAACTACAGTTTTCAATGGATTTTGATTATACTTGTACACAAAGGATGTAGCTATACGTTCTTGAAGGAGTGCAATTATTGTTGAAATGTTATCATTGTGGCAATAGTTACCTGCCCTTGATATACTTTGAAATGCTAGAAAAAGGCTTAATTTCAGTATTGTTTAGGCTCTAGTTATCTGCCTTTGATGTTCTCTACTATACTACAGTACTGTAGGTCGACACACTTGAATGGATTTAGAATAAAACGGGTGAAATTCAAAGGTAAAGCTATCAGGCTTCATTACAAATGGTGAGCGATATCATGGCCTTCAGGCCCTCTTGTTTGCATAAAGACAGTTCAGTAGCGCGAATGCTCACCTTCGCGCCTCAGGCAAGCAACACTCCGTCTCTGATGCACCGTCTAATGACGTCATCTGGGATGCCATGCCATTTTCGTAATCGAGCATTTCTGAGGTTGTTGGTCGTGTAAATCTGGTATTTGTTCCGCATCCGTCGCCAACTTTACCCTTTACATGCACTATTGGTTTCAAATATGTTGATACCGCAGGCCATGGCATGATGTTGACGTTATTCTGGGCTTTGTAAGTGCAGTTAAGATCTGCCCTGAATGCAGTCTACGGGTACGGATAGGACCATGGCATTGCTTCAGACGATTCCTGATTGTCTCGGCAGCGATCCCAAACCGCCGAGCAGTAACCGTTGCTGGGATTGAACAGTTACTTTGATACGTTAACGTAAGAGTGCGGTCGTCTCTTTGTGACGTCAACGATCTCAGACGATCCTGGACTTACCCCGTAACTCTGTTACGAGAAGTTAGGATATGAATTTTCTATCGCATGCCTCCAAAATGAATCCCAGCATCAGTTGCTGACGCACCCGCCGTAAGCATGCCAAATGGCCTGATTTCTGTTATTTTCAGAAAGCCGTGACATCTCAGTTTTGAAACGCAGGTGTTTACAATTTTGTTTTTTCGGTGTAATTGGAATAATGAGACGTCTAACGGAACGTCAACGTTGGCTGGCCATTGATTTGATCCAGACCGAAATTACACATGCCCAAGCTGCAGCTGAATAGAATGTTTCACAGTCTGTTGTCTGTAAGTTGTTGTCACGCAATCAAACAAGAGCACCGCAGTGCGGCAAAATACGCCCGTCACGGCCGGCGGGTGTCAAAGTCGTCCAGACTCAGGCCGACTGGAAAAAGTCGCCCGGAGTGTAGGCCCGACTATCGATCTCAAAAAGACTATGCTGTAGTACATGTATTGGGATAGCTCAAGTACTATCCCGATAGTATTGCGATAGTCAAGAAAAAAGTTCTGGGTTTTTTAAAAAAAATGCCCATTTTTGACAATAAAGGGGACATAACTCTGCTAAAAATAGTCGCCAACGTCTGAAATTTAACAGGAACCAAAATTCACAGGTGCCTTCCCTGTATGATGAGAAAGCTAAATATGAAATTTGGTTACAATAGACAAAATGTAAGTAAAATTATTATCAGGAAACAATATATTGTTAAAAAAATTGTGTGAATGGGCATAACTCTGAAAATACAGAGTCAAACCAAAAACCCGTAATATATATTAAGTCACTTCATTCATTGTATCACCATATCAAATTTGAAATCAATTGAATCAAAAATAAAAAAGTTCTGTTTTTTTTTTAAAAATGCCCATTTTTGACAATAAAGGGGCATAACTCTGCTAAAAAATAGTCGCCAACGTCTGAAACGCAAACTCGTCCGAACTATTGTGGTATGGAATATTTGTAGGAAGTTTAATCAAAATCGGTCAATAAATAAAGGTGAGAGAGCGCTAAGAAGAAAAGTTAACGGACGAAGTGTGGCTTATTTAAAATTTTAAGGATGTAAAGGGGCATAACTCATAGAAATTTAACAGGAACCAAAATTCACAGGTGCCTTCCCTGCATGATGAGAAAGATAAATATGAAATTTGGTTACAATAGACAAAATGTAAGTAAATTTATTATCAGGAAACAATATATTGTTAAAAAAATTGTGTAAAGGGGCATAACTCTGAAAATAAGACGTCAAACCAAAAACCCGTAATATATGTTAAGTAACTTCATTCATTGTATCACCATATCAAATTTGAAATAAATTGAATAATTAAAAAAAAAGTTCTGTTTTTTTTTTTAAAAATGCCCATTTTTGACAATAAAGGGGCATAACTCTGCTAAAAATAGTCGCCAACGTCTGAAACGCGAACTCGTCCGAGCTATTGTGGTATGGAATATTTGTAGGAAGTTTAATCAAAATCGGTAAATAAATGAAGGTGAGAGAGCGCTAAGAAGAAAAGTTAACGGACAAAGTGTGGCTTATTTTAAATTTTAAGGATGTAAAGGGGCATAACTCATAGAACAATAATTTAACAGGAACCAAAATTCACAGGTGCCTTCCCTGCATGATAAGAAAGATAAATATGAAATTTGGTTACAATAGACAAAATGTAAGTAAAATTATTATCAGGAAACAATATATTGTTAAAAAAATTGTGTAAAGGGGCATAACTCTGAAAATAAGACGTCAAACCAAAAACCCGTAATATATGTTTAGTAACTTCATTCATTGTATCACCATATCAAATTTGAAATAAATTGAATAATTAAAAAAAAAGTTCTGTTTTTTTTAAAAAATGCCCATTTTTGACAATAAAGGGGCATAACTCTGCTAAAAATAGCCGCCAACATCTGAAACGCGAACTCGTCCGAGCTATTGTGGTATGGAATATTTGTAGGAAGTTTAATCAAAATCGGTAAATAAATGAAGGTGAGAGAGCGCTAACAAGAAAAGTTAACGGACGGACGTACGGACGGACGGACGTACGGACGGACGTACAGCGCTGGGTATACCATAATACGACCGTCGATGACGGGCGTATAAAAACTGGTGACGTAATTGGTACGCACAAAATTGGACGTCAAAGATGTACTTACGTTCAAGACGACCGTCATGTTGTTAATCAAGCACTCCGTAATAAAGCACTGACGGCCATAGACCTTCAACAAAACATTTAACGTGTTAATAGGGGTCACTGTCTCCAGACAGACAATCAGAAATCGCCGTCACTCAGACTGTTTTAACGCTAGGCGTCCTGAAGTGGTATTGCCGTTGTCAACAAGGCATCGCCATGAACGTCGGCGTGGTGTAGAGAGTGGCGTCGGTGGAATGTTAACCAATGGTCGAATGTGATATTCAGTGACGAATCTAGAATCAACTTTGACTTTGGTGGTGGTCGTAGAGTTTGGCGTCAACAAGGTGCAAGGGTTCTTTATGACCGATATGGAGCGGGTCAGTTTTTGCATGGGATGGCATCACTCTGAATACCAGAACACAGCTATACGTATGACATGGCAATGTGACTGGCCAGTACTACCATGGAAACATATTCGTGCTTCATGATGTCCCGTTTGCTCAACGCCATGTCCACGGATTCATCATCAATGATGATAACGCTAGAGCCCATAGGACAATACTTGTAAGTGAGTTCTTTGAAGAGCAACATATCCATACTGTACCATGGCCAGCGATGAGCCCGGACCTGTCACCTATTGAACATGTGGGGGACATTCTTGGAAAGTGTGTTCGATGACGTGATCTTCCACCTAGAACGTTACGTGAGCTCGGTACGAGGCTGCAGGAATAGTCAGACAGAATCCCTCAGCACACCATCAGTCGTCTTATTGGAAGTATGAGACGTTTTTGCATAGCTTGTTGCAACAATAGAGGTAGTCCAACACGTTAATATTTACATTCACCCTGTAAAGTCTTTATGTAATCCTATTAAAAATATGCAATACATCTGCCGATGAACCTACAATTCAAAACTGGTTTTAGCCAGTTCGGATTTACCCCGTGCTATTAGTGGATTTCTTCAAATAGACTACATCGGGCACTTAACACTATGCTCCCATTGGTCGACGGTCATATGACACTAGCGGAGTGATGCAGACCCATAGGTCGTTGCCATCGCGTTGCTATGTGTGTAAATGGGTTAAAAAAAAACCGCGACCTGTATTTTTAGAATGTGCTTTGGCAATAGATATTCAAGTTGCACTGTTATTTGTTTGCCTTGTAAGTCTTTTCCATTCACAGAGAGAAAGTTTACTGGAAAAAATCCTGAATTTTTAATATAGATACAGTACATGTAGTTGGGACTACTTTCTCACCATATTTAGAAACTGGAATGGCTATTACATCGACATTACATCTATCAAACCTCTTTGACCGGTATATGATAAATTCTTATACAGAAAAACAAATCTGGCCAATAAACACATTAAATTGACAAGACAGAAAATATAATATAAGGAATAAACAACATCTCTTTGCCGCTCATGACGGTATGACTACATTAGCTTCGGGGGGGGGGGGGGGGGTTAAATTTAACGTAAACGCCCTTACGTTAAATTTACCCCCGAAGCTAATGTAGTCATACCGTCATGAACGTCAAAAATATGTTGTTTATTCCTATATTGAGGCTGTGTGAAAGTACCACGGTTTCAGTTGTTTAAAGTACCTATAGCCGTCATGCACAAGTTAAATTTTCGATTAAAGCGTGTGAGTAAATACTTTTAATTGATTAAATATACATCAATAGGTAACGATTTTCTTAATTACTCGCAATAACAATATTACGCATAATATCCCCTACTTTTTGTGAACAGTATATAAGGCATAAAGCATCATCTTTAGGTCCTCTATCAAGATTGTTCAAATTATGTTCATGGGGTCAAAAATGACCCCGCCCCGGGGGTCGTAATTTTGCATAGAGTTATATAGTGAAATCTTCAAACATCTTTTTCTCTGAAACTAATATGGCCAGAGCTTTGATATTTGGCATGGTGACATTTCTAGAAGACCTTAACCAATATTCTTTATATGGTTTCGGTCTGTTGCATATCAAGGTCACAGGAACTAAAAATAGATTTTTTCCAATTAAAACTTAAAAAATCTTCTTGTCTGAAACCACAGTACCCCTTAGCTAAGATATTTGGCATAAAGCATCATCTTTAGGTCCTCTATCAAGATTGTTCAAATTATGTCCCTTTGGTAAAAAATGACCCCGCCCCTGGTGTCGTAATTTTACATAGAGTTATATTGTGAAATATTCAAACATCTTTTTCTCTGAAACTAATATGGGCAGAGCTTTGATATTTGGTATGATGACATTTCTAATAGCCCTTAACCAATATTCTTTATATGGTTCCGGTTTGTTGTATATCTAGGTCACAGGAGCTAAAAATAAGATCTTTTCAATGAAAACTTAAAAAAAATCTTCTTGTCCAAAACCACAGTACCCTGAGCTTAGATATTTGGCACAAAGCATCAACCTAAGATATTTGGCACAAAGCATCAACCTAAGGTCCTCTTTCAATGTTGTTCAAATTATGTCCCGGGTAAAAACTGCCAAGGCCCTAGGGGTTGCAGTTTTACATAGAGTTATAGTGTGAAATATTTTCTGAAACTATTATGGCCAGAGCTTTGATATTTAGCATAGTGACACTTGTTGGTGTTTGTTTTACCAATATTGCTGAAATGGTTCGGGTATGTTGCATATCTGGGTCACATTAGCTAAGAACGGATTTTTTCAATGAAAAGTCTTCTAATCTGAAACCTTCCATGTACAAAATATTTGACAGAACACTTAATTTTCAAGTTCATCAGCAAGATTGTTGAAATTATGTCCCTGGGGTAAAATTGATCTCACCCACGGGGTCATGTGACCCTTGTGTTGGTTTTTCCAGGTGAGCGATATTTAGGCCCGCATGGTCCTCTTGTTCTTTTTTGGAGAATAAAACAAATGTAATACCTCTCAATTGATAATATTTATGAGAGCGTTTGTGCAATCTTGGGTGTATTTGATTCGGAAAGGTCAATTTTCACAATAGCCAAATCCAATATGTGCGCCGCAAATCATGTTGGAAAAGCTAATTTTGTTGTATTTGGACGAAAATCAAATGGAATACTTGATTATTTTTTAAGTAGAACTCACTTCTGATGCCCTTTGTGCAATCTAGGGTGTCTTTGATTTGGAAAGATCAAGTTCCAAAATAGCAAAATCCAATATGGCCGCCGCAAGCCATGTTGAATACTCTATTTGTTTTCTTTTTTGGAGAATAACCAAATGTTCTACCTCTAAATTGATAATATTTTGGTGTGGAACTTACTTCTGATGCCCTTTGTGCAATCTTGGGTGTCTTTGATTTGGAAAGATCAAGTTCCACAATAGTAACAACCAATATGGCAGCCGCAACCCAAGATGGAAAAGCTAATTTAAAAAAATAAGATAGATCAAATGTAATATGTAATACATGTATTTCTAAAAGTGATCATTGTTTGTGTATAACTCGTTTCTGATGCCCTTTGTTCAATATGGAGTGTCATTGATCTGAAAAGGTCAAGTTCAATGTCTTTTTGATACATGAACGACATTAGGCATAGCTTGAACAGAAGTAGTCAGTATATAAACTCTATTGTGACAAAATTGGACGTAAGCAATTCTCTAATGATATTTCTTTGTACATTCTGTGTATTTTTAACACATTGAAGTCATTTACGGACATACCATTTTTAATGCCAGGGGAAACCGGCTAAGTACCCGGAGTAAACCACTGATAAGAAGTAAGTAAACGCAACATATGACATTATACAGAGAAAAAACCACAGTTAGTGGGACTCCTGAGGTGAGAGGCTGTTATCACTGGCCAGGCGTCCTAACCACAGAGCCTACCACAGCCCCACGGACAGACGGTAGGGCCGGGACAGAAATATAACACCTTATTCCACATGCATGGAAAGGTACATCAATAAATCATATAAAATTATTAGAAACACATGTAGTTCCAAAGTTATTTCTTGTCGGGTTTTCACGGTGAAAAAACTGAAGTGACCAGTTCCCATGACAAAATGTATTGCAAAGTACCTCTGCAGCAAGGCAAGGGCATCATCGAGTATAACACTTCTCTGTACACTAGTACAATGTGAGCAGACTCTATGGTAAAGGCTTAATGCACTTTGAGGGCAGGCCAGCAGAGTACCAATGTGCTCCTTACAGCCACCATGTGTAAATTTTTCCAGTCTTGTCTCTAGTTCATCAATATTTACAAGCATTTTACATGTCCTATGTATCAGAGAGGTTCCTCTGCGAACATGTACTACATCAACCGCTTGGAAGAAGAAAACAGTAAATTCCAGCATTTACACTGGTAAAGTTATCTTGTCAGAGCTGGTCAAATGTCTCTGCAGTTGTAGTCGATCTGGTTCCTGCCCAGATGCGTACCATGTACTCTAATAATACTTTATGTTGCTCCGACAAGGTACAAATACTTTACCAGGTCAGAGGCTACATCTGTATGCTTGGTTCCTCATTTACTCATGCAGTCGTCGCCTTTCAATATGTGAACCTTTATCAATGTCTTTGCCATTGGTGTCCCAAACTTGGCAATCACCTGGGGCCCGTTTTACTAAACAACTTACGCAAAAAATTTGCGTACGTCAAAATCGTTTAACTCTTATTTTTCGATCATAAACGTTTGCAAACAGCAAATAGCCAGATCAGAGGACGCGCTAAAAGCGCGACCTCTGATCTAGCTATTTGCTGTTTGTAGCAAGTGATAACAAAAAATATAAATTAAAGTTTAAAATTTTGACTTACGCAAATAATTTGCGTAAGTTGTTTAGTAAAACGGGCCCCTGATGCAATGACAGCATGCCGCGCTTAGTCTCACCAGTACCATGCTGCTGTCAGATTTCCTTCATACCAAGTATCTGGAAGTGTGATGTAAAGAGTAGCAATATCGCGAAGGTGTCTGTGTCGTTTGACATTTTGACAGGTCTCTGACAGTTTGATATAAACAGTCCACTCAACAGGAGCCACCAACCTGGCGTCGGCATCTTCAATCCAGTTTAACAGCTCTGAAATGTCTTTTATTACCAGATGCTATTTCTGGAAGAGCTTCATTGTCAGAGACAATATAACTTGCAATGATCATGATGGTAGGATTGACAGAGTCCCACGGCAAAGGAATGCCGCTGATAGATGATAGTGTTGACATCACAAAGAGTATAACTTGCCCCGGTGTCACCCTTTAACATAGAGTTATAAAGTGAAATGTTCAAACATTTTTCTCTTAAACCAAGTTGACCGCAGCTTTGTTATTTTGCATAGTGTAACCTCTAGAGGTATTTGACATACATCGTTGACTTGTTTCCGGTCTATTGCATATCTAGGTCACCGGAGCTAAAAAAAGATGTTTTCAATGAGAACTTAAAAAATCTTTTTGTCTGAAACCATAAGACAGAGTTTAGACATTTAGCACATAGCATTGTCTACAGATCCTCTATCACAGTTGTTCAAATTTTGCTCCTGGTATCAAAATTGGCCCCGCCCCAGGGGTCACCGTATAACATAGAGTAATATAGTGAAATGTAAAAACATCTTTTAATCAGAAACCAATAGGGCCAGAGCTTTTATATTTGGCATGTTGTAACTTTCAGAGGTTCATCACATATATTGTTGAATTGTTTCCGGTCTCTTGCATATCTAAATCACCGGAGTTGAAAATAGATGTTTTTTTTCAATGAAAACTTAAAAAATCGTTTTTTCTGAAACCATAAGACACTGAGCTTATATAATTTGCACACAACGTCGGCTACAGGTCCTCTATCACAGTTGTTCAAATTTTGCCTCCTGGGGTCAAAATTAGCCCCGCCCCAGGGGTCACCGTTTAACAAAGAGTAATATAGTGAAATGTAAAAACATCCTTTACTCAGAAATCAATATGGCTAGAGCTTTTATATTTGGCATGTTGTAACTTTCAGAGGTCTTTTACATATATTGTTGAATTGGTTCCAGTCTGTTGCATATCTGGATCACCGGAGTTAAAAATAGATTTTTCAATGAATACGGAAACCATAGTACACGGTGAGTTCAGATATTTTGCACATACCATCGTCTACAGGTCCTCTATCAAAGTTGTTCAAATTTGGCCCTGGGGTAAAAACAAAATGTGCCCCGGGGGTCACCGTTTACAAATCTTCTTTTCTGAAATCACATGACCAATCCTAGTGTCACAGTAGTCGGGTGAGCGATTAAGGGCAAATCTGGCCCTCTTGTTTTCTTATAAATTACAAACAATGTAGATACTGATAAGAGAGCTCCTGAATAGTCATTTTATGTTTGTACAGGATAAGTGTACTCTCGATCACAGGTACACTGTTTGTGAAATACACATCTACTCGTCGCTAGTGTACAATGGGTAACGTATTTATACAATATAGCTATTAATAGCAATGCCAAAGGCCGGTAGTGGGCGGGGCCTCGGGGGATCTCATGAATATGTATATAGCAATGGCTCCCAACCCGACAATACGTGTATTTTTGTGGTCGCTTAAACACCCTTTATCCATATCGTGATCGGGATCTCAACACCGGAAATAGCATTCCCAATGATTTAAATAACCGGACATACCTTTAGCACGAGGCCATTCGAAATATTCCTTGTTGAAAAACAGACGTGAAAAATAAAAAATGTAAGCGCGTCTTAAATTAGACATTTGGGGATTATTTAAATAGCCTTTTATATTAAATTAAACATTTCTTTGCATGTCACAACCAGAAAAAAGTAAGATATCGACCGTGAACATACTCCAATTCTGTTTCAAAGTATGCAGGGGTTCGACAGCCAAGGGAAATAATTTGTCTCCCAAATTATCTCCCAAAATGGCCGCACCCACAGGTACTTGACAAATATCTAGACCTATTACCAAACAAAAATATTTTTTACTATATACTCTACATCTACTATAGATACAAGGTATACCACAGGTACTTGACACATACAAATATATCTATTACCACAAAAAAAAAAAAAATTTTTTTTTACTATAGATCTACATCTACTATAGATACAAGATATACCACAGGTACCACAGGTACTTGACACATACTTTATTATCTATGAACCCCCTCCCCCCTTAAAATTTTTTTTTTTTTTTTTTTACTATACTTCTATTATAGATACAAGGTAAACAGCGCAATTCGACACCTAGTCTTTACTATCGACTTAAACTGATGCTAAAATAGACTCGATCGCCGATATTCTCTTGTGGTACCCTCGGGAAATGATTAATTTATCAATATCTACTTTTTATTTCATCAAATTCCGTCAAATAACGCCACCGTACGTGAATCATAACGAAAATAAGCTTCAAAAAGTTTTATGTCGTTCTCTTGGCAGAGGGGGGAGGGGGTTCATAGATAATAAAGTATGTGTCAAGTACCTGTGACAGGTACTTGACACATACAAATGAAATAGATCTATTACCAAAAATAATAATAATATTTTTTTTTACTATACATCTACTATAAATAAAAGGTATACCACAGGTACTTGACACCTACAATTATATCTATTACCAAAAAAAATTTTTTTTTTTACTATACTTCTACTATAGATACAAGGTATACAACCACAGGTACTTGACCCATACATATGGATCTATTACCAAAAAAATAAATAAATAATTGTACTATAGATCTAGATCTACCTCTATAGATACAAGATATACAACGCAATTCGACAGGTAGTCTTAACCATCGACTTTTAAACTGGTGCTAAAACAGACTAGATCGCCAATATTCTCTTGTGGTACCCTTGAGAAATGATTAATTTATCAATATCTAGTTTTTATTTAATCAAATTCCGTCAAATAACGCCACAGTACATGAATTATGACGAAAAAAGTGCATCAAAAAGTTTTATGTTGTTTGGGACGTCCAGTTTTTTTATTTGCCAAAATAAGGGGAAATCTTGTCGGTTTGCACATTTAACGGTCTTTATTGGTGGCATTTTCACATTGATTCATTAGAGCAAACACGTTTATGTCAAAACATGACCCTCTTCGCTATCAGCTATATGAAAAATACATGTACATGTTATTTGGCACGAAATTGACAATGAAAGACTAATTTCATTTTAAATGCCATTTTCAATACCGGAATGGGTCGAATGAACGGAGTGATTTCATTGGCCAAAATTAAACAGGTAAAGGTTTTTTTTAATTTTGCATTCTATGTAAATTATATAAAACTGAAAATATTTCATTTAAAGATGATTCATAACATTTGGTGCAAGTTCCAGTCGCATAGGCCGTTTACTTTGAACACCTAACAGATCACACCTACATACATGTTGGCCCGTTGCTAAGGAATGAGGACGTCCCAAACGACATAAAACTTTTTGATGCACATTTTCATTATAATGCACATACTGTGGCGTTATTTGACGGAATTTGATGAAACAAAAAGTAGATATTGAAAGTGGAATGTGACACGCCACCATCTTAAGATGTATGAACACACTAGGTTTGGTCAACATAGAAGATATGGTATATGAGTTATGCTTTTAACAAGATATTTCGTTAATCATTGTCAGAAGTCAAGGTCAAAATGGCCTGAACGTGGTATGTGATACGCCACCATCTTAAGTTAAAGATGTATGAACACACTAGGTATGATCACCATAGAAGATATGGTATATGAGTTATGCTTTTAATAATATATTTCGTTAATCATTGTCAGAGGTCAAGGTCAAAAGGGCCTGAAAGTGGTATGTGATACGCCACAATCTTAAGATGTGTGCACACACTAGGTTTTGTCAGTCTAAACGATATGGTATATGGGTTATCGGTTTTTTAACAGGATTTTTCCCTAATCAAGGTCAGAGGTCAAGGTCAATCATACCTGAAAGTGTTATATGTAACTCCACCATCTTAAGAGGTATGCACTCACTAGGTTTGGTCATTATAGAAGATATGCTATATGATGTATGCTTAACCTTTGAACCAGATTTTTCAATAATCAAGGTCAGAGGTCAAGAGGGCCTGAAAGTGGCTTGTTACACGTCACCATACTAAGATGTATGCACACACAACATTTTGTCATCATAGAAGATATGGTATATGAGGTATGGTTCTAACATGATTTTTCAATAATTAAGGTCAGAGGTCAAGGTCAAGAGGGCCTGAAAGTGCCATATAACACGTCACCATCTTAAGATGTATGGACACACTAGGTTTTGTCATCATGGAAGATATGGAATATGAGTTATTCTTTTAACAAGATTTTTCAATAATCCAGTTCAGAGGTCAAGGTCAATGTCAAATTTGCCGGGAAACTGTTACACAACATTTAGTTATCCCAATATATATCCACACCACCAGGTTGTGTCATCTTACGTGACATATTAAAGAAATTTTGAAAAAATTATGCTCGGGACACTTTTGGGATGGACGGATGGCCGAACAGATAGCCGGACGGGTGCGATGGATAAGCAGAATGAAAAAAAAAAAATTCCTATATAGTCCCCAATACCCAGTTGGGGTATATCAATATCTAAATTGTTAAAAAAGACATTAATTACTGTATTGCAGACTTGGGTTGCTTTTTGAAGAGAAATGAAAAAAAATAAATCTGAGGCACAGATTGGGTCATTTCTTTTTTTCATTTTTTTTTTCAATCGTTGTACTTTAACATTAGTTTTTGTTTCTTTTATACATGTTTAGGTCAAGATCTACCCATTAAGCACAAAATATCCCTGAAATTATTTTTAAAAAAAAAATCCTTTGGCATTGCTACTATTAACGACTTTAAACGGAATAGTAGCAAACGAGTTACCTCTCTTATACTGAAACTAAAATAGGCGAAAATACCAAGCTTCTGGCATCGATTTCTAACGTTTGCCCTAATTACACTGACGAGATAAAGAAACGCCTCATTCTAATTCAAGGTACATTATGTTGTTAACCGAAATCAAATCATAGAAAAGAATTATTCCATTTACATAACTGATCATTTAAGAGAACCGATGGACGTATTGGACAGCATTTAATGGTAAAATTATGCTTTAAATTTTGAATTTTGATTGTAGGGTCAGAACAGTTTGACTGAAATAATCAGTAACGCGTGTGGCCACCTCTACTTGCAACCACCGCAGCAAGGCGTCGTGCCATGGAACCACACAAGTTTCGTAACAGCTACCTTGGGATCCTGGCCCACTCCTGATGGAGCGCTAACGTCAATTCTCGGACGTTGGCAGGCTGTGGTTGACGTTGACGTAATCGGCGTCCGAGGTAATCCCAGACGTGTTCAATGGGATTGAAGTCCGGTGAACACGCAGGCCAAGGCAACACGTTAATGTTACTGGTCTGTAAAAAGTTCATGGTGACTCGTGCAACATGGGGTCGCGCGTTGTCATGCTGGAAGACCAGGCCGTGACGTTGGCGGAACATAGGGACAACCACAGGGCGCAATATCTGGTCAATGTAACGCCCAAGTAAGACGTTGTTGACGGTGACGTCGCATAAGAACAAGGTCACGATAGGGCCTGCGGCAGACAACACCTTGCTCTCTTAGTCGATTTCTTACTGTGAATCGACTAACAGGGCGACCACGATTACCTACCACTAGACGTGATGTGGATTCAGCCGATATAAATCTGTCACGTAGATGGCGTTGACGGATATAATTATCAGTCCGTATTGACGTGACACGCGGTCTACGGAACGTGGTCTATCATTAAACGTTCCCTGTGACTCGAACACGTCGAACGAGACGCAAAATTGTTGAACGAGAGACGTTAAAACGTCTAGAGACTTGTTCTTGCGTTCGCCCACATTCAAGCATGGCCAAAACTCTGGCCATCTCTTCAGAATTTAACCTCGGCATTATTAAAAAACTCGTTGATTGTCAGAAAATCTCTAAAATTATGGTTGTGTGTCGACTTATGCCCCGATTCCACACCGACTACGAATCCCACGAATTGATAAATGCTGTGATTTGTAGGGATTCGTGGAATTCGGCATTTCTTTCTATCCAATTCGTGGCCCTCTACGAATCGGCTACGAACGAGTTAAGACTATTCGTGGGATTCGGCTCGAATCTTACGAATACTGTCAAGAATTCAGTACGAATTGCAAGAATCCACTACGACTACTGCACGAACGCTAAGAATCAGTTACGAATATGCCGAATGCATCTACGAATCAGGTACGAATGAAGTTTGATTCTTGGCGGTTCGTGGGATTCTTGAAGGTATGTAGTGTTCCCTCCCTACAACGGCACTCCCAACAACGATTCCCTCCTTACAACAACACTTGCCGTTGTTTTCCAACCCAAAACAAATATGTCCAACCATTTCACGCTTGCTATATTGTTTGCTTAAATTTGCTGTCTGCTGCTTTTCTCAAAGTTACATAATACAGTGCTCCCTTCCTACAACGACCCTCCCAATAACGGTTCCCGCCATACAACTACGCTTGCCGCTATTCCACCAAACAATGCCCAACCTATTCACGGCTGCAATGTCGTCTGCTTTGAACTGTCGTCTGCTGTTTTTCTCAAAGTTACAAACAGAGTGACAAACAGCTTGGAACCAGATCAGACGCCGCTTTATGCGGCGTCGGATCTGTATACAAACTGTTTGCAAATGTAAGCCAATCTCCCTCCCTATAACGACTCCCTCTGAACAACGCACACATTTTTGTCTCCCAGTGGGTGTCGTTGTAGAGAGGGAGCGCTGTATTTCCCGTTTCAACTCGGGCATCAGTCCAGAAATGGACTTTTAAGATCAGTAGCACAGGACTTGGAACGCCAGCTGCATGCTACTGGACATTTCCACATTGAAATGTAAATGTAAATGTAAAACGTAATATGTAATAAAATGATCACTGTATTTACATGTACACATGTACACGACATTGAAAGTTTTCTTGCTGTATCCGATTGGTAAACCATACAGGTATGATAAGCTGGTACGCACGGGATTTTCGTGTCGTTATGTCTACTAAACCCCACAAGGCGTTGTAGCAAGATTTTACCTGTCCCAAAAAGAAAATGATCTATGCACACAGAGTCTCTCTAGACTAGCCTCAGCGAATCGATAAAACTGGGTCTTTTTCTTTTAGACCTATTTTCGGAAAATTTTGGAAAAATAGTGGTTGGTTCGGGCCTACACTGTGTGCATATCGACTCGTTTCTGCGATCATGCGTTAAAGACATTAAGCCAGTCCTTTCATTGATTCCCCCCTCATTGTTTAGTAGGTGTCAAAATACAGGTATATACCGGTATACAGCATGAGAAAAGTTTTCAGGCAATGGCTCAGGTTTGAATAGAGGCCCTTACATAATATATCTCAATAGATTTTTCAATGGGTTTTACTAACCAAGCTATCAATTATTAGGCGCGGGCCTCACACGAGACGCCTGAATGATTATTTGCCTAGACGCTACCACCGTTAGTGCATGCTCTGTATGCTTTGACTCAAACTATATACCCGGGGAGGTGTTACCACCCAATCTTGGTCATGTGATGTCTTTAAGTACATTGTAAAGCTTGTTACGGTTCTTTTCAGAGGAATAATAATCGACGGCACCTGTTATTAGCTTCGCTTTTTGCTTTACTTCAATCTACAGAGGACGAAAAAGATAATTTCCAACAGATAAGATCTTTACAAATTCCACCCACAGCCCTATCCTAGTGTCAGGCAGCGCATGTTCTTCGAAGATGCCACTGATTTGGCTAGAAGCACCTACACTCAGTACAAAAAGAAACGCACATTGTGCTCAGGCGCAGATTAAGAGACTTTTTTAAGATACTAAGACCATATCTCAAGATCATTTAATTCTGCCACAAGTTTAGTTAAACATATACTTAAAATTACTGTGCTGTATTTTAACCCTTTCACTCTTAATGACGTCAAAAGGCGCGATTTTAAACAGTTTGGATCCTGATCAGACGCCTCGTAACGCGGCGTCTGATCAGGATCCAAACTGTTTGACACTCGTATAGATATACTTTAAGTCATACTACTTTAAATCTTACTTTGAAACGATCTTGCAAACAACAAAATTGAAGCAGACGACAATGAAACGGTGGTGGGATAAAAATCTCACGATTAATTTGGCAGCGAAAGAGTTAACTAGTGCCTGTTGAAAACAACGCACCGATTTGTACAGGTTGTGATGATACCAATTCAATGATAAACCTCCCATTTTCAACATTGATAGCCCAAGACGGAACTACTGACTGTAATGAAAAGATTATTTCACAAATACGTTCCTTCTACATACAGATAATATTGTAATAAAAGTGTGCGTTTCTTTTTGCACTGAGTGTATATGTACCGGTAACAACTAATAGACGATGTGAAAGAGAACGAAGGAAAGGGAGGCAACTGAACCGGGTTATATGCCGGAACAGGGTCTGTGTTGAGCAAGGTTTTGCGAACGTAAAAACATACAGGGTTATTAGCTCAGTTTGAAGGAACAGAAGGATGCTGCTTCCATTCAGTGTAAAACTGACCGCATGCTTGACAAAAAGAAGGAAAGCACTAAATGTTATCCATTAAACCAATAAAAAGTGCATGCCCTTGTGCGTTATATTACAATTAAAATGATATTGAGAAAGCCCCTCAGAAATAAAGCAAATACATAGTACATTTAAGTTTACAATTACATTTAAGTTTAATGTGGAAAGGTCCAATAGCAAGAAGATACCCCGAAGAAGAAGGAGAAGATCCACAAGGTGGTGTGTTAGACGGTGGCTGACTCCAGCTAGAAGGCTAGAACATTAGCTTAGTGTGGAAGATGACAATGCCTTTACCAACTATATATGTAAGAATGCCAGGATTATAGGCCAGTCATCCCACAGGGCCGCGACACGATTGCTTTTTGAGAGAAAAAAATCGTCAGAAAGTATATATATAGAGTCTCTATATATACTTTCTGACAATTTTTTCCCCTAAAAATTAATCGTGTCGGGGCCCTGTGAGTCATCCATGCAGAGAAGGGAAACTCACGTGACACCAAATCTATAAACCGGAGTGAAGCTGGCATTGACTCTCACACTCCTGGCTACAGGAGAAATGTATCAAACTAGTACTCACGAATCCCACGAATGTGTTAAGAATACCACGAACTCCCCAAAAAGCCGTTTACGAATCAGTTACGACTCCTACGAATCAGCTACGAATCCTACGAATGCACTACGAATCTGTTACGAATTAACTACCCATTGTTCCATTCGTGGAGGTCTTGGCCAAAACTTTGAACAGTTTTGCCACGAATCCCCGACCGCTCACGAACTGCAAGAATCGACTACGAATCAGGTAAGAACTCCACGAATCATCTACGAATCCTAACATTTTCCAATTCGTAGCGATTCGTGGGATTCGTAGTCGGTGTGGAATAGGGGCATAACACATGTACCAGTGTAATCATCACCAGATAAAACCACATGGTTGACACGCACGAGCTGCACGTAAAAATGGTGCGCAGTTACATGAATTTAGCAATGCGCTGGATAAAATCGTTCAAGTTTTAGTTTGTTCAATTTGTCGGCCAGAGTACATGTACATCTCCAATTGCTAGCCCAAATTTCCACTATGGAACGAAATTAATGCCAAATTTCGATGAGGCGTTTCTTTATCTCGTCAGTATACAAAGGAAACTGAAACTTCTATGACGAAACACGCTTAGAAATACAAAAGTACACATATACAAGCATGCTACTGATCGTATCTTTGCACTTTAACTCAAACACTCACTCGAACTCACATGAAAACAAATGAACTTGCTATTACGACAGAGAGAGAGAGAGAGCGAGAGAGAGAGAGAGAAAGAAAGAGAGAGAGAGAGACAAAGTGGAGGAAAGTGAGAGAGAGAGAGAGAGAAAGAAAGAGAGAGAGAGAGACAAAGTGGAGGAGATTGAGAGAGGCGGGGGATGGAGGGATACTACATCCGCAGTTCTAAGTGGGGACTTTTGATAGGTCGCAAACCCTCCTTGTGGGGACGTGTAACTGTTTTGTCCCTAGGTTTACGGTGCTTTGAATTCATCTACGTTGGATAATCGAAATTTGGAAACATAATTCTGCACTTGGGGACAACATAAAAAGATCTCTCTCTCAAGACCGTGGACTATAATTGATGGTTACCTTTTCATTTGAGAAGGTTCTAAGACACAGAACATGTACTAACACCGATCATCGGGAAACCAGTAACTGCTTCGAAATATTTCGACTTTTTCGCACATTTATAGCTTAGCGAGACATAGCGATATACCCGAAATCGCATTATATGTCGGTTTACCCGGCGTCTGATCTGGCTAACCCCTTAAACTGTTTCCAATAGAAATAACCGTTTCAGCGTAAACTAGTTCTTATTGGGAAAGAATAACGTATCCTCAATCAAACAATTTCTATATTTCTCTTAGTTTTCATACACATACAAAAACACAAGAATAGTCCCACCTATACAGTTTATTTGTCTATACAAGGAATTTGAAGAAACATACATGATTTAAATGTTTTTTTGTAAAATTTGGCGATGAAATGGTTGAATTAATAATACAGCGAGTTGACTTTAGTCGGAAAGTGCACTCTTTCTTTGTTGACATTGGTTAATGCTAACAAAGCGCTTAGATCGAGCATGTTCAAGCCTTTTGGTCATGGCGAGTATACACACTGGTATGGCAAAACGAACGGGCTCCCACATAACGCTTCAGTTCCCGTTAATCTAACGCATCGGCTCCCGTTAAAAAATTGCGTCGAGTACTTGTCAAAATAAAATAAAATACTCAAATAAAAGCAAATTTGTGGCATTATTTGGCTTCTGACATTAAAATAATATGATCAGTCCAAAAACAGTCTCAAGAATCGTCACCGAATCTTATTTTTTTTTAGATATTTTCCATCGTTTTTCTATAGCGTTAGCTAACGGTATAGTTGTTGTTGTTGCTTCTCTACACGGGCTCAGACATAAACCCGAGCCGAATAAAGTAATATCGATCGCTACCAGTGAAGTACGTTAATTCGCTACCATATATATACAGAGCGCTGGTAGCCGAGGTGGTAAAGGCGTGTCCTCATTTTTCATGTTTGTCTCCGCATGGAGGGTCACGGGTTCGAATCCCACCAGAGCTTCTTCTTTTTTTTAAATGCATTTTTTATCAGAATTTATTATCCTAAACTGAATCTTACCCATTTATATAAGCATTTGACATATATTTACAAATTACTATTTTTAATGCTTAATCCGGTTGCGAGCCCCTTTAAAGAGACTCGCAACCAGATTTAACATTAAAAATTGTAATTTGTAAATATATGTCAAACGCTTATATAAACGGGTAAGAATTAGTTTAGGATAGGAAACTCTGTTTTAAAAATGTATTTTAATAAAAAAAAATATTGAGGTCTGTTGGGATTCGAAGCCGGGACCCGGCATGCGGGGACCGAGTAGCAAAATCAGTCAATCACTTAGCCCACTCGACCACGGGCTATTTATACCTTTGATATCGATTTAAAGTACTTCAATGTGTAGCGATGGAGAGTACATAGTTCGGCACGGGATTATGTCCGAGCCCGTGATCAATTTCTGCTGCGTCTTTCGACGCAATAGATAGAGCGATGGAAAATATCTAAAAATTTAAGATTTGAAGACTTTTCTTAAGGAGGTTCTTGGACTGATCATATTTTCTACAGCAGGATGCACGAAAATGCTAAACATTTGGTTTTATATGAGTATTTTCTTTTACAATATTTTTTTTCAATATTCCAGATAGGGAATTAAATATATTTTAATATATAAACTGCTCTTTTCTATAATATTTCGACCTCTAAGGGCCTTTTTCGAAATATTGGAAAAGAGCAGTTTATACATTATACTGTTCACAAAAAGTAGGGGATATTATGCGTAATATAGTTATTGTGAGAAATTTAGAAAATCGTTACCTATTGATGCATATTGAATCTATTTAAAGTATTTACTCACACACTTTAATATTTTCTTTTATTTTTGCAAATACACCATCTGGTTGCGAGTCGCTTTAAAGCAGGTGACGTCATGGCAGTAAATGGTTTAATTGAACTCCTTATGTTTGAGTGTATATCTTGTCGCCTGAGCGCTAACCTCTCTCCTACGGCAGCTGTTCATCGGGGTTTTATTTGTCAAAAGTAGATCCTCATACATTACACAGTCAACAGTGTTATCATCTAGGTCTTTGTGCCCTACAACAACATATTGGACACTGAACCTAATTGTTAGGCGGAATTAAGCGACAATGCAAGTGCGGATCTCCTTTATTCAGTAAAACAGATGAGAAAACGAAATTTACGCAACTATAAAAAAGTATAGATCTAGAACCATGAATCACTGTATGAATCATCTGACGGGAAACAAGATCATCGACGTTTTGAATTGTGAAGTTCAAACGCAGCACCTTATCTCGGCCTACTGTGTTTGAATTTTGCGAAATTCTAGTCTGAGATTTTTTTAAGCATTTGATTGGCATATTTAAGCTTTTGCTCAAATCTTACCAAACCAATGTTTGAGAACAATCTCAGATTCAACTTAAACGCTTTATAACATTGGACCGCGGATGTCATGATATGACCTCAAAAATATGCTGCTAAGGAGATGTAGATATTGCAACACCAACCAACTAATCAATCAACCAAACCACCAACTACAGTGGAGAATCTGTTATTCTTTCCCGTTTAAACGCAAACGTACGCAAACGCAAAGCGCTAAAACGTAGAAAAGAACAACTTTTGGACAATTCTGATATTTCATGTGTATCTTGGTGGCAAACAGTTTGGAGCCTGATCAGACGCCGGGTTACCCGGCGTCTGATCTGGCTCCAAACTGTTTGCACTGCAAATAATAGTTTTAGCGTAAACGCGTTTATTGGGAAAGAATAACAGATTCTCCACTGTAACATGTAACTGTATTAGGAATTGTTACTCAAGTCAGATCAGACACCCGATTTTAAAACCACTAACTACAGTCGAAACTCGATACTTCCAACTCGTGTTAGTTCGAACATACCCATAGTTCAAGGTTAAAACATGGCCCAGCCACGTTTAACTTTGAAAAATACGGGTATGTTCGACTTAAGCGAGATCGATTTATCGAAATCCAACTATGGAATGCTGGTATAATCCATTTAAGCGAGTTCGAAGTATCGAGCTTCGACTGTACACATATATGCCAATAAAGACTTTAGTAAATACTTTTAAAAAGTCGACAGTTTCAAACACTTATCTCTTACATCATGCAGGCCCGTAGGAAGTAAAATGGGATTGGAGGGGGGGGGGGCACATTGTTCATTGCTTCTTTAGGGGGGCAGGTATACTTTTTATTAAGCGGCGGATCCACCTATTATTTTGCACTGACAACGTTTTTTTGTTTTGTTATTTTCGTTGTACGCTTACACTTGTGAAAAAACGTCTGTAAACGCGTGTTGTGGCGTTTATCTAGAAAATTTTGTTTGATTACTATACTTAGCAAAATTATTGCCCCCCCCCCCCCCCCTCCCGTGCGCCTCCTCCCCCTGTTCCTATGGGCCTTTCATGTAGCATTGTGTACGTGCTTTTTGCGTTGTTTTACCCGTTACCCTAATGCAATGTTCTTGGTATTAAAGATAAGTGACCGCTTACATCGTAAGCAGGTTGATAGTTAAGCAGAATGTGCCTATTTCTCGGCGCTTTATACATTTTATTTGACTCAATGATTCAGTCTTTAGTGGAGGATTAAATGCAAAGGCATAAAATGCATATTTATCAGTTAATGGGTTAAACGGGAAATAATGACGTCTTCCTCACTGTAATCCAGTGGAGAATCTGTTATTCTTTCCCGTTTAAACGCAAACGTACGCAAACGCAAAGCGCTAAAACGTAGAAAATAACAACTTTTGGACAGTTCTGATATTTCATGTTTATCTTGGTGGCAAACAGTTTGGAGCCTGATCAGACGCCGGGTTACCCGGCGTCTGATCTGGCTCCAAACTGTTTGCACTGCAAATAATAGTTTTAGCGTAAACGCGTTTATTGGGAAAGAATAACACATTCTCCACTGTATAACCCCTGGATCCGCTCCTAGGCACAACTCCAGGCTGAGTTTAGCTTGATTATGACAGAGCTCAAGACAGTTTTGATGGAGCACACTGCACCTATAGTGGTCACTACCGAGTGGTCATCAACATTCCCCGAACCCTTCAGAGTGAAAATAGATGTAGCCTACGGTGGAAACCTGCATTACGAGATCTCTGAAGGAAGATGACGTCGATATTTTACTTTTCCAACACCAAATAGCTCTTGTGGATTATTTGGTTCCCGTGTGGATCTTTTTAATTACCAAACCATGAACCAGTCTACTTGATACTCTTGATAGTTTAAACAATAATGGTCTAAGTGAGAACATAGTTTAGACTCTAATAAGATGGCTCTTATAGGAGCCTTCTGCTCAGGATCTACACTATATTTAAATGTATTGAGTATATTTTACACATGTCCATGCTGTTTGACCCGCTAAAGGCAGAACGAATCGCAAAGTAATTTTTTGTAACTGATTTTAGGAGGAGGTATTGTAATGGTATTTTGGGATTTTTAGAAGAAAGGAAACCATATCTTGTTATTTCAATGCCCAAGGCTATGTTGATCAAGTTTTACGCCCAGTTTGTTTCGTTCCATAAGAACCCTGGACGTTTTATTTACACGTAAAACGTTGTTTTTATACAACGGCCCTCTCAACAACGACTCCCTCCTTACAACGACACTTGCCGCTGTTCCATAAACAAGAAAATGATGTCCAACATATTCACGACTGCAATATCGTCTGCTTAAAATTGTAATCTGCTGTTTTTCTCAAAGTTACATAACGGACATTTTGACAGAAAAAACTGAATAACGAGTAACAAACAGCTTGAATCCAGATCAGACGCCGCGTTACGCGACGTCTGATCTGGATTCAAGCTGTTTGCAAATATAAGTCAATTTCCCTCTCTATAACGACTCCCTCCGAACAACGCACAAAAGTTCTGTCTCCCAATGGGTGTCGTTGTAGAGAGGGAACGCTGTATTTCCTTCAACGGAGGAATACACTGAGTGCGCTAAAAGACGCTTCTATGGAGTAAAGGGTTAAAGTAAAAACAGAAAGCTCTTTAAGATTTCTGTTTTACTTTCGCCTTGCTTTAGCTGTCACATGTCGTTCATAAATCAACTTTTATGTTGTCGTTATAGAGGGAGTTTACAATGTACTGATATGAATGCAAACAGTTTACGATTCATACCAAGTAAGAGGTCAATTGTTACACCGTCCGCTCTGGAGTATAACTGATTTCATATGTTAGTAATCGTAAGCGCGCGTTAGAGTGTTGAAAGAACTGTGTTTCTATTTTGTCCATTATGGTTTTCGTTTCCCTTAGCACAGAAAAAAGACTTTAATGACATCTATTATGTGGCTATTCTCTAATCGCCCTGTTACAGTGAGGGAGAAACATTGTTTTTCCCCGTTTAAAACGATACGCAATGCAATGGTGTAGTTTGTTGAAAATGTCAACGATTTTTGAAAACTTTATTGCACATGCCCAGAATCCGGGTTACTCGTCGGCGTCTGGTTTGGCTCCAAACTAAAACAATTCTGTCCAGAGCACTTTAACCCTTATCCTGCGGTGATATCGTCTGCTTCGAAATTGTCGTCTGCAAAATTTTTTAAATTTAGATTTATACATTTTTTAAGTAAAGAAACCTAATGATGAGTGTCAAACAGTTTGAATCCAGATCAGACGCCGCGTTACGCGGCGTCTGATCTGGATCCAAACTGTTTGCAAAAATCAATAAAGTCGCGATCAGCAGGCAAAGGGTTAATAACTCATTAACATTTTCCAGATTTTTTTATTTCTACATTTTTAGTGCAATTAGTTTACGTATTGTTTTATTCAGACCCCCCCCCCCCCCCCCCCCCCAAAAAAAAACGTATCGTTTTATTTAAACCTTTCACATCCAAGTTTGATTTAGATCAGAAACCGCACACCACTAATCTATATGATTCTTTGTCAATTTACCCAAAGTTTAGTTTGAAAAATAAAAGCAGACGACAACTGTTTAACCCTTTCCCCCATAGAAGCGACTTTTAGCGTATTTGATATATTCCTCCGCTGAAGAAAATAGTTCAACTTTATACCCTATGGAAATTACCAGAACAAATATTTTATATAGCCTAGCAGATGGTAGTTTAAAGCAGGCTGAAAGTAAAGCAGAATGTGCCTTAAGGCACATTCTGCTTTACTTTCAACCTGCTTTAAGTGATCACCTGTATTTAATGTTATAAATAGGTTATTGGGTAAAGGGTTAAAGTAAATGACGTCATGACAGTGGGTTTACGTTATTCTAGCCCAACCAAACGTGTTTATCATTCAAGGACTTGTTTATTTCAATCAGCGATGAAGCCAGTTAGACGCTGACTGTCGTATTTACCATATAATAGATGAAAAAGAGATGCCTGATAAAACAGTGTAGACCCTGACCAATCTGCTCCCGAGGGAGCAGTCATATCAATGTCTACTCGGGTTTGCCATTCAATTTGCTCCTTTTTGACAAGTTATTGTGTGATAAAAGCAAAATGTTCAAGTTCTAGGATAATTACAAAAGTTTAACAAAGGTATCTCAAATGTTAGTTTTTTATGGTACATCAATGCCTAAATAAATCGATGGCCAAATAAATAAATAAATCCACATTTTAATAAAACTGATATCTTTTTAAATATTTAATTGCATTGCGTTAGCGTTTACATTTAAATTCGTTTGAATACCTGTGAGGATAATACTTTGCCTATGCAAACAGTGTAAACCTTGATCAGAGGGCTCCTCAAGGAGCCCTCTGATCAGGGTCTTCACTGTTTGTTATTTTGACATATATTGTAAAATTGAACCATAAAGAGTAAAAAAAATGAACTAGTCCAAATTGTAAACTAGAAATGTCCGTTTGGGGTATTAGGGAGGAAAGGGTTAAACCTGTCTTTCTCAAGGTATACTATGATATGGCAAGAGAGTTCAGGCGTAACTCCTCAATCATTGCATGTCTTAATTAATGACACAGCCTCACATTGGACGTGTAATTCCAGACCAGTATGGCGAATTAAGACTTTGATGCTGGTAAATGTAAACCTTGGCGTATTCACGCAGGGAGGCTTGTATTCCAACAGGCGCAGTCATTATATTGCACGTCGAGTTTCATTTAAAACCCTTTTACTTCATAACCTGGGTCTAGTTTTGAAGAGACATGACCACTTCAAGCAGGTTGAATGTAAGGCAGAATTCGCCTAAATGCGCATTATGTGTTACTTCAGCCTACTGTAAGCTACCATCTACTAGGAATAGGAATATTTCTCAAGTTGCACTTTCAGTACTACTAGTATATAAAACGGAACAGACCTACTTTTTAACAGTGGAGGAAACAATTAAAAGTGTAAAAGCGTAAGGCATATCTATAGTTAAAACAACAATGCCCCTATTCAACTAAACAAATGTTCTTCATTTCACATAATTGAATCAGAGAAAATGTTTGTGATGCCCAATAACATATTTGGCAAAGTACGTGTATATACTGCTACATACATACAGTGGAGAAAACGTTATTCTTTCCCAATAAACGCGTTTACGCTAAAACTATTATTTGCTGTGCAAACAGTTTGGAGCCAGATCAGACGCCGGGTAACCCGGCGTCTGATCAGGCTCCAAACTGTTTGCCACTCAGATCAACATGAATAGTCAAAATTGTCGAAAAGTTGTCCTTTTCTACGTTTTAGTGCAATGCGTTTGCGTACGTTTGCGTTTAAACGGGAGAGAATAACAGATTCTCCACTGTAGTTGCGTTATCTAGCGAACCATGGAGAACATGCTAACACTTTGAACCCTTGTCACGCATATACGCGTCTTTTGCATACATGCAGTGTACATGTGAATAAGACATGTCTCCTATACAAACAGTGATCAGGATCTACGCTGTTTTTCAATTTTACACACACACAAAGCATTGCATACAATAACCATAAATAGGCAAATTTGGACTTAATGATGAAAATTGGTATTTTGCCTTTAAGGTTTCAGGGATGATAGAGTTAAAACATCAAAACAAAAACACTTTTCCTCTCAAATACACAACACAAATGTTCTACCTCATACAGAATTGGGTCATATAAAATATTTGTGATGCTCAATTTATACATGTACATAATGGCAACGTACATACTGATTTATACATGATACGGCACTTTCTAAAGTTCCATGTCTAATTATAAGGTTAATGAAACCTTAAAACAATTAACATTAAGTTTCTGCGACCCCTGGCGGTTTGTACCAATACCGATAATTCAAGAATCGTTATTCAACGAAATAATGCGTAACGGCTACCTCCCATATTTACTTTAGGTAAATACATGACATGGCCCTGGAAAGGGAAGTATGTGAAACCTGGAAAATACTCTATCTAATAAGGCTAAGGGAATAACCTAGGACTCCGATCAATCTGAATATTAAGCATGAATCTGACAACACATTGAATAAGCCGTCTGCTTATTTATATCCGTAGTATATATATATATATGAAGGGGTCTATAGTTTCAAAATAACAATTATAACATATGCTCTTTTTTTTTTTTTTTTTTTACCGTTTTCTGATTATTTCCAAATAAAACATTTATTGTGCGAAGTTATTGTTTTGATAGAGTGATGGTTTTATTGAATTAGAGCCAAAAACAATTCAGACCAGAAATTGGTGTCAAAGCCAGCTGATGCTCGCCTGTTTAAAATTTAAGTCTAAAACATCTTGTATCGAAAACAAATCAATTTAAAGTTTAGAATTATTATTAAATGAACGATGAGTCTTAAGGTGGTTCGCGGGTCAGCTTATTCTGTGTCAGAATTCTTTGAAACCTTGATTAAATTGAAATATACCATATGGAGAGTGAAATATCGTTAAAATAAAAAAAAGTTACAGTGCCGTTTTTTTCTGACAGGACCTTTTGTCGAGAAAAGCTCCTTTTTTAATAAACAGGAATAATTTCTTTATAGAATGATATAACTCAATAATTTCTGTACATTCAAGTAAACTGTACATAGACTATAAGATATTGGGCAAACAAAAGCATTTCATGACATACTTTCTGGAAATATCAATATTTTAAAAAAGTCAAATTCTGAAAATCTCAAATTACAAAAAATCTAGCTGTTTAACATACACTTATTTTACTCCTATTAGATAGATATAACTTAATTCTACTAGTCACAAAAATTTAATGAAAATCTACAGTAGAATTTACATTATATACATGATTTCTTGAAATTCTGACAAAATGTTAACACAAAACGAGTAACCTCCCTTGAGTTCAACTTTAAAATGCCGTCAGCTCTAAATAATACCATAAGTCAAACCTGTAATAAGGGACCATTGAATACGGTAGCCTGTAGATCTTTAAAGGCAAGTGACTGCTTAATGCATAAGAAAAGTAATGCATAAAAGCTCCTTTAGGATCCATCTTTTAGCATTACCTTTGTCCTGTGTTAAGCTGCCATCTGTTATATAGGCTATAAATCCTCACAAATTTAGCTGTCACTTGACTATACTTGCATCTGATATTATTCATTATTACTAGACTAAACAAAGCCTGTCCTTTGATCACTGTGTTATGAATTGACTAGTCACTAAAATCGGACAATTTGTTAAAAAAAAAAGTTTTGAAGCGAGTGGGAATCGAACCTAGAACATTCGGATTGCAAGTCAACCACCGTAACAACTGCGCTAACAGAGAAGACACTGAAGCAGATCAATATTTTCTTTATCTAAATTTTCTACTATAAGCACGTGCCGCAAAGATCAGGTGAAAGTCATCAGCATTTCCGGAACTCGAGATGCGGGCCGCCCGCTGTCGAACCACCTTAATCTAGTTATATAAAACTTTAAAACAACCCGACCAAACAAACTTAAATCTGGTGGTTTGAGCTCAAAACAACTAAGTTTAAAATATGTCAAAAATTGAAATGAATTATAATCATTTTTAATTCCAACTTCATAGCCTCAATTTTTGTTCCAAAATGAAGCTCAATACAAAATTCCAGCACCCTAGCACACATATTCAACTTTTAAAAAACCCGTCCAAAACACTTTAATCTGGTGGTTGTAGTCTAAAAACTGGTAAAAATGACAAATATTAAGCTTGTTTTTGAATTCCAACTTCATAACATGAATGTTTGACCCATAGTAAATATTCATACAAAATTTCAGCACCCTAGCATAAGTATCAATCTTTAAAACTACCCGTCCACATTTTTTTACCTGGTGATTTGCAGCAAAAAAGCCCAAAACATGTCTATAATTGACAAAAAAATTGAATCATTTTTTAAATGCCAACTTTATAACATCAAAGTTTGACACCAAATAAAGCTCCATACAAAATGTCGGTATGTAACACATGCATTACACTTTAAAACAACCCGTCCAAAAGGTTTAACCTGGTATTTTAAAGCAAAAAAATCCAAACAAACAAACAAAAAAAGAAGAGGCCAAAACATGTCAAAAATTGAAAAAGATTAAAAGTCCAAAACATGTCAAATATTGACAACAATTTTTTTTTTAAATTTCATCTTCATAACAAATTTAAATTATTTAAATATTTCAACTTCATAACATCCATGTTTTACCCATAATGAACCTCCATACAAAATTTTAGCACCCTAGCACAAGTATTAAGCTTTAAAACAACCCGTCAAAAAAACTTTAACCTTGGTCCACGCCCACGCCCACGTCCACGTTCACGATGGGGGTATTGCATTAGCATTAACTCTGCTGTTATACGGAAAATGCAAATATTTCAGGCTTACTTTTAGTAAGCATCACTTTTAACAGTTTTAATGTTTGTTTGTGTCAATTATTACATTACATTATTTCAGAAAGCCAAACAATGCATTCAAGTACCCATAGACAAAAAAGAACACTGTAACTTATGGTATTTTTTTTTTAGCTTTTAGCTCGCCTGTTTGTAGAACAACAGAGCTCATGTCATACACCCGGCGTGAGCGAGCGTGAGCGAGCGTGAGCGTGAGCGTGGCCAAGTTTAAAGTTTTTGAACAGGTTGTTTTAAAGCTTTATAATTGTTCTAGGGTGCTGAAATTTTGTATGGAGGTCCATTTTGGGTTAAACATTGATTTTATGTATACTCAGCAAAATCAAAAACTTTACATGGAATTCTAATGCGTTTAATTCTGTCTACCAACACAATTTTGCTGAAAGCTTATTGTTATTCAAAACTTTTGATTGGTGTCTTCAAGTTCTCGACAATGGTGATGATTTTTTTCTCTCCAAAAGTCACGTCGTAATTTGACGTAAAATGCATAGGGGTCGATTTCAAAATTCTCCGACATGTCAAGGTGTACGCCAGATGTGTTTTATTCATTTTCCGGTTTCATTATAAGTTACTTTTGCATAAAGTCGCTTCAGTAGCGTGCATGTCTACCGTCACGCCTAATGCAAGCAACACGCCGTCTCGGATGTACCGTCAGATGACGTTATCTTGGATGACATGCCGTTTTCGTAATCGAGCATGTCTGAGGTCGTTGGTCGTGTCATTCTGGTAATTGCTCCGCCCCGACGCCAAGTTTACCCCATACATGCTCTATTGGTTTCAGATTCGATTATACCGAAGACCAGTGCATGACGTTTACGTTATTCTGGGCGTTGTTCGTGCAGTTAAGATCTACAAAGAATACGGTCTACAGGTACGGATAAGACCGCGACATTGTCTAAGACGATTCCTTATTGTCTCGGCAGTGACCCCAGAACGCCGAGCAGTAACCATTCCTGGGATGAAACGGTTACGTCGGTACGTTAACGTAAGAGTGCGATCGTCTCGACGTGACTTCAACGATCTCGGAAGATCCTGGACTTACCCCGTAACTCTGTTCCGAGTGGTCAGGATATGAATTGTCTACCGTGTGCGTCCAAATTGACGCACAACATCAGTTGCTGGCGCACATGCCGTAAGCATGCCAATTTGTCTAATTTCTGTGATTTTCAGAAAGCTGTGACATCTAAGTTTTGAAACGCAAATGTTTACAATTCTGATTTTTCGGTGTTTGGCTAAAGCCTATGTGTGTCTGTTGCATTAAATTAACTTGAAAAAAAAACCCTGAATAGGTCAACTCGCCGTCAGTGTTAAAAACCGGAAATGGAATGCGCAGTACAAATTAGCGAGAGTGTGGCTGTGTATGATCTTTATCGATTACTTCATAATAAAATATGCATTTACCAGTATTTTATGAAACATCAGGAAAACATGGCTTAAACCGGCTCTTAAGTAAGTAAATTTTCTTTTTTTGCTAAGTATTGTTGAAATTTGAAAATTATTTAAATTATTTCAATTTTAACATGTTTTTGATATCAGCTTTTGGCGACAAAATCACAGGTTAAAGGTTTTTGGACGGGTTGTTTTAAAGATTAATACTTGTGCTAGGGGGCTGACATTTTGTATGGAGGTTTATTAGGGGTCAAATATTGCACCGATGTCTGTAAATCACTATCATTTTTTCTGGATAATATTTATGTACGTTTTGGGAGTACCATATACCGCCAAGTGATTGGTATCCCTATGGGTACAAACTGTGCACCCCTTGTCGCAGACCTATTTTTGTACTGTTATGAGAGGGACTTTATGCTAAGTCTAAAACCTGCTACACATGCAGATATGATCGAAACCTTTAACAATACATCGCGCTATCTAGATGATATTTTTAATATAGACAACCCATTTTTTGATACGTTGTTTCCTTTTATTAACCCAAAAGAACTAAGCCTTAATAAAACAAACGAGTCAAAATTATCGGCACCATTTTTAGATTTGGATCTTTTAATAAATAACGGAATTGTTTCTTTTAAGATTTACGATAAACGAAATGATTTTGATTTTAGTATTGTAAATTATCCTCAACTAGATGGCGATGTTCCCCGTTCTACATCTTACGGGGTTTATATTTCACAACTTATTCGTTTTGCTAGGGCCTGTACCTCTGTTGAGGACTTCCACATTCGTAATAAAAATATTACTGAAAAGCTTCTTAAACAGGGGTACAGATTTCATAAACTTCGTAAAACATTTTCTAAATTCTTTTATAGAAATCTTCCTCTCATTAACAAGTATAAATGTAACTTAAAGTCCTTTCTGCGGCAAGGTATTTCACATCCGGAGTTTTATGGTGATGTGATTTACAGACTTCGTAAGATTCTTGGACATATGCATTTTCAAAACCTATTTGAGAAACGTATTAGATTTTTCCTCAAAAAAGATTATGATCCAACTATATTGCTGCGCACTTCACGTTTGGTAATCGATCAATCTACAATTGATAGCTATGCTTTCCTCTTTGGTTGTGCGACGACAGACAAGGCTTAGCACTACATGATGATGTATCTCTAAAGCCGTCCTTAATGCCCGTGTCACAGACACCAGAAGGACACACGAATGTGGAATTTTGAATTTCGCGCGAAGGTGGCCCCGAATCTGGCTCAACAGCCAATCAACACGAAGGCAAATACGGTGCCAACAGAAGGTCACACGATGGCAACCGAACCACACACGAAGTCAACACGAATATGCAGATTTTTAACATGTTACGTTTACCCGCAGTCCACACGAAGGTCACACGATAGCTAAACGGCGTCGTGTTGAGAGTATGATGCGGTCTCGAACCAGGCATGAGGTAATGCAGAAGTTTAATTGTAATGCACTGTTCATAATGCATTACTTTTTCCAATGTAATGGTTATGTGATGGTTATGTGATATTTATATCCTCTGGTTGATTGGTGTCTGAATTTAAGTTATGCGTGATCGGATTTCGAATAAAATTGCATGTAAAACTTTTCCCGCGCATTTTAGTATTTCGCAATAACCAATCTCAATTTGTATTTTTACATCATCTGGTGATAAAATAGTGTATGTTTCTCATATATCTAAATCACTTTAACCCTTTCCCCCATAGAAGCGACTTTTAGCGTATTTAATTTATTCATCCGCTGAAGAAAATAGTTCTAGTTTATACCCTCATGAACAATTACCATTACAAATATTTTATATAGCCTAGCAGATTTTAGCTTAAAGCAGGCTGAAAGTAAAGCAGAATGTGCCTTAAGGCACATTCTGCTTTACTTTCAACCTGCTATAAGTGGTCACCTGTCTTCAAAACTAGAAACAAGCTATGAGGTAAAGGGTTAAGGCAGCTCAGAAACGTGTAGTTAATATATATTTCTGCTTTTCGACAAGGATTATAGAACGTTTTTCATGTATGTATTATTATTCTCAGTGAAAAAAATGAGGGGGTCTACTAAACAAAACAAATTCTAACTTTACACCCCCGTATCAAAAGCATATGATCTGAACCCGATATTTTCCCAACACCCTAGGTTATAGATTAAAATGCATGTCTTGCGTGCTGTTTTAGTAGATCACCCACAGCAGCAGCTTTAACTTTGGCACCCGTCAAATTGAATAGTGTTCGGTCTTAAGTAACACTAGTAATCTTTAAATTGTTTGTTTTGATTGGAAAATGACATTCAAGGCACTGCAAAACTTCAGTTTAATCAAATAAAGTTCAAACTATATCTATGAAATCGGCATCTTTCAAATTATTTGACCTTAACCGTAAGCCCTTATTTCAACGTAGACCCGTTACATACGCTATAATAGGCAGTGTCTATGAATGAACGAACTTTAATCTTTAATAATTTCTAAACTGCTTGACGGATTCCAACGAAATTTTCAGTCAATACAATGAATCACTTCATTTTAAAACAGACAAAATTTCAATGTGATAGTATTAGTTGGAACGCAGAAAATCGCAAAAGTGATATAATTAAATGAACGCCCCTCGTAGTTATTTTTCCTCTAGTTCCAGAGGTGTTGCTATTATTTTTAATAATAACATAAACGTAACTGTTAACTGAAGCCTATGCGATCAAGAAAGCTATTTCGTAATCTTAGATCTGGCTTTTGATGATTTTAAATGTACATTGGTTAGCCTTAATGGGCCAAACCGGGATAATCCAAATTTCTTTAAAAATATTTTCGAAATAGTGGACGTATTTGGAAATGATTCGTATATTTTATGTGGAGATTTTAACTGTGGTTTAGATCCTGCAATGGATTACCAAAATTACAAAACAATAGATAACAAAAACGCAAGAAATCTTATAATTGAAAATATACAATATAGACAGTTAGTAGATATATACAGATACCTCTATCAAGACAGAAAAAGATATACCTAGCAGCGTACTCATCTACTCTAACAGGCAAGTTTAGATTTTTTCCTTGTAACAGAAGACATTGTACAGTTTTCAAAATCATGTGAAATAGAACCTAGCCTCAACTCAGATCACTCTTTTGTACAAATGCATGTGCTATTTGCAAACATCGATCACGGTAAAGGATTATGGAAACATAACGATTCTTTATTAAATGATTTAGAATATATCAATCAAATTGAAGATAAGATTTAAAGATGTAAAATCTCAATAATGCATTCCTGTGTACGATTTAGAGAACATCGATAAACTACATTGTAGCTACTTACAGTTTACGATACCAGGCGATCTTTTCTTAGAAACTCTTCTAATGGAAATCAGGGGGGGGGGGGGGGGGGGGGGGGGGGGTCTATATCTTATGACTCTTACAAAAAAAATCGTTAAATAAACAAGTAACTGACCTATTAAAGAAAGTCAAAGATATCGAAGAAAACCTAACAGAAGAAAATTCACAAAACTTAAGAAAACTATAGACAAAACCTTTCAGAATTAAGAGAATTTAAACTTAAAGGTCATGTAATCAGGTCGAAAGCTAAATGGATAGAATATGGCGTAAAATCTATACAATTCTTTTGTGGTCTAGAAAAACATAATAACATTAACAAAACAGTATACAAATTGGAGACAACAAACGGAAGTACAATTACAAACCAAAATGATATTCTAGTCGAAACGCAACAATTTTATAAAAAACTATACTCAAATCAGGATAAATACGAATTTGACCAAATATTAAGGTAAATGTAAATAAAATCACAAAAAGTCAAGCGGAAAATCTTGAGGGCCATACATCTTATCAAGAGGCTAGTTATACCCTTACAATATGAAAAATGACAAAAGTCCAGGTAGCGATGGTTTTACAACCAATTTTTTAAAAATGTTTTGGAAAGACTTGGGTTATCTAGTTGTTAGGTCAATAAATTCTGCATTTGATAAGGGTATACTGTCAATAAGTCAACGTCAAGGAGTCATTACATGTATTCCGAAAGAAAATAAACCCCGCCAATTCCTAAAAAACTGGCGACCAATTACACTTCTTAACACGCTTTACAAAATAGCATCAAGATCAATAGCAAACAGACTTAAAAATATTCTACCAACTATCATATGTAAGGAGCAAACTGTTTTTTTGAAAAACAAGTATATTGGAGAAAACATAAGACTTATTTATGATTTTATGCAATATGCAGAGGAAAATGATATTCCCGGACTTATGCTACGTATTGACTTTGAAAAGGCTTTCGATTCTATTTCACGGAAATTTTTCCAAAAGGTTTTAGATACATTAATTTTGGAGACGCTTTTAAAAAATGGATATCCGTGTTTTATCATGACATTAAATCAAGTGTAATATAAAACGTTTTTTATGTCTGATGTTTTTAATATTGAAAGGGGCTGAGACCCGCTATTGCCTTACATATTTATCCTCTGTACAGATATTTTAATCCAGAAACTAAAAGCAAACAAGCATATAAAAGGCCTGACAATAAACGGAACCGAACATATACTGTCCCAGTTCGCGGACGACACCTCAATCATATTGGATGGAACAGATATATCCATCAACCGAACACTGAATGAACTAAGTGCTTTTGCAAGAATCTCAGGACTTAAAGTAAATTTCGATAAAACACATGTTATTTGGTTCTAAAACATACAGCTCAGAACCAATTAAGACAAAGTTCAAACAAGTGTGGGGCAATCAAGAGTTTAAGCTATTTGGTGTTAAATTCTATGTTGATTTGGACAAAATGATTGAGTTAAACTATAACGAAAAAGTCAAATCTCTTAAACAAATGATACAGTTTTTGAACAGAAGATTCATCACTCCAATCGGAAAAATAACAGTTATCAAAACACCTTTCTTACCCTTATTCAACCATCTATTTATTGCATTACAGGATCCAAATGAGAGCATTTTAAAAACCTTAAATGAATTATTTTATAATTACCTTTGGAAAGGGCCTGCAAAAATAAAGTGTAATTATCAAAGACTAAACAGACGGCGGCCTTAGAATGATAAACACACACAATTTTATTAAAGGTTTGAAGTGTACATGGATCAGAAGGCTATATCAAACAGACGCCTCCTGCACTACGTTAACAAATCACTTTTTAAATATTGGAAAGCTTATAAATAGCGGTCATCACTATACGGAAACAGCATCACACAAAACAAATAATATATTTTGGAAAGACGTTTTAAGTGCGTATACATCCTATTCAAAGGCACTACCGGTTATACAGAAAGAACACTGTCTAAGATGTCCACTCTTTTATATACAAGTTGGAGGTAAATCTATCTTTTTAAAATCATGGTATGGAAAGGGAATACGATATGTGAACGACCTATACAAAAGTAATAAAATACTTACTTTAGACGAATTTGAACAATTGTACAATATAAAAGTGAACAGCTTGTTCTTCATTGGAGTAACAAAAAAAGTATCAAAATATGTAAACACCTACAGTAGCACCGGCCTGGAAAATGACGTCCAACATCCATTTATACCACACCTTTTCGAACGCGTCTTTAATAGTAAGTCTGGTAGTAGAGTTTTCTGTGAAATCCTAAATTTAAATAATGTTGAACCTACAAGCAAGGAAAAGTGGAACCTACACTTTACTTTTACAAAATGTCAATGGAGTCTATTTTATAGTTTACCTTTTCACACAACACGAGACAGTAACTTACAATGGCTACAAGTAAGAATACTTCATAGACTACTACCAGTAAACACATACTTGTTTATTCTAGAGTTACGTGACAGTAATCTTTGTAGTTTTTGTAATAAACTACCAGAGACAATTCTTCATCTATTTTATAAATGCGAAATAACAAACTACTTCTTAAAACTATTTGTACTAATCCTTAATAATGGCAATGTAAATATACACTTAAATGAAGTTTCCATCCTATTTGGAGGGCAATGTGAAAAGTTAAATTTATTATATCTATACCTAAAACTGTATATGTATACTGCAAGACAATACAATTGCAATATGTGTATTGATTCCTTTAAAAGGTACCTGGGACACAAAATAGATACAAATAGTCAAATAGCAATACAAAATAATATACAGATGATGACTTTGAGGTCAAATGGGAAATACTTCGAAAACTGTTTAATCTACTTGCATAAAAGCTAAACAAACCAATAACGCTTGAAACGCTCTTGATACAAAATAGAGGCATGTCTTCATATCTTTCATGTTATTTTCAGCACTTTCTTCTATGTATTTTTTATTATATACAGTGGAAACTCGATACTTGGAACTCGATTGTTATCGGCTTACCAGTATTTTGCCTAGGTCGCAGATACCCGTATTTCAAAGTTAAAACGTGACTTAGCCACGTTTTGGCTTTGAAATATAGGTATGTTCGAACAAACACGTGTTCGAAGTATCGAGTTTCGACTATATTCACACAAAAATTATGTTCGATATATTATAGAATTAAATATTTAACATGCATTGTAAGGTGTAGAGTGGGATTGATCTCCGACCCACAAACACCTATTCACGGAGATAATAAAATATTGAACTGAAGAAAAAAATGTTTTTTTAAAACGTTTTCTATTTGTAAAATTATCTGATTGTTGTCACTTAACCATGTTTCGCTTAAAATTATTAAATCATAAGCTTTTAATATTTTCATAAACTCTGTATCACCAATTGTTCGTATAAAACCGTTAATATTCCATGAAAGAATTTTAAGCTCTTCCCCACTATCCTAATTTTGTATTTTCTTAAAGCTGCTCGCTGAATCATCTTTCATCAACAATTTTGTTCCGTACCACATCACAGTTTTTCTGCGTAAATTCCCTTTGTCTAATCGGATACTGCTCCATTCGTTTTGCTAGAACAGTCTGAGTTTGCTGTATCCCAAAAACCAAATTTGTTCCCCTGAGTGAATCTTGTTTGTATATGGCTGTTGACCTTGCAAACTCTCTGCCTTGTAGCTGTGGATTGCGTGCTCGAGCCTTTTCTTTTCTTGTGCCGATCCTGTGCGCGCTGTCCACGATTACGTCCCTTTGTATATCAAGTTTTTCTTTGATGAAGTCGAAGACGAATGCTTCACAGTTTTCTCCATTATTTTCCGTGAGACCATAAAACAGCAGATTTTCACGTTTGCTCATGACTTCCGTATACGATAGTTTGTCCTCCATTTACTTGGCCTGTGTTTCGTAATTTTCGATGTTGAGTTTAAGTATCAAGCATTTTTACTTCGTTGGTTGTTGATTTAATTTTCTGGTTTGTGTCGTCTATTTATATCACTAGACAGCTCGCTTGATTTCTCAACTTCTTGTAGTATGGAGCCCATATAATTTACTTTGTGTTCATGATCATTAATTTTTGTCTGTACTCTGGTCTCTCTTTTTTTGCTATGGAATCGATTTTTTAAGGACTGTTGTTTTTCTATGAGTATTTGTTTTATTTGCTGCATTTCTTTCATTAGTTCTTGAGCCCATGGGGTGGGGCTGCTTGGGTATGGGTAGCGGTTTTCGCACCATATGTTGCTTATAAGGGGTGACTATCCGTATGAACCGTTAAGTCTATTTGGTTCAATTAATTGTCCTGTATGTTGTTGTTCTGGTGAGAAATGAAAATTGAATCGTTGACTGAGAGGGTTATTTTAGGGTTTCTACAATGTTTACTTTTTGTTCACGTCACGAAAGCTCACTTTAACCGGGTTGACCACTTGTATATGTAAGTATAGTGTCCGACAGCAATGGCGATAAATCTTTAGGTTTACTTGCGTTTGTTGTCTTCTGTTTGCCTGAACTCAAACTTGCCGATAAAGTTGTTTTGATCGTTTTTCGCTTTTGCCGAGGCATGAAGGATGCTTGATCCTCATTTTCTACTGGTTTATATATCCAAACATGTATTTAATATTCAGCTTTTATTTGATAAATCTCGAGCTGAATTTCTCATGTATTGACCACTACTTGTCACGTGCGTCCAGTATAATAATTCATACCTAATGGGAGAAAAAGGTTGTGTGTGTTTAATGTTTAATCAGAGGAGTTGTTACAGGGAGGTAAAAGTAAAACCCTAAGAGTGCTGAGTATGAGTTGACTTACATTTGCGAACAATTTGAACCCAGATCAGGCGTCGGGTTAAAACTGTTTGCCACTCGTACTAATGTTTCTTCTGTCAAAATGTCCAATACCAAACTGAGAAAAACCCAAGCAAACGACAATTTTAAGCAGACGATATTGCAACAGTGTAAGCACTAGATATACGTGTCTTGTATGGGTAATCGTTGTTCGGAGGGCCATTGCAGGGAGGGAATACTCTTTTTCATCCTCTGTTATACAAGTTTGTGATTCTTCAGGGGATAAACGTCTTAACTCATTGACCCTGAAATGTGCATTTGACTGTTCCAGTTTTCATTTGATTCTAGTCGATTTTTGTTTTACTTCTCATGGAAGTATCACAGTGTATAAACGAACTGTATGATGACCGGGTAAAGTGACTAGCTGTAACAACGAATGTTGACATTTGTGCAGAGGTCGGAACATAAACCTGTTAATTTTGGATATCTTCTTCGAACCCATGCGAGCGAACGTAAGTAATAATTACAGTTATACATTTATTTTGTATCGTAGTACACTTGTAAGGGTGTAGGTAGAGAGGAAATTGTGATCTGATTGAAAATCAACACATAGTGTCGATTTCCCTCTCAAATTTGGCAACAGTTCTTTGAAAATGCCCTTTGTTTTAATCGCTTATATTACAATACGGTACTGTATGTTATCTAAATAGACCGCTAAACAAAGCAACCACTTTTTGTTTATCGTAAATCGCCATTTGATTATAAATTTAGGCAAACTCCTACATGTAGACTGTATCATTTATTGCAATCATCTGCTATCATTTAAAGCGACTACCCAACAATGTGACTGTATGACATATAGCGACAAGATTCCCCTGAAATTTGTATGACATATAGCAACTAGCTATACACGATTTCGAAAAGCCTGCTTGGTGTATTGTTATAGTTTCTTAAATAAAAGCTGTATCAGAGTAATACGTATATGTACGTGCAACATCTACTACGACTTATAGTGTGTTCATGCAAATTACCATTTTCGACCATATTTTCGGAAATGTGTATGACATATTGCGACTCGCTTAATATGATTTCTCCAATTCTGCATACTGTATTGTTATTATTCGGATATACTGATTTTTCCCCAAATCTTCGGATTTCTGCTCTTACTTTTAAAATTTGGACCTTAAGCGTAGTTTGCGTTGAAAACATTGATATGAGTGTCAAACAGTTTAGATCTAGATCAGACGGCGCGTTATGTGTCTGATCTGGATATGAACTATTTGTAGAGCTTTGCAGCGAAAGGGTTAATGGTACGTTTCCTAAAACCGCGCTTGAAAATTTAGAAATCTTAGGATGTTTTAGCAACTTATGGTAGCCCTGATTTCAGCCTAACATTTATCAATTTATGTTTCAGGTTCAATGGATAATTTCCAGTGTATCTACTGCCACTGTGTATACCCGTACACAGTATATTGGTACCAGCGAGTCGAGAGAATTAGCCGGTCGCTCTGCAGTGCGTGTATGTTTTTCATGGTTGTATAGCATAAAATGTCTATGATCAACATATATATAATACAGTATTAAAGCGTGATGTTTCTGTGATATGCTGATGTCAAAACAGTTCTGTTTTAATCACAGAAACTCTCGTTAAATATATAATTATGCTGTCTAGTACCGGTAAATAACAACGATTGCTGACGAAAAATTACGATATCAACTGTTTCAAACGCTCCTGACTACAATATTTACATGATACACTTAGTCTATTTAATAATAATTCATGTAACTCACTAAAACCACACTGTTGGGTCGTGATTTTAAGAATAGAATTAAAAGAAATTTGTGTCAAGTGTACGGCATCTTGGTTGTGAATGAAATATTACTGTACGGCATACTGATGTGTCACTGTACGGGGGTTTGCTACCAGAAACGTTTTGCTCTGTCCCAGTTCGTCCTCATGGTGTTACGTTCAACCAAAGGTAGCCGTGTACCGAGAACAGTCTTCCTATTTATAAATTTTATACTTTTCATTGTTAATTTACTTAAAATAGATAAACTTGATATAGAGCAGGAACACCTAATAAAATGAAATTGAAACGATGAATGTACGTTTAACATATTATAATAGCTGTTCACGTAACAGAATACTTTTGAAGCGAACGAGTAACTGTATCGGACTATATCTTAATCGAAGATTTCTATTAAAAAACTTAACACACACAGAGTCAATAATGATTGCGGTTAATGTATGATATCAAACTAATCCACCCACTCATAAAATATTGAAATACACGTACACAACTATAATTTCCATCTGTGTTTTTCCATTTTGCACGAACATATCGTGCAGTATGTTTACTGGTTAATGCGGTATCATTTACCACAGTGCAATCAGAATAAGCTGCCCGCTTTAAAGTGTGCGGTATTCAATTTAAAGACATTTCCTGATATTTTTCCGGTGGTGACACCAAACCAGGTATAAAATAAATCATGCAGTCATATGCGAGTTTTGTCCTTACTGCTATCTTGTCCAGGGATAATTATACTCATCCAAGCGTTTCATGTGAGGGTCGTACTTTAATTTTGTTAGTTTGATTAGTAAAACCCATTGAAAAACCCCTTGAGGGGTATGTGAGGGGCTCTCTAGACAACTTGAGATTACTGACATTGACTTTGCACACTTTACTACCGTGTTACCTGTATTTTCACACATAGTGAGAACAATAGGGGAGTCCATCAATGGACTGATGAAATATCTTTAATCCAGAGTCCTTTTCTATAAAAACTGCCGCGGTCGTGTTACATTTGCTTGTTATTCCTTATCTTGCTAAATTGTTGTCTGATTCAATAATGTCGTGTGCGAAGAGACACTAAACTCTTTTTTCAATGTGAGTGCCAAAACCAGTTTGAATATAGATCAGAAGTCGCGTTAAAGACATTTCCTGACATACTTTCGGTGGTAACACCAAAACAGGTTTAAAAGCATGCAATCATGTGGAATTTGTGCAGTTAGTGTTAACTGTTCTAGGGATAAAATCATTGAAGCGTTTCATGTGAGGTCCGTTCCTTCAATTTGTTAGTTTGGTTAAAAAACATTGGAATAATTCTTAGGTGTGAGTATGTCAGGGCCTCTCTAGACAACTTGAGATAAGTGACATCTGCTAAGCACACTGTACTCCTGCGTTACCTGTATTTTGACGCCTATTGAGAACAACAGGGTGCATCAAAGGACTTAAAGCGGCGTCTTGTCTTGTTCCAAACAGTTTGCAAATGTTATCCAATGAGCACTTAGGGTTACGTTTATTCGAATAACAGAGTTAAAATTGACATGTTGCTCTGTGCGGACAGCACGCCTGTAATAATGAACAATAACAGTAAGCGCCAAAACAGTTTAACTTCACCAGAGTATCTCATAAAGGATGTCGACTTTTCTAAGTCGAACCAGCGAACAACATCTGTGAAAAGCAAATATGTTATATTTTTAATGGGAAATTTGCCTTCAAAGACCAGCCGATTGAATGCTATATAATCAAGTTTGCCAGTCTGTTTCATTTCGTCGATTACGCTTCGGATCAGGGATAGTAATTCTTTATACTCCCTTTATACTTCTTTATACTCCCGAAATTCCTCTACAACAGGCAATTCGGAGTCTTGCAACAAACATGCTCATGTTCTTCATTATATGCAAACTTGCACATTTGTTTTCAATGGAGAGTCTTTGGGTGTAAGGTATCGCTTAGATAGATTATTTTGTTGCGTTTCGTCTATTATAGACATAACCCTCCCCTCCCCTCTACATTGTCCAGGTATAATATTGAAGTTGCACACTTTTTCGGAAAAAACCAACAAACAACGCTGGCGAAGGTATTTTAATTCATGATAGCAATGCATCTCTGTCAAGTGGGAAATTACCTCCCGGAACGTGGGTAGTTGTTCCTTACAGTACGAACATTTGTACAGGTCCATAATCTGTAAAAAAATAAATGACAATGTACAGAATATATACTTGTACAAATCAAACAGCCGTCGATTTCGATGTAGATTTAAGCAAGTTGCCGTACACTGGATTGAAAGGCTTTAGCAATATGCCGTTCACTAGCGTAGTAAGTTGCCGTACACCTAACCAAATTTCATTTCGGGTTTTTAAAGCACATACGTCAAAACAATAGTAAAAGTTTCATAACTTGCTTGCTTTATTCGTTTTTACGTCTCTTTCCCGGGGTACTCTCTTATAGAGATCTAACCCATGGTCGGGGGAGCACTAAAGTTTCATAATGTCAATCAAGATAGCATAAATTACTCGTATAACATGAATAGATCTCTTATACAATTATTAAAAACAAATTACAATGATATTATGTCAGCAACAGTTGTTATTTACCGGTACCAGGCAGCTTGTTTATACGTCTTACGAGAGGTTCTCTCGGTAAAACTGAAATGTTATGACATCAGCATGTTCCAGAAACAACTCGCTTTAATATAGTATTATTCTACATATTGATCATAGACATATAGTTCTAGAAAATCATGAAAACATACCTGCACTGCAGAGCGATCTGCTAAAAACTCTCGACTCGCTGGTACCAATATCCTGTGTACGGGTATACACAGTGACTGCACTTTCAGCACAGATGTATTCGACCAAGTCATACAACATTGTGTCGACATTCACGAAGACCAAAACCTAAGATTAAAATTTTATCGATTTCGGACATTACCAACACAATAAAAACTCACTCAAAGGACTTTCGTCTTGACACAAAACCGGCAAAAATTATGACATATATTGTAAAAACAACCCTAAAAAGTAAAAATGGACCAGAATACAATGAAAACTAGAATTGTCCATTTCAGGTTTCAGGGAGGAAAAGCTAAACTTAATATTAACTTAATCAAGGACTTAATTATATATGTGCATACATAAACAAAATGTCAGCATCAGCTTAGGAGTTGGAAGGTAGCGGGTTTGATCGCCAGTTGCAAACCAGTGCCGTAATATTGCTAGGAGCAGCTCTCTTTGGGGTCTACATTTTGTGCAAATTGTCAAAAAGAGGCATTGTAAGGTAAAGGGTTGAAAAGAGATTTATTTAAACTTTGTTAAACTAACAAAAGGGCGATTTGGACGTAAAAGGATCCTAAAGTCGTCTGAAATCGTTACCTTAAGATCGCTATAATTGATACAGTATAGTCGCTATAATCATTCAGATCACCGTGTAGTCTGATTCAATAAACAATACAGTTTCAGTTTCATCAGTGCAGTACTTTGAACGTGGATATTTTATTAAATCTCACAGCTATTGTGGTTGTACTGCTATCTAAATAAGAATACATAATTTTCTCAAGTTTTAACGCCCAATTAGATGTCAGGATGTGTATAAACTGCATATATGACACGTTTGTAAACACGGCCTCGTGTAAACATTGCCAGGTATTTATTGATGTAATGGAAATATTTTGTTTGGAAAGCTTGATAACGGAACAATGACAGTCAGGTAAATATCTTAAATCAATGCACAATATAATGTACGTTTGCTTTTCTTAGTGATCTACTTAGAAAACAAGGAAAACAGATGAAAACATGTCCGCGTGTCGCACTGAATCGACTGACTCCTTACAAGCTAGTCGCAAAATCTAGTCATCATACAGTTCGTTTATACACTGTGAGTATGTAACCCCTTCGATGTCTTTCCCCGAGAACAACGGTTATTTGCAAACAGCTTGGATCCTGATCAAGATCCAAACTGTTTGACAGTCATTTCAATATTTCTTAAGTCAAAATACCTAGGATATATAATTAAGAAATAAAGGCAGACGACAATCGTTTAAAATTGATGACGTCATTGCAGTGAGCGGGTAAAGGACATTGACAACATAAACATAGTGTAGACGTTGGTCAAAGAGTTTCAATAGCCGGCAGAACGACCCTGCATAATATGTAAATTCTCTTTTCCAGTCATCCGGGTATTTAATGTCATACACATACTCTCGGTCCTTCATTCGGATGGCGACTGTCTTATTCGGAGAAAAAAATAATTCTAATTTTCGGTAAAATCACGCTTTTGCAACTTATGTAAGTCCTTCGTAGTATTCATAGGACCTATTCAGATAATAATGAGTAAAAAAGAAGGAGATTAAACGCCCTGTTGCACAAACTTATGTAGATTTCGGGTTTGTTGTCCCCGAGTGCGCGTGCTCGCGAAGTGTAAATAAAGGGGGTATGACGTCACACTGGAAAAGAGAATAGCGAGGATAATAGCTATTACAGTGTATATGAAAACGTCAAAACTTCACAAGACCTGGGAATAAAGGCATCATATGGTAAGACTCGAACACGCTTAAGAGTGACTTTTATTGACATTTAACATAAGAAATGTGCAGTAAACATCCCCTGTCTAGCCTCATTTATACTATATGTTACATCCGGGCTTTAAATGAAGCATAAAGTGTAAGAAAACAGGCCTCAACTGAGGGATGAGATAATCACAAAACCTTTTGGAGAAACGCCTTCACTGCCATGATACAATCGGCTTTAATCCATTGTCGTTTACTTTTATTTCTCAGATTAAACTTTGAGATATTTTGACTTAAGAAATATAAATTAAATTGAGTATCAAACAGTTAAGAACCTGATCAGACGCCGCGATACGCGGCGCGGCGTCTGATCAGGATTCAATCGGTTTGCAAATAGCTATTGTACTCGGAGAAAGGCAGTGAATGGGCTTAACCCTTTCCCCCATAGATGCGCCTTTTAACGAATATGATTTATTCCTCCGCTGAAGAAAATAGTTCCAATTTTATCAGTCATGCATAAATGTTATATGGAATATTTGCTATATTCTAGCACAGTCATGGTAGCTTAAAGCAGGCTGAAAGTAAAGCAGGCTGCGCATTCTACTTTACTTTCAACCTGCTTTAAGTATAGTCACCTATCTTCAATACTATAAATAGGCTATCAGGTAAAGGGTTAACACATGAGTGAAATTCATAACCTTTGACTCACGGGAAGACTTATTGAGTGGTTATGATAATGTTTACAGACAGTTGACCGCATGTGCATGACAAACTGAACTCATGAATGCCTATCGTCTACAAACGTAGACAGTGTATGCACTGTTTGCTATTATATATAAAATGATCGGCTGTTTCAACAAATATTGGAGTGACTTAGATCACCGTGTATGTCTATAATGAAAAGCACATATGGACAGTTCATTGCAATATTCGGGCAATACAACAACATATGGTTAATATTCAGGCAGCAATAACTTAATGCAGAAAACTCATATACAACAAAAAAGCCTACACATGATTACAAATATTTCGTCTGTTCATGTGCCACATTTTACAAGCTAGACAGCAATAAGTTTTAACGCAAATATATAACCGATGGCACCATGTGTAGAACAGAAAAAAGGACCCATGCGAATGAGCCTGATATCATTCGACAACATTTGAGTAGAATGCGTTTTAGGTGAATATGATTCTCATGTCTTTGGTTGGTCAGATTTTGAACAATTTGTTCAATTCTGACCAATCAAAAGTTTTGGAACAGACGCAGATTCCTCTCAAAAGCTTTATAACTATGGTGGCAAGTTGTCAAGCCTGTTCAACCCATTAACCTATATTTAGTCATCCAGCCATACGATATACCGACCGCTCAAAACGCGGCCAAGTTTTGGCGTTTTCTGTTGTTGTTGTTTTTTTGCCAGAAATACCAGTATATTTTCTCAAATTTATAAAGTTGTGTATACAGATAGAGGATCCTTATCAGACGCTGACTTACTTGAGGTTAATCTGAATCCATACTGTTTGCGTTTTCCAGTAGTCGTAAGAGAAGGCATGAACCCTCTGTTAAACAATAGGGGACTGTAATCGAGCAGTTTGTTTTCGAGTTAGACATCGAGTCATGTAAACCATTCCTTCACGATACTTCTACAGTTAAATTGCCTAGACCATTTACTCCCTTTTATTCGTTTTGAAGACAGATGGCCGCTTTTAAAGCAGGTTGAAGCAAAATGCGCCTTAAGAACAGAATAAGGCGCATTCTACTTTACTGTCAGCCGGCTTTAAGCTACCATCTGCTAGGATATAAAACATATTTCTTTCGGTACTTGTTATGACTTATAAACTTGAAATATTGTTTTTAATGGAGGAATAAAGTAATGCGCTAATAGGTGCTTTTATTGAAGAAAATGTTGAAGTTCAGACAGTAAGGAAGACAAAAGCATGGCTGAGAAAATTAAAAGCAGACGGTAAATTTGACTATGAGAGTGTACAAATGAACCATGGCATTTTAACAAAAGAATAAAGAGACACGCGTAGTTTGAAAAAAAAACCCCCAGAACTATCATGTTCGAATCCCTTTGATCAGAAGAATTTCCGATTGCTATTTGCATAAATGATTCATAGACAAATCATTTCATGCAGTTAGCCGCTTTACTGTCTTGGCGCCATCAATTTTAAACGAATTGTCGTCTGCCTATATTTCTTAAATCTAAATGTTTGGTATTCGGGCTTAAGAAATATTGATATTAGCCTCAAACAGTTTTTATCCTGATCAGAGGCCGCGTGAAGAGGCGTCTGATCAGAATCCAAACTGTGTGCAAATAACCATTGTAAATGGGCTAAGGCAGTGAAGGGGTTAATCGTAGCATCTTGAAACAGGCCGATGATGCGGATACATTACCTTAAGCATGCTATTTAATTGTCGTCTGCAACAATTCTTTAATTGATTCATCTGCATTTATTCTAGAAAAATATCAACAGACTGTCAAATGGTTATAAGTCTGATTAGAAGTCTCAGCTGAATGCATGTAGTTGCAGCAAATCCACCCGTTGCGTTTTATGGCGTTAGGTCATAAAATGCGTTTTAACCCCGTCACTGCTTTAACCCTAGTACAAAAGTTATTTGCAAACCGTTTGGATTCTGATTAGACGTCGCGTAACGCGGTGTCTGATCAGGTTCCAACTGTTTGGCACTCATTTCAATATTTCTCAAGGTAAAATACCTTAAATTTAGATTTGAGAAATAAAAGCAGACGACACTTATTTAAAGTAGATGACGTCATGGCAGTGAAGGAGTTAAAGGTGCCCTAAACATTTCGCTTGCAATAACATCGTCTGCGTCTAAGTTGTCTTTTGCAATATGTTTAACACCATCACTCCCATGACGTCATCAGCTTCAAACAATTGTCAGCTACTTTTATTCATCAACTTTAAATGTTATGACATACAGTAGACATATGTAATTTGCAATGAGAAATACATATTATTGAGCGTCAAACAATTTGGATCATGTATAGGTGCGGCATCTGATCAGATTAGATTCTAAACTGTTTACACATAACAATTGTACTCGGGGCAAGGTATTAAGGGGTTCAATATCGATTGAACTCTCTGTTTTAATTTACGTAGATATATGTATTAGGGCAATGACCAGCTGTCTGCAAATTCAAGTGAAGTTATTACCCTCGTCAGACAAAGGGTAAATGTTGTGAAGATTTGATTCTACAACGGTTTGAAAGTTTGTTATTTTGTTAGCTAATACATGAAAGAGAATCCAACTGATATGCAATGTTGTCAAAGGACTACTCAATAAAGCCCGATTATATCAAAGGAAAAAAGATAATTTCGTAGCAGTAAACCATTAAAGGACCAAGGAGACTAAAGTCGATCTTGCAAACAGCTTGATTTCGGATCAGGCGCTGCGTAACACGGTGAAGTCTGATCAGCATTCAAACTGTTTGACAATCAGTTCAGTATTTCAGTAAGTTAGCCTTAAATGTAGTGTTCAAACCATATTATATACGTATAACTATACTCACGGAACTGAGTAAAACTGTGCATTTGGAAAAGCTTTCTAAATTATAGGAATACCAACCAGATATAAATTGACTTTGTTATCGTGTTATTTTAGTCTTTAAGCTAACATTTCATAAGAGTCATTAATGCGTGATGTCAATCATGACTGTACTATCATGCGTTTTTGTCACTAAGGGTCAAAACCGATGTCACACAATTAATAACGAGTATGTCCTCCGTTTGCATCAAAGCAAGCACGGCATCATCGTCGAATAGACCTCGCAAACGCTGCGAAAAAACTGCTAAGGAATGACATTCCGTACCATGACTAAACAATCAGCCAACTATTCCAACGTCAATGTCTGGTTCGGAAGACGTCGCATATGACGCCCAGAACCATCCCAAACGAGCTCATTTATCTTGGAATCGGATGAGACTGCGGGCCTGTAAATGACCTCGATTTTTTGTTCTGTAGGAAGGCAGTGACAACGCACGCGAGCAACGTGTGTGTGTGAACACTTTCATGCTGTAAGACAATAGGGCGGGTTTGACGTCAGAAAGGTGCGTACAGTCTAGGACGTCGCGGACGGATAAAAAACGTAATCGTTTTAGCAGCGTCCTCCGGCTGATAAGATGAAGTCCTCGAATGTTTATAGTCGTAAAGTTTGAAGACTGAAAACGATCACGCACATGTGTAACTGGGAACTACGAATCTTGTCGACGTTACGTTAAACGCGGTATCCCTGATCGCAGGTTCTCGCGAGCATTGTCAATTTGTCTTCATAATGACAGCATGATGTTACGATGAATGCCAAATCGGACTGCTACATCATGTTTTCTTCATTCCAGCCTCTATTATGCTGAATGAACGTAAAAGCGCATTTTCAGACAGCCTTGACATAGCCGTCATGGTTGATAAAACAAACCTTTCTTGTTTTTTCCGATGATTTACTTCCAAAACAACCAGTGTATAATGAAAACGTGTTGCATGTACTGTACAAATGAGTGTTCTGACAAATGTATGCCAAAATAAACAAACGTCTTTTGACACACAGACTTAAGTAAATTTAACGAAAATGGTAACCAATACATTCTACACACTTTATTCAGCTGTATAAACCGTCTTTATATGAGCTAATTGAAAACGTGTACATTTTAAACACATTTCAACCATGCACAGTTTTTAAATTCCGTGAGTATATATTGCAGTCAACAGCTTTAAAGTAGACGATTGTTTAAAGCAGATGGTTGAATTTGGACATACAAGGGTTAACCCATTTGTGCCCATGATCCGATTTATGGGACATAGGCAAACAGTGTAGACTTTGATCAGACGCCGCATTATGCGGCGTCTGACCAGAGTCTCTACTGTTTGCTGATAAGAATTTCAATATAAAACAAAATGAAATTGAAACTTTTGACCAGGCATTCCTTTGATAAAAAATGGACTAATTCAATATATAAGCATGGAAGAATCCACTGGGCACAAAAGGGTAAAGTTCCCCTTTACGACCACTCAAATGACTGTCTGTTTTCGATGTTTCAGGTTAGCAACTACTTCAATCGGGGTGAAAAGAAAAACACTGGAGTCTTCTGCTTTCATTGCTTTTGTGTTACCCTTTTTAAGACAGTACCTGTTTAATTACACAATAATGAACAAGTAGAGCACAACAGCTTAAAACCTTGTTTTTGCTGCAGAAGAGCCCTTTTGCAACCCCAGTCATTACAACGCATGCTCAACATGTTGAAACTTGATCAAGATCGATACATGTAGTATAATGCAATTATTTGTTGGAACCTTTTAGGTTCCGTTATTTCTTACAAATCATGTCTACATTTCATCGATCCTAGTAGAATATTTGTAAAAAATATCTACTCCATAGCCTGTTTCTAGTTTTGAAAACAGGTGACCACTTAAATCAGTTTGAAAATAAAGTAGAATACGCATAAAGACGCTTGACTTCAAGTCTGCGTTAAGCTACCAATTGCTATAATTGGAAATAGTTCTTATGGTGCATATTCATGAATTTTTAAAGTGGGATAAAATGCGTAAACGGCGTTTTGTGGAGTAAAGGGTAAATCTTTATTTGTTTTTTGTTTGAAATAAAATATACAAACATCAATATTAAAGCAGTCGAGATAATTGTCCTGCAATATCACCACATTTAGCTAATATTGTATCATTATACCACATAAAGCAATACACATGAAAGTGAATGTAAAATCATTATAATTATAATGCTCCCACGCCACCTATGAGAAGAAATGATAGCATGAATATTTAAGATATGTAATAAAATCAGAAGTAAAATCTCGTTTCATTTGTCTTTTGAAGAACAAATAAGGGTTCTAAGATGTCAAGAACCATTCATCATGTCGCTTGATTCAAAGGACTTAATCCCTGCACTGTCTTACCATGAGTGCAACCGTAATTTTTAAACAGCTTGGATACTGACCAAACGGCGCGTAACGCGGCGTCTCATCAGGGTCCAAACTGTTTGCAACTCATTTCAATTTTTCTAAGGTCATCATTCATGAAAATTAAATTTGATTAATAAAAGCAGACGATAATTGTATAAATTTGATGATGTCATGGCAGTAAAGGGGTTAAATCATTGTACATTTTAACCTTAACACCGCCATCCGACTACGCTCCCAATTACTAACAGTCTAAATTGTCATCAGATGTTGAGAAACACGGCCACTGATCAGCATCTAAACTGTTGGCAAATCTGTTTAGATGCTTGTTCAGTAAATCTGCCTTTAATATATAAGTTGTGCAGACTATGTAACAGAGAGTTCTGTTGTTAAACAAGTCAACACGTTAACGGTGAAAAGGGTAACACGTGTAGAGAGTTCAGCGAGAATTTTACATTATCTGTTACAGATACCGAGTAACGCTGTGTCTGATCAGGACCCAAACTGTCCGATACTGTTAGCAATGTTTCATTCAACTCCATCAAATCTATTTTAAGTAACGGCGGCAGACGAACCAATTGTTAGCAGACGACGTTGCACCATATAAAGGGTTAAAAGAAAAACTAGATGACATCTAAAGATATTTAACCCCTAATACTGCCATGCTGTCATCAGATTTGAACAATTATCGACTGCTTTATTTCTCAAATGTATTTCTTTGTTACGCGGCGACTAATAAGGATCCAAACTGTTGACAAGTATCTATTGTAGATCTACTCGTGGTAGGCAATGAAAGGTTAAACATCTTAAAATAATGTACGTTCGTATTTATAGCTTTAATGATATTAGACACTGCTATATAACGTTCTTTTATATATTATTAATCATTCAAATAGAATTTCAAATCCTTTAATTTCTAGATAAAAAGCATATTAGATTGAAACATAATGTGGCCAATAATGCCTAATGACTCATTTAGATTGCAGATCTAACATCTTTCTCAGCCCACTTTTGTAATTGAGTCAGACTACTGACTGATTCGTAAAGAGTGAGAAGGCGGAGTTCTTTCCCGTTTTAAAAATGAAACTTCAAATGCACTGCAAACACTGTTAATGGAAATGTCGAACATCTGCAATGTGTTACATCTGTACAGTCTAAGTGGCAAACAGTTTGGAGACTATCGTAATTTAGTGGGTTATATATAACGAATGCGTTGTGTCTTCAAACTATTATTGTAATCTATAACGTTCTTCTAACTTTCTTACATACATACAGAATATAATACAAAATCAAATATGACGTCACAGACGTTAACGTCGTTCCCGCGTCAAGTACACATCAGCGCTAAATTGTAATTCACAACATTCTGGGGGCCGCAAAAAGTTACATTACTCAAATATGAAAAAGTGCACGTATCCTAACATTAGATATACATAACAATTATACAGATGCTCGAAATTAAGTAAACAATTTAGAGTTTTCCATTTGGGTAAGCGGTAGGTATTTGATTAAAATCTAAAGTCTTAAAAGGTCTTATCACAAGTTTGATATCGCTTACTATTGGTTACACGTATTGAAAGTTTCTATCACTTCAAGTGGGTTTAGTTTTACGATCGGTATAGTAGCGTTAAGTCCGTTTGCCATTCTAATTTTTGCTGCGCGAAGTAAACAGTCGTTACCATAGAGGAGGCTCTCTATCACTGCAAGTTTTCATCGGATCCTCTGGGAATCGTCGTTGACCTGTACAACTTCGCCAAACACTAATTATTATAGATGTTCTGGGAGTTTAACCCAAGTTTTTTGTTCCGCTCACGGAGTGCTGTAAGATATTCTGTTTTCGAGCGAGTCCAAAACCGGTAAATCACGTATCTGCTTTCTCCCCCGCTTCAAAATGTCTTTCATATCCGATAATAAAGTGCCATAATACTCTCTGTCAGCTCTATGACGAGGAAATGACGTCATGACGTTGAGAATATGCTGAACGTCATGTCGTACCTGGGCGGTGCTGTTAAATGGTCCGGAAAGCAGGAAACCAAGCTTTGACTTAACATCTGTCGAACCACAACCTCGAATAGCTTCATCTTCTATGAAGTCCCTACAATAAAAGTCCGTGCCGTTGTCTGATATTAGATGTGCCAACTTCAATTCCTTTAAATGTGGCACTTGATCAATATAATTATGCTCTATGGCTAATGTCAATTGGTGTAGCTATTTTCGGCACAATTAGTACACGGATGGGTATTTTCTGTTGTTGTTCCGTGACCACATGACTAATTGAAGAATCTACGCTTTGTACTTTTGTACTACTTCCTCCGAAAGCAGACAAACTGATGGTTTGTTTACTTTCCCTGGGTAATTCTTGTTCATTCGCTAATGTCTTTGTTATAAAACTTCTCTGAGCACCTTCATCAAAAAGTACTGTGGCGGAACTATACATATCGCTATTGCACACATCTGTTAAAGCTGTCTTCAATAAAACACCTGATATTGACTGGCGTGCAGGTGTTTGCCAAGTTTGAATATTGCCATCAAAATTTGCAGAGTTATAAGTAGGCGATACATTACCTGATACGTTCCAAGATCAACTAGCCATAGGTTGACTATTTATCGCCTGGTGATGAAACCCCGTATCGATTTTGCTCCCGGAATTACAGTCCACAATCCACTTTCCTCACTTTGACTTTTGTCTGCGGCATTTTCCCTCCTGACCACGTTGTTCTGGGCGTTATGATTACTATTTGCACTTTTGTCATCTAATTCACGTTGAAAATATCTGAGTCCCGTTAATTTCACTTTCAATCCAAATGTATCAATTTCTGTATATTTACAATCGCCCAATTCAATTCCATTGACAAAAAGTGTGTTCATTTCATATAAACACCAATTTTCGAGAGGGCGGGACTTGTGGAAAAGTTTCGAAGGGAAGGCGGCATTATGCAGTTTTCATTCGCGAAATAATCTTTGGAACTTGGGGCAGCAAACATTTGGCGGATTTTTTCAAAATTTGTTCTCAACCGATCTATGCCTTCCTACTAGTGGAAACCATGATTCCCGACTAATATTCTTCTTTATAAATGAGATAAAATGCAAGAAAATTGACATAAGAATCTACCTTATATCTGCGTTTCTTTATGACAATAAAACCCCGATATACTTATCCTACTTTAAAATTACGTCACTTCTAATGACGTCATAAATCGGCATTTTCGCGCCAAACTGTCAAGTTGTTGACAATGGAACTTATTTTTTCTGCTTTCGAATGTACACAGATTCAGTAAATCGGTCATGGCTGTTCCTTATAGGGTACACATTATTCGTGTTATCGACCTCGAATATGGATTAAACATACATGCGTACTGACAAAATGTTTATTTAATGTTAGAAATTACAGCAAATATATTGTAAATATAAGAAATGAACTGATTTTTTTCGGCGTTCAAGCAAAAAGTTTCTTCATCTTCATTTGAAGTTCATCTAGAGCAAGACAAAACTTCGTGATCTTTTGCTGCTCCTTCGATTCTTCGGCTGTTTTATTGAACATAGAAATTGTTGCTCGAATGACAGCTCGCCTAGCTTATAACTTTTGTTAACGTCGTTCCCGCGTCACGTGCACATCAGCGCTCAATTGAAATTCACAACAGAGACTGAACCGAGTTACTCGGCGTCTGATCTCGATTCAAACGGCTTGGAATGATTATAAGCCTAAATATGTTTTGAGTATGACCACGTTTATTGCATAAACGTATGGTGTAGTAGGACATTTTTTGTATAGGACGAGAATAAGTTAAAAAAGATAGAAATGTCATTGAGAGATTACAAATTTACACTATTATACTGCCCATTACAGCATGTGAAAAGAAAGCCTACAGTATACCCTTGACCGCATTGCTTGTTTCTGGTTTTGAAAACAGGTGACAACCTGAAGCAGTTCAAAATTAAAAAAAAAATACGCCTTACGACGCATTCTGCTTTACTTCCAGCCTTTTTAGCTCACCTGGCACGTAGTGACAATGTGAGCTATTTTGATTGTGCTGTGTCCGTCGTCGTCGTCCGTCGTCAACAATTTCTTCAAACGACTTCTCCTCCTAGACTACTGTATGGATTTTTACCAAACTTGGCAGGAATGATCCTTGTATTTTCCTCTTTCAAAGTTGATCAAATAATTCCGGTCCGTTGCATATCTAGGTTTCAGGAGCTAAAAGTATTTTTTTTTTTCAATGAAAACTTAAAAAATCTTCTTGTCTGAAACCACAGTACCCTGAGCTTAGATATTTGGCACAAAGCATCGTCTTCAGGTCCTCTATCAAAATTGTTCAAATTATGTCCCTTGGATAAAAAATGACCCCGCCCCGGGGGTCGTAATTTTACAAAGAGTTATATAGTGAAATCTTCAAACATCATTTTCTCTGAAATTAATACGGCCAGAGCTTTAATATTTTGCATGTAGACACTTCTAGTTAGCCCCTAACCTATATTGTAAATATAGTTTCGCTCTGTTGCATATCTAGGTCACAGGAGCTAAAAATATATATTTTTTAATGAAAACTTAAAAAATCTTCTAGTCTGAAACCACAGTACCTTTAGCTTAGTTATTTGGCACAAAGCATCGTCTTCAGATCCTCTATCAAGAATGTTCAAATTATGTCCCTGGGGTCAAAAATGATCCCGCCCCGGGGTCGTAATTTTACATAGAGTTATATAGTGAAATCTTTATACATCTTTATCTCTGAAACTAATATGGCCAGAGATTTTATATTTGGTATGATGACACTTCTAGAAGCCCTTAAACAATATTGTAAATATGGTTCCGGTCTGTTGCATATCTAGGTAACCAGAGCTAAAAATAGATTTTTTTAATGAAAACTTAAAAATTCTTTTTGTTTGAAACCACAGTACCCTGAGCTTAGATATTTGGCATCATCTTAAGGTTTTCTTTCAAGATTGTTCAAAATATGTCACTGGGATAAAAAATGATCCCGCCCTGTGGGTCATGTGACCCTTGTGTTGGTTTTTTCAGGTGAGCGATATTAAGGCCCGTGTGGGCCTCTTGTTTGTTTTACCCCATTACCCAATAGAAGCACATTTTAGCATTTAACTTTCTCTCTTTCTCTCTCTGTTATTAATGATACAACTTAGTAGTTAACCCATTAATGCCTATATGCCTGTGTTGATCTCAATGGCCATATACTATCTTAATTGATGTTGGTCCAGTCTTTGATTAAAGGTAACTCAATGAGACATTATATTTATCTGGATTAAGACGAAAGTAAACCGCGAAGAATATGATCTAATCGCTAAACCAAGAACCCTTGGATCTGGGCGCTTTTGTCATCTGCTTCAATAGTGTCGTCTGCAATATCGTTCCGAAATAAATCTAAGACATAGACTCAGAGTAAAAGGGTTAAGCTACAATCTGCAAGGATATATACTATATTGCTTACGGTACATATTCATTGCTGTATAAAGTGGAATATTTTTCTTTAGCGGAGCAATACATTAGTGGCATAAAAAAGCGTAGCGACGAAGTAATTGGTTAATATACTTTAGATAGTAAGGTTAAGACTATTGTTGAGAACGTGTTGGTTCATAATTAAATACATTTAAACCTCTCTATAAAACCACTAAATTGTGTGACTGCTTAAAGCAAGGTGACAGTAAAACAGAAAACTGGCATCTGCCCTTCATACCATTAATTAGCCATCGTTTTAGTGGTAGTAATAGAGAAGGTTTACTGGACAAAACAAACACTCTATCTAGATGTTTAGTTTCTACACTTGACCTTACAGAAAGACACAAAGCCGAGCCTTGACCAGTCGAACCTACCCGTATTTCAAAGTTAAAACGTAGCTGAGTCATGTTTACTTTGAAATACTGGTAGACCTATGTTCGGCTTATCCGACTTTCAAGTTTGAGCGAGTAGAGTTATCGAGTTTAAACTGTAGTTGTTGTTTGATTTAGATCGTTTTTACGTAACTCGATAACAAATAAATCATGCATTTCTTGAACACTACCGATGTGCATACATGTTCTTCAATTATGCTTTAACTGTCCACCCTTAGGCCACAGCTGCACCTTAATGTCTGATACTAAACATTCTTCCAATAACCCAAATCCTCCTGAAACACAACACCTGCTCATTTTACAATGAAGAAGACGTCATTCTGTCCAAATGAACGTGTTTTTATACAATAAGTATTTCAATGGAACCAGATCAGACGCATGGAAACCCGATGTCTGATGAGACTAAAAACCGTCCGCCTCGCAGATGAAAATAAATCACAACTTAAAACGTGTCCTTGTCTTCATTTTAATGAATCGAATTTGCCTTTAAATTTGAAAAAAATAGCGTCTTTTTCATTGAACCATGTTTATTACCGCCAAAGCAATGAACTGATTATACACAAAGACTGCTGGACAAACCATTATAGAAAACGAAGGACTTCTATATGTGTATTACGTGTATATAACTACATTGTATTCCTGGGGACGTACTTTCAATATGTTCCTAATTACGACTGTCACTTTCTCGGGGTCTGATCTGCATACAAACTGTTTAAAAGTGACAGGCGATCCTCGCCTTGGCAGTGCAAAGATTTAGCGAATCAAGTTGATAGTTGTATGTAGCATTGGAAAGAGAAGATACTTATGCTGTAAAACCTCTCTATTTTTATGACCAGTAAATGACATTAAGCCTTTCTATGTTTGAAGCATGTGCCTGCTTAAAGCAAGATCAGAGTATTATAAGAAAGCTTTAGTTGGCGATTTCTGTTTACTTTAATTTTGTTATAAACGATGTGTATTATAATTTTCTGAGGTCATACTATGAGGGTTTATTGTACTACATTGTTTTGAAGGTCATGTTTAGGGAAGGGATTGCTTGGAGCGATGTGTCTTTACGGAAATGATTGAGACGACAACACTATCTGTAGTTTCACTCTTAACACCTGCCGTGCGTAAAAAGTTGTTTTATAGGAGGATGCGTCGTAGATAGGCGTAAAAATACCACAAAATTACTGAGATACTAGTTGTATAACACGAGAAATCCACCAGAAATAGTTATATCACAGTAGAAAACACGTTGTTCTTTCTTGTTTAAACGAAAAAAGAAACCCCGAAAATGATGCTAATGAAACGCACAACAATGTAGGAAATGCCAAAATGTTGGTGATTTTTTTTAAATTTTGAGTTGCAACAATTGTTCGTCTGGCCTCACTTCTTGCGTATCTTGGTCCAATGTTATGAAACCTCTCAGTGTGAGTATGCACCTAATTATATCATTCTCATATATAAATGTTTCAGCATTGAGTGTGTACCACAGGCTCTTGTAAATAAATATTTAGATGCTCATTTTAAAAGATAAAAAGAAGCTCAGATTTGTTTCAGAAGAAATTTAATTGCTGCATGGTCAGAAAAAAGGTTCAAGCTCATTACAACCTGGTTGATAATTTCATTACAATGTAGTACAATTAAATATGGTATATTTTAGAAATACATGTACATGTAGTCTTTTTTTAACGTGGGAAGCATGTGTTTCAGACCAACGCCTCTTATGACGTTCAATCATTTGATTCCCATATTGCATTAATAAAGTACTAACTATAAGAATGTCCAACAACTTCACAGCTACGTCAAAGATGCCAATCTGACATCAAAGGCGGTTAACTGTCTTGTCTGTTAAGGGAAAACGCGCCTTAATATTTGTTTTACTTTAACAAAGACCGATAATTCAAGAATCGTTACTCAACGAAATCATGCTTATCGGTTACCTCCCGTAGATACTTTCGATTTCAAATAATCTCTTTTAATCGCAAAATATAAACGGTAAACACATACCATTGCACTTGGTAAATGAAAGTACGTGAAACTTAGGAGATACTCTATCTATTAAGGCTAAGGTAATAATCCAGGACTTCAGTCAAAGTGAATATTAGCGTGAACCCGAGAACTCATATAAAAAAACGTGTGTTTATATAGGCCATTTTTAAACTTTTTTTGATTATTCACTTAAAGCATTTATTGTGTGAAGTTTGATCTAGGTTTTTATTGAATGGGTGTTTTCATGAATTTAAGCCAAAAACAATTAAGAAAAAAATATATATTTCAGGTAACAAACTATCACTTTGCACCATACTGTTAGTAAGCATCACTTTTAACTGCTTTACTGTTTTTGTGCGACAATTATAACCTAACATTATTTCAGAAATAGTCAAAATAGCGCATGCCGACTCTTTTCCGAGAATGGTTACATTATTCATTTCAAATGACATAGACAAAAAAGAACATTATAACCTATGTTTCCATTAACCATGGTACTAAGATATGTTTGTAGATACTACGGAGATTTAATTTTGGCTCGTTTGTCCTAAGCTGTTTATGTCTTCTACTAAGTTTGCGATGTTTATTGATACTTTAACTTATTCCTCAATGAATACGTATTTTACGCCTTTAATGAATTCCCCAACTAAAACTTCCCCACTTAAAGCAGGTTGAAAGTTATTTCGAATTTATTTTCAGTCTACTTTCAGCTGCCACCTGTTAGGATATAGAAATTATTTGTTTAAATGATTCATATTCATGCCTGTATAAGGTCGAATTATTTTCATCTGTGGAGAAATAAATCAAAGGCGTTAAAATGCATACTAGAATTTATTGGTCAGCGGCATAAAGTGCAACTATTTCAGAGGAGGAATGTATAAAATGCATAAGAATGCGTATCAATGAAGTAATTATTTATTGTTTAAAGTGCAGCGGGACTCGAACCAATGACCAGTCTTCTGTGTTACAGATAAACGCATCAAAACAATGAAGACACTCTGTGTACTCACTGCCGATGTGAAAGCAAACTTTATCTACTAGAAAACTGTTTTCTTATAAACAATGTTTAGACAGGAACTATTCTAGCCAAATGTTTATCTAGTTTAATTTGGAATACAACTTTTATAATATTTTCATAAATGCCAAAACATTTATGCCTTTTCAATATCAACATGTTTTCAACAGCTGTATTTTAAGAAAAGAAATGAAAATGGAACAGTTTTGGGGTTGTGTTCCAGTTTATTCAGACTTTGGCTGTAGGATCACAACCAAGACAAAGCAATTGTCCCTTTTTGACACTCTTTTTTCTCTTTGCCCCTACACCAGGGTCGGACGTGTTGATAGAATGACCACTGCGCAATGCAATCGAATGAAGAAAAGGACAGTTTGTTTTCAATATTCTGACTATGTGTGTTAGCTGTGTGGCAAACAGTTCGGAACCTGATCAAACTCATGGTCATCTAATGTGAGTCAATATAAACACTTGTTTTAACTCTTTGCACGCGATGTAATTTTGTCGTTTTCAATAAGTATTTTCTGCAATTCTTCTAAAGATTCTGTTTCAAAATAAGGTTAGCGTGTCAAGCAGTTTGAAGCAACTTACGTAAAAATTTTGCGTAAGTCAAAATCGTTTTACTCTTATTTTTCGATCATAAACGTTTGCAAACAGCAAATAACCAGATCAGAGAACGCGCTAAAAGCGCGTCCTCTGATATGGCTATTTGCTGTTTGAAGCAAGTGATAAAAAAAAAAAAAAAAAAAATTAAAATTTTGACTTACGCAAATAATTTGCGTAAGTTGTTTCGTAAAACGGGCCCCTGGTTCGCACGGCATGGCGCGGTGTCTCACCAGGACCCAAATTGTTTCCAAAAGTAATCTATGATTCACCGTCAGCATAGAAAAGAGATAAACACCGTATATACTGTCTTTCGGAGTTGTTGTTTTATCGCATGTATTGCTTTTGTACATGAAAGCAGGTGGAGGAATCAGGTTTTTATGGGTTGTACATGTACCTATTTAGTGAAAAAATGTTTTAGCAGACGTGGTAGCAGATGGAACAATTATTATGGCAGCAAATATGACCTTTTAGCATTTTAACACGTTCCTTTTCCAAACAAATATCTTAAACAAAAATCAATCAAGTTATTTCTTCTGTTTCTTTACAAATAATCAATTATAGCACCAAACATTTTGGAGGGAGAGAGATAGAGAGAGAGAGACAGGGAGATAGATGCTGAGAAAGACATATATATATAAACAGAGACAGAGAGAGACACAGGGAGAGAGACAGAGATACCGAGACATAGAGAGATACAGAGACAGAGAAAGGATGAGAGAGAGAGAGAGAGAGATAGAGAGAGAAAGAGAAATAGAGAAGAAAATGTAAATAGAAAAAGAAATAGATATTGACACAGATGTTGGAAAAGAAGCAAGAGGACATTTAAGGCACTAATATAGCTCACCTGTTGTTGTTGAACTTGATGAAAGCACCCATATTCAAAACAAGTTAAATCACTAGAGTGTAAACAGTAGAAGAATATGACATGCAGAAGACGAAGAAGGAGAAGCACGTTTTTTGACTTAAACTACAGTGTTTTTCGTCATACATACAAAACATACATATTTACAAAATAATATAATACAAGGTCAAATCTGATATGAAGATCGACCCAGATCTACAAGTTTTCAGCCTGAAATTTTTACTTGAAGTAAATTAATAAATAAATAAATACCAGGAGGATGGTCCCAAATGCATTGTTGCATTATCGTATATAATAGATCCACTAATTTATATGGAGGGAGGCATTGTAAATCACGCAGTTTGATCCAAATGAGACGCAGAGTTACCTGGAGCCTAAGATTAGCCCGAACCGCTTGAATGAGTAATAGCCTAACAATTTGTCATCGCTAAAGAATATTTCGATCTACACAACAATACAAGTGCAAAAGTTTCCGTAAACTTTATTTATAGATCAATGAAAAATTCAGATAATATACTTTAGTCGATAATCTAACACCACTATGTCGCAATAGCTTAGTGGATAGTCTCATTGACTCGTAGTGCTAGGGTCGTTGGTTCGATTCCAGGCACTGTTTTGTACACGTCGGCTTCAGGTATGTTTTTCCTCTAATGTTATATTTTACTTAAATAAAACAGTAAACGTTTGGGTAAAGAAAAACTTGCTGCTTCACGAAATACAGAAGTAACAAAGAGTGCTTTCTGCCAGAGAGTGCTTTGCATAACGTTATGTTGCTACAGTGGAGAAAACGTTATTCTTTCCCAATAAACGCGTTTACGCTAAAACTATTATTTCCATAGCAAACAGTTTGAAGCAAGATCAGACGCCGGGTAACCCGGCGTCTTATCAGGCTCCAAACTGTTTGCCACTCAGATCACCATGAATAGCAAAAATGTCGAAAATGTGTCCTTTTCTATGATTTATTGCTATGCGTTTGCATTTCGTTATAACATTTTCTCCACTGTATAAGCACTTTTCTATCAAAGTTTATTTTATTTTATACAATTGCATGAATATCATGGTTTGTATGTGTCTACCATAAAACATTTTAAAAAACGACACATTAAGAAATATTACAAAATAAACTCTGTCAGGGATCGAACACACAATCCTTACGCTGGTAGCGCAGATACATAACCACTGAGCCATTACCGACTGTTGTTATCTTCATCAGATAATATAATCAAATTCGAGTCATCGTTGAATGGCTTATTTACCTTACACTGTATTGTTGTTTCCGGAAGATAAAAATGACTTACGGAAAAAGACGGAATATTCATAAACTGACAGGTCAAACCTTATCGACAATAATAGTAAATCAGCCACATATGGATTGGATAATGTAGCATTTTACAAGTTCTGCGCAGCCAATTACGCAAGAGACACCTACCGGTGTTTTGAGTAGCATCAGAAAACACAACAATGTCTGGAGCTATCAGTTGGGAAAAATGAGATTGTAGGACAGACATGCAAATGAAAAGTAAGTTACTTTATCGTGTGTACAGATATATAAAGGGCATGTGTGTTACTAACACATATTATGTCACCCCCTCAATTAGCGAAATATCGAGTTACATTACAAAACCACGTGTTGTTTATATGTCACACATGTGCCCTTGTCAGTTTACACAGTACTGAGGTCAACACATTTTCACCAAAATATAAACAAGCACGTTGTAGTCCCATTATACATCTTAAAGCAGATTGAAAGACAAGCAGAACGCTTCTAAAGAAACTATCCGCTTCACGTTCAGCCAGAGACGAGCACTGTTACAAACAGAGCCAGGTATAGGTTCAGCTGAGAACATCAAGGGCAGATAACTCTTAACACAATGGTCTGATTATACGCCAATTTAATCCTTCTAAGAACTTGTACTCATCATAAATAACACATTCAATGTATAAACAATGTTTTGAGAGAAAAATGAAACAAAACAACATCATAACAGCTGTTTATATTCGTTTTAGTGCACGAACGATGAGAACTTTTGTGACACTTAAGAGACTCAAATCAAAATGTAAAATATTTCATACTAGGCTGACTAATAATTTAAATGATATGATCTGCTAAAAGAACTATTTTGCGTTACATACGCCTAGTTACAGCATTGTAAATTGCTGCTTTTACGCTTCATTAATAATTTAAATTATATGATCTGCTAAAAGAACTCTTTTGCGTTACCATAATTGACTCACAGAAAGGCTCGCCTGAATCGCCTAATAATTAACGTACAGATACTGGTGCAGAAACTGAAGGAAGTTCATATGAACACACTCCAGTGTTTCCAGCGCGATCAAACAGCTTTCTGCAGATATGCCATATGATGTTCTCAGCCCTTGACGAGCGTTTGGGGAAGCTTGAGTCGGGTATAGAGCAGCGTATTGCCAACAAGGTTGCTCAGCTTCTTGACAAGCGAGTTAATAACGAAATGTCCAAGCTTCGGAAGGATGTTGATAGTAGACTCGAAACATTTGAAGACTAGTTAAAGGCTGAGGTTACAGCTGACATTGCGGACATCAACACCAAACTGCAGAGTATATCTGCAGCTCAGGCTTCTGCAGGTCCAGCGTCAGGCTCATCAACGTCCCAGCCGGACAGGTCGCTAAACGTAGTCATTAGGGGACTACCCTCAACAATCAACGAGAACGTGGCCAACAAAGTGAACGCCCTCATCAAAGACGGTTTACGTGTGAACGACGTCAGTTGTGTGCCGGCTGAACGTAAACGCTCGTATAAAGATTCCAAATCTGGTGTCGTTATCGCAAGTTTCGGTTGCCATGACGACAAACGTAAGCTTATGCACAGTAAGAAAGTTTTAAAAAACAGTCGCCAATATAATAATGTGTGTATTGACCACGATCTCTCTGTGCCAGACAGGATTATGAGTAACAATTTTCGTACCATCTTAAGCGCACTACGAGATCAGAACCTCGCTCTTCGTGGTACACGCATAGTGCATGTGGGTCGCGACAAAGATAGTTCCCGTAATCGTGATATTCCTCGTAACAATCAACGAGACAACGGTCGTGATAATGGAGATGGTGAATGGCAAACCGTGCAGAGTAATAGCAGTAGATGAGCGTACGGAAATCGTCGTGGCAGTTACGACAATACCCACCGAGGTCATTCACAGCAGCGTCGTCGGTAACTGACGGCGGATTTTTGGAATGTCCGGGGATGGTATACTGATGTAAACTCAGATAATTACAATTTACGTGCCTCTTGTGATATTCATACTGACTGTGATATTATTGGAGTCGCTGAAACTCATGTATTGAATGATTCTAAATTAAATTTAGAAAACTTTATCTTTTATGGCTTAAATCGTTCTAATACCCATGTCAATGCTAGGACTGGTTCCGGTGGTGTTGGCTTTTTTGTTGAAAGCAGTTTACTTCGAGATTTTGATGTCACTGTTTTAGAAAGTTCATTTGAAGGCATTTTATGGCTTAAAATGCAACATAAGACTGAGAAATTTGTTTTATTACCTTGTGTTTTTTATCTTCCACCAGAAAACATTTCTAGGCACATTGATGTAAACGCATTCTTTGATAGTTTATTTGCTGATATATACAAATGGCAAAATGATGGTATAATTTATGTTTGTGGTGATTTTAACAGCCGATGTGGTGATGCAGAAGATTTTATTTCAGGTATTGATATTGTCCCTGAAAGATTTGTAATAGATTTTGAATTAAATTTGTATGGTGATATATTTGTAGATTTCTTAACTAATGAAAATATGTACATGTTAAATGGTCGTAATTGTCTTAATAACGATTTTACCTCTGTTTCGACAAAGGGACTATCTGTTGTTGACTATTGCATTGTAAACCATGCAGACCTGTCTTGTTTTGATGAGTTTTCTGTTATAAGAACTGCAGAGCTCATCAACCAGACTGGCAAACGAGATCTTCTATCTGCAACAAATATTCCGGATCACTCATTTCTTAAATGGTCGATCGATATGAGCAGCCATGAAGGACTGAGTGATGCAGACACACGGATGACACGAATGTACCTAGTGTCAAACAATTTGACAAGTTTGATTTAACTTCTATTCCGGCTAACTTTTTGTCTGATCATGTGATTCTTAATCATGTGAATGTAACTATCAACGGTCTTGAATAAGGTTTTAGAACACAGAATGATACGGCCGAAACAAAAAGCTGACATGTGGCCAGCTTTTTGCGCAGGTCGCCTATAGATAATGTGTACCCGTTGCGTGAATAAAACAAGGAATAAAGAAATAATTCTCATTATCCTGTCGACCTGGGAAATTATCGCTCAGTTATGGGCGCCGACATTTTGTCTGTCTCGATTTCACTTCCGGCAAGGGAATGCCTATTTCACCAACCAACCGAGCGTTCGGAAATTCCGTAGAGGCGGCTCATCAGGCTCTCCTCTATGGATATATTTAATTATAATCGTACATAATTTACCTGTGCGCAATTGGTTGACACGATTGAGTACACAGGCTGAAACCGCTTTGACGCACTACATGTATGTGATTTAACAATTGGTACAAATACTTCTGGCAATTTATCTCATAAACCCCTACATGCCTCAACACCTATTCGACGAAATACAAACAAATATACAAGAACCAAAGGCTCGAGACCCTCGCGTATATTAAATGTCAACTTCCAATCCATAAAGAATAAACATAATCTCTTTTCAAATCTGATCGATAGTTCTAAACCAGACATAATACTTGGAACAGAGACCTGGCTCGAACCCTCCATAAAAAACTCTGAATACATTCCAGGAAACTTTAAAGTGTACAGGAAAGACCGTACCACCCCAGATAACAAGAAAGGAGGTGGGATTGTCATAGCAATACGTGATGAATTTATAAGTGATGAAGTTTCTGACCTCACTGAAACAGCAGATACCACGTTTGGGCTAAGCTACAAGTATGTGGCACAAAGTCTTTGTATCTTGCTTCCTATTACAACCCTAAAACTTCAGACGAACAGAGCCTAAAGGGACTAGATCTCTCATTGAGGAAGGCTACAACAATTCACAGTGCACAGAACATCATTGGCGGTGACTTTAACTCCCCCGGGTGGGAATGGAAAAATAAGATATTGAAACCTGGTACAAGCTTTCCGAATCTTAATTATGCTTTTGGCGACCTCTTGGATGATACAGGACTGACCCAAATAATTGACCAGCCCACAAGAAATGAGACACTCTTGATTTAATTATCACAAATATACCTAACCAAATTACTAGAACAGAAGTTATGCCCGGCATATCCGATCATGACTGTGTGTATGTTGAGATGAACCTATGCCCACAAAGATAAAAAAATGTACCGCGAAGTACGCCTCTATATAAAAAGGCACAGTGGAACACCATCAAATCAGGGCTGATTGACCTCTATGAAGCTATTTCTTCTTCTAACTATGAAAATGTTGACGATCTCTGGAATATACTGGTATTCAAGCTAACACTTGAAACCCTTGTTGAAGAAAACATTCCGCACAAAAAATTAACCAAGACCAAACCAAACAATCCATGGATTACCACCGAAATCAGGCACCTGACGAGAAAAAGAGATCGTTTATATAAAACAGTAAAGAAATCTGGAGACCAAAGTTTAAAATCTAAATACAAAAAACTAAAACATGATATTCAGAAGAAGTTGAGACACGTTTATTGGCAGTACGTTGAAGGCATATTGACCCCGCAAGAAAATGACACCGAACGTTGTACTTCAAAAAAGATTCTGGACCTTCATCAAACACAAGAAAACAGACTATAACGGTATCTCATCATTGAAATCTGAAGGGCTATTGATCTCAGATCCAGTTGCAAAAGCTTAAGCCCTTAATTCTCAGTTTCAATCCGTCTTTAGCCCTGAAACTAAATTCACAGCTGATGAGTTCCTACAAAAATGTAACATACATGCAACAACTAATTTTCCAGTTATGGAGGATTTCAGCATCTCAACTGAAGGTGTCCTCAAGCTTCTGAGAGGTCTGAAACCTAACAAAGCTGCCGGCCCTGATGAAATTAACCCTAGAATTCTCAAAGAACTTGCCCTCGAAGTTGCTCCTGATCTATCTCTCTTTTTAACATGTCTCTTAGTTCTGGCTGTGTACCTCTTGACTGGAAATTGGCCCATGTCTCACCCATTTACAAAGAAGGATCCAAGCTAAACCCAGAAAACTATAGGCTAATCTCTCTCACCTGCATCTGTAGCAAACTATATCTATCTATCCATCTCTGAATACTGGCAACCCCTCTCACGAGTGTTACAGCCAGGAAAAAGTGCACGTCAGAACTGTTAAGTAAAGTGAAAGGTAAAAGAAAAACCCAACAATAGATATTATCAAGTATAGTGAGGCTTAAAAGAAGAAATTCACTTGTTTAAAAATGGGTGAGTTGAGATAAAAGGGAAATAATAAAAACACTGAACATGGACTAGTACTGCAACTTCACCACTGCCCTCTTAAACTGGCCTAGATCAGACAGGGTAGCGGTATTCATAGGGAGTTGGTTCCAAAGGGTGATGCTGTGCGGGAAAAAGGAAAACTTCTGATAGTCAGTGTTGACCTGTATCTGTCTGAGGGAGAGGGGATGCATATGTCTGGTAAATCTGCTGGGTGTTTGAATGTAAGATGGAAGTGATATCGCGACTAGGTTGCGATAGATCTTATATATAGCATAATCAGTCTAGAGTCATTTCTGCGATGTTCCAGAGACCTCCATCCAAGACTATTCTGCATTGCTGTAACAATTGCAAGAGGAGAGTAGTCTAATGGCACGACGTTGGAAATTCTCAATTTTGTTGATGTAGGTTTTAGTATAGGGGGACCATATGGTGGAAGCGTACTCCAACTGCGGCAGGACCAGGGACTTATAGGCTAGCTCACGTTCTTTCTGATTGCTAGTAGTGATATTACGTTTAATAAAGCCGAGAGATTTGTTTGCATTGGAGGTGATTCGAGAGATGTGAGTGTTAAAGTTGAGATCAGAGGATATATCAAGTCCTAGGTATTGAGCATGGGGGGCAGATTCTAGGACTTGACCATGGAGATAGTAATTATGTTTTATGACGTTTTTACTCCTAGAAATATGAAGGACTTGACATTTAGAAGGGTTAAACTCGCTCAGTGTCATGTGAATCCCAACTCATAGAATTTTTTTGATATTAGTTCAAACTCAGATAAAGGAAAACAGACTGATGTACTTGTACTGGACTTCTCTAAAGCTTTTGATAAGGTTAGCCATTCACTTCTCTGTCAGAAACTCAAATATTATGGCATCAGTGATGAGGTCACAACATGTATAGAAAACTTTCTTACAGAAAGGAAGCAGGCAGTCATCGTAGAAGGAAAACAATCCGACTATGTCAATGTCAAATCCGGTGTCCCACAAGGCTCTGTCATGGGCCCGTCACTCTTCTTATTTTACATAAATGACATCCCTGTTGGCCTTAATTCCACTGTTCGCCTGTTCGCCGACGATACTATTGCTTATTTAACTATTACATGTCCATCTGATGCCCTCAAACTACAGCAAGATCTAACCAAGCTCTCAGCATGGGAAAAATCATGGGAAATGTCATTCCACCCAGATAAATGTAATGACGTCGCTATTACAAATAATAAGAAAACTGAACAATATACATATACATACACTCTTCATGGAAAACCCTTACAGCATGTTGATCAAGCAAAGTACCTGGGCATAACCATACAGTCCAACTTAAAATGGGACAGTCACACTGCAAACATCTGTAATAAAGCAAACTCCACCCTTGGCTTTTGCGGAGGAATCTAAAGATAAGCTCCAGCTCCACCAAAGAGATGGCATACAAGACCCTGGTCAGACCAACACTGGAATATGCCTGCTCTTCTTGGGACCCTCATACCAAGTCTGATATAGACAGGATTGAGATGGTCCAAAGAAGCCAGATTTGTAACAAATGAATTTTCGGAACGCCTCTAGTGTTGGCAACATGTTAAACAACCTGAACTGGCAGTCACTTGAAACCAGGAGACGTAACGCACGGTTTACAACTTTTCATAAAATATTCCATAACGAAATTAATATTAAAAAAGATCCTCTTACCCTTCCCCCCCCCCCCATACGCCACACAAGACATGCCCATCCGAATACCTTCCGAACACTCCCTCATAGAACCCAGACTCGAAAATACTCATTCTTTCCTAGAACTATAGTAGACTGGAATTATTTGCCACCTGATTTCTTGTCAATCCAATTATCAGCAGAGTTTAAATCATCAATCATCAATCAGTTTATTAAACTAACGGCCTTGTCACCCGTTTTGCGTAATTGCACACAACTCTGACATAATCTCCAACTTGATGAAGGTGGTCAGTAATGATTAGATGTAGATGTAAAGATAGACATTTCCCTATTATATGGTTGGTACTACGCACCGGATTAGTGAATCGAGTGGACCGGCTGCCGATTCCAAAATGGCCGCCAGTGTTGTGGTATTGGGCCACCAAAAAGACCGGAAGGAATAGTGCCAAACTTTTTGCCTCGGAATAGCTTTTTGTCAAGAAAAATTTACTGTTTTGAGCCTTGATGCTAGAGAATAGATACAAAAGCTTTCTGTCATGATAGATGGGGTTTTGGAGAAATTATGAAAGCTGAAGTGACATGTCCCTGTTTTAGCCGGTGCCTATTTCAAAATGTAGCAAAACACCAGTCATGTCACTGAAGCCAAGAGATTTTTCTTATATGCCACATGACCCCCTGTTTTCTCTGCATTTTTCACTTGTGCAAGGGTGTATCTTTGTGGAAAATATAGGGTAGCACCTGTGGTTGGAATGAAAATTGTAGTTTTTTTTTACCTTGGAAATGACGCATTTTATATAAGTTATATAGGAGGAGCCGTTTTGGTGACCCATGCCCTTGTTCCCGCGGCAACGGGCATTTCGTACCCTCGCCTTTTCGCACCCTATAAATTGTCATTTCGTACACTCGTGAAATTAAATTACCTTATTTCCTATACTTTGTAGAAACAGGTTTCGGCCGTATAAAGATTGTACCTATAGTTATAATATACACAACTGCTATGCTGATTTCTGCAATATTTTAACGGAAGCATGTATAAATGTATTCCTCATAAGACAATTAAGCTACAAGGAAATAAAAGGTTTAAGCCTGGTAAGTGTTGATGGAATGATAATTTGACAAATATATGGGCTGACGTCTGCACGGCTGAGCAACATTGGGTTAAATGTCGCTCAGCCGCGCAGAGGAAAGCATGGAAACAAGTTTTTTTTAAACAAACGAAAATATTTGATCGTGAAGTTAATGCCGGTCGATTCGCCGGGATGAAGTAGTTTTAGCTAGATTAATAATTGGACATTCTAATATTACTCATTCATATTTATTAAAACGTGAGGTTCAACCAGAATGTTTATTTTGTTTTGAACCTTACACAATTCAGCACATTCTTATTGATTGTGCTGATTTAACTTTAATTCGTAATAAATATTTGCATGCAGATTCTCTACGGGAACTGTTTGAATTTGTAGATATATATAAAATACTTGAATTTTTAAAAGCCATTAATTTATATTATAAAATTTGAATAAACCATATTATTTTTAAAGATAAATTTTTTGTATGTCGATTATGTTTTGTCCATATGTTGTTTACTTTCCCGTTAATCGGGACTGAAATTGACGTAATCTTTAATTTGATATTGTTTGAAGTTTAATATTGTCATTATTTATTCGGCTCTAAATGACCTTTTTGTGTCGATGGGCCGTAAAACATCATTCATTCATTCGTGAAGTTAAAAAAGCTAAGCGTGATCACTGGTATAACTTGCAAGATAATTTATTGAAAGAATGTGATATCGATCAAGCTAATTTTTAGAAATCATTTGGTAACATTGGCGTCGGTTATAAAAAGAAACATAAAATTCCGCTTAAGGTAAAACTTGATAATGGTAAATTTCGTCAAATTTATCGGATGTCTTGTCAAAGTGGAAAATAGATTTTAGTAATTTGTTTAATGCCGACACTACTTTTTCTAATAGTGATTCGCATTCAAACGACTCAGAAGATTCTGATTTGCCAGCTTTTAATGATAATATTAGTATTTTTGAAGTTAAGAGAGCTTTAGAAAATGCAAATAAGGGTAAAGCGACCGGGCTTGATGGCATCCCAACTGAAGTTTTATTAAACGATGTAACCATATTATTTCTCCATTCACTTTTGAATGTTTGTTTCAGAACTCGAAAAATACCTGATATATGGAGAAAAACAATTATCAATCCTATTTCTAAGTCTTCCAGTGCTGATCCTCGAGACCCTCTTTCTTATCGTGGTATTTCTTTAGCTTCTGCATTTTATAAAATATATGCTAGTATTGTAAATGCAAGATTGAATGAGTGGGCTGAGGAAAACGGCAAAATTGATGAAATGGGTTTCGAAAAGAAAGAAGTACAACAGATCATAACTTATCCTTGAGTAATATTATCGAAACTCGAAAAAAACAGAAGAAATCTACTTTTTGTGCTTTTATCGATTTTCGTAAAGCTTATGATATGATCATCAGAGAAACTCTTTTACAAAAATTGTTAGACTCTGGAATAGGGGATAATATGCTTAGAGCTATAATATCTTTATATACCTCAGTCACAACTAGTATTATACGTTGTTCATACAGTACAGAGTGGTTCGATATCAAGTGTGGATTAAGACAAGGTTGTATTCTTTCTCCAATTCTTTCTAAATTATATATTAACGACTTAACTACTTATTTGAAGTCTTTAGATATCGGTATACAAGTAGGAAACGAACTGATATGCATCTTATGTTATGCTGACGACATTGTACCTTTAGCGGAAAGTAGTAATGATCTCCAGACTCTTTTAGATAGCCTTGTTACGACCCGTTTTGTAGTAACGTTGCACTACAATTTGCAACGTTACTACAAAACGGGTCGTAACACAGCCTTGCTAGTTGGTGTGGTTTAAATAGTATGACTGTGAATGAAACTTAAAGTAATATTGTACATTTTCGTCCGAATACTTTTAGCGATCTACTTATGTTTTTAAATGCGGGGGCTCTATTTTGAATACCGTTGATACAAGTATTTCTAAAGGAGTTATTTGGAATGAGCATCTAGATTTCAATATAACTGCTAAATCAGTCGCACAAAGTGCAAATCGAGCATTATTAGGTCTTTTGATTTCTCGCTGTAAATTAATAGGTGGAGTACCTTTTAACTTTTTTTTTTAAATTGTACGGCTCAATTGTTTGGCCAGTCATAAATTATAGTGCTCCAATATGGGGAAATAAAGAATATAACTGTATCAACGCTGTTCAGAATAGAGCTATGCGGTACTACTTATAGTAATATTGATCTCAAAATTTGTAAGAAAACTTTGGTAACAAATGTTAAACAACGCACTATGTCAGATTTCAAAAGTACATGGACTACAGCAATCAATAGGCCAAATGCCATTTCTGGGAGAGGGAGGAATAAACTCCGAACTTATAGAGTCTTCAAAAAAAGATTCTGTCGTCGAAAAATATTGTCTTAAGATATTACCGCCACATCATCGGTCAGCTTTTTGTAAGTTTAGATGCAGGGTTGCCCATATACGCATTGAGACAGGAAGGTATGAGAACCTGGCTGAGGAGGACCGTAAATGCCATTTTTGTAAAACTGTTATTGAGGATGAGGCGGATGTAATTTTATAGACCGCCCTATGTATTATGCTTTTAGAACAATTTTACTTCTTGAAGCTTCTGATGTCTGTATTGACTTTATGATTTTTAGTAAATTTGATCAACTTAAGGTTTAATTTACCCATCCAAGTCTGAAACGTATATGTTCCAAAACCTGTTTTAATATTTTAAAAAGAAGAACTCAACTTTTATGTAAGTAATGCCTGTTTTTCTTATTTTTCCATAGATTAACTTGTTGCTAATCAGATCAAAGATGATAACGGCTTTTTTAAATCATTTCTTAAAGCCGCATTGTGTTTTATGAAACCTGCATAAAACGGTTGTTTGGGATCCCATTTGAATTACATGGGACGTGATTCTTTCATAAAAACCTGCTTTATCTAAGAAATTCGCTTTTTTTTTTTATAATATTTTAGTGTTACACGAATTAAAGAGCCCCCCTTGTGAATGGAAAGAAGGACACCTCTGTAAATACAGGGCTCCAGATAAGGAGAGTATTTCGAAAACAAAAATCTTTATTTCTGCTTTTAAACCGAATGGTGTCATACTCATTAGAATTGTCTCGAAGAGACGATTTAATCAGTAGTAACACCATAGCATTCGGTGCTGAAATGAGCGAGAAAATGTTTGATTTGTTCAGATTACTCTCGCATATCTTGAGCGCTGAAATTAAGTGGTTAACCCTTATTCTGCTGCACAGACGTCTGCTTTGACATTGTCGCCTGCAATTATTTTTCAGTTTAGATTTATGCATTGTTTTCATTAGAGTGTCAAATAGTTTGGACCCAGATGACACGCCGCGTTACGAGGCGTCTTTTCTAGATTCAAACAGTTTACAAGTAAACTCCGTAAAGGTGCGACCAGTAGGCACAGGGTTAAACTATGAGATCCAGTCACAACGTGTAAATAATATTCACGGTGGGTAACTGTGTAAAGAAAATACGGAGGATCTTTACCAAGCTTGCTGAAAATGACTGTTTCAGCCTTTTCCGCTCTCTAACTCAAAAACTTCTTTTTGGATCTTCACCAAACTTGCTATAAATGTTTATTAGTATAGAATCTAGGTCAGGTTTTATAACTAGCAAAATCGCATGAGGCATGTCTGTGTTATTGCCATTAACTATTAAAAAAATGAATGTTTCAGCATTTTCTGCTCTCTAACACAAACACTTTTTATTGGAGCTTCACCAAACTTGCTGACAATGTGTATTGGTATTAAATCTAGGTCAAGAAAAAAATTGAATACAGTTGAATGAAAATCCTTCAAGAGGTAAAGGTGAAATGGAGTGGTCATTTATTACTGAACGTTTTACCAATACGGCTAAGATGCAACCATTGACCAAATATTTGGCTAAAATAGAAAAAAAACTGGTCCTTTTACAGAGTGGACAGGGCTAAAATAAGGATAAAATAGAAAAAAATTTAAAAATTGAAGAACCATACTCCAACATGCCTTCGGCGATTCGGGTATTTATAGAACTGGACCAAGATTATATACAAATATTATTTTCAGCATATGTGGTGAAGATCCAATTAAAACTGGTTGAGTCAGAAAGCTGACAAGCCTGAAGTAGTCAATCTTTAATCATTCAAGGGAAATAACTCCAACATGCCTTGTGCGATTTTGGTAGTTAATATGATTGACCTAGATTTTAAATTAATAAACATGTTCAACAAGTTTGGTGAATATCCGATAAAAAATGAATGTCTTAGAGAGAAAAACATGCTGAATTATTCATTTTTTGTACTTAGAGGGCAAACTCAGACATAGCTTCTGAGATTTTAGTAGTATTCAAAGTAAACCTTGATTTTATATAAATAAACATTTTCAGCAAGTTTGGTGAAAATCACAAAAGAGTTATTTGTGTTAGAGAGCAAAAAGGGGAAACAGTCATTTTTTAATATATAAAGGGCAGTTACTCAGACATGTCTTATGCGATTTTAGTAATAATCAAACTGAACCTAGATTGTATAAAAACAAAGAATTTAAGCAAGTTTTGTTAAGATCCGATAAAAACTGTTTGTGTCAGAGAGCAAAAAATGCTGAAACAATAATTTTTAATGACTAAAGGGCAAAAAACTCAGACATGCCTTATGCGATATTAGTACTATTCGAACTGGACATAGATTTTATATTAATAAACATGTTCAGCAAGTTTGGTGAATATCCGATAAAAACTGTATGTGTTAGAGAGCAAAAAGACTGAAACAATCATTTTTTAATAATTAAAGGGCAATAACTCAGATATACATTATGCGATTTTAGTAGTATTCAAACTAAACCTTGATTTTATATAAATAAACAATTTCAGCAAGTTTGGTGAAGACCAAATAAAAAGTATTTGTGTTAGAGAGCAAACAATTTTTTATTACATAAAGGGCAAACATTCAAACATGCCACATTTAGTAGAAATCACACTGGACCAAGATTTTATACAAACGAACATTTAATGCAAGTTTGGTGAAGATCCGATAAAAACTCTTTGTGTTAGAGAGCAAAAAATGCTGAAACAGTCATTTTTTAATAATTAAAGGGCAATTACTCCGACATGCCTCATGCGATTTTATCAGTATCCAAACTGAACCTAGATTCTATATTAATAAACATTTTCAGCATGTTTAGTGAAGATCCGATAAAAAACTGTCTGTGTTTGAGAGCGGACAAGACTGAAAAGGCCATTTTTCATAATTCAAGGGTAATGACTCTGACATGCCTAATACAATTTAAGTGGGCCCTAACATGCTCATGTAATTATACTTACCCTAGTTGCTTTCGTTTTACTACCGTTGTGTCGAAATGTGGCTCATTTGATAGCAATATTCTGGACACGTTTGACCACTGTGAAGTTGATACCGACCGTATCACGTGACACTAAGCTTGGCTGTATTGTTTATGTCAGAAGTTCTGTTTTCGGTTTGTTATGGTTTTAAATCTCCCTTTTTGGTGGTTTAGGCCCATCTTCAACATTTCATAGATCAGTTTGGCCCATAAGAATGTTCAAATATTATTATTAACCGTTATTGTATTTCAGACTGAAAACACAATGGGACTTTAATAATACGCATTAGTGTACTTTTTGATTTTCATACTTTTCAAATGTTGTCTTATTGCGGTTTTTAGTACAACGATTAGCAGCACCCACGTGGTCTTACTTTTGTATATAGTATGTAATAATCATAATGAAATGAATACTTTATATGATACTTGAACTGTGATAGTCTCTTATAATTCCTTGAAAGAATGGCTGTGTATGCATAATATTTGTTATTATATGCTATGTATGTACACAGATGAGACTTAACTAAAGATATAAACAAACAAACATAAACAACATTTTAAATTGCCGCATTTACGCTTCAATGTCCTCTCTTTAATTAGAAATGTAAAATCTTTACCATCTTCAATTGACGTTATTATGAATGTGTAGTTACTGATGGGCCTATGGCCTTTTGTATCAATATATTATATCTGCACGTATCTTTATATATCTATATTTATATACATTGTGTGCCAGTAAATTCAAAATGTAGCTGCTAGAGTGTAAACACTGTTATATGGCATTATCAGCCATCATGGGCAGATAACTTTCGACTAATTCGCCCGATTTCAAAGATAATCACCTTATAGCCATATATAGTTTTACAAAGATTCCTCTCATGCTATGATAAAACCATTTATAACATATCCGAATACATTAAGGGCAGCTAACTCTTGGGCCAATAATCCGATTTCAACAGTAATGTTACTCCTTCGAGAACGTTCATTACTATTCATTGTAATCAAGTACACGTGTATTATCAAACTCCGGACAAAACTGTAGTTGCTAGAGTGTAAACACTATTAAATATGACTTTTGCAACATATTAAAGACAGATAATTATTGACCAATTAACCCGATTTCACCGATAATTGAACTCATTGGAGACATTATAGCCATTTATATTTTTACAAAGTTTTAATAAAGTCCACTTTAAGTATGACTATCTGTTGTAGAGACTAAAGTGTAACACCCCGGTTATGCCCCAGTTACACAGACGGTCGGGCTTAAATCGGTCTAATTATTTGCTGTTTTGATCGGTTGTCATAAGTGATTTAATTTCAGGCTTTCTGTGTAACCGGGTATCGGTGATGAATAATTGTTCAATCGGTCAAACACCACCCCGCCTCCGATTGGCCACCGATTGGCGACTCATGAAATCCAACGGGCCACCGATTAAAAGCGCCTAACAATCAATCAATAATCAATGAATACCGATAAAACACCGATGAAATGCTGGTGGCAACCGATTTATCACCAATTGATCACCGATTGAACTGCCATTAACAACCGATGAAAACCGACGAGATCCCGCGTTTTTTCATCGGTGGTAAGTATCAGTTCATCGGTGCTTTATTGCACCTTTAGCAAATCAAAGGAAGATACTTCTTGATCAATTAACCCGATAAAACCCATAATTGAACACATTAGAGACATTACAGCCATTTATAGTTTAATCAATCTGACCAAGTTTGAGAAAGATTAATGGAAGATAAATTATGTCATCTAGAGTGTAAACATGTTTTGAAGGACGCCAAACGACGACGAACGACTAACAATAAACGCCGGATGCTAGGCAGTCAAATATCACAAAATGAGGTAAAATAAATCAAGAGAAAGAGTGAAAATGTGAAAAACGATCGAAAGGGTTTTATGTAAAGAATGCGAATGAGTGGTAAAGAAAGTTAAACATTCTACGTATTCTACGTTAGATTGAGAGAGAGAGAAAAATACTGGTAAAGCTGGAAAGAAAATAAAACCCAAGTATTAATTATCGCTGCCGACACGGTATTAAAAATGATCCATGGGTATATTGCGGTTGTTTAAGTATTATACTTCAAGTCCTGGCTCATTAAGAACGCAAACTGGGGATTTTCCCAGCTTTCTCTTTTTACATTAGACAATTTATCACGTTTGTGCTCTTCAGCCGCCGTGTAAAGGTCATTAGTAAGCCCGTCAGTTGTTTTCAAGAGACACTGCCTTGCCTTATTAGACTTAGTTTGAAAATGAACTCCATAATTTCCATTCACAACAACATGGGCATTTTATAAGAGTGTGGATCTCAATCAGATGCTGAATGACTCGGCGTTGATCAAGATCCAACCGTTTGACATTTATATCCGTGTTTCTTCAGTCACAATGCCTTAAGTATACCGATACCGATATAGTGGAGAGAACGTTATTTTCCCCCAATAAACACGTTTACGCTAAAACTATTATTTGCCGGGCAATTTGTTTGGATCCAGATCAGGCACCGGTTAACCCGGTGTCTGATCAGGCTCCAAACTGTTGGCCACTCTGATTAAGATAAATTGTCAGAATTATCATAAAGTTGTCATTTTATACGTTTTAGGGCTTTGCGTTTACGTTTCGTTTGCGTTTAACCTTTTCCCCATAGAAGCGCATTTTAGCGGATATGATTTATTCCTCCGCTGAAGAAAATAGTTCCAATTTAATCAGCCATGAATACATAGTATAGGGACTATTTTCTATATTTTAGCACTTAAAGCTTAAAGCTGGCTGAAAGTAAAGCAGAATGCGCCTTTAAGGCGCATTCTGCTTTACTTTCAACCTGCTGTAAGTGGTCAACTATCTTCAATACTAGAAATAGGCTATCAGGTAAAGGGTTAAACGGGAAAGAATCCACTTTTCTCCACTGTATTCAGACGATATAATGACACTGTAGAGGTAAATCCCTTCTCTGCAATTGTCGAAAATTGATGACGCAATGACAGTGAAGGCGTTAAATCAGTGTAACATTGAGTTGTTAGCTACTTGAAACGAAGCGGACAAGCGACTCATTTAAACATTCAGCGTTCCCTCCCTACAAAGGCCCTTTCCAACAACGACTTGCTCCTTACAACGAAGCTTGCCACAGTTACCTAAACAGGACAAATATGTCTAACGCTTTTACTGCTGTAATATCGTCTGCTTAAAGCTTTCGTCTGCTGTTTTTCTTAAAGTTACATACTGGAAATTAGGACAGAAAAAAACTTAATGACGAATGACAAACAGCTTGAATCCAGATCAGACACAGCGTTACACGGCGTCTGATATGGATTCAAGCTGTGTGCAAATGCAAACATAGTTTCCTCCCTATGACGACTCCCTCCGAACAACGCACACAAATGTTGTCTCCCAATGGGCGTCGTTGTAGAGATGGACGCTGTAGCTTCAGCAATATGGTTTTAGCTTTATATACTAGTATTAAACTTTTTTTGAGTTGTTACAGTGGAGAATCTGTTATTCTTTCCCGTTTAAACGCAAACGTACGCACACGCAAAGCACTAAAACGTAGAAAAGAACAACTTTTGAACAAATCTGATATTTCATGTTCATCTTGGTGGCAAACAGTTTGGAGCCTGATCAGATGCCGGGTTACCCGGCATCTGATCTGGCTCCAAACTGTTTGCACTGCAAATAATAGTTTTAGCGTAAACGCGTTTATTGGGAAAGAATAACACATTCTCCACTGTAGATCTATATTTAACTCAGCATTTTGTTACCACGCGGTCCCTGTACCCAAACCGACTTTATGAGTGTTTAGGTTTTTTATAGCATCATACTTACACCTACAATAGTGACGCGCATATACATCATTTACAAACAGCGTACTTGTGAAGTGGACACGTGTCCCATGTAAGCTGTGAAAAGTCTGATTTGAAAGTGCCTCCAGAAGCCATCTGATCAGGTTCCGAACTTTTAGACATTTTGCAATAAACTAGTATTGTTAAAAATTAAACCAATGCATTTAGAGTTGAACTTGCCTTTATAAGAATAGTAGAAAGTTTCAGTTGAAGTTTCAAGGCTCATTGAGTTAACACAGCATTGAACTATAGTATTCTATACATCAATTTGATAAAGAAAAGTGTCTTTAACATTCTAAATCATTAACATTACACTGTACATTGCGTTTTACTGTTGTACATTTACATGCAGTCAGCATTGCGAGATATGTATAATACAATGTTATTAACAAACTTATACATATAAGTACAATTTTATACAGTAAAACCTCTTTATTTCGACCACAAAATTTTGTTAATTATAAGTAATTAAAGCAAGGTGACATTGAAACAGAAATCTCGTTTAGGAGCTTTCTGTTTTACTGTCACCTTGCTTTAAGCTGTCACCTGTATTTTATACAATCAATTAGCCTTCGTTTTAGTGGTCGTGATTGAGCGCTTTGACTGATTTTACATAATACGCACCATTGTGCCTGTATAGTACAATTCCATAAACAGACATACCAGTTATAACAGTTCTATATAAACACATACACATTATTGCAGATATAAACATTAAAACAACACAAGAGCGAACTTTGAAGTGTATTTCAAATTGCACCGTAACACAAAATAGTTTATTCGAATAATGTTAAATTGTCTTTGGAGTATGTATATCGTAATTCACTTTTTTGTTGTAAATGGCTTTAGCCGGGGAAAAAATATATATCATCTCAAAAACATTGAACATACAGTGGAGAAAACCTTATTCTTTCCCGTTTTCAAAATCGCAAACGAAACGAAAAAACGCAAAGGCCTAAAACGTGTAAAATGACAGTTTTTGAAAATTCTGATTATTCATTTAAATCAGAGTGGCAAACAGTTTGGAGCCTGATCAGAGGCCGTGTCACCCGGCGTCTGATCTGGCTCCAAACTGTTTGTCCTGCAAATAATAGTTTTAGCGTAAACGCGTGTATTGGGGAAAGAATAACGTTCTCTCAACTTTACCTAGCAACACAAAGATGAAATGGACAGAAACACGATCTTAAAGAGGCATCAATGGTTCGCAGACACAGCCAGCTAGGTTAATCATTGAAACTAAATCTAGTATGTTAATTTCTGCCTTTTTAGTTAAAAAACGTTAACTAAATCACATTTGGAATTGTTGTCTGCAGTTCAAACTACTTGCAGACGTATACAATGATCTTAAGAATTTCTCTTGATTATTTATATACTTGTAAGTGATATATGTTTAAAACATGTACAGTGGAGAATCTGTTATTCTTTCCCAATAAACGCGTTTACGCTAAAACTATTATTTGCAGTGCAAACAGTTTGGAGCCAGATCAGACGCCGGGTAACCCGGCGTCTGATCAGGCTCCAAACTGTTTGCCACCTAGATAAACAATAATTATCAAAATTGTCCAAAAGTTGTTCTTTTCTACGTTTTAGTGCTTTGCGTTTGCGTACGTTTGCGTTTAAACGGGAAAGAATAACAGATTATCCACTGTATCGTGCAGGCCCAGTTGGTAACGCATAGGACTGTAAAACACGAGGTCAGAGGTTTGAAAACCATCGAACGCAAACATTTCTTCTTTTTTATTTTTATCTGTTTTATAGACATGTTTACTTGTTGTTTGAATTACCATGTTTATCTCAACTTTCCGACAAGTTAAGTTATTGTCGCACCATGACGCCTGTGTCGTTTTATTATTTATAGACAACATTTCTCAATAACTATCTTAAGTAACTGTTTGAAACAGAACAAAACGACGGACGACCGAGGGGTGTACGATGACGGTGGACGGACGATGGGCGATCACATAAATGGTTTTGGCACTTTGGCCAGATTAGCTAAAAAGCCGTAAAAACCATAGCGCCAACAGGGATGTGGTTAAAGTAGCGTTGACAATGTGCCTATATTTTGTTAACCCAACATTTTGAGAAAATGTAATACGAAATAGCAGCATACACCGGTATATTGAATCAAGTACGAAACGAAAGTACATTATTATTCCAACATGATGCTTTCGAGTTCAGAATTCAATTAAAGCAAGACTATACTGGGAAACAGCTCCGTGTTCCGTTTATAAAAATAGTACATGTATATCTACTTAACTCCTACCAGTAGTAGTAACTTTGTTTAATAATACATGTACCACCATACAAGGAAATCCATAACATATACATGTATACAGGCTACAAATGGACAGCTTTACATATATGCGATATTACATCTTACCATACATAGAGGATATTACATAAGTGCTCATTATTATCATTTTTAATAAACGAGTTGACTAAAATAATATGACGCGAGCCTTGGCGAGCGTCATATTCATTTTAGCTAACGAGTTTATGAAAAACGATAAATATTGAGCAGGAATGTCAGATTCTTTTTATCACACAACAAGTTAAAGCACCTATTAAATTGATTGAAGCCGTAGTTTATAGACAATCCGCCATGTAGATTTCCCGACAAAACGTTACGCTGTTTACGTTAACGTCGTCGCAAATGACGTCATTTGGTGCCCCGCTACATGCTGCGCTTGTAGACGATCAGGTTGGGCCGGAGCCCAAAAAACGATATTCCACTAGTGGATTACGATATTTACATAGTTTCTTTATGTCACTCTCATGACGCAAGTTATGTGATAAAACAGAATAAATTTTGGTCAATTAGAAGAACAACTGCACAATAAGTACAGCAGAAACATCAGTTATTACATATACATGATATGTCTAAAACAAATATAGCCATGTCCTTTGCAGGCATTTTTGAGTCAGATGAGATATTTAAAACTACATGAATAAAAACATAAAGCGTCAGGTATTTTTGGCCAAACAGTTGTCATATTATTAAGTTAAATATGTGTTTACTTTAATTCAAACTGGAACGAATAACGTCTTCTACACTGTAAGGCTATAAACTTATTCTTTGTTACTTATGAATAATTGTTGTCTTAGAAACAACATTGTCAAATGCGTTTGCTGCATATGTGAGAATCTTCTCCTAAGTCCCCCAGTCGCTTATGATTAATATTGTTCTTACACATCCTGACGTGATCAGCCATCTCGTTTGATATCTCAAATACATACAGAGTGAAACCTCTTTATTACGACCATTGAAAGAATGCTAATTGACTACATAAGATACACGTGACAGCTTAAAGCGAGGTGGACGTAAAACAGAAAGCTCCCGAGCGAGCTTTCTGTTTTACGTTCATCTTGCCTTAAGCAGCCATATGTATTAAAACACTTGAAAGTTAAAATAATTCAGTGTTGTATTAGAAAGTTTTACTGAAATAAGATTTCCGACCAGCAATTAACCCCTTAACCTGTATCATACTAAACACGTGACTTGGCCACCTTTTGTTACCAGTTTGGCTCAAGATAGGACGCTACGTCAGTCCAATATAAATTAAAACTGTTTGACATTAGTATTCAACACAAATTGAGTTATAAAAAGGATGATGTTGTGGTTTTTCGAAGTCTATATATTTGAGGCAGACGAGGAATCAGCACACTAACGGTGATACTTCCACGCCAGAGTACACCACCGTTTTCAAACAGTTGGGATCCGACTTGTTGACATCCACATGGATGTTTCTATAGACAAAATGCCTAAATTAATATATTTAACAAAAATAGAAATAAATACGAAAGAAGACTCAAGAAGACTTTACATACTTAAGGGCCGTCGTAAGCGAGGTCTTATTGACGTTTCATAAAATATACGCACCTTTTCATAATTGACTAATCGATACAGACAATACAGAGCCACATCCTTTCTAAGTTGTTCCGCGCACGACGTAGCACTCTATTTAACAATATTTACATTCACCCTGTAAAGTCTTTATGTAATCGTATAAAAAAATTAGCAGGTCATTCCTCAATGAACCTACAAATCTAAACTGGTTCCAGCCAGTTAGAAAGAGGGCAGAGTCTCCGCCGGAGAGATACCGACCTAGCGACCAGCTAATGGTTGTTATGGCGTTTAATTAGGCTGCAATAAACATGCGCGGCCTATGTTTTTTTTTTAAAATGCTTTTATAATAGATATTTAGTTGCATTGTTTATTTCAATGTCTTACTAGTATAATTGTTCGTTAAGCACACAGCGACAGTTTGACTTTTTTTATTCAACTCCGAAACATGTTTTTGGACTACTTTTCACACCGTATATTATAGAGATCGAATGGCTGTTACATCCAGGATTACATGTATCAAACCTATTTGGCCGGTATATGACATATGCATATACATGTACATGAAAACAAATCTGGGCAAAATACATATTAAATGGACAAGACAGAACATGAAAATATAAATATAAGGAATAAACAACATCTTTTTGCCGTTCACGCGGTATGAACACATTAGCTTGGCAGGGTAAGTTTATCGTAATTATCGTCATTAACGGCAAAAAGATGTTTATTCCTATAATAAATATAAGGAATAAACAACATCTTTTTGCCGTTCACTCGGTATGAACACATTGGCTTCGCAGGGTAAGTTTACGAAACTTACCCCCTGCGAAGCAAATGTGTTCATACCGTCATGAACAGCAAAAAGATGTTGTTTATTCCTATACTGACGGCGAGTTGACATATTCAGGGTTTATTTCAAGTTTATTTAATGCAACAGACAAACGCAGTCTTTAGTCAAACACCGAAAAAACAAAATCGTAAACAATTGCGTTTCAAAACTGAGATGCCACAGCTTTCTGATAATGATAGAAATCAGGCCATTCGGCATGCTTACGGCGGGAGCGTCAGTAACTGACACTCGGACAACATTTTCAGCAATTTTGAGCAACTTTGAAGCACTTTGAAACTTGAAGCAGACGAGAAATATAGCAGACGACAATTTATTTGGCGGACTAAGGGTTAATTGTATGACGATTTATCTTGTGTACAAGTCAAATAAAATGATTGTTCTGTTCTGTTCTATGAAGAAGACGATATTGTAGTACGCGAAGAGTTCACGCAAATTTATTAACTTTAGTTCTTTACATTGTTTTTGAAGAAAAAAAACCCCAACAAAACCCAAACCCAAACCGAACAAGACGGTCAGACAATTTAAATCTAGTTCAGACGCTTCAAAACACGGCGTCTGATTTAATTTAAACTGTGTGTAACGACCAGTAAAGTCAAGATCGGCAGGATAAGGGCCAAGTAGTATCCATACTTATCGTGTTCAAAGTAAACTATACAACTTAGAGTTATTCTTTCCCAGTTAATGCACGAGGGATAAATAAAATGTTCCAATACAAACAGTTTCCAAAGGATATGATGTAAAGTTGATGAAATAAACAAATATATAATATATATATATTTTTGTTTTTTATCTTACATTTGTCTCAGATTGACGTGAGTGGGTGATTTAATCGTTTTAAGTTGACAGTAAAACATGTGATATTTTCAGCATAAATATTTCATTAAATATACATTACAAGCTTTTTGATACATCGAAGAACACTTTATTACAGTGGAGAATCTGTTATTCTTTCCCGTTTAAACGCAAACGGTCGCAAACGCAAAGCACTAAAACGTAGAAAAGAACAACTTTTGGACAATTCTGATAATTCTTGTTTATCTTGGTGGCAAACAGTTTGGAGTCTGATCAGACGCCGGGTTACCCGGCGTCTGATCTGGCTCCAAACTGTTTGCACTGCAAATAATAGTTTTAGCGTGAACGCGTTTATTGGGAAAGAATAACAGATTCTCCACTGTATTTCCCAATAAACGCGTTTATGCTAAAACAATTATATCCATTGAAATCAAATGGGAGCCAGATCAGACGCCGTATAATGATTCGGCGCCTGAGCTGGCTTCAAATTGTTTGCCACCCAGTCCATAAGTTTAAAAACCTGTCATTTTTTACATTTTGTTTCGCTGATTTTTGTTTAATGGGAACAAAATATCTTATTTTTTACTTTAAGAACACTAAGGGCAAAAATCACTTGATCGTTTTTATAGGATTTGCTTGGTGATAGCTCATCGTAAATCTTTTGTCCGTAACTCATTCACTGTCGTACCCCGAATACAAGTGTTATTTGCAAACAGATTGGATCCTGATTAGACAACGCGTCACGCAGAATCTGATCAGGATCAAAACTATTCGACACTCAATTATATTTTTCCGAAGTCAAAATACCATAAATTGAAATTTGAGAAATAAAAGCAGACAAAAAATGTTTATTCATGGTGACATTATTGCAATGAAGAGTTGAAAACACCCAAAAAGCAATGTTGAATTCATTATGTTGTCTATTAAAAAAATGTAACATCTTCCAAAACATTTTGATTTACTACCCCGTTTGATGACTTACATTCGCAATGTGTTTGACACGAGATCTGGCTCCGAGGTTATAAAGATTTTGTCTTGAGTCCAAACTCGTTTCCAAGCATTTGATTGGTCAGATTTGAGCCTAGGCTCAAATCTGACCAATCAACTGATTGGGAACACACTCAGACTCAATTGAAACGCTTTATAACCTCGGAGCCAGGCCCTGAAGGTATAAGTTGATGCATCGATACTCGTATATGTCTGAGAGTGACGTAAAACTTAGAAATAACAACAACATCAGGGTCCAAACCGATAATCTCTTTCATATCGATGTATCATCTGTAAAAAACCTTAACCCTTTGATCGCCATACGTTCTTATCTGCTTTAACCTATCACCGCCGTAATATCGCCCGCTTTAATACTGTGGTGCGTATTAAAGTTTTAAAGCGAGGTTTAAACTAAAATGACTGACGGTATATCGAAATGATTTTCAAACAGTTACGTTCCAGATCAGACGTTGCGTAACGCGACGTTTGACCAGGAACCCAACTGCAAAGTCGACTGTTGTCATTTATGGATTAAAATATAATTTTGTGAAGTAATTAGACATTGTTTTCTAAGCAGATGATATAGCATTGATGCGTTTGATTGAAGAGTATGTCATCATGTTTATATGACGTTTATCTTGTATTAGATCGAAATGATTTTCAAACAGTTACGTTCCAGATCAGACGTTGCGTAACGCGACGTTTGACCAGGAACCCAACTGCAAAGTCGACTGTTGTCATTTATGGATTAAAATATAATTTTGTGAAGTAATTAGACATTGTTTTCTAAGCAGATGATATAGCATTGATGCGTTTGATTGAAGAGTATGTCATCATGTTTATATGACGTTTATCTTGTATTAGAGTGGGTTTTCTTTGAACATTCGGAAGCATCGAATATGCTGACGTCAGTTGAATGTTCGATGCAGGACAAAGCTAAAACAGTCTTTATGGTATACTTTTATTCTGCATAAACATCCTCTTCTATAAACGTGGCTATTGGCTTTCTTTAACCCATTTACTCCAATTGCATTTTTCCATGTTTATATATTGGATTAGTCCATTTTTTATCAAATGGATGCCGGGTCAAAATTTTCATTTTCATTTTTTTAATATTGAAGTTCCTATCAGCAAACGGTGTAGACTCTGATCAGATGCCGCATGGTGCGGCGTCTGATCAGATTCTACACTGTTTGCCAATGTCCCATATATTGGATCGTGGGCACAAATTGGTTTAGTTAATGGCTTGGGAACAGTTTAATGGTATAACTTATATCGCCTGATTGGTATTTTCAATTATCACTTAGTATTGCATCAGCGATACGTTAATATTTCAAAAGATGGTAAAGTAGCATGAAAGCGTGAAATTATAAAAAATACCCATTTTCCAATAGTATTTTAGCTCAAAACTGAAAACAAGTGTGAAATCTGATAATTGGGTTCCTTAAGGATCTCTCTGGTGAGGGTTTTGTATTGTTTTGCCATTTTGAAATGTATATCAACATTTCACCACGAAATGTGAACTACATGTAGTACTACAGGAAACTGTCCAGCTTGAGTTGTTTGGGCGAATAAGATTATTAACATCGCCTGCTATTAATTTCACATGATTAACTCTGAAAAGATGATTCCTCTTTCTTTTTATATTCAGATATGTACTATAAATTTCCTTATCTGATGAAAACCTCGATATCGAGAGAACTGTATAAGACGATACTATCAGTTTAAATGGTTAATGCATGGTAACACAATACCGAAAAGTCCATTCTGTATTTTTGTTTACCCGCGTAGTTCGCCAAGGAGGGGATATGCTGTAGAAGAATCCATATTAACTCCTTCACTGCCATAACGTCATCTGCTTTAAACAGCTGTCGTCGACTTTTATTTCTCAAATCTAAATTTTAGGTAAACTGACTAGTGTCGAACAATTTGAATCCAGATTAGACACCTATTTACTCGGCGTCTAATCAGGATCCAGACTGTTTGCAAAAACACAAGTGTACTCTGGGTAAGGCAGTGAATGTCGATGGGTTAATGTTGTTTTATAGTGATTCTACTGAAGATAGACTGCATTACGAATGAAATGTACAACACCTTTGTATCTAAAGTATAAAGAAAGCTTCACAATGTAGATTTAATTAAATCATTTGATAAATCTTCCACGACAAGGCTGCATAACATAACCCTTTTAGGCCGTAATGAAGACATTGAAATTGTCTATTTATGTTCTCTCATGCCACATGCACGGCGCTCTGGTTGGTTGAATATTGTAAGTACATGTACGATAAAGCTCGTGTACAACGGCCACTAGAAACAAGATTAATATTGAGTCTTTGATGAAGATCGCAGCATAGTTCAGGACAATATTCATTCCGAAAACGTCTAAGGAAGCTTTCCAAAATCGCCACTGCAGAGTGTAATGCAGAACAATTAAGACGTGTCCATGTTTCTTTATTAAATGACTATTAGACAAAAGTTTTACTGTATTTATGTCGATAAGTTCTCCATTCAGACAATTTTTTCTTTTTCTTTGATGTGGTGAACAAACTTTACAAATATGAAGAAAAAAGCATGCACTATTTTGCTCACTTTACTGCTACTGAAACTTGCTGCCATTAATATACGACAGGAAGTGAGAGGTTAAGATCAGAGGCTATGGATAGGAGATCTAATGTTTGGAGCACGGTGTCAGCCTTAAATAGATATCTTGTTAGATATAAGACAATATACAATTGAGACGTGTCATGAGACAACCAGACAATATCTAATTGCAATGCAAACACTATAGAGCCTTACCATTATAAAAACAGTGTAGAACCAGATCAGTCGCCATCTCCGACCATGCGTATAATCAATGTCTGCACGACCCATTTTGTAGTAACGTTGCAAATTGTAGTAATTACTACAAAGTGCGTTACTACACTTTGCGTTGCACCCACACAACCCGTTTTGTAGTAACGTTGCATATTGTAGTAATTCCTACAAAGTGAATTGAAAGTGATATTGCAAAGTGTAGTAAAGTTCTATAAATCATGTCATATATGTCCAATTCCAATGAAATTTGGAGTAAGTTTCCCATTGACACTATACGAGTATACAAGCAATATGACAACGATAGATGCCTGTTTGAGAAATTATCCCCAAAATGATTTATAAAGGACCTTACGACCCGTTTTGTAGTAAAGTTGCAAATTGTAGTAAAACAGTACAAAGTGGTTTGACTGTGATATTTCAAAGTGTAGTAAAGTTTTATAAATCATGTCATAGATGATAACGATAGCCGGCCTGTCAGATAACTTATCTCAAATATGATTTATTAAGGACATTGCGACCCGTTTTGTAGTAAAATGCTACAAAATAGGTTGACAGTGTTATTTCAAAACGTAGTAAAGTTCTATAAATCAGGTCATGGATGTCCGATTGCAAAAAAAATTGAAGTTAACCTTTACATTGATACTATGCGAATATACAAGAAATATGCTAACGATCAATGGCACCTTTAAGGCGATTTCTCATATAATGACATATAAGGGACCTTGCGACCCGTTTTGTAGTAAAGTTGCAATCTGTAGTAATTACTACAAAGTGCGTTACTACACTTTGCGTTGAACCCTCACAACCTGTTTTGTAGTAACGTTGCATTTTGTAGTAATCAATACAAAGTAAACTGAAAGTGATATTTCAAAGTGTAGTAAAGTTCTATAAATCATGTCATAGATGTTCAATTCAAACGAAATTTGGAACAAAACTTTACCATTGACACTAAACGAGTGTACGAGAAATATGAAAACGATAGATGGCCTGTTTCAGAAATTATCTCCAAATGGTTTATAAAGGACATTGCGACCCTTTTTGTAGTAAAGTTGCAAACTGTATTAAAACACTACAAAGTGAGTTGACAGTGATAATTCAAAGTATAGTAAAGTTCTATAAATCATGTCTCCTCAAATATGCCGTCGATTTATATCATATTTCTTGTACCGTCGTATAATATCCTTATGAAGTTTTATTCCAAATTTCGTTGCAATCGGATATCTATAACATGATTTATTGAATTTTACACACTTTGAAATAGCACTGTTAACTCACTTTGAAGTAGTTTACTACAAAACTGGCCCTTAACAAATCATTTTTGGAGATGATTTCTCAGATAGGCCGTCTATCGTTATCATAGTTCTTATACACACGCATAGCATCGATATACAGTGTATTGGTTTATTCCAAAATCCGTTTCCATCGGACATCTATAACATGGTTTTATGAACTTTACTACACTTTGAAATATCAATGTCAACATAATTTGGAGTATTTTACTACAGTTTGCAACTTTACTACAAAACGGGTCGCAAGGTCCCTTATATGTCATTATATGAGAAATCGCCTTACAGGTGCCATTGCTCGTTAGCATATTTCTTGTATATTCGCATAGTATCAATGTAAAGAATTACTCCAAATTTTGTTGCAATCGGACATCTATGATCTGATTTATAGAACTTTATTACACTTTGAAATATCACTGTAAACCCATTTTGTAGCATTAAACTACAAAACGGGTAGCAATGTCCTTAATAAATCATATTTGAGATAAGTTATCTGACAGGTCGTCTATCGTTATCATCTATAAAATGATTTTTAGAACTTTACTACACTTTGAAATATGACTGTCAAACCACTTTATACTGTTTTACTACAGTTTGCAACTTTACTACAAAACGGGTCGCAAGGTCCTTTATTAATCATTTTGGGGATAATTTCTCAAACAGGTCATCTATCGTTATCATATTTCTTAGACATTCATACAACATCGATATGAAGGTTTACTCCACATTTTGTCGCAATCGGATATCTATGACATGAATTTTTTTAACTTTACTACACTTTGAAATATCAATGTCAACCGAATTTGGAGTATTTTACTACAGTTTGCAACTTTACTACAAAACGGGTCGCAAGGTCCCTTATACATGTATGCCATTATATGAGAAATCGCCTTACAGATGCCATTGATCGATAGCATATTTCTTGTATATTTGCATAGTATCAATGTAAAGGTTTACTCCAAATTTTGTTGTAATCGGACATCTATGACCTGATTTATAGAACTTTACTACACTTTGATATATCACTGTCAACTAATTTTGTAGCATTTTACTACAAAACGAGTCGCAATGACCTTAATAAATCATTTTTGAGATAAGTTATCTGACAGGGCCGTCTTTCGTTATCATCTATGACATGATTTATAGAACTTTACTACACTTTGAAATATCACTCAAACCACTCTGTACTGTTTTACTACAATTTGCAACTTTACTACAAAACGGGTCGCAAGGTCCTTTATAAATCATTTTGGGGATAATTTCTCAAAAAGGCCATCTATCGTTGTCATATTGCTTGTATACTCGTATAGTGTCAGTGTGAAACTTACTCCAAATTTCATTGTAATTGGACATATATGGCATGATTTATAGAACTTTACTACACTTTGGAATATCACTTTCAATTCACTTTGTAGTAATTACTTCAATATGTAACGTTACTACAAAACGGGTTGTGAGGGTTCAACGCAAAGTGTAGTAACGCACTTTGTAGTAATTACTACAATTTGCAACGTTACTACAAAACGGGTCGTAACACAGCTGCCCCTTCATGTACATAGAGGCAGGTCTGGGTCTACAATGTTTGACACACCAGCACATACAGTGCTTTACCTTACTGTATTACCTATGTAGACATTGATTATACGCATGGTCGGAGCTGGCGACTGATCTGGTTATACACTGTTTTATAATGCACAAGGTATGGTTTTCCTGTGGCACACACAAACTAAAATAGAATATAGAAAAAACACAGCATTCTGAAATCCTCATCTTTTTATTCATCTCAGTTGCGAACAGGTTGGAATTTAATCAGGCGTCGGTGTAATGACGAAAAGTGTTCCCCTCAGAAATTCGTCCTCGGGTTATTTTTCGACTGACAACATTGTTCTCCCGGGTCAATTTTCAACACATGGGGAACATTTCGTTGACGAATCCATGGAAACTTTTATTGATAACTGTATAATGAGTTAGGGACACACCGTGGGCAGCATTAACAACAAATATCAAATAATAATACATATGAATGGCGGTTGGGAACACGCCAATTTAAACTGAACTTTTCATAAATTATCTGTTTAGCCATAATTAAAAGTTTATTACTTAAATATACAGATTTTTACCAAAATTAAGTAAAGTTTAGAATATGTCTGTCAATAATACTATAATTTAAACTTCTTATTAATGGCCGTAAAGAGAGGTTTTACTGTATGTGTGTTGTTACGCACGGTATTCGGTTGTGCAAAGTTAAAAGAACACCGTATATTATGTTTTGCTATATCCACGTGGTCTAGAACCCACTCACTACTGCTCGAGCACGGTGGTTATATGCCAATAGTGTGGATCCTAATCCGACGCTGCTTAACGCAGCGCCTGCTAAGTACTTATACAGCTTGTAAAACTGTTTAAAGCAGATGACACAATGGCAGTGAACGCGTTAATATAATATATTATTTTGTATTGTACCTATCTCTGTCACGTGTCGTGACGTATGGCCACTAAGCTCTCTGTCGTGTGTGAATGATGAGGTATTAACTAGAACGAGCCTGTTACATTCTCTGGTCCACGACTAAGTTGTATGTCCAGATATCTTCTCACAATTTCAAATGCGCTATTCCCTTTCTTAGAAACGAAAACGAACAAACTGAACCTCTCTCAAGTAGGATTGATAATATGTTTATTTGTTGTGGAGTATCGTTATCATTTTCTTTATGATATAATTAAGAAATTATCGATATTATACCGTTTGTTGAACGGTATTCTACATCGGTAGGGAGTTGTGATGCGCAGGAATTGACCACGCAGTTTAACAACGGTATCCCTGAAAATAGATCGTAGCTCGGTTTTTTGACATGTCAATAAACCGAGCCTTGATCTAAAAGTCGCACGGGGAGCGTCGAAAGAGAGAGCATTGTCGAGGAAAGAACGTATTGGTCGAGGGACGATCGAAAGTAGAGCGGGGGTGAGCGAGGCTCAGTCTACTCGAGCGAGAACTGATCGCGCGCATGGTCGTGCTGCTCGACCCCTGCTCGATCCGTGTGATCTAGCTTCGCTCTTTTGCGATCATGCCTCGCTCCATGCGACTTGTCCCAGACCTTCCCTAGTCCAGTACGCTCCATATTATTTCTATTGGCATGATTGTATCGAGATAGAAGGATTAAGATGTGACCTACACTCAGTGCAAAAAGAAACGCACACTTTTATTACAATATTATCTGTATGTAGAAGGAACGTATTTGTGAAATAATCTTTTCATTACAGTCAGTAGTTCCGTCTTGGGCTATCAATGTTGAAAATGGGAGGTTTATCATTGAATTGGTATCATCACAACCTGTACAAATCGGTGCGATGTTTTCAACAGGCACTAGTTAACTCTTTCGCTGCCAAATTAATCGTGAGATTTTTTATCCCACCTCCGTTTCATTGTCGTCTGCTTCAATTTTGTTGTTTGCAAGATCGTTTCAAAGTAAGATTCAAAGTAGTATGACTTAAAGTATATCTATACGAGTGTCAAACAGTTTGGATCCTGATCAGACGCCGCGTTACGCGGCGTCTGATCAGGGTCCAAACTGTTTGAAAACGCGCATTTTGACGTTATTAAGAGTGAAAGGGTTAAAATACAGCAGAGTAAATTTAAGAATATGTTTTTCTAAACTTGTGGTTGAATTAAATTGATCTTGAGATATGGTCTTAGTATCTTAACTGCGCCTGAGCACAATGTGCGTTTCTTTTTGTACTGAGTGTATGTACACTTAAGCATCAACCAATTAAGTAACTATGAGTAAATGAATGTAACCCTTTGCAAATATTGTAAATAGTGTATTTTGTGCGTAAATATATTAAATGTTTTATAAATCTTGTTTTATTAAACACTTGCTTCTTTGATCTTGAATTAAATGAAAAGATCAACCCTACCATTGCCAAGGCCGCCAACATCGACATTCGAGTCCATATTGGCAGTGAAAGGGTAAAAAAGACCAAAACAAACAAAAGAAAAAAACAAAGAAAAAATCACCCCCCATCTAAGTCGTATTGATCGAGGGTACATTGCAACTCGGACGTAGCTAGATCGACCGGGCATAAGTCCTTGGTCGGCCGGGATCTTGCGCGTTCGAGGATAGATTGCCGGGAGGTTGAGGCTATGTCGCAGACTAGTCGAACAGAAGGAGTCTTGGTCGTGTCAAGATCGCTTCAGATCGAGTGGGTGGTCGTAGGTAGAGCGTATATAGAGCGTGTGTAGAGCGTATAGGACGAAGGTAGAGTGTACACATCGAAGGTCGAACGAGCTAACATCAAACATAGACGATAGAGCATACACAGAAAATAATGTGGTAGATCTCGCGGTTTTTTGCCCGCGACTACGGGAAATCCGAGCTGCGATCAAGGTCGCGCGTGGTCGCATGCGACTTTTCCAGGTCGTACTCGGTGAAATGACCCCATTAGCCCCAAGTTATTGAATACTGGTATATAATGTCTATTTGAGAATGTAAACTAACAGGGTCTGTCGTGAACAATTCAATGTCATCTGCAAACATTAACACATATTTGGACAAGATTCTCAACAATGTCGTTTTCAAGAAAAGGAAATAAAATCGGCGATAACAGATCAGAACAGAACAACGGTTTACCTTTCGTGACCTTGAAGAACTCAGACAAATTGTTGCTAGACAATTTAACACATGATTGCATCTTATTGTACATGCATTCAATCTTTTTTAGACTGAATTAGTTTATACCATAACGCGTCTCGATTAACGGTATCAAAAGCCCGCTGAGAATCAATAAGTATACACCACAGTTTAGACCGTTTCGCTAAAACTTTCTGTATAATCGAATGCAGATTGTAACTTGCACCAGCTGTAAAACGACTGTCGCGAAATTCAAACTGACATTCCGAAAACTTTTAATTATCCTCATTCCAACGATTCAAGCGATAACGGAGTGGTAACGGGACTATTTTAGAGGTAATATTTATCAGGGGCCCGTTTCATAAAACTTCGTACGACAAAAACGATCATAAGTCAAAACTGTCAAATACATTTAATTTCTGATTTCTCCATCCAATCCTGTTTTTGACATCTCTTTGGAATTGTCTATTCAAGATGATTCCAAGGAGATGTAACAAGACTGAATTAGATGGAGAAATAAATAAAAATTGAGACTTTTATCATCTGACTTATGACAATATTTGTCGTATGAAATTTTATGAAACGGGGCCCCAGTTATCATAAAGTGTGTTGTGCATATTGTTTTGTCGTTGCACGTACAACAATTTTGATACTCGTCATTAGTTATCTTTAGGTTAAAAACGCGAAAGATTAATTATGATCAAGCTGACAAGCGGCAATCTAAAAGCAGACAAGAGTGCTCTCGACAAGGAAAGGGTTAATAATCAAAGGTACTCCTTATAGTTGAAACGGAAGGCTCGATAAAACAATCAGTTGAAAAAACAACCGCACAGTGATTAAGATCTCTAGCCAGGGATAGGTATAAATCACAGATTATCTTGACAAAAAACACGAAACCTTATCAAATCACAGAAAAATGTTGCAACGTAACATAGTTAAATAAGGGCACCCTTTCATAGAGTTATCTTACAGCCGGGACGACGTTATTATTTTCCAAAACACGCATCATTTAAGTTATTGCAGATAGCGTTTAGCCAGATCAGACGAAGGGTAACGCTGCGTCTAATCAAGATCCGAACAGTTTGTCGAGCAGACAAACAACCCAAAATATTTCAAACCGCCGTCTGAACGAGGTTCCAATACGCTTATTTTTCTGTATTGAATACAGTTGGTTGCAAAAAGCATGCTGAAAAACGTACAATGTTCCTTAAGTGGCTTCTAGCTTATTTTCTTTTAGACTGCTTGAACAATTCGATAGGATGTTGGAATCATCTTTTAAGGTGCATATTCATGTCTGTATAAAGTAGACTCTAGACCCCCTGCTCAAGGTAGCGGGCAGTCAGGGAATAGAGCAGAGGGTGCTAACAATCTCTGGGTTCAGACAGGCTACCAGAAAGGAAAACAGACCGCAAATTCCCTAACCATTGCTTCATGGAACGTGCGAACTCTCTTGGATCGAAAAGATGCCAACCGTCCTGAAAGGAGGACTGCTTTGGTCACACATGAGCTCAACAGATACGCAGTAGACATTGCTGCTCTCACCGAAACTAGATTTTTGGACCAAGGTCAATTGAGTGAGGTTGGATCAGGTTATACAATATTCTGGTCAGGGCGTAAAACGGAAAGGAAAGCAGGTGTTGGGTTTGCTGTTAGGACTTCCCTTGTTCATCAACTTGAATCGCAACCAAAGGGTATCAATGATAGAATCATGACCATGAGACTTCCATTGAAAGACAACGCTGACGCCACTTTGATAAGTGTCTATGTGCCCACCATGACAAACCCCGATGAAAACAAAGAGGTGTTCTACCAACAGCTTGATGACGTTGTGCTCAGCATACCTGCAGCTGACAAATTGATCATCCTGGGCGATCTTAACGCAAGAATCGGTTCCAATCATACTGCTTGGAATGGCATTATTGGTCAACATGGAATTGGACAAGAGAACTCCAATGGCAAACTTTTGTTATCATTTTGCTCCCAGCACAATCTCTCCATTACAAATACTTATTTCAAACTAACTGACGCATACAAAACCACCTGGATGCATCCAAGATCTAAGCATTGGCACCAGTTAGATTTCATCATATGCAGACAGCGTGATCTTAAAGACCATCACATCACGAGGGCAATGAGAGGTGCTGAATGCTCTACAGATCATCTTCTTTTAAGATCGAAAGTGAGCTTTCAGATTCGTAGAAAAAGAAGGCCTCAGGGAAAGAAACCACCCAAGAAACTAGATGTCAAGAAAACACAAATTCCGGACGTCGTAGAAGCCTTACAAAATGAACTCTCTATGCGCCTTGAATCGGTATGCTTCAGTGAAGGAGAGACGGAAGAAAACTGGACCAGGTTCAAGATTGAAGTAGATGCCGCTGCCAGAGAGACTATAGATGTCCTGAAAAAGCATCACCAAGACTGGTTCGATGACAATGACTCAGAGATCCATAGTTTACTTGCCGAGAAGTACTCTGCTCACAAGGCTTGGCTTGCTGATAAAGACTCTGATGTAAAGCGTGACAAATTTTATCACCTCCGGAGAAACATTCAGAAGCAGCTGCGTTGTATGAAGGATGAATGGTGGAAAAGAAAAGCAGAGGAGATCCAGGGTTATGCTGACTCTAAAAACGCCAAACTCTTCTACTCAAGCCTAAAGGGGGTTTATGGACCATCTCAAAGAAGTGCAGCACCTATTCGCAACCTACAAGGTGAGCTACTCACTGACAATGAGGCAATAAACAAGAGGTGGTCTGAACATTTTGAGCAGCTCCTTAACAGGCCTTCATCAATTGACCCAAGTGTTGTAGAAGAGATCCCTGAGAGACCCATGCGCCTTGAATTGGATGATCGACCAACAGAAAAAGAAGTAAAGAAAGCTATTGCAGAGCTTCAAAGTGGTAAAGCAGCAGGTCCTGATGGTATTCCGCCTGAGGTTTTTAAGGCAGGTGGCCAGCCGCTGATACAGAAGTTTACCGAGTTTTTGTGCACGTGTTGGGAAGATGGATGCTTACCACAAGACTTGAAAGATGCACGAATAGTCCACCTGTACAAGGGAAAGGGTGACAAATCTAGCTGTGACAACTACCGGGGGATCTCTCTTTTGAGCATAGCAGGCAAAATCCTTTGCAAAGTGATCCTTAACAGGTTGAATACCCATCTTCTGGACGAGACGGTACCTGAAAGTCAATGTGGTTTTCGTAAGAACAGAGGGACAGTCGACATGATTTTCTGTGCTAGACAGATCCAAGAGAAGTGCAAAGAACAGAACAAGGATCTTTACATCCTCTTTGTCGACCTCACAAAGGCGTTTGACACAGTGCCACGTTCAGGACTATGGAATATTCTGCCCCTTATCGGTATCCCTCCTAAGATGGTTAAAATCATCCGCTGCTTCCACGATGGCATGAGTGCAGGATTAGTCAATGGGAATGCTGAAGATGAGTTCCCTGTCACTAATGGAGTGAAGCAAGGCTGTGTCCTAGCACCAACTCTCTTCAGCTTTCTTTTCAGCATGATGCTGCTTTCTGCTTTTAATGAAACAGACCCAGGCATTCAGGTCTCATACCGAACTGATGGTGGCGCCTTCAATGTGCAACGACTGCATGCAAAGACAAAAGTAACGAAAGCTCTTGTTCGTGACCTCCTGTATGCAGATGATTGCGGCATTGTCGCCCATTCTGAAGATGACCTTCAAAGACTTGCAGACTCCCTTTCTGCAGCCACCAAGCGTTTTGGGCTTACTATAAGCATAAAGAAACTGAAGTGTTGTTCCAACCTGCAAAAGGATCCACTGCGAGAGTGCCTGAGATTAAGATCGACCACACAACCCTGAAAAATGTTGACTCTTTTACTTACCTTGGCAGCAGCCTCTCATCTTCCAACAGCCTAGACAAGGAAATATCTAGTCGCATTGCAAAGGCAAGTGCTTCTTACGGCAGACTGCAGAAACGAGTATGGGACGAGAGGGGCCTGAGCATAGATACGAAATGTGCGGTGTACAGAGCTGTGGTACTGAGTGCACTTCTGTATGGTTGTGAGACCTGGACACCCTACCGAAGGCACATTAAACTACTTGACCAATTTCACCAACGCTGTCTTCGCAGAATTATGCATATCAAATGGTTTCATAGGGTCTCAAATGTCAGAGTACTGCAGCAAGCAAAGATGCCAAGTATGGATGCACTGCTTACATTATCCCAGTTGAGATGGTCTGGACACATCGTGCGCATGTCGAATGATAGATTACCAAAGCAACTCTTCTATAGTGAGCTGTCACAGGGCAGTAGATCAAGAGGGAGACCAAAGCTCCGCTTCAAAGACACCCTAAAGCAATCACTCCAGAAATGCAGCATTGTGGTTGCTGATTGGGAACTCAGGGCACTAAACAGGTCTGTCTGGAGGCAAACTATCAGGAGGGGATCAGCTATGTATGAACGTTCTAGACAACTGACAGAAATTGTTAAACGTGCTTCATGCAAGGCCAGTAGTATAGCCACAGAACGCTCAACTGTGTGTGGCACATGTGGCCGTCTATGTGCTTCTGACTTTGGGCTTAGGTCCCACATGCGGACACACAGATAAAACCCCACCCATGCGCTAGGTTGGACTTTATCGATTACGATAGTCGACCATATATATATAAAGTAGATCTAATTGTCAATGGAGAAAAAATATCTAAGGGGTAATGCATTAAATACTGAACACTGGATAAGTTGTTTTGAATTTCCATCGTCCCCAAAAATATGTTTATTTGGGTGGGTAGGGGGGATTTCAGTTAGCCATCCAAATGTCATATCACTACATTGTAAATGGCCATTTTAGCTCACCTGGCACGAAGTGCCAATGTGAGCTATTGTGGTCGCCCTGTGTCTGTCGTCCGTTGTCGTCCGTCCATCCATCGTCAAACTTTTTATTCAAATATCTTCTTCCTGGAAACCACTGGGCCAGTTTCATCAAAACTTCATAGGATTATTTCTTGTAAGATACTCTCTCAGATTTCTTCAAATTTAGGTCATCCGATTGAAATCGTGGGGTGCCATGGCAACCAATTGAAAAAACTTTAAAAATCTTCTTGGCAAAAACTACTTGGGCGAATTGAAAAGCATTCTACCCAAATGTGCCATTGGTGACCCTCTATCAGATTTCTTAAAACAATTTCCCTATCTTAAAAAACATGGCCGCTAGCTGGTGGGGCAGGGTTTCCTTAAATGGCTATACTGTATAGTGAAAACTTTAAAAATCTTTTTGTCCAAAACTACTGGTCCGATTTATAAGTAATTTTATGAAAATGATCAATGGATGACCCTCTAGCAGAATTCTTAAAATTATTTTGATATTTAAAAAAACATGGCCGCCAGTGCCCAGTGGGTGGGGCACGTTTTCCTGATGTTACTGTATAGTAAAAACTTTAAAAATCTTCTTCTCTGAAACTGCTGGTCCAAATTGAAAATAATTTTACACAGAAGGTCAATTGATACCATCTACCATATTTCAACCCCATTTCCTGATGTATTTGGAAATAAAATACGTTTAAACTACCAGATTTCTTAAAATCATTTTGTTATCTTAAAAAACATGGCCGCCAGTGGGAGTGGCACATTTCCTTATGTTACTGTATACATGTATTAAATACTTTAAAATTCTTCTTCTCTAAAACTGCTGGTCCAATTTCAAAATTATTTTACACAAATAGTCAATTGATGACCCTCTTCTAGATTTCTCAAAATCATTGTGGTATCTTAAAAAAACATGGCCCCTAGTGGGTGAGGCAAGTTTTCCTTTTATTTCTGTATTGAACAATTTTTAAAATATCTTTTTCTCTGAAACGATTGGTCTGATTTAAGAATGATTTTACAAATAATGATTCATGGGTGATAGCCCTTTGCCAGTTTTCTTCAAATAATCTTCCTAGCTCAAACAACATGGCCACCAGTGGGTGGGGAAGAATATGTGAAAACGTAATCATTATTTGGTCCATTACCATCACCGTAATCATGGGTACCAGATGAGCGATTTAGGGCCGCATGCGGCTCTTGTTTATGGTAATTTTCTATTCCAGTTTCTTGCACCACAGTTAGTTTTCCCAAAATACAGGCTGCTAGGTAAACATGGGTCGACTTTTATAATTTCAAGCTCTGATTAGTCTTCCTTGAAATTCATGACATTCTATATGGCAGGATTAAGCTCTATGAATATTAAACTATAACAGCAGATGCAAGTTCATGATATAACGCTTTTACAATTTAGAGGGTACTTCAAAAAGTTGTGTTACTTAGCATTTTCTTGAAACCCACATGTGAGATTTTCATACATGATATATCATTTAAATGGTCTGTTTCTTATACAGAACAGAGCAGAACATCCGTTTATTTCCCACAGTTAACAAATAGTTTGTAAAAAAACATGTGAACAAATACAGGTCAATAATTTAGAGCGATTATTAAAACGGTATGGCGCTTTTTCTAATCCGCTTGAAATGCAAATATGACTCACTCCAGTAGCAAATCCATTTGTGGCCAGTGCTTATGAATGATTCAAATAATGTCTAATTTGCACAATTAAGAGAATTGTTGTTGGCAAAGTATTATAATGCACCACTGTATCCGCAAAAAACTGTTTCAAGGATGTATCAAATATGATAATTATTCATGTAAGATTCCAAGAAAAAGCCAAAGAAACCTGATGTTTTGAATGACCCTTGTATGAAAGTGCTTTTTAGTCAAACTGGTTATTCAACTTGAAAACTTAATAGTGCTGAATATGAATATTTCCTGATTTAAGATGCGTACCGAAACATCTTCAATAATTTCGTCCAAGAACAAAGCCACGCAAGCTCACGAGCCTGACGGCTCAGACTTCAGCATTTGAAGATTTTTACGTAGCGATGTTCATTCAAGTGCAAATAGGTTAAATAATGTACGATCGTATTGAAGGAAAATTGCAGATCAAAGCCCTGATGGCACTGATGTTTTGAGAGCATTTAGGTCACCAGGCGCGAAGTGCCGTGTTGTGCTATTGTGATTGCACCGTGTCCGTCATCATAAAATCGAAGCCGGTGTAACGCAGTAGAATGACACACCCCTGCTAAAATGACCCATGGGTCATATCATAACGTAGAACACTGATCCGGGTCATTTAACTACGTAGAAAAATGACCCAGAACGCAGAAAAAGGACACCGTCGACTCGTAGTAGAATGACCCCTCACGGTCTGTGGTCATTTCTCTACGTAGTATAAAGACCGGGGTCCTTTTGCACGGATGGGTTGTTCTACTGCATTACACCGGCGCTCGCCTTTAGTTTTGTTTTTCATACTTTATATATACATGTACATGTACATGTAGCTTGAACCAGGCGTCATTTAAATGCACTTATAAATACGTAAGATGGAGGTCAGATAGCGATCCATTTGCGCTCAGGAAGCGCTCCTGGCGAACTAGGCGCTCTGTGTGGCGACCTGCGTTGCTCTCACAGAGCGCCATAGATCGCCGTCTAGGGGAATGGGGGTATAACATATATACACCGGTATTATATGGCCACTGTTGTGTCGCAGTGCTGTAAAACACAAAATAAACCAATCCATGTATCCAATAGATGGTCAAAATAACATTGTATGTGTTAGACGGGCACCAATGTTATAAAGGGTTTGAGTTCTGTCTGAGATCAGTCTCAACCATTTGATTGGTTAGATATGAGCTTTTTCTAGAACCCCAGACGCTTTATAACCTAGGACCCTGGCGATGACGTCATTATGCCAGTAAAGAGGGTTAATGTGTATTTGCAGTACAGAATAACATCTCTATTTCTCTATTTCTATTTATATGTATTACTTCTACGCCATCAATACTGATGATTATGAGAAGGGGCACTTTTTAGGTGCAACATTGGGACTGTACCCGGTCGGTCACTTTATCCTGACACCGACCAACCAGTCGTAATGCTAAAACGTTGAAGAAGTTGTGATTTTGTCAGAGTCGTGAACTCGTCATTGTTTGTATACCCGTCATTGATAGCGTGACATCAGAGTCACTATAAGGGGAAGTGTATACCATGATGAATAGCTTTGGTTCCAACTGATGACATAGTAGACCTTATGGATATAAGTATGCCTATATGTATAAATAGGATTGAACGGTTTAGTGCTTAATTAACTCTTTGAGAGCTATGTACTAGCCTTTGATAACTAATGAAAACAGTTTGGATCCAGATGAGACCTGAAGTGATGGATCCAACCTGTTTCAAACGCTGATACTTTTGCAATGAATTGTCTTAACTCGAAGATTTGTCTGCAGACAATACCTTTTGCAGGCGACAACATATAACTTGTTTAAATTTAACCCTTTCCCTTATAGAAGCGACTTTTAGCACATTCGTTTCATTCATCCACTGAAGAAAATAGTTCGAATATATACAGTAATGAATATGTGTCATATTTAATACTTTCCTTATTCTAGCAGGTAATAGCTTAAAGCAGGCGGAAAGTAAAGCAGAATGCGCCCTAAGGCGCATTCTGCTTTACTTTCTACCTGCTTTAAGTAGTCACCTACCTTAAGTTCTAGAAATAGGGTATCAGGTAAAGTGTTAAGTATATGTCGTTCCTCTGTTTGGTATAAAATACCTCTTACGGTTGAACACACGGTAAATACGTCGTATCAATAATGATGGTCTTTAAAGAAATATGATTGTTTTATCTAGGACCAGCGTCATGTATGTATAACGTTTTTGAAATACTCGTTTTGTATTCCTATCAACCGGCAGTTGGTCGTAACTCCTTTAAAGACATAACATTAATTTGTTGCATGTATGTTAAGAAAGACATTACAGTTTATGAAAGACATTCTTTGTTGATATGTTGCAAGAATTCCAGTGATTAGTTAATGCCTAATACGACCTGCGAATTGAAGTTAATACAGAAACAAGGTGTGACATTATTTACGAACACGAATGATGTCGACACATGTCGCACGTGCGAACATATCCACACGAGTATATAACCGACTGAAAAATATGCATGTTTTTTTTTAATCTTAACCCATTACTCTATAAGTATGCTAGTTACTCTATAAATATGCTGTTAGCGCAGTTGGTACGGTGATTGACTTGCAATCAAAAGGTTCTAGGTTCGATTCCCACTCGCTTCAAAACTTTGTTTTTAATAAATTGTCCGATTTTAGTGACTAGTCAATTCATAACGCGGTGATCAAAGGACAGGCTATGTTTACTTCATCTTCATCTTCATCATATGTACAACACTCCTTCATAATTGAAGATTATGTGCCGGCGCCATAAATATTTACAAGTGTTAGAAATTATTGGTGCAGATTTTAAGGTTTTGTGCTCATGGGTTATGACATAAAGAAGAAGAATAAGTGATATTTTAAAACTATATATAACTATATATTTAGTCACGTAATAATGAATAATATCAGATGCTAGTATAGTCAAGTGACAGCTGAATTTGCTAGGATTTATAGCCTATAAGACAGATGGCAGCTTAACACAGGACAAAAGTAATGCTAAAAGATAGATCCTAAAGGAGCTTTTATGCATTACTTTTGTTATGCATTAAGCAGTCACCTGCCTTTAAATATCTACAGGCTACCGTATTCAATGGTTCCTTATTACAGGTTTGACTTATGGTATTATTTAGAGCTGACGGCATTTTAAAGTTGAACTCAAGGGAGGTTACTCGTTTTGTGTAAACATTTTGTCAGAATTTCAGGAAATCATGTATAAAATGAAAATTCTGCTGTATATTTTCATTAATTTTTTTTGACTAGTAGAATTAAGTTATATTCTTCTAATAAGAGTAAAATAAGTGTATGTTAAACAGCTAGAGTTTTTGTAATTTGACTTTTTCAGAATTTGACTTTTTTAAAACATTGATGTATCCAGAAAATATGTCATGAAATACTTCTGTTTGCCCAATATCTTATAGTCTATGTACTGTTTACTTTAATATACAATTCTTTTTTAGTTATATCATTTTATTAAGAAAATATTCCTGTTTATTAAAAAAGGAGCTTTTCTCGACAAAAGGTCCTGTCAGAAAAAAACGGCACTGTAATTTTTTTCTATTTTAACAAATTTTCACTCTCCATATGGTATATTTCAATTTAATCAAGGTTTCAAAGAATTCTGACACAGAATAAGCTGACCCGCGAACCACCTTAAAACTGCAATAAGCGGCCGGTCATTCTTAACAGAAAATAGATTAGCATTGTCGTATCAATTTCCATCTGGATTGAACGTGTTTGCATTAGTATTACATACAGAGTAATTATTATTGTGAACGATTTGTATGTGTTGTGAGAACGGAGTCGAGCGAACTAGACGGGATCTGGATCAGATCAACTCGTCCCTCTGATCTGGGTCTATACTTTTTTTGCGCAGGTACCTTGTATTATATGTTATATTGTAAATATTTATGTATTATGACGAGAAACTGTATAGTTTAAGTCAAATAAACCTTCTTCTTCTTCTTCCCATCACTCGTCCAATTAAACTAGTTGTTTTATTCACTAAAGTCAGGATGACACCACTGACCTCTAGGGTCAGACATAAGAATAAAGCTTAAACTGTTTTAAAACTTTCTTTTAGTTAAGAACAAATTTAGTTACATATCATGAAGAGATTTCCACAAATTTTAAAAAGAGCCAGCCAAGTAGTGAGAATATTGTGTTGAATGGCAATAGTTGCAATACTGACAATGGTGGCAGCAAAAATGAACAGATTACAGATCAAGTTCAATCCTGCAGCCACCATTAATCATAGCCTAAAAAACATCATGAAAATATTCCTTAAAGTACTAGCTACACATAAAATATTATATACGTGTGGAAAACAATGTGTATTATGCAGAATAACGTTTTTAATGTCGCTGCATGAAAGCATAATACTATACATTAACACGCATTCCGCTGAACAGATATCGATCGTCGGTAGTTGGGAGCCTCCTTTGGTTCGCACCTTAGGAATACCGATGTCTGGAAGAGTTTAGTACATCCCCCTCCCCCACCACCACCATATTAGATATTAGTTTAAATTAGTTAAATTGTAAAAACCACGTGACAGTAATTACTTATATTCTTTTGTTGTACCTCATATAGTCTATGTTGTGTAGAATTCGAGTAATAAAAGTTATGTTCTGTTCTGTTCTGTTCTGGTAAGAAAAAGTAGGTCACCAAAATCGGACATCTGCTTTACAATTAGCAACAATAACAAACATTTTAAGTGACTAATTACCCTGTTGAACTGTATGCAAACATAATCCAATCACCTAAAAGGCTAATTTAAGTATATAACAACCTTTTTTTTTATCACAAAATCAGCAAATATTCCATCTTAAAAGGTAGTTTTAATGCTTGACATTTTCCCCTATAATACCCTATATAGATTTCTAAACTTGCTATGTCAAAATATATTTTCAGCCCTAATTAAACATTTAAGGTAAAAACATACTGACTTCATCCACTGAAAGCTGCGTAAACAGATTTCGGCCATGATGACAGTTGTCAATCGTCAAAAATGCTGTTGAAAAAGGAATAATCTTACATAAGCATAATCAATATCAATGACAAGAAAGATGTAAAAACATGTCAACTTTAGGCAGTTTCACAACACATGTTATCTTGTACATATATTGTCCTTGTAGTGTCATCAAACCGTCTCTGAGTAACACGCTGTCTATTTGCAATCAATGAGAAGCTGTCCTCAATTGGATTCATTGAGAGTTTATTTTTATACACATCTCTAAGAGTCCGTGTCTGAATACCGTCTCTTGTTAGTTCTTTTTGGTCGACGACACTTCCCTCCTCGTCTTCTGGTTTCTCCTGGGCTTCGACTTATGCTACTATATTGTTTCACTTTCTAGTTTAAAAAGTTATCAGTGCCAATATTGACCTCTAATTCTGGCCTTTCTCGTTCTGCTTTTGCGTCAGTGTTTCTTTGATTTTAGCCTTATCGCCAAGAAGTCTGCTTATTTCTTCTTATAAAGCAGTTTAAGTCTATTCATATATGCCTTAGATCTTTCGAGTGAGCCATTGCTGCGATAACTCTGACTCATGGTTTCCTTTAGATCACTCGATTAGCCAAAGATGTGCTTACACACTAAACTAGACATCTCTAAATGTTGTGGTAAAAGACATATCTATAGAACCAACACTGTTTTGTAATCAAGGTCAAAGATAAAGGTCAATGTCACAGTGGACTGAAATAGTTTGCGATATTCACACATCACAAGGTGTTTTCAAACACTAAATCTAGTATCCCCGCCCGGCTAATGTGGTTTATCATAGACATAGACATAGACATAGTTTATTTGGTAATTTATACACATTGTATCTCGTTACATCAGCATATATAATCAAATTGTTTAAACAGGTCAAATCATATCACGTGACAAAACTATTTTTTTATGTATAAATCCAAACAAAAAAGATCATATGATTGAGATCAATCACATAAAGAAAAAGGAGAAAAAGATTCCTCGGATGAAATATAAGGAGAATGAACACCTATTTTCAAGTGAACCACGTTATTGTAATTTTGTAAATAGTGGACGTCTAGAACAGAGCGAAGCAAAGCAGAAAACTCCTAACGGAATTCACGGCCCAGCCCACCTCTGCTCAGGTATCCATCAGTTTTAAACACCGAAAGCTCACAACCAGGGAAAAGGTTAAAGCGATGGCACATTTTGCATTATATATAATGTACATGTATATGTATATAACTTATAGTAACAAAGTAACAGCATAGTTACGCACAGCGGACTATACGATTCACTCTCAAAAGCGCACGTACAAAATCAGGTAGGCCAATTGCAACCAGTTTTGTCCAAATTAGACGTCGAGTAACTCTGACGTCGAGTATCCTCACACGGACTGTCTGACACCCACAATTCAATTAGTATATGCCGCCAAAGCTATGCTCATAAGCATATAAATTGCGTGTGATGTTAATTCTTAAATTCTAATTAAGGAACCATGCACTCTTCGCCTGCGTCATTATCAACTGCTTCATAGTTGTAATCTGTAATCTTAAAGCTTACGAAACTTTACATGCGGGCAAAACAATTTTGATTTTGATCAGAGGACGTATTACGATGTGTTAGAACTTGATTCCAAAATATTTGCAAATTCCATTAAATTCACGATACGATCGTGAGTGATTTATATCGGAAGCAATAATTTGAATTCCTGGAAGATATCGAGAAATTCGGTGAACGATCAAGATCCAAACAGTTTACAAACCACACTGTAGTTGTACGTGGCAGTGAAGAGCCCAAAACACGTGATTCGCTACAAAAACTCGATCTTCTTAAGTATTTTTCATCCAAGAATGACAGTTCATTGAAATTTGAAAGTAATGCTGGCTTTTGATTACAGTGGAGAATCTGTTATTCTTTCCCAATAAACGCGTTTACGCTAAAACTATTATTTGCCGTGCAAATAGTTTGGAGCCAGATCAGACGCGGGGTAACCCGGCGTCTGATCAGGCTCCAAACTGTTTGCCACCAAGATAAACATGAAATATCAGAATTGTCCAAAAATTGTTCTTTTCTACGTTTTAGTGCTTTGCGTTTGCGTACGTTTGCGTTTAAACGGGAAAGAATAACAGATTCTCCACTGTAACTAAGTAAATGTTCGAGAAGCTTAGACTGCTTCAACAATCAAACACTAGTAGCGTGTATAGTCACCCGTTACAAACAGCGTATATGTGCAGAGTACACTTGATCTAATCAAAAGGTACAGACTATGAACCCTCTGACTGGAATCTGCACTGTTGGTCATTTGCAAAATAGGGTAAGAAAACCCCTAAATAGTACTGAATTATAAAACCTATGGAACAAAAGCATTTGTCATTATATTCCTTTATAAAGCCCGTGGATTTTGAAATAGAAAACAGCAATCTTAATAATATATCTTTATTGTTCTTTTTTGCCCCGCGCTGTTGAACTATAGGCAGAACCCTTAACAATTTCGAACCTTAATCTTAACTTGACTTCACGCTGGCGCACCCGTCGTTGAAACACGGTCGATGGGGGAGTGTACCTATATACAGTGGAGAATCTGTTATTCTTTCCCATTTAAACGCAAACGTACGCAAACGCAAAGCACTAAAACGTAGAAAAGAACAATTTTTGGACAATTCTGATAATTCTTGTTTATCGTGGTGGCAAACAGTTTGGAGCCTGATCAGACGCCGGGTGACCCGGCGTCTGATCTGGCTCCAAACCGTTTGTACTGCAAATAATAGTTTTAGCGTAAACGCGTTTATTGGGAAAGAATAACAGATTCTCCACTGTAGTCAAGATGGACCAGACTTAACAAAAAGCTAGAATTTGAAAACTAAATCTTCTTTCTCAATGACCCCATTATATTGGTTGTCGTAAGGTAATGACTGTGAATGACACGTGTGTTAACAAACAGGGTATTTGTTTAGACTGTACTTGTCCTATTAAATTAGTGTAGACCCAGATCAATAGGCCTCTTTTTACTGTACCTCTATTGGATTCGTGTCTCCATAGTAAATTCAACCCTTAAAAGGGACCAGCATCGATTGCAAAGTGATATTGTCAATTTGAAGCTTCATGGACAAATTAGTTAGACACATCCACTAAATGAATTACGATTGCTTAAAAGAAGGTTTGTTTCTCCCTTACTCGTATTTGGTGTTAAATGTTTAGAATAAAGCAGCATGTTCACTTAGGAGTTTCCTGCTCCATTTCCATCTTTAACTTACTATCTGAAACCAAAAACAAGATGCCTCCGAATGAGTTGATATGTGAATAAAAAGAAATGCATGCTTACGGACTTCTGTGGATGAATGCGTTCAGCATGTTAGAAATAAGGAAACTTCGTAATGATTGTTTTAATTAAAAGCCGATCACGACTTTACTAGTTTTAGCAAACAGTAAGGGTCAGACTCCGCGTAACGTAGAACCGTTGTACTTGCTGAACCGACGTTAGGTTACATCATTAAAATATGCAGAAATGTGAACTTGACAATATTTTCAAACGACAATTTCAATGCAGACGACATTTTGTCAGAACAAATGTTACTATGAAGACAACGATAGTAATGCGAGGAAAGTTCTACATGTCTTGTTTATAGGCAGGTTAGATGATGAGAGGGAAACGGTATCATTTTACGAGTGTTCACTCAATTATTAATACCCGATCCCCTATATGTGCTAGATTACCCACTTTTGTAGCCCCTTCACTGCCATTTTTAACTAACTTTCTAATCCTCTCACAGACGAAATATAGTCTGCTCTTCTATAGAACTTGTCGTTTGTAAAATTTGCCAAATTCGTTTTTTAAGATTTAAGACATTTTGATACAGGGGGCAAACAGCTTGGATTCTGATAAGACACCGCTGTACGCAGCGACCGATCTTGATCCAAACTGTTTGGAAAGTTAACTTGAATTGTGTATGGCTGTTAAAGTGTTAACCCATTCAGCACATAATTTTAAGAAAATGACATTCATAAACGAATAAGGCTAAGATTAGACGCCGAGCAACTAGAAGTCCGATCAGCATCCACACTGTTTGTCTCTTAACCCTAATCGTGCTAAGCGCGACTTTGCCAATATTTGCAAATCGTTTTTGATCCAGATCAGACGCCGTGAAAGGCGCGCAAGGCGGCGTCTAATCTGGACACAAACTGTTTGTCACTTATTTTAAAATCTTCTTATGTTGGAAAAAAACTATTATGTTTGTCGCAGACGAGATGTTTTAAGCAGTCGACAATGAATGATTATAAGGGTGAACTCTACATTTCTTCCGCCAAAATGTATATAACCTAAAGTTCGAGCAATACAAAAAGTTGATGCTTATACAGTGGAGAATCTGTTATTCTTCCCAATAAACGCGTTTACGCTAAATCTATTATTTGCAGTGCAAACAGTTTGGAGCCAGATCAGACGCCGGGTAACCCGGCGTCTGATCAGGCTCCAAACTGTTTGCCACCAAGATAAACAAGAATTATCAGAATTGTCCAAACTTTGTTCTTTTTCTACGTTTTAGTGCTTTGCGTTTAAACGGGAAAGAATAACAGATTCTCCACTGTAGACAGTGAAGAGTCTATATCGGCGGTTTTAAAGTTCTGTTATACGTCAGTTGATATATTTATACCATTTACTTACTATTTAAGAGACACTTAGTGCTTGACGTCAGACGATACCAATGTGATTGCTTTAGTAGTGTCTTAATCAAGATTTTAATAATATATTGGGTACGTGAACACGTCAATGCTCAAACCTCTAATTGCTACATTTAGTGTCTGTTATAACCTCAAAATCCTTTCAGTCTGTTGTCTCAACTATGGTTTCAAATTTTGACTTGATAGGTTCACTCAATTATTATTTGTTTTAGATCCTAGAGTCAAACAAGCGTTCAATCTGGTATGATTCCGAATTATTCGTTCTTTGATCTGGCTCTAAGCTGTATTAGGGATAGGGTACAGGGCCCTTTTCATAAAACTTTGTACCACAAAACGGTCGTCATAACTTTAAAATACATTTTATTTCTAATGTTTGTATAATAATCCTGTCTTTTCAATACAATTCTAAAAAGATGTCACAACACAGGATTAGGTGGAAAAATAAATAATAATTGAGACTTTTATAATATGACTTACGACAACATTTGTCGTACGAAGTAATATGAAACATTTCCCTGGTGTGCAAACACTCTAGTTGATTTTTTAAATAGTAAAACCCATCTATTTGACTACTTAAAACAAGGCTATTTGATTGTATAAACGACAGGTGACAGCTTAAAGCAAAATAAAAGCAAAATAGAAAGCTCCTAAACGATCTTTATTTTAAACGATCACCTTTCTTGCGGCAGCTACCTGCCTTAAACACATACTAAGTAAAACAATTCTATATAGGCTTTTGTCCGGCGGGTGAACAAATTCACGACCCCTAGTATGATACTACGATACTAGTAGTATCGTATTCGAGCGCGTTACTACTGGATCACGTCCACCCGTTGAGTGAAGCATCGAGTCCGGATTTTCTCTATCCTCACAGGGACATGAAGCCCATACATGGTAAAAATGAACGTTATAAACAAACTAAAACATCCAAACGAATTTTGTCTGTCGCGACCGGGGATCGAACCTGCAACACGCGTATCCAAAGCCGACGCTAGAAATGAGTAAGCGGAACCCAACAGAACGACCTAATTTTTCTAGCAAAGGTTAGCACACCGGAACTATACCACATGCCATACAAAGACACTTCGAATCGACCGTTGCTGACTGTCGCCGCAAGGGATGATTGTTTCGAAGACGCAAATTAAAGTGCTCGGAGGGACCTAACATCTTATTTGCTACAACAAAAACAACTCAGGACAGGTCTCCTTATGCCCAGATCAACGTTTGTAAACAGTTTAATACGACTGTGCGCCGACTTGTTAATAACGTGTAGCCGTGTTATGTAATACGCTATTAAACATCTTTATTTTAAAGTTCTCAAATAAATCAACATCCGCAGCCAGATTAAAAAGGTTGGTACTAACATCCTGTCAAAAATATTATAACAAATAATATGAAAAGTAGGAATCAAACGGCGATGCACCTACACGTTTTACTATTACGTCTAGACTGGCATCTACACGTTTACAACGTGAAGCTTCGAAGATATGTACGCATACACTGAAGACGTCAAGATGGCGTTCTGCACTGACAGCTTACCTATACGTACCCGTATACGTACACGTAAGAAATCGAAACCTCTCTATTACCCCAATGAAGGCAACGGAAGGAAACAATTAAATTTTGCAGGGTTTTTCGGATTTTTCCGAAATCTTCAGATTTTTATCCTAGTAGATTGTAGCTTAAAGCAGTCCGAAAGTATAGAAGAATGTGCCATAAGGCGCATAAACAGAAAAATTGGAAATCTTAAGATTTTTCATGCTCAACTTATGGAAATTCTGATTTTATTATCTTAGAACAAAAATGCCGTTTAGAAAAGTAACACTAGAGAGAGTTGATCGATAACGTACCACCAATTAAACATTTGACCAAAATTCACAATCAATTAAGACCCTGATCAGTCTTTGCGTGACAAGAAAAAAAATTGCTCAACATTTGCACTTGGGTTCCTTCAATTTTTTATTCTTTATTTTTTGAAAAACTAAAACAAAACAGGTTTCCATTTTTTAGCATACTGTAAAGAAGACGGCGTTATGGCATAAAGGGGTACTAATCTAACAGATATAGTGAATCTAACACCACCGTGAGTGTCAGATAAGAATATCCCACCCGAGTTTTGAAGATAATTTTGGAACACGAGGCTTTGCCGAGGGGGAGAAATTCCTATCCTACATCAACTAAACGAATGGTGGATTTTTTTTCTCCCATTTAAATCATTAAAACATGATACAAATAACGAAATAATGGCAGTTTGTTGGCACTTTTTCCTCCAAAACGTTGACGTTGTTTATAGTAACGTCATAAGAAATTACGTCATTTAGTTACCCGCGTCATGCAGCGCTTGTGATAAAGCTGGGCAAACAGTAAAATACGTCACGTGGTATGGAGGATAGAGTCATTCCACATGGGGAATATCTCTATCCCACATAGGCGAAAATGGGAGAAAAGGTTATCTCACACCCCCTAGATTTCGGGATACCTCTGTCCGAGAGGTGAGAAAAGGGAATTTTTACACTCTGTTTATACGTGGCTGGCGCTTATGGACAAAACATATCGTGTGGCTCCTTATTCTGACCTTATTACTTTTTCAATAAAAAAGTAGTTTTAGCGTGAGCGCTTAATTGGGACAGAATACCGCCATCCCCACTGTTTATAAATACAACATTTGGCAGTGTATATAAATTCAGAGACAGAACCAGAGAGATGGCGCCCGGTCTACACTGTTAGCACGGCAATTAGTCTGGTTATAAAACTAGATATCTGTTTATTACAAAACAGTTTAACCCTACCCTGCCATAATAAAGTAAAACCCGTCTAACGCAGTCGTTTATATGATTTTGTCTGCTTACTTTGTTGTCTGTTTTTATTTATACGATTTGGAATTATAACGATTTAACTTTAGAAACATTGATATGAATGACAAGTAGTTAGTATCCTGATCAGACGCCGCGTTTACGAGGCATCTGATCTGGATCCAAACTATTTGCATATGTTAGTTTAAGAGAGTCTGGGAGCGAATGGGTTAAGATGGTCATAATTTATAACAGCTTTGTAGTCAACCTCAATTGTCATAAAAACCTAACGTTGAACACTGATTTTTTAATGTCGTCCCTCATTTTCTTGGTAAGAATATCGCTTCTGCCCCCACCGTCCCCACCCTGTTTAGCCAAAGCTAGCACATATACATTATCGAGAAAAAAGAACAAGCGACAAGTACAATCAGTAGGAACAACAAAAGCGAACCAAATTATGTCTAAGCTAGAAGCGCATGTCAGTGTTTTGTATCAATCACAGTATTTGTTGATAGGAAACAGAACACGTATGCTTTGATAGTGAATATGGGGCCACGTGATTGACTAGTTCGGGACAGGTGGCCGTTGACATTGAATACTCCTGTTTATGCCCTAAACGAGAACTCCGAATATTGGGTTGCAACTTGACATGCGACTTTTATAGATATTTAATCGTTTAGATCTATTTCCATTTTAAATAAACGCTATTCAATTAAATGTAAAATATGGGTGTATTTTCATGAGAAAATACACGATTCCATGTTTAAACTGACTGGAAAAGATTTAGGAGCCAACCTGAATAAACGTACATTTTATCGGCATCTGGGGCCCGTTTCATAAAACTTCGTACGACAAATGTTGTCGTAAGTCAAAACTTTAAAATACATTTAATTTCTGATTTCTCTATCTAATACTGTCTTGTGACAACTCTTTGGAACCGTCTTTTCAATACGATTCCAAAAGGATGTCACAAGACAGTATTAGATGGAGAAATAAATAATAATTAAGACTTTTATAATCTGACTTACGACAGCATTTGTCGTACCAAGTTTTATGAAACGGGCCCCTGATTGGTTCCCGACTGTTTACCCTATTCATAAGTTGAATCTCGTATATCGGTGATGTATCGAATCAAAATATGAGCGTACAGTGCGCTGTCTCTTTAACGACATGCAACATATTGTGTGTGTTGTTAGGAGGGAGTCGTAATAGGGAGGGAAAATTGATACTTGGCTTATCTTTGCAAACAGCTTAAATCTAGATCAGACACCGCCTAACGCGGTGTCTGATCTGGATTCAAGCTGTTTGTCACCTTTTATTATGTTTTTCTACCAAAATGTCCACTCAATTGTAACTTTGAGAAAAAAACAGCAGGCGACAATTGTAAGCAGACGATATTGCAGCATTAAAACGGTAGACATAATTTGTCTAATCTAGGGGACTGCGGCAAGGGTCGAAGTAAGGAGCGAGTCGTTGTTTGGAGGGCCGTTGTAGGGAGGGAGCACTGTATCCCTTTATTACATCTGTATTCTTTATTTCGAATTCTTTTCAGCCAACATACAGAGGAGAATCTTTCCCGTTTAAACGCAAACGTACGCAAACGCAAATCACTAAAACGTAGAAAAGAACAACTTTTGGACAATTCTGATATTTCATGTTTATCTTGGTGGCAAACAGTTTGGAGCCTGATCAGACGCCGGGTTACCCGGCGTCTGATCTGGCTCCAAACTGTTTGCACTGCAAATAATAGTTTTAGCGTAAACGCCTTTATTGGGAATGAATAACACATTCTCCACTGTACCAGTTTTGCAAGTGAAAACGTGGTAAAACCACATTGTAACTTAAAAACACGGATCTGATCAGTTGAAAATGGTCGCGATTTCGGTTGGACAGTATGCTTTCTATAGATCTAGGCGTTTGATCGGTAAAGCCGCGTTGAATCATCTGCCATATGCTTATGTTGTCAATTTAAATAAAAACCCACTAATACTCAGTTTGTAATTTCATTTTTTTAGGACAAGTATAACAATTGCAGCTGGAACTTGCGGGATATATACAACAGTGATTGATAGCTTTAGATCTATATGTTGACATTTTTTGGCTTATAAAGCTAAGAACAAACTGAGTGGTTGGTTAACTCTTTCCTCCCTGAAACTTTAAATGGACAATGCCAGTTTCCATTTTAGACAAGTCCATTTCTTTTAAGGTTTTTTTTGTCAATGTTTGGCATTGTGACAAACAGTGAAGACCCTGATCAGAGGGCTCCTTTCGGAGCCCTCTGATCTGGGTCTTCACTGTTTGCATAGGATATGTGTACTATTCACATGTACACTGTTTGAAAAGCACGCCTATATGCGGGACTAGGGTTTAAAGAGTTAAAGTGTTATACGATGTTTTATATCCCTAGATACCTCTGTACCGTAAAATTCCTTAAAGCTAGGACACCCAGTATATCTATATCAGCTGAAATTATCCGTTTTGTTAACTTAATGCTTTTGTCATAGTTACTGAGTATGTTTTCCAAAAGGGGCAAACTGAATAGCAAACATTATATACACTGATAAGAATGCTCATTCGGGCACAATCTGATCCGAATATACGCTCTTTGCTCAGGAGTGTCTGTCCCTAAACGGTATGTATAAATTGTCATACTTATTGAGTTGAAATTGGTTGACATTAATCACAAGGTTTGATGTCAACGTGTACACGTGTTATCCAGCATCTGATCTGAATCCAAACTGTTTTCCATGGTTCTGATAATTTTAGCACAAACACGTTTATTGGGAAATACTAAGTTTTACTCACTGTATCACGAGAGTAGACAGTATGACGCCAAACTATCGCCACATCTGTTTATTGTCAGACTGCAGTCAGTAGTGTGTTACAGTGGAGAATCTGTTATTCTTTCCCGATAAACGCGTTTACGCTAAAACTAGTTTTTCTTTTACAAACAGTTTGGAGCCAGATCAGACGCCGGGTAACCCGGCGTCTGATCAGGCTCCAAACTGTTTGCCACCAAGATAAACATGAAATATCAGAATTGTCCAAAAAGTGTTCTTTTCTACGTTTTAGTGCTTTGCGTTTGCGTACGTTTGCGTTTAAACGGGAAAGAATAACAGATTCTCCACTGTAACTCTTCGCCTCTTACAGTATCGTCTACTTCGTATTACAGTGTTCCCTCCCTACACTGGTCCTTCCGACAACAACTTCCTCCTTACAACGACCCATGTCGCAATTCTCTAAACAGGACAATTTTTTCTAACGCATTTACTGATGCAATATCGTCTGCTTAAGGTTGTCGTCTGGTGTTTTTCTATAAGTTACATAATAGACATTTTGACAGACAAAAACCTTAATCACGGGTGACAAACAGCTTAGAATCCAGTTCGGACGCCGCGTTACGCGGCGTCTCATCTGGATTCAAGATGGTTGCCAATGTAAGGTTATGTCCCTCCCTATAGTGGATCCCTCCGAACAACGCACACAATAACTGTCTTCCATTGGGTATCGTTCTACAGAGTTGGGGCTGTATAAACTCTATATAGATCTACTATCGAGAAAAACGTTTATCTTATCACTCAAACGCAAACGAAACGCAAATGCAATAAAAACAACCTTTTCACAATTTTGAAAAATGATTTTGATCTGAGTGGCAAAAAGTTTGGAGCCGGTTATCTGGCGTCTGATCTGGTTCGTTACTGTTTGCATTTAAAATAATAGTTTTAGTGTAGATCTAAACGTATTTATTGGGAAAAAATTACATCTTCCCCGCAGTACAGTATCGTATACGTCATACTATAAGTTCTAACTAATTATATGTAATATACGCTGCCCGTAAAAAATCATATAGGATTAGAACAAAGCTGGAATCTCATCCCAAGATACCTTCATACTTTGTCGCAGTTCTGGGGCTTATAATTGTTACAGGGAACACGGGAGGCCAACTAGGTATTACGATGAAAGTTTACTCTACGACAACCTATATGGGTATTATAACAGATTTGTATAGCTACGAAGGCCACTTTGTTGTCGTAGACATTTCTCTGTATACAATGACTTCGTAGCAATACAAATCTGTTATAATACCTATATAGGTTGTCGTAGAGTAACATTTCATCGTAATACCTAGTTGGCCTCCCGTGTTCCCTGTAACAATTATAAGCCCCAGAACTGCGACAATCCCGACAATGCGTTGTAATCCCATTCGCTGCTTTGCAACGAATGGGATTAGCCGAAATCATCTACCTGAAATCATCATTATCTCATCTCATCATCCCTCATTATTCATCGACGCTATATGACCTATTTTGTGTCACAATGCCGTAAAACCAAACACATCCATCCATCCATTCGAATCTTATATGAAATTTACTAGCTGCACATAGAAGTCTATTCCATTTAGGATAAAAGTTAAACGTTACTATTTTCCGTTTAAACAAAAACGAAACGCAAACAACTTGCAATAAAATATTGAAAACTATGTTTATGAATTGATAACGATTTATTTTAATAGGAGTGGCAAACAGTTTGAGCCTAATCAGACGCCGTGTGACCAGGCGTCTTAAATACCCCGTGTGTAGCCCCAAATTTATACCTTATAACACCTCACCTACGACGTCACTGATTCAATGAGTTGACGTCATCGGATTCGTTTTCTTCCGTGTGGTTCTCGACAAATCGGACTGATGCAATTAACTATAACACACGAATGACAACGCTTCCCACGGAAGCACGCGTAGCGAAAATTCCAATGTTTAAAATAGTGAGAGTATCAAGTGATAATCCACTATTATTTCCTCGAAACTATCGGAAAGCATAGTTTGAAGTAGAATATCTACATGTAAAGTGTAGAATCTATTTCATTTGTTGATTTTTCCAGTCGGACTTCTCGCAAAAGCTCAAACTCCTTGAAAATGACCTCAGACTCAACTCATAATCTTTATAACCTTGGGGCCTGACTATGAAGCTACCTTACAACGTCAGACATGATATCAACCAATACAGGAAATAAGAATTTCGCGTTTGATCAATGAAATAACCGAACTAAGTAGAAGGTAGGATAGTTGTATAATTTGTCGTATGAACCTTTAACTCTTTCCTCCCTGAAACTTTAAATGGACAATTCCAGTTTCCATTTTAGTTTAGTCTATTTCAGACTTGTATGGGTTGTTTTTGTCAATGTTTGGCATTATGACAAACAGTGATGACCCTGATCAGAGGGCTCCTTTCGGAGCCCTCTGATCTGGGTCTTCACTGTTTGCACAGGACAAGTGTACTATTCACATGTGCACTGTTTGAAAAGGACGCCTATATGCGGGACTAGGGTTCAAAGGGTTAATGTTTATTACATGTATTATTATTTAAAAGTCAACTTAGCTTAAAGGATCTCAACACTTCCATCAAATGGTTCGGACCCTAGCTGTTTATTTCCCCGCCTAATTTACGAGCAATAATCTCATCTCAACTGTTTGCAAAGCCGACTTAAGTTTTCCTGAATTTATTAAACTCTATCCATGGGTATTCTGTTGACCGATCGCTTGATAAAGTTTAATTGCATGAAATAAGCAATGTTGTGGGCATCGACAAGTAATACAATTGCCATCATAGAAGGCGAATATATCCGGTTGTTTTAAAAAAAAATGCAGATGAACAAGATATACATTTCATATTTATCTCATCATAATACTATGTCAGTTTGGTTGATTTTCATGACTCAGAGCAACACTTTACATTGCAATTGTTTCAAATTAAGTCCGAAAATCCGACAGTACACTTATATGATGTTATTTAACAGTGTTGAGTACAATATTGAATTCTATTGGACGAGTACACAGCAGTCATAATCCATATTCTGACCAAGCGGTAGCCGAGTCCAATAGTGATTATGACTGCTGTGTTCTATTCGAGTACAGTTGAATTCAGTATTGTACTTTACACTGTTAAATTATCTCTTTATTTCACACCATAAAATAATAAAATGACAAAGAAACCACATGTTTTCCTATTCCTTCAAGCCTTTGACTTCGCAATTTCCAAAAACAAAAAAATTGTGTTCTCTCTCTACAACGGCCCTCCCAACAACGAAATCCCCATTGCAACGACCTATGTCACAGTTCCCTTAACAGGACAGCTATGTGTAACATTTTGCATGGCTGCAATACCATTTGCTTAAATTTGTCGTCTGCTGTTTTTCTCAAAGTTACATATAAATTTACCTTTCGATAGATACATAAAATGACCAGTGATAAACAGCTTGAATTCTGATCGGACAACGAATTACGCGGCGTCTGATCTGGATTTATGCTGTTTGCAAATGTAAGCCAAGTCTTATTTTCCCTCCCTATAACGACTCCCTCCGAGCAACACACACAATTTGTGGCTCCCATTGGTTGTCGATGTAGATAAGGAGTACTGTAGCTGACGAATGTGAAATGCCAAGTGAAGTAACTCTTAACAGAGTGTCGGAAGAGTTGTCCAGTACAATACGAAAATGATATGGATTTTCTTGTTTCGAGTCCTGATATGAGAACAATATGGCCTTTTGGGATCGCTTTTTTACAATTCAGAACAATACTGGTTTCCGTGGTACCGTCACGTGGTAGACAGAAAGAGTGGCTTCCGACCAACAATAGGATGAAGGATGGTGCCACGTTATCTCTGCGCATTCAATGCTCATTTGATGAAAACCAGTTCCGATTTATGTCTACGAGCTATATCTGCCAATACCATGATTTCACCGCCTCCAAAACGGAGGACCTCCCTTACGCACACGTTCACGTAGTGTTCCCCTCTACGGCGATATACGCGCTGTCTCCTACTGGAGCGGAATAGCAACATTGACATATCTCTGAAGAATACCCTCCTCCAGCGATGCATATAGATACTTTCGGACGATGTAGTTGCAGCCATTCCATACGACATTGACGTCGAGGTTTTGTCAACGGCAAACCTGCACATGGTTGTCATGTTCTAATTCCGGCATTCCGAAGCCTATTTGACATAGTTCGTGCACACGGGCTGATGCTATTAGGTCCCCTTAAATTCTAGGCGGTTTCTTTGTGTGTTTGGAACATGTGACGTAAGTATGTAAACTCGATTAAAGCGCCAGCACGACGTTACATTACTCGGGGGTGGCCCAGTTGAGGACTGTCGTTCGTTGTATCAGTGGTACGCAAACGATCATAAAGCTTATCGTGTTTTGTGAACATTAAGATTGTTTGTAACGTCATTCGCGAAATAACGTTCATCAGCAGTCGAACGGTTGCATAACGTTGACCTTTGTTTCAACCTTTACCTGATAGCCTATTTCTAATACTTAAGATAGGTGACTACTTAAAGCAGGTTGAAAATAAAGCGGAATGCGCCCTAAGGCGCATTCTGCTTTACTTTCAGCCTGCTTTAAGCTGTCATGTGCTATAACATAGAAAATATTCCCTATAATACATATTCATTACTGATTAAATTGGAACTATATTCTTTAGCGGAAGAATAAATCATATCCGCTAAAAGGCGCTTCTATTGGGGAAAGGTTTAAGCGCGTCATTGCCAACTTTGATCAGATTATTTTTTCTTTATAAATTTACTTACTTTGTCTTACCGGTGGTTTTTGTAATGTGAGCTAACAGGTACACTCTGTACAATAACCTGTAGTCATGTGACATGTAGTTTACGATAAGCTCGTTTTACTCGTGATATTGGTGAGCGTTCAAAGACGTTTTTAATCACAAGTTAAGTGTGACTCGATGATTTCAATGGTCGTATTCGAATCAGGGCAACTATCGCGTTAGTTGGAATATTTGTCAACAAGTTCTATTCGAATCACGACTTGATGTTTTCCGTTGACAAAATGTTGCCAAACCCTAAAATCGAGCGTTGATTTAGTCACGTGACCACGTTTATGTGCGTATATAAAAATTTGGAGCATTACGACTGTTTTAACGGGTGTTTGGTTCATTTCCATTCGCCCGGAAGTACTAAGTTTTCGTTGACTACAATTTCTATTCGAGTCGGGCCAAAATCGTTGACATCAGTAAATCTTCGCGCGTTTGCTCCGCCCACTTTTCGTTGACCACAAACTCGATGATTCGAATACGACCAATGAAAAGACGTGCAAAATGTTTAGAACATATTTGTACATTAATATTTCAAGTTTAAAATAGTTATTGTAGTATATACGAGTATATATTGCGAATTACATCCAACAACGAATTCCCGTATAAATGCAAGCTAGAAATTTCGAACCTGTGTATCTTTTGTACCTCAAACATTTAATCCGACAAAGACCTATTGACAGTGTTCGAGAGCACCTAGAGGTATATCTAAACGAGAAACACTTAATTTTGACCATAATCTATAAGTCGATACAGTGGAGAATCTGTTATTCTTTCCCAATAAACGCGTTTACGCTAAAACTATTATTTGCAGTGCAAACAGTTTGGAGCCAGATCAGACGCCAGGTAACCCGGCGTCTGATCAGGCTCCCAACTGTTTGCCACCAAGATAAACAAGAATTATCAGAATTGTCCAAAAGTTGTTCTTTTCTACGTTTTCGTGCTTTGCGTTTGCGTACGTTTGCATTTAAACGGGAAAGAATAACAGATTCTCCACTGTATCATTTGGACATAGTGAGAGGAGTAATGTTTCAACTTTGGTGAATGCCATTATAATTTATGCATAATACAGTAAAACCTCTCAATTACGACCACTAAATTATGTTAATAATTAGGGTGTTTACGATAGGTGACCGCTTAAAGCAAGGTGACAGTGAAACAGAAAGCTCCTTTAGGAGCTTTCTGTTTCACTGTCACCTTGCTTTAAGCTGTCACCTGTCTATTATACAATCAATTAGCCTTCATTTTAGTGGTCGTAATAGCGAGGTTTTACTGTATATAATATCCGAAAAAGATATGCAGCAATACTCCTTTTGTTCGATGATATAAAAAGTCTGAAACATGTTAAAAACATAGAACGAATGATAGCAATGGCAAATTATAAAGTTTAACAGCACAACGGCAATGGAGACAAATTAAATTGAAACCCATAACGTTAACTAGTCGACTGCTAACGACACCAAAAGGAGACTTTACAAACAGTTTGGATCCCAATCAGATGAAACTATAAGTGCAGACGGTATTTTTGCGGTTAGATAAAACAAATTGATGACAAACAAAAAAAGTAAAACATTCTTCTATTTAAAACCAATTTCACTCTTGTGTCACTTTTCTATAATACTACACCAGGGAGATCAGATTTATCTATATTTAAGAGCTACTGACTACATGTATAAATAACTTATTTTGTGTTGCCCATAGATAGACAGAAAATGCACTTGTTTAGAAACTAGTAAATACTAGATCTATATGATGGAAATGTTCATTGTAACGAGAACAATGTATGTTACCTTTAGTTGTTTGTATATGTATATCGAGAACAAAAAATTTAAAACAGAAAATACAAATCAGGTAAAATATTCGCGCTGAGTCTAGAGAAATAAACAAAACGGGACATCGAGGGTATGGAAAGACAATGAGGTGCTTTTGACATGAGCTGCAAGGAATAAGATGATACATTACTATATGGCCTTAAACGGACTCCTTGGAAACAACAACAACTGCAAACAACATTTAATTTACATTTTTCAGTTGTTTTTGATTATTTTTGTTAAATTTAGATTTCTAGAAAAATGACAGAAAACGTCAATTTGGATGTCAAAAACAAATTAAATGTAAATGCCAATGTCGTCCTGATTGACAGGGAAGGTGTAAACTATTCAGATGCCTCTTAACCAAATTCTCCATATATACTCCATTATACAAAGCCGCTTTAAGCAACCACTTATATTAAAAACTGCAATCTGACAAGGCGTAAATGTTAAAAGAATATATGTTTCTGAAAACATCTGCCGCTTGACTCAAGTTCGACAGTACTTGAGTAAAGCATTGCTGGTTATGATGACGTCAGCATTTGGAGCAAATTGTTTAGGATCATTTTAGAATAGTTTATTAATTAAGACTGGGCAAAAGTGGCTTATGCATATAAATGTAGGCGCTTGTACTAATGTGATTATAGGTGATACCTCGGGCGATGTAATGAATTCTAGCGTTTGATTGACAAGTCCACATTGATGTGTCGCCAGGCTTATCAGGATTTCACTTTCCAATAATTAATTAACTCTTTCTCTGCCAAGCGCATCTTGACCAAAATTTGCAAACCGTTTGAATCCAGATCAGACGCCGATTTCCTCGGCGTCTGATCAGGATTCAAACTGTTTGACCCTGTACATAGATTAATTGAAATAAAAAGGCACCTATTTAATTTGATAATGCAGATGGCAACTTAGAAGCCAATAGTATATAGGTAGACTTAGGGCGAGACCCGTAATTAGTTTGACTTTGTCGTCACGAAGCATGGTTTATATCAATTTCCAGTATACAATGAGCATAGTGAAAACAGAACCGTATTGTTCTGTTAGGAAAGATTTCTCTGTTGTAGCCAGTCCAAAAAACACGTGGATTTGCTGTCATAAGAGGTGTTTTCTGAAATTAATTGAAAAAATGAGAAACAGCGCAGGCCCTTACCAGAGCCCTCTGATCTTGGTCTACACAAATGACCAGAGCCCTCTGATCTTGGTCTACACAAATGGCATGTGTACTCTTTATATGTTCACTGTTTGTAAAGACGCAATAACATGGCACTAACCTCTATTACTAATGCTGCGCTACGCTCGGGCCGTTGTATGATTCAAACTAAGTTAATCTTAATGGGCGTGAAAGAAGCTCACAATCATGAGACATGTGTGGGAAATATGACAAAGACATCTCATTATATCTAGAGAGGCCGTTGCATAACAATATGTAATATTTACAATCGCCCCATTCAATTCCATTGACACAAAGTGTGTTCATTTCATATAAACACCACTTTTCGAGAGGGCGGGACTTGTGGAAAAGTTTCGAAGGGGAGGCGGGGCATATGTAGTTTACATTCGCGAATTAATCTTTGGAACATGGCACAGCAAACATTTGGCGGATTTTTTCAAAATTTGTTCTTAACCGATCTATGCCTTCCTACTAGTGAAAACCATTATTCCCGACTAATATTCTTCTTTATTAATGAGATAAATTGCAAGAAAATTGACATAAGAATCTATCTTATAATTAGCTCGGCTATGTGCGTTTCTTTATGACAAAAAAACCCGATATATTTATCCTACTTTATAATGACGTCACTTCCAATGACGTCAAAATCGGCATTTTCGCGCCAAACTGTCAAGTTGTTGACAGTGGAACTTATTTTTTCTTATTTCGAATGTACACAGATTCAGTAAATCGGTCATGGCTGTTCCTTATAGGGTACACATTATTCGTGTAATCAGCCTCTAATATGGATTAATCATACATTCGTACTAACAAAATGTTTATTTAATGTTAGACATTACAGCAAATGTATTGTAAATATAAGATATAAGAAATGAACTGATTTTTTCGGCGTTCAAGCGAAATGAACGACAGAAAATTATCGGCAAATACAATGAATCGCTAGCGCGATTCATGATATTTGCCGATAATTTTCTGTCGCTCATTACGCTTGAACGCCGAAAAAAATCAGTTCATTTCTTAAATGCATTATTAACCCAATTATAATTTCCAAACCACCTAATGTAAGAGACGGATTTTACATGGAACAGTCTACTAATTCATTACATCGATATCATCACACTTATCAGCTGGTTTTGCACAGCTATTACACGACTAGGTGAAATCACCGAAAATAGGCCAGCAAATGAAGGGTTGCTTATGCGCTTACGATGATTCGTTTGCTGGAAAATGATATTAAGATTTTGTAGTACTGATCTAATGTATAGGAGTACTTATTCCAGGGAATATGTTTAACCCTGCATTACGGTATTCCTACATTAACCGTAGGGTAATGGTACTGCATGTTATTTCCCTGCTTTAAGTTTGAAAGCTTTTCGCCGTCTCTTATAGGAAATAATTGAATAACTATGCCTAGTCTTACAGGTCGAAAAATATGTCACAAAAAGAAAATGCGAATATTTCTTAAAGCGGATATGTTATCTATCATTCCATAAACTATTTAATATACTCTTCATGTTTTGCCTATGGTAGAAGAAGTGAACATCACAAAATGAAAATTATTGTCACACTATTTAATTTGCATCGAATGCTGCATAAAATTACAACAAAGTTAATCAACGATGCCCAAAACAACAAAATCTTAGTTACCAGATGACTGTTATTTATGTTTCACTTACTGATGCAGCGAAATTAAGCTTGTTATTGCAACCATAGGCTTTGTAATCTGCTTTAAAGTTCGTCCCTGAAACTCTAAATGGATACTTCTGGTTTTATGCAATTAGAATTGTGTCTTTTGTGTCTTTGCATTTGATTCCCAAATGACAAACACTGCAGACCACGATTAGAGGGATCCTTGTTTATGTCCTCACTCTATGCTCATTAGTTTGTTATCACACACTATTGTAAGCTTCAAGTTAATACAAGTGAATAAGTAAGACACTGTTTCCCACACAAAAAGGTTTACATATCTGAAAACTTTTAAGTTTATGTACGGCACTGGTAATGTCATATTTGGGGGGTGTAGGGGGGGAGGGGGGGGGGGGGTCATCATTTTTTTTGAAATCTTCCCCGTAATGGCTGCCGGGGCAAATTTTGAGTTTGCTGCGGTAGCAAATGTCAGAAAAATGAAGAAAGCACCCTCCCAATATGAAAATGGGAGCAAAGTTTAGAAATCTCAGAATTATGACAACCTATTTATCATTTTGATTTAATTATTTTCATCCAAAAATTAAAGTCGGCGCTCGCCCCGTTTACGCAACACTATCGCATACTTCAAGTAGCCCCGGTACCAATCGAATATAGCATAGTTCCGGAATCTAAGGACCCTTCCGAGTCCATTACAACGGTCTGTGAGTGTTCATCGGAATCCTGAAAGTCTGTGAGGGTGCCGGAGACAGTCGCAGACCATTGTAATGGACTCGATATGGTCCTAAGATACCGAAACTAAGCTAAATGCGATTGGTACAGGGGCTCCTGGAAATTTGCGATAGCGCATATGCAGCCACAGTACCGTCTCAGACTCTTGCCAGATACCCATTGTAACCCCTGGATGCAGAGGAGCGATTCGCGGTACATATCTTGCTCAAGAACATTCCTGTATATCATAGGAGGTTCGAGAAAATCCCTTAGTCAGGCCGCTGGTCCGACGGGGGCTGGTACCATAGTCCAATACGTTACCACCTGACTACTACCGCTGGCTTTCAGTTCAACACAGAATGGAGTTCAATATTCTAATACTCACAATACCAAAGCATGTGCAATGATTCTCCAAGGTACATTGTCAATATGTTTGACCTTGCAGAGAGTAGAGGTCTGCGGTTAAATAAGTATCATTGACTGTGCCCAGAAGCCGTTAGATGTAGCATGAAATAGAAGTTGCATGCATGCATTTCAAAAACTCTAGAATACTCTACCATCAAATATCAGATATGCAAATTCAGTTGAAGCAATTAAAAAAGTCTGAAAACTCGCCGCTATAACATTTTTATTAACGAGGATAATCCTGAAATCTTATAAGGAACGTGATTCACAAATAATACAGTTTATCCAGTGCCTGTCTGAGGGATCTTGATGGTAGGGATTGTCACTGACCGTTTTGAAACAAGCTGGCTGCGGGTCTGGTGAAATTATTGGACAGATTATATTTGTAAATGAAGGGTGTAATTCAGCCATGGCTCATGTAAGTCGGTGTTATCAAATGTTAACAACAATTACTGCTACCTGTAAGACTGTGTTCTTTGCGTAAATATTGAGTGTCTAAACTGGAGCTCCAGAGTTGTACCCGGTGCCTGTCTGGTGTTTCGTAATGGTAGGGATAACAACCCTGATCCCTTTAAAACAATCAGGCTGTCAGGTTGTGTTATGATTCTTGGACCGTTTATTTATAATTGAATGTGTAATCAGCCATGGATTCTTTAGGTGTGGGTGGTGATGGTGGTGGTGGTGGGGATTAGGGGGTAACTGTTAAATCACTACTTTATCATGCGGTTAATTTTCATAAAATTTGACTAATTTCAAAATTGATGTTATGAACCAAAAATAATGATTCATATACTCTCAATAATTATTATGCTTATCAATGAAAAGAAAAAAGTAGACGTCGAGAAAACCGGGTAAATTGGTGTACGTTGCACTGGAGATGGCTAAATCGGCAGTGACAAGGTTAACTTTTTACCGACGAATCCAGATTGGTTGAGATATGGTCGACGGGCGGAGGAGGTACGGAGACGTCGGGGAGAACGGTATGCGCACTGTTGTGTGAGACAGGCTATGCAATGGGGGGGGGGGGAGTGCAAAGATGTTGGTCGGCATCTCTTGGAGACATAAAACACCACTCCTCGTGGTTGACAGAAATTTGACGGCACAGCGGTATGTTGACAACACCTTAAGACCAGTTGTTGTCCTCTTTCTACAGACACACGGTGACGTTAACGTATACCAACAAGACAATGCTCGGCCTCACTCTACAAGGTCTACACAGGCTTTACTGAGAAACAATAATGTCAAAACACTTCCTTGGCCTGCTTACTCGCCAGATCTTACCCCTACCAATTAGGACGTACAGTGTATGACGTCGATGTCACGTCGGGAACCGTAGCCGGCTCATTCAATCCCCATGGACGAATGTGAGGCTATCCCCCAGTACCACATACAGCGTCTGATACAGATTATGCGGCGCAGAATCACCCAATCCTTCGTGCACAAGGAAAAATTACCCGTTACTGAGGTTTCGGACTTTTGTTTTTCCGGTGACCTTCTTAAAGCAAAGAATTGGCACTTTTCTTTTCGGAAAAATGCGTATCAAACCATGTTTATTATTATTAAACATTGTTATTATTATTATCATTGTGTACAATATAAAAAGAATTGCATATTTATGTAATGAGGGACAGGAATTATGGACCTACAAATGGGTGGTAACTTTCTAATGACGCTGAGTATATGTAAAATAATCGTATAATAGGCAAGACGAAAATATACACATACACCTTAAGGGTGTATGAATGTCATGAATTATGGAAATTTTCAAATTATATGAAAACGCTCTATGATGGTTTTGTATTGAAAAGCTTTTTAAGATGAATGAAAAAATAGAAAAAGTGTTCATTTTGGTGAACAACTTTTGGCTCTACGGCCATGTAAAATTAACCCCTCCCAACTTTTCTTATTGTGTCCTTTTCAAACAGCCCGTTTCAATAATTTCTATTTCAAATGAAAACAAATATGATAATTTGGTTTTGTGATATTTATTTCCTGTCTATGGTAGTATTTCTTCATACAAAAACTAATTTAAGACAAAACAGACACCAAATGTAAAATTTATAAAGCTCTAAGTATCATCGATGTGGTACTTTTTGTAAACTTTGTAAAAGGAGATAACTCTTTTTACTTTTATAACTCAACAGTTTCAACGCTGACCTTTCAATTTCTTTTCATATTTTAAACTGCCTTAGCATGGGCTTCCTTCTGGTTAAAATAAAAAATCTAATAAAAGCATGCCCTATACACAGCATATTTTTTATATTCAAGGATCCATATTGTCCAAACCTGGTGCCTGCTTTGTCTAAATTTGGTTTCTATACGTGAAAATACCACCATAGACATGAAATAAATAATGAAAACCCAAATTACCATGTTTGTTTTGTTTTGAAATAGATTTTACTGAAGCTTGTACTCTGAATGGGTAAAATTTGGGGAAAAAATCCAAATTGGACATACCTTTTTCAAATCAGGACACCACCATATTTTTTTTTCATTCATCATAAACAGCTCTTCGAAAAAAACAATGATAGAAAAAAAGTTTAATACTTTGAAGAAGTCGCTTATGGGTTTTAATAATATTTTTCTTATATTTGCCTCGCCAACTCCAAAATCTATATACAATTTATAAATTTTCGGCTCATTTAATCAACATGATATCTACATGAAAACTATTTGACTATTAGATACGCCATCTAAAGAATAAACGAACCTTGAAAGATAAAAAAATTGATATAATTTAGCGTATTCAGAATTTATCTATTTAACTATTCTATCAATTAATTAATTAATTTATTTATTCATTCATTCATAAATTTAAGAATTTATTTATTTGTATGTTTTTGTTTGTTTGTTTATCTATTTATGTATTTATTTATTCATTTTTTGTCGAACTTTTTATCTATTTACTTTATTGTAAATGTTTTATTTGTCTTTTCTCGCTTTGTAAGTACATTTATTTCATGCGAAAAGCTTTTGAACACATACCTCCTGTGTGAAAAGGGCGCTATATAAATTTGGTATACTAATAAATAACAATAATACATTAGTTTAGACCAGCTTGTTTCTCCTCTACTATATAGAACATATCATTCATGTTCATAATTAATTGGATTTATCCAACTCGTCGTTTTGGAAAACGATTAAAACTCGACAGCACATCGTTTTCTAGAAGATTCGTTATATAAATCCAATCAGTTATGAAAACACATGAAATATCCTCATATATTTCTCCAAAGACAGATAAATGTTGAGTACAGTAGGAAAGTAAAAAAGAAGCCCAATTACATAGAATATTTGGTTCGAAGCTTTGAATGAGAAATCTGGCAAGGCGGATAACATTTTTCATTCAAAGCTACGAACCACATATTCTACTTATCCGTGTCACGGCAGGAATTATAGAGACTATTTTGTTCCTAGCTTGCATGTTAAAATCAATGCATTTAATATGCTAGGTTCATTTTCGTTCCAAGAGTCTTAGTGTAACTCAAGGAAAGTGCGCTATTATATAGATGACGTCAGTGCCGTCACATCCGGATACTACGAAAGAACGTTAGACCGGTGGTGACATTTCCCTCTACAGTCTACACACTTCACAGTTCACACTTAAAACTTAACACTTCACACTTCCTAATATTTTGTTATTAATCTTTTATATAGCATTCATCGTTCAAACTTCAGACTTCTGACTTCAGACCTTCTGACTTCAGACTTTTGACTTCAGATTTTTGACTTCAAACTTCAGACTTCTGACTTCAGACTTTTGACTTCAGACTTTTGACTTCTGACTTCAGACTTTTGACTTCAGACTTTTGACTTCAGACATCTGACTTTAAAATTCTGACTTCACGGTTCACAGTTCCTATATTATAAGACGTGATTATCAGATTTACCTCTTTTTAGAGCGACTGAGCAGACGGGAATTTCCTACAGTGGATAATGTGTTATTCTTTCCCAATAAACGCGTTTACGCTAAAACTATTATTTGCAGTGCAAACAGTTTGGAGCGTCTGATCAGGCCCCAAACTGTTTGCCACCAAGATAAACGTGAAATATCATAATTGTCCCAAATGTGTTCTTTTCTACGTTTTAGTGCTTTGCGTTTGCGTACGTTTGCGTTTAAACGGGAAAGAATAACAGATTCTCCACTGTACCCATACTGTACAGCTACTGTAAACGATTATGGCTTTAGCTCTTTCAGTGCTAGCAGTTAAACGATTGTTTTCATCCAGATCAGACACCGATTAACTCGGCATCTAAATGATTCTAAACTTTTTGTAACTTTGCTACTTGGATAGTATATCGGTATATAATACATAAACCAACGTGTTTATGTTTGAATCCCTGCAAACTATAAGTTTGTTTCAGTTCTTAACTCAACGTATGCTTGTGTAATGCATGTAAACATTTAAAATAAAATAAGTTTAATCCAAACGAACATTTAAAGCTGGCGACAATTATAAAAATAGAGCAATAACGGATCATCTGACCTTGATCAAAACAGAAGGTTTGCTTTAACCCATACACACAACATTAGTTTTTTAAATGCGTTAAATGTGCCTGCTAATCGCGACTTAACTGTGTTTTGCGAACAGTGTGGAACCAGGTCTAAACTGTTTGACACTCGTATTTAAATTTCTTTACTTGAAAATATATAAAGTTAAATCGAATTTTTTTTTATAGACGACAGTTTCAAAGAATAAGGGTTAAAGTAGACTCCATGGCACCACAAGGGACGTTCCTTTGATATGATGTTAGTCATGTGCTACCCGATGCATATTTAAAAACCGATTACGTCGAAAACGCGTGGTTAAGAAACTATGTATAAATATGAAGTCGGAAGTTTGAAGTCTGAACCCAGAAGTCGGTAAGTCAAAAGTCAAAAAGTAGGAAGTCAGAATTCTGAAGCCATAAATCTGAGTTCGGAAGTTTGAAATCTGAAGCTTTAATTTCAAGTCACAATTCACCATCGGTCTTTCGTACATCAGAGCTTCACTGCCTTCTCTTCCATATGAAACACAACCTAATACTCATTCATGCAAGTGAACACAGGTTGCAGCTTAAGACACGATGAAAGTAAAAAAGAAAGTTCCTGTTCTATTTTTACCAAGCAGCTGTCGGTATTTTTAAATAGTTTGATATAGGAGGTACGTAGTTAAGATATATGGAGGCGACTACCTGTGAGTATAACATTGAGGGCTTTGATAATCTCATAATCATAAGTGGTCACGTGTTACCATTTTAATAAACGAATTCACTGAAGTAATATGACGAGTCTTAGGGAGTATCATATATATTTCAGCCAACGAGTTTATTTAAACTGATAAGTAATAAACACGAATTTGTAATATTCAATTTATCACAACCACATTAAAAACCGATTCACTTAATTAAAACTGAAGTATTTAGTCGATCCGCCATACACATTTCCGCCATAATGTGACGTTGTTTATGTTACTTAACATCATCACAAGTTGTGGCATTTGGTGTCCCGCTTAATGCAGCGCTGGTTAATGAACGGGTTGAAAACGGAGGCAAAAGATTGATTTTACTCTAGCGCAATATTGAAAATATTGCACGATTTTGTTACACTACCAGAGGCTATATTATGTGCATCAATAAGTATTAGTTATAGTTCATTTTTTGAAAATTATGCAATATAACCTGGAGCGACCGTATGTTGTATAATTTTCAAACAAATGCAATATAACTGATTTACCGTTTGCCTCAAATATGGCACGCAGGCCAGTGTATACCAGTTACCGTTCAACCTACTTTACATATACTGAGTTATCGCTCAACCCAAATTACCGCTCGACCCAGTTTGTCAGCCAATGACAGGACTTTATTTCGGAGGGCGGTGATTCGTATTTTCAGAAGCCGGCGATTTCACTTTTACATATGACGTCACACAAAAAACAAGAAGTTCCACCGGGAACCCTGTATGCATGTACGGCTCGCTGTAAGCATTTCCATTTAGAAAACAAAACCAAGCATGAGTTCTGACAGTATCACGGGGGGGGCCAACTAGGTATTACGATGAAATGTTTTGCTACGACAACCTATATGGGTATTATAACAGATCTGTATTGCTCCGATGGCAATTTTGTTTTTCTCACTGTATACACTGACTTCGTAGCAATACAAATCTGTTCTAATACCTATATATGTTGTCGTAGCAATACAGTTTAATGATAATAACGTAGTTGCCCCCTCCCCCCCCCCCCCCCCCCCGTGAGTATTGTGTTGAAAAATGGATTGAACGAACAGTTGTGGACTGGTGTGACATGAACATGCTTGATCAATTGATTTGCTAAAATAAGTTTGGCCGTAAAATTCAGTCACCAAGTATATAGCAGCGCCTGATCAACCAAGGTTCGAGTCCTTTAACCCACTAATGGAGCCAAGCAATAGTTGCATTAAGGTCTGTTATGAAAATATAGGAAAACACAAGTTACAGGGTGAAAACAGTTCAAACACCCTAAATCAAGTGCATTCTTGGTTTTTAAATGACACTGATTTGGACTGTGTTGTTTAGTGCGTTATACTATTAATGAGTCAAGATGCCTATGGCACCGGAGAGGTTGATGACAAGTGGATTTTTTATGCAATAATAAAACGCTTTTAGAAGCCCTCTGTATTGCTTGCCTAATGCATTGATAAAAGCAGCCGAATTTAAGTACAATATTGCAAACAAACTCATTCCTCTCGAGACGTTTTATAGTCAAATATTTGTAAAGCGATTACACATAAGAAGACTAGACCTACCTAGGGTTCAATGAGTTAATGCAGGACATTAGTAATGCAGAAAGGTCAATTCACTGCGTTTCATGTTAATTTCATTATGTACTAACTATAGTCACCTGTCTACAGAATTCTTTGATTTATTCATGCCTCTCCATTGAAAGGCCGCAGTACACATGTTATTCTGTAATTCATAGCTGAGCGGTTGCTGTATGACGTAATGATGCGCTACGGTCCGCCTTAGCACACGCTGTCTATAACCGGTTCATGACTTGTTTATTTCTGCCATACCAAGGTACAACATGCGATATATTTTTTCTCGTTGAAATGGAGCCCTTTCATTGGCTGGCAAACTTGGGCAAACGGTAAGCGGGTTTATCCTAAAATATTTTGTCTATTGCAAACAATTTGGGACCATTTTACATGCCATGCTCCAAACTGATTGCCACTGATGTAAAAATAGAATCTCCCAACATATTTCAGGAAAGGGGTCTTCTGTTTATTGTCGAAAAGTTTACAGTTCCATTGCAAACAGTTTGGAGTCTGACAAGACACCAGGATTCACGACGTTTGATAAGGATCCAAACTTATTGCTACTCAGACAACAAATCGTCAGACGTTTCGAAATTGTGTCTTTCTCATCGTGTTATTGTTTTTTCATTGTATTTGCGTTTCGTTTGAACGGACAAGATAAAGCATTTTCCTAAATGTGCATCCAAGATTTCGTTAGTAAATTTAGAGCCAGTTTATCATATAGTCAATCCTGTGTTAAGCGACTATATTTCAGTAGCCTTGACTACACACCGGCAAATACATAATGAAAGATAATACAATGCAGAACTTTCCTTTTAAAAATAATACATTGATTTCATCCTGTTTCAAGCATTAGAGATTAAGTGTAAGGGACTTCTAGTAGTATTCTTTCGAAGTTTTAGGTTCTATAATGTTGACTGTACCATTGACCGACAATGACGTAGATGTAGAATTGTGTGTTTCAAAGTGTCAATATTTGTATTGACTCTTGCAAATTAATTTCTTATCTTATAGCAACAGGTTATCATGTCATGTCGAACATTCTGGCAAGACATTCAAGTGTTATAAATTGACAAAGATATGCTGTTCTCTGTCAAGTTGCCCATCTCTTGTTAGATATGCATACAGTCTGGTATTCTTTGGTATACTGCGAGCGATCTAGTGACACCTGATGCCAACAGTTTGGATCTAGATGACGTCCTCAAATAATGATATAAAATAAAGATAATGACGTGTTCAAAGTATGACATTTTTTAATATACCATTCAAGCCTAGTAGAGTGCCTACTACAGAGGACACAAGCAAACATTACAGACCCAGGTGAGACATCGTGTTACGTGGCGGCTCACCAGGGTCTATCGTGTCTGCTATTTCATATACGTGTATATTCTTCTGCTGGGTCATCTGATCACCCATGTTTTATCATATATACTTAAAAATTCCAGTAAATACATAGGCTGAACTCATTGCTATATCCATGAATGAATATACGTTACCAGTTAACAGTGCAATACAGGGTGGTGTATTTAGCTGGAGAAGTTTTTGGCGGAAAAAGCCTGGTCGTTGTTTTTTAATATTTTATTTCTCGATATATATGCACAAACAAATACAAATAGCAAAATGAAATATTTTTTATATAGTACCTTTTCGTTCTAAATTAATGTATTTTTTGTCTGCTTATGTATAACAAGAAATAATTTATATACAGTCAGAAAAGAAGAGTAGCGAAAGAAAGAAGAGCAGAAAGTTTGAGATAGAAGAAAGTTTCACTCTTTTCTTTGTCATCGATTTGTTAATATTAAAGGTTCATCAGTATTTTGTCCCATTTTCCGTTATGCTGTTCTACTTTATTGTTTGCTGTTGCTATCATTCGCCCTATGTTTTCAATATGGTCGGTTATTTTCGGTTAATCGTCGAGAGCTGAATACAACATCCTGAGGCGCACTGCCAATCAACTGGTGATGTGTTTATTATATGCCTTCAATATTGCAATGTTTCAATCACTTTATATCGAACAAATGTTTATATTTGCAGTAAAACATATAAAATAGATATTCAGTTTGAGAAAAATAGTCCCGCCATGTTCTTTTCGAAAACGAGGTTAGAGTAAAATACAAACATTAAACTATAAGGTGGACACTTCATACTATTGTATTTTACTGTGCAGATACACGCTAAAACGCTCTATATCATAAGAAGGCATATAACAAATCTGAGTATCAAACACCATTGAGCCTCGTTTCATGCCATGCTCATCGGCATCTGATCTAGTTCCAAACTGTGACGATTTCTTCAACTGGATCACGATTTGTTTGAATATATATCTTAAACAGTTTGACGCCCAATCAGACGCCTGGTAAAACGGCATTAGATAAGGCTCCAAACTGTTTGTTCATTCATATGTGTACATAAGTCTTTAATTTTTTATACACAGTTGTCTACATTTCATTGAATTGCATTAGCGTTTCGATACAATAAAACGGAAAAGAATAAGGTATTCTCCTTTTTATAATCCTTTAAACAGCCACATGTCCCATGAAATCTGTATTGTTTTTCGAAAAAATAGTAGTCAGTAGAATAAGTATTTCAAGTCGAGACATTCGGCTGGTTTTCAGATAATTTAGGTTTGAACCCTTTCATAATCAATTTTTTCGGGATATTTTTACCCCTTCATCGCTTAACTGTCGTCTGCTTCAGTATTGTTGTCTGCAATACACTTTTCAAAGTAAGATTTAAGGTGGTATGACTAAATAGATATCGAAAATAGTGTCAAACAGTTTTGATCCTGATCAGACGCCGCGTAACGCGGCGTCTGATCAGGACCAAATCTGTTTGCAAACACGTTTTAAGGCGTAAGTGAGAGTGAAAGGGTTAAGATTATTAAAAGTTTCAGATCTTCGGTTTTCGGAGTGTACACTACACATAATATTCATTTAACTCTTTCACTGTCAAGGCTGTCGACATTGACATTTGCAAACAAGTTGGTTCCTGATCAGACGCCACGTGACATGGAATCTGATCAGGATCCAAACTGTATGATACTCATATCAATGTTTCCAAAGTGTTAAAGTAAAAGCAGATGGAAATATTATTATAAGCAGACGACAATATAGCAGAGACTGTGTACGACGGGTATTTCCGTTCTATAATGACTTTGAAAGGGTTACAGTGGAGAATCTGTTATTCTTTCCCAATAAACGCGTTTACGCTAAAACTATTATTTGCAGTGCAAACAGTTTGGAGCCAGATCAGACGCCGGGTAACCCGGCGTCTGATCAGGCTCCAAACTGTTTGCCACCAAAATAAACAAGAATTATCAGAATTGTCCAAAAGTTGTTCTTTTCTACGTTTTAGTGCTTTGCGTTTACGTACGTTTGCGTTGAAACGGGAAAGAATAACATATTCTCCACTGTAAGAGGTCTCGCGAAATAACAAATATGTCGGTGGGGAAAATACAACAAAAACATTTGGGTAACAAAACTATTCAACATTTGATTTTATTATTGCTGTTTCACAAATGCCCTAATAAATATGGTACAATATCCATATCAGATTTATTGAGGTTTGAAAAGGGCTATAGATAACTTATCCGCTGTGCTGGCGATTGTTCATACGAATTCAACTCTGTAGTAAAAAAGCAAATACATCGGTTTTTTAGTAAACAACAATTTTCATAATAGCAACCCCTTCACTGCCATGACGACATCAATTTTAAACAATTATCATACATTTTTATTTCTCATATTTTTTAAGTACATGTATTTTGACTTAGAAATATGGAAGTCAGTGTCAAACAGATAGGCTCCTGATCAGACACCGCGTTACGTGGCATGTGGTCAGGATCCGAACTGTTAGCTAATGACTATTATACTCGTGAAAAGACACGATGAAAGGGTTAAATCTTCCATTTGAAGGATTATACATGCAGATGACGTTATCATCTCCCAATTAAAGTGTTTGTTCATAGACAATTAAAGTTAAGAGGACGTTATTCTTTTCTAATAAAGCGTTTGTGATGAAAACATTGTTTCTATTGCATACAGTTTAGAGTCAGATCAGACGCCGGATAATTACCCGGCGTTTGGTAAGACTCCAAAATATTTGCCACGCCGATAAAATAAACCGTAGGGGTGACATTTCAAACAATTGTTTCTACATTTTATTGCGTTTCGATTGCGTTTGCGTTTGTTTGCTGTCACAACGGAAAGAATAATGAATAATAAAAACGTCTCAGCCACTGAACCTATATAATAAGACAGAAAATATATTTTGCAAAGTTGGGTTCTTTATTTGATATGTAATGTAATTTTTGTCTAATTCTTGGCCAAAACGTCCGTATCTACAAGTTAAAGTAAATATATCACACTTTAAACAGTCTCGTTTGGGTTACAGGTTGCTTAGTTTTCGTCTGTTACTTTAACAAGATCATCGCTGTTGTCAGAGACCGGCTGGATAACCTGTACGGTGTTGTCTTCGCCACCCTTTCCATCCACAGATTCGAACAGGCTGTTAGACTCAGTATCGGTAACCTTCATCATATTGTCAGGAATAGTTACATCTTTGCCGATTCTTACGAATTTACTAAACCGTTTCTCAGTACTTTCAATGTCATTTTCTGAAGTATCAGTGCGTTGGTTATTGATTCCGCCATTCTGCGGTTTTCTGAAGTAAGCAGCAGGGTTTTCATAATGAGGTCTGCCGATTCGTACGAATTTGCTCATGCGTTTGTCTTTGAGCGCGAGATCTTCGAGGGGTATGCCATTGCCAGATTCCGGCTCGATTCTGTTTTGTCCAGTCAGTTCGTTTAAATTCAGATAATGAGCCTTACCGATTCTGACAAATTTACTCATGCGTTTGTCGTTGGGTGCGAGATCTTCAAGGTTTTTGTCAGTTTGTCGTAAATTGGGCCTGCCTATTCGTACGAATTTGCTCATGCGCTTTTCCTCGGCATTGTTTAGAGTATTAATGTCGTTTTTGCCGATACGTACGAAAGAACTCATTCGTTTGTCCGCATTGCCGAAGTCGTCAAAGTTTTTCCCTATTCTAACAAAGGAACTCATTCGCTTGTTTGTGTTCTGTGAGTTGGTATCTGAAAAACAAAATAAAAACACCAACACATGTATTTTATATAGTGAAGAAGACGTTTTTCCTTTCCAATGAACGTTTGATGATAAACTATTATTTCATTCACAATCAGTTTAAAACCGGCAAAGACGGGCTTCTGATAGTGATTCAAGCTATTTGCCACTCAAATTAAACAGAATCGCCACTATTTCAGGAAATTATTATTTTCAATATCATATTTCAATAACAGTTTACATATAAATGTATTTTTAACTATATCGTTACGTAAAATGGTACTATATATCGTGAAACATTATAACTGTTATATATTCTTATATAGTGGAAGCATATTGCAAACAATTTCGAAACATAGAATAAAAACAAACAACGTGCAATCAAACTTTAAACAGATATCGCTCGTTTTATAGCCATTTAACCCTTACCGGCCATGACGCCAAATGCTTTCAACTATTGGCGTCTGTTTCTATTTCTCAAAATCAGATTGCTAATATAAGTACTGTCATGCTGAGCAGTGGACATTTTAACTCAGTGTATGCACGGTATTTTAACTCAGTGTATGCACGGTATTTTAACTCAGTGTATGCACGGTATTTTAACTCATTGTATGCACGGTATTTTTTCGTTCTGCGACAATCGTCGTCTACTGTTCTTAACAAAATTTTCTAAATCTTTTTTCAAAACAGGACCAGTCTATTAAATAGTTTGGATCCTGCTGAGACATAGCTTTACGCGGCGTCTCATCTGGATCCAAACCGTATGACAAAAATCACTGTGGGGTATATCCGCCGCTAGCGCAAGCCAATACTAAAACGAACGTGAAAGAAACACTGGTTGTAATCACAGGGGAGACAGCTTTATTATTTCCCCGTTTAGCGAAACCAAACGCAAACGAAGAGCACTAAAATGTCGAAAATGGCAAATATCTGCACACGTTAGCAGTTAGTTCTAATTTTTAACTGTTTAATGTTTTCCATATAAACGCAAGGACCACAAGAAAGATTAGTTAATTGTATGTTCTAATTGTGTTACTGTCTTGAAAAAAAAGAGTCTTTATTATTACATTTGTATTATTATCTAAATACATGTAGCTTGGAACCAAAACAGAGTAAGTAAGAGTTGAGCTGATCCAAAACTTGAGCCGTTTCGTGAATACGGGTACAGACGACCCGATATCTGATTTGGCTCCAACATGTTAATAAATGCCGTAAGGTTTTACAATGTAAGCTCTTACGTGTTTTGTGTGATGACCTCTAGTAAAATATTTCTTTTATAAAATGCTCGTAGAAACAAAGACCGTTATCGATACTTTCGTGAACACACTAGATAAGGCGTTATTATTTCCCCAATAAACGAGTTTGTGATAAAACAGTTTTTTTTCTGATCCGACATTGAGTTCCCCGTCGTCTGACTGTGGCCCAAATAAGTTGCAATTGCCTTCAAACTCGACTTCTCAACTTGTCGAAACCATTTGCAGTGGATAAGACGGTATTCTTTCCCGTTTAAATGTCAAAAATTGCTATTTTCTACAGTTTAGTTCTTTGCGTTTGCGTTTTGGCAACCGTAAAAAACTTAACTGTAGAAAATAGCAATTTTTTAATATTTTGACAATTGTTAATGATTTAGTTTAATTTGAGTGGCAAACAGTTTGGAGCCTAACATGACGCCGTGTTATCCGGCGTCGGGTCAGGTTTTAAAACGGCCTAGTGGAAATAATAGTGTAAGCGTAAGGCGTTTATTTGGAATGAACAATGATTGTATTCTCCATTGTTACACGCTGATGATACATTTTGAGTAAACCCATAGATAAACAGTATCTGCAAAACGCCGAGACGACAAATTTTGAGCTGCACTCCAGCTAAGAATAATTTAGAAATATGAAAAAGAGGTTAATTGTACTTCATCACAAAACAAGCCTTTTTTCAGTTGCTGCATCTGATAATTGATGCTAAAGTGACACTTCGTCTTGTATGGCATATAACGATTTTGCATTGGCACCTATGTTTAAGCGTCCGAATGATTCAGAGAAAACTACGTTATATTCATTTCATTTTAACAAATGGAAAAGCTATCATAATGCAATGTTATGTAGAAAATGACAATTTTGCAGTTTTGTTTTAAAATGCTGACCATACATTTACTTGTTTTTGAAGCGCTAACACGTGAATAGCTAAATGGCTATCTAACCTTGTGTATTACCCTTTGTCTGAGGGGAGTGTCCGTTTAGTATTAGCGCCAATTCATTGGGGTTGTGGCCGCCGGACATCTGTCGACCAATTCTTACAAAACTGCTCATTCTTTTCTCTGTTTGTCCTAGAAAAATCAATAATATAAACACATAATAACTCAATGAAGATAAACTTATTTTAAACAGGCAATTGAGATAGTATGAATTAAATTCATCCTTTCTATTATTTCTTCCCCTACCGGCCTTTTTGAAAGATAATCATGTCCACATACCCGTCACACTACTGTTTTATGTCCACAAACACACGTCTCATTACTGTTTCATACAGCATGTCCACATACACGTCACATTACTGTTTTATGTCCAAATACACGTCTCATTATTGTTTCATGCAGCATGTCCACAACGTAACATTACTGTTCCATGTCCAAATACACGTCACTTTACTGTTTCATGTCCAAATACACGTCACATTACTGTTTCATGTAGCATGTCCTCATACACGTCACATTACTGTTTCATGTCCACATACACGTCACATTACTGTTTCATGTCCACATACACGTCACATTACTGTTTCAGGTAGCATGTCCACATACACGTCACATTACTGTTTCATGTCCACATACACGTCACATTACTGCTTCATGTTCAAATACATGTCAAATTACTGTTTCATGCAGCATGTCCACATACACGTCACATAAATGTTTCATGTCCAAACACACGTCTCATTACTGTTTCATGCAGCATGTCCACATACACGCTACATTACTGTTCCATGCAGCATGTCCACATACACGTCACATTACTGTTTCATGCATCATGTCAACATACACGTCACATTACTGTTCCATGTCCTCTTTTTGTCACATATCTTTTTCATGCAGCATGTCCACAAACACGTCACATTACTGTTTCATGTCCTCATAATTTTCACATTACTATTTCATGCAGTATGTCCAAATACACGTCACATTACTGTTTCATGTCCATATACACGTCACATTATTGTTTCATGCATCATGTCAACATACACATTACATTACTGCTTCATGCATCATGTCAACATACACGTCATATTACCGTTTTATGTCCACATACACGTCACATTATACATTTGTTTTTTAGGCACTGAAGGAACAGTCAAATCATTGACCCGAGGCAGCAGGATGTACCTTGAGAACTGTTGCCCTAGGCCAATGGTCGAGGGCAGCAGTTTCCAACGTCTTCCTTGCAACCGAGGGACAATGATTTGAATGTTTCCGAAGTAACTGTCAAACAAATGATTTATAACCTGACTCTCTACTTAAGCAAGGCTGATTGAATGGCTAGATCTTGATCTACATGGTTTGAACAAAACGTATTTAGATTCTAGACATGATTTGTTATTTCATCTTTATTAAAGTCAATACCACAACTGAATGAGAACATCACTGCTCTCTACCTTATTCAATTGTTCAATTACGATTGAAATAATTTTTGTTTCCTATTGACTAAAATTGATTGACACGTAGTTTGGTTTTCGAAATTACGTAATGTATGATGGCATGACGTCATTTATTTTGTAACGTCATAATCTGTTTTAAAAACAGGAAGATGCTCGATCTGCAAGCGGTTTTATAAATCTTATTCGGAGTCACGCTTGATACTATATCTAGATCTAGATATAGAATCTATAGAGCCTTTTAAAAGGGATTGTTCGGGAGAGAAAAAAAGCCCGAAGAACCCCGCAATAGGCTAGATTTACGTAGAAACTGGTTTGATTATCGTAGTTTTGATCATATTCAAATTCTGAAATAAAACTCTGTATCATAAAGACGCCCTTATTCGGTCCCGCGATGCAGAAAAATTTTGCTCACCATTTTTGCGAATGTAACAGTGCTGTGCAACAGTCAACTGTTGCCCTTTGGCATGGTAAATATTTAGGGAAAAATTTTCACTAAAATAGAGAGTCAGGTAATAATACTGTTTCATACATCATGTCCAAATACACGTCACATTACTGTTTAATGTCAGAACAGAACAGAACAGAACTTTTATTACTTGAGTTCTACATAACATAGAATATATGAGGTACAACACAATAATATAAGTAATTACTGTCACGTGGTTTTGTTTTATAATCTGACTAATTTTAACTAATATCTAATATTGTCGTGGTGGTGGGGGTTGGGGGTTGGGGAGGGGCTGTGCCCGGTAATAAACTCTTCCAGACATCGGTATTCGTAAGATGAGAACCAAAGGAGGCTCCCACCTCCCGACTACCGATATCTGTTCAGTGTAATGCGTGTTAATGTATAGATCTAGTATTATGCTTTCATACAGCGACATTGTCGCCTTTTTTAGATTTTTATAATTAAATTTAAATATAAATATGGCTTTGCCTTTAAAAATCATCTATGAGATAGGCCTATGTTATAGAGATACACTGTTGAGAAAAAAGAATTCCTACTATACCTATCTGGAACCAGGGTCGAGCCTGTTCAAGACTGTTTTTGTTATTGTTATTAGAAATCTAGATATATCGTATTTGAAGATTAATTTTAGAAATTCGAAACAAGTAAAATATTAATTTTCCAATATAGGAAACGTTTGGATCATAGAACTGCATGGATTTAAGATCGAGCCTCTTTCAAGGAGCCCGAGCTTAGTCCAGACAGCTGACATTTACGGATTATTGCATTGAAATAGACTATAAATTACAAATGATTGGAATGCAGCACTAGAGTATCGACAGGAATAGACCTTGAATTTGATTGGTTGGGGTAAATTACACATGGACGGACATGGTTTTTCCTACACGTGACCTAAAGAATGGTAATAGTTGAACAGTTGAACAAGTGCATAACATTGGTGGATTAATAAAGTGTTTTTGGAGTTAAACCTATTGACAAATGAATTATTACAGAAATATCCTCCTCAGTGGCAATGGTTGACAATCCGTGAGAACAGTGGATATTCTTAAATGCTTAAAGTGAAGTTTTCACTTTTAACCTAGATTTCGGCCATGCAGCTATGACACACCAGGCTCACCCGTGTGCACATACTCGTATTTAAATCCAGGGACATTTCTTTAACATGTTAATGAAACGTCCCTGTTGGATCTTAGGTCAAATTTAATGAGTTGACTACTGTCTCATATGGCTTAATTAGTTGGTTAACAATTCATTTATAGATCTATTGCATCTAAATGAATCTGTCGCTTCACAGCTGCATGGTTTCATTGAACTAATAAAGATTTTATGTCAAAATACACGTCACATTACTGTTTCATGCAGCATGTCCAAATACACGTCTCATTATTGTTTCATGCAGCATGTCCAAATACACGTCACATTACTGTTTCATGTCCAAATACACGTCACATTACTTTTTCATGTCCAAATACACGTCACATTACTGTTTCATGCAGCATGACAACATACACGTCACATTACTGTTTCATGTAGCATGGCCATATACATGTCACATTACTGTTTCATGCAGCATGTCCAAATACAAGTCACATTACTGTTTCATGTCCAAATACACGTCTCATTACTGTTTCATGCATCATGTCCACAAGCACGTCACATTACTGTTTCAAGTCGAAAAAAGGGGATCCAATATTTTTATTAGAACACTGTCGATTAATAAACTTGGTTGGGTAATGAGTATATTTAGAGTATGTTATAAATTTCCGATAGTGAATTGAAATTAAACACGATATTCAAAAGGTCTGAGCATCAGTCATTTTGGAGCGAGATCAGACGCAGAAATACTAAGGGACATGACTCCAAACTGTTTGAAACAAACCTCACATCTTCGATTGGCTAATATATAATATGGTAGGTCATATCTTGATTGCCCGCTAAACACACGTTCTACAGTATTATAATTACATCCGACTGGGGAAAATTAATACTTTTCAACTGCATCATCGAAAAACCTAAAGCCATTACTTGACCTAGCTTGGTTGGTTACACCTAGTCCTGTAGAAAGTTTAAGTTAAAGGACGTAGTATGCTTTTAGCTGTACAAGTGTCTAGGCAAAATAATATCAGTATGAATGGACTGGGGGTAATGTTTTAGGCGATGCGTTAGAGCTGAATACAAAGTGAACGCATTCGTAGTACAGGAACATTTCTGATCGATGTGCTTCTAAGTCTAAACGATTATTATCTGTAATTTTATTCAGAAAATACCACCAAAGTGTCAAGTAATTCTGAAGCAGCTTTATATACTCCCTCAGCCTTTGTTATAGGTCAATGCTTATAAAGCGTCTGATATGACATACATTGAGATCTCAAGCGTTTAATTGAGAACGAGCTGATACTTATCTCAAATGCTTTATAAGAGTGGGCCTGGTTTCAAACTGGTGTCAATTGATATACGTTTCTGAAGTGCAACGCCTTTTTGTTTGGAAAAATGCCCCCAAGCACAACTCTGAAAGTTAAAGGCTCGTGACTTACCTTCGTCGATGTCCGCGTTCTGTTGTTGTTTGTTATGTTGTCGGTTGTATTCATAAGTGCTATAGTCCCCGGACATCTGACGACCAATTCTTACAAAACTGCTCATTCTTTTCTCGTTCGGTTCTTTTTCAGCGTTGTCAATTGACTCGTCTCCCTCGTTAAGAGTACCAGCTTCTTGTTGAACAAGGTATTTTCTTAGTTCTTCCTCATTCATGTCTTTGATGCCCATTTGTTTAAGAGCATTTGTTGTGTCCCTTTTCCCGATTCTGATGAATGACGAATGTCCAATTCTGCCGCTTCGACGATAGTACGGGGGTGAAGAAATGCTATGGATTCGGCCACTTCTGTTTCGAACAAATCCAGCGGATGGGAATTTTCCGAGACGGATGAACGCTCCGCCCCTTTTATTGAATGGAAGTGATAATGGTTCTGTTCCATAGCCACTTCTCCAGGAACTTAAAGTATTGTCGACATCGGGTTCTCCACCACGCCCGATCCTCACAAAGGCACTTTTTCTTTTCTGGAACTCTCCATCGTCTTGACTATTGTCTTCTCCTGGCACGGCTTCATAGATTGAGAACTCTGGATCGTTTCGGCCTATGCGTATGAAAGAACTTAGACCTCGCCCGATCCTTACAAAGCTGCTTAGTCTTTTAGCAATTTCATTTTGTTCGCCCAAATCAGGATACACAAAGTCATCAGAAAAGTTCAACGAGTCGTCACCCTCCAGAGGTGAACACGAGATAAGAAGAAAAATGTTTATCAATACCAGAGAAATGATGTGTGTTTTCCATGATTGGTCCATTGTCTGTTTAAGATCAGTTACCTGAAGAAATAAAACCAAATACACAAATTAATGTATGATGCAAAACCTATACGATAAGATTTCCCGTCAGACGCATTTGTAACTCAACTACAAAACGCAAAGTAACAACGGGTATGCTCAGACTTCATGCTAATAAAGTGTTTGAGATGAGTCTGATATCATTTCCCAGCCTTTGATTGTTCAGATTGGGGCATTTAGCTAAAATCTTACCAATCAAAAGATTGAGAACGAACTCAGAGTCGTCTGAAACGCTCTTTATCAAATAACTTGCGGTCTGGGAGTGACATAAACCTATTATATAAATATCGTAGTCCGCTAGTGGAATATCGTTTTTTGGGTGCCGGTGTAACGCATTAGAATGACCCACCTCTGCTAAAATGACCCATGGATCATGTCACTACGTAGAACAGTGACCCGGGTCATTTTACTACGTAGAAAAATGACCCCAGACCGTAGAAAAAGGTCCCATCGACCCGCAGTAGAATGACCTCCTCACGGTGTGGTGTCATTTCACTACGTAGTATAAAGGCCCGGGTCCTTTTGCACGGGTGGGTCATTCTACTGCCCAACCTATTCGTCCAAAAGGGCGACATGTAGCAGGACGCCAAATGACGTCATTTGTAATGACGTTAACGTAAACAACGTAACATTTGGTGGAAAATCTATAAAGCGGAGGGGCCTACAAATTACGGCTTCAATCAATTTAATAATAAACTTTAATAAACGTTTGCACACAGTTATGGTCCTGATCAGACGCCGCGTTATGCGGCGTCTGATTAGGTCCCAACCTGATTGACCCTCTTATCGATATTAACCTTAAATCTATTTTTGAAACGTGTCTTGCAGACAACAATAATGAAGCAGACGACAATAAAGCGGTGAAGGGGTAAATATTTCCAGAATAATTTGATCATAAAAGGGTTAAGATATCGTAAGGAAAGTCGTTAACCCCGTCTGTATTGTTCTGGACTTCCTAGGTACAGTGGAGAATCTGTTATTCTTTCCCAATAAACGCGTTTACGCTAAAACTATTATTTGCAGTGCAAACAGTTTGGAGCCAGATCAGACACCGGGTAACCCGGCGTCTGATCAGGCCCCAAACTGTTTGCCAGCAAGATAAACAAGAATTATCAGAATTGTCCAAAAGGTGTTCTTTTCTACGTTTTAGTGCTTTGCGTTTGCGTACGTTTGCGTTTAAACGGGAAAGAATAACAGATTCTCCACTGTAGGTTCAGGTTGTATTTAAAGTGTCGAAATGGCTAGATGTGTAAATAGCGTATTAATGGTGTTATGACTCAATTCATTTATGCATATGTATATTGCAATGATGTATCCCTGTCTGTTTGCTGGAGAATTTCATTATAGATATACAAGGGTGACCTTAGTACAGAAGAACATTTCGTATGAAATGGTAAACAGTGAAGAACCTGATGAGACGCCGCGTTACGCGATATCTGATCAGGATATACACTGTTTGCATATGCCTACCTTAGGAGACACTTAGCTTAAATGGGTTAAGTAATGATGATGTAACATAAGTGTTCAATCCAGATGTATCACTTATGTAGCCGAGAGAACTATTTATACTTAGGATTTAAGAACTTATAATTGTTTCGCTCGCTAATTGAAATGATTTTACTTGTTGAAGCATCCCACGCGTTTTTTTTTCACAAAATTAATCCGTAGCAAATGAATTTAAAAATCTCAGTGAAATGCCCATGTTTAACAAGTTCTTTAATTAAATCCCAAATGAAACCTTAAGCTTTTCATTTAAGAAGTTTCGATTATATTCCCAAAGAATAATTTCAACCTTTAATAAGGAAATTGAAACCGGTTGCACAATGGGGACGACACTATTATTTTCCGTTTAACCCATTACCTCCATAACATTTTCTAATTGTAAGTTTCTAGTCTTTCATGACGATTCCAAAGAAATGTCACAAGACAGGATAAAATGTAGAAATTAACAATAATTGAGGCTTTTATAATTTGTCGTACGAAGTTTTATGAAACGGGCCGAAGTTATCGTACAGTGGAGAATCTGTTATTCTTTCCCATTTAAACGCAAACGTACGCAAACGCAAAGCACTAAAACGTAGAAAAGAACAACTTTTGGACACTTCTGATAATTCTTGTTTATCGTGGTGGCAAACAGTTTGGAGCCTGATCAGACGCCGGGTTACCCGGCGTCTGATCTGGCTCCAAACTGTTTGTACTGCAAATAATAGTTTTAGCGTAAACGCGTTTATTGGGAAAGAATAACAGATTCTTCACTGTAAAAACAGTGCTAAATACGTTATTCCAAACTGCCCTCGACACATGAAATAATTAGTATAACGTTTTTGAAACAAATCTTTGTTGTCATCCACTGGTTGGAAATGTTGGTCAAGCCGCGCTAAATAATATAAGAGTTAAGACTTGAATGCAGCTTACTAACGTTATCTGATTTTATGTTATTAATATAGAAAACAGGGCGAACACGTGTCCATTTATCACGTAACAAAGAGATACTTAATTACCGTACAAGGTTAACCATTAGAAAACTGTGCATACTATTTTGATCCTGATCACGCGAATGCGGCGTCTGATCAGGATCCAAACTGTTTGACAATCACTTCCTCTTTAGTCATTCTACCTTAAATCTTAATTTGAAACAATTGCAGAAATCACAGCATTAAAGCAGAAGATACCCTGACATTAAAGGTATTAAACAGACGACCAGATCGAGTGATGAAAGGGTTAAAGAGTGCCCCATTGAACACGTAGCTAAGAGATAATGAAATACCAGATTAGTTTAATAAGATTAGTTATCTTGCCTAAAAGGCATGAACATGCTTAACATTTGTTATGCTACTGTATCGTCTCCTGTGAAAGTTGTCATATGCTTCATATTTGAAAAGAAAAGGTTATTAATTGATGTAATCTTTATGAAGAATTATTCATGCGAGTATCATACAATTTTTGTAATCTGCCGAGACGCAGAACTACTTGAGGTGTGTTCGGGGTATATGTATATAGTGATTGCAACATAGTAAACAGTCGGGCTCCACACGAGGAGGTTTAAGTTTCGATGCCTCTAAGCACATAAACAAAATCCGTGGAAATTAATTCTAAAATTGACTAACGGAAATCATATTTGAATTTTGCTGAAGGTGCACGCGGTAAAGATACATGTATGAAGTTATTCTAACCCGCACACAGACTTTCCACAACTGCTTGCGTTCAGAGTTCAAATCATCTTACAATTACAAGATGTTTTTAATCTTAATTCTGCTTTTGGACATGCTGTCGATTTATGTATAAGTACCTACAAATGAGAATCAAACAGTTTGGATTCAGATAAAACGCCGAGCTACTTGTTGCCATATAAATTATATGAATTCAAACTTCGGCGAAATGCTGCCAGATCGTGTTCGAAGGACAAGAGTACAGTTATCTTGACTGGGAACATGCCTTAATGTGCAGTTTATCAGGTAGAATCATGCTATTGCACAAAAGGACAAATTCTAGATTCAGCAAAGGCTAGAATAATTATTGATACAAATGAGCTTGGAACTTGTACAGTTGTGTCTAAGGACTGCTTATATTGTGACATTTGCAGCAGAGAATTACGATATTCCTTGTCAACAATCGTGTGTTATACTGCTATAATAGTGATGTTTACAGCAAAATGGTTTAGAACCAGACCAGATGACAGGTACAGTGGAGAATCTGTTATTCTTTCCCAACAAACGCGTTTACGCTAAAACTATTATTTACAATACAAACCGTTTGGAGCCAGATCAGACGCCGGGTAACCCGGCGTCTGATCAGGCTCCAAACTGTTTGCCACCAAGATCAACATGAATTATCAGAATTGTCTAAAAGTTGTTCTTTTCTACGTTTTAGTGTTTTGCGTTTGCGTACGTTTGCGTTTAAACGGGAAAGAATAACAGATTCTCCACTGTAACCATGAGTTTAAACTGGCTTCAAACTGTTTGTCGCTCAGAAAAAAAATCAAAACAACTTTCAAAAAGCTGTTAATTTCTACATTCTATTGTACTGCGTTTTGCGTTTAGTTTCGTTTAAACGGGAAAATAACATCTTCTCCACCATCTCTACAGTGGAGAATCTGTTATTCTTTCCCGTTTAAACGCAAACGTACGCAAACGCAAAACACTAAAACGTAGAAAAGAACAACTTTTTGACAATTCTGATAATTCATGTTGATCTTGGTGGCAAACAGTTTGGAGCATGATCAGACGCCGGGTTACCCGGCGTCTGATCTGGCTCCAAACTGTTTGCACTGCAAATAATAGTTTTAGCGTAAACGCGTTTATTGGGAAAGAATAACACATTCTCCACTGTATAACGGGATTAGGGGAAATAAGTGTTTCTTTTTTGTGTTATCCTTGGTATTGGTGTGCCTTTCATGGATCTCTTCACTTGTATAGATGATTCGTTCCTTTTTGTTTGATCTGTATACTTATTGTTGGTTGCAAAGGAGGTATTAGATCATGGTCTACACTGTTTGTCATTTTTACCCATACAGTATTTCTAGTTTTGAAATAGGTGGTCCCTTGAAGTTGAACGTCATCCAGACTGCTTCTTTTTTACCACTCTGCTTTACTTTCAACCTACCATCAGGAAAGTTATTGGACATGTGATTTGTGACTTATGTTCCAATCGTCCCATGTATAGCGAGACTATGGACTACGTTCAGTAGTGTAGATACATGTATGCTTGGAGGAGAAAGGCATGTTTATGTAATAATGGAATAAAGCAACTGAACATATTTGAAGCGACCTCGAACTGATGTTGTTTACACTGTTATACCTTTTAGATTAACTATTGCCTTCTGATCGCGACTTCATTATTGTTTGTTTCCCCAAACAGATTGGATCCAGATCAGACATCGCGTAGTGCGGCGACTGGGCCGGATAGAAATTATTACATGTAGAACTTATACACTCGTTTTTATTCTTCTTTACTGCAAAAAATGTATAGAAATCGAACTCTAATTATTTTTTTCTGCAGAAGACAATTTCAAAGCAGACGATATTACATCAAGACAAGGATGAATGGTGTTCAAGTGTACAATCATGTGTACCTCATCAAAATAAGAAACATTTCCAGGCACACTGCAAATTTTCAGTTCAGAGCAAAAGGGCCATTTATATTATTTTTAAAAGACCATTTTCCTGTACTTATGAAAACTATCTATCAATAACACGTACAACTTTACCCTCTCTAATGGCGGACTGTTCTTCTCAAACTAACCCGGACTGTCACGGCGCCATATGTTTTACATACTTATGGTCTGTTTTTATTACACAAATATAAATTTACAGTCTTGTGACAAAGAAATGTTGAAATGGGTGTCAAATATTAAGATCCTGATCAGACGCCGCGTCGATCAGGATCCAAACTGTTTGAACATAATAGACTGAATTATTTGATTACAGTTTTGATCCAGATGAGATACCGACTAGTAATTGTCTTATCTGGGTCAAAACGATTTGCGAACTCAAGCGTGGTCGAAGTAGACAGGGACGTTTTTTATGACTTACGTCGCTTTTAACAGTATTTCAGCCGTATTGCGACGTCCAGCTAATAACAGGAGGAGAAAGACCCGACAGGGAAGGACATAGTGCACTAAAATACATAAAAATAAGATTTGCTAAAAACCGAATGCAAATCGGAGAATTAATCTAACAAGCGTGTTCTCAAGAGTATATTAGATTGCATGGACATGCTGGAATTCTGCAATAATTCACCATACCCCAGCATACAGCCTGTTGCACCTAAATGTTACAGAGGAGATGCTATTTTTACCCGTTTACGCTAAAGCAATGCAATAAAATGTAACAAAATATATTTTAGAAAATATCTTACGATTTATTTTAAGTTGAGCGGCAAATAGTTTTAAGCCTGCTTAGACGCCGGGGTTTCTGGCGTCTGGTCTGGCTCCAAACTGATTCCCGACTTAGTGGTCTCTTTTGAAAAAAAAAAGAGTTTTGGATCCAGACGAGACATCGACTAGCTCGGCGTCTCATCTGGGTCAAAAGCTATTTGACACTTTGGTGATATGTTTGAGATAAACAAAAGATAGATAAATCTAGGCAGATCTACTAAGGGGAAAAATTATTCTTTCCGAGCGTTTACGCTAAAACTTTTATTTCCTATGCAAACAGTTTAAAGCAACATCAGACTCCGAACTGTTTGCTACTCAGATTAAAATGAATTGTAAAAAAATATATCTACATCTCGTTTACACGCGAGAAAATAGCGTCTTCATCACTGTATGAATCTGGAAGAATACTGGAGATGGCATTTTTACAGACCAATTCGCCCTAGCGTGTTCATCGTCAATCGGCGATTGATACAATGTTGACTGGTGTCGGAAAATGTAAATTATTGTAATCCAGTCTATAATATAAACAAGTGGTATAGAATAGAGACTTATCCTAACACCTTAACTCCGATACAAATATTTACAATTGTCTGGTGTTAGCACCTTAAGTGAATTGACACGACGCAAATAAAACTTATTTCAGAAAAAAAATGATCTCATGAGAAAATGTATTTGCAAAAGTAAAATACAGGGTGTGTGCGGTTCAAAAAGGGATTGGGGACTAGAGGTTCGGATACATGTACCCTCCATGGAAACCTCAAAAAGTTCGAAAAGGCAAATGAAGTGCCTTTTAGCGCATTTTTTTAATATCCCCACTGAAGAAAATAGTTCCTATTTATACAGTCATGAACGTGTACCATAAGAATCATTTTCTACATCGTAGCAGATGATAATTTAAAGCCGGAGTAACGCAGAAGAATGCACCTCAAGGTGCATCCTGCTTTACTTTTAACCTTCTTCATATGACCACTTGTCTTCAAACCCAGAAAGAGAGTATGGGGTAAAGGGTTAAACGACACGCAATACAGTGGAGAATCTGTTATTCTTTCCCAATAAACGCGTTTACGCTAAAACTATTATTTGCAGTGCAAACAGTTTGGAGCCAGATCAGACGCCGGGTAACCCGGCGTCTGATCAGGCTCCAAACTGTTTGCCACCAAGATAAACATGAAATATCAGAATTGTCCAAAAGTTGTTCTTTTCTACGTTTGCGTTTGAACGGGAAAGAATAACACTGTACCCGGTGTATGATCAGGCTCCAAACTGTGTGCAGCTGAAATAGTATGTATAAAAATAAAAGTGTTTAGCATAAACGTGTATATATGGAAAGAACAACGTTTTATCTGATGTATGTTAACTACTTGTATTCTTTGTTTGGCGCACTCTGAGGAAACATCCCTTGATCCGCACATGACTGTGTTCTTTTTCAGTAGTATTATCGTTTATTTCCTCCATTAAGGAGAGCATTTTACATAAACAAAATATTTCAGAAAAAAGTAATAAACAAACAGTTCTATACAGCTGAACTGAATACTCGCTTAAATAGACCTACCGTTATATAATTAGCAGAATACTTATAAGTGGAACTCGTATATAAGCTGAAAATACCCGCACCTCCAAGCCCCCTTTTAACTTCGAACTACGGGCATGCTCAAACTAACGCGAGCTCGAAATAATCTAGCTTCAACTGTACTAATTTATAGACACGTTACAACATGAAACGAACAGTAATGCACAACAGGGCTCCAGACAAGAGGGGGTAAATTAAGTTGTTTGACAGAATTTTCAAAAAATTGTCATTTCCTAGTTTTCAATGCGATGCGTTTGCGTTTCATTAAATGCGTTTGAACGGAAGAATAACATTTTTCTCAACTGTATTTCAGACCAAGTAGCCAACTCGCAATGGATAGCTAACGACAGCCAACGATTTCTTTACTAAAAAACACAAAAAAAACACTTCAGGAAACTCCTTAAGTTGAATTCACTACCAACACCAATACTTATTTTGAGTGTCGCTCAAGTGAGATTTTACTATGCTTTTTCCCGTCGCTCATAGTGCGCTCACATTTGCTCTGAGGTGGTCGTACGGCGGCCGTAGAAACGTAAAATCGGGAGAATCTTACGGCGGCTGCAGAAATTCTACGGCGGCCGTGTGGTGGCCGTACGGCGTGTCCCTATATTTTATTGGCCATAGAGTTCGCCGCAGAATTATACCATTTTTAAATTTCTACGGCGGTCGTAGAAAACACTCGACGCAGAGTGGTTCTGTGGCTGCCGTACGGTCGCCGTACGGCCACCGTGCAGCCGCCGGAACTCAATGATCACTTTTCCTATTGTACATTTGTACTTTTGTTCATATATGTCAAGCATGTATAAAATCATAAAATGGTTTTAGATGTTCTTAAATGATGTCAAATGTTTTCGTTTGGGTTAACGGTGTAGTTTGACTGATATGAGTTGTGTGAACATGTAGCAAAACCAGGTTGTGTAGCAGGAGCAGCATTTTGGTTGACGAGCATCTAGTGGGACTTCCACTGCTGCCGTACGGTCGCCGTACGGCGACTGCACGGAGGCCGTACGGTTGCCGCAGGTTTTATAACTCCTAAAAATAAAAACTCGTCGCGCGGCAGCCGCAGCAAATGTGAACGCAACACACGGCGGTCGTAGGAATTCTGCGGCGGCCGGGGAATTGCTTCTCGTCGTAGAAATAATAAGCAATGCGGCCGCCGTACGGCAGCCGCAGCAAATGTGAGCAAGGCATCACGGTCTAATATCTATTTAGACCTCGATTTCTAAAAACATTCAACCAATCAGAAATGATCAGACATCTAGGAAAATGTCCAGTTGCTTGAAATATAATACCCTCATTGACGAATAGATAGGAATGGCAAATGCTTGTGTATTAATTTCTCACATATTAGCATGGATTGAACAGTTTGCAAAATAATATGATACAGTCTGTTATAGCTGTTACTGTGTCGTAATTTCAAAAATAAGCATGGACCTTCTCTAAATTTAGCGGGAACCAGTTTTCGGAAATTCTGTTTATAAATGAAACAAAACAAAACCGTTGATAAAGACATGTTCATACAATGAATATTGTACCCACAAAAACTTAACCTGCGGCGAATATCTTTTTGTAAAGATATTCCTTCTTCCATTGTTTTTAATCTCTTTCAATTCGTGACTTTATTGACAGTCGCAGCCATTTTGGACCTAGATCACATGCCGAGTCATTCGTCATTCTATAAGGATAACACTGTTTGAAACATAATCAGTTAAATATTTGTAAAATGATAGGAGTTTTGCTGACGTGAAATAAAAAGCAGACGGTATAACTGCAAGAGAATGATAAAGAACTGAATGGTTCTTATCTCGTTAGTCACGCCGACAGTCTGTTATCAAAGGGGAACTAGACGGTGTCAATATAAATCTTGGTGATACATAACAACATTACTTCTCGAACAATGACAGTACACCAACATCGCATATATTGGCTATACAAATACAGATCCATATAACAAGATGTACTGCAACAATAAGTTAACAATTTTGCCGTCTTTATAGCGTGTTTCAGCTTAATGTAGGACAAAAGTTATGCAAAAGAGCTTTCTGCATTACTTTTTTGCTGCATTAAACAATCATAATGCTTCACGATTTAGTGGTCGCTTGACACAGTCGAGAAGACGTTATTTATGTCCCGTTTAAATTACTCACTTTTTACTTTAATCTGAGTAGCAAACAGTTTGGAGCCTGATCAGACGCCGGGTTACCCGACGTCTGATCTGGCTCCAAACTGTTTGCTAGAGAAATAATACATTTAGCGTAAAGGTGTTTGTTTGGAAAGAATAACGTCTTCTCCACTGTATTATTCGTATAGACAACCTAGGATGAAAATACATTTAGGACGAAAATACATTTATAGGATTGGTGACAACTTAATGCACAGTGAATAAAAACACGAAGCTACTTTGAAAGTATTTTGTAATGCTTTTGTTCTGCATTTGTTTGCATTTTGAGATATCATAAATTCTTCAATGTCTCAGGGAAATGCTATATAGTGGCACAGCGAATTTTTATATGTTGCTGTTTTCGCCCTTTTTAACGAAAATAAACACAAATGCAATTCAGTAAAATCCTAAATATGGCAGTTGGTTGATAACTTCCATGACCATAAACCATTACCTCCATTGAAAATTGTTTTAGTTACATCAGACGCCGGGTGACCTGGTGTCTAATCAGGCTCTAAGATTTTCTCCACGTTATTGCAGTGCGTTTGCATTTAGTTTCGATACATTGCCAACACAAAAAAAGATTCGTTTCGTTTGTAACCCTTTTCTACTTCAAACCCATTCTGCAAAAGACGTCAACTCTTTTTTTCGCTTGAATTTTATATTGACGAAATAAAAATGAATACGGCTTTCAAGTAGAAACTAATATTCAGAGCAAAGGCGAAATACTTGGCGTCTGATCTGATTCAAAAACTGCAAGCATTACTCAAACTTCGTCAAATAACAAACCAACTCACTTGTAGCCGAATCAAGTTGCGCATTGTGACGCCGCATATGCTTGCCGCCACATATAATTATAGACGTGACCGGTTCGTCTATGCGTGGACCGTCAAGTCATTTACAAGATCCCGTAAATGCGGCGAAAAAGCACCAGTGTGCCGCAATGACGATACCAAAGATACTAAATACATACAATCTATCGAGTCGGTATCACTTTATGAATATGCCATCGTACAAAGGGGCAAAAGGAATTTGAACACAAAACTTAAACGATCTGTTTTAGATCTGCAGATAGTTGACAACAAATTGGGGGATGCATAACTCTGCTTAAAGTATACGCAAAACGTCTGCATTATGAGCTTCTTCGAGCTATTGTTTAAGGTTAGAGAGCGTTAAAAAGGAAAATTTACCGGACGGACGGACGTGTTTATGCGGTGCGCGTCGCCGCATAGACGAGACCGTTCTGTCAATGGGTCAAAATTCACCTCATAGACAAAACCGGTCGCGTCTATGTGGCGCCGCGCCTATGCGGCGTCACAGCACATGTTGATATGCAATTAAACTAAACTGTGATCGGCAGGAGAAGGGATAATGCAGATGGCTACATCTCACAGCACCAGAAGAAAGGCAGAAGCTCATTCGATACTTTCTGTTTCATTCTGTTTAGGGACTGACCGTATCACAGAAAATTGATGTTTCTCTTTCAAGTGTCCAGCGTATAGCGCGTGACTAGAAGACGTTCCTACGGTTCATTTCGTTCGATTCCATTCTTAATTCATTATTTGTCGCGTATGTCCCTATCTTTCTCCGAACTGCGATGTTGGAATTCCACCAAGGTGACACTGTCCAGAAACCGATCTTAGATGTACAGTTAATTCTCGCTATAACGATCACTCGTCGTCAGACACACTGTGTGGGTTTAAGACATATATCTAGCTGAAACGGGATAAAAAACAACAACACAACGCTCCGTTAGGGCCTTAGTGTTTTATTTTCATCTTGCTAAATGCAACCACCTACTTCAACGCCGGTCAAAAGTTCTTTTTCGGTGTGTGTAACGCGGAATTTTTATTGCGTTAGCAAACCATCTGCAATGTGATATAAATAAATAATGATGCACAAATATGTGAGGTTGAATGATTGGTGGTGCGGTAGGGCATTGAACAGTAGCACTTTAACCCATTACCCCATAGCCTGTTTATAGTTGTGAAAATAGGTGACTACTGAAAGCAGGTTGAAAGTAAAGCAGAATGCGCCATATGGCGCATTCTGCTTTACTTTCAGCCTGCTTTAAGCTTTTACCAGCTAGAATATGGAAAGTATTAAATATGAATCATATTCATTACGGTTTATATTGGAACTATTTTCTTCAGCGGATGAATAAAATGCATGTGCTAAAAGTCGCTTCTAAAAGGGAAAGGGTTAATATTGATTTAGTACAGTGTACCCTCTCTTCAACGACACCCAATTAGGGACACAGCTTGTGTGTTGTTCGGAGGGAGTCGTTATAGGGAGGGAAAATTAAGACTTTGCTTACATTTGCAAACAGCTTGAACCCAGATTAGATGCCGCGCGACGCTGTTTGCCACTCGTCATCATATATCTTCTATCGAAATGTCCACTTAGCAGACGACAACAGTGCAGAAGTAAAAACTTTAGACAAATAACTGCGGAATGGGTCGTTGTAAGGAGGAAGTCGTTGCCAGAGGGCCGTTGTAGGGAGGGAACACTGTGATCGAACTGATCTTGACCTACTACATGTAAGTTGTTACTACATGTAACCTCTTCATGTGAACTTAAACAGTTACTCCTTATTTTAAAAGCTTTAACATCATCAGCCGTAAACTGTATTTATTTATACAGCTTTGATTTGAGACGTCATTGTTCAATAAATATGACGATAAAAATGTCAAAACATGTCGGGTCCTAATTTTGAGGTCAACTTTTACAGTCTCAGAATACTCATGACCTACAATGGAGACTCTGTTATTCTGACGTCATTGGTGACGTCATACAGTGGATAATCTGTTATTCTTTCCCGTTTAAACGCAAACGTACGCAAACGCAAAGCACTAAAACGTAGAAAAGAACAACTTTTTGACAATTCTGATAATTCATGTTTATCTTGGTGGCAAACAGTTTGGAGCCTGATCAGACGCCGGGTTACCCGGCGTCTGATCTGGCTCCAAACTGTTTGCACTGCAAATAATAGTTTTAGCGTAAACGCGTTTATTGGGAAAGAATAACGTTTTCTCCACTGTACTAAGCGGCAGAAGACCGGAAGAAGAATTTGATGCCGAGATTCTCAGCGTCTGATTTGAATCCAAACTGTTTGAAAATGTAAATACAGACGCTTTTCTAAAATAAGCTTTCTTATCAGTGGCCATACAGTTTCATTCCCGTTTTAACAGTTACGAGAGGTAGACGCCATATACTAAAATGTAGAAAATCAAAACATTTCGGAAATTCTCATGTTTCATTGTTATCTGAGTGGCAAAGACTAACCGTTTATAGCGGTCCCAGATGCCGGGTTACACTATTGTGGGTATTTATAAACTCTTTAGACTCGTCTAGTACAGGTTTTTGAACCAGTCTACTGTTACATTTTTGTTATGACCACAAAAAACAATGAAAATGTCAAACAGCGCCGACCCTCATCAGAGGGCTCCTATAGGAGCCCTCTGATCAGGATATACATTGTTTGCATATGTAATCGGTAATCAGTTCCCCTTTACTAAACTCAATGCAATGAAGTGTAGAAATTGCCAGCTTTTAGAAAATGTTGACGATATGGTACTCTTCGTGGAAAGCAGAGGGCTCCTATGATCAGGATATACATTGTTTGCATATGTAATCGGTAATCAGTTCCCCTTTACTAAACTCAATGCAATGAAGTGTAGAAATTGCCAGCTTTTAGAAAATGTTGACGATATTGTTCTCTTTAAATGAAAACAAATATGATAATTTGGTTTTGTGTTATTTATTTTCTATCTATGGTAGTATTTCTTCATACAAAAACTAATTTAAGAAAAAACAGGCACCAAATGTGAAATTTATAAAGCTCTAAATATCATCGATATGGTATTTTTTGTAAATTTTGTAAGGGGAGATAACTCTTTTTACTTTAATAACTCATATTTCTTTTCATATTGAAAGGTCAGTGTTGACAGTGTCACAATGATGGGTAGACATAACACAAACTGTGTGTGTCTTCGTTCAAATGTTGAGTAAACACGGCCTCATGTGTTACATGTAGTACAATGGCGTCACGACTGAATTTCCTTATATTGAACATATTTGTGACGTCATGATGTGAGGTGTTAAACTGTATTTCAAAATGTTTTTCGACGTTTTTCGACCTTTCACAGTTTACTTAGTTATCAGAAAGATTCTATATCTAAATCTAAATCGAATAATGGCTTATATAGTGACAACTAATCAATAAAACGTTGAGAAATTTGGCACTTAGAAAACCTCATTTCGCCTTCCATTGATGGTTTCTATATAAGGAAAACTTTACTACAACATACCTTACTCATGAGAAATTGGCTGTAAATATGAGTGTGTATTGGATATGATATAAATAGAATCTTATATTCGTGTTCATATTTATTTGATTTATTAAACTCGTCTTTTTGAAACGATAAACAACTCGCTAAAGCTCGTTTTTTATCGTTTCAAAAAGATTCATTTAATAAATCTAATAAATATGAACACTCATTTAAGATCCTCTATGTATTTGATATTTACATTAACTAGTTGACCTGTTAAACTTCAATTATAAAGCTCCAGTTGTATATCCAACTGTTTGTCACTCAAATTAAAATAATCGACAAGGCTTTCAAAAATCTGTAATTTACTACATTTTGATGCATTGTGTTTAGTTTCGGGTGTAATAAGAGAGGAATGCAAATAACGTCTATCCCCATTATTGACATGGGTTTTGCAAGCTAGCTAACGGTTTTGATACAGATCATACGCCATGTAAACTTGACGTATAATCAGAAACCACATGTCTTACATATCTAATTTAACTTCCTTCTCGGAGTCCATAAAAAACAGACAACATTTAAGAGGCATGTGACACTTAAGTGTCCTAAGGACCGAAAGTGCCAAAACGTGCCCCGACTTCAGTCCAAACGGAAAGCTATTTCTTGATGAACCATTGGCTGTATTGCCACTCATGTCACGTGTTAACGTCTGTAAAAACCTATACACAGTGGAGAATCTGTTATTCTTTCCCGATAAACGCGTTTACGCTAAAACTAGTTTTTCTTTTACAAACAGTTTGGAGCCAGATCAGACGCCGGGTAACCCGGCGTCTGATCAGGCTCCAAACTGTTTGCCACCAAGATAAACATGAAATATCAGAATTGTCCAAAAATTGTTCTTTTCTACGTTTTAGTGCTTTGCGTTTGCGTACGTTTGCGTTTAAACGGGAAAGAATAACAGATTATCCACTGTAGTAAGACAATGTAACCCCAGAATATTTGCGGCAGGCATATGTCAATTTGAAATAGCCAATATGCTGTCTCTAACTCTCCAGAGTGTTCACCCAACGAACAATAGAGAAGACATTATTTTAAGCTTTAAAAGAAACTCAATGCAACACAATTCAACTGAATGTAGAAAATGACAAGTTTGAAAAATCCTGGCGATTTGTCTAATGGTAGTGACAAATAATTGTAGCCAGATCAGACGCCAGGTGACCCCGTTGCTGAACTTATTCGTAACGGACATTATATGTTTCAGCAAAAAAACGTTTAATGATAAATATATCACGTTTTTTCCACGATTTCGCCCGTTGAAAACTGTTTGCTTCAAGTTTGGAGTTGGTTAAGAAATCTGGCATCGGAAACTTCGGTATGACTGTTAAACATTTGGATCATGAGCATACACCGACTTACTCAAAACGTGTTTGCATAATCAAGAGTAATCGCTCAGTATAATTGGGGTACACACGTTGATGTCTGTTACTCCACATATGATCAGAATCCAAACTACTTTACATCGTATGTGTATCATATAAAGACGAAAAAATATATTTTTCAGAAAGGCAGCTAGCGACAATTTGAGCATAATAGATTTATTCGGTTTTAAAAGAATTACAAGCAGCCGAGAGCGTCAATCATTACCCTGGGGAAACGTCTGATAGTCGAGCTGGCTGTTGCTTATAGCAACATTTGTCAAACACGACGATATAGAGCCGGAAACAGCACTATTTCCCGACCAGACACCGGGATACTGATTTCAAAACGTTTGTTCAAGTTTTCGCAGACAGTAACTTTACTGTACAGGAAACGTTAATATATCCAAATAAACGCGTTTGTTCAAATATCTTTGTTACCATTGTAAACAGTTTGGAGCCTTATCAGACACCGGGGACCCGGCATCTGATAAGGCTCCAAACTGTTTGCAATTCCGATTTTTCAAAATATGGCCATTTTCTACATTTTGTTATATTGTATTTGTCTGCGTTTTGTTTCGTTTAGACGGGGAAAATAACGTCTTTTCCACTGTATATTTACAGGGGGGGAACTTGTCATTTATTCCTGTTGAAACTAAACGAAACTCATTTCAACACAATATCTCATAGTATTCTTTCACCAAACGGTTAACCCTATGATATGACTGTCCATTAGAGTCGTCTCAGAGGGGTTGGTGGGGGAATAAACGAGGTCGTGTTTGCAGTACCCCGTTTACCCATTCTTATTTCGAGCCCAGAATAATGACAGTTGTTTGAAAATGTTCCCCATCTATTGTAACCTATATGTCAAACAGCCAGATCAGACGCCGAGTTGTCCGACGTATAATTTTTCTCAAAACTGGTTGCAATTGACAGTTTTACAAGACATCGAAATACTCGACATCTGATCTGGTTCTATTAAATTTGCTAAGGGATACCATTACCACGTTTGTGTAAATGTCAGCATAAACACACTCGATTTGAAATATCATTATTCATACACTGCACGCGCCTCGACAGTTAAAACACATACATGTACTCGCACAGTTAGAATGTTGGATATTGATTTGCGTACAGCCGTATTTCGACCACTCGCCTATTCGAACATATCCATATTTCAAAAATTAATACGTGAATTAGCCATATTTTACTTTGAAATACAGGTAGGTTCTACTAAACCCCTTATCACATTGCCTTTTTATAGTTTTGAAGGCAGATGAGCGCTTAAAGCAGGCTGAAAGTAAAGCATGATGCGCTTTCTTAAGGCACATTTTGATTTACTTTCTGCCTGCTGTAAGTTACCATCTGCTAGGATATAGTAACCATTTCTTATGGTACATAAACGTGACTGTATAAATTGGAAATCAACTTAATTAAGCTCGAAATATCGAGATTCGACTGAATGTACAACTAGTAAAGTGGCTTTTTGGTCCAGGATGTCTTACTGTTGCGGCGGCTGTATTTTCTTGAAATGTCAAAAGACTCAAACTTTTGAAACAATACGACACTTTCAATCATTGAAGGATAAGAAGTGAAGAGAAGCGTGCCATCTGTGTGACATGTAATCTATCTTAGACAGTTCGTGGGAGTACAAGATGTCGGTAGAACTCCTTAGCATTCTAGATCAACGTCACCTGCTAAACTTGCCGTCAGCTCACTGTCTCAAATTCCCACCGTTTTCACCTGTAATTTCGCAATGTTTAACAGATCGATTTGCTAAAATTTTGCATCGTGATCAGACGCCGAGAAACTCGGCCTCTGGCCACAATCTAAACTGTTTGCAAATGTCTGTAAAACCGTTAAAGGCAGTCTGCCGAATTAATGGATCATTTTACTGTCTGATGAGTCCAAATTGTGCAATGTTCATGATGAAAGTTATTTGACGGCAGAATCATCGCTTTTGGGTCGTTACTTTGCACTGAATTAAACAAGTTAGGAGCTTTGTAGTGAATTCTGTTCGCAGGATCGTACAGGGGAGAAAAACGTTATTCTTTACAAATAAACGCGTTTACGCTAAAACCATTATTATCATTGCAAATAGTTTGGAGCAAATGTCGGGTAACCCGGCGTCTGATCAGGCTCCAAACTGTTTGCCACCACGATAAACATGAAATATTCAGAATCCTCCAAAACTTGTACTTTTCTACGTTTTAGTGCTCTGAGTTTGCGTTTCGTTTGCGTTTAAATGGAAAAGAATAACGTTTTCTCCACTGTTATACAAGTGAGAAGACGTAATTCATTCCAATTTACGCATTCGTTATAAACTAAATATGTTTATTGCAAACATTTTGAAGCATGATCATGGAAGAGTTTACACGAAGTCCGATCAGACCTCAAACTGTTTGTCACTCAGACTTTTTATAAATCGTCAATATATTAATGAACATACATTTTATCCCATTTCATAGTGTTAAGTATGCGCTTACGTTTGTTTCAAAGGGAAGAAAGTACACTGCTCAATGCTTATTGACATTTCGACAGAAGGTTTCAAAATCCTTCCATAAAGGCACGGCGCTCAAATACTAAATACATCTGGTATCAAAACACTGCAATTTATATCTATGTCACCATAGTGACACATGCGTGACACGTCATATTGTTGCAACGATGTATCGCAAAACCTCGTTTGCATGTCACAATGTCTATATGACGTGTCAACATGTTTCGATATTGTTCTAAAATGGTGTAATTTGCCAATATGTCTTGCATGTATTTTTTCTTGAAGAACTCCTTTATTGTAGGTGGAATGTCTTGGCGTGTTTGTTGGAAATGTGTTTGCCCGTGTCGCTGGTGTGCAGGAAGAACGCTGTCATATCAAAGAAATAGATTTTTCGAAGGATGGTAAAGTATTTTTTGTACGCTTCTTTCTCGGTGTAATCAGACCCGAGTTTTATAGGATATTAGGAGGTTATATGGTAAATGTCATACCACATCTTAGCGAATACGAATTTGTATATACAGTGAAGAAGACGTTATTCTTTCTCTTTTTAAAGCGAATCGAAACGCAAACACAATGCAATGAAATGTAAAAATGACAAGTTTGTGTGAAATGTTGTTTGTGTGCTATAACCTTTATCCACTGTACGAACTACGATCAAATTGTTGACTATAAACATATACATTTTACAAGAGCCAAATAAAGACTAGAAGAAGAATTTAATAAGCAAGCCTTTGTTTCGTTCTCATCCTAAAGTATATTTATATGTGATTATAAAATATTGTTTGAACTAAATAAAGACGGCTTTAGGGACGGTAATATTACATGTTTAGGAAAAGACAGAACTTTTCAGAATGCATAATTGAGACATAAATGTATCTTAATCGAAAGTCTGGATCAAACTCACAAAAGAGTTATATTCATTCTGCATGAATATAGTTTTTGGTCAAGGTTGTCGTCTGCAATTACTTTCAATTGTACAGTGGATAATCTGTTATTCTTTCCCGTTTAAACGCAAACGTACGCAAACGCAAAGCACTAAAACGTAGAAAAGAACAACTTTTGGACAATTCTGATAATTCTTCTTTATCTTGGTGGCAAACAGTTTGGAGCCTGATCAGACGCCGGGTTACCCGGCGTCTGATCTGGCTCCAAACTGTTTGCACTGCAAATAATAGTTTTAGCGTAAACGCGTTTATTGGGAAAGAATAACAGATTCTCCACTGTACCTCTTGGTTTGGTAGTAAATCTTACAATCATCACGTAATACAGAAACAGTTCGGGTCTGGTTTGTAAAAAACAAATCTGGGTCAATTGACAATCTCAATATGCAATGTCACAAAACTTTCTCCAACTGATTCGAAATTATGAACAACATAAAATTTCAAAAATCATTATAAATATAATCAAATTTTCGACCTTCGAGCACAAGTGTAATTTAATGATTTTGTAGAATTGAACCAATTAACGCATGGTAGTCTCTTTCAAAGACACATGCGAATTTTGTACAAAAAATATTATTTCTGAAAATGCAATAGGTACAGTTAAATCTAGCTAGTTGGCAATGCGTTTCATAAAACACTGATTTATAATATTTCATGTTTTAAAAGCAGATTACAAACAAGAAAGATGTGAAGCAGAATTGTTGTTTTTGTTTCACGTGTATGTAACATTAAACCTTTAACTGTCGTTATGACGTAAATATCCACCTAACACAGTTGCTGCAATTCTATCGTCTGCTGATATTTTTCGTCTGCCTTAACTTATAACATTTGGAATTCTATGCGTTTTTTAATAAAATCATTGACATGAGTGTCAAATAATTAGTTCCTGATCCGACATCGCATTACTTGGTGCGTGAGTAGGTTTCAAACTGTTACAGTGGAGAAAACGTTATTCTTTCCAAATAAACGCGTTTACGCTAAAACTATTATTTCCATTGCAAACAGTCTGAAGCCAGATCAGACGCCGGGTAACCCGGCGTCTGATCAGGCTCCAAACTGTTTACCACCAATAATTGCCCAAAAGTTGTACTTTTTTACGTTTTAGTGTTTTTCGTTTGCGTTTCGTTGGCGTTAAAACGGGAAAATTTTATCCACTGCAGCAAATGGAAGTGCTGTCGGAATTGGCAGTGTAAAGGTAAATCTACATGTAGCTTCAATATTAAAAAACCCTTTTGATTCCGCGCCATAGAGAATTTTAAAGACGACAAGGCTATTCCCTAGTCGTTCATTGTATTCAAATGTTTACAGAACTCTGAATTTAAATGTTGGATAAAGGCAAAGTAGAGAGCTCCAGTAGGAACTTTCTATTTTCCTTTAATCATGCATTAAGTCAATTGCTTCCGTAACCCCAGAAACAAACGTTTCTTTTGGTAGTTTGTAAAAGGTAAGTTTCTAGAAAATGAATTTTAGCGTTTACATTGTGTTGTTTACAACTTACTAAATGGTAATTGCGTACCGTATTTTGCAATACTCCGTGGTAATTAACTGTCATAAGGAACAAACTTCATTAAAATCAACCCGCCTTAATTCAATTGTTCTTCAATAAATCTTTGTTTTCGAAACTGATTCAAATTGCAAATAACCATGAGTGTATAGTTTAAATACTTCGTTCGATTCTAATATAATTTGTAATGATGTAATGCAACATATTCAACACTTGAACATTTGACGCATATCTCGAGAGACAGGGTTTTATATTCAATATAGTAAATTTCCTTTACTGAAGTAGACGTGCATTATTTGTAGAACAGATACTAAATTAAATCTTAAACTAAGGCTACAATCGTATTTCGATATCTCAACCTCGCTTAAATCGAAAGAGTATTTTCGACATTTTGAACTCGCTTAATTCGAACATGTAGTTCAAAGTTAAAACTTGTCGTAGCCACGTTTTAACTTTGAAGTACGAATATTTGCGACTTGGGAGAGCTCGAGAAATCGAAGTTCGGCTTATATTTGGGAATACCATACTAGCGTGCAGTTCGATGACTTTGAATCACTGTGCATTGGCAATGCAAAATACATATCTCTGACACACGTCGAACATTTTATGATAGTAGGTTATGATGAATAGCACTTATACATAAAAACATTACAGTCATGGAATGATCAAAGAATGACGTTTTCTCAATCTTTATGTATACAAACTATTTGTACAAAAATATTCTTATTTATATTACCATAGTAAGAATAAACTCTGAAAAAACTGTTTTGTCATGATCCAAAATAAATATGTTTCATTTCTCTGGAAAAGAGTTTACCCCACACACTTTATTATAATTGGAGATTAAGGCACAGTGAAAATTGTCCTACAAATTGTAGAACACTAATTACCAAATTTGTATTTGTTGTTTTTAGCCTTGCAAACATAAAGTTTTAGTGAAATAGCAAATAAAAACATGTTTTCCGGCGAAAATAGTATTTTATGACTGTATGCATTCACCGAAAATGAGTTCTTAACATTTGTCTGAAAATGAGTTCGTAAAATTTTTCAGAAATTTCATCATGCTAAACAAGACTGGCCGACATCCATAAAAGCCATTTTAATTGCGTTTAATTCTTCCTAGGGTGTGGCTGAATTTTAAAGACGGATCTAGATCTACATGTATCATTTTTATTTTGTCATTTGTAGATACCATAAATTGATAAGATCAGTTTGTGTGTGCGCTTCTGTTAGTGGTTTACACTTTAAATATGGTTTGATTTTTAAATGTTCTCAATCACCTGATTTTGAATTGTGATTTTTGGAAAGCACCCCCGAAATAGGCCGTATGTAAATTGTTTGAAACGACCCCTCAAGTGAGAAATTTGTGAGAAATTTGTGCTGCCACCGGTAAATAAAGCAATTGTCCGCTTCAAGAATTATAACATTACCGTCCCCAAACGCGTCTTTATTTGTCTTGTAGAGTGTATGTTCTCATTTATTATAAGACTATCTACAAAGTGTACAAATGTATGTTTTTAGTATCTGCGTGGTTTTTTCCAGCATTATAAGGAAGATGCGATCGATGTTGAGAAAACGCATTGTTTGTTTACGTTTGAGGTCACACAGTTGCGCATGCGCTCGAGAAAAACGGTGTAAATACAAAATATACCCATCATTCCAAAAAACACCTCGAACTTATTCTTTTCGATATCCAGGTTAAATCAAAACGCCAGTGTTATCGTCATCTCACTGTATAGTTTCTACTTTTCGTACTTAGTACTAGATTAAAATTATGATCCAGTCTATGATGTGCATTTTCGTTCTGATTTGCAGAATGCTTCAACTTATTGCCGAACTATGTCTTCTATCGAACAATTTAGAGAGTTGCTCAAACAAAACAGTCCGATTTGACCTTTTTATCTCCGGTAGAGACTCTGCTCTCATTCTAACTGGCTGGAACCAGTTTCAATTTGTAGGTTTACTGAGAGTTATACTTCATTTTTCAATACGCTTCTAGAAGACGTCAAATGGCGAATGTAAATTTTCACAGACATACGGTTTGTAAAGGACTCACTTATACGTCAGAGGATTTCAACTGATTGAACAGAATTTGTTCTGACGTAATGTTTACAATTATTGACAATAAAAGTATTGCTATAATTTTATCAATAAGGCCATCAACAGATTTTCGGGAAATTAGATAATTTTTGCCGAGGTAGTCAAATGAATTCGCTTGATATAATCATTACGATGAGTAGACTGGTTTTGGGTCTGTCATATATAAACAAACACTATGTAAAACAAAGATCGCCTAGAGATTTCAACCCCCGCCAAATTAGATTACCGTCCGCAGATAAACGACCAACTAATCAATGATTATATGTACGGTGACTTTAACTCTACTCGTTCTGAACAAGCGTGTATGTACAGCAGAGAAGACGTTGTTTTCCCCCGTTCAATAAATTGAATCGCAATAAAACCAAATGATAACTCAGTGAAATTTCTAACTATTGTTTTCTATCTAAGTGACAAATAGTTTGGAGCCTAATCAGACACCGGATTGTCTTGCGATTGGTCTGGCTGCAAACTGTGTGCAATGGTGATATCGATTTTCTACGGACCCGTTTATTAGGAAAGAATGTCTTCTCTATAGGACAATAAGTTTCGGAGCGTAACGCCGAGTACCTTTACGCTGTTTCGGTTGTTTAAGAGAAAAAATAACTGCGACCGGCCGACAGCTCTTACCGGCGATGTTGTGAAATACACAGGGCTCCGACACGATTGCTTTTTGAGAGAAAAAACCGTCAGAAGGTATATAGTCTCCATATATACCTTCTGACGATTTAGCCTAAAATAACAATCGTGTCGGATCCATGTGGTGAAATACAGAAAACAATAGAAAGCAGTATAACCTGGTCCAAAAGCAAAAGGTCCAATTGCAGCTGTCTACTTTCCTTCCTTTGTACAAAAAAACATACCGCAAACACTTTAATTGCGACCCCTTAAACGAATGTTAGTTGTTTGCATTAAAGACAATGCCAGCTTAAAACAACAGAAACATTCTGTTTAACTGTTGCCTTGCTTTTAGTAGCCATCTGACTTCAACGTATAGTTATGAACTCAAATGGTCGTAATAGATGGAACTTACGTACCATGAACGCTTGATATACTGTGGTACCGATTGCCAATGTTTTATAATCATGCTATACAGTAAAACCTCTCTATAACGACCACTAAATAATGTTAATTATTAGGGTGTTTACGATAGGTGACCGCTTAAAGCAAGGTAACAGTGAAACAGAAAGCTCCTTTAGGAGCTTTCTGTTTCACTGTCACCTTGCTTTAAGCTGTCACCTGTCTATTAAACAATCAATTAGGCTTCGTTTTAGTGGTCGTAATAGCGGGGTTTTACTGTATATAATAGAGTTTTCCCAATAAATGCGTTTGTACGTAATCAACTACTTCCTTTGCAAACACCTAGGAGCCCAATAAGACGCCAAAGAAATCGGAGTCTGTTCAGACGGCAAACTACTTAAGTGTCGGATTTAAATGAAACATAACATTTTTAAAAGACTGTTACTTTTAGCATTTTATTGAATTGCGTTTTGTTTTAGTATCATTAAAAAGATAAATAATAGCTTGTAATGCAATGTACGGGACAAATGTATGCCTCTTGAAAGCACAATCTCGCAATCAAACCAATAATACATAAAAAAAAAAACATCTCTATTGCTAATCAGCCGAAAACAAAGAGTTACTTTCATGACATTGAACAATAGCATTACTATTTTACTCAGACTGTGCAATATTTTTTTTCAAACAGTTTGAATCAAGATCAGACGCCGCTTAACGCGGCATCTAATCAGGTTCCAAATTGTCTGGCAATTAGTTCACTATTTCTTAGATGAAGGAAAAAACAACTCTAAGCAATATAACCAGACGACAATTTATGACGTCATTATAGTGACTATTCAATTGCAATACACATTCTTATACGTACATGCATTTCAAACAGTTTGGATCCTGGCTAGACACATGTACTCATCATTTACAGTGGAGAATCTGTTATTCTTTCCAAATAAACGCGTTTACGCTAAAACCATTTTTTCCATTGCAAACAGTTTGGAGCCAGATCAGACTCCGGGTAACCCGGCGTCTGATCAGGCTCCAAACTGTTTGCCACTCAGATTAAAATAAATAGTGAGAAATGTCAAAAATTTGTTATTTTCTACGTTTAAGTGCTTTGCGTTTGCGTACGTTTGCGTTTAAACGGGAAAGAATAACGTTTTCCCCACTGTACAAACAGTTTGGATCCTGGACAGACGCATAATTATACTCATCATTTACAGACAGTTTGGATCCTGGCCAGACTCATAAACTCATCATTTACAAACAGTGGTTTTGTAAAATATTGTAAAAATAACTGTAAGTTGTAAAATATGGACTAGACTCATTTGGAAACAGAATTTTTTTATTTGAAGTTTTGAGGGAAGAAAGAGTTAATGCCTCCGAATGGAATGACCATTTTAGAACGTTGATTTAGGCTTTATTTCTTTCTTTATTTGAGTCTCATCAAGAAATACATATACAGTGGAGAATCTGTTATACGCAAACGTACGCAAACGCAAAGCGCTAAAACGTAGAAAAGAACAACTTTTGGACAATTCTGATAGTTCATGTTTATCTTGGTGGCAAACAGTTTGGAGCCTGATCAGACGCCGGGTTACCCGCCGTCTGATCTGGCTCCAAACTGTTTGTACTGCAAATAATAGTTTAAGCGTAAACGCGTTTATTGGGAAAGAATAACACATTCTCCACTGTAGCATTCATTTCAATAAACACAAAATCATGCCATTCATAACATAATTATAAAAGACTATATGATTGATGTAATTATCTAAATACAATTCATTGCAAATATTAAATCAAAATCTATATGCTAAAACTTTCATTTACATAATCTAAGATATATACAGCCTCTATCAATGATACGACCAAAACAGAGGTGCAATAAAAAAAATGAAAAGTTTCAAATAAATGAAAATGAATAAATAAACGGCCGAATGAATATATAAATAACAACCATGCCGTGTCTTTCATTATCTATATATTTACATTCGCCCCATTAAAGTGTCGTTCATTTCGTGTATACGCTATATCTCGTGAGGGCGGTGGGTATATTCGTAGAGGAGGTGGGGCTTATTGATCAAGTCTCCGCGAATCATTTTGTATATTAGAAATATTAGAAATAACAGCAAATTTATGTTTGCTTTTCGGTGGATTACTGGGAAAAAGCAGTGCGATTATCGTCGCGCGTGCTTCTTTTATGAATTTTTCCCGTAGGGCTCCCCAAGAATCGTAGTCAATCGTGTCTTACCGTTCAATACCGGTGAGCCCGATTTGTCGCGCATCACTCAACGGAAGAACACGAACCCAAGATCGGAAGTAACGACGTAATTCCGATGACGTCAATTCAATAAATCAAAGACGTTATCGCACGGGAAACTGTTACGATAATAGGTGTATTCGACTGGCAAAATATTAGCTATTCCATCAATTGAGATTACACCACGAAAAAAATCTGACCAATCAAACAATTGTTTATGGATTATGTTTGACGTCTGTTGCTCAACGAACTCAACAAGGGTTTACAACCGATATCTGTCGTACTCCACGGCTTGTCGGACCATGTCGTCATACTACCAGTCGAACAAAATATGTGCTCCACGAGATTTGGTTGCTCCACGAAAATTAGCCAGTCAAAAACGCCTAATGTGTTCGATATAAACTTGGGGCTCAACACGGGGTAAACCATGTACTTTCGCTTTCACAATTGTCGAACAATTTCGTTTGAAATGTGGCTGAAAAGCATAAATAAATAGAATAACTGTATTTTTTCAGTATAAGATCGAATTTAATCCATTTCTTGAATATCAGACTCGTGAAAATAAAACGTCTGATGTTCACTCAATGGATTAAATTTCTATATTATACTGAACAATACAGTTATCCTCTATATAATGTAAATACATGTATAAGAATATGAACTGATCTTTTCGGCGTTTAAGCGAAATAAACGACAGAAAATAATCGGTAAATTAATAATGAATCGCTAGCGTGATTCATGGAATTTGCCGGTCATTTTCTGTCGTTTATTTCGCTTCAACGCCGAAAATATTCAGTTCATTCCCATATTCAGTTCGTACAGAGGAATCTTTATTCCCATCAATAAAACGAAACGATTCACAAACACAGTGCTATCAAATGTAGGAAAATAACAATCTTTTGAAACTGTTGAAAAATTATTTTCCCAAAGTGTTTGCCATCAAGATAATATAGAAAATATGAGAGCGTTCGAAAATTGTCATTTTCTTTATTTAACTGAATTCCGTTTACATTAAATTTCGTTAAAACTCGAAAAAAATACATGCTCCCCGGCTTAACCATGTGTTGTTGGTTATCTTATTAAAATGTTTTTCTTCAATTTGCCAATCATAATTTCAATCAACTGTTGAGCAAAATAACTGTCTTATTAGATCTAACAGGTCTTTAATGTTTTGAGTGTTAGAATTAAGTCTCCTATTTGGCATGCAGTGTTACAGCGGAGAAAACGTTATTCTTTCCAAATAAACGCGTTTACGCTAAAACTATATTTTATATTCATTGCAATGAGTTTGGAGCCAGATCAGACGCCGGGTAACCCGGTCTCTGATCAGACTCCAAATTGTTTGCCACCAAGATAAACATGAATTATAAGAATTGTTCTCAACCCGAGTACAGTGGTTATTTGGAAGTAGTTTGGATCATGATCTCACTCCTCGTTCGCATCCAAACTGTTGAAGCTCCATTTCAACATTTATTATGTACCAAATTTTAAATTTAAGAAATAAACCAGACGACAATTGTGTAAAGTTAATGACGTCATGGCAGTGAATTGGTTAATTCTATTGCTGCACGACACCCTTTTGAAAGCCAAAATAATCATCTGCAATGGTTTTCTTATACAGTGGGGAAGACGTGGTTCTTTGCCATTTAAATGCATACAGTGGAGAATCTGTTATTCTTTCCCGTTTAAACGCAAACGTACGCTAACGCAAAACACTAAACGTAGAAAAGAACAACTTTTGGACAATTCTGATAATTCTTGTTTATCTTGGTGGCAAACAGTTTGGAACCTGATCAGACGCCGGGTTACCTGGCGTCTGATCTGGCTACAAACTGTTTGCACTGGAAATAATAGTTTTAGCGTAAACGCGTTTATTGGGAAAGAATAACAGATTCTCCACTGTACAAACCGTTAACTAAAATGCACTTAGATGTACAAAATCACAACTTCTTGAAATTTATTTAAATCTGATTGTCAAACAGTTTGGAACCTGATCAGACGCCGGGTAACCCTGCGTCTGATCTGCTTCAAACATTTTCAGTTGGAAAACAGAGTTCTCTCTCTAGAACGACCCTCCCAACAACCACTCCCTCCTTACAACGACTCTAATCGCAGTTCCCTACACAGGAAAAGTATGTCCAACCTATGCATGACTTTAATGTAATATGTTTATAGATGTCGTCTGCTGTTTTTCTCAAAGTTATATAATGGACATTTGAAAGAAAAAAAATTAATGACGAGTGACAAACAGCTTGAAACCAGATCAGACGCCGCGTAATGCGGCGTTTGATTTGGATTCAAGATCTGTGCAAATGTTAACCAATTTTCACTTCCTATAACGACACCCTCCGAACAACTCGCATATTTTTGTCTCCCGTTGGATGTCGTTGTAGAGAGGGAAGCGTTGTGATAACTTTAGCGTACACGCGTTTTGGGGGAAAGAATAACGTCTTCTCAGCTGTATACACACATATTTTCATTTTCAGATTTTTTTGCATTTTGATTGAAGAATACATTGACCCGAGTAAGAGATAGAGAGAGAGAGAGAGAGAGAAGAGAGACACAGAGAGAGAGAGAGAGGGGGAGAGATAGAGAGTTTAGTTTTGTCTCAAACTAGTCGATATGGTGTTAAGTGCGTAGGTTGGAAAACATCCCACGATAAGTTTTAAATGTTGTTTTTGAAATACGGACTCTCAGCAAGGGGTTCTCGTTTACATTTGCTGGGCTAACATACCATAGGGACTGGCATATACACGATTTAGTCGTTGGTTAGCCTTTACTTCGTTTTGGGGAAACGGTTTTGAATTCAAACAGCTTTGATGCAGACGAGACCCCGAGTACAATGGATAACATGTTACTTTTAACAATAAAACGTGCTAAAACAATTATTTCCATTGCAAATAGTTTTGAGCTAGATCAGATCAGATCAGGTTCAAAACCGTTTGCCAATCAGATTTAAATAGAAAATCGAAAAAAATTTAACCCATTTATACCCAGTGTATTCTTCCAAGTTTATATATTGGCTTAGTCCATTTTTTTTATCAAAGGGATGCCAGGTAAAAAAAACCATTTTGTTTTATATTAAAATTCCTATCAGCAAACAGTGTAGACTCTGATCAGACGCCGCATGTCCAATATATGGGATCGTGGGCATACATGGGTTAATTTACTATATTTTTGCAAAAAATAATTTGCAAAAAAAATATAAAAATTTGCGTTTCGTTTTCCATTTAACGGGAGCTACTAGCATCGTCTCCCTATTAGCCGTCCGGTTAACCCTTAGCACCAGGGCTGCCATAAGTTGACATGAAAAATCCTAAAATTTCCAAAGTTGCATTTCTCAAGTGCGATTTTACGAATCGTACCTTTACCCCATAGCCTGTTTCTTGTATTATTGACGAGCGACTTCTTAAAGCAAACTGTAAGTAAAGCAGAATGCGCCTTAAGGCGCATTCTGCTTCACTTTCAGCCTGCTTTAAGCTACAATGTTCTAGGAAAAAATCCGGAGATTTAGGAAAATATCCGGAGAAATGGCAGGCCTGTAGCACGCTTTGTCGATCTATTTATATGAGTACAATTACTACAGTGAAGAAGATGTTACTATTTCCCGTCTAAACGCATACATGTACGAAACACAGACGCATTTCTGTAAAACGCAAAAATGGACATTTTTTCGACTTTTTATGTTAATCTGACTGGCACATGGTGTAGAGCCTGTTCAGACACCGGGTTACAATTGTACCCATACTGTTTGCAATGGCAATACAAGTTGTATTTGGAATTAATAACGTCTGATCAAGATACAAAGTGTTTGCTTTGTAAACTTTATTATTTCTTCATTAAAAACGTAGATTTTGAATAAAACTTCACATGATAACATTTGAGCCGATGGAAATTTTGTTAAATTTATTACTGAAGGGGTTTAACAATAGTATATATAAATCAACTCAGTGAATCAATGAAGACAAAAACTGTCCAACAAACGATAAGATTCAAATTCAGGTACAGTGGAGAATCTGTTATTCTTTCCCGTTTAAACGCAAACGTACGCAAACGCAAAGCACTAAAACGTAGAAAAGAACAACTTTTGGACAATTCTGATAATTCATGTTTATCTTGGTGGCAAACAGTTTGGAGCCTGATCAGACGCCGGGTTACCCGGCGTCTGATCTGGCTCCCAACTGTTTGCACTGCAAATAATAGTTTTAGCGTAAACGCGTTTATTGGGAAAGAATAACACATTCTCCACTGTAACGATATTGTTAACATGCAAACGCCATGGGCATGCGAGGTAATTAGACGATGGTTAGTAAATCACTTTTAAGAATAGCTGTAGACGGTAAATGTCCACCTTACGAAAGATTTAATTCGTACTGCGAGAAAAAGTTATTATTTCAGTTTAAACTTAACTAAACTCATACAAAATGCAATAACATATAGAACATAATTATTTGTTGTGTTGTGTTTATTTAAAAGAATAAATAAAAAAATACAGCAATAAACAACAAACAAATTTCACATTTTTTATCTGACTGTCAAACATATCTAACCCAGTTCCTGGTCTGGCTCACAGCTGTTTTGTTGTGGAAATGATTGCTCAAATACAAATGCATTTACGGGAAACGTTCTAGTAAGTACTTACTCTTAACAAACAAAAGGCCACGGGCTATGAACTGATAATTGAACATAGCGGTATGGAGCCAAAACAAGATACCAAATAAACATTTGTCGTTTTAAAAATGGTAGGGAAAACGTCAGTAAACACCCACTACACTCCTCGATAACTGATCACTTCTTTCCTTTTCGGTCTGAACATTGTCTTGTTATTTACCAACAACTCGGACTATGACGTCGAGGAGCAATATGCTCCCGTGTGCTAGTCTGTATGTCTGATTGCATAACTGCTCATCTGTTTCTATCCCTGTATGTTTATTTGTTTGTCCGCCAGTCTGACTGTGTTCGTATCGTTTTCCTTATCATTTTGTTAGTGTTTCTCTCTGTCTGTTTGTCCCTGTCTCTATGTGCCCCCAGTTTGACAGAGTGTTAAGACTCCGCCGAAAACCAATATATGAACACCGGTGCTATATAACCATCTTATGTGTTTCGGTGACGTAAAAGCAAAACTTAATCAATTAATCTGTCTCTTTGTGTCTATGTGCATTTTTGTCTCTCTGTTTGTCTGTCAGCACGACTCTCTCTATATATAATCTCTATCTCTCTGTTTGTCTGTCTGTATGTTTATCTCTGTCTGTATGTCTGTTTATCTGTCCGTCTGTATGTCTCTGTTGGTCTGTCTGTCCATCTCTATTTGTCTCTATTTCCATTTCTCTCAGTAAATTTCAAATTTATCCTGCATATAAGATACTCAAAATAGATCAAACTTTCAAAACTCTACGAAGTAAAAACAAAATAACTGGTTGGTTGGCTTAGATTGTTCCTGATTAGAATGTGTAAAATAGTGGATAACAACTTCGAGTAATATATCATTTACAACGTTAGAATAGATCTAATCCCAAGATGGCTGAGGATATTTCCAGATTATTTCATTTGTTGAACTAGGTCTTATTTTCGAAATCTATTTGACACATTTACTGCCTTACTCATAGTTCAAATTTAGAAAGTGGATGAACCACGTTTTAATTTGGAAATTTGGAAATACGGATATTCTCGACTTGAGCACACTCGAGGTTTTAAATGTTAACTAAAGACTTAAGCCAGTTTTAGTTATCGAAGTTGGACTGTATCTTTTATTGTGATTTATAGATATATAAAAGGCAATTTCAACTTTTTCCGTATCAAAATCAGGTCTCAAATTTTAAAATACAGGTGACAGCTGACAGACTGATTTCTCCAAAGATGCTCTGGCCATTAATATATGAAAGTCCGCTTCACACTAGACTTTACAGACAATAGCCACTGTATGTATTTAAGTTAGTAAAATAATTTGTAGAGAATATTTCGTGAGATCCTCTGAATGATTACAGTGCAGACGCGGATCAGAAATAAACAATAATATTCCTTTCGTGGTCATTGTGGCAAATATGAATTCAATGCAACACAATTACACACACGTGTGTAAAAACAGTATCTTTATAAACCAATCATCCGTACATGTATCATATATGCATTATTCAATACATTTTCTTGTCAGATTTCCATTTTATCTTCAAGCGATCAAATTTAAACTTTGCTTCAAAGTGTGTCGTATACATATAAACGTCAAATCTCTGTATCAACCACAGAGAAATCGTTACCTATTATTAGTACATCGACAACAAACTCCAATTATACACGTAGATAGATCTATGTAGATATACTTGAGGCTAAACAACTCATCACTGACCGCTAAAGGTAAATAGTTTGAAACCAGAGTAACCAGGAACAGTATTTTCAAATGACCGAACAGTGGAGAAAACGTTATTCGTTCCCGTTTAACGCAAACGAAACGCAAAGCACTAAAACGTAGTAAAAACACCTTCTGGACAATTCTGATAACTTATGTTTATCTTGGTGGCAAACAATTTGGATCCTGATCAGACGCCGGATTACCCGGCGTCTGATCTGGAGCCAAACTGGTTGCTATGGAAATAATATTTTTCGAGAAAGAATAACGTTTTCTCTATTTTACCTGTGATAAGCTTTAAATACCCCGTTATACGTGAAACACTTCTAAAATGGTTATGCCTTTGCATCAATCCCTGGAAATTTACGATGACGAATATAAGATTCCCAAGGAAGTGCTGTTATTGTCGATACTAGGACTGTTGCCTCCACTGATAAATATACTTTTGCTTTATCCCTTTTACTTCATATACCCTGTTGTTTCGACTTTTGCAAACAGTTTAAATACTGATCAGACGCCGAATAACTCGGCGTCTGACCAGGATCCAAACTGTTTGCCACTCGGACTGTAGTTATACAAATGTTTCCATGAAGATGAAAGAACAGTTGTAACTGCCAAACCAGGCAACACTTTGGGTAGCCGGTGTTTACTGGGCACTTAAAGGGTTAAGCACCCCTTCGTGTTCCCTAATTCTATTACAACGTTAAGCACATTATTGGGGAGCTCCGATAACATCCGTTTCTCCCATTGACATGTCTAACTGATATGAAACCAGTTTTTTTTTATTAAAACTGTAATTCGTCCCAGATGATCACATATGGACGATTTTTTCTTCAAGATAAATGACATAATGGAAGTGTGGTGATTTAAACAAGATATCGCCTGGTTGTGTGTAAAAAGTAACTAGTCCATTGTGCCTGAATTTACATTGAATATGTCTCTCATCGCTACTTCAGGCGCACAAGAAAGAAATGTCACGATAGATATAAAGGAAATAGCAAAAATAAAGCAGGGAAAAGGAAATGAGAGATAAAAACAGACAAGCATACAGACATAGAGAAAAAATACAGAGAAAAAGAGATAGAGAGAAAAATAAATATATAAATAGAGAGACAGATAGACAGCGAGGAGATGGAGAGAGAGAGAGAGAATGACGAGACAGACATAAACACAGACGGAGGGAGAACGACAGACAGAGAGGATCAGGGGCAGATATACATAAAGAGGGGGAGAGTATGGCGATAGTGAAAATGAGAGGGACATAGGGATAGAAAGAGAGAGAGAGAGAGAGAGAGAGAGAGAGAGAGAGAGCATAGAGAAACAGTCTCGACCAAATATGCAATAGGTCCCAGTCACCAAGTTTGAAGAGACGATATCAATGTAAAGTAAGTTCCAACTGTATTACATGTAACCCTTTCGCTGCTGCAATATTGTATACAGTGGAGAATGTGTTATTCTTTTCCAATAAACGCGTTTACGCTAAAACTATTATTTCCAATACAAACAGTTTGGAGTCAGATCAGACGCCGGGTAACCCGGCGTCTGATCAGGCTCCAAACTGTTTGCCACCAAGATAAACATGAAATATCAGAATTGTCCAAAAGTTGTTATTTTCTACGTTTTAGTGCTTTGCGTTTGCGTACGTTTGCGTTTAAACGGGAAAGAATAACAGATTCTCCACTGTATTACATGTACATGTAACCCTTTCGCTGCTGCAATATTGTATACGTCGATACTGTTGTCGTTTTAGATTTGAAGAACTTCGATCAAAGAAACATCGAAACAAGTAACACGCAGTTTTGATCAGGATTAGAAGCGTCGATTGATCTCGATCCAAACTTTTACAAATTCTGTAAAAGTCGGTACCAGCAGACAAACAGCTAAGAGTAAGTTGACTAAAAACAACTGAATTGATTAATAAATAGATTTTGAAGACTTAACACCTACCATTTATAGTTTATTGCCAGTATTGAATACAAGCTTTAAAACCATACTGAAGTTAACAGAATGTTTATTAAGGAGTTGTCTGCCTTATTTTCAGCATGCTTCATGTTTTCTTTAGTGGATGAAAGATTTAACGGCGTAAAAATGCATGTTTATTGGGTAATGGGTTAACAATCAAAGGGTAAATATTTATATTCAGTCAAACTTTGATATCTCGAACTCGCTTAACTCGAAAAAATCCATATTTCGAAACATGAATTTGCCTTATTTCAAGCTCCGTTTAATTTAGATTCATTACTTTCACCAAAAGTAACTGCCAAATGTTTACGAAAAAGTTTCAAAATTACGCATTTTCCCTGGAGATTTAGGGTTTTCATGAAATCCCTGATTTTTCAGTGATTTCACGTTTTCCCTGATAACACGTTATCCCTGTATGATATTTAAGACAAAATGTTTGGTCTTCTAAAAGAGGGCTAAGACAAAAATGAATGAGTCTCGGACATATAACGGCTAACAAATACAAGTTGTAAAAATTGTTAATATCTTGGCGCTGTTTAAATTAAACCGGTAATTTTACATTGAATGAAGAACTCCTAGTGGAGAAAGGTTTGAAAACATTAAATGTATTAAGTTCTAATTGTCAAAAACTTAGATATACTTAGATTTAGTCCTAAAATCGCTTACCAGTTGTTTGCTGCTTTTGTTGGTTCTACATTAAAGTATGCGTGCGTAAAATAGGGGGGGGGGGGGGGGGGGGGGGGTATTAAATCTAAAGAGGTAGAACTAGCTCATTTTAAGGTTTTAAAACTATTTAAGGAGTAAGAAACAGTATTTGTAATGTTGGTGTTTATGGAAGATTATGTATTATGTAGATACCCTTTGTATGTTCAAAAGTTTGTAAAGATATTTAGGTATTTTGGTGTAAAGTCATACTGATAGATGATGTTTTATTATACACAGTATACAGAAATGCAAGAATACGCTAAGACAGGCTTTGTAAATTAGGTATCCAACGTGAAAAAATACTGTATGACTTTGGATTTGGATATACAGTATGGGACTCGCGGATTTCGTTAAACTTAAACTATTTTCATGCACTTAAACCATTTTATGTAGTTTTTAATCGTAGATAAAAAATTGTTATATGCAAATTTTGGATGTTGATGCACAAAAAATAAAGAAATGTTTTTTTATGTTACTTTCAAATTAAAAGTGTCTTACTAATGTAATATAGATTTTTTACCTTTTACCTAAGATATAGTATTACAAAGTTAATATCTAAGGACCCATACTGGACGTTAAGGAGGGTATAGATGTGAAGTAAATCAACGCACATGCTTAGAATGTAAAACTGTAAATATTGAAGGTGAGTGAGGTGTCGGTGGTCCAGTGGTAGGACGCTCGACTAGGAAGCGAGAGGTTCCTGGTTCGAGCCCTGTCAGGATCACTGAATTTTTCCTGAGCAAAAAATTAACTCTACATTGCTCCACTTCACCCAGGTGATTTAAATGGGTACCTGAGAGGGAAAAAAGTCAATGTGTCATGACTGCGTATGTAAATGTCCGACTTGTGACTCGATGAACGGGGAGGTAATTGTAAAAGTCGGTAGAATATGACATATACATTTCAGACTTGATAAACCCATACCTTTACCTTTACCTTTTTCATGTTGTTCTAATTTGTTCCAAATACGTGTACGAATAAATCAGAAAAAAGTGTTTTTAAAATACATTCTATATCAAAATTCGTAGAATTATTACACACCAGCAATAAGCTATTACTTTTTTATTTTGTCTTAGAATGAGATGGACGTTATCATCTTTTGTAATACTTTGATAAATAGTGTTCAAGATATCGTGTAATGCAGAAATGTGTATGTTTCTTAGAACATACGTCATTTTAGTAGATTTGATTTTGTATTACATATCTATACAACGAGGTACACTGAACAAGTTATGAATGCCTATCAATTATTTTCTGTTCTACTGTTTGCTTATGTATACCTTTAACCCTTTACCTTATAGAAGCGCCTTTTAGCGAATATGATTTATTCCTCCGCGTAAGAAAATAGTTCCAATTTAATCAGTCATAAATACATATTATACGGAATATTTTCTAGAGTCTAGCACATGATAGCTTAAAGCAGGCTGAAAGTTAAGCAGAATGCGCCTTAAGGCGCATTCTGCTTTACTTTAAGCCTGCTTTAAGTGATATTCTCTCTTCAATACCACACATAGGCTATCAGGTAAAGGGTTAAAGACGATGGGCACAACTGGCCTGATTAATTCCGCACAGCTGACTACGACTCTTACCTTTGCTAACCGTTAAGGATTCAGATTAGTATGAGATATTCGTCGTCTCATCAGAATCTAACCGTGTAGTACTTGAAGGTATCTCTTAAGTCAAAATGCCGCAAACTATATAAGTTTGAAAAAGAATATGGCAATTTCTAAGCAGACATGATGTAGCGATAAAAAGTTAATTAATAAATGATATTGGCCATCTGGGAATTGTGTAGTTCATTGAACCCTATCAACGGGTATACTCGTCCTTTACAAGTAGTGTATCTATGGCGAGTAGAATTGTAGTATGCAAACAATGCAGACCCATCTGAATGGGATCCCTCTAATCAAGGTCTACATATTTTGTCATTTTACAGTATACAGTGGAGAATCTGTTAATCTTTCCAAATAAACGCGTTTACGCTAAAACTATTATTTGCAGTGCAAACAGTTTGGAGCCAGATCAGACGCCGGGTAACCCGGCGTCTGATCAGGCTCCAAACTGTTTGCCACCAAGATAAACAAGAATTATCAGAATTGTCCAAAAGTTGCTCTTTTCTACGTTTTAGCGCTCTGCGTTTGCGTACGTTTGCGTTTGAACGGGAAAGAATAACAGATTCTCCACTGTATGACAAAACCTCCATGTAATAGTCAATAATGGACTACACTCATTTGGACACTGGAATAGTTCATTCAAGTTTAATGGAAGAAAGATCTTACCTATATCAACCTCACAAGTTCAGAGTCTACTGAACTAAAAATCAATTTATTTTTTACTGCAACACCGTTAGAGGTTACAATTTAAAAGCAAGGAGAGCAAATTGGTGTGACAGTAAACCCCTCTCTAACGACCACTACAAGAATGCTAATTGACTGTCAGACAGATTAAAAGAGATTTCTGTTTATTCACATTCCAGTGGTTGTATCAGAGAAATTTGACTATAGTCTGACTTCTTGCCACAAAGGTTTTTAAATTTACAATTTTCATTTTTCTGGTGACATTGACATCTTATTTCTAATTATAAAAGTAATTCTGTGAACTTTGTTAATATTTTACGATGGTAATCTTTTCTGTTAAACACGACCTAATCGATATTTGCAAACAGCATTTATTCAGATAATTCATGAGTGCTGTAGGCATTAGATCGAATCCTTACTTGACATTCATGCTGCAGTTTCTTTATTTTAATGGTAGAAATTTGAGCCAACAATAGTGTACATGTTTCTCTACATTCACCTAAGTTGCAAACATAATTGGTGTCTGATGAGAAGCCGGATGACCTGGCGTCTGATCTGATTCCAATCTATTAGCAATGGAAATAATTGATTTACCATAAAAAAAATTAATGGGAAAGAGTAGAGTTTTTTCCACTGTAAATTGTGGTAAGCCAAGAGAATAGAAAAGTCAGTAGTTGCCAAATCGCCACAATCGGTGAAATGAGCCCAACTCTCGTTTACCCTTGACTGTCAGACAGCTATTAAATACCAAAACATCTCCTTCTGATAATCTAATACCCATCCTGATAGATCAAAATTATCTGTTACCCGCGTGAGCAATGTTTAAGCCACTTTTCCAAGCACAGAGAACCAGGACAATCGAGGTATTCAACCCATTTAAAACCTATAATGTCTATGGGGATATTGACACACATTGTAGACCTTGATGAGACACCGCATTACGCGACGTCTCATCGGGATCTACACTGTTTGCTATATCATACGAAATGTTCTGCTGTATGATAAAACTTAACAGTATCCTAGATGACCCTTGTACAGTGGAGAATCTGTTATTCTTTCCCGTTTAAACGCAAACGTACGCATACGCAAAGCACTAAAACGTAGAAAAGAACAACTTTTGGACAATTCTGATAATTCTTCTTTATCTTGGTGGCAAACAGTTTGGAGCCTGATCAGACGCCGGGTTACCCGGCGTCTGATCTGGCTCCAAACTGTTTGCACTGCAAATAATAGTTTTAGCGTAAACGCGTTTATTGGGAAAGAATAACAGATTCTCCACTGTATATATTTAATGAAATATTCCAGCAGGCACACATGCAGAGCACATTGCAATAGCCAAGTATAAATGGGTTAATGACGAGAAATTACCCTACCAATAAAAGAGAAACTTACCGAAAAAGAACTATTTTTAATTCATTTTAAAATGAATTATTTGCAGTAAATTGTGTGTAAAAGACTACTAAAGACGATTTTGAAGTCTATTACATGGGGTTCAGCTTCACTCATTCAACACTGAAACCTTTGATGAAAAAATACTAATTTCCAATTAAAATTATTTAGGGTTGACTGTTTTGCAAAATATCAAACAGTGCAGACCTTGATCAGGGGGGTTGGGGCTTATTCAGGAGTCCTCTGATTAGAAAATGCACTGTCTGTTTATGATAAGTGTACTCTTCACGGGTACATTGTTTGTTAATGGCGAGTATATTCGTCGCTAGGGTTCAATGTGTTAATGTATTACTTTTGTCTTGCAATCAGCAATAATCCGTCCACTAAAAACCGATATGTGTCTTTATCAAGTGGCTGTTGTACACATTTCTACCGACCATAGCATACACATTTGATTCGAATCAATGTTATTCAACGTGAAAGTAAATTTCAAGACTAAATTTAATTTTCACCGGCTGATTAGAAACGTTGATTCTGTTCGCAGAAAGATCAACATACTTTAAAAAGAGCTGTATAAACCAGTTCTCAGAGTTTTGTAAGACGTAATCATCAAACGTAAAACAGTTGTCATACTACAGTGGAGAATCTGTTATTCTTTCCCAATAAACGCGTTTACGTTCAAACTATTATTTCCCCCAGCAAACAGTTTGGAGCCAGATCAGACGCCGGGTAACCCGGCGTCTGATCAGGCTCCAAACTGTTTGCCACCAAGATAAACAAGAATTATCAGAATTGTCCAAAAGTTGTTCTTTTCTACGTTTTATTGCTTTGCGTTTGCGTACGTTTGCGTTTAAACGGGAAAGAATAACAGATTCTCCACTGTACAGTGGAATAGAAAATTTTACTTCTCTGTTTAACCCTTTTATGATCAAATTTATCGTGAGTGTTTTACCCCTTCACCGTTTCATTGTCGTCTGCTTCAATAGTGTTGTCTGCAATATCGTTTCATAGTTAATTTGAAGGCAGTATAACTGACGTTATTTCAAAACATGTGGCAAACAGTTTTGATGCTGATCAGACGCCGCTGTACGCGGCGTGTAATTAGGATCAAAACTATTTAAAAATGCGCTTTATGACGAAACTAATCGCAAAAGCAATGCAAACATGTAAACAATGAATGGTTATTGAACACGTTTAGACGATGGCGTAAACTTTAATGGTAAACGGTCTAAAGCCTGACCAGACGCCGGGTTATACGGCGTCTGATCTGACTACAAAATGTTGGCAATTGAAATAAGTATGAGTGCAAACCAGGTAAGTGGGAGTTAAGTAGGAAAGATTTACGTCTTCATCTCTGCACCATATAAAGTGGAACTCTCTTGTAACGAAGTCCTCGGCACTACCTGATTAATTCAATTATATCAGAAATGTCCTTATATCAGGATCATTCTACTATACGTTAATTCGAGAGGAGGAATACATTTTGGTTTTGTTTATATCCAATATTTTGCTACATCTAATTCTGTTATAAATTTAGCAACACTTTAGCAACATTTGGAAACACGTTGCGTTCTTTAAATGCGACAAAGGAAACCATTGACGCGACGGGGATCCTTATAGGAATAAATAACATCTTTTTGTCGTTCACGACGGTATGAATACCATAGGGCGTTTACGATAAACTTACCCCCGAAGCTAATGTATCCATACCGTCGTGAGAGACAAAAATATGTTGTTTATTCCTTATATTTATATTTCTATTTCCTGTCTTGTCCATTTTAATGTTTAGTTTGACCAGATTTGTTTTCATGTATATGAATATATCATATACAGGCAAACTAGGTTTGATAGATGTAATATCGATGTAATAGCCATTCCAGTTTCTAAATATAGTGTGAAAAGTAGTCCTTACTACATGTACTGTAATTGCCTTATAAATTCAGGGTTTTACCCAGTAAAGTTTCTCGTTGTGATTTAAGAACGCTCGTAAGAAACTAAAACAAAAAATTCAATTTGAATATCCATTATCAAAGCATATGCCTATTTTAAACAATTAGGTGGCGCTTGATTTATACACACTTTACACATAGCAACGCTGAAATACGACTACACAGCGTGTACACACAGCGCTATCCGAGGCATATGTTAATTAGAACACTTTCGACCGATACACATAGGATAGTTTAAACATGTCAGAACGGAACATTACGTTCACAATTTAGAAAGTGTGAATGCATTGTTTTGCTTTATGTTCGAGCGACTTTCCTATGTAATTCTGGTGAACAATTTCAAACCGTAGCTAGACGATAACTTGCCGAATCTATAAATAGAAAGCCACTCCCCCGGATTTTCAAGGGAGAGAAAGCGTATAGCTTTAATGACGGAGCGTAATATGATAATCTCCCTTCCTTTAAAATCAGCATTTAATTCATCGCAATTTGATTTTAATTGAACTGTCTCCGACGTTCAATAGGGGTTTCGAGAAACCCAAACGGATAGAAGATTTTTAAAACCAGTTAGAACCAGATCTGAAGTGAGGGTTCACTGAAAATTGAACCTCACCTTTTACTTAGAGATATACAGAGCGAATGTAAATCTCTAATCATGGTCTGCACTGATTACTGAATGTATTAGCTTTTCAAAGTGTTTGACATTTTGAATTCGGCTCTGAATGACATTCTTGTGGCGTCGGGCCGTAGCACACCATTCGTTCATTCATTTGACATTTTAAAGGAATAAACCGACACTTTCTTGATTTATAAGTGAAAGGAACAATCAGAAGTAAATCCAGTTCTTAGATACTTTAAACTAAAATTAATGACTGTGGTTTTACTTTTGTAAAATAATTCTTCTTAGAAAATTATATTGATTTAATAGAAAAATGATCACTGAACCGTCAACGTCGGCTGTGCTCTTACGTGTGATCCCCATACACTGCCTTACCCCGAATACCATAATTGTTTTAAAAATGTTTGGATCCAAATTGTTTGAAACTAATTTCGATATTTCTTATGTCAAAATACCTGAAATTCAAATTTGAATTATAAAAGCAGACGACCATTGTTTAAAGCAGACGATGTCATGGTAGTGAAGAAGAAAAGAGCGAGTATTAACCCCTATAGTTTCAGGATATCGTCTGCTGGTATTCATACAGTGGAGAATCTGTTATTCTTTCCCGTTTAAACGCAAACGTACGCAAACGCAAAGTACTAAAACGTAGAAAAGAACAACTTTTGGACAATTCTGATATTTCATGTTTATCTTGGTGGCAAACAGTTTGGAGCCTGATCAGACGCCGGGTTACCCGGCGTCTGATCTGGCTCCAAACTGTTTGCACTGCAAATAATAGTTTTAGCGTAAACGCGTTTATTGGGAAAGAATAACAGATTCTCCACTGTAAAATACACGTATCTTGACCGAAATAAACCAGATACAAGTGTCAAACAGTGTATATCCTGAACATAATACGAGTAAACTGGCATTTGATTAGGCTAGACAGTTTGAAAGAACTGGTTTAACTTGAGTAAGCCTTTGTAATCTTATGCAAATATCCCTCATGCTTGAGTCAATAAAATTCAATGTATTTGACATATTTAGATGTTATCACAGTTTTGGATTTGTAATTTGCAAGTTTTGTTTGAGAAACATTAAAATATTCCGTAATTATTATCTTAAGGCTTATGAAAAATAAGACCAACATTCTCTACTGCAAACCAACTTGCGCCAACGTTTTTTCAAACAGTTTAGAACATGATCGGACGTCGAAATACTCGACGTTCGATGGGGTTCCAAACTGTTTGATATGCGAGTAAAGGTGTCTTCAGTCAAAATGTCTATAACCCTAACGAGTACAAGTGGAAAGGCATAAAAAGTTATACATAGACGCTACCCTGGCGGTAAATGGGATATGTTATCGTACTTTTGTCAGTAATTTTTCAGTCAGCTTTATTTCTAGGAAAGCACAACATCAAAATGATGATTCAATAGTCTTTTATGAATAATATAATTTACGAGACTTTCTTGTTATGTACAGTGGAGAAGACATTGTTATCCTCTGTTAAAAAACCCTGTTCTTAAACATTTTCCACAGATTTTCCTAGCAGTAACTGTTCGTCTCTCAAAAATCAATAAATTGTTAACATTTTTTATACCCAGTCATTTTCTCCTTTTCCAACTGCATTGCATTTAGTTTGTTTAAACGGGCTATAATAGCGGCTGTAGTATGACATGTCTGTTTTGTTTAATACATTGTTCAGTCGTATGAGTGATGGCGTTTAAAGCACAATTCTCTTCATGCTAGTTTATTTCCAGTTGAAGGAATTATAAAACACGTTTAATAGCATTGAGAATGCAATAAATTTTAAACTTGATATGCATAAAATGACATGCGCATTTTTGATTAAGTATAGTGTTACTGAAAGCGTAGATTTGTTGTCAATCATTAAAGAGTATAGTGGGAAATATATATCAATAACAATTATGGCCGTAAAAACAGTTTTGAGCCAATTCAGACGCCGGGTAACCCGGCGTCTGATCATATATACATCAGATGACATGTTCAGAACATTTAAGAAGACGACAACACTTTTAAAAAAGTCTTAACGATTAGTTTTAAAGTGAATAGCAAACAGTTTGGTTACCCGGCATCTGATCTTGCCCCAAACTGTTTGCAATAGGTATTAAGTGTTTTTACCATTAACACGTTTATTTAATTTCTTTTTTTTTTGGGGGGGGGGGGGGGGGTAACGTTTTCTCCATTGTAGTATACTTCATTTTTTAATGCCGTCGATAAAATTTAATGTTCGAGACGACAATACAGTGGAGAATCTGTTATTCTTTCCCGTTTAAACGCAAACGTACGCAAACGCAAAGCACTAAAACGTAGAAAAGAACAACTTTTGGACAATTCTGATAATTCTTGTTTATCTTGGTGGCAAACAGTTTGGAGCCTGATCAGACGCCGGGTTACCCGGCGTCTGATCTGGCTCCAAACTGTTTGCTGGGGAAATAATAGTTTTAGCGTAAACGCGTTTATTGGGAACGAATAACAGATTCTCCACTGTAGCCTAGCACGATGTTGGTTAATCATTTCACAGTCAAATTAATTTTTGCTTTTACCCCTTCACTGACACAGTATTATCTGTTTGACTGATTAAGCTTGTAATTATTTTATTTAAACTTGTAATTAATTGTTATTATCGTGATTGAATAATCGTTGTTTTTAATTTTCAATTGTTGATATAAGACATTTCAAGTAATGTATATCTCATCAGTTGCGTGGTGCATTTATGCCGGAACTTGATCAGATGACATTAAGATCACCGAATAAAGGCCAGTATAAATGATTTATTCTCTTCTTTCTGTTTATGACATGACTATCTAGTAAAAAAAAATCACAATTGCAAAGAAAAGTACAAAACTGGATTTGGAACCAAACTAGACATCAACGCTGATGCCCGGTCACGAAACGTTGATTAAAACTCTTTGTTAATAAACAGTAATACTTTCCCTGTATACTTGAAAAGTTCACTCTCTTCTTCATGTTTTTCCATGTTTATCAACCACCTAGTGTAAGGCAACATACCTGTATTATGTTATGCCGAATAAAATAATCTTGACTTTGACTTGACTTTGTTTTAATATTATGTCTGAATGATCGTTTCAAAGTTAGATTTAAGTTGGTTTGACTGAAACCGAAGACATATCCCATAATGTGACCATCAGTTTCGATGTTTGCAAAAGCGACAGGAGTCGCCTTTGGCAACGAAAGTGTTTCACCTTCAATGCCGTGACGTCATCAGTTTTAAACACTTTTTATCTGATTTTAGTTATCAAATTCAAACATTTATTTAGGTAATTGGACTTAATAAGTATTGAAATGAGTGTCAAGCAGTTTGAATCCTGATCAGATGCACCGTTTCGTGGCGTGTGATCAGGATCCAAACTGTTTGCAAATAATTATTATTCTCGGGACAAGGCAACGCAAAGGGTTAAGTCAGGGGTCCAGAAAAGAATAAACTGGAAGAAAAATGCAACATTTTCTCACTCATTGCTGCACAAAATCATGTGGTGTCACTACTCATTAGAATTGTCTCGAAGAGACGAATTCTACTGAGACGTTTCACCATAGGGTTTAATGCAGAAATTAAGATTTTAAATTTTGAAATACTGCCCTTATCTTGAACCCTGGTTAATTCAGCTCATGTTTTGTTTTTGCATTGCGGTATCATCTGCTGTATCATCTCACTCACTTTCAAAATTTTAATTTTCAGACAGAAACGCCAGGCTCCCTAGAGGAATTAGTTCCTGTTAATAATGCATTAAGGACCGGTGATTACCTAGCAATATGTACCATATTTCGCCTATCTGTTTAAATGGACTATTCCAGTGTAGTTGCTGGAGAACTTCCTCATCAGTCTATAGTAACTGTTTTAATCTAGGCATAGCCTAAATGTCCGTGAATTTCCAGTGAAGAAGACATTATCATTTCTCAGTAACCGCGCTAGTGCTTAAACAATTAGTGCCATTGCAAAAAGGTTTAGAGCAAGATCTGACGCCGGGTAACCAGGCCCACATCTAATTGTCACCAAGAGTTTCATATATCGTAGTTGCATCAATATTTGAGTCAACAAGGTTCAACTGTGTTCTATAGGCGTTTCGTTGTTTTACCTAATATAAAGGAACTATTTGTTTCTGCTTTATATGCCAACGAGCGTCTTCATTGTTTGCTTATGTCCAATTTATAAGACGCAATGATCAAATGGGTCAATTTGTCGAGACTGTTACAGTTTTTGGAGCAACACTGGCCGTAGTTATTCAGTGAATATAGATAGATAGGTACTTTTTTATACAAAAGGTCAGCGGCCCAACAATACACAAGCAATACAAGAAACCTATTACCAAGCTAGGCCTGAAGAATGTTATATGTTTGAGTTCATGTTAAACGTTGGTTGTAACATAAGAACGAAATATTTTGTGATGTGTCACTAAAATGGGAAACCGTGAAAATGCCATTGACGTCACGGACACATTCGTTAACCATTTCCCAATACCTATTAACAGTTTAAAAGTCTTTGAGACAAGTAGTTGCTTAACCCATATCCCCATAGCCTGTTTTTAGTATTGTAGATAGATGACAACTTAAAGCAGGTTGAAAGTAAAACAGAATGCGCCTTAAGGCGCATTCTGTTTACTTTCAACCTGCTTTAAGCTACCCTTAGATAGAATATAGAAAATATATCTTATGATACATATTCATAACTGTATAAATGTAATTATTTTCTTCAGTCTAATAAAATTTAAAGGCGTACAGGGGCGTATTTATGGAGTAGTGTGTTTTAAGAGACTGTAAGTTTAGCAAAACACTTTTTAACCAGTTAACCCTTTCACTGTCAATGAAGCCCAAAGCTCCTTGAACCCATTGCCCGATAGCCTGTTTTTAGTTTTGAAAATAGGTGACTACTTAAAGCAGGTTGAAAGTAAAGCAGAATGCGCCATATGGCGCATTCTGCTTTACTTTCAGCCTGCTTTAAGCTATTACCTGCTAGAATAAGGAAATTATTAAGTATGACACATATTCATTACCGTTTATATTGGAACTATTTTCTTCAGCGGATGAATAAAATGAATGTGCTAAAAGTCGCTTCTATAAGGGAAAGGGTTGAAACAGTTTGCATCCTGTTCAGAGGCGACTTATGCGGTGTCTGATCAGGATTCAAACTGTTTTACAATCGTTTTGAGATCCCGTCAGTCATGCTGCCTGAAATCTAACTTTAAAACGACAATCAGACAACACTGTTGACTCAACAATGATCGTTTGTAAATAACGAGTATACTCGTCGCTAGGGTTCAAAGTGTTAACCCATTATCCCGCAAGTACGCATTTTCATGCGGTTAATTAATTGCAGAAAATTTAATAGTTCCAATTTATATGTAGTCATGAATATGAAAGATAAGAAATATTTCCTATAGTCTAGCGGGCGATATCTTACATCAGACTTAAGGTAACGGAGACTACTCCTTAACTTAAGGCGCACTCATCTCTACTTTTAATCTGCTTTAAGTTACTACCTGTCTTCAATATTAGAAACCTGCTATGGGATAAAGGGTTACAGCAGCTGATTATTCCATTACATCTGATGATAAAAAGTTGGAGTATTTTTATTGGCAGACACTTTTGTTGTTAATCGTCAGTTTTTACACCCCTCTTCTGCAATACTTTGTCGTTTAGGGAAAGTCAGAGTATATATATTGCTGTTATTCTGAGAAACATGTCATCCACGTGTAAACAACTTGGATCCAGATGAGATACCAAATTACTAGACGTCTTATTTCGAACCTAACTACATGTAAATTACCTATGCGTCTATAGCATTCTGTAGGTGACATCCTTTTGGGTATTTCTTTTGTTGCAGAGATTATATAGTGTCCCCTCCCTACAGCGGCCCTCCTAACAACGACTCTCTCCTTACAACGACCCTTGCCACAGTTCCCTAATCAGGACAATTATATCTAACGCTTTTACTGCTGTAATATATTCTGCTTTAAGTTGTCATCTGCTGTTTTTCTCAAAGTTACATAATGGACAATTTGACAGAACAAAACTAGATGACGAGTGACAAACAGCTTGAAGCAAGATCAGACGCTGCGTTACGCTGTTTGCAAATGTAAACCAATGTCCCTCCCTACAACGACTTCCTCCGAACAACACACACACTTTTTGTCTCCCGCTGGGTGTCGTTGAAGAGAGTGAGCGCTGTACCTATTTATTGTCACTTGCAAAGAGTTTGAATCGCGATAAGACGCCATTTAACTCGACACATAATTAGAATCTAAACCGGTTGACATTCGTATCTATAAAAGAAAAAGATACAAATGCAGACACCAATTTGAGAGCAGACGATTTCATATACATGGGAGAAAACGTTATTCTTTCCCAATAAATTCGTTTACGCTTTAACTATTATTATCATTGCAAACAGTTTGGAGCCAGATCAGACGCCGGGTTACCCGGCGTCTGATCAGGCTCCAAACTGTTTGTCACCAAGATAAACATGAATTATCAGAATCGTCCAAAACTTGTTCTTTTCTACGTCTGCGTTTCGTTTGCATTTGTAATTGGCCGGATAAAACCCCAGCTGAATCAGCATAGAGAAATTATAGTGTGACAGAAGCTAATTGTCAGGAAAAAAACAGTAAATTTCCAACAAGATACAAAAGAATAACTGTTATTTTCCGACCGAATGTCAGAAATTATATACTCATGCCTGCCATTTAAAATAATAACAGGAGACCACCATTAGAGTGATATTTGACGTTATCATAGCCATTTTATGTTGTTTTCGCTTCCACAATCAATTAGAGGGGGAACCTGATTATAACGGGTTATGCTAGCTTGGCTAAAAGCAATACCTCTATTAACCTTTTAATTGAGTATAATTTTCATTTAGATTTGATACTATTTCAACCCTTTCACTGCTTTCGCTAGATGACATTTGTATTTTCAAATAGTTTGGATCCTGATCAAACGCCGAGTTACTCGGCGTCTGATCTGAATCCAAACTGTTTGACGATCATATATATAAATATACCTTCAGTCGGAACGCATTTAAATGTCCTATACATGAAAAAAATAAAAGCAAGCATCATTTTAAGCAGGAGGTATCCTAGAGAAAAAGTGAACAGTTATATATAGCCGCTAAAATGAATAAGAGTGTTTAGGGAACGCGAAAGCCCTATTGTAATATCCAAAGGCGTAATTAAAGTAATTGACTAAATGAACGAGAAGGGCAATAATTACACGACAGCGTTGATAATTAAATTCATAACACACTGATGTAACCAGATGGTAACGGTAACGTGAGTAAAAACTTTAGTCTTCTGTATTCATTTATCAAAATGACATTTTACCCTTTCTCGCAAAATTAATCGTGAGGGTTTTCCCCCTTCACCGTTATGTTGTCGTCTGCTTCAATATTGATGTCTGCAATATCATTTCAAAGTTATATTTACGGTATTATAACTTAAGGAGTGTTGATAGGCGTGTCAAACAGTTTGGGTCCTTCTCAGACGCCAGACTATACGGCATCTGACCTGGATCTAAGCTGTTTGCAACATCGACTTTATAAGATTTCGGCAGGGAAAGGGTTAACCCTAATAAGGTGTAGCTTTACCGTCTGCTTTAAGAATATTGTCTTCGTATTCATGTTACAGTTATATAAAAACAACACCGAACAGTTTGCATCCTGAATAGCGTACATTGTAACTCAGAGCCTGGTCTGGATGCAAGCTGTTGAGAAATGCGCCTTTAGTAGCCAGTACTGAATCTTATTAAATTAACAATTTTTGCGATTCGCTTGCAATTCGATGGCAATTCGATGGCGATTCGCTTGCGATTTCAAAATACTAATTTACCCTCGGATAAGTTTTCTTGAGTGGTGTATCTCACAAATGTTCGCAAATATGCCTTCGTTAATTTTTTCGATTCCATTTTTGTCACAACCGCTTCTGAAAATTCGCGTTAAAGTATTCAAACGTAGGATTAGTTTTTTGAAGCGCCCGATTCGATGGCAATTCGATGGCAATTCGCTTGCGATTATCAATTTAATTTAATAAGGTTCAGTACTGTAGCATGTATACAGTGGAGAATCTGTTATTCTTTCCCAATAAACGCGTTCACGCTAAAACTATAATTTGCAGTGCAAACAGTTTGGAGCCAGATCAGACGCCGGGTAACCCGGCGTCTGATCAGGCTCCAAACTGTTTGCCACCAAGATAAACAAGAATTATCAGAATTGTCCAAAAGTTGTTCTTTTTACGTTTTAGCCATTTGCGTTTGCGTACGTTTGCGTTTAAACGGGAAAGAATAACAGATTCTCCACTGTAACAGGAATGGTTATGCAAATACAGTGGAGACGACGTTTTTCTGCCCCGTTCAAAACGCAAACGCATTGCACTGAAAAGACAAATTCGTAACAATTCTGAATGTTCATTTTAATCTGAATGTCAGAGTCTTATCTCACTCCAAAGAGTTAACAACAGAAATAATAGATTTAGCGTAAACACGTTTATTGGGCAAGAAAAAATCCCTTTACCATTAGACTGTTAAACTTGCCCTGTGTTCATTAGCACGAACTCTAGCGAACCTCTCATTGCGAACTTCTCTGCTCGGGGCGAACCATAGGTGGCGTGAACAGGAGAAAGAGACAAAACCATGCAATGCTGAAGCCACGTGGAGGCTCGAAACGAACTTTTCGCTTAAGTTCGCGCTAACAAACACAGGGCTGCTATGTGTCCAGAACAAGGCGCTGATTAACTTGCAAGCAACACAGATTCATCAAATTGTTTCTAAAATGGTTTGTCATACATGTACTACTGTTCTGGTTGGTTAACATGCCATGGTACATGTCACTATGTTCTGATCGTGCCGAGGTACATTCAAACGTGTTTGATTGACGTTTGTCTGTGCATGCTACTATTAAATTCTGTTTCGTCCGTTTCATAAAGCGCTGATTGGTAAACATATAGAGCATAACTGGGTTTTTTCAGCGTTAGATAGAAATTTAATCCATTGAGTGAACACCAGACGTTATATTTTCACGAGTGGCGAAGCCACGATTGAAAATATAACAGTATGATGTTCACGAAATGGATTGAATTCTATCTTACACTGAACAAATACAGTTATTCTATTTTTTATGCTTTTAAGCCACTTTTTAAAAGGATTTTTTTGACAATTTAAAGCGAAAGTACATTATTTATCACGTGTTGAGCCCCAAGTTTTAAATCGAATACATGTGCGTGACAGTTGGCGGTACAATGACGTCACTTATTCATTGAATTGACGTCAACGGAATTAAGTCGTTACTTTCGATCTGGATTCGTGTTCTTCCGATGAGTGGTTCGCGACAAAACGAACTGCCGGAATTGAACGGTAAGACACGATTGACTACAGTTCTTGGGAAGCCTTACGGGAAAAACTCATAAAAGAAACACGCGCGACGATAATCCCACTGCTTGAAGCAGTGGATTATCAAGTGATAATCCACTGCTTTTCCCGGTAATCCATCGAAAAGCATAAATAAAATTATATATTCTCATATAAACTTACTCTTAGCTAGTAGACTGCTGTGTGTACCTGTATTTCTTCTCCAAATTTCGTCTAGCTGGAGAAGTATATCATATGGGTACCCAGCATTATTGTTGGCAAAAATGAACCAAGTATTTTATTTTTAAATTTTGTATCCTATTTGGTAGAGTTTGGTAAATACCTGTATACTTTCCTCTTCCATGTACATGTAACCTCGATACTACTTGATAGTTATTATAACACATCAATATACACATTGAAATAGTAAACTCGAGGCAGCATAGACTATGATTAGAGGCCGAGTTACATGTACCTAGGAACTGATCACGATCTAAACTGTCAGGTGATACGTATGACTATATATGGAACACATTTTAGTTAACATCTGTTTGTTCATAAGAAACACTTTTTATTTAGGCTTAATTATAAATTATAAAAATTTCAAATGAATTTGCGTATTCCCAACTAATGACCTCTCTATAGATATGTATGTTTTCTATTTGTATAAATGTTAATGCTGTCCACGGTAGTGGACCTTATACAGATATATTTCAATAAAGTTTCAAAGTTTCGATTTCTAAGTGTTGAACAAGTAAAATACTAGTTAATCCGAATGATAACCTTTGAAACTATTTGACAGCTTAATGCAGAACAAAGGTAATGAAGAACGCTCATGAGGTCACTGCATAACTCTTGACCTGTACTAATCTACCTTTGGCTCAGAGTACATACGATCCAGATAGAGAACATGAAACGTTTTACCCTGCTCATAACATGTTTATTAAGTATTGCTATGATAATTAACACCGATTCCAACATTCGATGATTTTTTGTGTCCGTGGCGTCGAACGTAGACCAATCTCTTCTGAACCGGTTAACCTATAACGAGGCGTCTGGTTTAGATCTAAATAGTACATGTATCAGTATCCAAGTTTTTTCCGTTATATCGAATGAATGTTCAGATATCGACGTCGCCAGCTTTAAACAATTATTGTCGCCTGTTCTTTATCTTTTAAATTTAAATTTTAAGGTTTTTCAACTTAGAAAGCATATTCGCATGTAAAAATGGAAATATCACGATATAATAACGATGGTTATAACAAACGAACGAATTGTGGAAAAAGAGTTAAACCATTCACTGTCTTACCCCGAGTGCAGTGGTTATTTGCAAAACAGTTTGGATCATGATTAGACGCCGCGTTACGCGGCGTCTCATCAGAATCCAAACGTTTTGATATTCATTTCAACATTTCCTACGTCAAAATACCTACGTTTTAAATTTGATAAATACAAGTAGATCTAGACGATAATTGATTACAACTGATAAAGTCATGGCAATGAAGGTGTTCAAATAAAGGAAACTACAGCCACATTTTCCAGCAGTCGTTAAGGAGCGTGACAGAAATTTAAGCAAGTTTTAGATTGTCTAATGCATGTATGGTTTTGTTTAAAGATTTCCTTCATAAGCATACCCATTACTCACTGACGACGTCATACTTTCCAAATAAACCAGACGAAACGTGTCGAGAAACTCTCACCAGTCTCCAAACTAGTTCTTCACTCAGATTGAAATAATCTTTGCACAAAACACTGTAACTTTTAAGATTTGATTGTTGTTTGGTTCAATAGAGAACTCATAACACGCCGCCGACTGTTATCGTAATATCTGCTACATGTAGCACCTTTCTCGCATTGTTATTTATTCATTCTAACAAGTTCAATCCTAGCGACGACTATACTCGTAATTAACAAACAGGATATATGTAAGGAGTACACTGGTCCTATGAGAACAGTGAAAACCCTGATCAGAGGGTTCCTCGGGAGCCCTCTGGTCAAGGTCTGCACTGTTTGTATTTTGCAATATATTCCAAAAAGATTTATAATTATTTAGAAATGCACTAGATAGAATTTGAAATTGGAATTGATCACGAAATGTTCCAGGGCGTGAATGAGTTACATTATGACACAAAATACACAATAATTTAATTTTTGTTATTAGTTTCCTATGACAATGCGGTAGAATAATGATCATTTTAAGCAATAATTATCTCACAGTCTGCCAGTGACACTGTGTAACTTGTCCAATTTGTAGCTAGCAATTGTTGGCTTTAACGAGATTTTTTGCAAATAACGGAACACGAAACATAAAAAAATTCCATGATTTATATCGTTGTTTTAATACTTAATCACTATGAATTCATATTTCAAGCCTTTGAATATAATTGACTCAAAGAAACACAGTATGATTCTTGCCATTGAAACTAAGATGATTTGCAAGGATAGAGCACAGTGGCGAAGGCGCTATTTTTCCTAATTTTTTACGTATACGCATTCGTCATAACACAATGACAACGATGTCTGCCAGATCATACGACTGAAAAAACGGCGTCTGACCCGGCGTTTGCAACTGAGATAAAATAAATTGTACAGTGGAGAATCTGTTATTCTTTCCCAATAAACGCGTTTACGCTAAAACTATTATTTGCAGGGCAAACAGTTTGGAGCCAGATCAGACGCCGGGTAACCCGGCGTCTGATCAGGCTCCAAACTGTTTGCCACCAAGATAAACATGAAATATCAGAATTGTCCAAAAAATGTTCTTTTCTACGTTTTAGTGCTTTGCGTTTGCGTACGTTTGCGTTTAAACGGGAAAGAATAACAGATTCTCCACTGTAAGACACTTTATTGAATAGACTCAGGGTCAGGACTATGCATTATTGTATGTTTTAGAAAAATCACAACTTCTCAGGAGCAGCAAACAACTGTATCAAAACTTTGAAAACCTTTACTTTATTCCCGTGCCTTCTTTTGGTATTGTTAAAAAGTAAGATGCCAGTTTTGGAAATAAGTACATGATATAACGTTTAAACAAATAAGATCAAGTTGTGCAAAACTGTCGCTTAAATGATTCTGCAGTTGGCTACTTAATGTAGGACAAACTAAATGCATACCGCCCCAAAAGGAAGTATTACAATTGTTTCAGTCTGTATTAAACAGCCAATTGTCTACCAATGTAGGAACTACAGGAACGCATCAGACTGCGAAAGCTACTTACAGTGTTCCCTCTCTACAACGGCCCTCCGAACATCGATTCCCTCCTTACAACGACCATTGCCGCTGTTCCCAAAACATTATAATTATGTCCAACCTTTTCACGGCTGCAATATAGTCTTCTTGAAATTGTCGTCTGCTGTTTTTCTCAAATTTACATATCAGACATTTTGACAGAAAAAAACATAATGACGAGTGGGCGTCTGATCTGGATTCAAGCTGTTTGCAAATGTAGGCCAATTTACCTCCCTACAACGACTCCCTCCGAACAACGCATATGTTGTTTGTCTCCCATTTGGTGTCGTTGTAGAGAGGGAGTGCTGTATTTGCAAATACGATGTATAGGATTAGATTCTGAAAATTGCTTTCTTCGAAATTGGCGTATGCGCAAAAGAGTGCAGTTAAAGATAGAATTATATTAACACCTGTTATTTTAGTGTTTTATTATTAGAAGTGTTTCATAAGGGGGAGGGTCGAACGTTACCTTGTAAGAACGTGTGACCTGACTCCATTTCTTTATGTATATGAAAATAAAATTTGTTTTAACTGAAGTAAATGTTTCTTACTGAAAAGTCTTCTTAACCTCTGAATTGCAAGCACTATTGTTTTGCCTGTTCTCTTACGACGTTTTCGCATGTGGATACTTTTGGTCAATCGCTGTATGTTATTTTTGTACCGTTTCTGATTTGTCAGCCTATCAAGTATTTTCGCAGAATACGCGGGAAAAGATCAACTATGCGATACTGTCTTAAACTGTTTTTCGTCAAAATTGACTATACCGTATGTGTGCATGTCGACGACGAAATACCCCATCCAAAGAGAATATTTTATTTCAATGTGCAAAGAGTGCAGCGAAGAAAGCCTTATCTTTTCCAAAATAGATGTTTATGGTGACCAATAACGTGCATTGCAAACATCTAATAGTGTACCTCTATTGGCCTTTATATAAGACAATCTTGTATTTTGACCTAATTATCTTTGATAAAAGCTCGTAGTGGTCGAAATATTAGGCAGGAGAAATTTAATCATTTTTTTTATCTTCATTGAAAAGTGTTTTGCAGACATATCTTGCTAAAGCTTAAAGTGATTAAAAAATCGTCAAAAGTTGGCGTTTCTGTTGTTGTTGTTTTTATCCTTTTCACATTTTAATGAATAGCGTTTGTGATTAGTTTAGTTTATACGGGGAATAATAATGTGTTTTTAATCAGATATACTTAACGCGAGATGAACTAAAGAAGAACATTCCTACTAGATATTTCCGATTAAGTACCACCATGAATACGAAACTGCAACCATGGACACACTTTTTGTTGAGTGACATAGATATCATTTTATTATTTCTGATTGCATTATGCACAACATTGTTAGTGGTCCAAAGAAATCTGTTGTCTTTGTACATCAATCTATAACAATTATTTCAATTAAAACATGATCTGAGCCAGACAAGAAGCTAGATAACGCGACGTCTAAGCAGGCTATTAACTGTTTGCAACTCAAACTAAATTAAGTCGTCAACGGTCTCAATTGTAGGAGACGTTACAGTGGAGAATCTGTTATTCTTTCCCCTTTAAACGCAAACGTACGCAAACGCAAAGCGCTAAAACGTAGAAAAGAACAACTTTTGGACAATTCTGATAATTCTTGTTTATCTTGGTGGCAAACAGTTTGGAGCCTGATCAGACGCCGGGTTACCCGGCGTCTGACCTGGCTTAAAACTGTTTGCACGGCAAATAATAGTTTTAGCGTAAACGCGTTTATTGGGAAAGAATAACAGATTCTCCACTGTATTCAAAGTGTAAAACGAGTGCACTAAAATGTAGAAAATAACGATTTCTTTGAAATGCCTCACGTTTTATCTTAACCTGAGTGTCTAAACAGTTTGATTCTGATTAAACACCGGATTACCCGGCGTCTGATCTGATTCCGAACTGTTTGCAATGGAAATAAAAGTTTTAGCGTAAACGCGTTTATTTGAAAACCGTCTTCTCCACTGCAATGTTACTGTTGCGTTTCAACGGGAATGCGTAACGGCATCTACATTGTTCATAAATTTAACCCATAACTTCATAAATACGCCTTTTGGCGCCTCTAATTAATTCCTCCACTGAAAAAAATAGTTCCAATGTATACTGTTATAAATATTTATCCAAAGAAACATGTTCTGTATTCTAGCAGATTGTAAGACGCATTCTGCTTTACTTTCAGCCTGCTTTAAGTAGTTACCTATCATCAATACTAGAAATAAGCTATGAGGTACTGGGTTAAATCATTTCATTTCGACAATTACCGAATTCATAGATATTTAGAACATTAATCAAACATTAAAACGTTTTAAAAATAATTGAACACATAAAGCATGTTGAACGCAAACCACAGCTCCTTAAGGAGCATTCTGCTTTACTTTCAGCCTTTTTTAAAATTCCACCTGGAAATGTTCTAGAAATACCTTTTTATAGTTAATGTTCAGAACATGTAAGCTTTAGACCACTCTTCTGGGTATATAAATAAGAAGAAGGTTTTTGAATGCATTTTTACAGGAAAATGGGTTACATACACATGCCTACTATTTAAGCATGATAAACATACTATATAAGGATGGTGATTGCTTTTAAAGTGTTTTAACAATACATATGTTTTTGTCACTCTTCAATGGTTGCCAAATATAAGTTTGTCTGTATCTACAAAGCAAGTAAATAACTACCGGTATGAGACAGCACTACGAGGTAGTTTCATTTTTTATCTAATTGTGGCTCTGGCTGAGCTTCTTAAAACAATAAATGTCTTATATATGTTAGTATTTTTCCCTACGGATAACATTTGCAGTATTTGATTTTTAGGACAAATTGTTATGGTAAAAACGCATTAACCAATATTTACTGTTCTAGGTAAAATAGACATTTTGAAACAATCAGTAGCGGCAAAATGTATTACAACTTCTTTTTGCCATACAGTAGCGAAGACGTTTTCACCGATAACAGCGTTGATGCCACAGAGGAGAAAGCTTTTTTATTTCCTGAAACTATTATTTCCTTTGCAAACTGTTTGACACTAAAATTAAAGAAAAAACTAACATTTCAAAAACTGTAATTCTATATTTTAGTGCATTGCGTTTAGTTTGCTTTAAACCAAAATTACTGTGTAAACTTTAATTACCAATTGCAAGAGTTTACGACCAACTACATAACAAGACAAAAAGCTGTCAATTTTTCAGAAAAAAAACTGTTTGTTTACTGGTTCAAAAAATGCTACATTCGATTTCACTGGTTTTGAGTTGAGTTAAAAGCAATAAGGATGTTGTCTTTTCTACTGAAATGCAATTGTTGTTTACTTCATCGCTGTAACGTGTTTTTGTTAGAAAACTCGAATAGACTACGAGTTTATTTCAATAGGTTTTGATGTTAAGCAAATTAGCGTTCCAGAATGTGGTTTTACAAAGCTCTGCGTATTCTTCTCAACAAAGATTATCCAAACTGTAACTCATATGCAGTGAAAATCAAGTTACAAAGGCTCATTTAGCATCGCTTTAATTCTCATGGGCATGGAAGTTAACAGTTCTTGTACTTATCGTGACTGTACTGGTATTTCAAACCATTAAAATCCATATTAAACTAATAAGTATCCAAACTGTGAGATACTTGTCATGTAGTTTCATCAAACAGTTGCATAAAACTATTTTTTAACCTTTGCAGACGACTGTTGTTCTAAGGCGATATTGTCAAAAGCCTGGTTTATAAGGATGTTCACGAATTTAATGATACTGTCATTGAAATATATATCGATATAGGCATTGCAATAATTTTCTAGACAAAGAATAGTAAACGTTACACTAAACGTGCATTACTACTCACAGTTTTAATCAAATATTCGTTTAAACACTGTCTGACCATTTTAATAGTTACACATAATGTACATGTATTAGTTTCAAGGATATTGTGATATTTTAACAATACATATTAAACAAAATGTTTTGTGTACACCAAATAAATATCGGAAAACTCATATTTTGAGTTTTATTTCATGGATGTATTAACTTCTTCGTTACCCCTGGCGTCATCAGTGTAAATAATAATAGTCTACTTTTACTTCTCAGATTTTTTAAGTATTTTGAATCAAATATATATATAATTGAATGCCAAACAATTCGGATCTTGATCAGACGCCGCGTTACGCGGTGTCTGATCAGGATCCAAGCTATTTACAAATAACTATTGTAGTTCGGGAAAGGCATCGAATGGGGTTTAGTAATTTAAACACTAAAAGTCTAAGTAAATAATTAAAAACAAAACCCAAACTTGATTTAATAAATAATAATATTTTTTTCAACTCACCAAAATGTTACGTTCTATCTTATTCCTTTATTTAACTCCTTGCGTTCCGTACTTTCCTCTGTAGCGTCCTATAAGGTGAACAAGATGCCGAAGTGTGTTGCGCGGCTACTACAGACAGTGAAAAACTTGATACTTCTTCTTGGCAGGCTTGGCGGACCTAATATCTCACCTGCGAACCTTTCATCAACATTAACCGTTTCCCCCTGTTGACATCGAGCAAGAACCGTGTCTTTATAACCAAGAAGCCTAATATATGAGCATAAAATATAACACCAGTGGGCTGTGATGCGAGTCACAGCGGGTTGCAAGGTTCAGGGAGCCTGTTTAATACTCTCTGTCTGCTTCGATAGTATTGATAAATGAACATAGAGCTGCCGGTGAGGCTTTTCTTCATCAACGGTTTGTTGTATTTGTTTTCATGCGAGTTGGTCCACAACCTTGTTTGATATTCATTACTAGATGGATCGGGTTAAACAGAGGTCTTTATTGTTTATGAATTATTATACCTGTGGTTTCTAGGAAAACAATAGTTTATGTACAAACTATGGTCAATGTTTAAAACCTCTTCGTTGCTACACTATCTCTCACCGGATACTAATGTGTCATTTACTTTTGTGTTATTAAGGTATAATTATGATTAACCATAACATATCGGCATGATTGTCAAACAGTTAAGGTACAATCAGGCGCCGAGTAACTCGACATCTGATCAGAATCAAAACTGATTGCAAATATCAATTATATGTCCAGATTTGAAGGAAATAGGTTAACCGCCTCACTGCCATGACGTCATCAATTTTAACCCTTTACCTTATAGAAGCGGCTTTTAGCGCATTCATTTTATTCATCCGCTGAAGAAAATAGTTCCAAATTATACCGTAATGAATATGTGTCATATTTAATACTTTCCTTATTCTAGCAGTTAATAGCTTAAAGCAGGCTGAAAGTAAAGCAGAATGCGCCTTAGGGCGCATTCTGCTTTACTTTCAACCTGCTTTAAGTAGTCACATATCTTTAATACTAGAAACAATGCTATCAGGTAAAGGGTTAAACAACCGTCGTCTGGTTTCATTTCTCAAATTCAAAGTTTCGGTATTTTGACCTAAATATATGTAATTGAGTGTCAAACAGTATTGATTCTGATCAGACGGCACAGGACGCGGCGTCTGATCAGGATTCAAACTGTTTGCAAATAACCTTTGTACTCAATGTACCGCAGTGAAGGGGTTAATCGTTATGTACATATGTATATTTGTTTATTTGCGAGTGTTTGCTCATTGAACTCGATACTTCTGTGTTTAATTACCAATCGACTGACTGGATACAATATGACAATCGATCTCTATTTTAACTCTTTCTACGCCAAATATATTTGTCTGCTTTAACCGTTTCACCGACCAGTGTTATAACAATACTCTCTGTTATTTTTGTTTATGCTGAGCAAAACTCAGTAGGGGGAATGTAGGTCTGTATGTTTATCTGTATGTTTATCTGTGTGTTTGTCTGTTTGTCTGAGTGTACAAAACTTTCACCTCAGTCTGGTTTTGGAGCTGAACTTGATAGAGATTTCATATTTAGTATTGGCATTCAACTCGGGAAGCTGTCGCTCTCAGGATAACTCGGGCTATATCCGTCCAAGGTTAAGGTCATTTAGAGGTCAAAATAGGCTGAATTCAACATTGACCAAAGCGTTGGAACTACATTGTGATAAAGACTTCATGTTTGGAATGCGTATTTAACTTAAGAAGTCCTTGAGCACAATACAAGTTTGGCAAAGACAGACGAGGGTCAATATCATTTAGCAATGCTCACATCAGGGATCAGTATTTTACATGCACACACGCACGCACACACACACACACACACACACACACACACACACACACACACACACACACACACACACACACACACACACACACACACACGTCTGGTTAAATTTATATTTATGGCAGTTTGACAGAAAATATACTAAGACAAGTGCGAAGTGGTTTGTATCCTGATCAAACGCCGCGGTATCTTGCAATGGTTACTACAGTGGAGAATCTGTTATTCTTTCCCAATAAACGCGTTTACGCTAAAACTATTATTTGCAGTGCAAACAGTTTGGAGCCAGATCAGACGCCGGGTAACCCGGCGTCTGATCAGGCTCCAAACTGTTTGCCACCAAGATAAACAAGAATTATCAGAATTGTCCAAAAGTTGTTCTTTTCTACGTTTTAGTGCTTTGCGTTTGCGTACGTTTGCGTTTAAACGGGAAAGAATAACAGATTCTCCACTGTACAACTATGACAAGGTTAATACAGCCAAATGGTTACTATATAGTCATCTATAATACGGAAATAATTAATCACCTTTACATCCTTATACCGAGAGCAATCGTTGTTTCCATCAGTTTGGACCCTTATCAGACGATCAGGATAAAAACTGATTGACACTAATTCAAGTTTTGCTTATCAAAAATAATTTTGAATTTAGATTTGAAATAAAAGCAGACGACAATTTCTTAACGCAGGTGACATACTGACAGTGAATGGGCTGAATCGAGTATTCTGCAAAAGTATAATATTCTCTTGGGTTTACATTTTGAAATGCTTTTTCGCCTCGATGCAATTCAATATCACTAAAAATAACATGCTGGAGATATAACAATACAACTTAACCCCTTCATCGGTTTACCCAGAGTACAAGTTTTACTTGCAAACAGTTTGGATCCTGATCAGACGCCTCTTCACGCGGCGTCTGATCAAGGTCAAAACTGTTTGACATTTATAACACTTTTGCGTTTTTAAAATTTACGTAAACATCAAATTTTAGAAGTGAAACCAGACGACAATTGTAAAATTGATGACATCATGGCAGTGAAGCGGTTAGGGCTAATTGATTGAGGGATAATTAGATTGTGTGTGTGATTATGAATTATGGATACTTGAAAAGTATTACTTCATTGAATATATAGTTATTTCTTTTGCTATCTCTTAGTTCAATTTCCTAAACTATCAAACTGCGCGTCTGGCATTAAATATAAATACTGAAAGTGATACAGTATAAAATGCTAAAGCTGTCTAAAAAAGAATACTTGTTCATGATGAGAGAATGCAATTGCTTAAAGCGAACTGTTAGTTTAGCGGAACGATTTTTGGAGATTTTTGCATTCAGTGAATTTAAATGTCAACTGCCAATATTTGATTACAAAAATTGAGTTTGTTAGAATGGTCGTGATTAGGGTTTTATTGTAACTCATTAGATGTATGGTAAATATTTTAAAAAGTGTCATTTTGCAACAATGGAACAGGTACAGTAGAGAATCTGTTATTCTTTCCCAATAAACGCGTTTACGCTAAAACTATTATTTGCCGTGCAAACAGTTCGGAGCCAGATCAGACGCCGGGTAACCCGGCGTCTGATCAGGCTCCAAACTGTTTGCCACCAAGATAAACAAGAATTATCAGAATTGTCCAAAAATTGTTCTTTTCTACGTTTTAGCGTTTTGCGTTTGCGTACGTTTGCGTTTAAACGGGAAAGAATAACAGATTCTCCACTGTAATAAACGTGGTGATGTATGACGTTAAGTCATGTGGTAAATATAAACTTTCCACGCTGCTGGGCGAATTTGTGATTACTTTTAAACTGTTTTGATCCAAAGGAAAAAATGCAAACAAACAATCTCAGGTAATTGTTGCAGACAACAAAATTTGCAAACAACAATTAAACAATTATATAGTGTGTAGAAGGTTAACCAAATTATGCCGAGTGGATTCACCATGCCTATAAATTGAATGAGTCCATTTTTATTCTTAGGGATGTCTGGTCCAAAATTTCATTTTCGATTTGTTTCATATTGAAATTTTTATCAGCAAATAGTGGAGACTCTGATCAGACGCTGCATAATTCGGCGTCTGGTCAGAGTATGTACTGTTTGCATGTGGTCTTGTTTATAGGACCATGTGAACAAATGGGTTAATGTCACTGTTATAGATTAGCGGTAACTGAGAACGAAACGTTTCATTTGCTTCAATGTATAATATCTTACTTGTAGAAAAAACACAATTGCTACTTTTATCATGCTTTTCGGTGGCTTACTGAGAAATAATAGTAAAGTATCACTTGATACCACTGTTGCTTCTATAGTATGACTTTGACCGTAGGGCTCGCCAGGAATCTAGGATTCCCTTTTTCCGTTTCGTGGTTTTCTATATATCCGACTGTCGGAATTACACAATAACACACGATCGACTACCATATTTCGGTGGCCCTACGGGAAAACTCATTATAGAAGCAACAGTGGGTTGTTCGCGTGGCGATTATCCCACTGTTTGAAACAGTGAATTTTATGAAGTGATAATCTACGAATTTTTTTAGTAAACCACCGGAAAACTAAAAAGCAGTTATAGCCTAAAATAAAATAATAAAATATCAAAAATAAAATTTTAAATGAATAAAACGTCTATATGTGTGGCAACAATATGAAATTTGATTAACTGCACAGTTACTAATAGTACACTCACATTTGCTCTACGGCGGCCGTACGGCGGCCGCAGAAACGTGAAATCGAGAGAATTATAACGTAGAGTTATAACATGTTTTCATGTCTACGGCGGCCGTAGAAACAAACGTCGCAGAGTAGTGCTACGGCTGCCGTGCGGCCGCCGTAACACAATGGTCAACTTTCCTATTGTGCATTTGACTTTTGTTATTATATGTAAAACATGTGTATTATCTAAAAATGGATTAAGATGTTCTTAAATGCTGTCCAAATATGTCCTTTGAGTTCATGGTGTTGTTGGACTGATATATGTTGTGTGAACAAGTAGCAAAACCAAGTTGTGTAGCAGGAGCAGCATTTTGGTTGCAGGGTATCTGGTGGGACTTCCACGGCTGTCGTACGGCGGCCATACGGTTGCCGCAGGTTTTTTAACCCTACACAAATAAAATCTCGCCGCGCGGCAGCCGCAGCAAGTGTGAGCGCAACACACGGCGGCCGTAGGAATTCTGCGGCGGCCGGGGAATAGCTACTCGCCGTAGAAATGATTAGCCGTGCGGCCGCCGTACGGCAGCCACAGCAAATGTGAGCGAGGCATAAGAATCTGATCAGAATATTAACTAGTTGATAAACAGAAAACAATAACGAGTTCACCAATGTACAATGGAGAAGCCGATATTCTTTCATAATAAACGCGTTTACGATCAAACTATTATGTCCATTGCAAACATTTTGGAGCAAGCTCAGACACCTGGTAGCCAGGCGTCTGATCAGGCTCCAAACTGCGTGCCACTCAAATGAAAAAAAAATAGCCAATATCCTCAATATTGTTTTTTTTTACATTTAAAAGCAATGCTTACGCAATTATTTTGTGTTTAAATGGAAAAGAATACATGTAACGTCTTTTTCCCTGAGCTAGGAATCTGATCAGGATACAAACCAGTTGCTTATAAACGGAAAACGATAGCGTTTCTACCCAATGTTCCGATGTACGGTTGCTGACAAATGACACAGACTCCTTTGATTGTCTTCTTCTTGCATACACGAAATAGTGACTACATTCACTTAACCCTAACCCCTTCACTGCCTTATCGTCACCAGTCTAAAAGAAATGTAGTCTGCTTTTTTCTCAATTTCAACTTTTAGGTATTTTGATTTTAGAAATATAAAATTGACAGTCGAACAGTTTTGCAACGCGGCGTCTGATCGGGATCCAAACTGTTTGCAAATAATCATTGATTTAATGGTAAGGCAACGAAGGCTAATTACGTTTGACACAACTGCTTGTTGACGTTACATATAGATTATCACCATTCTAACATATCGCTGACTTTTTCTTCCGCCCAGAAACCTGTAATTATGCTAATATACTGAGTTGACCAGTGCTCTTTATTGCGGGAAGTTTCATGGGAGATGGGCAAAGATTAATTTCATCAGGCTTGAAATGTAGTTTATCAGGTGTTCTGTTATGGATCTGATGTAAGCTATGAATAGTTCATTTTGATATATTCTAAACCACCCCCCCCTCTAAAGCTTAAAGAGACTGAACCCCATGGGAAAACTACTGACGGGCGCCTATTGGAACATGTATATATTAGCTATGGAAAAGGATTTATTTAAAGAATAAAATTTAAAAAAGAATTGAGCCCGGTCGGGTCTCAAAACAGTGGAGAAGACGGTATCGTCCTCTTAATTAGATTGAAAACAAGAATTGGATTTAACCAGTTAGTTTGTGCAAATACATGTTCCGGTATATATAGAATACATATGTAAAAATAGCTAAATGACCTTACAAGCCTTTTAAAATCTTCTTTAATTCTTAATAATCACTATCATCTTTAGCCTTATGGCTCATCAGAGTGAATACAAAAACTTCACAACTTTTTAAACGACGTGACGTCATTAACAGTTTAAGAGGGCGTCACTCTACTGTCACGAAGTCACGAACGTCAAAGTCCGATGTTAACATGGGTTGTCGTTCTTTGTGATATCATGGCGTGATGTATTGTATGAATACTGACGTCAGGACATTAAACTACTTAATAATATATGAAAATAACATTTTGTTGTCATAAAAGCCTGAAATAGTTTATCTTTTGTATCCAATTTTGGTTTGAAAGCTTTTATAAATTGATTTTCATTTGATAATCTAGCTTTTGTATTTCGTTTTTAATTAAAAAAAGGGAAACATATTAAATTTTAATTCAGTATTGTTGCAGGTGTTTAAATGACAACTAAGAAGTATCTGTCTTGTTGAAGGGTTTCTTATCTATTGTGCATGTGTGGTTCTTGTAGTTTATCTCCTGTCTTACCTATATTGTAGTCACTGCATCCAATACACGTTATAACATACAAACCGTTTGAAAGTCGCATGACATATTTGCGTCGACATAAAATATTTTGCCATTTAACTTAAAGTGTTTGTTTTCTTCAATATGTTTACATGAACAGTACTTCACTTTGGGTTTCCGCATGTTATCCTTCAATGTAGCACTCGTATTGGGGAACTATTTTTTTAGGTTTGGTGGATGGCGTTCATTTGTTTTTATTAGTTTGGTGTTTTTGAGACATACATTCATTTAAGGTTCTATCTGTAGGGGGTTAGGTTATTATTAATAATTTTGAAGAGTTCTTTAATTCTAGGATTAAATGTTGACACGTATGGTAATACGTCTGTGTTTGTTTTTGGTAATATAATTATATATATATTAATCGTTGGCCAGTTGCTTTGCTTCTAAAATATGCCTTGTGATATGACAGTTTTCGGAAAGTTTCTCTCTAAAAGTACTTGACGTAATTTCTTTGGTTGCAGTGTCAGATACTATTGTAGAAATTATGCAAGCAAGATTAAAAGGAATGCTTTTTTGTATGCTCTGGGTGGCATTATTTAAAGTAAAGATATTGTTGTGCGTCAGTTTCGAATGAATGTCTGTTTCTATTGTTCCTTCATCATTTATGACTACAATGTTTAAAAATAGTTATTTACATTCTGTATATTCCAATAGTCCGGTGGCAGTGACCGATAAGCATGCTTTGCCGTCCGTACAAAGTGTTTATGCTGTTTCTATACCTCTGATGTATGCTCTTTAAGAATCTGAATGATGCCACCCTTTCATCATTGGGCAATCCGCACATTATGCAAATTAAGGTCGCCATTACTAAATATATTTTTTTCGTCAATATCTCAGTTGCTATGCATTGTATCAAAATAATTTTGGTGTCTTCAACCATGTTTTGAGGGGTAAATAATCAGATAAAGCAATTTTAGTAATGATCACACCGATAGTTTGTGCTGAATATGCATATTTATGCAGCAATTACTGAAAATCTCGTTTCTGTCAATATCTCAGTACCTGTGCATTGTATCGAAATTATCTTTGTGTCTATCTCCGTGGTTTGATGGGCAATTAATCAGATTACACCATTTAAGGAAATCACACCAACACTTTGTGCTGTTTTAGAATATTTACGTAGCAATTATTGAAAATCTCGTTTTCGTCAATATCTCTGTAACTACATATGGTATCAGAATAATTTCGGTATATATCCCCATGTTTTGAGGGATAATAAATCAGATAAGACCATTTCAGTATAAATCCCACATCAGCCACTACCGAAAATATTGTTTTCGTCAATATCTTAGCAGTTACAAATGATATCAAAGTAACTCTTACGTATTAGTACATTTTGCAGAAAAGTTTCACCAGTTTTAACCAACTTTGAAAAAGTTTGAAAATTGAAGCAGATGAAACCTTTTGCAGACTACTATTCCTTTCATCAGTTAGGGGTTAATCTTATTCTGTACCCCTCAAAACCTGGGGATAGAAACTAAGATTATTTTGATACCATGCACAGGTATTCAGATATTGACGAAAACGAGATTTTCATTAATGGCTGCCTAAATGTGCCTATTCAGCAAAAATGTTGGTTTGAACTTTACTAAAATGGCTTTATCTGAGTCTTAACCCCTCAAAAGAAAGGGATAGACACCAAAATAATTTCGATACCATGCACAGGTACCGAGATACACAGGTACTTGACACATACATCTAGATCTAATAACCCCCCCCCCCCCCCCCCCCACGTACTGTGGCGTCATTTGACGAAATTTGATAAAATAAAAAGTAGATATTGATAACATAATCATTTCCCGAGGGTATCACAAGAGAATATCGGCGATCTAGTCTACTTTAGCATCCGTTTTATTCAAAAGTTAATACTAGGTGTTGGATTGCGCTGTTTACCTTGTATCTATAATAGAAGTCTAGTAAAAATAATGATAGATCTAGATGTATGTGTCAAGTACCTGTGCCGAGATATAGAAGAAATGAGATTTTCAGTAATGGTTGCCTTAATAGGCATATTCAACACAAAATATCGGTGTGATCATTACTAAATTCGCTTTATCTGATTACTCACCCCTTAAAACATGGGTGTATACACCAAAATTATTTTTATACCATATATGCAGACTTATTCAGATATTGACGAAAACATGAGTCTCTGTAATGGCGACCTTAAATTGCATATTGTGCGTATTGCCCAATGATGCATAGTGGCATCATTCAGATTCTTAAAGAGCATGCATCAGAGGTAAAGAAACAGCAAAAAACTGTTGTACTGACCGTATTGCAAGGTTCTCCAAAAACCTTGGGGTTGGCAACCGTACTATAAGGTAAAGTGTAGATCTTTGTGAATTTTGTTTAGGATATTGTGAAAGTTATCTTACTAGGTTAAAGACTGGAATTAAATTACGAAACAATCATCTTAAAAGCGTTTCCTGTTTTCTTTTACATAATTTGCTTGTGAAGATTCGCATATTTCTGATAGATTTTGATAAAGTATATGTTGTATGTATCCTACTACGGTAGCATACGTTGATGCACATTTTATACCAATAGCTGTGCCTCTTTCTTGGTTGTGTATTTCCCCGTTAATTTCATTTTTTTATTTTCTTGATCTAATATTGTTTTATGTATAGCTTCTAGCCCTAACTCATGAGAAATATTAGTGTAGAGATTCACAGCATCGAAAGACACTGAGAATGCAGTGCTGGGTACATGTTTTGGAGTATGGTTCAAAAAGTCGAGATAATAGCAATAAAGGGTTTCAGAAGAATGATTATCAAGTCACATACATATACATGTACATATGAGTCGTTCTCTGACAAAACCGGTCTTAATGACAAAATTTTCGATTTCTGTTTGTTTTGGCTTTTTACAATCTACACATTGTTTTGGAGGGCCTGTCAAAATTTGATATAGAATTCACAACGGTTTTCAAGATATCAAACTTTTAATAACACCATGTATTCTTGAGAAAACAATAAACGACGTCGAAAACGTCATTCTGACGTTATCAATAATTTACGTCATAGGCCATTCAATCTAGCCCAAAATAGGGCTTGACCTAGACAAAATTGCAAAAGATTTTATTCTATCATAATATGATCCCCATATACCTGTTCTACAACATACTAAATTTTGCATTCCGAAATATTGGGGGAAAGTTCGAAAATCAAGATGGCCGACAAAATGGCCGCCAATTATGTAAATAAACACATATGGATCAGTTCTTACCGAAATTGTCATCATTTTCAATCATCTGAGGTACTTTGTGGTATTTTTACTTCATCAGTACTAAATTTCAATGCATATTATACCATATTTATATGAATTAACATGTATTTCAGAAGAAAATGCTCCTTATTCGTGGAACAGAATGGACAAAAAGACAAACTTTTATGACATATTCATATTTTATTTGTGTTTTAAGTATATAGATATTTTTGTTCGTAAATTGCATGTCAAATTTCATTTACATACATTAATACTACATCATATTTATTATTAACATATTTATAAACAATTACATTTGAAGCTTTAAAGTCTATTTAGTGGGTGGGGTAATTTAAGCCCAGGAATAGTGGATTAGACACTTTTAAGAAACATACTTATTTTATGTTGTTTTTTTTGTATAAAATATTTGTTCCTGAATAACAAGTCAACTTAATTTAACATGGTTAATTGGTTATGGTTAACTTCTTTATAAGCAATTACATTTCAATTATGGTGGGTGGGGTAATTTGACCCAAGACATAGTGGTTGATTGAACGGCTGAGTTGGGTTTTACGGCACCGAAACACATAAAATGGTAATATTTAGAATATATACATATAGCTGTCATTTAGACATAGATATGCAAATCATCATAATTGAAAACTATTCACGTTTTTGAATTGCATATTAATCTTCCTTGTTTACCGCCACCACCTGTTGTTGGGGCTATATAGGAATCCACATCGTTCGTCCGTCTGTCACGTTTTTCCGGGTCATTTGCCTTTTTCTTAAAAAAACTATATGTGATACCATCTTCAAACTTCGTACACATTATTCGTGTTATGAGGTTACACTCTGTTACAAGTTTCACAACTCTTGCACACAATTTCCCAGAATTATAGCCCTTTTTAATTTGAAATTGTGTCCCCTGATTTGGATATTTTGCTTGGAACATGCCATTTTCTAGACAATTATTTACCTTTAGTGATAGTTTTCTACTTGTATGCAGGCTAAGTAATAAATGTATGAGTATCGCATTCCAATGATAAGCGATTTTTGGACTAGCGTGATTGTTTAGCTATGATAAACATTGTAACTTAAAACATTAAATGTCATTGCTGATGTTGTTCTCGACAGCCTCAACTTCATTATGTATGGGTTCGAAGACCCATCCATCTGAGCTAACTACACCACGACACAAAGTAAATAAACACGGAGAAGAAACCAGCATGCCTGCGATTTATTTTGTCTTCCAGACGACCATTCAGCGAACCGGTCGCGATTGATAAACTGCTCACGCGCAAAAAACATGCCTTCCGTTACAAAAACTTCAATACATTTCTAATTTTTCCTCCGATTCTGTAAATAATGGCAATGGCCTTGACAGAAAACCAAGACACTTATCTTTCGGTTATAGAAATAACAGAGTTTGTTCTTGCTGTAAACAAGTAGTTATGGTGACCTAATTAGGGCTGTTGGGAATTAAGTGTGTAAAACACACAAAGTACCACTGTCTGTAAATGGGTCATTTTAAATTCATGATTGTGAGAATATATTCCAAAACAATTATTTAAGAAAAACGTATGAAGCGAAAGAACAACAACATGGTATTACAATAGAATGAATTTTGAGTGAAACGAAAACGAATCTGCATTTCTATGCAAAAATGACAGTATTGTCGAGAAATCACCATTTTCAAGGCTCCACTCAACTGGAAATTACTTAACTAATCGCCTTAAATATGGCTTAGTGCAAAAGGTCATGATCTCATTAAGTATCTGTGTTAGATTTAGAAGAAATACATCACAGAAGATGCCCTCCTATAAACCCACAATACCATAAAGGTATAAGAGTTTTTTCCATATTGTGTTGAACATCGCATTTCGTCATAAATCTCGTTTATCGGCCAATACATTTGGCAACACCTCTTACTCGCCATTATATCTTTCTAGTTAAAAGAATCGACTCTCGTAGCTTTAAAGCCGTTTTAAGACCATTATTATGCGATAAATGAGGATTTTATGTAAATTTAGCTATCAATAATAACACACAGGTAAAAAATAACACACGGATATCTTCGGCGTACTGAATTATCGATCAATTGAGCTATGTCGCGTTTACAGGTATCGGATTACCAACGGACGACAAAGGTTTTGGGAAAATGCATAGGTTATATAGGTCGTTTCTTCTCCGTGTGTATTTACTCTATGTCCACGACACCTGACACGTGTAGCGCAAACACAAGAAGACATCTTATATTATTGTCACTATTTGTGTCTGTATTTCGTTTGCGAATAAAGTCACGTTTACAGCTTGAATGAATACACTGGTCACGTTCTGTTTCTATGTCGGCATCTTTAGGCAAGCTTGCTCTGTTAAGGCTCTTAGTTCCCTTATCCCCCAGGTTTACAACTGGTTGATTCCCGATTTCAGTAGCTGCTCACACACAATGCACGTGTTGTCCATCTGAAACAAAAACAACAATGCAATAAGTCAATATGATCGACACATTTTATCCACAAGTACGATGCAACTCAAAGACCTTGGATAGATTTAAACTGAACCATTGTCAAAAGTGCCTTTTAAAACAAAATAAATACATGTAAGTATTAAGCTTTCAGAGACAGTAAAAAACTGTATAAAACATACTATTGTAATTTCTGAACTCATCTAGAATATAGTTAATAAAGAAGCAGTCAATGGCTAAAAAATATTGGACAGCACGCTTTGTTTGTACTGTTGCGCAATTGTACATGTATAGATAAAATTGTATTTTAACCTAATAAACCAAGAAAATCCGTTAAATCATAAATAAATTAGATTTGATATAAACGAAATATCACCACAGTGTGCGATCCGGGGTCTTGGATCAGTTTGAGTTGGTTGTGTATTCCAGACCTGGAATACACAAACCAATGAGGACTGATACAAAACCCGGATCACAAACTGTGATAATATTCCTTTTATTATAAACCTTATCTTTATATAATGATCTTATCTTGTTTTATTTTATTTTTAAAAAAAACAACCTTAATTAAAAACTAGCTTAAAATCGGGACTATATCTTCTTGCTCAATGGAATGACTAAATATATGCATATGTTAAACTTATGTCATTCAAAACGTCATCATCTGTATTGATGACGTGTATTAATTTGTTCTCGACTTGGTCGGCTTATTTTCATCGGCTCGATTGAGATTAAGCTTTATCCTTTGGAGGAAAACATAAGTGAAAGCGAGTTCTGTGGATTATGCACGCTTCAAACGGAAATGAACTGTTCAAGAGTCATCAACGCTTGGTTTCAACTTTAAACAAAATTACCATCAAAACCGGGAATACCGAACGTCATGCGCAAAGCTTCTTTATATAAATCAGAATTATGTGAGATAAGCATAATGAATTTACCTTCTACATAATGGTGTTTTCTGTTTGTCAGAGTTAAACTTTCACGTGCTGACTTCGTGTTGGGCTATCAGTTTCTGCTAAATCTGAAAAAAATATAATAAGACTTAAGTATAAATGACTTGAAATTCGTGCAAGTCAATTTTGTTGAAAACAATATATATCGCGAAATCCAGTGAATTATGACAGAAATGTGCTTCCGTAGTTTTAAAAATCAAACAAGACGCCGTTTTAGTTTCATCATAATTTCGCTTTTATCGTTCTTTTCCTAATAGTTCTTATACCGATGTTCATATCTTTAATACTATTACGCAAAAAACCAGTTATTTCATAAAAAGAAGCAAAACCTGCAATATTGAAAATCAACAAATGTGCGGTGAGACTCGCCATTCTATTAAATTACGTGTAATAATAAATACACAGACGAAATCGTCCGTCTTCAGTGTTGCAATTGTGATACAAATGTATTAATTTTGACTTACCAGTATCGCTTTATCAGCTTTTTTCAAAATAATTTACACCCGGAAGTAAATTTAAAACCTTGCGATCGCCATTTTCATAGACATAATGATGTCATATTGATGACGTCATTAGCTTTTACGTCAGGAAATACTTCTACGGTGTACTGTACAGGCCATCGGATTTAGCGTAAAGTAGAGCGGTTTAAAATCGATTTTATTTAACTTTCCCCACCTACTCCAACTTCCAACTTTTTGCAGTGATATAATATACATATCTAGTTTCGCCGACAACAATCAGAAATTCTTTTGCAATTTTGTCTAGGTCGAATTTTATATTGAATGGCCTATCATGAACGGTGGCGTAAACGTTATTTTTCCCCGTTTAAATGAATCGAAACACAAACGCGATGCATTTAAAGGATGACAGCTTCTTGAAAATGTTGCCGATTTGTTCCAATCGAATGGCAAGCAGTTTGGAGCCCGATCAGACCCTGAGTTACTGGGCGTCTGATATGGCTCCAAACTCTTTGCACTTGACCCCAGTTCTTCGAGTGCGAGTACACTGCTCCCTCTCTATAACGACACCCAATGGGAGACACAGATAGTATGCGTTGTTTGGAGGGAGTCGTTATAGGGAGTGAGATTAAAACTTAGATGACATTTGCAAACAGCTTGATTCCAGATCAGACGCCGCGTCACGCGGCGTCTGATCTGGAATCAAGCTGTTGGTCACTCGTCATTACAATTCTTCTATCAAAATAGCCAACAATATGTAACTTTGCGATAAAAAGCAGACGACATTTTAAGCAGTTCAAGCGTTAGACATATGTGTCTTGTATATCGAAACACCATTTTAAAAACAACTGAAATATAAATAGATGTGTTGCAGTTCCATTTTATAAATGTTGAAGTAAAAACTGTCGGATTATCAGATAACACAAAGCAGGTACTGTCTATATGATACCAATGAATAAATGACTCGGTAAATACACGAACAAATCTATAAAACCCTAGAAACGAATTCGTCATACCTTTCCGAAATATTGGGTGTATGGCTTCAATCTGAGCACAGTCTATATGTACAGTTTGATTTATGATGAATAAAAATATTAATCGTACTATTGAGTTGTGTATTATTTCAGCCATGTTATGAGAAATTTGAATTCGGACACTCCAAACAGTGCAGACCTAATTGAAACACCGCAGTTTCAACGCAGTGTCGCCTCTGGGTTTACTCTGCTTGTCTCTTGTCAGAATCAACATTTCATATTGCTGTAAACAGTGCAGATCCTGATCACACTGTGTGTAGAGATGCGGCGGCTGATATTGGTTTACAACCTTTACACTGCTTACAGAATTTAAAAGAATAAATGAATGAGAAGTGTTTAACGACCCATCGACACAAGCGAGCAACGTGTAGAGCCAAAGAACATGTACAATGCCAATGAGTACATTTTTTCACTATTCCGATTTCGATTTTTTTGTAAACCCGTTACCTCTTACTATTCATATCAAAACTAACCAAGTGAACATTTAATGAATTAAGCCTTCACCAAAAATGGATACACTAAGTTGTTCCTTCTCTCTTCAAGAACACTTTAACTGTATGGATTTGTATACTGACACGAAAAGGAAACTGTGCACTTGTTTAGGAAATAAAATTTCCATCTTTGTATAAAGAAATATAAGCAAATGTGGTATCAAAATGTTTGTAAGTATTTGTTTTACACGATGCTATATTTTTAAATCAAATTCATATAATTATAAATGCACTGTTAACGCTTGAATGAAGTAGGGGTTAAACGTAAAAGTTGCAAATCGGTACTGTTTCCTAAATTTTAGAAAAATGAAATGGATTCAAATCGGTATGTGTGTTGTCCTCGTCTTTGGCTGACTAATGCAATACTTATCGAACGCATTGGCCTGACGTAACGTCTTGTGACGTAAATTCGTCAACGTCATATATCTACCCTGACGTGCTGGCTTGCTGGATCCTGACTGATCTGTAACGCTTACATTATGACCGTTACGATGTCGAAGGGTCATGATGGTATTTTGATGGCAATTAAACTGCACAGTGACGTCAGAGACGCTGACGTCGGATGACAGCTACTGAAGTGTCTGAATTCGTACGTTTTCTTGACGTCGTGGCAGCTTGTTAACGAGTTTAATTCAAATGTACTGTGATTTTATTATTGCATAATCAGTTAAGATATCGGTCAGTGAAAATATGTACTTGTAAACATGTTGCACTGGCAGCACATGCATTATATTGCATAAGAGCCGTTGGTACGTTTGAATGACATCCGGATGGTTTAATATTGAGTAAATTAGTGCAATGTGTGTAGAATTCTTTGATCACTCATTATGCCAAAATTTATAATTCTAAACTTAGTAACGAAAAAATTACACTCAATATAAAAGTGCACAGTTTCTTTTTCGTGTCAGTATATATCTGATTAAACAGTCATTTATTGCAAACAGCGTATACCAAGATCAGACAGCTGAAAAATACAAGAGCTGCTGAAATGGGTATAAACAGTTTCTCAAGGCATATTCGTAAAGTCATATTTATATGGTACAGTGTCAATTCATACAAATAGCAAAACTTGGGACATATTTTAAAAAAATTAAACGTATCAGCGCATTTCCGAAATATTGATTTATTATCCCTTTCAACACCGTAAACCTGTTTTATTTTGAGAAATTGAGACTGAGAGCAAATGCAAACAGTGCGGACCCAGATCTGCCAGCCTCCTGTAGGATCTGGCTGATCACGGTGTTTACGATTGCACTGAAATCAGCCAGCTCTGGCAGATCCGGGTCCGCGCTGTTTGCCATAAATATGGTATCTACTATCTAGTGATGTTTTTTTTATTGTAAACTGGTGAAATAAGTTTGAATTATCTTGCCGAAATTGTAACAATATATTTCTCCAAATTTAGTCATGGAAAAAGTCTAGGTACATGTAAGTTACTTAGAGGTAAAAGGGCAAATGTCCATGCATATCAACAAATCAACGTGGACGAGAACAAATGTCATTTTGAAACCCAGGTCGAACGTATTGACGAACAGTACTGTGCAAATAGTTTGCCATGGCATCGGTAGGACATCCAGGTTGAATGATATTTTGTCTGCCCGTAGCAGTTAGCTGCATGAATATTGTGTGTTTACAAAATGTTAAATTTGATTTCATCGGAATTGAATGCTTCCTTTAATGTTACAACACCAGGTTTGTCTATGTTGAACAAGAAATGTTTGTATTCCCTAATACCTTTCATTGACTTGCTCATTTCTCTCATGTCAAGTATGTAAGAAGACATATCCTGTTCACTAAACTAAGAAACACCGCAAAACTTACACCTGCAACCAATAGCAAGAAAGCGTCATATTTTGGCAATATCTGGATTGTTCGATTGCAAAATGTTACTGTGAATTCTTCTGCACACCAAATCGTAATTACTGTCACTTGAACTGTCATTTTCATGTTCTAGCCTACTCCCTTCATCAACATATCGCCGAGTTCTCTCGTCAATGTCTATTCGGTCGTCTCGTTTCACATCATCATCATCATTTTCATCACCATCACTTCTCGCATTCTACCCTGACCGTTACTGCGAAGCTGCTAGGAAGCTGTCTGGTCTTCTCCCAAAATGTTCAGAGTACAGGCTTTCAAGCTCCTGAATATATACAATATTTGATCTATATGAAACAGAAATGAAACTAATGCTCCATTCAGATATAATAAATGTCATTAAATATCGTAAAACAAATGTTTATATTTTAGTCAATAGGTAAAGGCATTTCTTCTCCAGTGCAAGTGCAAAATTAAAATGATTGCTTTAAGTGTTTGTTGATATATCAAGTGAATTCTGAAACCCAAGTGAGTTCTGACTTGACACTTGAAAATATGAAATTCAAACGAGGATATAAAACAATTTTTTTTAATAATATAGATCTATAGCTCTAGATCATCATCTTATAGAAAAAATCCACTTTGCAAATATTAATAGATGTGCAGTGAAAAGAAAAGTTGGTTTGCCGGATTTGAACCGGCGACTTTTTGTACTAGAATCCATCAGCGTATCCACTGAGTTACGGAGGATTGTTGTTAACAGCCGTTTCAGTTATAAACTCGATTGTCGCGACATGGCATATGTCGCAATGATCTCTCTCTCCGAGCGCGTCTCGTCTCTGTCTCTCTGTGTCTGTCTCTGTCTGACTCTCTCTCTCTCTCTGTCTCCCTCTGTATCTCTGCCTCTGTCTCTGTCTCATTTTTAAAAATAACTGACACAGAATACATTTTAATTACATTTTCATCTAGAGTATTGACTTGCATATCGAAAAAGAAAAAAAACCCTCTTTACTTGCCGGGTGGGGTATGTTAAGTTAACGTGCATCATACTATGACCTTCACGAAAAGTTTGAGATAATGATTTAAAGGCTGATATATTACAGCAACAATACAAAATAATATCTGTCTTGAAATATGTTGTAAGGCCAGTGGGGTAACAAAAATGATATAGATTTACCAGGTTAATCTACATAGATCTACATGTAGTACACTCGTACTCTTCAGTACGCACTCGACAGTCTACATGTAACAAAAAGTATGCCGTCGCTTGCATTTCCAGGTCTAGATACAATTTCAATTCAAATGAAAAAGAAACACCAACTCACCTCTAATTTACCATTGATTGTAGTCCAAGAGGATCTAACGATTCATTAAAAACCGACTCTTAAATTCTAAATATCAGAATAACTGGCTAGGATTGTCATAAAATCACGCTTGTAAACAATGTTTAAGTCATGCGGAAAACATGTGTTTATCGATTTGGATGACGTCAAAAAATCGCATTTTGACGTCATTTCAGCGATGTCAATAAGACCGGTTTTGTCAGAGAACGGCTCATATATAGATATTAATTTGTCTTGAAAATATGTAAAACTAGTCGACAGCCAAATAATCTTTGTTTTAAAGTTTTCCTTTATGTAGAGGTCAACTGTATTGATAAATATTCGTGGTTCCCCTTGATATGTCGCCTCCGTCTTATCTGTAAGACATGAGCGGGGAGGTGTTTTTTTATTCAAAATCATAATCATGATTAGCAATCGTGATTGTGATTCGGTCGATTTTTAATCGAATCAGAATCATGTTTTGTAATCACGCTAATCAGAAATAATCGAGCCCAACGCTCGATTAAATTTTAATCATAATGGCACTTGTCGATTCAACAAGCTATTTCATTTACACCTGGCAAAAGAATTTAACAGTCTTTCGACACGCATTATGGTTTATAACTTTAGTTCATTTCAAATTAACCTTGAGCAATAAATTAACCCCTTTGAATAAACACACTCACTGCTTTTTGCAACCAGTTTCTTGAATAACGTTCGTGGCGTCTGATCAGGTCTCAAACTGTTCGGCACATCTTACATTATAACTTAAGTCAAAATTAACCCACAAATTATCTTTTGAAAAAATTGTATTTGAATTAACTCATCCGTTCCCTTATCCCGAGTACAAGGGTAATTTGTCAACCGTTTGGATACTTATCAGACACTAGCCTGCGTATGCCGGCTTCTGATCATGATACAATCAGTTTGATTTCATACTCATTGTCTAATCACGCTGTTTTTTTATCACTTAAATCATGATTCTGATTACTAGTTTAATCATAATCATGATTATGTAAATAAAACACACCCCGGGTTATGTTGACACTGACTTTGGAAATAGGGGTTTTATCTTATCATTCTTAAGCATACTCTTAACATGTTCATATTCTTGAACGACCTAGTTCAATTGTTAAAATTTTTGGAGCTGCACTATTATATCAGAGCTTTTGAAAAAAATAGTTGCTTCAAACGCATGTTTTGCATTATGATTTTAGAACAAAAGAAAGGCATATTTCTGTGGATTATGTTTGTTAGGCACTTCAACTTTGTTTGATCGATGACTTTGAACCCTTTACTGCCTTTAACGAGTGTACTGAAATTTGACAACAGTTTGTTTCTATATAAGACGCCGGCTTATTCGGTGTCTGATCTGGATCTTAAATGCCTGTAGTACTATTTGTGTTTCTAAATCAAAATGTTTCAACAACTATTGTAGCAAAACAATAAATCTAGACATCAAGGTTAAAATGATACTGTCATGGCAGTCCACGGGCTAATCTTAACGTAAAATGGACAACAGACCTTCAGTCAACAATGTCATATTTGGTTATGCCAGTACTAGATATTGGTTAAACACAAACAACGAGACATGTGAATTCTTTTTTATCCATGACACATTTAGAAACAAAATATGTTTCTGAAAAACACAAATCTGACTTAATTTGAAGAGCTCTTCAACTACATAAGTATCTTAAACAATAATTAAAGGGATGCAGAACAAAAACATTGCAGCCTGCTTTCAGAGCGGTTCAGCCAGTTTACGGATATTTCTACACGAAACGCAACTAGAATTCTGAACGACTTAACATCCTAGATAAGCATTAGCTGCACATAATATGTAGCAAGCTAGTATTATGTATGGGATTATATTTACACGAGTTTGATATACACGTGAAATTTCCTTCTCACGAAAAACCACTTATGCGGTATTTCTTTTATATCCTACCAGAATGATGGTAGTTAAAAACAGGCTAAAACTAAAACCTTAACGCACATGCTGTTTCACGTTGAACTTGCTGGAAACAACTGGTATGACGTGTCAAACGTCAGTCGAGTCCATTTTTGGGAGAATGTTCTCGGACCGATCTTTGAAGAGCCGAGTTTATTAATGAGATAAAAATGGAGACGGGATTATTGTGAGCAATTTAGCGCTGTAGGCAAAGTGTAGGTACGAAGAGTGCATTATGATAGCAGTATTTGTTATTCAGTGTGAGTTCGAATCCCGCGTCAACCTTAATTTTCTTTTTAAATATTCAATGAAAAGTAAATAATTATTATAGTTTATACTGCATTATTATACTGACCATTTATGCATAGGTTAGTCGGTGTTAGGGAAATGATGCTTTTGCTCGAGTTTGAGTCTTATGTAAGCCAACATTATTTTAAAAATTAATTGATGATAAAATATGAGTATCAATATAAGTTTTAACAATTGTCTTGTATACGGGCACGAAAACCTAATGCTCTTCGCATGATATAGCATATATAAAACACATCTGGACTGACCACTCAGTAAGTAGGAAAGCTATTCAAACAGGTGGCTGCTGAATGCAGAACAAATGGTGACTGCTTTAAGGGAGTTTATGCATTACTTTTATTTTTAAATTATGCTTCCTTCTGCATTTTAGCCAACAATGACTTTATTGGGTGATCAGTTTAGAGATGTTTCACCGTATATATGCAAGATATAAATTGATTTTTTCGGCGTTCAAGAGAAATGAACGACAGAAAATTATCGGCAAATACCATGAATCGCTAGTGCGATTCATGGTAAAATTGCCGATAATTTTCTGTCGTTCATTTCGCTTGAACGCCGAAAACAATCTGTTCATTTCTTATATTTACAATATACTTGCTGCAATTTCTATGATTAAATAAATACTTAGTAAGTACGGATGTATGTTTAATCCATATTAGAGGTAGATAACACGAATAATGTGTACCCTATAAGGAACAGCCATGACCGATTTACTGGAGCTGTGTACATTCGAAAACAGAAAAAAAGTTCTTTTGTTTACATTCTAAGTCAACAACTTGACAGTTTGGCGCGAAAATTGCCGTTTTTGACGTCATTGGAAGTGGCGTCATTTTAAGGTAGGATAAATATATCGGGGTTTTTGTCATAAGGAAACGTAGACAGCCGCTGTTTATAAGGTATGTCAATTTTCTTGCAATTTATTTCATTAATAAAGAAGAAATTTAGACTGGGAATCATGGTTTTCACTAAAAAGAAGGCATAGATCGGTTAAGAACAATTTCGGAAGAATCCGCCAAATGTTTGCTTTGCAAGTTCCAAAGATTAATTCGCGAATGAAAACTGCATATGCCCCGCCTCCCCTTCGAAACTTATCAACAAGTCCCGCCCTCTCGAAAAGTGGTGTTTATACGAAATGAACACCATTTCTTTTCAATGGAATTGTATGGGGCGATTGAAAATATTTATCAATGAACATATATGTTGACTGAAATAAAAAACAATTTTTTTTAAGGTGGATGCGAGAGACTCAAATTCGCGCTTATAAAATATATCTCACTCATATAATTGACAATAGTTCTACGACCTATCTACTACGCTATGTTTCTGATGATAATCAACTCTATGTTTATACCTATAACAAAAACTTTTCTTTTAAAAAAATGACTCTAGGATATCCGAAATACTGATATGCTATATAAATGGACTCGGCGATCCCGTGACACGTCAAGCCTAGTTGTTTGACTATTCTAGAATGAAATGATTAACACAGTTAAGACTTTACACACATGGTTTTGATGTTCATACTGTAAAGAAAACTCCTCTTCCGATGAGCGGACTAGGCTAAAAATACTATTTCCATTTCATAAACTTTGGAGCCAGATCAGACACATGGTAATCCGGCACCTGATTAGACTTCGAATTGTTTCGTTTGGACCCTGTGCAAAAACCGGACGTCCTCTGAGCTGACTCGATCGTCAGGTTTTCAGAGGTGTCCGGTTTATTGAGGGTAGGCAGATTGCCACTAATATGTACATGTACACGTACTCTGCATTGCGGTTCCCATGCGCCGTTCAACACACGCTATGAATTACTTTATTCTTATATTATTGAATATTTGTTTATTTGCATTAATGAACACAAAGAATCTCTTGGTTTAATGTATTAAACTTATAAATAAGATACTGACTTGTGTAACGTGTTATCTTTCAATTTCATTGCTGTTTAGGTTTTTAAGCTGTATTTTTAAGTTAATACCGTAATTTGAAGAAAACAAGGCATGATCACATGCTCACCACTTGACAATCGTTTAACGAATGTGCAAATAAACTTAATTTAGATCATATCTTATGAACATCGATACTTTAACACCTAACTGAAGACTGACATCAAAATGTAGTTTAGATTCTGATAATGTTATTATATGGTGGTAAGGGTAAGGGTTAATTTGGACTTTATGAAGTTTAGTTGTTGCTAGGGTTAGGGTTGTTGGGGTTAGGGTTGAAATTGATATGTATGGTTGTGGTAAGGACAAGGGTATATATTGACTTTATTGCTATATATAGGTGTTACGGGTTAATATTGAATGTATTGATGTATGGTGGTGTTACGGGTAAATATTGACTTTATTGATGTATAGTAATGGATAGGGTTATGGTTAATATTGAATTTATTGATATATGGTCGTGGTTAGGGTTCGCGTTAATATTGCCTTTATTGATGTATGGTTTTGATGTATGGTAGTTGTTAGGGTTAGGGTTAACATTGCGTTATAGATGTAAGGTGGTGGTTAGGGTTAGTGTAAATATTGATTTTATTGAAGTATAGGTATAATTAGGCTTAGGGTTAATAGAAACTTTACTGGAGTATAGTGTTTGTTAGGTTTCAGTAAATATTGACTTTATGGTGATTATGGTGATTTTTAGGCTAAGGGTTAATAGTGACTTTACTAAGGTATAGTGCTTGTTAGGGATAGCATAAATATTGATTTTATTGATGAATGGTGATTGTTAGGCTTATGGTTAATAGTGACTTTACTGAAGTATAGTACTTGCTAGGGTTAGTGAAAATATCTATTTTATTGATGTATAGTGATTGTTAGGCTTAGGGTAAAGGGTGACTTTACTAAGGTATAGTGCTCGTTAGGGTAAGTGTAAATATTGACTTTATTGATGTATGGCGATTGTTAGGCTTGGGGTTAATAGTGACTTTACTGAAGTAAAGTGCTTGTTAGGGATAGTGTAAGTATTGACTTTATTGATGTATAGTGAGTGTTAGGCTTGGGGTTAATAGTGACTTTACTGAAGTTAAGTGTTTGTTAGGGATAGTGTAAGTATTGACTTTATTGATGTATAGTGATTGTTAGGCTTGGGGTTAATAGTGACTTTACTGAAGTTAAGTGTTTGTTAGGGATAGTGTAAGTATTGACTTTATTGATGTATAGTGATTGTTAGGCTAAGGGTTAATAGTAACTATACTGAAGTTAAGTGTTTGTTAGGGATAGTGTAAGTATTGACTTTATTGATGTATAGTGATTGTTAGGCTAAGGGTTAATAGAGACTTACTGGAGTATAGTGCTTATTAGGGTAAGAGTAAATATTGACATAATTGATCTGTTAAGGGGTTTGACATTTTGTCTCATTTTGTCTCTGTGTTTATTTGTTTGATTTTTTAAGTCCAGTGAACCACACTTGAAAACGTTTATCATTGGACTTAGAAGTCCGAAAAATTAATGTCTTGTTCAAGAGATATTCTTTGAATTTCAGAAAACGAACGAGGACGAAAGTCGATTTGTTGTTTTTCATCAAAATTTATGCATCGCCCACATTGAAAGAAGAGGCAGAGTACTTTAACCAATTGTTTCTGTCTGTTCATTGTATGGTGGGAAAGCGATTGAAACAAGAGAACTATCGGTCATAGTTCGCTCACCTGATAATAGCTGACAAAATAGAGAGAATGACTAAGGGTCGGGTCATTTTTTTACCCAAGGGGTATAATTTGAACAAACTTGATAGATAACCTGTAGATAATGCTATGTGCCAAATATCGAAGCTCTGGCACTTGTAGCTTTTGACTAGAATTTTTCATAGATTGCCTTCGCCATGGAAACCAGAGTTCTGCATTGCTTTTGATTCTTTGAACAAATATGAACGAGCTGAACCCAAGTACATTCCTGTAATGTTTGGTTGAAATCTGCTAAATGGTATAGGAGGATATGTCATTTGAAGCAAATGTTAACGACGACGCACGACGGACGACAACGGACGTCTGCCACCGTGCCATTACAATAACTCAACTTGAGCCTTTAGCTCAGATGAGCTTACAAAAAAGTTTAAATCAATGGAAACGTGTAGGATGCGTATTACATGCCGTCATTTAAATGTTGATTACCATTAGCTTTCAATAAATACTTACACATTCAACCCTAGCGACGAGGTTACTCGTCATTACAAACAGTTAACCTGTTGAGAGTAGACTCGTACCCTGCATAGATCCTAACCATTTAATCAGAGTCTTCAAGGTTTGTTTCTTTGAAAAATATTGCAGAAATGACCCCTTATAGGCAAACATGGAATGGAATTGGTATTTTCCATTTGAAGTTTTAGCGATGAACTGTTTGAAGGTCTCTATCTCATAGCTCTTATACCTTTGGCATTGCATCAAAAACATTTCAAATTTATTCAGCTTTTAATGTCTACTGTTCAAAAACAGATATTACCAAACAAAGTAGATCTCAGTCTTTAACGTTTGCATTAGATACGTTTACTCTTGCTGGTACACCTATTAACCCTTTCCCCCATAGCCTTTTCTAGTTGTGAAGATAGGTGGCTACTTAAATCAGGTTGAAAGTAAAGCAGAATGTGCCTTAAGGCACATTCTGCTTTACTTTCAGCCTGCTTTAAGCTAAAATCTGCAAGGAAACTGAAAATAATTTTTATGATTTATAGCCATGACTGTATAAATTGGAACTATTTTCTTCAGCGGAGGAATAAATTAAATGCGCTAAAAGTCGCTTCTATTGGGAAAAGGGATAAAAATACAAATATACTCGTTGCTATGGTTTATCGAGTTAAAGTATCTGCTTCATTTTATTGCTTGATAGTTAAAGGCTATAAACTGTAATATCAAAGTTAAATTTGCACATAGTCAATAATCGCAAGAGTTTGACAGTTTACTGTCTCAAACTGCCTTGCTATTAATCCTTTAACGCAAAATCTATTATCTGTATTAAACTTAACTCCTTTTCATCCTGATTTGCTATAATAATTACGATTATCTGCAGCACTGTTAGAACTTCAAATCCTAAATAGTTTGATTAAAGAAAGTTCAAACAGGTTTCCCAAGACTGTAGTATTTTGTGGCAGTGAACAATTAATGAAACAAACCGAAATAAATTCTTATCCGAGACACTTTGAAATAAGGTATAAGAACTGAATTGAGCTTAATTCTTTAAACCCGAATGACGTATATATGTGATTGATAAAATCATGTACCAGTGAAGAGTACACTTGTTCTTAGCGAACGGTGAAGACTATGATCAGAGGGATCATAAAGGAACCCTCTGACAAGGATCCTATCTGGAGCCGTATTTAACAAAGATATATAATTGTCAATTTCACACATGTAACAGTCCGGGTTTAGCTGCGTGTTTGTTATAATTTAGCTAAATGTCAGAGGTTCGTTTTAATGAGTAAATAAATTTAAGCATGTAGACGTTCTATTTGCAGGAATTGTTGTATTTTGACAACTCATAACGATTAATGCGAACCAACCAAACTAAAGCACTACTAAATATTTAGAGCTTTCAATAGTGTAAGCTCTTATATACTTGATAAGGAAAACTCATACTTATAGTCATGTTTGAACTTTGACGTTCGACGTAAGTGAGTTCAAGATATCAAGATTTGGCCTTTTTTTTCAACAAGTATTTTATTTAATGCTACTTTTATATATCTAGAGGTGATATTTATTGACATTACTTCTGTTAAAGAAGTTCAGAGTTAGCCGGATCCGGATGAGATGTCGCAAAACGCGGTACCTAATCCGGATCGGAATTTTAGTAAGAATTGCACAACAGTCAAATAATTAAAAACAGTCAACGTTTCGACCACGTATAGCTAGCAAGCAAGTTTAATTCAAGTTCTTAAGAAGTATTCTTTCCCACTAAACGTGTTTGTGCTAAATTTATAATTTCCATAAAAAACAGTTAAAAGTTATACTAGACACAAGGTAACCATAGTCTGACAAAGCTGTTTGTTATTGACATACTTGTTTAAAAATGTACTGATTTTTTCCATGAAAGGCGCATGCAATTTCATGGTAAATTTGCCGATCATTTTCTGTCGTTTATTTCGCTTAAACGCCGAAAAAATTCAGTTCATATCTTATATTTACAATATATTTGCTGTAATTTCTAATATCAAATGAACATTTTATGCATGTATGTTTAATCCATATTAAAAGTTTTTAACATGAATGATGTGTATTCTGAAAGGAACAACCAAAACCGCATTACTGAATGATTCGCGGATAGTAGACCCATAAGCACCGTCTACTTTGCGGAAGTTCCGCACAAGTTCCGCCCCTATGAAAATTGCTATTATACAAATTACACGTCACTTTGTTCAATGGAATTGAATGGGGCGAATGTAAATATATTATAACTAAACTGCACCCACTATGAACATTTGCATTTAACATTTACTAATAAAAAAGAAAACTTTCCGCGGGAAAGACAGATAGGAATTTCAATTAAACTTTAGACTAGGCACCCCTGTACTATCAAAGCACAGTACAGTCTCTAGGCGGGCAATTCATTCAGGAACTGTCTATAGGAATAAACAACATATTTTTGACGTTCATGACGGTATGACTACATTAGCTTAGCAGGGGGTAAATTTCGTAAACGCCCAAAGGGCGTTTACGTTAAATTTACCCCCCCCCCCCCCCCGATGCTAATGTAGTCATACCGTCATGAGCGGCAAAGAGATGTTGTTTATTCCTTATATTTATATTTATATTTTCTGTCTTGTCAATTGAATGTGTTTATTGGCCAGATTTGTTTTTCTGTATAAGAATTATTATATACCGGTCAAAGAGGTTTGATAGATGTAATGTCGATGTAATAGCCATTCCAGATTCTAAATATGGTGAGAAAGTAGTCCCAACTACATGTACTGTAACTGTATTAAAAATTCAGGATTTTTCCCAGTAAACATTCTCTCTGTGAATGGAAAAGACTTACAAGGCAAACAATACAATACAATACAATACGTTTTATTCGTAAATAGAGGCCTCCGGCCCAAAATACAACATTTATACCCAATTTACTGAGATTTGTGTCAAATAAACATAATCAATCATGTACTGACCCCTTTCAATGTATATAAATTATGTGTGTTTTACCTTTTACAATACGAAAATTAGCAATTTCCTATACAAACAGTGTAGATCCAAACCAGAGGGCTCCTTCAGGATCCCTCAGATCAGGATCTGCCATGTCTGTCCTTTTGAAATATATTGTAAGGACAATTATACATGTATTGCTCCTTATTCGAAAAACAAGACTTATCCACCTGAAGTTCAAGGGATCAGTGAATTAAAGAGACAAGTAAAGTTAAATCAGTAACAGTTAATCTTATATTAATCGACCACAAAATATAGAACATTTATGGCTAGTTTAAATAACAACAGCGTTTGTCAAGTGCAGAACAAAGATGATGCAGAACGGCACTTTCAGCATCATTCCCATTCTACACCGGACATTCACTAGTCTCAAAAGAGTAAAGCCTTTCTTCCATATGTGGTCGATCAACACAAACCCCAACCGCCGCACGGCCGTGCTACAGTGCTAGTCTTTTAATAAGGCTGCAATGAAAATTGAAAGTTTTCTTATAATATCGTGGTTCTCAGTTGACATTAACCTATATAGTTCGTTTCTACTTTGCCTACCAGAGTACCAGCTATATAAAAGATCATCCCTCACGCTTACGTATTTGGGACATTCAAAAAAGACATGAAACTCATCCTCAACAACTGATACGCTCGACTGGTGGAGACAGAATGTACATGTTCTTTGTTCTCTATTCAACTTTAAGTGTCGACCAACTTCAATATGAAGCTTGTGACTGGAGCATCTAAAACGAGCCGGTGCTCTCCTATGATAAAATGACAAGTCTATGCAAAGGTACTTCTCAGGATTCAATAATCTTTTGAAATTTTTGTAGAAATCACACCTGGACGAATCCATAATACTTTCATGCCAGTTTTGCGACATACAGTCAATGATTCTTTGCTTAAATAGTTGAATAAAACTTTTTTCATCCCCTACTTCTTGAGAAACCCAGGCATAGCCGAACCCGTACCGAAATAATAACTGTTGAATATCTGTGGCCCATGTATGTCTACCAGCGTCGCTGATTGATAACAAATAACAGTGCAACTTGAATATCTATTGCCAAAGCACATTCTAAAAATACAGGCCGCGGTTGTTTTCTTAACCCATTTACACACATAGCAACGCGATGGCAACGACCTATGGGTCTGTATCACTCCGCTAGTGTCATATGACCGTCGACCAATGGAAGCTTAGTGTTAAGTGCCCGATTTAGTCTATTTTAAGAAGTCCACGAATAGCACTGGGGAAATCCGAACTGGCTAGAACTAGTTTCGAATTGTAGGTTCATCGTCAGATGTACTGCATATTTTTAATAGGATTACATAAAGACTTTACAGGGTGAATGTAATATTGGTCTATGTCCACACTGTCCCACGGTAATAGCAGGAAATGTGTAAAAACAAAACAAATGTTCGATTAATTGACACGCTTACATGAAATAGCACATCAATGCAGAGCAACAGTAATATTAACAGTCCCTGGAAAAGTTGAAAAAAAATATTCATGCAGGCGGCAATCACTTACAGTTATGAGTTACATGTCTAACAATCTAAATGTATATAAGAAGTAAATATGCATTTGAAAATTCAATTCAATGAATCAAGAAGTACCATCTTACGTTACAAGAGCTCTTCCAAGCGATGAAATTATGTTCACTACTAATTTGGGCATACCTTATACAGTATAGGGATCAATATTTTTATACGTGTTACTTATTAGGGTATGAATCTTAGCCAATATCCAAATATGGTTCTGTGTTATTTTTAGAAAGACAGGACACTTAGATAATTCTATAGTAACAATGCAGCTGATAATTGTTTCAGACAAAGCTTCAAAATGTCACATTTTGATATACGAGTAAAAGTCAGTAAATCCATATAAAGCTAATTGTAGCTTGACTTGTTTGTGCAAACAGTTTGGAGCCTAATCAGACGCAGAATGACTCGACATTTGACCGGCATCTGATCTGGAGCCCAAGTGTTCGTTTCTGTTGTTGACCTAACTCTATGTTATATACTACAAAATGAATATCAATTTAGCTTATCAAATGTTTGAGAGAATATGATTGTATTAGCCTTGCTAAAAGTTGAGAATAAATGATGCGTGTGCATGTTTATTCAACTGATAAATAACATAATTAGTATCGTGTGATTTATGTACCTGAGTTAGTCCATTTTTTATGCTCTTACGTTATTTGTTGTTGATACTGAAGAATTTGGTAAACGAAGCTTAGCTGATAAACGCTTTTAAAAGTTGCTATGATGGCTATTTTTGATGTAATTCCAGGCCAATTGACATTTATAAATACAAGCATGTAATATTATTGCGATACATAACACCCTATTTCACCTTTCTAATTACAGTCGTAAATTGATATTTAAACTACCAGTATTTCATAAGTTGAATTTCGATACTCGATAAGTCGGTTTCGCTTAGTTTAGCCATATTTTGTTTCAAATTCCATGAAATTGGGTCGGGCCACACGTTTTACCAACATTAGTTACAGCCCTCCCTTATTCACATTGGTCTCGTTTAAGTCGAATATACCCGTTTTTCAAGGTTTAAACGTGGCTAAGCCACGTTTTAACTTTGAAATATGAGTATGTTTGAACTAACGAGAGTTCGTTTTATCGAGTTTGGTCTGTATATTTAATTACTTTGTGAACTACTATGACACATCGGAACTGTACAGAGGAGTGATGACGTTATTCTATATTGTTTAAACGAAACGAAAGGCAAACGCGATTCGATAGAAGTGAATTGAAAATGTTAACATCTTTTAAATATGACTGCAATGAGTGTGACTCTTAATTATTTTGCAATGGAAAAACGTTCTATGAGAACAAGCGCTTACGTCGAGAAAACAATCACTTTCCCCCTGTGTTACAACCAATTTAAATGGACAAATATTCTAAAAGTAAGCTAGTAAAATACAAACGTAATACAATAGAATATACAAAATGACTTTTTGTTTTTGTTTTTAAACAAATATGATAAATTATTTTCTATCTGAGTGGCAAACAGTTTGGATCCTGAACAGACGTCGAATAATATATTTTCTACTGTTTGCGCGTGATAATTCCGTGTATATCGCTCGCTTACTTATAGGTTGCATTGTAAAGGACAACAACTTAGAGAATGATGTAAACGGACGTTTCATACACATAATGTAAGATGGATTGTCCTTTTAATCCCTTCACTACCATGACGTAATCTATTTTCAGCAGTTATCGACTGCTTTTGTTTCTAAAACTATTTAAGATACTGGTATCTTAACTTAAGAATAATAACAGTGTACTCTGGGTAAGTCAGTGAAGAGGATAAATTGACAAAAACACGCACATTTTCAAACGCAGAAATTTCCCAAACAAGTGTTAAGTCGCACATCGTGATCTGCTATTAATTCAAACTGTTAACAAATGCAAGCTCGGATGCACGAATCATAATAAGGGTTAAACTTTTTCATCGCCAAAGACATATAAAGTCCACTCTGAAACAGTTTCAACCCTGGTTGGACGCTGTTTGACCTTCATACAATATGTCTAAGGTCAAACTGCTTTCAGCTTGGAAACAGCCTATTCATTTGCTTTAAGTCGTTTTTTTAATAAAAACAAAATGACAAAGCAGATGATATGCTGGGTACGAATGTGTAAAAGTGGTGTCTATTGTGGATTTAAACTGTTTGGCACTCATACTCAGCTTTATTTCAATGTCAAAAGAATATAACTGATGTTGTATTATTTCACAGACAACACTTCAGCATGCTAGAGGTTAACAAATACCAATGCAATTGAAGTGATAGAATTTTATGCGTTTACCATATATAATGTTTCATATCGTATTTGATCAGCGGCGTATATTGGTTTTTTAAGTATATTGACATTTATTTATAAGTAAACTAATACTTTGCAAATATACGTCTAAACGAGAAATAATTCAACCTATCATATAGACAAAAAGTTCTCCGTAAAAAAAATCTGATGATGTAGATCTAACGGAAAAGGACATAAAGAAGTTACCATAAAGCCAGTCTCTAAGTTTATAAAGAGTTGGAACCGAGTCTGAGATCGTTCTCAATCATTTAATTGGTAACATTTTGAGCTTTGCTCAAATCTGACCAATCACATTCATGAGAACGATATCAAACTCAACTCACACACTCTTTATAACCTTTGACCCAGGCATATGTTTGATCAGTTCAAGTAAATGTCTGGTCAGATAAATTCCGACTCGAATAAAGCGTCTGATGGAGGGACATTTTTCAAGCATTTTCAGTTCATTGATTATGATAGTCTGGTTACTCCCCCTGACTCTCCGTGATTGGGTCAGGCAAATACGAAAAATGGCGGCGCCCATGGAGAAGACCAGGTGAGTAAAAACAAGGAGGAACAACTTAAATCTTTGCTGGCAGGCGCTTAATATCTTAACATAAGATTCATACCATTAAGATAGGATTTAGTATGACAATGATTAGTAGTGACGTTGTGTATTTTGTGTTTTAAAGCTTAAAGTCACATATTTTCGCGACCGTGCTTGCAGACGGTATACATTTTCTTAGAGAGATGTCAATGAAAAGTAACGATGTATCGGTATGTTTATGCCCCCACACTACTGAGTCGGGAGCAGTCTGTCTGACTGTCTGTTGGTCCGTTTGTCTTTTTGTTTGACCGTCTGTCCACAACTTTACCTTGTCCATAACTCTGGAACTACATAAGATAAATACTTTATATTTAGTATGTGTACTCAACTCATAAAGGTTTGAAGTTCAGTACAACTTTGGTTATGTCCGACAAATGTCAAGGTCATTTAGAGGTAAAATCGGATAAATTAAACATTGGCCATAACTTTGGAGTTACATGTGCTACATGTTCATACTTTATATTTGGAATGTGTACTCAACTCAAGAAGTCCTTGACATCAGTACATCTTGGGTTATGGCGAACAAATGTCAATGTCATTTAGACGTAAAATCCGGTGAATTAAACCTTGGCCATAACTTTGGAACTGCATGATTGTAATACAGATCTGGTATTTGGAATGTGTACTCAACTCGTTTATTAAAAATGATAAATAATGAGCACTCATGTGAGATCCTCTATTTATACAAAACACTCGTTGCCAAGAAGAAGAAGAAGAAGAAAAATAATAATAATGCCCCTCCCCCCGCCCCTACCCCATCCCCAAATAATGAGAACGTTCTGACGTCGTTGTATTGGTGGTTTCGGTTTAACTAATGTGATGAATCTATATTAGTCCTGCTATAGTTACTGAACAAGGGCCTGTCATTCTACAGTTTGGGCTTCGTCACCGCGCCTACGTTTAGACATAATAGTAACTTCGGATTCAGAGTTGTCACAAAAACGTAGACGTAGAGAATTCATTGTATTACTGATAAAAACTATTTAATATCACTCAGTCGTGACTAGAGCATTGGCTCCACCGCTGTCACACAAACAACAGTGGCAATATCTATGATCTTCTTAGTAATATTTATTATTATTATTTTTCTCTTCTTCTTCTTGGCAACGAGTTTGAACCATTATTAACGTATTTAGCTCAGTGAAGGTCATATCGTACACCATGGCGGTCATTTTTTTCTATAAGCATTTCCCGGGGGAATTCGTTATTTTTAGTTCAAATTGCAATGTTTACGGGTCACAACGATAAAACAACATCGTTAAATTGATGTTTAAACTGGTATCACTTTCCTCCAATATGTTTTGTATCTTAGTGGTAATTAGAGCATCTGATTCAGTATTCTGGTAATCTTTCACATCTAACATTGATGTCTGAAATGTATTGTTGAAAGCCTTTGCGATTTGTTCTCGAACGTCTTCTTTCTACAAAGGAGTATAAATGTTAAATGTTGGTCTTTAAATATCTGTGAAATAATTTATTTTTATATTTGTTTCTAAAGAAAACACATGTACAAAGACGCCTATTTAGAAGACAACTGGTATCAGACGAATAAGGGTTATCTTCTTGCCAACGCTCTAACTCTTACGCTCTAACCATCAGTAGTGGTAATCTTGACATTTAAATAAGTTAGCATGGGAATCCGACTATATGCACGACTACATTAGTTATAAGCTTACATACATTGAATAAGAATACCCTGTTTACTCCGCATTCACCAACGTGTTTTTTCTAAAGCACCGCCGGCACCAACGTTTAATTCATTTTATATGCTTGAAACCTTTCAATGTATATTTTTTCCTCAAATCAACACACTAAATGCTTTTTTATAGCTAAATGGTCCAAATTATATACCAAAAGTCAACCTGAAGGAGTGTTTTATGCCCTAAATTGGCTTTTGAACAACCCGAATATACCCTGAGCTCACTTCAAGAGTTGGTTTTCATTAATGTTTGATAAATCTACAAAATATAGGCATATAAACGTACTACGACTTGAAACCGGAACCATTTGTGCCTCGTATTGACCAGGCCCCGAGGTTATAAAACTTAAAATGAACTCTGTGCTCAAAACTCAGAATTTTTCTCAACTCATAATTCTCTGGCAAACATTTTATATACAACGAGTATTTGCATACATAATTCTACGGTAAAGATATATCCAAATGAGGAAACAGAAATAAGTTAATGCATGTTATGTAAAAACTAGAGCATGAGATCAAAACTGAGTTTTGAGCACAGAGTTCGTTTTAAGTTTTATAACCTCGGGGCCTGGTCTTTTGCAGACTGGTTCTTCATATCCTTTGAAACAAAGCAATTTGTTTACTCACCTGTGTGTACTAGGTCAAATGTAAACAAGAAACACCGCAATTCGGCGTTGTCTGCACCGCACAACAAATTGAACGCCTATACACGGTGAGTTCGAGCGGAACATATGACGCTGACATTATCAACGTGATATTAAGTACTAGTACAGTGCTGTGGTACATGTATAGGTCAAGTGCATTATCAGTGCGTCAGGCGTTTCCTTCTCAAATAAACGCGGCTGTTGTAAAACATTATTAATTTTATGCTTTTCGGTGGATTACTAGGAAATAGCAGTGGATTATTACTTGATAATTTTGCTGTTCCAAGCAGTGGGATTATCGTCGCGCGTGCTTGTTTTATGAATTTTCCCCGTAGGGCTCCTCAAGAATGGTAGTTAATCGTGTGATATCGTTCAAATCGGGCAGCCCGATTTGTCACGAACCACTCAACAGAAGAACACGAATCCAAGATCGGAAGTAACGACGTATTTCCGATGACGTCAAATCAATAAATTAGTGACGTCATTGTATGGCAAACTGTCACGGAATGTAATCGATATAAATTTGAGGTTCAACACGGGATAAACAATGTACTTTCGCTTTCAACTGTCGAACAATTTCGTTTAAAAAAGTGGCTTAAAAGCATAAATAAATTGAATAACTATTTTTTTGCAGCGTAGGATTGAATTTAATCCATTTCGTGGACATCAGACTGTTATATTTTTACTCGTGGCTTCGCCACTCTTGAAAATATAACGTCTGATGGACTAAATTATTATCTTACACTGAAAAAACAACAACAGTTATCCTTTATATGATTTAATTTGCAAGCAGTTTGGAACCAGATCATACCCCGGCGTCTGATGATACTTCGAACTGTTTGCCACACAGAAAAAAGTAAACAGATTGAGTATCAAACAGTCAAGAGTCTGTTAACCCTTTACCCAATAACCCGTATATAACATTAAATACAGGTGAACACTTAAAGCAGGTTGAAAGTAAAGCAGAATGTGCCTTAAGGCACATTCTGCTTTACTTTCAGCCTGCTTTAAACAACCATCTGCTAGGCTACATAAAAATATTTGTTATGGTAATTGTTCATGAGGGTATAAACTGGAACTATTTTCTTCAGCGGAGGAATAAATTAGATGCGCTAAAAGTCGCTTCTATGGGGTAAAGGGTTAAGGCATATTTAGAAAAGAATAGTCTTCTCTACTGTAACTGATTAACCCATTTATACCTACTGTCTATAACAGCAAATATTCGCATACAGTGTAGATTCTGATGGGATACCGCGATATACGGCGTCTTGTCAGGGTCTGTACTGTTTGTTATTTTGTATGAAATGTATGCTGCACGGTCAAACATTGATGTGTCTTTAGGTCGCCCTTGTATATCTGTAATGAAATATTTTCGCACGCTAGCTGAAACGACGTCATCATTTTTTGAAACAATTACCGTCTGCAGTTATTTCTCAAACTTAATTTTAAGGTATTTAGACTTATGGACTATTCAAATAAGTGGCAAAGAGTTGGGATCCTGATTCAGATGCGGTGTCTGATCAGGATCCAGGTTGTTTACAAAAAAACATTGTATTAAGGTAAGGCAGTGAATGGTGTGGGATGGATACTGGGGGCAAGATAGTGAAAGGGTTAATGAGTTAACACAAATCAGACTGTATTTGACTAAATTGACTTTAATTATTCATGAATGTTTTTGGAAAAACAATGGGTGGGTGATTCATTAAATGACACAAACATGCAATATGTCATGAACTCGCCAAGAGAGAATGTCATTTCAGTATTGTCTCGATTTCGTTTCGTGTGAGATCAAATGGGAAGAAACTATTAACAATATCATCGCCGTTGGCAAATGAAATGATTTGCAAACTGTTTGGAACATGATAACACCAGGCCAGGGTTTAACCCATTTTCGCTCAGCTAGTTCTTCAATGCTTGAATATTTTATTAGTCCATTTTTTATCTATGGATGCCTGGTCTAAATTTTCATTTTCGTTTTGTTTTATATTGAATTTAGTACTTAAACGATTGTTTACATTGAAGTTAAATAAATATAATCAGGCACTACAGTCGGTAGACGTTATTTCCAAATAAATGCGTTTATGCTTAAACTATTATTTTCATTGCAAACCATAAGGAGTAATATTAGACCTCTGACTAAACTACGCCAAGCTGTTTGCCACTTTAAATTGAAAAAAAAAGCAATAGATACTACAAAACATAATAATTTTCTACACTTGATTTGGGTGCGTTAGCGTGTTTTGAGTTTTTTAACGGGAAATAATAACGTCTTTACCACTGTAACAAAGAACACGACAATATTGATTCTGTACAAATGCTATAAACACGTTTACATTGCAAACAGTCCAGCCCTTTTGATTTCATCATCAAATAGTTTAAAGTTCAATTCAATTTGTAAGTACATGTAATACCTTCATCATTAACTCATTTGCTCACTTTGATTGAGCACATTTTGCTAAAAAATGGTGAATCACTAGAAACTGGGTACTACTCCTTAACCCTTTAATATAGGTGACCACTTAGAGTAGGTTGAAAGTAAAGCAGAATGCGCCATAAGGCGCATTCTGCTTTACTTTCAGCCTGCTTTAAGCTTCCATGTGCTAGAATATAGAAAATGTTCCCTATACTATATATTCATGACGGATTAAATTGGAACTATTTCCTTGAGCGGAGGAATAAACTGAATACGCTAACAGGCGTTTCTATTGGGGAAAGGGTTAAAAAGGGTTTACGCCTTTGATTAATTCTCCATTGAAGAGTTCAAGGTTATAAAAGAGTTTGTGTTGAGTCTGAGATCGTTTTCAAGTACCTGATCAGTAAGATTTGAAATTTGCTCCAATCTGACCAAACAAATGTTTTCGGGCGACCTTAGACTGATTTCAATCTTTAAATAACCTTTGCACACCATGTCGACTTATCAGGCATCTCTTTGAGAGTTACAACGTAATAGGTACGAGGCCATTTCCGGTCGTTGATCGAGGTAAAGAAAACAAATGGCATAAAAATGTGGGTCAATTTTCGTGTTTGCTTCAATTTTGCTTTAATTTCAATTGGAATCATGACAGGTCATGGTTCCGATGAACTATGGACATTTTTGACAATATCCGCCCTAAATCTGTTCAACAGAAAACCTCCTCTTTGTAAGTTGCTCGGCTCTTATCAGGAACCTAGAAACCTCCAAGGCACCCCTTTTAGAAATTTGGCACATAAAAACCAACGTTGCGTGTTCCGATGCACATAATGTTTACCAATCAGTCAATGGTGTTCGTGTGCATATTAAATCTGCTTTAGATTCATCATGAAATTGTGCATTGCAGTTGTTTGCACATAAATGTTAGTGTTTTGACAAATTTTCGGTTTGAAAGTGATCGTGTATTGTTTGCGCCGGAAGAAAATTGGGCGGTATATCGCAATAATGGAGCATATGATGATAACTAATTCATCGACTGGACATTTTTAAGTGGAACTTCATCCCCCGATGTCTAGAAAAAAGCAGAAAACTCCTGTTTTGAAGCAATAAACGAAACTTGACCCACCTTTCTGCTATTTGTTGGGTGGCCCCGATCAACGCCCGGAAATGGCCTCGCAACTTATTCGACAGGGTGTGCTTTGGGTCTGGCATTAAAGCAAAACCAAAAGTTTAAGACGTGGCAAGACGCCGTGCAATTTGGCATCTAATTACGTTCCGAAATGTTCAAGTGCATGGATTTAAAATATATCAAATATTATTTAAAAGTAAAACTAATAAAATATCATTGTACTTAAATTCCTGAATTTAACTCGTTTAAATCGCATCGAGTTACTAACGATGTCTTGATACAGTGTGGACAACTTTGATTTTACCAAAGGAACGTTTGTTTGCTTAAAAACGATGGTACCATTTGAAAACAGTAGGGAGCAAGGTACTTGGCGTCTGATCAGTCTTTTTGCGAATTCAGTTTCGAAATATTGCAATAAATATATATATCCAACTGTTTAGTGTTTGCGTTAAGTACTTATCTGATCAGAGTCCAATGTGTTTACACCAATAGCCTCATAAAACGCGTTGCTGTTGTGTTTGCGGTTCGTTTGTTGTTAAACGGGAACGAATAACATCTTCTGAGATCGCGATTTTAAAATATATCCCAACTGTACAATTCAAAGAATTGCGGTTATGATAGTTTTAACGGTAACGATTTATATCCCCATTATAATCGGAATGATTTCATAATTTATTGCTAAAATAGTGATATATCGATGTGCTGCGACATTTTGCCGGAAAGGCAGCATTTTGATTACGCGATAAGGATCACGCAATGAATAATTGTTGCACAAATCATTGTTCTTATACAGTAAACCCTTTGTTAAGTCGATCAAGACACTCCTTATTAGTTTGTTAATACAGTAAAACCTCTCTATAACGACCACTGAAAGAAGGCTAATTGACTACATACAAGACAGGTGACACCTTAAAGCAAGGTGATCGTAAAACAGAATGTCAACTTTAAATGAACTCTGTGCTAAAACTCAGATTTTGTCTCAGCTCATAACACTTCAGCAAACATTTTATAAATAACAAGTATTTATATACCATGATTCTATTGTAAAAAATATATCTAAATTAGGTTACTTAAATCAGCTCAAGTATGTTTTGTAAAAACTTGAGCATGTAATCAAAACTGAGTTTTTAGCACAGAGTTCATTTAAAGTTTTATAACCTCGGGGCCTGTCTCAAATGTCTGATAATAAACATAATTGAACGGCCATAATAAAGAGGTTTTACTGTAGTCATAAGACAAAAATTGTGCCATTACGTAACATACTATTGCTGACATAATATTTTGTTCATATTTTTCCACAACACCTGCGATGCTGAGTTGCCCTGTCATTCAGAATTGTCGTTTGCTTCAAATATATCGTCCGCAAAAAAGATTAAAAATCAGTTTTCAGGAATTTTAATCAGAAGAAAAGATGAATGTGGGTAGCAAACAATTTGAAACTAAAGCAAACACAGAGTTACGGGGGATCTGCTCCGGATCTATATCGTTGGCAAGCCGTGCTCAATGTAACAAGGGTAAACCTATTACTTCATGAATGCTGTTTTTTTTACTTCTAATAATCAAATTATCTCGACACTGAGTAAAGAGGTCATCACTTAGTAAGTCATACACATAAAACACAGACAGCATTTCCAGTATACTTCTAGATTGTAGCTTAAAACAAGTTTGAAAGTAAAACAGAATGCTTTTAACTGCTTACAGTGATGGCTTGTCTTCAAAAGTAGAAATTGGCTATGAATAAAATGTTTCAGCACAATATAAGTAAAGTATAAAGCTCGTGAAGGACCTTCATGTGGCATTAACGTGTGTCCTGCAATAAACGACCGAAACAACGGCCTTACTTTCTAGAATCGCCTTGCTCAATTTTGACTAAGTTGCTGATACAGTGGAGAATCTGTTATTCTTTCCCAATAAACGCGTTTACGCTAAAACTATTATTTGCAGTGCAAACAGTTTGGAGCCAGATCAGACGCCGGGTAACCCGGTGTCTGATCAGGCTCCAAACTGTTTGCCACCAAGATAAACATGAGATATCAGAATTGTCCAAAAATTGTTCTTTTCTACGTTTTAGTGCTTTGCGTTTGCGTACGTTTGCGTTTAAACGGGAAAGATTAACATATTCTCCACTGTACTACAGTGATTTCTATACAGCACAACATTAAAAGATACTGATGAGACACCGCCAATTGGTACTTTATACTCTGATTTACACTGATTGCTAATGTATACTTTTGTGGAGGGTAGACATTCATGGTTTTAATCCATTTGGTTGTTGTTTCTTCTCGAATCCACAGTTCATACAGTGGAGAATGTGTTATTCTTTCCCAATAAACGCGTTTACGCTAAAACTATTATTTGCAGTGCAAACAGTTTGGAGCCAGATCAGACGCCGGGTAACCCGGCGTCTGATCAGGCTCCAAACTGTTTGCCACCAAGATAAACATGAAATATCAGAATTGTCCAAAAGTTGTTCTTTTCTACGTTTTAGCGCTTTGCGTTTGCGTACGTTTGCGTTTAAACGGGAAAGAATGACAGTTTCTCCACTGTACATGTTGACTGGGAAACATCAGGTTGAGAGCCAACTATTTTGAAGGTGTTTACTCCGGATAGCAGCTGACCGAGGATGTAAAGAGATTAATAGACCCCATTTAATGATTCTTTGATGTAGTACAATGAAGAAAATGCTATTCTGTCCTGTTTAAAACCCGTAAATGCAATACAGTGAAATGAACTTTTAAGTTGTATCTGATTGGCAACAGTTTGGAACCTGATCAGATGCCTGCTAACTAATCCTCTGATCTGTCTCCAAACGGTTTGCAATGGAATAAGAGTTATCTTTAGAATGCCCGCAATTATTGGGAAAGAATTGTGTTTTTCCAACTGTACTTAAACACTCGACCAACTGGAAACCAAACAGAGGGTCAATCACAAGTTATATTTGCCAAAGTCATTCAGAAGTATTAGTTCAAGCCAAATATAAAGACAAAGTATGACGTTGTCATGAACGTTTGAGACTGCAAATTTAACAAAATATTCTTGAAAAGTACTTCAACACTCAATAATTTGTACACGCGTTAGTTCGAACATACTCATAGTTTATAGTTTAAAAGTTTTAATTTTGAAAAACGGGCATGTTTGACTTAAGCGAGATCGACTTTTAAAAATTCAACTTATGAAATACTGGTATGAACGATTACAGCGAGTTCGAAGTATCGGGTTTCGACAGTATTCCTCTCAGCCTTATTGTCTAATTTCTTGACATTAATACAGGGGAAACCTGCATTGGATATTGAGAGAAAATGCAGTGAAACGTAGTACCTACTTAATAATAAATACTTAAATATTGTTGAGCTAGCTTATAAATTAGAGAAATGCATTTAAAGAATATTCTAGAATAGCCTTTTTCATACGCCCATTGTTCAATTTTCTAAATGGTTAACTTGGTTTTAAGAAGTACTGTGGTGTTCCTGATGGCTTGGTTATAGTGGAGAAAACGTTATTTTTTCCGGATAAACGCGTTTACGCTAAAACTATTTTTTCTTTTACAAACAGTTTGGAGCCAGATCAGACGCCGGGTAACCCGGCGTCTGATCAGGCTCCAAACTGTTTGCCCCCAAGATAAACAAGAATTTTCAGAATTGTCTAAAAGTTGTTCTTTTCTACGTTTTAGTGCTTTGCGTATGCGTACGTTTGCGTTTAAACGGGAAAGAATAACAGATTCTCCACTGTAAACTATAAACGTCATTAAAATGTAAAAAATTCTCTTTTTTTAGCTCCGAGCATGCTGTGTATTTTTACGTCTGAACAAAATGTCGTATGCAAATGTGTTAACCCTTATCCTGCGGTGATGTCGTCTGCTTCGGAATTGTCGACTGCAAAATTTGTTAAATTTAGATTTTTACATTTTTTAAGTAAAGAAATTTTAAGAAGAGTGCCAAACAGTTTGGATCCAGATCAGACACCGCGTTACGCGGTGTCTGATCTGGATCTAAACTGTTTGCAAAAATCAATAAAGTCGCGACCAGCAGGCAAAGGGTTAAATAGAACTTTCTGAATTTCTTTTCAAAACTTGGTGTGAGTGTAAACAGTTTTGATCCTGATGAGACGCCACATTACGGGGTGTCCCATCAGGATGTTAACTGTTTGTATGCTGTAATGACTGGTAGATATAATCACCGCTAGCATGGTAAGAGTTATTGCGGTATATATATGTCAACATTCTCTGTAATGTCTTCTTCCTTCCATGGATAGGATTGCAGAGCTTTAGACTATTTAGTTTTTATTTTCTGACATTCTACGTTTTGATTTATATATAAATTACTGATTCTCTATTATTTAGGACTCATAAAAGTATATACAATTATGCAGCAGAGTAACAACTAGTAATTCGCTTTATTCAAAAACAAATCCCATATATTAACCCTTTACCTGATAGCCTATTTCTAGTCTGCAACTTGTATCCGTCGTTGCTATTTATCTTCTCTTGGGTGGTCGCAACATACAAGTAAATTAAAGTTATCAATTCTTAGTTATTGCATTGCAGACGTAAATGACATTGGTATTCATTTGGAATGAAACAATATTAAAATAACTTTGTTGATATCATTGTTATAACGCCATCAATTTTCTACAATTGTCGTCTTTTCTTTTTCTCAAATTTAAGAAATAAGGGTTATTTAAAATTAGAAATATTGAAATGAGTGTCAAGCAGTTTGGATCCTGAAAAGAAGCCTCGTTACGCAGCGTCTGACCAGGATCCAAACTGTTTGCAATAGTAATTGTACGCGGTAAGGCAGTGAAGGTTTTAAATGTGATCGTTCAGTTATGAATCTGTCATGAATATGTTTGTTCTTATAATTGCCGATAAATTAAATCAGGACAATAAGTAAACAAGGGTATTTATTCAGCAATTCATCACAAAACCAGAGTAAAAGGAAATAAACCCCCGCACCATGTGTGCCAAGTACACTCACCCCCGCAGTTTGTCTCGAAAAAGTCCTTATGATAACATTACATGAGGCACATGGGTAACGATCATATGTTATTCGATTTTACCTTTAAAAAGTTTAAATATAAGGATGGGATACATGTATACATGTATATTGAAACTCAGTAAACGTATGTTAACTCTTCCAAAGACTTATGATAGGCCTATAACAACTATGATAAAGAAAGACAGACTTTCTTATAATTATGCTCACTAAAACTGTTTCTTACATGGTTTATATAAATTTTGTACTTTGATGATGGTCTTGGTCTAAACAATATGTCCCGTATTGATATTGTTTTAGTTGGACACATCTTTACACTTCATCAGGAAATAAAGAAAAGTGCACTACTGTTCGAATCTAACAAACGCTCTATTATTCCTTTACAAAAATATACATATGTACATGTGAAGATATTAAAAATGTGAAACTATATACCCAGTCCTGCGTTCGTTGGCGTCCTGGTCCCTCCACCTACGGTTCGCCCTGAGCAGAGAGGTTCGCGGCGAGAGTTTAGGTAGAGTTCGCGCTGAGGAATACAGTGGATAGAGCTGCAGTTCGTAATCGAGACGACTTTCTCATATTTCATATACGTATGTGTAAATAACTGTTAAACGCTTTATATATTATGCATGAATAAGACCAACATACTAAAAGTATGCATGTTGAATGTGAAATTGAACTGCAGAGCAGATAATTCAAAAGACGAACTATTAGAAATTATTTTTTTTAAAAGATTTGTATGACAGTTGCGAGAATACACAGGACAAAGTTTAAACTACATGTATATCATATACATTGTTATCCTGCAAATGAAAATAGTTTATTAGTTTCTTATAAAACAGTTAAAATAAATTATGTTTAAACTAACTATACAAAATATATTTAAACTAACTATAAAATGCAAAATGTTGGGAGTAAAATAGTATTCCGGTTAACCAGGCACCTGATCAGGCTGAAAACTATTCATAACTCGTTTTTTCGACATTCAGTGCATCGTATTTGCCTATCGTTTCGATTAAAAACAGAAATAATATTTTTGTTCCGAACTGCTCTTGAATATTTTTTGAAATCTTATAGTGGTAAGCTGATAGTTAATAACACATGATATTTTACTTTCATCTCGGATTTACATAATCACGAATGAAATCTTAATAATAATTCATACATAACATTTTCTATACCTGTACTTATAACTAGTGGCATTCGTAAACTGTTCAGATCCTGAACATACAGAAAGTAACTCGGCGTCAGACAATGATTAACTTACTTGAGAGACACACATGTTTTTTTCTTCAGTCACAAACCCTTAACCTATTATCCCATAGCGTGTTTCTAGTTTTAAACATGGGACCACTAAAGCAGGTTGAAATTAAATAGCAATGGCTGTATCAATTGGAACTATTTTCTTCAGTGGAGGAATAAAGAAGAGGAGTAAAAATGTGTATTGATTAGATAAAGGGTTAAGGCATGGTATACTACAATATCGTCAGCTCCACAATTATTTTGAAACGATGTCAGCTGAATAAAACTTGACATGTGAGTGAATATTAAACAGTTTCGATCTTTTTCAGACGCAATGTATAATCTTCAACCCAAAAAGTGTTAAAGAAACTCACAAGTCAACTCCACGCTACCTTATTTCGAGCGAATAATATATTTGCAAACAGTTTGGATTCTGATCAGACGCCACGTAACACGGCGCCTGAGCAGGGTCCAAACTGTTAAACACTCTTTTCAATATGTCTTATGTCAAAACACTTAAAGAGTATTTTCTAGAAATAAAAGCAGACGACGACATGGAAGATAAGGGGTTTAAGTTTACTTTAGGTTAAACATATTTATTTTCAAAATAGTTTATATTTTATAATCATACATAAATATACTTTACGGTAAGAACGAAAGCAGTTTTTGCTTATTAGGTTCTTCTCCTAGTTTGTGGCTGAATACAATCACGACTGACAAATAAACAGTTTGAATAAAGGACCAATAAAGCGAAAATTCAATACAAAGTTGAAGTGCAACATTATATATATACAATACATACGTATTGTTGTGAGATGCATGGCACGCCCAAAGTAGAAGGCATTGGATATTTATACAATGGATTATACCGCAAAGACCTATGGCATATGCTACTACATGTACAGTGGAGAATCTGTTATTCTTTCCCAATAAACGCGTTTACGCTAAAACTATTATTTGCAGTGCAAACAGTTTTGGTAACCCGGCGTCTGATCAGGCTCCAAACTGTTTGCCACCAAGATAAACAAGAATTATCAGAATTGTCCAAAAGTTGTTCTTTTCTACGTTTTAGTGCTTTGCGTTTGCGTACGTTTGCGTTTAAACGGGAAAGAATAACAGATTCTCCACTGTAACTAAGAAGTCGCTTGATTCAAGATCAACTGTACACTGTGAGAGTTGTTTCAAAGGGTCAAAGCTTACTTTGAAAGTTTGAATACAGGTGATTGATGGCATATTTTATTATCATCGTTATGCGTCTGCCTTATGACAGTGTTCATTTTCAAAAATATGATTGCCAATGCAACGGTTTAATTTATGCTTGGGTTTTGCTTTGAAAATGTTGTATTTCATCCTAAAAGCGGCGATTTAACTCTTGCTTCTATAGCCGCGCTCAGTGCTTGGTGTATTCAGACTGAAAGGAAATATTGACGCTTTAATTTCATTTTGTTTTAAACAGTAAATTTCCAGGTTGGTAACGTGTACAGACACTTTTAGCAAGTAAGTTGTGACATTGAGGAAAACTGTTAAATATCTCGACGATTCTTGAATTTTCTACAGTGTGTCTAATTATACGTTGACCCGGCTGATGTGTGTACTTATGATTGCCGATAAATCAAAACATGGGACATATGCAAATAATGCACATTGTTTGTTACAATCAGTTACAATAGCAAAGTAGGAGAAAATTAATTGCTGCGCCATAAGCGTACAGTTGATAAACGTTATTCTTTCCCGTTTAAACGCAAACGTACGCAAACGCAAAGCACTAAAACGTAGAAAAGTGCAACTTTTGGACAATTCTGATAATTAATGTTTATCTTGATGGCAAACAGTTTGGAGCCTGATAAGACGCCGGGTAATAGTTTTACCGTAATCGCGTTTATTGGGAAAGAATAACGTTTTCTCCACTGTATACGGCCGATCCTCAAAGTTATTCATAGTGTATATTGCTGAGAATTCAAAAACTGGTTCATATTTTAAACAACGAGTTTATTTTTATAGCTATCTCGATAAGAAATCGGCATATATATGTATGATTCATAAAGAAAGAGGGCATATGTCAGGCATCCGACAACCGATTTCGCTTAGTTTTAATACATAAATATGTACAGATATAAGAAATTGCGCGTTTTAAACATCTTTTTGAGCGGTAATATGATTTTAATGATTTATAGTTGAATCAGTACGGGGCTGATCACGAAGCTACAATCAGTTAATTTGTTGAAAATAGAAAAAAAGAATAAATGAACAGTTTTGGTTTGATCCACGGGAGTTCAGTTCTTAATACAATGAAAGAAAATATTCGTATCACATGTATACAAATGCATGAAGCATATTACAAGGCAGTTGGCTGGGGTTGGGACTCATGAAATGAAAAATGTCCTTTGTTGTTTTGTTGTACGTAACCATATACAAAACCTTATATACAGTAATAGTTCAGTTAATGTATTGATACCTAAGTAGTCATAGTTATCCTATCACCCCTCATTTATGCATGCATAACATCGTACCTGTCATTTACAAACAGTGTACCCATGAAGAGAACGTTGGTCTTATGTAAACAATGTATACCCTAATTACAGGATGTATATAAGAACCATCTGATCGGGATCTGCACTGTTGTCACTGTAAAACGAAGCACCCATAAGTAGTAAAACATGGACTGGACTCGAGTGGAAACTTGAACTGGTGATTTGAAGTTCCAGAGGTCAATAAGTTCAGGAAATTGAATGGTTTTTTTTATATTTGTGAGCTGCTTTGAATTCCGATAAGACAGTGAAGGGGTTAAAAATAAAAAACTTTTGACAGTAAACTGATGTACACAATAACATTAAAATCAACATAGAATTATTTCCATTTCCGTAAACAACATAATTATAAGGGTTGGGTGAAGTATTGACGTATATACCGGTACATTGCATATCCATCCATCACATGTATCCATTGAGAATTCCCATTCAAACGTTTTCTTTACACTAAAATTAACACGATTAACAATATCAAATCTGTTGTACTGCGTAACAATAGCCCGTATGACAAACTACAATTTCATGACGACGGATCAAGTCTAACTGGAATATGCCACAGAACAAAATGAAAACAATCTGAGTGTACTCGCAAAACTTTCTAAAACACAAATTCATCTTAATTTTGTTGATCAATATATAAATGTTACGAGAATTCAAATCTCTGTAATGGTAAATCGTATATCGTCCTGCTTGTTTCAGCGCGTTTGTGTCAATTCAAAATATACTACATTTTAGCAGTGCACTGAGAAAAACATGTCTATTGCATTACAACAAGGCATTGGTGAAACCAAAACGTTTTCGAGGACTCGGCGTCTGATGAAGGTATTAACTTGTTAACATGTTACGTAATATAGCACTGAGCATGCTAATGACAACAAAACAGTGACTATCACGACCAGTCCTTGACACGGCGTCTTGTCTTGGTTACACATGTTTGCAATGCAATAAGTCTTGTATTATCATGGGTAGGCTAGATTATTTGCCGGATAGAGATACAATAGGACTGTAGCTCTACTGTGATCAGTATATTTGTCATGTTCAATGCAACTCATCATGTATACTACCTGGAAAATTCCGGGTTAGATATGCAAGGGTGATCTAAAGACACTGCAGTGTTTGTCCATACTGCCAAATATCGTGTATAATAAGTAAACGGTGCGTTACGCGGCGTCTCATCTGGGTGTTCACTTATTTCGGTGTCCACTTTAGTAGACACTAAGTTTAATGTGTTAATCAAATTAGAAACGTTATACTGCTATTTTCTTGTAAACAATGTTATTTTTTGCATGATACCCACTCTTTATGAAATACTAATTGCTGTGGTATTTTGTAGGCAGTATCATTATTGTGCTTGTAGGTTCAGAGTAGCTAGTCTACAGTGTAATTTTCCAAGTACTCTCTCCCTCTGTATTTCGAGACTTTGTCTAAAACTTTACAATTTCCATTGACTTACATGTATCTGCTACGCATTTTCCATATTAATATAATCTAACGGTCTCATAGAACATTGTGACAGAGAGTTGGTTGGCCTACATTTCTGATCCAGTAAGAACCTCGCCATTGGAAACCATTGTGCGGAGTAAGCAGTAATTAAGTAGTATGCGTTTAATTTTATGCAACGTACAGTAAAACCACCAATATCTAGGCCAATCAGCTGAATACTTCTTTTCGCTGTTAAAAATAGCTGTCATTAAACTAAGAATATGATATCGTACACAAGAGAGTCAAGACTCATTTTCGATAATTTTCAATAGCCACCTGTCTTACATATTGTATATAAGCTAATGTTGTAAGTGGTAGTTTTTAGGCTTACCCTTATCTTGTTGCATTGCCGTCTGCTTCCAATAGATCTATAGCATTTGTGAAAAAAACTCAAAATTCATTTCATGCAATGTTAACAATTAATGGTTTCTAGTCGTTACGCGGCGTCTGATCAAGATCCGAACTGTTAGCAAATGTTAGCCAAGTCACGCTTAGTATGATATGAGTTAACATATTTACATTATACCCTTCAGAACGGGGAGCTTATCGGTCAATCAAAGCCATGGAGACAACAGTATGTGTTCATAGAATGACATGATCTATTTGATCGATTGAATTATTCAACATAAAATAACTCAGCATTACAGCAATATTTAGACATCCCATGCTGTTCGTTTTACCATTTATTACATTATCTAGATTTATTTATGCTTTTCGATGGATTACTAAGAAATAGCAGTGAGTTATCACTTGATAGTTTTACTGTTTTAGCAGTGGGGTTATCGGCACTCGTGCTTCCTTTATTAAGTTTCCCCGTAGAGCTCCTCATGAATCGTAGTCAATCGTGTCTTACCGTTAAAGTCCGGAAGCCCGATTTATCGCGAACCACTCAACGGAAGAACACAAATCCAAGATCAAAAGTACCAACGTAATTCCGATGACGTCGTATAAATAAATCAGTGACGTCATTGTTTAGCAAAATGTCACGAAAAGGTTTTCGATGTTAAACTAATTTGGGGCTTAACACGGGGTAAGAAATGTACTTTTGCTTACAATTGACAAACAATTTAGTTCTAAAAATCGTTTAAATGTGAAATAAATAGAATAACTGTATTTTTTCGGTGAAAGATCTAACTTTTATTCATTCGTAATCATCCGATTGTTATATTTTCAACCGTTGCTTCGCCAGTCGTGAAATATAACGTCTGACGTTCACTCAATAAATTAGATTTTGATCTTACATAAAAATACAGTTTTCCTCTATTTCTTTCAAATAAAATATCTGTGAGTGTATTTATTCTAACTGCTTACGGGCGACTGTATATGGCGATTGTTTAAAGTAGCACACACACGTTATCGTTGTGATATCCTACTGAACGCAAGGCGTTGAACCTCACTTTTAACGAAATTCAATACTAAAAAACATCGGGCATAATAATACAAAAATATATCCCCTCTCTATTCAATATACAATGTTGTTGTTGTTGATGTTGTTGTTGATATAGGATCGTGTTAACAATATTTCAGTCATATCGAGTTGACAGACAGACACCTCATTTACATCGATCAAAACATATGAGGTATTGATCTAGAAATTTGATCGCTGACAAGAATACCAGATCTACAAATACTTAAGATGTTAACCTTTTCAGTACTTTGACTGTCGTGTAAATATATTATTTTATGATGTACATATCCATTAATCGAATCACTGAAATGGTTTCATCTCTTGGTAGTTTTCTACAGTATAATGCCAAGCTATATTAGTGGGATATATCCCCATTCTTTTCTTTGGCATGCCCCAGCATCACATGGTGTTATATCTATTGTATTATCACATAAAACCGCCTCTGGCAGTGCTATAAAACTAGGCAATACATGATAATGAAATATCAATGTTTGGGCTCCGGCACAACCTGTTCGTTCCAAAGCGCTGTATGACGCTGGACGCCAAGTGACGTCATTTTTCATGACGTTACAATAATCAACGTCATGTTTTGGCGGAAAATACGTATGGCGTAGAGGCTACAAACTACGGATTTTGTTGATTCATAGGGTTTCAAAATGTCTATGTGATAAATAGAATTTCACATTCGTACTCATTATTTATCATTTTTAATAAACTTGTTGACTTAAATAAATATATCTTAGCCTACTCGTTTGTTAAGAATGATAATAAATGAACACTCATGTAAGATCCACTATGTAAAGTATAACTGATACAACGAAATTTGTACCTATGAATGAAAAAAGCAGACGGTCCCAAACACTTCGTTTTAAGTGAGTTTCTCTGTATTTAATACCTTTATTGCCTTACCCCCAAGTACAATAGTTATTTGCAAACAATTTGAATTCTGACCAGACGTTACGTCACGAGGCGTCTGGTCAGGATCCAAACTGTTTGACACTTAAAATACTTAAGCTTTGAACTTGAGAAATAAAAGCAGACGACAAATGTGTTTAAAAATTGATGACGTCATGGAAGTAATTGTGTTAACGTCATGTATCCAGGACAGCTATTATCTTCAAGTTTTGTCATCATCAGACAATTCTGTGTTTTGATCATCTGAAAATGGTTTAGAATACACTATCAGTGTGTCATACTGTTCATGATGGAGAAGATTTTAGTTTTTTCCAGTTTGAAAGAAACCAACCGAAATAAAAGACAGAAACTGAACAATATCTGTACATTCTGACGATTTACATTTATTTGAGCGGTGGACAGTTTGGAACCTTGGTATAGGTAAACAAAGAGCAGTGAACCGTGAATGTACTTTACAGTTTGGCACTTTCCATTATTTAGGAGTGTCTGTATTGCTGCACTACATCTAACTAAGTTGTTGATATGCTAACAGAGTGCTACCCCCCCCCCCCCCCCCCCCCCCCGAAAGTGGACTGCTGGACTGCGCTAAATATTATGGTTCACTCATACGCCAAATAAAACGTGAATCACCGTAGAACTCAAATATCCTAAAATTACTTTTTAAGTTTGTTTTTCATTTAAGATACACATCTTTAAAGGGGACTTATATTTTTATTTATCGAAATATATCGATAAACAACTTTGGACAGCAGATTTATTTTATACATGCGTACACATGTACATGTATACTTATTTGTTCTGTTTTGAGACTGTTCACATTTTCAATTAACTGTTTTCAGTGAATTTACAGTCAGATGCGTATGGTTAGCATCTTAAGTTTCAATGTTCTGAAATTTCTATCTATTCTTACACAAATCATTTAAAAAAAAATGATCATTGTCTTTGTTTAGTCAATAACTCAACTGAATGTTATATTGATCACGATAATATGCTGTCTGTGGTAAAGGTTGTTGGAAATTAACTTATATCCTGTGTGACTCCTGTCTATAGCATAACCAAATAAACAAGCCTAGACATCAACCTAATTAACGAAAAAGTAATAACATTTGAAATGTCACTAGAAACAAAAGAAAACAACATGAGTTAATCTGTTTAACATTTTGTTTGAAACCTATTTCCATAAAAGTTTATACTACTCAATTAACGTTAACGTCTATGATATTGGTAGCCAGCTTGACTTCACTGTGCTTTTGATGCAAGGACCAGACAGGGACCATACGAAATCCGTGCCCATAAATAAAAAGCATTCGAGACGAATTGAGATCGTTGTCGTGCTTTTGATATATTAGATGTGAGCATTCAGAACCATCTCAAACGCTTTAAAACCATGGAGCCTGTTATAATCTGACTTTGTTATATCTTTTTATCGTCTTATCAAGTATTGCAATATATCAACTATATATATAGTTTGATAGTTTTACAGACCTGTCCACTAGACACAAGAATCAAACCATTTGTATATGCAGATCACTTTTACATAGCAGAAAATATTATTCTTTCCCGTTTGAACGAAACGGAAAGCAAGCGCAACTGAATAAAATGTAGAAAGCAAACGCGTGCTGTTGTTTATTTTTTAATCGGAATAGTAAACGATGTTGAACTTGATCAGACCCTGGGCTACTCGGCGTCTGATCTTACTCCAACCACTTTGTGATTGACATTCGATTTTAGCATTAACATATATGTTTTGGAAATAAGTCTTCTTTCTTTACTGTAAAAAACAAGAGTTATGTAATGTTTTATCCGAGTTCAATAAATCCGTCGTCTATCTAAGCTGATCAGCAAAACTAATTAATAGATGGCGTATCGTTTGACATATATACCAGATACTTTTGAACATGCTGCAGCAACACTTCTCAGTAAGTCGATAATTATAAAAACGGCAATCCTGTGAATAATGATATCAAATTGATTAAATAAAACCCTATCTAGGGACATTGGTTTTGAAATGTATGGTGACTAGAGCGCTATTATAGATTTAATACAAACTCATTTTTAATTTTTTTGACCAATACTATACGCAAATGGTTTGGAACCTGATCAGACGCCGCGTTACTCAGCGTTTGATTAGGATTCAAACTGCTACAGTGGAGAATCTGTTATTCTTTCCCAATAAACGCGTTTACGCTAAAACTATTATTTGCAGTGCAAACAGTTTGGAGCCAGATCAGACGCCGGGTAACCCGGCGTCTGATCAGGCTCCAAACTGTTTGCCACCAAGATAAACAAGAAATATCAGAATTGTCCAACAGTTGTTCTTTTCTACGTTTTATTGCTTTGCGTTTGCGTACGTTTGCGTTTAAACGGGAAAGAATAACAGATTCTCCACTGTAGACACTCATATAAATATTTAAAATCAAACTGCCTTAACTCCTTCATGGTCAAATTATTCAGGAGATTTTAACCCTTCAACGATTTATTGTCGTCTGCTTCAGTATTGTTGTCTGCAAGACAGGTTTCAAAACTAGATTGAATGTTGTATAACTTAATAAATATCAATAAAAAAGTGTCAGAAAATTTGGGTCCTGATCAGACGCCGCGTAACTGTTTGCAAACGCGTTATATGGCGTCATTGAGAGTGAAAGGGTTAAATTCTAAACTTTCAGAATAAAAGCAGACGATATACACATTACCAGTTGACAGTGCGATACAGAGTTATGTATTTAACTCGAGACGTTTTTGGCGGAAATAGCCGATCTGACGAGCGCCTTGGCGCGAGTCTAATCGGTTGTTTCCGCCAAAAACGTCGAGAGCTAAATGCAACACTCTGGTAGCGCACTGCCAACTGGTGATGTGTTTATTATATGCCTTGAATACACCCCAAAAACAATTACATAGTTGTTTAAATAATTTTATATCCAAAATTTATTAGTTATTTGAAGCAGGAAAATATTTTTTGCATGCCATAAAGAATAACGCGGAACTTTTACTTGTACGTAAATGACGTCACGCTAAATCGAAAGCGACGGCAGAGTAAAATACCAAGTGGCTGATACAAGGTGGCTGATACAGACTCTTGTGTTTTACTCTTCAAATACACGCGGAAACGCTCGATATCATACGAAGGCATATAATAAAAGTTTTTAAAGAGGGTATAGCAGTGAAAGTGTGAGACGGGTCATGACGTCATACTGGTAGTTAAGTGATATAGATAGTGTAGTATGGATCTCCATCATGTTCGACACAGGTATAGACAACAAAACCATTCATATTTTCTCTCAGTTGCAGACATACAGCGGAGAAAAATGTTTTATTTTCCAATTCAGCGTTGATGCTATTACGCCAAATACAAACGGTTTGGAAACAAGTGTTTCTTTGGCTTTCAAAGAGCTAACTCATTCATCTTGTAGTGTTACAGTGGATAATCTGTTATTCTTTCCCGTTTAAACGCAAACGTACGCAAACGCAAAGCACTAAAACGTAGAAGAGAACAACTTTTGGACAATTCTGATATTTCATGTTTATCTTGGTGGCAAACAGTTTGGAGCCTGATCAGACGCCGGGTTACCCGGCGTCTGATCTGGCTCCAAACTGTTTGTATTGGAAATAATAGTTTTAGCGTAAACGCGTTTATTGGGAAAGAATAACACATTCTCCACTGTAATATCTTTGTTAACGCTTTCATCGACAAAACATCGTCTAGTTTAACATCATTCTACTGCCATGACGTCATCAATTCTAAACCATTTTCGTCTGCTTTTATTTCTGAAATTCAAATTCTAGTTACCGGTATTCTGAAATAAAAATATTGCAATGAGTGTCAAATAGTTTGGATACTGATCAGATCCCGCGTTACTCAGTGTCTGTTCAGGGTCCAAACTGTTAGCAAGTAACTATATTATTCTCGAGGTAAGACAGTGAAGTGGTTAGTGCCGATGTTTGAACATTCAGTATGACTAAGTAAATATCAATACGATTGACACACAATTAGGATCTTGAAAAAACGCGGCATCTGATCTAAATCCAAAATGTTTCCGAATTCAACATTGATCGCTTATAATGACCAAATTGTTCAAGGTCAACTAGCCTGGCTGGTTTGTATGACCTTATTTGACATACAAAGTATTAAATTCTTTATAATTTAACCAACTAAATAATAGACCCCTGTTGGTGCTGTGCTTATGTAACACACATTTAAAGTGATGTATATTATCTTATATTGTTGTTTGTTTGTGTTTGTGCTCTCGAACTGAGCAAACAGTGCAGGGTCCAAAGAATCCTAGCTCCTAGTTTTTGAGAACCAAACAAAACCAACTTGAATAGTTTATATGCCAAGCTTGCATCCCCTTTAATATGTAAACCATTATATTTACAGCCTTTCTTTTCACAGGCTAATTTCTCTTGTTTCATAAGTACGAGGGCTGTTCAAATATTTTTGATACTGGACCAATTACTTCAATATAAGAAGTGTCAAATACATGTGTCATATATCACTTTATAGAACAATTGTTCGCCTACACGATGGCATAATGCACGATAAGATCACATAACTCGATGAGTCAAATAATGAACCTAAACGACCCTACTCGAGGACACTGGAACATAGCACTTTTCAGACATTATTTTTTGACTTTATAACTTTTTAAAGAGTACAATTTTCAGGGGTTTTTTATTGAAATATATCAGTTTATGTCTAAATTTTAATGTAAAAACAATTGCATTTCTATTGATAGAGTTGTCTGTGTAAAATCTCATTTTTTCAAAAACAACATTTCTTATTTTGCTTCTGACGAAAGTGGACTTGTTTGTTCAAACGCAATATAAATGTTCGAGATAAGTATATATAAAGTTTGATTTTAAAACATGAAACCCTACTTCAATGGCTTTATTGCCTGGTTAAGTAGAAACAAATAGTTTGTGATTACTAGCTACTTTCATTCATAACGGTAGATTAACTTTTTTATTATATATTCACAACATGTTTGTTATTAGCTCTATTTTTTATACTTAATATAGTAAAATCATTTAAAACTGTGTCGTGTTTGCATAATTGTCTGAATTTATTTGACAGAAGATTTCAGAAACAATCAAGCCGTAATAATAATTATAGTACCAAATTGGGTTCAGAAAATTAACTCAACAATTTACAAAAAAGGTCCAGTGAACTCGATGAGGGGTCATTTAGGTTCATGCTGGGGCTGATTGAGTAATGCGATCTTATCGTGCATCACACCACCATGTTTACAAAGAATTGTTCTTTAAAATGATATTTCACACATGCATTTTGCACTTATTATAATGAAGTTATCGATCCAGTATCAAAACTACCCTCGTATTATACTAATGTTTGTCGGAAAAAAGCTGTTATGTCGTTTTATTGTAGGCGGCGTAACATAAATATGTTTGTATCTTGTATCCCTATTGGCATGTTTTTTGCGTCTCGTACAAACAATTAACATGTGGAGAGTACACTTTCTTTATGCACACACTGTAGACCGTGATCAAGCGATATTGCATGACATTCTCAATACCCACCAACACACGACTGCCAATTCATAGAAGTTCCCGACCTTTTCTTTGTGCACTTCAACTGACCTGTCATTTCTACGATTTGAAGAAGGCGATATATTTTGGCCGTTTTGGCCGTAAAAATACTGTCCAATATGAGTTTCTACTCTTCATAGTACTTAAATCTATAATTCCTTTGTAATCAATGCGACACTGCTAATTACCAGTTTGATTAATCTATTTAAAGCATATATCCTTGTCCCAATTTAGAGTTTTTCTAATGTCTACTACACACATAAACAACTGTGTTAAAGGCCAGTAGTAGCTAAAATCAAGATATATGTACAGATAAATCTCATATAGAAACAAACTGCATGCTTTTTAATTTGCTTTAAACTGTCATCTGTGTGTCAAAGGCCAATAAACATTTCATTTGCGTACTTATGTATAAAAGTAAAGTATTGGCTATTTTCATTCGATTCCACGGAGTAATGGGGCAACGGTTCGGTCGGATCTCCGCTGAACAAACGTTTTTGTGAAGTTTTAACATGTTTGAATATCTTTGATAATACACAAAAGCTGACATATTTGCTATTTTCATGGGTCATAGAAAGATCAGTTGTCGCCTGAATTATATTCTTATAGTTATTCATTAACTCATTAAATGACCATAAGACGTTTCCATTTAAAACAGCAAGGTATTAACGGCTTATTAGGAAATCTCAATGATGCTTAAATTCCTTATTAATTCAACGAAATTTCTTAAAAAAAAGTTAGTGCAGTGACTGTTACAAACATTTGTTCAATTCAGATATTCTTTTCAGGAAATTATCAATTGATGTTTTTGAAGCCGTTTAGGAAGGAACAGTGTTTGTTTAAAACGTACTTCAAATATCTAAGCTCAGGGTACTATGGTTTTAGACAAGAAGATTTTTTAAGTTTTCATTGAAAAAACCTATTTTTAGCTCCTGTGACCTAGATATGCAACGGACCGGAACTGTTTGAACAACCCTGAAAGAGGACCATATAAGGATCATTCAGGCCAAGTTTGGTAAAAATCCATCCAGTAGTTTCGGAGGAGATGTTGTTTAAAGAAATTATTGACGACGAACGGACGGACGACGGACAGAGGACAATCAAAATAGCTCACCTTGGCACTACGTGCCAGGTGAGCTTAAACCATCTAGCCTTAACTTTTAAATTACCTCCCTTTTGCCAAGTACACTCCCCACCTAAACAAATGCACATTAAACGCATTTGTTTAAATTGTAGAAAAGTGTAACAAAATGAATTAAGAAAAAATGACTATCAATGAGAAAAGATTAAATAAAATATTTAAATACGATTACATATGATTTACGATACCGCCTGTTCAAACGTTTAACCCCCGAACAAAATCTGCAAACTCCTAATTTTCAAACAGTATTCTTTTAAAACTAATTAAGACATCTGTATTATTAAAACATCAAAAACAAATTGAAAATGGCAAACATTATTGACTCTGATCAGATGGCGTCGAAATGAGCCTTTTGATCTTAGTCTACAATGTTTAACTGTAACACAAACAGGGGAACATGTTTAAAACGGCAGTAATCATCTCTAATTTAATCCCAATTTTGTTTAAACAAAACAAGTATATCAAAATTGGAAATAGAATCGAGCATTTAGCAACTATATAATATAGTTCTGGCATTCAAACTTCACAAACACAAATCACAAAACCTGTTCATCCTTAATATTGATAAACCCAGCTCATGTTTGAGACTATCACATATATATCTACTACAACTCAACAGAAGAAGTTCCTACTTCCATAAACTTCTTCATCTAGACAAATGATGCTGCAGACTTTGACACAACTAGAACAATTGGCTAGTCATCTACGGAATATTTCTTTCAAATTAAAATATTACTCTTAATGACAGCACAAAATCAGGACGTGTCAAAAGAACTGTATGCATAAAGAGCATTTTAATGTGAGTGTCTAATTGTTTGAATCAATGTCAGAGGCCATGCTAGGCGGCGTCTTGTCTGTATTTAGTCTGTTTGCAAATCTTAACAAAGTCGCGCTAAATAAAGTAAGGGTTAAACTCTTCACCGCCTTACCGCGACTACAATGGTTATTTGCAAACTGTTTCGATCCTGATCTTAATATCAAGTTTGAAAAATAAAGGCAAACGACAAGATTTTACTTGATGACGTCATGTCAGTGAGGGGTCAACAAATGAAACATTCTCATTCTTACCGCTTTGTTCTCAAACAATACATAGTGAACAATTGCCTGCCTATCTGTTTTATTATATCTGAGCAAAGACATATTTCCCTACAGAAATCTGCTAGAAATAGTATATAAAATTCTCATTTTATACAGTACGGGGTGGTGTTATTATTCCCTTGTTAATTTAAACTAAACGCCAACTGAATGAAATAAAAATGTTAAACGTGACATGTTTCAGTAAAAATCCCGTCTTCATCTTGACTAGCCGCTGATTAACTCAGCATCGGATTTTTCAACAAATTACTTGCAAAAACGGCACACCTTTTTAAGTACAAATGCGTTTAAATCATTTGCTCAGACAATAGATCCCCCAATTGTTCTCGAAAACCGTGAGAGTAACTATAAAAGTATGCAGTATAAGCTATACCATCTCAGTTTACTTGGCGAGACCCAGACATACTCATACTCTAGATGTTTTTCAATGGTTATTTCTAAACCAAGCCATCAAATATAAAGTCTCACATGAGACGCTTCGGTGGTTCTTTGCTATAGGTATGTGCACATTACGAATGCTTTTTGCAAGGGGACTGCCTGGCTAGGCGTTACCACCGACAGTAGGTCAGGAAATCTCTTTAAAGCGACTCGCAACCAGATGGTGCATTAAAAATAGTAATTTGTAAATATGTGTCAAACGCTTATATAAATGGTAAAGAATTAGTTTAGGATAAGAAATTCTGTTTAAAAAAATGTATTTCAATAAAAAAAAATATTGGTCTCTGGTGGGATTCGAACCCGGGGCCCGGCATTGGCGGACAGAAGGCAAAATAGGGGAAACCGCTTAGACCAATGGACCACGGAACTATCCGTTTATCTCGGATCGATTTAACGTATTTCAATGTATAGCGATCGAAAGTGCATACAACTTCGTAATTCGGCTCGTGTTTATGTCTGAGCCCGTGTAGAGAAGCAACAACAACAACTATACCGTCTACTAGTCGGTATAGAAAAACGATGGAAAATATCTAAAAATCTAAGATTCGGTGACGATTCTTGAGACTTTTTTTGGACTGATCATATTTTTTTAATGTCAGAAGCCAAATAATGCCACAAATTTGCTTTTATTTGAGTATTTTATTTTATTTTGACAAGTACACCATCCGGTTGCGAGTCCCTTTAAAGGGAAACAATGACATGGATCGCTAATTCCCGATAAAGGTCGGCGCTGAAAGAGTAAACGAAAATTAAAATTATGTATTCAGGCTTTGCTTATCAGCGGAAAAAACAAAATTGTACTATTAAGTAAAACTTAAAGGTTAATGCTTCCTGATTTTGACAATATTTTGGTACTTGTATATAGAGTCTTAATAAGTTTATCTAAGATATGACCTTGTGACCTGCTTTTTTTTTTACCCCAAATGACTAATATTCGAACTAGAGCTATAACTCATCAAGATATACATCTTGAGCAAATATGAACTTGCTAGGGGTAAAGCTATAGCCCGCTAGAATGTACCAAATCAAATGTTGACAGACAACAGACATCCACTGATCACTATAATTCACTTGAAAAAATCTCGGTTGAATAAAAAAACAAGAGCCACATGCGGTCCTAAATCGCTCACCTAAATCGCTCATGATTACGGTCATGTAAATGGATCAGTAATGATTAAGTTTCACTTATTCACCCCACCCACTGGTTGCCATGTTGTTTGAGTTAGGAAGATTTTTTGAAGAAAACTGGCAAAGGGTCACCCATGAATCATTATTTGTGTAAAATCAGACGAATAGTTTCAGAAAAAAAATTGAAAGTTTTTTCTATACAGAAAAATAAGGAAAACTTGCCCCACCCACTGGCGGCTATGTTTTTAAAGATAACAAAATAATTTTAAGAAATCGGGTAGAGGATCATCAATTGACCATTTATGTAAAAGTATTTCTAATTTGGACTAGTAGTTTCAGAGAGGAAGATCTTTGAAGTTTTTACTATACAGTAACATAAGGAAAACGTGCCCCTCCCACTGGCGGCCATGTTTTTAAGATAACAAAATGATTTTAGGAAATCTGGTAGAGAATCATCAATTGACCATTTGTGCAAAATTATATTTATTTTGGACCAGTAGTTTCAGAGGAGAAGATTTTTATAGGTTTTACTATACAGAAATATAAGGAAAACTTGCCCTACCAACTGGCGGCCATGTTTTTTTAGGATATAATAATTCTTTTAAGAAATCTGGTAGAGGGTCACCCATGGATCATTTGCTTTAAATTACTTTTAAATCGGACCAGCAGTTTTTGACAAGAAGATTTTTTAAGTTTTCATTATATAGCCATATATAAGGAACATTTGCCCCACCCACTAGCGGACATGTTTTTTAAGATAGGACAATTATTTTAAGAAATCTGACAGAGGGTCACCAATGGCACATCTGAGTCAATTTATTTTCAATTGGGACCTGTAGTTTTTGACAAGAAGATTTTTAAAGTGTTTTTCAATTGGTTGCCATGGCAACCACAATTTCAATTGGATGACCTATATTTGAAGAAATCTGAGAGAGTACCCTACAAGGAACAAATCCTATGAAGTTTTGATAGAATTGGCCCAGCGGTTTCTTAGAAGAAGATCTTTGAACAATGCTGTGTGTGCAAAACTTGCATTCTGTTGAAGTATATTTTATTAATTAATTTTACAGAGATGTCAGTTGTGCAAATGTAGCCTATCAAATTATTATAAAAAATACCGGCAGCCCGATTTGTCGCGAACCACTCAACGGAAGATAGTAAGCAACGGCGTAATTCCGATGATATCAAATCAATAAGTCAGTGACGTCATTGTACGGCAAACTGTCACGGAAAAGTGTTCGATATAAGAGATAACTGCTGTAAAGTTTGAGTACTTGCAGCTGCAGTGTAACATTTATCGCCCCTGGTCAGTATCGTTGTTGTTGTGAAGGTAATTGACTGTGCGGGAAAATCTGTCCTCATAGTACAGGCCGCAAGCAGAACAAACCTCAACATAGGTGCTTCGCCAGCTTTCCAAGATTTAAGCCCCCATGTTTTGTTGTTGCTTATTTTTGGAGAAATATTCACGAGAAAATCAAACACCTTTCTAAGTATGTCAGTGTTTGGATTGAATTGGGATACCTTTGTATTCCCCATGCATCACTTAAAAACGAAACAAGGCAAGCTCTTATCCGTATTACTATATAATTCGCGTACAGGGGAGACGCCGTTATTTTGTCTGAACTGGCTCAAAACCGTTTGTAATTGGAATAATACGTTTATTGTAAACGCGTTTAATCGAAAAGAATAACATTTTGTCCACTGTAACACTATCGACCAGCATGTTATTTCATCAGGGTATCCGATTTTAAATTCGAAGAATAAGATGCAAGCTGTTTATTATAGTTTTTACAGCTGAATTAATAGGAGTCTTTATTAATAAAGCGAAAATTACTTTTACTTACTTTGTGTTTACTTATATGCTGATATTTTTTACCTGGCATGGCGGAGTTTCGATAAGGACCATTGCTTTTCAACTTTTGGGGCGACAGCATGTTCGTTTTTTAACGGAATTTACTGTTGTCGTCTGCATTGTTTTTCAACGTTACAAGTTAGTGAACATTGTGACTGAAGGAATACAATGACGAGTGGCGTCACGCGGCATCTGATCTGGATTCAATCTGTTTGCAAATGTAAGCTCAGTCTACAACAACTTCCTCCGAACAACACACGCAATATTTGTCAATCATTGGATGTTGTTGTAGATAGAGGGCATTGTATATTTCCTTTTCACGTTGATATGAAAGCATCGGACAATAACGATATAATACGGAAATATATCTATCACCCCTAAAATCAAATGCAAAATTCGTTTATCTTTGCAATTTGGTAAGCTCCGCCCAGCCAGTTGAAAAAAATCGGCCTATAGCATTGTCATCTGTCTTAAACGTCATTATTTAGGCATCTTCTGAATGTTTGTAGTAGCTTGGCCCTGGGTTTACTGTATGATTATATTTATTAACCTTATGCCTGCTGATCGCAATTTCACTCTTGTTTTGCGGAGTTGCTTCCGCGTTACGCAAAGTCAAATCTGAATCTAAACTGTTTGACACTTGTCTTTAGGTTTCTTTACTTGAAAAATATAAAAATCTGAAGTTATAAAATTTTGCAGACGACAATTTCAAAGCAGTAGATATCATGGTTGAATAAGAGTTAAAAAGTTCTAGACACAATTAAGACATGAAGATATATGCCTAGGCTGAGTGACGGGTAATATTCTGAAGAAAAAAAGTAAAAATTAAAAAAGGAAAAAAATTGGGACATTGTGTTACGGCCGTTACTGTTCTAAATTTGAACTAACTGCCTTTTCCACACAGTCAAAAAAATGCACGCTGAATGGGAAACAGTGTAGAAAATGACCAGAATGCTCCCTAAGGAGCCTTCACCGTTTGCTCACTGGGGCCTATTGCATGAACCAATACTAAGGGTCATTAAATAGTGTGTACAGATATGAACTAATATCTACGCTATATTCACTAGGACTTTCAAGTCGTGGGTACCCCGTCAACACAACGGAGGAAATTAAAAACGACAGCAACAACAATGATAACTTTACCTACTCAGCAACTTAGACAACGGTCCATAATACATACTGACTTACTTAAGGTACGACATAGTAAAAACTAAACATTACCACCAAACAGTACCCTAAGTGCATTAAGAAACATGAACGTCAATTTTTGAAGATGAATAAGTGCTAATGCAGACAACATAATATATATGTCATGAAGGCATAGACGGAACATGAACTGAACACTACATAAAAAATGTTATATAAACTTGGACTGCAGACTATATATATATATATAGAGAAATAAAGAAGGAACTCGATGCTGGAAATAAGTATTGGAAAAAGACGTAATGAAAAATCAGCCGCCGCGGCCGGGAATCGAACAACGGGTCTCTGGGTTGCCGGTCCAGCATGCTTACCACTACACCACAGCGGCCAGCCGACTTCTCATGACGTTAATGACACTATATACGCAACGCCGTTGTTAGTAGTCCCCAAGATAGATTCTTAGTTACCAAATCGGGTGGCCATTGTGCATATAACGCCCCAAGCATCGGTAAACAGATATAGAAATGAAGAAGGAACTCGATGCTGGAAATAAATATTGGAAAAAGACGTAATGAAAAATCAGCCGCCGCGGTCGGGAATCGAACCACGGGTCTCTGGATTGCCGGAAATCGAACCACGGGTCTCTGGATTGCCAATATATATCAGAAAAAGACGTAATGAAAATTCAGCCGCCGCGGCCGGGAATCGAACCACGGGTCTCTGGATTACCGGTCCAGCATGCTAACCACTACACCACAGCGGCCAGCTGACTTCTCATGACGTTAATGACGCTATATACGCAACGCCGTTGTTAGTAGTCCCAAAGATGGCGTCTTAGTTACCAAATCGGGAGGCCATTGTGCATATAACGCCCCAAGCATCGGTAAACAGATATAGAAATGAAGAAGGAACTCGATGCTGGAAATAAATATCGGAAAAAGACGTAATGAAAAATCAGCCGCCGCGGCCGAGAATCGAACCACGGGTCTCTGGATTGCAGGTCCAGCATGCTGACCACTACACCACAGCGGCCAGCTGACTTCTCATGACGTTAATGACGCTATATACGCATATATATCTATATGTTTTATAGACATAGACTAACGACAACATAATATATGTAATGTAAACATATATTAACATATACATACATAATATATGTTATATAGACATGGACTGCAATAAATGAAGATGAATTAGTTCTAGTGCAGACTACATTTTATATGTTATATAGACATGAACTGCAGACTACAGAATATATGCTTCATAGACATGGACTGCAGACTACATACTATATGTTATATAGACATTGACTGCAAACTACATAATATATGTTATAAAGACATGGACTGAAGACTACATAATATGTGTAATGTAGACATAGACTGAAGACTGCAAAATATATGTTATATAGACACGGAATGCTGACTACATAATATATGTAATGTAGACATTGACTGAAGACTACATAATATACAGTATATAGACATCGATTAAAGACTTAATAAATCATAAGATATGTTTTATAGACATGGACTGCAATAAATGAATATAAATCAGTTCTAGTGCAGACTACATTATATATGTTATTTAGACATAGACTGAATACCACATAGTATATGCCATAAAGACATGGATGAACAATACATAATACATGTAATTTAGATATGGATGCAATAAATGAAGATGAATAAGTGCTAGTGCAAACGGTATTACATATGTGATGTAGATAGACTTAAGACTACATTAAACATGTTATATAGACATTTATTGCAAAAAAAAGAAGATGAATAAGTTCTAGTGCAGATAACATAATATATGTAATGTATACATTGACTGTGAACTTAATCATATGCAGATTACATAATATATGTTATATAGACAAAGACTGCAATACATGAATCCGAATAAGTTCTAGTGCAGACTACATTATATATGTTAATAGATATAGACTGAAGACTACATAAAACATGTTATATAGACATAGACTGAAGACTACATAATATATGTTATATAGACATAGACTAAAGACTACATACTATATGTTATATAGACATGGACTGAAGACTATATAAAACATGTTAAATAGACAAAGGTTAAAGACTACATCATACATGTTATAGACACAGACTGAAGACTACATAATTCATGTTATATAGACACAGACTAAAGACTACATAATATATGTTATATAGACAAATACTGAAGACTACATAATACATGTTTTATAGACACAGACTGAATATTACATAATACATGTTATAGAGACATAGACTGAAGACTATATAAAACATAATGTATAGACAAAGGCTGAAGACTACATGTTATATATGTTATATTGACATGGAAAAGAGACTACATAATGCATGTTATATAGACATAGACTAAAAACTAAATAATATATGTAACATAGACATGGACTGAAGACTACATGATATATGTTATATAGACACAGACTGAAGATAACATAATATATATTATATTGACATTGCCTGAAATCTACATAATATATGTTACATAGACAAAGACAGAATACTACATAATGCATGTTTTATAAACATGAACTAAAGACTACATAAAACATGTAATATAGAAATGAACTGCAGACTACAGAATATATGTTATATAGATATGGACTGAAGACTACATAATATATGTTATATAGACATGGACTGGAGACTACATAATAAATGTAATATAGACATGGATAAAATACTACATAATATACGTTATATAGACATAGATTGAAGATTACATAATACATGTTATATAGACATATACTGAATACTACATAATACATGTTATTTAGACATAGACTGAAGACTACATAATATATGTTATATAGACAAAGACTGAATATTACATAATACATGTTATATAGGCACAGACTTTAGACTACATAATACATGTTTTAAAGACATGGACCGAAGACTACAAAATATATGTTATATAGACATGGACTGAAGACTTTATGATATATATAATATAGACACAAACTGAATATTAAATAATAAAAGTTTTTTAGACATGGAATGAAGACTATAAAATATATTTTATATAGACAAAGATTGAAGAATATATTATATATGTTATATAGACATAGACGGAAGACTACATAATAGATGTTATATAGACAAAGACTGAAGATTACATATTACATGTTATATAGACATAGACTGACGACTACATTATGTATGTTAAATAGACATAGTCTGAAGACTACATGATACATGTTATTTACACATAGACTGAAGACTACATAATACATGTTATTTACACATAGACTGAAGACTACATAATATATGTTATATAGACATAGACTGAAGACTACATAATACATATTATTTAGACATAGACTGAAGACTACATAATATATGTTATATAAACAAATACTGAATATTACATAATACATGTCATATAGACATATACTGAAGACTACATAATGTATGTTAAATAGACATTGTCTGAAGACTACATAATACATGTTATTTAGACATAAACTGAAGACTACATAATATATGTTCTATAGACAAAGACTGAAGACTACATAATACATGTTATATAGACACAGACTGAAGACTACATAATGTATGTTAAATAGACATGGTCTGAAGACTACATAATACATGTAATATAAACATAGATTGAATATCATAATACATGTTATATAGACATAGACTGAATACTACATAATATATATTATATGGACATGGACTGGAAACAACATAATACATGTAATATAGACATGGACTGAAGAATACATAATATATGTTATAAAAACATCGACTGAAGACCTGATAAATTATAAAATATGTTATATAGACATGGATGAAGACTACATTAAACATGTTAAATAGACATGGACTGCAATAAATGAAGATGAATAAGTGCTAGTGCAGATTACCTAATATTTGTAATGTAGACATGGACTGTGAACTAAATCATATATATGTTTAACAGTAATATATACATTGACTGCAATAAATGAAGATGAAAAAGTTCTAGTGCAGACTATATTAAATATGCTAATATACATGGACAGAAGACTAGATGATTTATTTAATGTAGATATAGACTGTGGACTACATAGCATATGTTATATAGACATGGACTGCTGACTACATATTATATGTTATATAGACATGGACTGCTGACTACATAATATATGTTATATAGACATGGACTGCTGACTACATATTATATGTTATATAGACATGGATTGCAATAAATGAAGATAAATATGTTCTAGTGCAGACAGCATAATATATAATGTAGACATAGACTGAAGACTAAATAATTTTTGTTATATAGACATGGACTGCAGACAACATATTATATGTTATATAGACATTGACTGCAATTGAGGAAGACGAATAAGTGCTTGTGCAGACTACATAACACATGTTCAATAGACATAGGCTGAAGACTACTAGACTATACATAATATATGTTATATAGACATGGACTGCACTAAATGAAGATGACTAAGTGCTAGTGCAGAATAATTTATATTTATTACACCTCGCATTGAGTTACATGTTAAATTCCCATAGACCTACAGTTAACATTTTGCATGTCTTTTACATCTATTCAAAATATACTGTCACTCTTTATGATATTCTTTTTGTGACGTCACTCTAAAGGACATTACTTTTTTACTCCGTCCGAAAACGTACTGTCAGCATTGACATTGAGTTCGCTATTGGATACATTGGAACGTTATAAAGAGTGGTAACATAATTATAAACAATGTGACGTCATAGACGGCGACGTCGTTTCCCGCGTTACGTACATGTCTGCGCTAAATTAGTATTCACAACACATTTTATAAAATACAAATGAGACTATTCTAAAGCTAGAATTGATAAGCTCGGTGTAATAAAATAAATATTAGATGTCAGTTTGCGTGACATTCAAATTGTCAACCCTCGAAAACAAGAATGTCACCCTCGGCTACGCCTCGGGGTGACATGCTGTTTCTCGGGTTGACAATTTGAATGTCACGCAAACTGCCATCAAATATTTATATAATGTTAAGTATACATGAACTGCAATAAATGAAGATGAATAAATGTCAGTGTATTCACTAATTATGCAGGATGTCCCATGATATATTTTTCCATTTCAAACCTTTGTCACTTGTTCAATGGGATAGCTATTACAAATAGAAAAGTAACATATTAAAGGTATTTTTTAAAAATCTTAACCATACATTAGCTTAACTAGTTAAATATACGTAAACGTTTTCCTGAACTTTACGTTACATATAAAACGTTGAATCTTCTTGGTCATTTTGATAAAGACACGGGACAAAGGTTTGCAATGGAAAAATAAAATTTAGGACACCCTGTTTATAGACAACTCCCTATGAAACATATACATGAACTTTGTCTCCGATTGGATGTTGTTGTCGAGAGAGAGCACTGTAAATGCAAAAATTAACACGCTTACCAAATCAATACTCAATTAGTCTAGTTTCCAATCCTTACTTACAAAAACGTCTTTTACTTGTTCAGGATATTTGTTTATCTGACTAATATCGATAACACTTAGGAACTTATACCATCGGAAACCGATTTAAACGTCAATATAATCCAGCTATAATCAGGGTTTTACTCCTTCGCTGCCAATTTGCATCGTCTGCTTTAACCCTATTACCGCCAATATAATTATTGTCTGCATTGGTCTTCAACAATTTTAAAGTACGCTTTCGGGATGTTTTGACTGAAGAAATGTCGATACGAGAGTCAAATAGTTTGGGTCCTGTTCGAATGCCACGCTTTGCGGCGTGTTTTAGGATCCAAACTGTTTGCTAAGTCGTCTTTTGGCGCCGTTGGCAGCGAAATAGTTAAAACATTCAATCCTAACGACGAGTAAACGTATCATTGACTTACAGCGTACCTGTGAAACGTTCACTTGTCTTACAATATCGAGAACCTGGCCAGAGGGTTTGTATAGCAGTCCTCTGATAAGGGTCTGCACTGTTTGTCATTTTGCAACATATGGCAAAGAAAACCTTTAGTAGTCAAACATGTCTTAGGCTTACTTTTGGTGATTGAAATGGTCCATTTAAAGATTCAGGGGTAAATGAGTTGAACAAATACTTGTGTTCACAATGCTTTGTTAGACGACGACATTTGTCACACTGTACTGTTTATAACCACGTAGATGCATGCATCGTAACTTCAAAGACGTTGAAATAAATGTTTAGCTGTCAATAAGTTGTTTAATATGTCTGTTTGTGACTATCATTTGTAAGTAAACGACTCTCAGTGGGACATTTTAAACAGTTTATGTATTATAATAAATTGAATGATTAATCAAGACTTATACATCAGATTTACTGCTTCTTTATTAAATTATTTTATGTGTATTGTCAGTTATATCTTCAGTAAAATTTAAAATGAATAAAAGATAAAATAATATAAAATTATACTACGCATTGGCCCCTAGGTTCACGTTTTATGTTTTTTTACATATACATGTAGAGTATATTTATAGTATATACGTGTCCCATGCAAATAATGTAGACCCTGGTGAGACGGCTCCTGCATGAGCCCTTTTATCAGAGTATGTACTGTTTCTTACTTTGAGAAGTATTGTAATAATGTAAACATTTACTATAACAATTTTATTATCTTGGTAACAATATTGAAAGAATTTCCATGTTTCCATGCATCTCAATATTGTATCATTTTTATTGTGAATGTATTTATTTGTCTTTCTTGCTTTGTAGGTACATTTATATAATTTTATGTGAAGCGCTTTTGAACGCACAACTCCTGTGTGAAAAGAGCGCTATATAAATCGGGTATAATAATAATAATAATAATAATAAAAAGACAGTCCTTAATAGTAAAAAGTCACTAGAACTATTTCGAAATTTGGACTGTCCATTTAAACCTAAAGGGATTAATGTAGTCTCATCTTTCTGCTGTGCCTCCTTTTCTGTGAATTATCTGATCTGGGAGTACATGTTAATAGAACATAAGAGCAGATCTAGCGATTTATTTTGAGATGGAACCTTACCGAAAAGATTGAACCCTTAGTTCTGTTGTTAAATCGGCTGCTTTCCTGTCAAATTTGTTAAGTTTAGATTTATACATGTTCGAAGTGAAGACAAGTATCAAACATTTTGGATCCAAACTGTTTGCAAATGCATTAAAGTCGCGATCAGCTGGCCAAAAGTTAACATACAGTGCAGAAGGCGTTAATCTTTACAACTAAGTATGATAATACTAAAAACATTAGCTCAACCACATACAGTTTGAATACAGATAACAAATCATCCGGCGTCTGATCAGGCTCAATAATAGTTGCCACTGAGATAAAAAAAATGGTAGTTAACATTTCCTAGATATTGCCATTTTCTACATTTCATTGCGTTGAGTTTGCTTTGTTAAAACAGGACATAAACACGGCTTCTCCGCTGTACAGCATGCGTTCAGTGTTTTCCTTCCTTCTCTTCTGTGTTTTTATACTCCAGAGGGGGAGGGGTCAATACACCACAAGCCTCTAGATCCACGTGTGAAGCAAATTTGTCGGGCTAATCTAAATGGTTTTGTATACTTTTTTATCCTAGAGCTTAGCTTTCTTTCATTTTAATGAAGATTTGTAGAGCTTGGCGAATTTTGTATAGTAATTTCCGACGTTATCAGATTGATTTATGATAATTGTAATATAACATAACAATATGCAGTGATTAATTGCCGCGGTAATATTTCAAAAGTATTCCTAAAGTCTAAAAACTGCTGATTTAACAGGGAAATGGCGTATTGCCTGCATTAAAAAGTAGAAAATATGTCTGAAGACATCAAAGGGCAATCTTTTATAATTTGTTCTTCATCGTTCGCTCTATTTTATATCAACTCATTTGCCACTGACACATCAATTGGACTTTTCCAGATTCAAATAAATGTATTGTACTATTTCGGGCTGGGGTTTTTCAATTTATTGCAAAATGCGAAACAGTTGTGACCCTACTCAGAGGAGTTTTTATGCATGAGTCCTATGAACCTATAGGTCTACTATGTATAAAAAAAATAAGAGCACTTTTCCGCGTATTTTCTGATCACCCCTCGTATTAGGTTTGCATATGACAAGTAAACGACCAGTGTCACATCACGTCTGTAGGGCTTGATGATTTGATAAACCGCCCCGCAACCGTTATATTACTCCAAACTATGAATACCAAGATGAAATAGCTTGTAGATTATTTATTAAAATGCTAGAGCACAGTGTATATAATTGCAGTACCATTTATTTATGCTATAGCAAGGGTAGTTTAAAGGGCTAGCCCTGGACATATTTTCTTGCGCCAGCACTTTCGCCAAATAAGAAAAGTTTGTGCCAATTCTGTTTTTTCTTTAGCAAGTTTTGGAGTCAAATGGCGATAGTCAACTGAATGTAAACAATTAATAAATAGATTCAAATAAAATCATGATTTAAAAGACTTTGCTTAATTATACCACTGATAATTAGCCACTGCTTATAGTTTTTCATTTTTTGGTTCGTTTTTATTGTTGTTTATATTAAAATAAATTTTGTTTTTAATTACTCTACCGTATTTGAAGTCTAGTAAAACATCTTTTTATTTTAAATATGTGTTAAGTACTGTGCTTCAAAGGAAATGGATTCAGTTTTATTCTTCAACTAATATAAATGCTAAACCAAATTCTTATTGCTTACATAATCCCCCCCCCCCCCCCCCCCAATTATTCAGCCTCATCTGTAGACAAACTCCTAAACTTTGTCTATTTCATGTCAGTCATGTTCAGTGACGTCACTGATTCAAAATATGTACTGACGGTCGGAAATTTTTAGTAATTGTCAATTTAGTAATGTGGATTGCATTGAATCTTTTTGATCACATGGAATGATAAATTATTGCTTTTTTAGTGAGTTAAACATTTTAAAAGTTTACAACTTACACCTCCTCTATTTTTTACCCTACAAAGATTTCAAAATCACGACCGGCGATATATTTTCCCTGATTAGAATCGCTAAGTGTTTGTGTATACACACGTGTGTACAATAAAAAGACACTATCGGCAATCAGGGGAGTGTTTATCACGTGTCACATATGAATCCGTCACAGGACTCAACCCTGCAGCGTGATATAGCCATTGGGTTGCAGCTAGCCTACAGTAGCCGGTGACAGTATGGATCTGGTCTAAAACATGTAAACTTAGTAGCTAAAAATCGGCAAAAAAGAAATTGGCGCCAAACATTTTCGAAAAAAACCCAATTTGTCACCGTATTGTTTATTGTCGCATATGGCGCCGATTTCGAAGCCTAGTGCGAGCCCTACTGTAAATGCAATAGTAACCAATTTAATCCAAGCGTCTTCTTCACTGGAAATTGACAAACAGTTACACGTTATCTCATCAGGGTCTACACAGTTTGCTCTTTTGCTGTATGGACACTCAATGCAGTGCCTTTAGATCATTATTGTGTATCTACAATGAACTCTTCCAGCAAGTTTATACAGGGAGAGTTCATTCCACTATCCAGGCATAATTGGGTGAATGGCACAATTCTTTCTAAAGGCATGTGGCTACTTAATAAAAGTGCTTAAAAAGTTGTCCAGGATAGGCCGACTCGTGTTTTTCGTGGTTGCCTTACACACATTTGAATTTCTGCTCACGCACCGTTTTGTAAGCGATGGCAGAAAAACAGAGATATGTGAACCTATACTCTACCTCGAAATACTTACCTTGTCCAAAATATCTGGTATCACCATTTCTCGATTTCATGTAGTACAAGCATTTGTAATCTGTAAACACCGACGGCCCAACGGAATTCCATTCACAAATCTGACACGGTTATTGAATCGTTCGGTAGCTATTGTAAAGCTTACACAAGCGAGAACGCTACTTTATCAACATGTGCGGCCTGGAGTGAACGAAACCGGACCGTACCTGTCACAATCTCGCATGTCAATTACATTTTGCTTGTACGTTGTCCCTCCCTGTATATATGTTTCTAAGAGTTACTACGAATTGCATTTCTTTATATTTATTAAATGTTAATCAGTACGTAAGGATATCCGAAACTATATCAACAAGAAACAAACATAGTTATTATTAATTAATTATGATACCTATTCTGAGCAGATATAACGAATAATATGTCATTGCATGGGATAGGAGGGGTTTATTCTGCGAGGGGATAAATCATTGAGCGCGAGGCTCCGCCGAGTGCTGAATGATTTATCCTCGAGCAGAATAAACCCCTCCCAAACAAAAATAAAATGAATCAAATAACTAATTATGAACCAATAATGAACCAATAATGTACTGTTTAATACATAGTTGTGGTTCAGTATTAGTACATCATTGAAAAGTACACGATTAGACCCCTAACAATGTACTATATTTCAGATTCACCAGAGTACTTTGATAGTTCAGCATTAAGCAGACAGTTCATTATTAATTCAGCATTGAACATTAACTTTCTTCAACTGTACATCATTGGTTCTTTATTAAACTTAAAAAATCTGGATAGTACATTAATAGTTCATCATTTAACATAGTTCTTCTATAACTGTTCATCATTGGTTCATAATTAAACTTGAACAATCTGGATAGTACATTAATAGTTCATCATTGTTTACGTGCGGTTATTCCCCTTTTTGAATCTACTCTCCACTTCGGGAGAATTCGGCAGAAATTCAAATCTGGAAATTTGTAAGGTTCCAACAGCGAGCCATCGAAGTTTGTCCAAGATATCTTGCATAAAGTGTGAAGTTGAACCGTTAATTAATACACGCAGTCGACGATGCTTGGGTTTTCAACTGTGTTTTGTTAGCGAAGCCGATGAAGGTTAGTTCATGAGAATTTTCCGTGATTGTTTACAAAATTTAGAAGATCCCGGGTCAATTCGGTCCCTCGTCAAATCGACCCCGAATTGACTCGACCTCTAAACTATAGAATACTACATGTACTGTTTATCTAGATAGAAGTTTAACGTTTTGTTATAGGCTGCCGCATATTCTTTTTACAAATCAAAAGTTTCATTGAAGGAAAATTGCTTGTTTTAAATTGACAAAGGGGTCAATGAAATCTGCATGCCTATGTAGTATGTAGCTCAAAAATGGTGCAGAATTAGTACATTGTTAACAGTTCATCATTAGTACATTGTTATGAGTACATGATTAGTACATTGTTATAAGTACATAATTAGTACATTGTTAACAGTGCATGGTTGTGATCGACAGTACACAATTGGTTCATTGTTAGTTCTTTATTAGTTCATTGTTGAAAGTTCATTATTAGTACATTGTTACTAGTACATTGTTAACCTCATTTGCATGTGATTTGACAACCAATTATGTATTAATAATGAACTGTACAGAATTAGTTCATTGTTAAAGTTATTTGTTACCCTGTTTTTTTTGTTTGGGCTTCTATCTCATGCAATGACATATTATTCGATTTATCCCGTCACTGGATGATTTTAGAATTCCAAACTTATTTTAATTCCATATTTGACAAGTTTTAAGTATTTATAAAAAAATTCTCACATACCGCATAAATGACCGCAAGGGAGCCCGCGGCGAAGTACGCCTCAGATAGCCTAATCCTACACCACAGAAAAAGCCAGAAACTAAACGCTTCTAGTGAAGTAAAGGCAAATAACTGGAATAGTGAGTCGATTCAAATTTGAAAAGTTTTATATTTGAACTTAAATGGACCATACTTTACGCTTCATCTCATAAGATAAAATTTCAAAAAGATCGACTGCAAAGTGTCACCAGTTTTCGCGATGCTAATCAAGGTCGTTCATTCTTTTAGAATGGTTTCTTTCCTGATTCCCTAGATTTAAACTCTGCATCCCCTCCAATGATGATGTCGACATTTTCTACTAAATCTGATATTCTGCTTTGTCTATAATCTATAAGCCTACCTTAAGTATCTGTCAACTTGTTGCTACATACCGTATTGCTTTAGCAGAGCCAGAAGACAGAGTTGGAGATGATTTTGGAATAGTCAATAACAGCGTAGATCTCTATGAGAATACAAATAATGAAGGGATACATGCTTGTTAACTTTTTGTTGGCTTTCAAAAAGCAATATCTATTGAGAAAAATGGTTTATTGCTCTCGATGTGTTGTTGTTTGTTGTTTTTGTTTTAAAAAAAACGTACATATACAAACTTTATATACAACTTAAGTCGACGTCATGTGCTCAGATTCCGTAGTCTATAGATAACAGACTTCTGCCACGGAAACTCGAGTTCAAATCCCACAAGATCCAACTTTTTTGTTTGTTTTAAATGATTGTTTTTCTTTTTTTGTTAATGCTAAATGGTAAGCAAATATATTTATTGTGATTTTTGTGTCTAAAAATTATCTTCTCCGCTATTTGTCCTGAGAAATGAAAATAAAATAGTTCCGGTGTACACATTCACCTACTATACAGATCAACTTGCCACTGTTCAGATAAACCTAGGTTTATTATGCTACCGCTTTATTATATCACCGGAGGCTGTAGTGACGGGATTAAGATACTTTCAGTAAACAATTTAGTCAACTTCCACACTCTTTCCTTGAAACTAACACATTGACTGGGATTCGTTCCTTTTTTATTTTATGTTAAAATTATATATATATACAATTCCTCATGTTGTACCCAGTGTATCTGAGATGGAAATAAAGATATTGTATGTCTATTGTAAACGAAAGATGAGTAGCATGCATTCTGAAAGTGACTCTGACTATGGTGCAAAAGGACCGCAAATACAAGGAAATGAAGCTGAAAGTGAGTTTGCAGTTCGTACACAAAACCGGTTTGACCTCTAGAGTGGGAGGGGTAACGGATGGATGCGGGTTAAACATACAAAACACAAGAACATTAGCTCAGGGATAGTTGATGCAGATTCATTTTAGTGGTCTAACAACTGATGATAAACTTTTATGCCTATTTGGAAACCTCAATAGAAACTATGACACACTATCAGAGTTGAAGAAAGATCAGAATAAGTTCAGCCGAGTTAAACAAGATCTACAGATGGGAATGAATTAGCTGCGTGACCGTGTAGAACGTACAGAACGAGTTGTAGACAAACAATCACAATGTATGAAGCTATTGGCATATCGTTCGATTGATACAGAGACAAGGTCGAGCCGAAACTGAGAGAAGCAAAATAAATATTGAAAATCATTAGATATTGGCCCGCCGACATGTGCATTGGCCGAGTACACCATCTTGGTTCACTAGCGAAAGCTAGAAACAAATATGACCCGAACGACTCATAATTGTACGTTTTCGAGATTACAAAGATAAAGAAACTTTCATGAGAAATGCATTCAAACTGAAAGGATTCATGTTTGGCATTGACAGGGACAATCCGAAAGAGATAGTAGATGCTCGGCGAGAGCTATACAACTCACCTGAAGCTAAAGCAGCACGCCTAAAAAGACAGAAAGCACAGCTTTTGTATCCCGCTAAGCTTCAAATTGCAGGTAAAATCGTTCGCGATAAGTTTTCTGACTGGCATAAAGTGTTGGGTGAAAGTCGCGTGACAGGGATTTATTTTGAGAGGCTAGAGCTTGATGATGACTAGGACCCTATCCACCGGAGAGACATATCAAGTTTCATCAAGAACAGTCATTTCAATATGAACCAAACGCAAATATATAGCGATGAGACGGATATCGACAGCGTGAGTGATGCAGCTTCGAGTGTCGATTGCGGTTTCATGTCACCGCAGATGATAACTTTAGTGATAGTGACAGGAACGCCCACCTTGATGTAAACAAACATAGGGAAAAAGAATGTCACATGACCAGCTACGTGATAACACGCAAATAAACAAGACCGGAACAAACATTAAAATAGTAAATTACCTGTTTATAAGAAATCCTATTCAAGCCAAGGCAGCAAGGGTAAACAGATTAGTCCAAAGGTCCAAACCGGAACAAACACTAAGGTGCGAAGTAGCCCGGTGTAACAAACCAAAAACAATGACACTAGTCACACTAATGACGCTAGTTCACAACACGTGTTAAATCCCGGTACACATTCTATAAATAGCACAGAGCATTCCCAGAATTTTACAGCGAGTGGGGTCGCAACAGGCAATGATAAAAATAGCATCCCGGGTTAGGAACTCGTAGGGGAAAGTGACGCATTATCGTTTTGTGTATTAAACATTCAAGGGCTAACAGGGAACCCTTAAACATCTTTTTAAAAGTTATGACGTGCTTTTATTTACTGAATCTTGGTTAAATGATCACATAGACTACAACGTTGAAGGTTTTATAGCTTATGCTCTACATAGACAATTTAAGCACAAAAGAAGTGTCAGCGACAGTTGGGGACTAATTGTATATAGAATAAGTGATAAGGTTAGTTGTTTTAAAACAGTAAATGATAATTGTTTGTGGTTAAAATTTGATGGTGAATTAATGGGGTCTGATAACCATATGTTACTGTGTTTATGCAATAACGTACCAACTGGCAGCAATAGAGAGGCTTTTGCCTCTCAAAGTATTTTCGATTGTATTGTAGAAGATTTATTATTCTTTGAAAACAAGTATGGTAATTCATGTCAGTTTCTGATTACTGGGGATTTTAATGTAGGTGTAAGACCCGATTTTGTACAAAATGAGTTTTTGTTAAATTTAGATATTTTGCCTGACGATTATGTACAGGATTCATTTATAAGCCGCTCGTCACAAGATAAGTCGGTAAACGAAACTGGCGTTGAATTATTAGAATTTCGTAAACAAACTGGTTTTAGATTGGTAAATGGAAGAATGTATGATGATGAAGGCTTGGGTAAGTTTACTCTTGTTATGAATGCAGGTAGAAGTGGTAGACTTTGTTATGTGCCGAACATCTCTTTTTCAATACTTCAACAGTTTCTCTATTAAGGATCCAAATATATTGTCGGATCACTGTGTTTTACAGTTTTCTCTTTGTGAAGCTAATAGGATTCAAGTACAAATGGGATCATTCTAAAACATAAGACTATAAGGATTTATTACTGAATGAAGATTTCATTGATAGAATTGAAAATATAAAATCGGAGTTGGCATCAGGTCAAAATAACGAAGATTTAGACTGGAATTTAGAAAGTTTTTATGTTTTAACTGATGGTATACGTGATCCCTTATTCAAGATGTGTACAAATAATGAATGCAAACAGAGTTCATGTCGAACTAACAATAATGAACCATGGTTTTATCAAAGCTGTAAAGAAAAACGCGATGAATTTTATACTCTCTTAGATTTGTACAGACTGAATCAGACTGAAGAGAACCGCATTAATATGACGTCATTAAGAACCGCATATAAAAGTGTACCCTGTAGTAAGAAAATAGAATATAATAAATGCCAGACTAAAAAGCTAGAATCAATGAGATATAAAAATGCTAAAGAATATTAGAAAATGTTGAACGGAACAACTTCAGAATTAAAGTCGAAACAGTTGGATGCCAGGGAGTTTTGTGATTATTTTAAGGTTATTAATGACCCAAGTTCGGTATTTCTTTTTCAACCAGATGAGGATGTGTTATTATTTAATGAAAAATATTTGAATGGAGAGCTCCAAGTAATGTTTTCAGAGCTAAACGTATGTATTTCAAGGTAAGAAATTGTTAAATAAATACGAAAGAAGACTCAAGCCTGTAAAGATATTAAATCTGGCAAATCTGGGGGACCAGACTTAGTTTTAAACGAATTTTTTAAACACGGTATAGATTCACGTTTTGCTTATATTCATAATTTGTTTAATACAGTCTTAAATACAGGACTTTTTCCAGATCAATGGACAGAATATATATAGTGTCTTTATTTAAAAAGGGGGATATAAATTAAACGAGCAATTATAGGGGAATAACATTGGTAAGTACACTAGGAAAACTGTTTACAACGGTGTTAAACACTAGACTTACTGAATGGGCAGAACAATACAACGTTTATGTAGAGGCATAAGCTGGGTTTAGAAAAAACATGAGCACAGTAGATATGTATGCTTAATGGTGCTATATCCCATTTTTGAACGAAAATAAGAAATTGTTTGTTGCTTTTATAGATTTTAAAAAAGCTTTCGATTTTGTAGCATGTGATGTTCTATGGTTTAAACTTGTGAAATATGGGGTTAGAGGTAATATATTGAATGTAATCAAATCAATGTATTGAAAACTTTAGTTTAAGCTAAAATATGACAATTGCTTAAGTGAAAGCTTCTCTTTAACACTTGGAATAGCCCAAGGGGAGTGTCTCTCGCCGTTTTTGTTCGCCATGTTTTTAAATTATCTGGAAGAGACCTTTCTCATAAAGGGATTCGAAGGTATTGACATTTATATGATAAAGCTTTGTTTAATATTATATGCAGACGACATTTTGTTATTCTCTAATTCAGAACATGGCTTACAAAAAACGGTTATTTATACTTTATGACTATTGTCAAAGATGGAAGCTTGTAGTTAATGTTGATAAGACCAAAGTTATGATTTTTAAGAAAGGTGGCAGAACACGAAAATGTACCAGATTTACATACAATAATGCTGATATACAAATAGTTTCAAAATCTAACTACCTAGGCATAGTGTTTATTTGCGGTGGTGATATTTCTGAAACAGACACTGCACTGGCAGGTCAGACTTTGAAAGCCATTTTTAAACTTAAGTCACATCTATAAAATTTTACAAATATTACTGTTTCACATAATCTTGAGTTGTTTGATAAACTCATATCACCAATACTGACTTACGGGAGTGACGTTTATGGATTTTCAAAGGCAGAAAAGCTAGATCGAGTACATTTAAAATTTTGTTAAACAGTTGCTTGGAGTCAAAGGGCAAACACAGAATAATTTCATTTATGGAGACTTAGGCAGAACTTCACTGAAAGAGTACATATTTATTTCTGTAATACGTTACTGGTTAAAGACTATAAATTATTATGATGCAAAATATGTTAAGTGTGTATATAATATGTTGTTAGATGATTTACAAACGTGGCTTCATAAAAAATCGTGGTTATCAAAAGAGAAAAGTGTATTGGAAATAATTGGGTTTTATGACGTTTCGCTGCACCAAATGTAGGGAACCCTAAACTTTTTTCTCAATATCTTTAAACAGAGACTAACTGATAATTTCATTCAAGTGTGGCATGATCAAATTTCAAACTCGTCATGAGCAGATAGCTATCGTTTATTTTCAGATTTAGTTTTTTAAGAATATCTTAACAAAGTTACTATTACTAAATTTAGGAAAGAATTAACTCGATTAAGAGTTGCATTATATAAACTTGAAATTGACGTTGGCACAAACAAAATCCCACGCCAGGTCAAGACAGAAAATGTCAGCTAAGTAACATCCTTGAAGATGAATATTACTTGCTGTTGGAATGTCCTCTTTATAACGATTTACGGCAAAGTTACATAAAACGATCATACTGGAGATATCCAAATATGTTTAAATTTATTGATCTTCTTAAATCAGAAAACGAAACCGAATAAAGAAACTTATATATGTATGTACATAAAAGCTTCAAGTTAAAAAGCGATACTTTTTATGTAAATAATGTGTGAAAAGGAATTACAGAGAAGTCCTGTGCTAAGCGACCACTAATTGCTGGGCAGATGGCCGCTTGTGTAGAGCTGGAACGAGGCAGATACCTCATTTAAGAGCTTTCTGCATCATTAAAGTTCTGTTTTGGTCAGTCGCCTGAGTTGCTCTTCTGGTGTGTGGTCGTTTAGTATAGGACTTCAAGTAAAGCTTTAAGTTACCAATCAGAATTCGTATGAATTTTCAGAACACTTACAGGATATCTTGATCTCGAGTTCGTTAAGTGTATCTAAATAGTTATAGATTTGCTCTACAAACTCAATATCAAGATGGAAAATTATCAAATTAATGTTTTCTTATTATGATCATAATTGTTTTGGTACCAGAAACAGTTTCATATAATTACCTCCCTTTATCACGCACAATAATAAAAGAACTATTGTATATATACCTAAAACAATGTTCAGTCACCTCTGTCTTTGGCGGCCACATAAAATGCGTTTAAAACGCGCTTTTTGGACATATAGCTGCTTGGTGCGGGTCGGGAAGTTCAGAAAGGATCTTTAATTTCTGATCTGCCCGTTGTCTTCAAAAATGCATACAAATGCATACAGAAACAATACACTTTGCATCAGACTTTAGTCAGCATCACGTTTTAACTTTTAATGTTGTTTTGCCGATTGTTTCTTAACATTATTTCAGAAAGCCAAAATAATGTGTTCCGACTCTTTGCCGAAAAGGACTACACTATGCATTTTAAATGCCCATAGACGAAAATTGAACATCATAACTGATGTTTTATATTTGATCCTTTCGCTGCAGACGCTGGTGACGTAATATAACCGGGTAGCATAAAACCCTAGGTTTGTCTGTATAGAAGACTAGATGTATTAAAAATCCAGAACTGTTTTACTAGAAACTTTTCGTTTATCAAAACAAATAGCAAAGAAGTTAATTTGCAAACGTAAAAAAATAAAATTAACATGTTAAGTTATCATTATCCACTTAAAACCAAACTATGATTAAAGATTATTTCAACTCCCAAAACAGCATTTCAAATAAATTAGCGACTTCAAATTGTCACCATTTTTCGCGTCTCTCTGCAATGTCGTCATTTATTTTGGAACATTTTCTTTCCTGGCTTCTCGGATTCAAAATCTTGGGTGAGATTCAAACTCTGCAACCAACGCATATTTTATGTCGAAATTTGCCAAGAAATCATTTGGCTTTGTTTATTAGCCTTTTAACGTCCCTTTAACTCATTGAGCCATAGTGACGCATATATGCGTCCTAAACCAAAAGTGTTTGTGTAAAGAGTACACTGGTCTAATGCAAACAGTGAAGTCCCTGATTTGATGGCTCTTGCAGGAGTCGTCTAATCAGAGACTTCACTCATGTATTATAAAAACAACAACAACCCCTAAAAAGTCGCAACTGGACCAGCATTTATTGTTAACTGGAATTGTCCGTTGGATGGATGGGTGGATGAGTTGGGTTTTACAGCACTGCGACACAAAATAGGTCATATAGCGTCGATGATTTAATGAAGGATGATGAGATGGGATGATTATGATCTCAGGAAGGTGATGATGGCTAACCTCATGCATTGCAAAACAGTGAATGGGATCAAAACCACCGACCTGTTTTTCTTTTAGTTCTTGTTAGAGGGGATGATCTCGTTCTAATAAACAGAAAACATTCCCTATGCCAATTAAGCTCCAGAACTACGGCAAAGTAGGAAGGTCTCCGGGGTGTCCATTGGATGTTTCAGGGAATAATGAGTTACAGTTCTTGCTTTAGAACAGTATTAGTAGCAGAATACAGAACTAGAGACGAATGTAGAATGTTATGAAACAGAGTAGAACTGTATGAGAGTAGAACTATTGAATCGATAATAATGTTTTTGTAAGCTAGTTTTTGCTTAAAAAAGCAAGAGCTTTATTTTTTAAAAAAGGTTTTCTACTATTACCCCATATACTCTACTACTTTATCATAGGTCTCGGGGCATAATTGTCAAAGGTTTTCTGTTTGTTATACCGAGATCATAAACCCTCTGACAAGAGGTCAAAGGAAGGGAGGAGGGTGATTTTGATCCCATGCATGGCTTCGCAATGAATGGTATAAGCCGAAACCATCTTCCTGAAAATCGTCATAATCTAATCAACCCTCATTATTCATAGGCACTATATGACTTATTCAGTGTCACAGTGCCGTAAAACCAAACCAAACCCTATCATCTTTTTAATTTCATTTACATATTTTTTAAAATCCGTTAATACACAAATTTTATATGCACTTAGAACCTACGTAAAATTGTATATGAAACTTTAGCGTAGTGAATGTGTTACTGGCCTGAAAGTGGAGGTCGCGGGTTCGAATCCCACCAGATGCAAATATGATTTTATTTCTTTTTTGATTATCATTAGGTTTTATGGAGATTGCTAAATGACAATTAAACATATTTATTGTATTTTTCGCGACTTCAAATTAACTCGATATACTCTGTTATTTGTTTTAAGAATAAAAAAAACACTACCCGTAAAATATTTTCGGTTTATCTACACGTACTTTACAGATAAACCTGCTACTTTACAGACAAACCTTTGTTTATTATGTTACCCCTTTATTAAGTCACTAGAGGCTGAAGTGACGAGATAAAAGTATGTTCATGATGATTTAGAGATAACAAATGCATATAAACCTTGCTTATGGAAACATTAAAAAAAAAACAAATAAATACAATAAACCTATTTATTTTTAAAAAAAACTCTTGGTTTTAATGCAAATACCCAGTTAATGCTTTCATGATCAAATTTTTAGGGAGCGTTCACCCCTTCAGCGCTTTATTGTCGTCTACTTTATTATTGTTGTTTGCAAGACACGTTTCAAAGTAAGATTTCAGGTTGTTTGACTAAATAAATATCATATTGTGTATTAAAGGGAGGTTATCAGATAACTCATATGTATGCAGTAAACCACTCTTATGCAGTCCATTCCATTTTGGAATGGACTGTATAAGAGTTGTTTACTGCAAACATATGAGTTATCTAAATAAATATCGTAAAGAGTGTCAAACAGTTTGTGTCTTGATAAGACACCGCGTTACGCGACGTCTAATTAGGACCCAAACTGTTTGCAAACGTGGTTTAAGACGTCTTTCAGCGTTAAAAGGTTGACTAATACATAATTATACATATCCATTCAATATTTCTGTTATTCTGTTATTATATATAATTAGATCTACGTTGTTATAGATCACTCTACCATCGTCTCAAAACCCGTTTTCTGCTACAGCAGCATTACGTACTGTACTGTAGTCACAACTTAATTAAATCAGAGTTTAGGTAGGCTAATAAATAAGGCAACATGTCAGATTTCGTGGCAACTTTCGACATAAGCATTGCGTCTGGTGCAGAGTCTTAATCTGAGGCGGAAGAAAAAGGACTGTTCCAAAAAAAAAAGCACGACTTTGAAATTACATGAATACTGATGTGGTTATGCAATCTTTTAATTTCAGCTTACGACTCGTATGAGCTGAAGCGTAAAGTAATGCCAGTTTGAGTTGAAAATAATAATTTGTCAAATTTGAATCAACGTACTGTTTCATTTTATTACCATAATTGCACTCTAAGCGTTTTGTTTAGTCATTTTCCTGTCGTGTAAAATAACTAAAGGAAACAATGCTAGATTGATACAATTGAATAGGTTGTGTCCAAGCCCAGGATTTGACATATTGAAGAGTTTTTCATGACTCTGAGCAAAATGTCATTAACGTACTGAAAAGTTGTAAGAAAGACTCATCTTTGTCATATAAACTATATAACATACTCTATCCCACCTCTGAAAATGTTCCAAAGTATATAAGGTCTCCCCAAAATCCACAAAAAAGGATGCCCCACTACACCCATAGTATCTAGCATTGGGAGTGTGATGTACGACACAACCAAGTATCTAGCCTCAGTTATAGGCCCCTTAGCAGGAAAAACAGAGCATCACATCCTCAACAGCTTTGATTTTGTACAGAAAAGTTAGGGGTTGGACGTACCACCATGTCAGAAGCTTGTATCATACGATGTGTCTGCATTATTCACCAACATTCCCGTTGATAAAGCCTTAAGTGTTATCAAAGAGAAACTGGCGAGTGATGCCACTCTCAAAGACAGATGTGAGCTCAATGTTAAACAAGTCAGTGAACTCTTAGAACTTTGCCTCACTAGCACATATTTCATATTCCAGGGGAAGTTTTACCAGCAGAAACAAGGAGCGGCCATGGGATCGCCTGTCTCACCCATCGTAGCCAACTTATATATGGAGTTTTTTAACGCAAGGCACTGGACCAAGCAGTGAACGCCCATCTCCTCCCCCCCTCGTTGTTGACCAGCTATGTTTACGACACCATGACCAAATCAATGAGTATGACATCAACCAATTCACCGATCATTTAAACTCCATAGACCCCAACATGTAGATCACCTCAGAGCAGGAAGAGGAGGGGGAAAATTCCATTTTTAGACACTTGCATACATGTAGAGGATGATGGGGCGACAAAGGTGACAGTTTATAGAAAGCCAACACACACTGACCAATACCTTATCTTTAACTTTAACTATCATTTAGCACTCAAAAGGTCAGTAGTGAGGACAATATTTCACAGGGCTAACTCCCTAGTAACTACAGAGGAAGACAAGAAAAAGGATATTGAACATGTCAAACAGCGCTACATGCAAACGCCTACCCAGATTGGCTCTTCCACATCCCAAAGAAGAAGTCTCAGCAACCCAACGAAAAGGGAAATGCAGAGTATGCCATACTTCAGAAGTTTTGGCCAGAATATTTTAAACACATGGGATCAACATGTATCACAAACCATTCAACTCCATAAAAAGCCAAGTGACAAAAGTCAAAGATCCAACTGATAAACTCAAATAATGTGGAGTGATTTACCATCTACAATGTGAAAACTGCAAATAGTAAGGGCGCCCAGGCCAGTGAAAAAATTTTTTTGCAAGTGGTGATGCAGAAAATTTTCAGTTATATTGCCGAATTCGTAATGCATTTTTATGAAGATTTTATGCGGATGCCAATTTCAAAAGTGGTCAGAATTTTTTCTACAGTCATTTTACTTGCCCCACCCACCAACGTTCAATGTTAATTCTTATAAACGGAAAGCATGCCAACTAGTTTCAGGACTGACTGTACCCTAGGTCCCCAAATAGCCGGAATTTATGAGTCCTATATCATGTAAAAGGTGCAAGTATTCTCTAAAGAATGGCACTTGTTTGAAGTTAAACGGCCGCCGGATGACTCGGAAAATTAGCATTGATTATCTCCCCCTGAATACTGAATTCCAGCTTCTTATTTCCCAGTATATAAACTTATTAGTAGACATGATACGTGAATTTCTCTTCAAATCACGATGCTAATTTTTCCTTTTGTGTATGGGAATTGCATAAAACCATCGGGAAAATGAAAATGAAAACTTCTAAAAATCCAAGATGTCTGCCGTCGGCCAATTTGTCGGCCATTTTGAAAATACCCGAAAATATTTTTGTCTTGGAACTAGGTGTGACACATGATTTCTAGCTAATTTGAGGTCAATAAATTCTTTGCTGACATTGAAATTGCCTTTAGACGGTGTTGGATATGTCAAATTATCCAATTCTAATCAATTGTCACTATATGGTATTGATGAAACGAAAAACAGTGTCGACATATATTACTGTCACATAACTGCATGTTAAAATAACATATTGTACTAACAGATTTGTCATTAAAGCATCAATATGGTAATGTGGCTGTTCATGGTCATGCCTTGAGGACATACAGCCAGCATACTCTTTCATGTGGCAATTCTCCAGATAAGCGAAGGGCACATGCTGTTGAAAGATGTACAAATCTTGGTGTTTAAATGGGTCCTTTATGGACTGTTTGCTTTGCCAGTATAGCACAAATACTTTAAAACCCATGCCATACATGTTGTCTCAGTTCATTTAGTCATCTAACCGTTCTTCAATAATTTGGCAAGGAATTGAAGTCCTCCATAAACGATAAAGCCATATAACAACATAAACCAAGACCAGTCACAAGGTATGGTAGTCGATCAGCCCGTCTTCATGTTTGAAAAGAAACTTCAATAGCAATGTCCGCAGATAGAAACGGCAAAACCCTTGCTTCACTTGGTGCAGTGTATACTGAACATAATTATACGCTGCAATGTGTGTCTGGAGATGGGCTAGACTGTAAAAGGTGACACCAGCACTCACTAACTGTGGTATCTCGAATAGTGGCAGAGCTCATCCCTTCATTGGCAGCCATTACATTTGCAAACTAAAATGCGTGCATCAGAAACAAGCAAGAAACACATTATTTCTATTAGGCCAAAATGCTACAGATACATTGTCATCTGACGGGTAGATTAAACATGTGCCATCAGCCACATATAGATTATTGCTATAAACTGAATCTTCTGATTCTTCAATTTCTTAAGTCTTGTCGCACAGCTGATTTTAGTCTTTATATAGAAACGGTTGATTCACAACTACATTGAGTCTTCATATGATACTATTTCATATATTTTATAAACCTGCCAATCCACCTCCGCCATGTGGACATACGCGAAAGGAACATACCGTTGTACCAAAAGGCTATTATCATGGATCTAAAAATCAATGGGGGCATTTTTAAAGGCC